>CM072885.1:40857663-42057663 GCA_037013685.1 Acridotheres tristis
CTCCCTGCTCATGGCAGGAGAGAGATGGCGCTTTGGGTATCTCACAGCCATTGTGGTCACACATTGAAGACCCCAGACTGAGCCTCCAGTCCGCACAGGTGGAGACTGAGGCCTTGTTTGTACCCATCTATGATCAATATGAATACATCTGGTTTCTCTGCAACAACGACACCAGCTTTATTTCCCACGGGCTGCAGCTGAGCCCTCCCTTGCCATGAACCGCGTTTCCCAGCCTACTCTTCATTTAGGGTGTGCATTACCACGCTTTGGAGGGGCCACAATATGCACCCAGCGACCTGCCAGCCTTCCCCCTAAATTCCCTAATAGCTGGGAGAAAGGCATCCCGGAGAACTCGTGTCCTGAGGCCCTGAAGCAGTGATGGGCCCCAGGAGCCTACAGCATTAATTAATTCACTTTATTCCCGCACCGCCCGGGCCGCTCCCCCCGCCCGCAGTGGCATCACCCGCTCCCCCTCCGCGCCCCACCGCAATGGTGCCGCCCGCCCGCCATTTCGCCTCCCCCCACCCTTCGCTCCCAGATTTCGCGCCACAGCGCTAGGGGTGGGCGGGGGGTGGGGCGGAGCGCTCTGGCCAATCAGTGGCGGCGCGGGGCGGGAGGGCCAATCGGAGAGCGCGTCGGCCGAGGCGGTTCGCGCGCTTTGCGCCTGTTTGGTTTCCGCCGCGCGCCGCTTTTGCCGCGAAAATTTTGGCAGCGGGTTCCGGCGGGGAGCGAGGTGCGGAGCGCCAGGGGATTGGGACTGGGATTGAGACTGGGACTGGGACTGGGGTTGGGATGTCCCTGGGGCATTGCGGGGAAAGAGCGCGGCCGGTGCGGTGCGGGGCAGAGCAGGGCACGGCACTCGGCGGGGCCCGATCCCGCGGGGCCTTTGGTGCGGGGCGGGGGAAGGAGGCGGCTGGGGCTGACCGAGCGCTCTCGCCCCCGCAGCGGAGCAGCAGCCGCGATGTCCGGCTTCGATGACCCCGGCATTTACTACAGCGACAGTTTTGGGGGAGATGCGTCCGTGGACGAGGGGCAGGTTCGGAAGTCGCAGCTGCAGAAGCGGTTCAAGGAGTTCCTGCGGCAGTACCGGGTGGGCACGGACCGGACGGGCTTCACTTTCAAATACAGGTGCTGCTGTTGCTCTTTTCTCCTTCTGAGCCTTTCCCATCCCCACCTGCACATCCAGTCTGTTCTTAAGCTCCCTCCTGCAGTGCACACCCTGCATACACCATAGCCACTTTGTCTCTTCTCGTAGGCCGTAAAAAGCTCAGTATTAAGAGATGTTCATATTTAACCTGAGAAAAAAGCAGAGGTCTGGTGTTCTCACAAATATTTAGACAGCCAGCTAGTGGAAAAGGTAGCAGTAGAGGGATCCACACTGCCAGGCTTGCACTTAGTTCTGAGATTCAAGATCTGTCTTTGAAGTTGTAGTGCTTTCTGGTCTGGAGAACTGTCTGTATCCATTAAATCAGTGCACCACTCCATGTCTTCCAAGTCTATGAAGTTCCTTTGGCCACCCTTTGCCTGTGCAGTTTGGAGACACAACATTAAGAAAACATGGAGATACGTCATAATCAAGGGCTAGAACAGCCTTTCACATCTGAATTTCATTAGTCCTGGTGTTTTTAAAAAAAAGGTTGTCTGTTCTGTTATTACTTCCTTTGTTTTAAACCACATCTTACATATAGGAGTTACTATCCTACACAGAAATTTTCTCTTTGTTTATCTGGACATGTAACTTCAGTAAATACTTTACATTGCCACTGCCAGCACTAGTGTTCCTGGTCTTATGTCACCTTTCAAAGTGGGTTTGGGTGAAAGATTGCCCCAGGTTCCGCTGCACTTCTCCTGGAACTCACCTAATTTGTCCTACTTGCTTTCCAAACCAAGGACTTCCTGCAGAACCTGCTTTTTCTGATCCCTACTTGTTCTAAGGCCACTGTGGGTGACTGGTGCTTTCTGCCCTGCAAACCTTTGCTGCTTCCTGCCTTCCAGGGATGAGCTCAAACGGCACTACAACCTGGGGCAGTACTGGGTGGAGGTGGAGATGGAAGACTTGGCCAGCTTTGATGAAGACCTTGCGGACTATCTGTACAAGCAACCAGCAGAGCACCTGCAGCTGGTAAGGATGGAGGTTGGCAACCTAGAACATTGTCAGGAGAGCAGCTCTGATGTTCTGCTGTGACAGACCCACTGATAGCCCATCATTCCCTCTCTAGTTGGAAGAAGCAGCAAAAGAAGTCGCAGATGAGGTCACTCGTCCTCGTCCCTCAGGGGAGGAGACTCTCCAAGACATCCAGGTGATGCTGAGGTCGGATGCCAATGCAGCCAACATCCGAAGCCTGAAGGTGAGGTGAAGTGAATGGCTGCCACACAGAGAGTGTCTGTGTGGGTGTGATTGCAGAGGAGTTTTTGGTACCTGGTCACATGGCTCAGGACACAGGTTACTAACTAATTTACAAGCAGCATTACTCTGCAGCTTAAAGGCTGCAGAGGGCTGTTATTGCTGGTTGCTGCTGCAGGGACATTATTGCTGTTAGTGGGGTTCTGCACAGTGTTCCATCCTTTGCTCTCATGCTTTGTAGTTTCCCATCCATCTTCCATTGATTGTTTTCTCACCTTCCCTTTGCCTTTCCCTTTTCAGTCTGACCAGATGTCCCACCTTGTGAAGATCCCTGGGATTGTAATTGCAGCAACCCCTGTGAGAGCCAAAGCCACCAGAATCACCATCCAGTGCCGCAGCTGCCGCAACACCATCAGCAACATCGCGGTGCGCCCGGGCCTGGAGGGCTACGCTCTGCCCAGGAAATGCAACGTGTAAGGACTGACAAGGGCATGCACCAGCAGGCTGGAGGGCAAGAAAAGTCTGCTTTCCCTCTTCCTGCTCCTGCTACACCCCATGCATTTCAGAATCTGCTCCCTGTCCTACAAGGCAGCAGCATCTGCACTGCTCTGCCTCCACCCTTTGTGCTGCTCCTGTGCTAGTGGGCAGTTCTGGCTGGCAAGTTCTAGCTGTCCATCTCTAGTCATGCTGGTTGTGACCCTGCATGGTCAGTGCTGCATGCACTGTTGAGTGACTGTGTCCAGGGAGTTCTTTTTATTCATAGGGAATTTGGCCTGTCATACCTAGAGGTTCATTTCTGCCTCCAGCTGTCCCATAATGCTGTGTTAAGTGGCTCTTCTCTTTTCCAAACAAACTCCTTGCTTTCACATTCCCAGTCCTGAGGGGCCTGTTTTGTGTTGCCTTCCTTAGGGATGCTTTTCTGCTAGCCTTTCTATCCTACTTTACAGCTCTTGGTGCCTCTGAGAGCTGTGAGCATTAGGCTGCCATTGTGCTGCATCTCTTAAGGCAGCCAGTCCTGGTGGGTTGTGTCTTTGGGCTTATACCTGCCAGTATTTATTTTCTGCACCTGAACTCTAATGCAGCTCGAGAGAGGTTTGGGCTAGGGATCATTCTTGTTTGTGGTCTGTACAGCACCTCACTCCTGATCCCTGACTGCATGAGTGAATCTGTACTCTGATGTTGCCCTCCCTGAAAGCCCTGCATGGAGTCAGGCATCAGTCGTGCCCCTCTGAGACAGCAGCAGGACATGGAGCTGCTCTTTGTCTCAGAGAGCTTGTAATCTAGCAAGGCAGATATGTCTTGAGAGACTGGAGGTGGATGTCAGCCTTGTCACATTGCTAATTGCTTTCTCACCAGAAACCACTTAACATTTGCTTCGTGCATGAGGTTGGAAAGAAAAACGCTATGCCATGTCACCGAGTCTGTGCTGCTACCTTCTGTGTAATTAATGAATTACCTTCCCTGCTTACAGCTAGCAGAGGAGGGGTGAGAGTCAGGCAGAGTGCTCAGACAAATGTCAACTGGCTCTGGTTTGTTCTCATGTACACATTTGGCACTTGTTGAAGTCAAGACAGAGGGCTTGATGGCCTTCAGTCTGGCCCCGTGTGCCTGCCCTTCCCTGCTGATGTGATGCTGCTTGGAAGGGGCAGCTTCCCCTTGCTATTGCTGCTGTGCCCTCCACGGGGTGACTCCTCAGTGCTAACAGCCTTCCCTGATTGATCTCCCTGCACAGAGAACAAGCTGGTCGCCCAAGGTGCCCTCTGGACCCTTACTTTATCATGCCAGATAAGTGCAAGTGTGTGGATTTCCAGGTCCTGAAACTGCAGGAGTCCCCAGATGCTGTGCCACACGGGGAGATGCCCCGGCACTTGCAGCTCTACTGTGACAGGTATTGGCAGAGCCTTCCCACCCTGCCCCTGCTGGATGTTGCTGGTGCCATCATTTCCCACCACCATCCTCTGCTTTCCCCTGTCTCTTCTTAGGTACCTGTGTGACAAAGTTGTCCCAGGCAACAGAGTCACTATCATGGGAATCTACTCCATCAAGAAATCTGCACAGAGCAAGAACAAAAGCCGTTACAACGTGGGGGTGGGCATCCGGAGCGCTTACATCCGCGTGGTGGGCATCCAGGTGGATACGGAGGGCTCAGGTGAGGGCTGCTTTTGGTGTGCCTTTGGTCAGTGTTGGTAGCCTGGTGTTGGGACACACTCCCCACCCTGTTCCTGAACAAGGTGATCCCTCAGCAAGAACTGTTTGAAATCGCAGCCTTGGTCCTTCTCTGTTGTTTATGTAACAGAAGGTTCAAGGCATTCTGGGGGTCTCACTTGCCCTGGGCTTTTTCTATAGTCATGTCCTGTAAGGCTTTTTCTCATTCATATTAAATGAGGAGGTCTCACCCTGAGTCCTCCAGGATGTTTAAGTGAGAATCTGCTAAGCCATCCCTGAGGATCCCAGCTGAAGTCCGTGGTTAAAATTGTATTTAAAACACGGTCCTGACTGTAATTCTCCCTCGGGTTCCAGAAGAGCTGCTTTGCCCAAGATCCTTGCTTTTTCTTAGCAGCCTCTAAGGATACAACCTGCCTTGCTGGGTTAGCAGATGCTTGCCCTCTCCAACTTTCCCACCTGGTGGCACTTGGCATGATCTTCAAGAGGGGATTTTTGTTGTAGTGTGCATGGGGGGAGTGCTATAATTTCCTTTAAAACCTCCATTTGTTCACTTTTGCATCATTCCACTCATCCCTGTACAGGACATTGCTTCACTGGCTCGGTGACCCCTCAGGAAGAGGAGGAGCTTCGTCGCCTCGCTGCCATGCCCAACATCTACGAGACCATTGCCAAGAGCATCGCGCCCTCCATCTACGGCAGCACGGACATCAAGAAGGCCATCGCCTGCCTCTTGTTTGGAGGCTCCCGCAAGAGGTGGGGGGAAAGGCTCAGCCTTTGTTATCAAAGTCAGTGCTTCCTTATCAAAATAAAGGCTCACCATCTCTCCTCCCTCTCTTCTTCCCAACCCCATCGCTCCAGGCTCCCGGATGGGCTGACCCGCAGAGGGGACATCAACTTGCTGATGCTGGGGGACCCTGGCACGGCCAAATCCCAGCTGCTGAAGTTTGTTGAGAAGTGTTCGCCCATTGGGGTATGTGGCTCCAGGTGCCCACTTGTGCACCCCTTTTCTCCCTTCTGCTCCTTGTCTACCCCTGAGACAAACCATGGTCACAGCAGACACCTGCCCGTGCATCCACAGCTAGACTTGCTGGCAGAGGCGTGAACTGGCCATTTTCAGTACTAGCCTAGAAGGGTCGGGGAATGAGGGAGAGAAGGGGAAGAATGTCATGCCTTTTATTGTGCTTTGAGCCAGGCTGTTTGCAGATGTCCAAAGACGTGCCTGGTGCTGCTGTTTATTGTTGAGACTTGATCAGCAGAGGAGCTGGCTGGTCAGGACAAATTAAGTTGACTGCATCTCCAGCACGGACCTCCAGCCTGAGCCAAGGCATAGAATTATGTTTTCAGCTGTGTTTTTTTTGTAGTCTCTATTAAACTCAGCCTCTGACTGTATTGTTCCCTCAAGGGGCAAACAAAGCTAATGCAGCAGCCCACAAAACAATGAATCACTCCCTCTTCTGTACTTAATATCTGTGTTTGTGTCTGTATGCCCTCCGGTGTGTCACAGCTGCTTTGTCTGAGGCTTGGGATGAAGCAATAGCCCTGCTCTTCACCCAGCACATCTGCTTTTTACATGTGCTGAGGGCTTCTCCTGGAGGTTCTTCCCCCAGGAGCTCTGGATTTTGCAGTGCCAGGAGTGCTTTGTCTCTCAGCTGGAGCACTGGGCTCCTGGGTGCTTCTGCAGCTGATGTGCTGTCCCTTTCCTTGTCCCACATGCCACTAGGTGTACACTTCAGGAAAAGGCAGCAGTGCTGCTGGCTTGACAGCCTCAGTGATCAGGGACCCTGCCTCCAGGAATTTCTTCATGGAGGGAGGAGCCATGGTGCTGGCAGATGGAGGAGTGGTGTGCATCGATGAGTTTGACAAGGTACTTGTGGGGCTATGTGGGAGTGGGAAGGAGAGCCCTTGGGATGACAGTCTGTCCCAGGAGAGCCCAGAGCTACAGGAGGAAGGACAATTCCTCTGAGACTCCTTCACTTCCTTTCAGGGAAGGTCAGGGGGATGAGGCTGCAAGGGAATTCAGTTACATCCTGCCCTCTTGGGCATGAAGCTCCTCACAGAGCTTTGTGTCAGGGGTCACTTCGATGGGTGTGTAGCAGAGGTCTGGCACAGGTGACTGATGGTGACTTTTTCTCTTTGCCTGGTTTCTCTCACCTGGGATGAAAAGATGCGAGAGGATGACCGTGTGGCCATCCATGAGGCCATGGAGCAGCAGACCATCTCCATTGCCAAGGTGAGCTGTGGATTGATGCATTCTGCCCTGAGGTGGGAATCTCAGAGCCCAGCAACCAGTGGTCACGTATCTTTTGCCAGAACTGCCTGTTTTAGAGTCCAGGCAGTGGTACTGATGATGTTTCTGGTCTGAGACCAGTCAGCCCTGCCTGGAGGCTTTGGGCAGCCTGAACCTTATGGGTTCTCCTTGCTGGTGGCTGTCAGGCTGCACCTGCAAACCCGTGCTTTGTGCCAGACCTGCCCAGGAGGACTCAGCCCTGTCTGCCCAGTGTTTGTCTCAGATCACAAAACTGGCGTGAGGTCTCTTGTGTCTCTGCTCTTGACAAGAGGTTTTAAATGAAATTACTCAGTGCTCATGTTTCAGCTGAAGCCAATCCCCCTCCTGAAGGATATGTGTGTCCAGCCCCACCATTATAGAGCAATTGGGTGCTACTTATTTAAATGCAAGTGATTGACAATGAGTCCTTGAAAATGGCTTTCAACCTTTCACTGAATTAATGACCTGCTGTGACATGGAGGTAGTCTTGACACCATCCTTTTTTTCTGCCTTCACCCGCAGGCAGGAATCACAACCACGCTCAACTCACGTTGCTCGGTTCTGGCAGCTGCCAACTCAGTCTTTGGGCGCTGGGATGAGACCAAGGGCGAGGAGAACATTGATTTTATGCCCACCATCCTGTCCCGATTTGACATGATCTTCATCGTTAAGGATGAGCACAGTGAGGAGCGAGACATGGTGCGTTGAGCCGCGCGGGTGCAGCCATGGAGTCCCTTTTTCTGGGAGGGGGAGGCAGGGGCGTTCCCGATGTCTGACTGCCTTCTGCTTTCCCAGACACTGGCCAAGCACGTGATGTCCTTACACGTGAGTGCCTTGACACAGACCCAGGCCGTGGAGGGCGAGATCGAGCTGAACAAGCTGAAGAAGCTCATCTCCTTCTGTCGGACGTGAGTGGCAGGCGTGTCTTTGGCAGCAGCCAGGCTGCACAGTGGGAGGCAGCAGGAGAAGCAAACCACCCAGCACTCTGAGTGACCTTTCTCTTAACTCCTGCCTTGAAAAAAGGGTGCAAGAGTCACTCACGGCGGTGCTGCAGCTCCAAGGAAGGGAGGGGTGCCCGGGGGACCCTCCCCAGTGGCGTTGCCTCCATCTCCTGTCCCCCTTGCAGGAAGTGTGGCCCTCGGCTGTCGGCAGGGGCGGCGGAGAAGCTGAAGAACCGCTACATCCTGATGCGGAGCGGCACCCGCCAGCACGAGCAGGAGAGCGACCGCCGCTCCAGCATCCCCATCACTGTCCGGTGAGCAGAACCCCCTCCTCACCCCCCAAACCTCCGGGATTGGGGCTGCACTGCTGGGCTGATCCAGGAGGGGGGCTCTCGACAGTGCTGGGGTGTGATGGTGTGGCCTTGAACATTGAAAGCGCTAACGGGGGAGGCAAGAGGTGCCTGGAGTGGGGTAGGAGGGGATGGCAGGAGTCAGGGGGAAGAAGACACTCTTGTAGCTGCAGTAGAAAGCAGGGAATGTTTCCTGTGGCTGCAGGCAGCTGGAGGCCATTGTGCGCATTGCCGAGTCCTTGGCGAAGATGAGGCTTCAGCCCTTTGCCACTGAGGCAGATGTTGAGGAGGCCTTGCGGCTCTTCCACGTGTCCACCCTCGATGCAGCCATGTCGGGCAACCTGTCAGGTGAGGAGGAGATGTTCTTTGCTGGGGGTAGGAGAGGGAGACATGCTGGACCTGGCTGCTCAGGGCAGGAGAGATGAGCTCCTCTCCCAGGACCTGGCTGTCAGGGGCAGGTGTTGGACCTCCTTCCTGAGCAAAGACAAAGCAGTGCTTGTGGCTTCAAGGGGCCCTTGTGGCTGTGGGACTGTGCCTCACAGGGAGGGCGAGGCAAATTACACTGAGAGTCTCCTGTGCTGCCCAGGGGTGGGCTGGGCTGGCCCCTTGTGGTCCCAGAGGCAAAGTCTGATGCTGGACGTGGTTCCCCAACCTATTAATCCTCTAACGTCTTTCTCTGTGGGGGTGAAGACAATGTTTCCTTGGGCATGGAATAAAGGGTTTGGTGAAAGCTCCAGCAGTCAGGTCCACATTCAGTTCTGTGGCTGGAGAGCTACAGCCTTTGATGGTATTGTCCATGGGTTCCGTGAAGTCTCTAAGCTGTGCAGGTGTGATGGGAGACACAGGAGATGAGCACCATATCCTGGAGAGTGACCTCTGGGCGGCACAGCGAGCTCACACAGTGTCTCCCTGCAGGGGTAGAAGGCTTCACGACACAGGAGGACCAGGAGATGCTGTCCCGCATTGAGAAGCAGCTCAAGCGCCGCTTTGCCATCGGCTCCCAGGTGTCCGAGCACAGCATCGTCCAGGACTTCATGCGGCAGGTGGGCCAGGGACCCCTTGGAGGGCTGGGCTGTGAAACCTGGGACCCCAGGCTGCTCCTGGGGGCATGAAACCCCTTCCTCAAGAGCAGACTGGCAAGCCTTTTGGTCATGCTTTTGAGGTAGTAGGGAATGGTTTGCAACGTGATTGCAGAGTTTAAGGGGACTGAGGTGAGTTTCTGCAACAGCCTGAGGTGTGGGGCTGGTTTGGGGTTCTACCCTTGAAACCAGAACTGTTTGAGTTATGTCACTGGCTGCAGTCAGATCTAAAGTAGTGAAAGGGGAAGAGAGCATCAGTGTCGTGGACTATTGGGTTTGCTCCTTCTAGAGAGTCCTAGCCAGGCTTTAGCAGAGGTTGCAGGTTCCTGCTGAGCTCCTGTCTTCTATTCCGTGCTGGTTCATCTTCTCTGGTCTCCCCTTTTGCAGAAATACCCAGAACATGCCATCTACAAGGTGCTGCAGCTGATGATGCGGCGGGGTGAGATCCAGCACCGCATGCAGCGCAAGGTCCTGTACCGCATCAAGTGACCTCCCTGTCCCAGGCTCCAGGAGGGAGCTGCTGCTACCTGACACCTGCCCAGGAGCAGGCAGAGAGCCCCTGGGAGTTGGGGCCTGCTCCTGAAAGAAGCTTTTCACTGGGGAGCCAGAAAGCCTCAGGTCTACATCTTGAACCAGGGTTTGGGGTGGTCAGGGTGTCCCTTGTGTGTTCTGTTGCTGTGTCACGTCCGTGTTTCTTTGAGCTCCAAAAGCTTTTAGTTTGTATTAAAATAAAGCCTAATATTGGTAGCTCGGCATCTTTGACCCTGAGGGGCAGAGGGGATGGATCCCCTTCCTCCTTTGAAGAGGGTGCAGGATTTTGGATAGAAAAGTGTCCCTCCTGTCTGCCCTCTCTTACGCACTTAGTCTAACTCAGGCTCCGGACTCATGGGCAGCAGCCCTGAAGGCAGAAACTCATTTTTCACTCAGGGTTTGTCTATTAAGGCATAAAGCTTGTTGGCACAAGCTGTCCAGTTGGGCTCAGCAGTGCAGGATGCACTTTACCCACTCTCTGTGTACAGTCTGCTGCTTTCTTCCCCCTTGGCCAATGGCAGTGAAGAAATTATTTGCTGTTTGTTCCCTGCTCTTTGCTAGTCCCTCTTTGCCTTCTCCCAGGGCTGCAGCAGGGAAACCCTTTATTCTGCAATGTTAAAAGTGTTGTGTGAAAGCCTTGCTTGAGACATGGACAGAGTTCCCTGCTTGCTCCTGTAAGGATGTGGATGCAGGATAATCCCCATCAGCTCTGTGCTGTCCTCCAAGTAGTCCCTGCCACCTCCTCCTTTATGCCAATGGCCTTGGGGAGGATTGTCCCACACAGCAGGAGCCTGTCCTGGACACTGCCCCAGGGTGCCCTTATGCAGCTACTCACTTTTCTGCATTTGCAGCACAACCTTGCACTTAAAAACTCTGCAGATTTTTGTTATTTCTAGCAAATCAGTACTGGCTTTCTTGTGTTCTCACAAAGATGTATGGTGCTGGTAGGTCCCTGCTCTCAGCAGCTGGGGGCCACTTTGGCTGTGAGAACTCTGGTGGAGGCTTTTGAAGACAGCAGTGTTGGGTGAGCAAAGCTGCTGCGTGTGGTGGACAGGCTGGTGCCTGTGTCTGCTTTCAGGCTGAAAAACCCCAGGAGAGGTTTCAGTAGCAAAAGAAACGTTCAGGGCCAGCAGAGGGTACCAGAGTCTTGAGGATGCCAAGATGCAGCCTTTCTTGTGGCACTGCCTTCTCCTAGAGGGGAAACCAAGGGGTCCCGATGGGCTGTGGTGTGGTGTGCACTCTGGCAGCTGCCACACAAGGGTTGGGCCCCACTGCAACACTTGTGGGTTCAACAACGTCCCTCTGCTCCTGGCTTTTGAGAAGCACATGATGCACTCCTTACGTGGTTGTGGAGTCAGAAGTCTGGAGGGGCTGGGTGGTGGTAGCATGGGAAAGACTGGCTGCAGATTATTGAAACAGCCTTCTGCTCTTCATTCTCCAGATTTCTTTTTATTGGGGACAGCCTTTGTGGAGGGCTAGAAGGAAGAGAAGGCTGGCCCAGACTCCTAAAGAATAGGCAGGGATAAATCTCATTCTAGTGATTTTATTGCCCCATGTTTTTGCACTGCCAAGAACCTCACAGTGCTTGGAGCGAGCAATGCTGGGGCAAAAGGGGGCCCCTTCTTTTCCCCTTGTGAAAAAAAAGGCACCTTCTGTCCTCACACTGCTCTCAGGATGGAAAAATAAGAGAAGGATGTTGCTGCTCCATGAATCTCCAGGAAGAGGAGTAAGTAAATGTGGCAATAATGGCCACATCCTCCCCTAGAAACCAAAGTTCTCAAAACTACCAGTATCTGCTAGAAAGCATCCTGCCCTCCTCATAAGCTTACAGCATCAGGAGTGGCTCTTAGAGCAGGGTCAACACAGGTCTGAGGCAGCAGCATTGTGTGTGACTGGTTTTCTGCCATGAGTCACAGCCCCTGCAGAGCTGTAGTAATGGGTCCTGCAGGTCTCTCAGCCCCTGCCACCATCCCACAGGTACCTCTGTCTTTGCTTTGAAGGTGCAGGCAGTATCTGTGGTCCTTCTTTCAGAGGTGCACAAGAGCACAGCAAACAGGGAAGTGAGTGTGGGAGTATGGGATGAGTGCCCACAGCCTGCTGTTAATGCTGCCTGTGGAGGAGACTGAGCTTCTGTTCCCAGGCTTGAAAAGAGCACCCAGTGATGGGGCAGTGTGAGGAGAGAGACGGGGATAGGGTAAGGGAAGCAGTGCAAAGGGCTCTATTTCCGTCACATACCTTCCTTCCCCCCTTCCCTCCCTGCCTCTTTTCTTCTCTCAGACACCCCTTCATCATCACAATCTTTTTTCTGTGCTGGATTTTGGCTGCTGCTGGCTGCCAGTGGTGGTCATGTGTCATTCAGAGGCTTTAAATGAGCCATCATCTTGAGGAACATCAAGCTGTGCTGGGCGTTGGCAGGTGTGGAGGTTGGAAATTCAAATTTTTTAATGTTTTCGTGACATGATAGAGAGCTGAGGTAGATTTCTGTGATGGGGATCAGAATGATTGATCTCTTCGTGCCAAGAAATGTGTTGATTATATGGTATGAGGTTATGTAAGTGTACATACGACTTGAAACAACATTGTTTAGCAATTAATGCATGCAGTGTTATCACAAGGAGTGGAGCTGGATATGCGCAACTGGTATTGTTTGGAATTTGAAATCACTGGTTGGTGCTGACTAGTGTTGAATATAGCACTGCAGGTGGAAATTTTGTGAGGAATAGCAGTTCTCAATTGGGTAGGTGCATGGCGTTACCAACTTGATAAGGGATTGCTGGTCCTGCTGCTGAAGATGACCAGATTTTTCCTCAAATTAAATGGTAACTACTTGATAAATGGTGACTTCACCATTGTCCTCCTGGTGCAGGTGTCTCTTTTTGGTCTCATTTGAAGTTCTGGCATGCTGCAATTTGGGACAAAGTCCCTGTCATAGTGTCGTTAGATGGCCAAAAATACGGTTCTCAAATACAATACTAACTAATAAATACTAACAGAGAGAGCCAAACCAGTCAGGCTTAGCCAGCAGCACAGCATTCCCTTACCTCGCCTGCTAACCTGACCTTCACCCTTCCTTCCCTCAGTGCTGTCCCTGGCACAGGAAGCCCTTTCCCTATCCCTGGCTTGTCTCCTTGGGAAGCACAGTTGGATGAATGTAATCACCCCAAATCACCAACAATGCTTAGTGCCTTTGGTTCCAAGCTTGGGCTGTTGTAGAAGACACCGACCTCTTGCCACAATGAATTAGTACCTGAAGAACTTGCAGACTACATCTAATAATGCATGAGATTGGTTAATCTGTGTGAGTGGATCACTCCAAAGAGATCCAGTCCACTGGGCTCCTGCCAGCACTTTTGGTTGTCCAAGGACGTAGCCTTAAGCTGTACCAGGGAAGGTTTAGGCTGGACACGGAGGAATTTCTTCACAGAGAAGGTGATTGGAATGGGCTGCCCAGGGAGGTGTTTAAGGAAAGACTGGACGTGGTGCTTAGTGCCGTGGTCTAGTTGACACGGTGGTATTAGGTCATAGGTCAGACTTGATGATCTCAAAGGTCTTCTCCAATCTAGTTGATTTGCGATTCTGTGAAGCTCATCAGAATATTTCTGTGAAATGTCAGTGGAGTTCCACTACTGTAAAATCCAGCAAAGCTGAGTCATCACATCTGCACCACTCAGATTTCTTCCATTTCTGTGTAGGATGAAAGCTGTTGCAATGCAGCAACATAACCTCTGAGCATGTTGTGAGTGTCACTTCCTCCATAAAATAAAACAGAACCGAACTGCAGAGTCCTGAGGGCTATTGCTCAAGGATGTGAGATAAATACTGGCAAGTGGGATATGCTGACATGGGCAATGTGAGAAATAATCTCATCTGGTCCAGTAAGCACTAATCTTAGACAAATGAAGCTGGGACTCCTTCCCTCTTTCTGCTGCTGACTTACTGGACTAGTTGAGCAAGTGATTTTATCTCCTTGCCTGTTCTGGATAACCTTTTTGGAGCACAGATCACTTCTTACCATGATTTTGTGCAGTGCCTGATAGAACCAGTAGCCCAATCTCAGTGGCAGAGTTTATCTGCTGGCTTAAGTAACAGTAACACATTCTAGGGCTTCTCCAGCCCTTGTTAGGATTAGAAATTATCTCCTGCAGGCACAGAAGTTCCTGTGATTTGCTCTGGACAGAAAAGATCAAGAAACCAAGGAAGACCGTGGATAGCAAGGCTGTGCTGCCATGAGGAACAGCACATGTCATGGTCGGGGTGCCTGTGAAGTGCTCTGCTGGGTTGGGCTCTCATGCTGAGTCTCAAGTCCTCTAAGTTTGGTTAACAGCCTGTATCCCCTAATTCTGGGCTAGGTTCCTTCAAAATCCCAAACCACTCATTCTCCCGCAGCAGAGACGTACCAATGTCTGCTAGTGTTTGTCATCTATTGCCATCCTTTTGAAACGTCTTTTGCTCTTTCCTGGACACCTCTGCTCCAGTCTCTCCCAGCAATCCCAGGCAGTCCATTTACTCCTCCTCCCCTCCCCTTCCTGCCTCATGCCTGCTCTCTTCTCATCTGCATGGTCGTCTCCTGTTTTCCCTTACTGGCCATTGTGGTCTGCCCCATGCCACCTTACAGAGTGCTTAGTAAAAGCCTCCCTCCTTCACAGGCAGGCAGGACATCAGGGCATAACTTGCTGGATCAGCTCTCAGCACTGTCTGTTAGGAACAGGACACCAAGGGACATTCCTCAGAGAACACCTCCTGGACCATCTGCTGCTTCCTGGCCATTCCTCTTCTCCTTGCTCTTCAGCTTTCACCCAGCCAAGGTGCTCCACCTCCTCTCCCCGTTATTTATCTTCACCTTAACTTGCCTCCCTTTTTTATTTTTTCACTTTTTTTTTGTTTTCCTCAGGCTAATGTGTGGGTAGTTTGGCCAGAAATTGCCCAGATCTCTGGCCACAAAAGCCATGCAGCACTTGGTTCATAAGCCTTTTGGACCCTCAAAACAACAGCAGGAGCACTATCCTGCTTGCCTTGACCCCAGTACCCATGGACTGCTTCCTGAGTGGGAAGCAGGTCTATCCATAGCTGGCCACACACTGTGTGCCCGTCACCACCCAGAACCTCTGCAGTTTAAATATGCATCTATAAATAGATGCACAGGCATCCTTCCTTGCTGCAAATCCTTCACTTGATAGAGTCTGTCAGGTTTCAAACTGCACCTGGTACTTTTTTAGACACTAAAATGATCAAAGAGGTGAATTTCCATACTTCACTAGGACTCTGGAGCTAAGTGCATAATGTTAAAGATATTTATAAGGTTTTTGAGAAACGGTTGACAGCTCATCTAGCATATAGGTAATATCACTGTCCTAGACCCTTGGACCAGAATAAGGTGCACATTCTACATTATCAGTTATCTTCCATTTGTGTTTTGTAATGAGGTGTTTGGTGGTCTGCCCAGGAGTGCAGAGACTGTCACCAGTCTGGGAGGTTTGCCATTCATGTGGGTCTAGCAGGTGAAGGGTGAGGGCATGAGCTGGGGAGCACCAAGGACACAGAGGAAAACGGCTTTGCCAGCACCACATGGCTCTAACAAACTGCTCAGTGCCAGAGTCCTACGTACCTGATGCTCAGTCCAGATCTTATGGCAGCATAGCTTCTGCAGTGGGGGAACTACACTGTCTGATTTACCTGGCTTCTCCTCAGTCAGGCAATTCAAATATCATGGTTTCCACAGTAACAACACTACTGCCACGCTGCACCAACATCACTTTACCCTGTTCAGGTACAAATGCAACTTACAGAGGGTGAAGCTTCTGCTGTTGCATCTCTTGCACTGGAGAAAAGGGTAATGCTAGGTCAGGGAACCAGCTCAGAAGGAGAAGCCCAGTATTCGAGTTCCTCCTCTATGAGAAAAAAACAGAAGACCTATTTGTTTGTGGCTCATGCTGCATGCCCAAAACCCAGAGACACAATTTACAGTTGTGACCCCTTCACCCTTCTTGCTTCTCAGAGGATAAAATGGTTTCCTGTTTATTCCGATGGGCAGCTGTTGTATCCACAGGGGAGAGCAGCACTCCTGGTTAATATGGCTGATGTCCAGACACGTTTTGCAGAAGTTGCTTGTTTGTTTGCTGGGCTCTCCAGCAGCTGCTGAATGTCCTGCCTTTGGGAATAGGAAACTCACAGGCAATTCACAGATGCTAGAGCATGGGAGAGGACTTGTTCCCCCCACACTTGGATCAGCAGGCAGGGAAGAGGTCCTGAGGTCTTCTTCAACATCTGCTATGTGCTGAAGTATTTTAGGAGCTATTAGGTCCTCCTTTGACTTCTTCACCTGGCTCATGTGTGCCCCAGAGATGTTCTGTGTTACCCATGGGAGAGCAGAGGCAATACTCTTCCTCGGGGTCTCATAACCTCAGCAAATGCTGCTACACATGAGTTGGATTTCATAGCCAAGGCTGTGAGACATCCAGGACCAGTAAGGGAAAATTCCTGCAGTTAGTGCCCAGGTAAGAGAAGTCTTGGGGTGTAGACAATCCCTATAAATGTTATCACCATGGGAGTCACTCCTCAGGCTGCTTTTGTGGTCACTTGGACAGAAGAAAATGTCCCAGGGAGTGGAGGATGCATCTCCCAAAAGGTTTCTCTGCCAGACATGCCATCAGCATAGGCCGTTTTTGGTCTCCTCCATCAGCTTGGAAGAGTCCATTAAAATTGAATGCCCATGAGAAGGAAGCATCAAAGACAATTAAATGCGAGAGAAAGACAAAGCCTGGTACCCTCTTGTCTCTGTATATTTCTCTGTTGACAACAAGGGCACTTCTCATGTTTACTTTTCTTCTTTGCATCTGCCTGCCAGGGCTATGTTGGTTGTTTATGTTTTTTAATGCTACATTGACCCAGATTTGGAGCAGGCAGGTGGTGATCCAGGCAGTGGGTTTGTATCTGACTCTGCTTATGCAGTCAGCTATGTAATGCTGAAATGGAAAGAAATCAAAGCCTAATCTCCAGTGACCCATACACAGGCATGAGAGTCACCATCAGTCTGGAACTGGGGCACTGAGATACAGGCTGAAAAGTGGAGACCTGGCAAGAGCTGGCCTAATTAATCAGTTGTGCCCTCTGGTCAAGCCTTTGCTGGTCCCATATTTACTCATTGGCTTTGCTTTTCAGCAGCACATCCTGTGTGCACCTCCAGGCTGGAAAAGATGCTGGCTCACAGGTATTGCAATAGCCAAGGGCTTTGGAGAACTCTTATTGAAGTGGTAATTTGTTTCAAGCACATCATCCACCTGCTTATGACATAAAAAAAGAATCTGAATGGTTCTGTTCTGGGTCACAGCAAGCAGCAAGAGGTAAGTGAAACCAGTACAGTCCAAATGATTGTAACTTCTCTGCTAGTTAATTTCTCTGCTTTTTCTGGCCACTTTTGTGGCCTCCCTCATGTGACGGGGACAGCAGAGCAAAAGGAGAAGTGGGTGGCTGCTCAGGGCACCACTGGGTGCTGGTGGAGACACGGGAAACACAGGGCTAGTGGGAGCTGCTGGGAGGGGAGATCTAGTGTAAAACATTCCGGGGCAATCCCACTTCCCAGTGCTAAACTGGTTCCCAGGCTGTTGCCCAGGGCTGTTAGGATCGTTCGTGGTGACAGCATTTATTGCAGCAGGATGTCAGGAAGAGTCCGGATCCAGGCTCCACTATCTGGAGAGAAAGTAATCCTTGCTTCAGTGCATTTCAGCCAAATACATTGACAAATAGCAGAGGTGAGGACTGTAATATGTTAGCGAGAGAAAAAGGGATTGCAGTGCTTGACTGCAGAAGGAAAATGGGTTTCTGTTTAAGCATAAGTTAAATATCAGAGGAATGATGATCTTACAAATGAAACATAACACCCCCAGGGGCTTATTCCTGTATCAGCCACTAATTTACTGTGTGACCTTCAGTAGTTCATTCAAGCTCTCTCTGCCTCCATCGTTTTTTTTGTCAAATAAGCCCAGTGACAAATTCCTTTCTTGCAGAGGTCTTGTGAGGACTATGCATCTCCACAAGATCCTCACGGGATATATCAAAGGCAATGTGTTTTCTCAACGAGATCTCATTTAATCTCCCCAGTGATGTAATGTGGCACATTAGCTGGTTGTGCTAAGCCTGGAGCCTCCCACTCAGAGCCCATCCCACCTGCCTCACACGAAGGCATGTTGCCCTTCTCAGCACACTTCCTTCCTCTCCCCCTGCTTCCTTGGATACCTTTTTAGCCTCCCTAACACCCCCACCCTCGCCGTAGCACACTGGTCTTCACAGAAGAGCCCTTGCCTTGGCCCAGATAGGCAGAATCAATCACTTCTCTTTAAAGAGAGATGTTGCCTCAGCAACCAAAGTTTTGAAGTTGGGCAAAGTTCTGAAGAAAAATCCCAACCAATTGTGATAGGAAATGACACCCGGGAACAAATGTACCACGTTGCCATGGCAGCCTGAATACTTGCACAGAACTTGGTGTTTTGAAAATATAAAAAGACTTGTGCTTCGAATGAGTCCAACTAACTTAATGCCTTTGTCAGGTAGCTGCTCAGTGCCAAGGGTTTGGCATTTGTGTTTTATACCTGGCATGTGAATGACTTCATCACTTCTGAAATGAAAGTAACTTCTGCTCTCAGTCTGACAGACGAGTATTTGAGACCACAGGTTCTTCCAGGTTGCCTTGTCTGGTATTGATCTGTTAGAGTTATTTCTGTCATTTGAACTCCATCAGTTCTTCGTTGTCTTGGTTTCCACATCTGTGTTTCATCTGTTATTTCATTCGGTGCACTTCTGTCTCAGTGTCTGGTCTAGAAGCAGAAGGTGATTTGTTCAAAAATATGGGTCCTCTTGCTCGTCCCACAATCTTTCTTTTGATCCATGAGGTGCATAAGTGGCTTTCAGGGGGGACAGTCTTTTTCATTCAGATCTGTGAGCTGAACCAAACATGATTTTACTCCACCAGCTAGATGCCTTCTCCTAGTTACAGTGAGGAAGGGGAATAATCAGCCTGAAGGTATTCCTATGCCTGTTAGACAGACTCGCTTTGCAAACCCAAATGTGAACAGAATTCCTCTGAGAGTCTGTAAGACCATCCATCTGTTAGATCTGGAGTTCATCACCATTTGCCCTAGAAAGGCCTGATTCTCATTTGGCAACTTCTTGGTAAGGCTTCCTGTGACCTGGGAGCACAAGGAGGATGAGAAATTGAATTTTGGTGATCTGCTGCTGTTATTCTTCACTGTTGCAGGCAGCCAGCCCTCTGGTAAAAGCAGTGTGGGTAGAAAAAGGACTGTGAGATGCAGCAGGGAAACAGGCACTGGTCCAGTGCTGAGAAGACTGAATCCCAGATGGTTCAGTGAAGGAGGCAGATTCTCAGTATTTAGCTGAGAAATAACCTAGGGCCCTGACATTTCATTCCTTGCTGGTGGAAAGCTAAGCATGGGGACAGCTCTCTCAGCTGGCCAGGCCAAATATGATTTTGGCAAGGTCAACTCTGCTCTGTTGGCAGAGAAACACCTCAGCTGAGGATCCACCATCCTATGGGTGCAGCGAGGCCACAGATGGGCCCCCACGTGCCAGCTTGGGCTGAGTGCCTGCACAGAGCACAGGGACAGGGGGACTTCCCACCTAGGCTGGGCAACAACTCAGAGATCACATTCCACCGTCATCTGGGACTTTTCTTTGCCCCTTGTTTACTGGAGTGTGTTTCCAATTTCCCTACCCTCCCTTGCATCATATCATCTGGGGTTCTGCTCCATCCTCCTTAGCGTCCTCCCCATTGCCCTGGGTGGTCCAGTGCTGGCTGCTCTTACTTGTAGGCTGTGTGGGAGTGACCTAATTTGGAGAAATTGTGGGAGAAGCATCAGGAAGCCCACAGGGAAGTGGGAATTTCTGTGCTCCTTGGCAGGAGCTCAAGCCATGTATCCATCCCCTGCAGCTCCTGGGAACTCTTCCCTGGGTCATCTACTCCCCTGGTCCATGTGTGCATCTCACCCCAAATGCTCCTCTCCAAGGAGACAGTTTATCTCAAGTGCTTTGGAGAGAGGAGTCACTGTTCCTAATTACTTGGCAGTACAGAGGTTTCTAGTCTCTCATTTTCCCTTGACAGTTTTACTATGGAAATATTTTTTACTCTGGGCTCTCTCTTTTGTGTTTTTGTGTGGCTTTTACAATAGGGGCTCTTCAGTGCTTGCTCTCAAGCAGCTCCAGTGAGAGTTTGGCTTCAGACAAAACACACAGCTGCCTCTGAGGAGGCAAGCAGAGAAATGCTGGCTGTTCTGTAAGGGCACACTGTGCCCAGTCCCAGCTCCCCAGCTTCCACTCCTACACCTGCCTTTTCTTCTCTTGGCCTCCACTACTGCAGCAGACTGGGGGAAGGGAATCAGTCCCATGCCCAGTGCCAGTTCCTCTTTGCAGCAGTGCTCTGCCCGTGATATTTGGGACTGCAAGGCTATGAGCTTCATCCCTCATGGAACTCCTCTCTGCCACTCCCCCAATTACTCTTATCTGCTGTTTGTACAGAGCCATGCCAATAGATGGAAAGGTATGGTAAGTACCCAGCAGACGAAGATGGGATCTGGAAAATAAATGGAAAGAACATGAGATCACTCTAAGTATTCACTTCAAATGGATCCCTTGATCTGAGCCTGTTGAGATCTGAGGCAGTTTTGCTGAAGATTAATTCCACAATTAATTAATAAAGAAATTGTATAAAATCCATAATCATCAGTACATTTGAGATTGTTCCAGTTAACTAGACAAGTAAGTGCTCAGGCCTACAGCAACCCCCATTTAGGAGGTTTATTTTGTGCCAGGAGGGCTAAATATATTTCTGAGCCACACACTTTATAGAATTAGACAGAAACTTCTTCTCAATATACATAAGAAAAAGCATAAAGAAGCATCGTTAACCAAAATTAAAGTATTGCCCTGCCCATCATTGTGTCCACCACATTTTGTTATTTTGCATGGAATGGGTCTGTCTCCTCTCTGTCTACAAGGTATAAGGGTATCACAGTCACCATGTGAGAACAGGGCATTGAAAGTAGATTGTGTGTACCCCACTCCAAGCCACTCAACCTGCCCCAGCAGTGGAGGTTTTCAGGGAGTGGGATCTGTGAAGGATGTTCAGATAAGGAGTGAAGGTCTGTCTCATGTTGTGTTAGTATTTTTTGCTTGTGTTGTAATTTCTATTAGTAGGGGTGAGTAAAGCTGAATTGGTGGGAATGAAGCAGAACTGGTTTTCTAGAGAAGTCCCAGTGGATCCGTGGTGGTTGCTTTGCTGATAGTTTATTGCTCAGAGTTGACTCACTCTGTCCAGAGGGGACCTGATCAGCAGTGGCAGAAGCTGCCTTGGGGGACAGAGCGTGGTGACATGGATTTTTCCCAGGATGGTGAAGATGGCTACATGCCATTACCTCTGACAGTTCCTCACAGGACCTGTCAGGAAGGTTTCTGCAGTTTGGCTCTGTGGTTGCCTGCAGTTTTGGTGCTTGGGGTTTGATATGTGCACAAGTTTTTGTGTGTGTGCACTCATCTGTAAGTTGTAAATTACTGTGCTGCTCAACCAAAAGACAGTGTAGCTCCTTCTCAACACCCTTGAAAACTGCTGGCTGGAAACACTACCAGCATAAATAACCAGGGAGACCTGCAATTTCTCACCATACTTAATTAAAAAAAAAAAAAAAAAAAAAAAGATGGGAGTGGGATCGTCCTTGTGACTGAATGAATCCTTGCTTTCTGTCCTCAGCAACTGGCAGAAAGCACTGTTTATATAGTGTGTACAGATGTGCAGAACCAGCCCCAGTGCCAGGGCTGGAACAAGGCCCTGCCACCCCTGGTCTGATGAACTGTAACTGCAGGAATTTGTTATAAAGTCAGGGAAGGAGGAGAGGGAAGGAAGAGCTGAAGGTCACTCAGGATTTTGGTGCATGTGTGACAGAGCAGAGAGAGTGACATTGCTGACAGTACCAGAACGAAGGAAAAGGGGCAGATGAGGTGCTGGTTAGCAGGAGCTTCTCCTGGGAATTTGCTCTCTGTCTAAATTCTACCTGTCCTCCAGCAAGGCATGCTGTGACACCCCCGACGCAGTAAGGCTGGACACCCCAGCTTCTTGCAACCAGGGCAGAGCTGTTCCTGTGTCCTAGGAGTGGCAGGGCCACCCTCTGCCTTCCTGTGTGCATCCCTGGGGGCCACTAGCTTGGCTGTGCACTGATCTGGGCTTCACCTGTGCCCATCTGCTAACACCCAGTGTGAGATGCAATGGTAAAACGGGTTTAAAATGGGTAAAACGGGTTTTCCAGTAACTTTCCTCAGCAGATCTCTCATCTCTCACGCCAAGAGGGCCAACATCTCTCAGGACTGGTTTGTGCCCAGCCCCAAGCCTGAAGACAGTGCTGCTTTGAAGAGAAGTGGCAGCATATCTCTCACATCCAGAGGAATGTGCAGAAGGCTGCAGAAGGAGATGAAATCATGTTGATTAACACCCAGGACCACCTGAAATCAGACAGGAGGCATTTTCTCCGTGTATTGAGGCCATCTGGCTGGAGCTGGAGTACTGCTGAGTGGGGCAGGCAATGACAGGTACACAGAAATAAATGACTCACTCAGAAAAGGTCAGCCACACTTGATTTGCCAGAGCCAATTTGTGGTGAGTGTGCAAGCCGTGACATGCAGCAGTGACCATTTTCAGATGATTCGTTTTGAGGCCACCCTGAATGTCTCTTCTTGGAAACCATTGCCCTGAGAGTTTTCAGCCAGAGACATCTCACCCCGAGGAGGGTGGATTTCAGCAGAAATGGGACGGAGGGGGGCACAGGCAGAGGTCTTTATTGGCAGGCAGATCTGGTCAGCAAACAGAAAATTTTAGTGAAATCAAAAATATTAGGATTTTTTTTTAGTAATCATGTTAGTATTGTTTGCTTTCTCACAGAGAAAAGAAAAATGCTGGGATTTCAGAAGGAAAAAAAAAACAAAGCAACTTTTTAATTTTCAGTACTTCATTTTCTGCCAAATCCAGGACTGGAAATTGGTGAAGATGGCTTCATGAAGATGGATTGAATGAAGATCCATCTTGGAAGGAATAAAATAGGTAATTTCTAAACACCTTAAGGGAAAAGTGAGATGATTTTCCACAACAGTGTTTTGTCATGCTGTGTTCCATGTCTCTCAGTTTGCACAGAGGGTCATTCCATGAGTACCCACTTAGGACACCCTTTGGTAACAACATCCTCTCAGCAGGATTGTCCTGGGACAGCTCAGATAACAGAATAAAACATTTATTCTTCTAAAAACAGATCCCAGGCAGTCTCTGGGCACTCTCAATCTGATTATTTAAGTGGAGTTTGAGTACAAGATGTGATTTGGTCATTACAAACACCCATCCTTAGATAAATTTACATTGGTGTTTCACAGCAATGTTTACTCCTGCTTCCCTGAGTTCCAGACATTAAACAAATGGGTTTTGCTTAATTAAAAGCACTCTGCAGGGGTGCTCCCTTAGCTGGGAGATGAGGAAAGGAAACAAATGGGGAAAAATGAGATGTATTTCGTCTTCTCTTGGAACTGCAGATCTGTGTCAGGATCTCCCATTCCACAATTTTTTTAATACATGGGGTTGTTTGGCTTCAGAGTTAAACATCCATAAAGCAAACCAATTCATTATAAGTTTCCCATATGGATCTCAAAAAGAACAAGATATTCCTTTGTACGGCAGCACAGTTGGGAGTCTTCCGTTATTTCTTTTTTTTTTTCCTGTTTTTTCTTTCCCTGCTCTGACACGGTGGGATGTGTTTCTGAAGGGTGTTATGCCTCTCTTTCCTGAGCAGGACTCCCTGTTCTGTGGCAGAGAACAAGCCCAGCTGAGAGGGGTCAGGACATTTAGGGATGAGGGTAGTGTACATGCTGTACTCATGGAAGAGTACTGTGTGGAATCCTGGATCCTGAAAAGGTGGGAGCCCTTACAACTCCATCATTTCCAAGGTAAGTTCATGTGATTCATGCCAGTGGACCTAAGGTGAATGTAAGGTAAAGAAAGACATGGTGGTACTAACTTGACATCCCACTTTCCTTAGCCTCTTCCAGAAGGCAGTTTTATATAAGGAAGAGTACAGCATGCAGGGTAAGTCTTAAGTGGTGTTGCCCCAGAAGAACCCTTCTGAAAATCAGTAGTTACAGGAATTCCTGAGACAGGAGATGCCTCTGAGTGACTGTTCTAATAATCACCAAAGAAGCCAGTTACAGCTACCACAACACCTCATCAAGAAATTCCACTGGAGTAATAATGAGCATTTTTGCCATGATCCAGAGAGCTCTTGGTGCTGTCATTTTAACTGCATTTTTATACTTGACAGTTTTCAAAACACTATAAAATTATACAAGAGTGAACTGAGTGCTGTTCTGCCTCTGTTGGATTGTGAGCTGGAGCTGAATTTGGTGTTTCAGCTTAGCCTCTGTATTGCTAGAGAGATAAATACTTCCAGCACCCTGATGATGAGCAAAAAAGGAAATTGAAAAAACAAATAGCTCTCAACTCTGTTATTATTTATAAGATGAGAATATTTCCTATTCTTATGAAATAATGTGCGAAGCTATTTTCATAGAAAACTTTTGCAGAGCATCTCAGTGCTGAATTCTATGACCAAAAAAGGATTTCTTGGTGTTTCTGAGCTGCTTTTCCTAGATCTAGGTAGTATATAGGATTTTTTACTGATCTTAGCCACTTTTTTGGCTCCAGAACACGTAGCAAGTTGCAGTGTTCTGGAGCCAAATGGTGTTCCTAGAGCCTCTCCTGGTACTGAGCTTACCCTTCCATATGCAAGCAAAGGCTACTGTGGAACATTCAGCTTATGAAAACGTTCCTAGAGTGACGAAGAGGAAAAAGTTTAAACAACTGTTGAGAAAAGAGGGTTATGCAGGAGTGAAATATTTCACATAATAACCAAAACTTAAGAAGTAAGCCAAGCACTAGGAATAACAAAACAACAAAAAGAAATGCAGAAATACTTTTAAATACATCAGTGCATCCTCACAGAGATGCCCTTTAATCAACCTAGTGCCATTTGATTTGTTCTCTCCTCACCATTTAAGGAGGTCCTTGCATTTCTGTGCACCATTGTGACATTGATCCTAGCGTGCAATGAGTAATTGTATTTTCTTTTAGTGAAAATTTCCAGTCCCCAGCTTGGTTTCTATAGCCATGTTCTTGTGACCATTCTTGAGAGGGTGCCTGATATTGTTCCACTTATTAATTAATAACATGTGTTATGGCTTTTTCTGATGTAAACATTAGCCAGGCTTTCATTAAGTTTTTAATAAACTTGTCCACCACCACATACATTAAAATGAAAAATTGTCAATGACCCATTTTGCAAGTCATTAATGATGACACGCAATTTGGCTGATGAATCACGAGTTTGCTGTAGATTTAGGCTGTGTTTGTGTCCATCTCAGTGAAGTCTGTCCCCTTCTCCATGGTAACTGCTCTGCCTCTGACATCACTAGCCAAAATAGAGCATGGAGGTTATAAAATCCTGAGGGGGTGTGGGGTGAGGAAGAGTAGAGACAGAATGAAAATACAATTCAGCAAAGGAAACTTCCTTAACACTTCAGTCACTGGACAGTGCCCCATGTATCCCATCAGGCAAAAGATGTCTGAAATCTGAGAAATGGGGATATCAGGATTCCAAAGCTCAAGATTTGCCTGGGGTTATTGAAACAATTTGGAAAGCAAAACAATCTGTGACTTCTTTTTGGACTGAGTCATGAAGCACTTTATCCATATGATTTTCTCTTTTGGCATCAAGAATCCTCTTCATCACAAGAAGGGTGAAGAGCCTGATGTTGGGAGTCAAAAAAGCTCTTTGACAGATAGAGACAGCCACAAAAGCAGGAATTGCAGAATAAGTGTACTAAAACAGCTGCCAGTACCACTCAATCTTTATCACAACTTTTATCTGTGGCCTGGGATGCTTTTTTTCTAAAACTTGGACCCCAGAAGCCATGAACTAGATGGCAAAAAAAGAAAATGAAAAACAAAACGAGAAGAGAAGAGAAGAGAAGAGAAGAGAAGAGAAGAGAAGAGAAGAGAAGAGAAGAGAAGAGAAGAGAAGAGAAGAGAAGAGAAGAGAAGGCAGACTTCTTAGCTTAAAAGAGACAAATATAATGAAAAAGACCAACATGGAAATTCAAAACTGGAAGGGAAAAATTATGAACCCAAGGTTTCTCAGCCATTAACATTTCATAGTTCAAAGTACAACTGGGAATTTCCTAGGCCCCAGTTTAATGTTCTGGAGCCATCAGTGCTGCTATTCAGATGCCACTGGAGGACAGGACTGTTGGAAGGTGTACTGTGGGGTGGGGGAGACACTGGGCATGGGGAAAGGTCAAGAGAATGGGAGGAAGTTTAGGCTGATCTCTGTTCATTTGAACAGGGCTGTTGGTCTTGGGAGAGTTGAGTGTTTCCAGGGGAATGGAATCTCAGCTCAAGCCTTGTCAGATCTCTGACATGACAACACATATAAAATAAACAGCAATGGAGTGTTAAGATAGTGCACACACACCAGGCCTGTGCAATGTCGGGATCATTTTAGATGACTTCACAAAGCCATTATCCCTTTCTGACTCGTATTTTTGACCAGTTCTAAATGTCCTGAGGACTGCTTTATGTAGCAGAAAAAAAAGCTAATAATGGAGCCATTTATTTTCTTATTGCAGCCCTGCTTTATATACACTGAAGGTATATGAAATCCTCTTTCTTTGGACAAAACAGGAATGAAATAGCAGGAAACAGTTTCTTTGTTCACAACTCTGAGGCAACATCTAGTCCCAAAACCTTTTTTCTCTCTGTTCTGTCTTTCCTATGTTTTCCCTTACTCAGTGCCAGCATTTTCCCCCCCTCGTAAACCAGATGTAGCAGAGGTTTTGTTTATTTTCACTGTAATAAAATGTCTTCTAGGAAATTCACAAAGCAAGTTGTGCAGTGAACAGCAGAAAGAATGCAATGTGAGTTCCTGTAAATTTTTACCCGCTGTCCCTGTCGCTATATCCACTCAAGAGCCCAAACAACACAGTGATCATGTGTCTGATCCCCATTTGCAGTTTGGCTTGACTGCATACTGAACAGGAAAAATCACTGTTAAATTTATGCTGTAGCCTCCCCCTCAGCACATTCCTAGCTTGAATATCTTCACTTGGTCATTAGTTTTCATGCAGCTTGTAAGAATTTGTTATGTTTGAGGCTTTCACTGTAGAAACTAGGGAGACTGATGGCCAGACTACATTGTCTCATGTCTTACTTCCTTAGGTCAGCCAGATGAAAAACAATAAATAAATCCACTCTTTCTTTTTTATTTCAATGAAATAAGGAAAGAAAGAAATGAAAAACGAGTGAAGAAGAGAGGAAGGCAGGGAGGGAGGGCATGAGGGAGGGAGAAGTATGGTGAACAAAGGAAAAATTACATTTTAAGATAATGTGAGAGGGGAAAAGAAGACAAGTAATTGAGAAGAAACAGAGCTAAAGAATCAAAAGTAATCTACAGATAAAAGGTAAAGGAATTTTACCATGTTTATTTTATGAAATGAATTTAAGCTGCCTTGCAAATACAGGTGCTATTAAATCATGTTTCTCTATTAAAAACAAACATTAAAGGATAAGAAAATTTAGTTATCCCATCTGCAGAAACAGCTGTCAAATATCAGCTGTTTCTGTTTATTTTGGTGAATCTGAGTGAGTTTGGACCACTGAATGTAGGTACACCATATATATTAAATTATATCAAGAGAATGGGTGACGTGATTTGGTTCTTTGCCATGATGGTTCTAGTCAGGTGCTTAAATACATGTTGCAAAATGTTTATGGCTGCAAGGATGGATATTACACTGTGGTGAAAGACCCAGAGCTGAGGCTTGGACCGGTGTCCAGCAGGAGCCGGGGCAGTGGCAGGAGGTCCCAGCCTGGGCTCATAGCTCACCCCAGCTCCATGGGCTGCAGGACCAAGGCACCTCCAATCACCACTTTGGCCCCTTCGAGATGAGGGCCCAGATCATGCAGAGTATCTGCTGCCAAATGGCTTCAGACCCAAGACAGGGAGGTACAGTGTGGCCAGCCACCCTCCCAGCCTGTGAGGAGCATCCCTTCCTGCCTCTGTCCCTCACTGTCCTCCCTGTGACATGGTGGCTGGCCCTGGTCAGCAGAGAAACTTCATCACTCTCTGATGGGAACACTCTGCTTCCTTCACAGTCATGCACCTGTGAGACCAAGGCTGCACTGGCACTGGCAGGGATGTGCAGAGGTGTCGTAGGTGGTCACTGGTGTGTGCCCACATGGGACAACATCTCCACTTGCTCCAAAGCCCAGGGGAGAACGTGGCTGAGAGCAGGAAGGGCAATGCAAGCAACCATCGTGGGGTGATTCAGATGTGAGCAAGGCAGGCCCAGAGGCACAGACATTAGCTCAGGGGTGATGAAGAAATGTCACCATCCCTTTCCAGATCACTGTGTTTCACGGGTGGGCAAATGCTGCAAATGCCAAGTGTAGAACTCCTGCCTCATCTTCTCCTCCTTCTTGCACTTTCACCACGCTGTGATGCATAGCCTGAGCTGTGCAATTCATCACCCTGCTGGAACCACTCCGTGGGCTCACAGAAAGCTGCAAAGAGTAATGGAGTATACCAGTATTTCTAAATTAGTGAAGAGGAATGGCACAGGTGGCAAGAATCATCCCAAGAGCCCAGCCTCAGTTAACACTCCAGCTGGATCCAGCTAAAGGAGCAGAGAGGGTTTATGGGTGCACCTCCAGGAGTGAGCAGGGAGATGGTGACCCTTTTAAGGTAGAGATGGATCTCTTTTTTCTAGACCGATCAGGGAGTCTTACTGCCCATTTCAGATGAGGGCCAGAAAATATTTTGCTCTTTGGATTCAACTGTCCTATTACTCTTCTGCGTTTCAGATAAAGCATTTTTCAGGATGCTCAATTTTGTGCTGACATGGCTGGTGCCCTCATTGGTACAGAGCTTCCTGGAGGCCTGAGCAGCTTCATCAGGTCCCCATGTCCCAAGAGAGCTCCCAGAGAGGGAGCTTCCAACTGCTGCCTACCTGTCAGTCTCTCTGTTGTCCTGGGTGAAGTTGCAGATATATCAAGTGATGAATGTGGGTTTTCCCCAGCCATGTGACAATGAATAAACCCTGCCTGTGTGATTCAGATCGTGCAGATGCTGTGTGATCTGAGCAAGGGTGCAGGGGCTGATGCGTAGGTTGCAAGAATATGGAAGAACCTACAAACTGGTGTTCTCCTTGTCAGGCAGGGAGGCTGGTGCTGGTTAAAAAACAATGTTTGTTTTCTCCAGAAGTGTTTCCTGTGTCATATTGCCTGTGCTCTGTAGTTTGATTAAAGAGACATACAGTCATTCAGGTTTCAGCACTGTGGGCCAGGTGAGAAAGATGGGGTGAGTCCTGACTAAGTCCTACAGGATTCAGATCTAACAAGGAAATGACAAGGAAGGCAGTGAAATTATCTTAACTGTGGAGTTAAAAGATTCCCTGGTGATTTTTGGCAGCTGTACTCAATCATCCCCTGTAGCAACAGACACGCTTTGAGCGTGGTGTGGAAACGGCGCTGCTGCCTGCTTGTGATGAGCACTCCTTGCTGTGGAGGGCCAAGTGCTATCTGGTGGTGGGGAAGGTGCTTTGGGAGGCAGGGGACATCTGCCTGCTCACAGGCAGAGGATGTGATACAGTCCGATAGCCTGGCTCCCTGCCACTGGACCCAGGTTGTAGCTATTCCTGCAGATGATTACAGGTGTTTCAAGTTTGTCAGTGGGCTTTTTCTAGAACTGTGTGTCTTAGCACATTTCAAAAGAAGCAAGCAACCCACAATAAGCATGCTAATTAGCAAGCGGCAGCGATGAGAGACACCAAAGAGATGCTGGAGGAAAATAAATGCCACAAATGGTTCACAGGATTGCGCATTTCACTCTGAGCCAGATTCAGACCCTACAGTCAGACTCCTGGCTTAGTGGGGGGCATTTCCAGCCTTTGAAGTTCACATTTTCTGCTGACACCTTTGTGTGGTGAAGATGAGCCCGCACTGCAATCCCTGGTGTGCAGAATGGGTGCAGGTGGGGTAGCACAAGTCACTGCTGTGACAGAGCAGAGCAGTGACAGCCTTCACGCCCTGGGGTGGGCAGGCACTGGCTGGGATGCAGCACCCGGGGTATGGCTGTGGCTCTGGGTGCTGCTGGCTGCCCTTTGTCACCCTTGCTTTGAGCAGCAATGCCCTCGGTCAAGCCAGGTCAGGCACAGGCCCTGCACAGCAGATCCGGTTGGAAACCTGACTCCTTGGAATGCCGGGAGGCTGCTAGGACTGTTCCCGGCTGGAGGAAGGCACTTCAGAAATGAATCACGGAGTCTTTCAAATTCCTAAACCACTTAAAATCCATCCTCCTTTGCCTTCTTTTTCTGGGCTCTCTCCCAAGTGATTTCTCAGAATTTCCATGAAAATTAACTCACAGCATAATGGAAACAGAATTAAAAAATACATCCCATCTTTTTTCTTGATGACCGAAGCTTCTTTAATGTGTGAGGGTGTCATGATGGATGAGTGAGGAAGTTCATGTCCATCTTAATTTCCAACTTCAATGGAGTGGGTCACCTGCTTCATTTTCTGAGTGAGCCATTGTGCTGAAAGCTGTTACCTCTAGGCTTGGCTGCATTAAAAGTGCATTACATTAACTTCAAATCTCTCCACGTTATATTTAAACTCTAGGTGTGCCTACTGGGTGGATTTTCAAAGGCTGCTGTTAGCCCAGCAAAGCCAATCTCTCTTGGGGAGCTGCCCCTGTTGCCCAAGATGAAAGAAGCTGTACAGAATTCTGTTTAAAATGATAGAAATCAAGGCCATGGCTTGACTGAGTCAAAGAGGTTCCTCCTTAGTGTGTCTTTTCACTGGGATGAATACTGGAGAGGCAGAGGGGATTGTTTGGGTCAAACTGAAGTACAAAGTTTTACATTTCTTTTTCTCAAAATAAAAAGGTGAAAACCTGAAAGTAAAGGCATTTCAGGTCATCCTGAGGCCTTTTTGCTCAGGCCAAGAGAAGACATTGTCTGCAAATCATTTTTTAAATACAAAACTGCTAGTCTACTATCAAAACCCACTGTTTTGGAACCCAGTGATTGGAATGCTGCTTGAAAGTCTGAAGTTAATCAGAAAATCTTAGATGTGATTTAGGCTTTTCCAAAATGGAACATCTCATTTTGCACATGTCTAAGTGACATTGCATGGCATTTTCAAAATTCCTCCTTCTCTTCACAACTTTTTTTCCCCAGCCAAAATTATTTGTTGATGTTGACCCAGTTTTGCAAGTAGTTCCATTTAGTGCTTGTCAAAACATTTTCCAGATGATCTGGTTGTGCTGGGGTGAGAGGCCAAGAGGTGACATGGGATGCAGCAAGGGCTGTGTGAGGAAGGAACAGAGGGCAGAGGTGGGAATGGTTGAGCAGGAGCACAGCTGGTTCTGGCCACTGTCCTCACAGTAGGTCCTTCAATTCTGCAAATGGGGTGTCACAACCACTCAGGGAAGAAGTGGGAGTAAAACCTGGAGAAGAGCCGAGGGGAAAGACAGAAAGAGTTAATTGAAACAACCAAAATAAACCATGAATGTATTCTCTGGTGACAGTAAAGCCACACTAATTCATCATAGCTCAGTAAGGATGCAACAAAAGTGATCGAAAGCAGACCCAGAGTATGCAGATGGGCATGCAGAGGGTTAAGCTCAGTCAGCTGAGCAACATCTTTGTCTGAAGCTCACCAAAACAGGAGTAGGGAGAGGGTGAAGTCCACAATGCTGGCTCAAATCTTTCGCCCATTAGACTGCCAGTACTGTGAGCTCTTAATCTCACTTGCAATAAGGCAGTCTGTGTTTGCATTGCAATGCCTGTGGTGGCTACAGAAGCCAAGCCCCTCAGTGCCCAGACACAGCCTGGAGTGGATGTGAAGTGCTGTGTACATGTGAACAACGCACCGAAAGCACAGACAATACTCCTCAAATTCACTTCTACCCTTGCATAACACCATGCTTCTTGAAGGTAAAGCTTCTGTGTTCAGACACTGGCTGGGTTTCTTCACAGCCCAGGGTCTGAGCACTCCCTGTGGCCAGGTGGCAGTGCCAGCCCCATGGCACACAAGAGCTGAACTGTGGAACAGAACGGGAGCTGCCTGTGCAGGTAGCAAAGGGAAACTGAGACACACTAAAACATAAAGATCAGGAAATCTAGGAAAGGGTTTCAGGAAACAACATCTTAAAAACTTGCAGTCAGTTTTCCCCTCTTCCCTCTTTCAATGGTGTCCTGGTTACAGAAGTAGAGTGCCAGTTTAGCACTTTGGCAGTGTAACAAAACTGTGTATTCTACTCCCCTCTAGGTCATTTCTGATGAACTGTTGATGGAAGATGGTTTGCAGGAGCTGCCCAGTGCACACCTGTCACCTCAGGCTACAAGTTGGGTGTTAAATAAGGAAAAAGAGGCAAACTCTGCAAGGGAGGGTAGTGTTTCTTTTTTTTTCATAAATGACTCAGCCGTGATAACTCCCTCCGGGGAAGTACCAGCACAATTACGCCCATCCTGAGGAGATGATTTCTTCTAATGGGCCACAATGGACTCAATGGCACCACCAGAATAGACAGCTGCAAGGACTTGGACCATCAAGGACTCTCAAAGTACCCCATGACTCACAGGATTACATTATTCCATTGCAAAACTCCCTGCCCTGGGGGAGGTATTGGGCATCCCCACCTGACCTGAGGGTACATAATCCTTGGGATTGGAGACCTGGGACACCACCACCACTCGATGGATCCAGAAGAGAACTACAAATTTCACAGGACCATTGCTTTCAACAGGATTGCAACCAGCATTTGTTAGGAGCATGGCCACCACCCTGACCAACAGGTTGTACTCCGACTTGGTGGGTTTAAGCCAGTTTTTCTCTGTATTGTTGCATTTATTGTAATCTCTCTAGTAAATTGTAAATCTGATGTGAAATCTTTCTAAAGGTAATTGAGTGGGGTTCATTTCTCCTGCCACTTGGCCATCCATCTCTCTAATGCTGCTCAGGGACAGAAGCATCTGGTGGAGGTACACAGCACTGAGATGTCACAGCAGTTTGAGCCAAGCAGATCTTCTGGGCCTGTGGGGACCTGTGCTTCCTGCTATTATAGACCTCGTGGGCTGGCTTCCACAGTAAACTACTACAGACTTGTTTCTGTTCATGTCATTTTCTGTGATATTTAAGGAGAAGAGACATCCATGGGGAAAGAGTGTTGTGGGAAGGGCTGTGGGAAGCCCATGTATTTTAGATATTCCTTAAGAACACAGAAAATACTTAGGGATAAAGGAAGCCTGGCAGATTTGGACTTTTGCAAGCAGTGGTGGTGGGAGGCCTGACAATAGAGGCTGGTGATAAAAATGTGAAACTCAAATTGCCTCACTCTTCCTTGCAGCAGGCCAGGTGTCTGATACCTTGTGTGTAGGACACAATATTCCAGTTATTTCCTTCCCTAAAGCCCTCCTGGGCCAGATGGAGCTGAATGTCCTGAGTGTCTTCTGACCCATGGTGCCTGGGTGGGAAAGGCACTGCAGTAGTACAGTGACCTCCACAGCTGCTGTTTCCCACGGCAGCCCCTTCCCCATCCTCCCTGATATGCTGGATATGTCTGTCATCACATAACAGGATTGCTCTAACATTACACAGGAGGATGCTTGAGAGACCTGAGTAAGGAGGATAGGGGAATTTTCAGAAAGGAGGGGGAACAAATAGTACTCATCTCTCCAGAGCTATTGGAGAGAGTTATTGCAAGCTCTTGTTTCTCCTCTGCATAGAGGAATAATTGTGTAGATCCTCAGTTAGGATCAGCATTGCTGCTCAGAACACACAGCGAGTTGTTCTCTTGCTCTCTCCTCTGTCAGTAAACTGAGAGCATCCTTCCCAGTTCAACATGAGATCAAAATCCTTAAATCCCCTGATGGTGCCATTGATCCAGTCACTCTCTCTGGGTCCTATATACTCTGCCTTTAGTTCCTTGTTTCTCATGGGTACCCTTTCATTTTATGAATGCTTTTCCAGTGAAAACAACAAAACAGGTAGAAAGCTCTTGGGTGTGCTCAGAAAGGAAGAATGACTCCACAGTGAGGGCCACACCATGTTCAAGTCTTTGCTCTAGGCTCTAAGCCATGAAAATGTGGTCAATAAAATAAATATCTAAGCTTCCCTAGCTTTTAACCCATGAAAATTATTTCCTTGCAAAAATATCAACTAGGAACAAGGAAGTCCAGTTCTAGGGAACGTTGAAGAGTCTCAACACCTTCATGCAGTTTCCACCTAATCCTACAAGTATTTAAGTGGTTCTGTCCTGCCTGAATAGTGTAGGCAGAGGGAGGAGACTCCCTCAAGCAGCAGCTGGAATGAGGGGTCGGGCTGTGCAGAGGTTGGTGTTCAAGGCTGATGTCTTAAGAGGGAGGAGGGAGCACTTGACTGGCTCTTGGCTTAGGGTGATCACAGAGCAACATTGCCTCAGCAGGATAAGGGGACAGTATCCTCTGCCACCCTGGGATATTTTTGCTGCCGACAGTGAATATTAAACCCTATTTTCAACGTCAGACTGAAGGGATTTTTCTGTCAGACACAGACTTATTACCTTTTGTTGTCATGGTGCTTTTATTCCTCTTACCTGGGCATCTACTTGACGCTCTCACTTTACTCAGAGTAGCAAAGAAAAGACTCTGCTGACTTATTGTTTAGAGCCATCAGACCTAAACTTCTCAAACAGAAATGTATTTAGGGTGGTTTCATAAGCTTTTAGAATCCAAGGACCAACTTTACTTTCTGAAAGGACTCCAAGGGCAACTTATGCTCTGTCTCCATGGAGGTTTTAATTCACAGGCCAGTAACAATTAATCCATTAGAAATAAATCTGTTAATTCAGTTAATTCCATCTGTGTATGTGTTTCCTAACATCTACATCAGAAGCATGCTGAAAGTTAGGAAACAAAGGGTTTTGCAGGCATTTTCCTGGTCCCAGTCTGAGGTAGCTCAACCAGCTTCTGACCATTCTTTAAGGGAGGCTTCTCTCCTTTGCTCTGCCACCATGGGTAGTCAAGATACAAGAGGTGTGGATGGAGCAATGTTGGGGCAGTGCCATCTTCCCCTTGGCATGACTTTTGCACTTCCAGTATCCCTGGAGCTCCAGGCTTTGTGACTTTTTAATCCTAACCCTCTCCCGTACCCTAACTGCAGCCTTTGGCTGAGACTCATGTGGCCATCACCATGGACTGAGCAGATGAGAAAGGTGTGTGACAGCTACCATTACCCCTCTCCTCCTTCCTGATGGAACTGGGGCTCATTTGACCCCTTCAGTACACTGGTTTAGAGAAAAAACCTCTTGAGAGCTAATTTTTTGGGTTTGTTTTTTTTTATCTAACTCTGTTATCAGATCCCTGCTGCTACAGAAAATCATCAGTATCAGGGCAAGGGAAGGGATTAGGGAGCCTGGCTGTAGACAGAGTGCAGGACAAACCTGCCAGAGACATTGGATTTGAAACCACACATTTCACACCATACTGGTCCAGCAGGTGGGGAATGCTTGCCAGGATGTTGATGCTGTCTAGATGCTGAGCTGCTGGTATCTTCTGTTCACCTAAAACTGCAGGGCCTCAGTGACATATTTCTTCCCTCACTCTAGATATTTGCTAAAAATAGTCATATTAAGACTGAGGGTTTTCTTTTTAGAAAAGAGTAGTAATCAAACCCTCAACAATGCAAGGGATTACAGGTTTAAGAGGGTCCTTACAAAAGAGGCTGAATTTAGGGAGTGCTAATACTTTTCCCTGCCAGCCACTCATTCAAACACAGCCCTGGTCCTTAGTAACTGTAAGTGGTTCCTGCCTGATGGATTTCTCATTGAGCGACATAAAGAGAGGTGAAATGGAGAAGATCCTTGACACAGTGGCCAGATGCCAACATCACAGCCCCCCAGTATAATTTTCAATGGAATTGAATGGTTCAAATGTATTATGAACACCTTTTTCACTTGGTTTAAGCATTTTCCTCCATGGTCCTCTCCTGGTGGTGAGTAACTTGCCTCCCCACTATCACAGCTGTAGCTTTTTTGTGGGTAAGTGGAAGATTTCACTCTTGTGGGCTGCCAATTAGGTGGCTTTCACCACCAGCTAGAGTCAGAGGGATGATTAAAATGAAGTGCAGCCTTTTGTCCTGTCTTTTGCAAAAGGAACTATCAGCCATTTCAGAGGAGAATAAGGACTTATGCCACCTCCTGCAGTCCAAAAGATGAACAGAATAACTCTCAAAATGTTAGAAATATATATTGATTCACTACAATTCTCATTTCCCATTTAAAGAGACAACTTGTCTGTTTTTTTTATGAACATTTTATTTCAGTGTTTTGGCTGTCTCCTGGACCCCTGTTTACAGTGTTAGTGCAAGATAGTGACCAGTCTTAGCCTAGCTCTTACAAAATAGACAATTCTTTTTCTCCTGCTTGGCATAACTGTACCATTTTCTTTCCTCAGAAATGTAATAATATCTTTAATAGGAGGCTGACATTCAGGTATAAAAATATGACCTTCTAAATTCTGATCAGACAGAAACCCAGGCTACTCATTTTTTATGGTCATTTGCAAGTGCCTTCTCAAAGAGCAGTGGTCAGACTGCTCGTGTCCTGGTCATATTCCATCTGACAAACTTTAACTACAGTTTGGGATGGAATTTTTTTTTTAATTTTTTTTTTTTAACTCTGGAGAACCTTAAAGCTCTTTCCAGACTGTTACACAGATGTCACATTTCATACCAGATGTGAATTTCCTAAAGTAAATCCTGCTGTGTATAGAGAGAACTAATGTAAACCCTTTGAAGTCAGTAGCAAAACCTGCTATTGACTCTGGATCACATATCTATGGGCTGTAAAGATATTTGCAAGTTCTTTGGGTTAAGAAGACCACATAGACACAGAACATCCCTGCAGGCCAGTACAAGAGTCTGTGATTCATTTGAGATGGAAATCAGCCTGCAGTCTTCAATGGCAGATATATTTCAGAATAAATATGTATAATAAATATATTTTCCAACCTCAGAAGTTTTTTGATGGGCAAATATTCTTGTATTCCTGCATTGATATGAATCTACTGGGGGATGGGTCTCTCTCTTCAGTTTCAACAATGGCAAAAAATACACAGAAAAGTGCTGAATGACAACCAACCTCCCCCAAGGACAAGTTTCAACTCAGATGGTTTATCTCTGAAAAAAAATCCTCCGTTTCAGTGGATGGGCTTGAAAACATAAAAAAACCCCCTTCTTTGGAAAGTTCCTGACCAGGAATTTTTTTACAGAGAATTCTAAGCACAGGCTGATACTGAGAAGGAGACTGGGACGTATTTGGCTCCTGCCAGGCATTGTTTCTTAGTTTGATTAAGCTCTTAATCTTGTGTTTCCTCTGTGAGTATCAAGCTCCAGAAAACTGCCTTATTCAGATGCCTAAAGGAAAATAAGATTCAACTTCAAACAAACAACAGTCATTTCTCCATTTTTGATCATAATCTGGGTGGAAATGTATCATGAAGGATCGTGGCTCGATACCTCAAAAAATCAAGTTTGGGAGTCAGAATTTAAGAATCTGTCAAAGCTAATCACTTCGAATAATGCTGTAATAGAAGATTGGGCTCACCACAAGAAGCATTTGCAGCAGAAGATAAAAAGATTACATGCTGAATGGTGTGATGTGAATAGGAAAGATGCTATTCTTAAAGCCCTGAGCTCCCATAATGCAGTATTACAGCTTTGGACTGAAATGGTAAAGCTAAACTAGAACTGTGCACTGATAACGTCAGAGCAATCAGCCTCTGGGATGAGAGCAGAATTCCAACTTCAAAAACAGTTTTTTTGTTGAATTGCGATTATTAGTATTTAAAACAGCAGCAATTAGTCACTGAATCCAAGAGGCATTGTGGTGGGCTTTAATCTGTGCTTTATAGTGAAGAGCTGGTGCCCCAAGGACTATAAATGTGTGAACAGACAAAACAGATATATGGATGGAGAGGATACAGAGAGGGAATGACCTGCTGATTGCTTAATATCACAACAGCATCATAGCCAAAAATACAACACAGGGTTTTAATCTGCTGCTTGCTTCAGCCAAAACTGTCCGAAGCTGCCTTCCCTGAGAATTCATTTTACACCAAAAGAATGTCATTTCAATGAGACTTCATCCTGGTGGGAATAGGGAAGCATGTGACAGCAGCTGTAATAAGGTAAATTCCATGGATTAATCACCTATTCTGCATTCACTTCTGAAATGAAAAGCCTTTGGAATGAAGCCTTTGGAAAGAGACATTCCTAAGGGAACAAGAAGTGAGTCCGGGTCTTCTGAGGATACACGTGAATATCTTTTCAGGAAATTAAAAAACTCTTCAGATGCTCTGACATCTAAAGAATAGTGGGTATTGGTTGCAGTGAAACTCAGGCTGGCAGGCTGCATTCAACCCTAGTCAAGCCATGTTCAGGAAAGGTGACTCCAACAGGCAGAGAAAGGAGTTTCCTGGGGAGTTTAAGGAGATGCTGTCATACAAGGAGAGACCACAACAGCCCATCTCTTGAGTCTGGCTTCAGCTAAACACAGCAGGAGGAAAATAGCAGGTTGGGAAAGCAGCTGTTCCAGACACAGGACAATGCTGAAAAGTGATAAATGAGTAAAAGTTTTTTACAAATGCATTTAACCTTTCAGCAACCTCTGCTGAGAGGACTAGTGAGGCAAAAACAAGCAATGCTTTTAAAATGGAGCTTGTGAACTGGGTATTGCAATGTGCTTTGCTATGGAAAAGGAATACACTTAATTGGTCCTCCCAGGCCTTTGTTCTAAGAAGATACTGTTGTCCTTCATAAGATACGTTTCTAGAAAAAAGCAATGAATTTTTTAAAAAGCTTTGTGTTCCACAGAAATCTTGTAAAGCCTCTTTGCTATTGCAACATCATGGCATATTTTATAAATGTGGGAATATCTGATCACTTCTTGAAGAGGCTTTTATGATCATCGAGTCATTTAGTCTTTGTTATTTTTCAGCTGGCCATCTAACATTTTTAAAAATTTTACTTCTAAAACCTGAATCTTTTTGGCCAAAAAAGCCCCCAAGTTTCCCTAAAATTCAGGAAACTGGAAGAAGAAAGCTCCTTACCTGAAAAGCAAGACAGTGAACTGCAGTTATCCTAAAGTTCATAGCAGACATATTTACAGCGGTCTTTTGACCCACACATCTCAAGATGACTCATTTTTGAGAAAGTTTAAAGCCTACCTTTAAAGGATGTCTTCACTACCACATACACCCATATCTGTTGCCTCTGGGGGAAAAAAATTAATTGTAATACATTGCGTTGGTATTGATATATTAATCACACATATGTGATGATTATTCTTGATAATGTAGCTTAACAATATAATACAGCATTAAGGTAGAGGTCTGATTATGTGCCATTCAGCAAGGGTTGAGCCACTATATTTAGATGCTGACTAATTTGGGAGAGCGCTTATCCATCTTCCTGAGGAATTTCTGCAGCTCCTTTTCCTGTGGGATCTGAAGACTTCACACCATCTGGGCTTTTCACTCCCAGGGTTTCTGCAAGATATTCTGACCTCCCCATTCCACATCTGCCTCCCAGGGCTCCCTCCCTCTGCTTGCCACAGTGTCTTGCAGGTACCAACACTTCTGGCTCTCCCAGGGGTGTCAAAGACCTGGTGTCACCTGGACAGGGGTGAAGTGAAGGATATGTCCCAGGAAAACTGCACCTGTGATGATTGAAATCTGGTGTCCATGGTGCAGCATCGTCCAGATGTACACTTTCACCTAAAATATGGGTTTGACCTAACTGAACCAGATTCGTAGTTAAAATATGGGCACTTTATTTTTCTGTATGGTGTATGTAGGAAGGGAGGAGTAGAGAGTTCTTGAATAGGTGTAAATGCTCCCCTCCAAGTTCCTCTTAAAGGTGCCCCAGTGTATTTTCAGTACAGGGTGCTGTGTTTATCTGCAAGGTATCTCTAAGGAAGCATCCTTACCTAGGAGACATGGGCTCCCCACATCTGCAGTGCTGCTGAGATACGTTTGCTGGGAGTTAGAAGAAAACATTGCTCACATCTAAGATGAGGAGCCATGGTTACAAAGTCCACAGGGACAGCAGAAGTCAGTTCAGCAGTGACTTTCCCAGATTTAAAAAGATCTATGTCATGGACAGAAACAGGGATTTGTAGCAAAAGCCTTTTTAGGAGCTTGTGAACTGAGCATAGTTCTATGAGACAGACCCACCAGTGGCAAAAGCTGGAGGAGGCATCAAAGGGCTGACAGAGTTGGCAAAGACATTCTGCAAGAGTGAAGCTGGACCAAGAGAGCCAGGAGTCACCCATCACCCAGGCCAGAGCTACAGCAGCATGAAAATACAAGGCAATCAATCTTTCTAACTTACTTGGCTACATGATCAAGGAACATTAAACACTGCATCACAAGGCTGCTGTACTTGGAAAGGTATTTCAGATCCACAGTGTACTGAACCAGAGCGTTCTGAGCAAGGCTGGGTGGGAAGTTAGTGGTTGATTCTTACAGAGACAGCAAACTCCTCAGCATAGGAAGAAAGGACCACACATAAAGATCATACACGTGAGCTATACAATTCTTTCACTCCTTTCAGCAGGCCCCAGGATCCAGGCAGGGAAGCACACTTGAATGTCTCTGGCAAGAACACGATCCTGCAGAGTACAAAGCCAGCATGGTGCACACAAGGTTAGAGGTAGCTGAGCCAGAGAACATGGGAACTCAATCTCATATCAGCACAGGGACCTGTCTATGCCTGCTTTGTAACAGGTGGACAAACAAATAACAGGATCATATTTGATTGAAATGTCAGGATAGAAATGTCAGGTCATTATTGCAAGGGCAGCTGGCTGAAATAAACGTGTTTTTAAAATCACTGCATTTAGCTGTGACTAGAGCCTCCAAACAAGAAAGTTTAATCTATTATTGTTATTCATGGTTTTGAGGGTTTTTTGTGGGTTTTTTTTTCCCCTTTTAATTTTTCTTTTAAATTGTTTCTCTGGAAAAAAGAAATCGTTTTTCTTTCCCCCTTGCTACTTGACAGTCTGATTTGCAACTAGTTAGACCCTGGAGAATAAATAGGGTATTTCTTTTTGCAAATCAAGAGAACAATTTGGCCGCATGCTTAAACATCTTAGTATAGCAGAACAACCATTCACCATTTTTTAAATAGTTACATTTTTAAAATTCCTAATCTATGTAAATAACATTAGGAAACATCTTAGAATCCAGAAAATTAGCATTTAAACTGATATTATAAGCTAAGTCAAACAACATTACATGTGCTGGACAGAAGTAACTTATTAAAATGATTTACATTAAAACATGTGGCTTGTTACCCAATGGAAATATGCTAATGGCAGTTATTTTCCTTTTGGTGCTCATCGGGTCTGTAGAACTAGTAGATATCAGCCTAATTTTGAAAAGAACAGACTTCTCTTCTTAGTTTTTAATTTTCTTAGTTTCTTAGTCTTCTGCTTCTTAGTTTTGAGTGGGTTAACTCTTGGACTGATGTAAACTGGAAACAAAAGCAGAGAAAATGTTGTTCAGCTGCAAAAGGAATGTCAGTTGTCAAAGCGATTCACCACTTCGGTAAACTCTCACTCTTGGCAAATAGCCAGTTCAGCCAGTTTTTTAAATTTACAGCAATTAATTTCTCCTGACGACTGTTAATTTTAAACCTTGGTCCTTTGCCTTTCTTATGCTCCAGGGGAAGGAATGTGGATCCTTAAGGCTAAGAGAAGCCTCCACAGCCTGTCCCATCTGTGTCACCCTGCTCCCCCCCGTCAGTGGAGGCAGCTGGATAGGGTACAGCCAGGCATAGCAGGCACCTCTTGCATGGGGAGAGGGAAGACGAAAAAGGCAGAAGATGCTAGAGGCAGATGCTATAGGAGAGGAGGAGATGGTTGCCCAGGTGGTCCACTGTGAGTTAAATGTCTAAGCAATTAATCCGGAGAATTAGGGTTTGCAACTGGTTTTCTTCTAGACTAAGACAGTACCTAAACTAGCCAATACACATCTGGAAAGGGAGTTATGGCTACATCCCATCTTTCCCAGGTGCTTTTGTGACTGACTTGCTCGGTAAATACTGCAAAAGATCAAGGTGTTTGAATACCACTGCAAGAAGCAGACAGGGGCTGACTGTCTTTTAAGGCACGTACACAACCATGACTTATTTTTGTTCTGGAAGCAACTTATGCTCTTCCCATGTGGGTGTTTTTGAATGCAGCCCCAAAATAACAACCTCCAGTGTGTTGGGAGTGAGAGTACAGAAGAATGAGCAAAGCTATAAACAGCCAAATTCTCCAGAGAAATGAGTAGCAGTTAGGAGTTCCTAATCAAAGGCTATTTCACGTCTTTATACGCATTATTAAACTCCTAAGAGGGCAAGTTGGACTTGGAAACTCCCCATCTAAGAAATTTGCTCCCGAAGGTCCTGGATGGAAGTTACATGCCACCTCACCATCCAGTCTCAGATCCTGGGGAAACACTGATTAGCAGTTGCTGAGGACATCATCTCAAAACCAGTTTCCATAGATTTGGAAGATGCATGAAACTCCTGTGGTTGCTGGGCAGAGTGCCAGGGATTACTCCAAGGCTCACACCAGGCAGTCAGCACTCTGGGCCAGAGAAAGGCACCCTTGGCAGACGATGAAAGCAGTCAGTGCCTGGGGGTACAATACTGAAAGGCTGTATAGGGCTGAGGAAGCCAAGTCTGGTGAGGACTCCACTATTCTGCTCAAGTGTGAAGTTAAATGTCCATAGAAGAACATACAGCTTTTGCCTCAGTAGCAGCTGGTTTATCGGGTCCAGCAGAGGCTAGGAGTAAGCTAGCATACATGTAGTGTGGCTGTTCCCACGACCACACTCTGCAATGAGAGAGCTGACCCAGAATGAGATCAGCCCTGTCCTGCTGCTGGGATGAAGGACAGAGTTCATGGCCAAAGCAGCAGGCTGTTCCCCTGCCCAAAGATTGGAGTGTCTTGAACTGCCTCTTAATATTAAAGACTGATTTTCTCTCACTGCCTCTGATGCTGCCTGAGATGCTGTCGAGGAGGGGCCTCAGTCTGTTCCCAGCACAGGATTGTTATTGGCACCTGCACCAGTGCAGACTGGCTGAGGAACCATCAGTCCACCACCTCGGTGGTAATTGCAGCACAGTGCTGCCCCAGCCCAGGATTTCCCTGCTCCTCTCCCAGGTAGGCTGTGTGTTGAAGCACCCTCTGCACAAAGCTGGTGTGCTGCACAGTGCTTGGGAGATGTTGAGGCCCATCTTCCCCACAGCTTTCTGAACTACACCAGTACTGAACAGAGATGTTCCACCTGCCAACCTCTCATATTTGTTTTCATCTGTCAAAAACCAAATCCGAGTCTGAAGGCTTGCAGGAAAATCCTGGAGTCCAGATCCAGGCTTCAAATAGAAGGAGTAAAAGGTACTAAAATTAACATGTATAGTTTTTTACATGTTGAAAACATGTTAAAGTCAGAATTATCAGCTATATACCAGATTTTTACTGTATTTTTAATATTTAACTCTACATCCACGTTCATATTCAGACTGGCTAATATGTTATGGAGATGCCATTTTTTGGACCTGGTGTAAAAAACATGGCATCAGTAAAATGCCATATTTCAGTTGAAAAGAAAAGTCTTGAAAAAATAATCCAATCTACTGGTAATGAATACAGACAGGAAAAATTGCACCAAGGTGGCTTTATTAGTAAAGAGGAGATGGAAATTGAAGAAAACTGACTGATCCCCATGTCCCATTCAGGACTGGGCTCTTAGTGGCAGTTTTGAATCATCTCTAAATTCTCCCTGAGCAAGTAAAAAAGCCATTCTCCAAAAGTGACTCCAACCAGTGTATCCAATGGTTCCAGGTATCCATGATACATCTCTTCCCACACGTTCTTTGCTTAAAATCTTCCTTTGGAAGAATAGGGAAGTGTCGTTTTTCTGGATTGTCAAGTATGCTGATGCAGGGACCACTCACAAGCCAGACTCTGACAGTGGTGCCAGGCTGTCATTCAATGCTTAGACTAAGGATATGGTTTATCCCAAAGGAAACCACAGCAGTCTTTCACCACTGAGCAGCTAATTACCCATAATGTGCTGAGATGCTTTGCAGTTACAGATGGGGGCAGAACTGGCTTCTGAGTCCTGCATCCTCGCTCTAACAGTAAATAGACAAGATCTCAGTCTCTTGTGGCTAAGGTCTAGTGTAAACTGTGACTTACAAGATTGAATATCTTTTCCAGAGTGGATTTACAGGCTCTAACTTTACCCTCTTCTTTTAACTCAGATGGGGTTTTGCAGCTGTGTAAATGAAATGAGAATTGCATCTATATCTGTGCCAAGAAAATGTGCTAAACATACAAATAGGCTGCAATGAATATGATTTAATCCTTAAAGCAGACACGTTTTGAAGCATTTGATTTCCTCTCCCGTCTGAAAGTCAAACTCTTGCTGTGATCCTGTATCTACAGAAAAATACTGTTTGTGCGGACCCCTGGTTCTTCCTTTGGCTTAGGAACTACCATGACCCAGAACAGCTCTGGCAGCCTCTTTATCAAGACCCTTTTAAAGAATGGGGAAAGCTGGGTGGGATGAGAGGAGGAAATCCCTTCAGTGGGCAACAGAGTGTGAAGGGATGTTGTCATTTTGGAAGAAGACTCTTAATCCAATCTGTGCAAGCCAGTATTTCTCAGATGAATCACACAGAGGGAGGCTTAGGACAAGGTGTCTCTTGCCCAGCCTGGATTAGCTCCGTGACAAGGACTCCTGTTTCTCTGCACTGTGGCATTTCACTTTCAAGAAGCCGGAGAGGCCAAGGCTCGTTCATCCATGTGCTGGTGGCCTTTCCAGAGTCACGTCGAAGCTGGGCTTGGGGCCATTCTGGCAGCATTGCTGGCTTGGGTTAAATCTGCCTGTTTATTAAGGTAATGTTCCCTTAACTCCCCGTTTGCTGAGAGTTTCCTGTGAGTGTGCAGAGAGGTGTGTGCGTGTGCAGGTGCAGTGCAGCAAGATTGTGAGGAGAGAAGCATAGAATGTTATATCCATATGTTATATCCCTGTGTGGCAGTAACTCAGTCTGGGGAGGTGGGATGAGCAGGCAGATGAGGGCACTCCTACCACAGCAAATGGGAAGCCCAGCCCATCCAGGACATTTAGAGGAGCTTCTGCCATGCCTGTGTTTGCACTGGGACTGTTTCACACCAGGTGTATGGTTTAATGAAAGGGATCTACATTCCTGGTGAGGCTGGGGCACTCACTGGCTGAGCTGGGAGGACTGGGATGCAAAGCTGTGGGGAAACCATCATTTATCACGAGCTGCCCAGACTCTGGCATGAGTAGTGGGTCCAGCTGGAGGCAGAAAATCTTCATTGCTTAAAGAGAAAAAAGGAAGCAAGGAAAGAGGTTAATGCTGCTTACCCTTGATAAAGCTTTTAGCCGCAAAATGTCAAATTCTTCAAAACCCAATCAGCCAGTCATGCCTTAGGCTTTAGCAGCTGTAACTCTAATTGGACCAAGAAAATTAGTTGATCTGCAGCATGAAAACACAAAACATAGCAGAAAAAAAACCCACAAAGCACATGCTAATCGAGTTAACATGGTGAGAGGGTCTGTGTGACATGTGTTCACTTCATTGCCAGTGTGGCCTTTACAGCCCCCTCCAGATGACAAAGCCCACTCTGAACTCTGCCTCCAAAGTGCCTGAGCTTCTGGGATGTGGCAGCCACGCCAAATTTCCCCATAAAGAAATGCAGTTTTAATTGCTAGTATCAGTCAGCCTTGGAGAAGTGGAACAAGCAGCTCACCCAGATGACAGCATTCCTGATGCTGGAAGAGCAGCAGTCCAGCCTCGTTGGGGGCACAAATGTTGACTGACACCTTCCCACAGTCGCTCTGCTGTTGTCTCCTTCCTGGGGAGAAGGGCAAGCTCTCCTTTGTCCATGTCTGACAGCACCATACATCACCTCTCTGTTTCCTGCAATATTAATCCAGTGACGCTACCAAGAACAGCTCCAGACCTCAGGGCAAGGAGGGAGCTGCCCAGAGTCCGAGTGTGGAAGCAAATAAAATTATTCCAGGAGCCATTCAGATGGACATTTTCCCATTTTAAGCTGTGTGTTCCATGTTTATTTATGTGCACTGCCTCCAAGCAATCTTCATAATGGCAGACTAGACCTGGATTTCTGAATGTGAGGGTTCCCTGCCCTGCTGTGTCTGAAGGTTGAAGTGTCTTGCAGCCTGTCCTGGAGGACTCCTCCAGGGACTTTTGTTCATGAAAGGAAGGGCTGTGCATCTGCTTGGGTTATTTAGGGGTAAGAAAGGCTGGTGTTTATTGCAATGTAACTCCTTGCCAGAAGAGGAGTGCTCACTACAGAGCACCTGAGTCAGTCAAGCTTAATACAAGCAACAAAAAGCAAAGTGGCTTTCACCACTTTCCCTGGAGATTAGCCCAAAACCAGATGGATCCCAGCATTCAGAGACTTTCATGGCACTGGACAGAACGTCTGCTCCACAAACCCTGTCAAGCTGTTCTCTTTTCCTTGATGTCTGCAGCCATGGGGCTTTTGTAGACTATGGTTATATCCTCTATTGATTGCCCCATTTTAGAGGTTTCCCATATGCAAAGGCCTTACTACCTATGGGGAGATGTATCTACAGCTGCTGTGTCTTTCAAACAAGGCGTAATTTCCACCAAGCAAAGAAATTGTTAGTGCAGTTGGAGATTTTTGACATGTATGTTTAACAAGGAGGTATTATATCCTGCTTCCATGCAGCTTCTTTCCTCTTGGGTCTTAAAATATTTTAGAGAGCATACAACATGACAGGCTTTCTCCAGGCTCTCTTCAGGACCATTCTTCCATGCATTTCCTTTTCCAAATGTTGCTGCCTGCTTTTCACAGGAACAGTAATAGGTAAAAGTCTTTCATCTGCCTTTAGCTTGGGCAGAAAAACCTATCTATATTTGAGGTAGGAGATGCTCTTATTTTAGTAACTCATTTCACAAGGAAGCTATTTTATAAGGAAGGCTTTATGGGTGTCTCTTTATGGGTATCTCATGCACAAAGTTTCATAATTCCTTTATTTGCAGAGGTATTATTGTATCAACATGAGCAACCTCAAGAGAGCAGAGAAAAGAAGTGTTCTGGGGTCCATCACAATCATCCCCACTTTCAAAGAGGAGTACTCCCAGTGAGATTTGGGTCCTAAACTCTTGAGTCATCAGAGATATGATGGTCAGATCACACTTCCAGCAGTTTGGGTTTGTCCCTTCTCTAAACAGGGCAAAATAGGTAATCAAAACACAGGTTTCTTCTTTTACAGATTCCTGTGGTGGATTCTCGCAGGGTGTGACCGAGAGGAAAAGGAGATGTGACTCTCTGGGAGATGAGAGTAATCTGAGCTGGACTCTAAGCAATGACTTTCCCCGGTGCCCTTCTGGTAAGTGCCCACACTCAAGGTCACTATTCTGTAAGGGTGCTGGTCACAGTCACCTAAGTAGCAAGTGTTGTCTTCCAAGGCTGTGACAGAAAGCAATGCCAACCAAACTGCCTGTGTTTAGTTTTCTGGCTGACATACGTGACCTGCAGAGCCAAGACCAATTTGCTGCCTGCTACTCCTCTCTGGTGTCTCTTTAGACACTGTTGCTTCGTGTTTCTCCCTCCCAGGGAGCATCTGTGCTTTTTTGCTCTTTCCAGCAGTTAACATTTGACACAATTTGCTCTTACTGACTTGTCTACATATTCCTTCTCTCTTTAGACTGCTGATGCAACCGTGGTAGGTGCTTTTGAACCTGGACTGGTCTGCACATCTCAGTGTTAGTTGTGACTGCAGGTTAGGCTACATAAATTAAGTGCTTTGTTGGAGTCCTGTCTGAGAACTGGAGAAGGATCAAATGTGTCCACTATGCAGCCATCCATCTCCCTGGAGTTTCATAATATTATCCATCTGTTCTTTTGCTTTCTTACGAGAAAGGCTCATGAGGTTACAGAGGTACAAATTAACACATCTTGTTGAGATTGTGTTTAAAAATATTTGTTGTCCATCTGTGTGGAGAGAAAAATCCATTTCTGTTAACGTGGTTGTTTCTCTTCTGACACTTGCTGTCTGCAGTACCCAATGTGGAGCAACGAGTGTTAGAAGAAGGGAAGAGCTTTACAGCAAGTGGACCAGTGCCTAATTTTGCATGGAGTTGGTAAGAGTCAATGCAAAAGAGTGAGAGAGAAGTTTTTGGGTGCAGGAAGGTGGCAGAGGAAAGAGAAGTATTTGTAATGTTGCCCCTTCCCACCCCCAAAAGCCACTGGAGACAAAGCCTGTAGTGGTTTGGTGCCACACTTGGGGTGCAGTATCTAACAGGGCCCTGTTAAGTGCATGCTCACTTCAATCTTACTGGACAAAGAGGAGCTGCAAAGGGGGGTTTTGCAGAGAACAAGCACTGCATTGAGCACAGATCAGCATCTGCTTGTCTTACAGGGCTCCTTAAAGGTCTGATGGCAAGAGTGCCAGCCTTTCCCCACAGCCACTGACTTCAATTCCATCACGCTTGGACACTGTATTCGTGATCCTCTTTTATTCTCTCTAACAATGGCAGACTACAGAAAGCAGAAGAGATGTGAAGGAGTCTGTCTGTCCTCTCATCTGAGGGTGGCTTTGGTTGTCAGGCCAAATCCAAGAAAATGGCTGGCATGGAGTGCTGGTAAATCTCTTTGTGAGCAGAAAGACTGAGGGGGTAGCAGCTAGACAGGAGAACAATGAGCATCTCTACACTGTCCCTCTGACACCCCCTGCAAGGCACCCCTGCCAAGAGCCACTCAGCCCATTTTAAATGTATTGCCTGTCGACTTCCTTCAACAGTGACAAGCACTGTGAAAGGCACTCACCATGTCTCCCACACCTCCCTCAAACACCTGGGATTGACTTTCCAACTGTGTCTGTATGCTGGGTTACTCTTGCTGCTACAGCAAGGGAGAAAGGCAAAGCTACAGTGGGGAGAAACAGCAGGCAGCAAATCATGCTTGGCTGTGCAGTCCATGTGTGCTTGGCCTACGTTTGCACTGGGCTCTGCCACAGCCCCAAAAGGCAATGGTGTCCCTAGATAAAATAACTCTAGGACGCTGTGTCAGACTCTCTTGGGACAGAGAGTGGTCAGTGAGGAGGGGAGATGCAGTCTGTGTGAGGAGGATCTGACAGTCTGAGTGAAGCTGAGGGAAATCTCCATTACCACACACAGATACAGGTGATATTCCAGGACCTCTCTGCACTGCAACTGTGGGACAACTAGGGAATGGAAAACCTTTAGCTTAAGGAAGAGTTTAAAATCGTTCTGTAACATTTTTCTTGGTATTTATGACTTTGTGTAATCTCTCTCTAGTTGGGACTGGCAGGCTGCAGCCTTAGGTCTCTGTATCTTCCTTCAGCAATAACCAGAGGGGAGGTGACAGTACCTGCCACATCATTCTTAGGGCTACCTGCAATGTCATATTGATTTTATAGCCTGGGGTTGATCAAAAATGAAGCCTGAAGGAAGCTCACAGACCCAAGCCACCTTTTAGTGCAGGCTGGCTTGCATGTAAGTGTTAGTTTGCCCAGGTGCTGGTGAACAGACCATGATCTTCTTTCTCATTGTGAATGCAACAGATCTGTGCTTACTCTGGGCAGGCTCTATCAGGAGCAGTGCTCCCCTCTAGAGATGCTGGCTCAAGGTGTGAATGTCCCTTTCTCCCTCCCCTTTGCATTTTCATGATGCTCGTGTGCCACAAACAGGACAATTGTGAGACAGGAGTTGGGGCAGAGAGCTGGCAAGGCTGTTAAAGGCAGCTCAAGTAGCTGCTCCCTTTCCATAAGTACATCCTTCTGCAGAATAGCTGGGATGAGCTTGCCAGCTCCTGTCACCTTCCTCTGCTTTCTCCTGTCCAGAGGATGAGAAAAAAATGGAAGTACCCCAAAAGAATGTGTATAGGGCTGGCTTTGGTTCATCAAGTCATATAATAAATTACCTGAAGCTCAGTGTTGGGAATGCTGAAGACTGAACTCTGGCTAGAGAAGATTTCCATATAGAAAAAAGCCATCCAACCACAGAGCAATTGAGAACTGTCTGAGCTCCTCACCACCTTTGATGATCCTAGAGAGGCTTGGCCAGGTTCACTGCGAAACACGTCGGGACCTGTTTGGCAGGCCAAGGCACCAAGGGATGCTAACCTAGCCAAGGCTTTTTCTTCTGCTGTGGCCATGTGGGAAGTCCTAGCAGCTCTGCCTAGGTGCTAATGGACACCGAAGGTGTTCGTAGCAATGTCAATGCTGGCCTGCCAAGCACCTTGAAGCATGAGTCACCCCTTCCTGAATCATGAGACTGGCTTATTAATATTTATTTTCTGAGTGAAAATAGGAACAACCTGCCTTTACTTCCAAATCTTTGAATCTGTAGGATTATTTCCAATGATGCTTACTGAATTTCCTCTGCATTCACAAAAACTTTGTTTTGTTGTCTTTGTGTTGCTTTCCTTGATTTAAGATAAAAATAAAACTGATGAATTCTTTCTTCTCATCACACAGATCCAAATCCTAAGGACTCATCAGCTGTTAGGAGATTTAGTGTAAAACCACAAGGATTTACAGTGGTTATTGACCAGCCATATGCTCAGCTCACTGCAGTGCCCTTTTGCACTTCTGACCAAGCTGCCTATCTGTCCACTTTAAAACTCTCCCTGCTGGCAGGAGTTTACATTAGCTCAGCTAGAGCGAGGACATCAGATTCATTCCCTATTTGCCCTTTTCAGTATTCACAAATAAAATTTGTCCAGCGTGATAGATGCAGTTGCTAGTGGTGTCTAAAAAACTCATAGCTGAGGATGCAATAAGCTAAGATGGAAGCAAATCTCCAAGCAACACCATGAACTACTATATGCTGGAAAAGTATCTTGGAGATTCATTCTGCTAACAGAACCCCTGGCTTTTCTTCACCTTTCCTTCACTTAAATGGGGAGGACAGAAGAGCTGTTTACCTGAAAACACTTGGAACCTAAAATCTCCATGGTTTGTATTGGCAGTGAGAGCAAAAAGCTGTCATACATCCTCTTCATCTTCTCCTTGGAGATGCAGCATTGTGTCTCTGTGGTGCAGACCTGGAGCACAAGGTTTGGTAAGGCTGAGTGTGTAAGGGCTAAAGCACAGAGGTCCATGGGTCATCCATCTTATTTTTAGTCATGTACTCTGTACCTGAAGCACCCTTGGTTGGCTGCTGGTGGCGAATAAAACCCGGACAGCCAGTAACCTTTCTCAGGTCATGCTCTCATGGGTGATGGATGGGGTGAGGGGCACTTTGCAGGCTCCTGCTGTTGCCCAAAAGCTTGTAAAGCCTCTAGAAAGAAAAGCAGGGCAAGGGGGAGGCTTTGCAGGAAGCTCAAAGCTCTGGCAGATCGTTTATTTCTGCTTAATTGCCAAGGATATGAAGCAATTGTTGACGAGGCTGCGAGAGAAGGGAAGTGCCCTTTCCCACCTTCTCAACCTGCTCGTGGTTGCATAAGCCTCCAAGCGCAGAGCCTGAGGTTGCTATGCCAACTTGCACAGTTCCTCCCATCCACCTCCCCATCTGAACAATGAAGGAGCAGAGTCCATCGTGAAACAAAGCAAACCATGGGATCGACTGGCAGCAGAGGCTCTGCTCCACCAGTGGAGCAGACTGAAGGACTCTGCGAGCTCTGTGTTCCCATGGCCCGTGTGCCACCCATGAGAGACTGCACCACAGCAACTGGTTTGCAGCACTTCTGCTTCAATGTCCTGAGTGCTTTACCTCTGCTGCTGAATTTGGTTTCAAGTCCTCACTGACAGCACAGAGTCTGTGCTGTTACCCATCAAAGGAATCACAAGTTCAGCATGAGTCTGTGTGCTTGCTTTCCTTCTGTAGCATTAAAATAAAGTGCCTTTCAAAGGCACTGGGAAGGAGGAATCGCTATTTCCAGGTGCTTACATAAATGGCCTTCAAGTGCAAAATTGGAAAAACCTGAATTCCTTAGGCTCTTCACCTACCACCTCTCAAGCAGGACGCTATATGGACTTAGGTTGTATGCTAAAAGGGTCAAATCCTTAAAAGAGAACAAAAAAGCAGTGTGACTTAGATCTATGCTGCATAGAAGAGGCTGGCAGATGAAGCAATTCCTTGGTTTTGCATGATATCTTAATTAGCAGTGACTTCCAGAACAAATTGTTATGGTTAGCCCCTTTCCCATTTTCTTTGACCTCACATATAAACCACAGACTCTTTTCTCTACACTCCAGCAATAAACAGGAGTGGAAATCCTGATGAGTTATTTTGCCAGTAATTAAATTTGTCCCTCCTGTTTGTTTCACAGATGCAGTTGCCCTCTGATTCGAAGCAAAGTGCAGGTCAGTGCCAATGGGAGCTTTTAAAAATCTGGTAGTCTGACTGGGCCCTGAAGATGGAAGGTTTCCTTGTTAATTGGACTGTTGTGTAATTATCTAAGAGGAGCAAGCTCCTCTGGACAGAGGAAGGCTGGGAGAGTGAAGTGTGATGGAAAAGGTAATGGGTAAATTAAACTCCTGTACACATCCTCTAAGACTTCAGCCAGAACAAACACGTAGAAGATGCCTTAGATCTTATTTCCTTTGACTCAGCAGCTCACTTTGTCATTTACACCAGAGAAAAAGGCACTTTGATAGACTTTGATGTCAGAATGATCACTCTTTACATTGCTAAAAGTGGGGTGCCAGGCTAGCACAGCCTGCAGGCTGGGCAGAGGACATGGACTCGAAGCAAGGGAACACTGGTGCTGCCCGGCTTCTGCTGGGCAGGGCTTGAGGGGGATTGCCCCAGCCTTAAAATCTGGCCCCTGAGGAGGCAAGCAACAGCACTGCTGGCTTCATACAAACAAGACCTGATGGCTGCTAAAAAACCTGAATTTTCCTAATTACAGATCATCAGAGAGATTTGCAAGCAGAGGAACCAGTTAGGTTCAGGAAAACTCTTCAGTTTCACATTAATGAAAGGGATCCACTCAAATGTGACCCTTGTCAGTAAATATGTGCAAATACAGAAGCTTTGATCAGACTTCTGTTTTTTTTTAGTTAAAAAATAAGATGCTAGTTATTTTCGCTGCAGAGAAAAACCTGACCTTGCAGCACCCTGAGGGTCTCTTTCCTCTTATCTAGTTGGTTCTAATCTTGCAGTTTTTAAGCCTGTTTTATGATTTTGAGGACCTGACATACATTTGTGGAGAGATTGTAACAGGCAACACTGCCTTTTAAGAACTGGGCCAAAGCAGTTTTGTGCTCTGGTTCCTTTCAAGGACGCAGATGTGGTTATTGACATGTCCATTAGTGTACTTCCCAGGAAGGTTTTGGTGGTCTGCAGTGAGGTGGCTATACACACTTCCTGGCTGTACAGATGATGCTGGGGACTGGGGACTGTTTCCAGTCCTGCAGCCTGAAGGCTATTATTTGTGTGGCCCTTTGCAAACAGATAAAACTCACTCTGCTCATGTTCTGAACTAGCCAAAAGCTATATAATCTCTCACCAGGACCAATTAATTCATGCTCAGAAATTGGCTCATTAGTAATGGCTGCTCAGTTTTCATTTAGTTTGCAGTGTGAGCAGGGGGAGCTTAAGTCTGGAGATGCTTACTCTGAGTAACCTGGGAGTAAATGTTTAAAACCTTTATGCACATTCAGTTTTTCCATCTGCAAACTGCTAAAATATTTATGTTCCTGAGACACTGAGCCTCACTTCCTAGATATTTGCAGAATGTATGGAGATATTAGCAAAAGAGTTATGTATGTAGTATTACCTTATTATTATTATAATGGATTTTACTTTGGTTCTTGAGTACATGATTGCAGTCCTCTGAGAGGGGGAAACAGAACAAGAACAAAAAAGAAACATAAAAGAACAACCTGTCATTATCACCTCTTCTTCCCCCAGAGTGATATTCCCATTCACTGGCTTCCTTTCATGAAAAATAAAGGTGTATAATATCTCTCAAATCAAAGGGATGAGGCATTTTTCAATCCCTGACACTTTCTTATTTTCTTAATAAAGGAGCTGTAAATGCCCATGTTCTAACATGGAACTGATTCTTTTGATAAAGGAGGGCACAGAAACAATTAACCCTGTGTGAAGACACAGAGCTCTAATTCATATGTTCTTATTAATAACTGCAGTGAAACCAAGTCCCAAATAAAGCCTGTCCAGAATCATGACCTGCATGAGCCAGAGCCACCACGGAGCTCCAAGGTGGTCACCCAAGATAATCACTTAGTATTAGACAGATTTAGTGCTCAGGCTTCAGCTCTGGGAAGACAAACAAGGGAATTGTTTAAGAGATCAGCTTGTCATCATGCAGTCCACCCATATGGCTTCAAGGAGAAGCACTGGATTTAGATAAGCTTAACAGCCAGGCATAAAAAGACATTGGAGTGGGCAGAGCTGTGCTAGAAGGATGTTCCAGTAAAGACTGAGAGATTTCACAGGTGAGTTAACCTGGAGGCACAGGCATAGATTGGATGTGTTGGTGGAGTATGAAGGAACGTGACAAACCAGATCCTTAGAGGAACAATTTTCTGCCCTCAACAGCTCACTAGGCAAGAAGAGCTTCCCACTGGGAATGTTTATATGGAACCAGCTGATACCAAATACAGTGGCCAGACCCAGATTTGCGATTGCCACTTCTTAATGGAGACTCCAATAGAATAGCTGGTCACAGGCAGCACCACGTGGGATGCAGAGGGCTCTGGCTTGTCAGTCTCTCTTTCATGCATTTTTCATGCACCTCTTCTTGTTCCATTTATTTTGTCTTTGGTTTTAGCTACACCTAATGAGGCTTAATTGTGCTTTTGGTTAGTTATTTTTCTGTGAAGTCTTACAGGACTCTCATTCCCAATCCTCTTCATCTTCTCCCAAGTCTTCCTTCCCCTTTGCTCTCCTTAGTTGTTCATATTCCCTCTGCAGGTAAAAATGTTCAAGAGATAATCATCAGCCCTGGTAGGGAGTCAGAATGGATGGTCAAAGAGCACAAGTAAGTACATATCTTGGGGATCCAAGCAACATCACTGAAAACACAGCTGTAGAAATGGCTCAAAAAGAATTGTTTTCCTCTCTGTCTTTTGGAAGGTGTCAGTCAGGGGAGAACTTTTGGGGCCTTTTTAAATGAACCCCTTCCTACCAGCATCATTCAGCAGGAGAGATGCGTGTTGGCTCCCTCACAGGTTTGCAGTTATCTGTGTGGATACAGGGCCCGGAAGCAGATAAGGAAATGAGATGCTAAACAGAAACTGGAAATTGCTCCTTCCTGAAGCACTCTGTAGTCACTGTCAGGTGAGTGCCTGACTTATCCTTCCACTCCAGCAGGATCATAAGCTACACAGAGCGATGTGTTGGGGATTGCTTTTGCTCCATCAGAGCCTGAGAGACTTTAAACAATCCTACCTTGGTATTCACCGAGGGCAAGGAAATTAAATGTACATTTCAGCTGTTTTTTTCCCCCATATTCTATCCTGAAGCTTTTCCAAATAAGGGGAGGGAAGTTAAGCTTTAATTTTGCTTTTGAGTAGTTTTTCCAAGATGGGTATAGTTTAAAAAAGTTCAACAGTGAAACAAAAATGAAAGGATGCATGCATGTATGTCTTGTAAGGAAATCTGGACATGCTGTGCCAGTGGCAAATGGAAAGGAGGGGGACTAGAAATGCAGTCTTCTCTCAAAAATATTTTATTAAAATGTAATAAAAAACTGATTCAAAAGAAATGCAGCAAAAAAAGAGGTGACTTGAATTCATTTTTTTGCAGCAATGTTTTTCCATTTTGCAGGGATCTCAGTAAATACTATTAATACATTTTACACCCTAGGATGCTGAGAAATTACAGCTATGCACAAATTCTGTGACAGGATCAAGAATTTAAGTCAAACCACCAGTTTCTAGATTGTATGCCTTCTCCAGCTGCATTCTCTCAAGTATTACTGTTCTCACTCATAACTAATGAGCATTAGTTATTTTCCCAGTCACTGTAACACCCCTGGAGAGCCTTTCACTGAGTTGAAATACTCGGGGGGAGCTACAGATAGTTCAGAGGCAGTAACAGATCAGTTGCTCATCTATTTGCTGTTCTGAATATGACTTGGTACCTGCAGTTTATTGGCTCTTGAAAACTAACTTTTCAGCACTGCTGGAAGGGAGGAGCACCAAGCAGGAGTGATGAATGTGGGAGGGAGAGAGAGAGGGAGGGAAGGAAAGTGAGGGGGTGGAAAAATGATTCTGCTTTACTGAATAAAGAGGAGAGTGAAAAGGAATGGGAAAAGAGAGAGAAAAACTGGTTTAAATATTTAATCTCCATTGCATTTGCTTTTGAAGACGAGACAAAAGGCTCAGAACATCTTTTGTCTTGAACTAATTCTGACCAGAGATGAATGGGCATGTGATTGTCAGTTCTGTCATTTACCTTAAGGTGGAGAGACACAGATTGGTCCTGCTGCATCAGCCCAGCAATCAGTCTCTGTCTCCAGCCACAGCCAGTGCCTGAAGCTGCAGAAAGTATTAAATTACTCATGACAGTGAAACTTAGCTTCACGAGCCCACACTGCCCTGCATCCTGGTGCCAACATGGTCAGCATGTGTGGTGCCCAAGGAGCTGCACCCTTCTCTGGAGAAGGAAACTCCTTGGAGAGATTTGAGGAGCAGTTGTGCCTCCCCATACAGTAAGACACTTCATGTAGTTCTTCACCATTTGAAACCAGGTGGTTAGTGCAACACACATCAGCTCTGATTTCCTCTTGTCTCTCCTCATTCCTCTATACATCTTTCTATTGAGCCTCTTTCTGCCACATTCTTTCTCTTCGCTTCACTCGCCCTCTGTAATCCTCTGTCTCTGCTCACCCATGATCTAGGCAGGGCCAAAAGCCACACAGGTGCCTTGTCTACCCGTCACAACTGCACAATTTGTGACACCTTCCACAGCTGAGGCAGCCCCACGGATGAGCTGGCAGGACCTGCATGCCAGCATCAGAGACAACAGCTACGTGTGCCAATGGCCATTGCATCAACAAACCATAGAATCACAGAAGAGTTCCTTTTGGAAGGGACCTTAAAGATCATTTCGTTCCAACCTCCCTGCCATGGGTAGGGACTCCTTCCACTAGACCATGTTGCTCAAAGCTCCAGCCAGCCTAGCCTTGAACATTTCCAGGGATGGGCCATCCACAACTTCTTCAGAAAACCTATTTCAGTGCCTCACTACTCTCATAGTAAGTAAGTATTGTTTTCCTTAAAGCTAATACAGATTTCTCCTTTTCCAGTTCAAAATCATTACCCTATTCCCTCTCTGTTCTTGTAGACTCTACTTAGGTACTAGAAGGTGCTATAAGGAATCCCTTCTCTTCTCCAGGAGAGGAGAGACAGGCTCTAAGGCTGTCTTCAGGGGCGAGATGCTCCATCTCTCTCATCATCTTTGTGGCCCTCTAGGCCCACTCCAACATGGACTCCATACTAGGTCCATGTCCCTAGTATGCTGGGGACTCCAGAGCTGGATGCAGCACTCCAGGTGGGGTCTCATGAGAGTCGAGTAGAGGGGCAGAATCCCCTCCACACTTCCTTTGATGCAGCCCAGGATACAGAGCTGTGAGTGCACGTTGCTGGGTCATGCCAAGCTTCTCATCCACCAATACCCCCAAGTCCTTCTCCCCAGGGCTGCTCTCAGTTCATTCCCTGCCCTGCCTGTATTTCTTCTTGGGACCACCTCATGTGCAGGACCATGGACTTGGCCTTATTGAACTTCATGAGGTTCACATGGGCTCACCTCTCAAGTCTGCCAAGGTCCCTCTGGATGGAATTCCTTCCCTCCAGCCTGTCGTTCAGCAAGGCAGGCACAGCCCTTCATAGCAGTGGTGGCTCTCTGTAGGCATTGCCCATCATCCTCCTAAACAGCCTTAGCTGGATAAAAACCTCATTTAGGCTTTCTTTATAGACTGGAGGAGTGGGAGGGAGAAATGCCTCTAGAGAATAATAGATTGCTAGCCTAGCTTTTAAATTGATAAATATCTGTAAGATTTAAGAAAGGCTGATGGTCTAACCAGAGGAAACTGATGAGACTGGGAACTTCTCTTGCTTTGGCAGAGACTTTGTCTCTCTGATTCACTTATTCCCTTTATAATCCCCTCATAGCAAAGAGGTGCTGCCATCCCTCCTCCTCAGAGGAGGGCAGATGTAACGTGACTTCTCCACCAGAGCAGCTCGTTGGATGTCTTTGAAAAAATAGGGATCTTTTGACCTCTGGTCTCCTGAGCCCTGAGGAAAGCATGAAACTCAGCTTTTTGTCAACTCTTTAATTGATAGCACACCAGAAGAAATGAAACAAAAAACACCAGCCCAAAAAGATACAACAATGTCTTTCAAGCCTCTGAAGCCTCACAGTTAGCAACTATCTTTCAAAACTTATTACTTCAAAAGTAATTTATTGTTTTACTAGCTGTTTGATAAGAGATCAAATAAAGCTAAGATGCCTGGCTAAGAAAGTTCTTATTTTATTTTATTACCATTTGAGGAACTTGATTGGTTACTTGAAATGTTGGAGAGAATAGCTGAGTAGGAGTTTGGGCTGGGTGAAGCCAGCTAGCCAAGAGTTTAGCATTTGGTTTACAAAAGAGCTTGACTAGGCTGAAATTCCAGGCTGATGAGATGGTCTTCACTGTGGCTATACTTCTTTCTTGGTAGAGAACTTGGTACACGTGACATGTGAGCCATAGGGACGAAAGAGGATTTTATTTTCTATAGCATTACAGGATTTCACTTTGCTGGATTTTCTGGTCATTCCTGCTTCTGTGGCAATGATGCCAGGATGCTGGTCACTCTCTTTGGATCTAAGCTGCACAAGAGCTGACAAGATACCAGAAATGGTCCAGGTTTGGTCTGAACTAATGACTTAGAAATGGGAAACATCATATGTCAAAAATTTGTCTGAATCATGAAAGTACTCCCCCATCTTTTGCCAAAAGGCTCAGGACCTGACAGAGGAGACCTGGTACTGTGGTCCAAAAAGAGTTCCAATACCAGTTCAGTACTGCTGTAATGTTTCAGTGGTGCTCTGCCACGTCCAGTCCTTTCTTCCCAAATCTGAAGTTGTTTGCAGGATCTGCTGTTTCCCGAATTTGATCAACGTTGTTTTGCCTTTGTGCTAGCCTGTGAGTCCCCAGATGCACATCCTGCTTAAGATGACCGTGACCCTGACTTCAGTGGGAGCTGCTTCCTCTCACAGACAGTTCCAGCTGGACTCATCCCACAGCCTGTTTTGTATCCTTTGAGGTCTGGGAGCACAGAGACACTCACAGGCATGTCAGGCTGTGCCTGCACAGTGGAACCCTCTTCACTGGTTGCTGTGGATGACTGAGGATGGGTTCTGTGCAGCACCAGGAGCACCGGCAAAAGAGGGAAGCTGTATTCCAAGGGCGGCAACAGAAACATCCCTGTGCTCTGAGGAAAACGAGGAGAGAAAGTGAAGCATCTTGGAAATTCCTCAAAAGCTGCAGGAATTGGTGAGGGGAGGAGGTTTCAAGATGATACACATACGGTAGTTGAAAGAATCTTTGCGTTCAACAAAGAGTAAAGTTCTCAGGGGAAACAAAAAAAAAAAAAAAGAGGGATAACTGTGGGAGACCTGAAACTGCATTTGCATTTGGAAGACTGTGCTTCCCTCCCGTTTTTTTATTGTCAAAATATCCTGAAAATCTCTGTGTTTTTCTTCCTTTCCTGCCCCACCCCTAACTAGGAGTTTAAAGTGGGAAACACTGAAGTATTTAATTTCAAATCTTTCAAAATCAAGCTTTTTGACATATTTTAAAATAAACTCATAGATCTAAACTATTATTTCAGCTGAAAAAGGAGAAAAAATTCAAGTAGATCAGCGATGAAATAAACTACAAATGCAATGTTTCACTTGGGGTTGAACAAATGACTTGAATTCTCCCTATTTTTAGTTTGTTTCTCTAGTTTTCCTGGGCTTCAGTTCCACGCACTTTCAGTTTGTTTGACCTTTTTTAACATTTCTATTACTCATCCCTAGTTTAGTTTTTCATTTATTTAAATATTAATGAAAGAACAACAGTTACACATTATTCTTATTTCTTAATCAAACCAACCAGCCATTTTAATGTAAATGTCTTGAGGCTGAGCAAACAGGGGAAAGCATTCCATACAGCAAAAGATTTACCGAAATTATGGACAGAAAGCCCCTACTCGGGAAATGAGTCAGTCTGCTGCTGTCTAGCAGAAAAAATCAGCACAGAAGAATAGAGCCTTTAGAAACAGCTTATGAATTTACAGCTTGCAAAGTAAATTAATTCTCTGTGTCTCTCATATACATACACTAACTCATTCCCCACACATGCATACATACAGGTCTCTGGTGGAAAGATAGGGAATGTGCAGTCTGCAATGCACATGAACTTTCTGTTTAGAGGAGAAAAGAAAAGATTTTTCCAATAGGCACAAAATCCCACCCCCTCAGCACTGCTCCTTCCCCTGTGTCTGACACTGACTTCAAGGGAGGAGTTGAGCCAATTATCTGTGAGTCCTACAGAAGGAAAATCTGTAATTTGCCAGTAGTTGTGACAGAGAGAGGGAGAAAGGCAGGGAGGGAAGGAAAAATACTTAACAGGCAAATATAAAGAAAAGCCCCTTCTGTCCTAGAGAGAGAATATTTTAAAGCAAATCTCAGACCAGAAGAAAAGAAGCTCGTGGGGAGGGATGAGCCAGGCAAGATCTGGGGAAGCATAAGGTAACCGCAGACAACTTCCAAGCCCACCCTGATCTTTCTGCAAAGGATCTGAGGCGGCACAGAGGCAGCGTGGGCCAACTGGATGCACCCACTACCCTGCACGAGTAGGTGCTGCTCCTGAAATTCTTTCCCCACAGCAAAGCCTACAAAGTACAACTTGCAAGAAAAGGCAGTGGGAGCGGGAGAGGCTCTGCCTCGCCTCTTCTTGAACTGAGCCTGTGAGGAAAAGAGCTCATCTGCCCAAAGGGAAAAACTGTCACCGGTTCTGAAACTCTTCTTTAGCCTATGTCGGTTGCCTGATCCCGTTCTTACATCCATGGGGAAACGCCCTCTGGAGCCCTGCGGTCCTTCCCAATCCTGCTAAGTTCTTGGGAAATACTGGAGAAGAACTGAGCCCAGAAGAAGCAGCGTGGGATCCACAGAACAGCAGCATTTTACAGCAGCAGCCACCTCTGATTAAAATTGTCAGCTTCATCAGACTGCACCGAGACCCAGGACTGCTCCTCCTAAGGAAGAGAGGTAAGAAATCAGCGTGGAGTTTGCTGTGAAAGTAGGAAACAAACATCCCACAGGAGTGATCTTGGTGTGCATGAAAATTACAGGGACACTAGTAGTGATTAAGAAGTGACAGATCTGTTAGGCATGGTACAGTTTGTGTCTGCCTATGTCCTTTTCAGCTGAGTGCAGTGATTAACACTGGGGTGGCAAACAGAGACGCAACCAGCAGCTCAAGACAGAGGAGTGCAAGGGAGGTAGTTCAGAAGTCTGTTCATGAATGGGGAGTGGTAGGGGGAGCATACACCCTGATGGGAGAATGGAAAACTAAGGTGCAATAGCTCTGGGCAGGTTGAATAAAGAATATCTTCCTTAGGTATCTATCTCCCTATGGATGCTCAGGCTCAAATTTGTCAGTACTCCACTGGCATTCAGACAAGTGCTCTCCAGAGCATACAAAAGCAGGTTCATTGTTATTCATTCCGATGCCTGCCTATAAAAAGAGAAGTGGTGGTTAGCAGGTAGAGGATGACAGAAGGAGTCAAGAGAAATGGGGTTTAATGTTGATTTTGGACCGCAGTTTCAGCTCTTTCTGGGCAAATGAGCTTTTCCCTTTATTTAGTGTTATTTAGAGATAACATTAATTGCCTGCATTTCTATGACATTTTTAAATCCCTGCACTGTACCAATATAAAATACTAATATAAACTTTCTAGCATCAAGCCAGTACATTAAGCAGAAGGTACCACTGGGAATTAATCTATGCTTAAGCATTTAATAAACTGGAAGGAAAAGATGTAGATTAAAGCCAGCTGGAGGTTGTTTGTCTCCTCATTCTCTTCTGATTGATTTTGCTTTACTTAGTACATGAACATGTGGTCTCTCTCTGTTTCCTTTCTTCTCTCTTTAATCTTTTTCACGGTATGAGCCCCTCTGCTCCCCCCTGCCACTTCTGGGTGTCAAGGCTGAAGTTTCATTCCTTTTTTGAGGAGGAAAGGAGGCAGACTCTGTAGAACTAGAGAAAAACTGGACTGAGGGGGTAAGAAGAGAAGGCTCAAAACAAAAATGTAAGCTCCCAGTTCATGGTACGCTCTGAGTCAGGTTTGCAGCAGAGGTGATGAGTAGCAGCTCCACAAATCAAAATGCTGAAAAGCATATTTTGACTTTGAGTGAAATTAAATGCAGTTAAGAAAGCACAGGAGTCTTCTCAACTGAATGCCTTGACAGGTAGAACAAGGACAGTGTAAAGTGATCAGGTCCCTCAGCATGCATATTCTGTACAGGAAATAAAAGGCATTCTCTCAAAATGTGAAACTGTGCTCTCTCCCAGATGCTTTTGCACTGAGATGTACAGAACTGCTCTCCAGCAGGTGTAAACCACACAGTCCCCTTGCCATCATGCAGCTCTGATGGTCCATTCACGGCCTGAAGAGCTGCCTCACCTCTAGATACTGATCCTGGGCAGTAAAGTAGTTTGTAGTTTTTACAACTCATCTATTTCCCTGCTCTTCTCTGCCAAATAAATACGCCTGAGAGGGTGAAAGGAAGCAATTTTTTGTTTGTCCACGGATGCAAAACAGTATTGGACTGTGGGATAGTGTACATGGCAGTGTTCCAGAGACTGAATATAGTATTTCTTCGCTACTGGAGATAGGTCCTGTGGTAAAAAACCACAGAGTCGGTTCAAATACCAGCTGTGCTCCTTGCTGTCATTTCTGCCACAGTAATCCCAAAAGTACCATAATTCTCTGTGTGTGTGTGTGTGTGTGTCCATCCAAAGTTGTGTTCTGGCATTAATCTGGCTCTAATATTAGGCTGTCCTGCCCTCTGAATGTAATTCAGAGTGTAAGCTACTCTGAGGAGAGCACTGCATTTTCTTTTATGCATTAGGTAGCTGAATATACCATTGTTGTGCTGCAAATTATAGCAATAATAATAAATAATCGTGTTTTGCTGTTTCCTTGGACTATAGCACAGAGCTTGTAATGATGCTGGATCAGAATTCCAGAGACTTCTTTATTTAGCAATGACTGTATCTTCACTTCTGCTTTGGTGCTTAGCACATGTTAAACAAAGTAAAATATTTTAAGCTCTTCCCTGAGATAATTGTCAGCTACATAAAAGCTTGGGAGATAAAAGTCACTCAAGGGAAAGATAGGAATCCAGATCTCGACCCAAAAATGATCTTTCAGTGTATATAAAGTACTTGCATTGTAATATTAAATAAACAACACCGAAGTTAAATAAATGGCACAGTGGGAACTTGATTATTCTTTAATAAGAACCTAGTAACCAAAATAAACTCTGTTCAAAGTGAGCCTCTTTAGCTGTAACAGTCAGTTTTCCCCACACAGGGGCTGTATTTTTCTTTCAGCACTTAGTTCATTTGAACTGATACACGAAAAAGGTTTGAGCACCACTTTTTCTTTCCTACCAAATTTTCCTGCATCTGAGTGCTATGTCAAAATGCTATCTCCGGGGTCTCTAGACTCATTTTAGATGTCATGGGTTGGAAATCTTGTCTAATAGCTATTCAAGATGGCTGTCCTTCATCTTTTCTCCTGCTTGTACTTAGCAGCTGTGCTTAGCAAAGCCAGTGGCACCCACAACATCTGTGTGTATAAAAAGTGTAGCTCCTAAAAAATCTGTGTTTCTGCAGTTCCACCCATTGACAGCCATCCTGCTGCAACAATGATCGTTTGCTTATAGGGAGTTCCCACACTACCAGTCCAAACAGCAGAATTAAAATCTGGCTTCTAAAAGGTCACTGAAGGCACAGATCTTTGAATTTATCACCAGCCGGTTCTATTTTGTGGCTCACGCTCCCTGCATCAGCAATAAATATTGCATGGGACCAGCTATTTAAAGTTACTGAGATGTCTAGCTTGCACTGATGTTAAGCATGATTCTTGTTTCTGTCTGACTTTTGGCTGATCTCAGAAAACTAGTGTTATGTTATGCAGCTCCTATTTAGGCAACCAAACGAAGCGATCTAGTTCTAATGGCAGCTGCAGTGGCTGTAATATATTGAGGAATCTGACCCCTGTGTTTATGTATCGAAATGAGAACCAAGTTCTGCTGAAAAATCTGGTAATCTGTAAGTGATGCAGATGGTGGGAAGGAACCTGGTGTCTCAGTTGAAGCACAGCTGATAAATTCAGCCCTTAATGTTTAAATGTAACAGCAAATTACAATTCAAAAGCATGTTATTTTCAGTGTAAACGCCTTCATTTTTGTATTACTTTAAAAGAAAAGGAAGAACAACAACAACAATAAAACAAAACCAAAACAAAACAAAAAAACCCACTCCCTGAAAATGAGACTGAAAAAGTTTGTGCATTTCCAGGGAGAAAAAATTCTGTATGGACCATTGATTACTCTGCTCTGCATAGAACACTATGCTCTTTGGCAAGCTTGTGGTGAGGAGCTGCCTTATTTTGGTTTCTGATCTTTCCTCCATTGTTTTCTGATCTGTCCTCCAACTCTGCTGTTTCCTCTTTCAGGACCAAGCAATGATGAAGACTATGTCTGGTGGAAACTGCAACCTGAACGTGCCAGCCAAGAACTCGTACCGCATGGTGGTGCTGGGAGCCTCCAGGGTGGGGAAAAGCTCCATCGTCTCGCGCTTCCTCAACGGCCGCTTTGAGGATCAGTACACTCCCACCATCGAGGACTTTCATCGCAAGGTCTACAACATACGGGGAGACATGTATCAGCTGGACATCCTGGACACCTCTGGGAATCACCCTTTCCCTGCCATGAGGAGGCTTTCCATCCTAACAGGTGAGAAAGTCGAGGGGAAGGGCATAAGGATAAGACGTTAGTTTGAAAAGTGTAGCCTGGAGATGAGTGGTTTTTGGGAGATAGCTAAAGGGACTGCTTGATTTGCTGCAAGGTGCATTTCTATAGAGAGATATTTCCTGGCTGGCACGTTTCCAGAACTATAATGAATGCATTAGCCACGGTGGAGAAATCCAGTGGGTGAAGGTTTGAAATTGAGATTTTCCCTTAACTATCTACCTTCTCCTCCTGCTTTGTATATTTATTGATGTCACAAATAAATGTCTGAATGCAATTCTGTCGTTTATGTATTAAGTTTTTTTCATGGTCTGCTTCTCTTGAGCAAATGCAATGACAGCAGAGTGCACTGAGAAACCTCTCGTTCCTGACTTGGGTGTTCAGGACTGATTAGCTATAAACCTTCAGTTCAGGTGTTGCTTTGTGTATTGTGTAATCAAAGGGTTAAGGTTGAGTGGCTATCAGCTCTTCACTCTTTCTGGTGCCACAACAGGATGTGTTTTACACAGAGATACAAATGAAAGGAAGTAAAAAGAAGAGCAATGCAGCAGAGCTGAGATAGAAACGTCCTTATGTAAGAGATAAAAACAGCCAATAACTTGCAAGCCCAGTGCAAACTAGGAATGCAACTGGATATGACTGGAGTAACATAATAGCCAAAAGTCTTTTCCACAGCACTATAGAAAGATGTGGAGAGTTGAATCAGAAGAACTGAAGTGCAGCTGAGTGAATACGTGCCAAAGGACCAAACAAAAAATATGGGAAGGACATGGAAATAAAATAATTGTTTTTTTAAAAATTGCTCCTCTGAAACTGGCTGTGACCAACAAGCCTTTACAGTACCTTTTTTTTAATTGCAGGGGATGTTTTCATCCTGGTGTTCAGCCTGGACAACAGAGAATCCTTTGATGAGGTCAAGCGACTCCAGAAACAGATCCTTGAGGTCAAATCCTGCCTGAAGAACAAGACCAAGGAATCAGCTGACCTCCCCATGGTGATCTGTGGCAACAAAAATGACCACAGTGAAATCTTCCGCAAAGTACGCACTGATGAAGGTGAGAATCTTGTCTCCAGTGATGAAAACTGTGCTTACTTTGAAGTGTCAGCCAAGAAGAACACCAATGTGGATGAGATGTTTTATGTCCTCTTCAGCATGGCCAAGCTACCTCACGAGATGAGCCCTTCCCTCCACAGGAAAATCTCCATCCAATATGGTGACACTTTCCAACAGAAATCCTTCCGGATGCGCCGAGTCAAGGACATGGACGCCTACGGCATGATCTCTCCCTTCGCTCGCAGGCCAAGTGTCAACAGTGACCTGAAGTACATCAAATCAAAAGTTCTCAGGGAAGGGCAGTCCAGGGAGAGAGAGAAATGCACAGTCCAGTGAAGGAGGCTTGCGCTTCTGTCTGAAGACAACATCCACATGCAGTGCCTTAAAGAAAAAATGGTCTGTGGAAGCAAAGAACAGGCTCGTGGGGCTTGTTGAGAAAACCCAACATGGAGAAAGGATAACTTCCTGTGGATTCTGCCGAGTCACAAATGTAAATAACATCATCCTTGAAGATGACTGGGAATAATCATACACCTGAGATACAAGTGCAAGTGCTTTTTTTTGTCTTTGTAATGTAACTCCTCGTCATTTCCCTTTTTGTTTGAAAAACACAATCCTGAGAAGTAAAGACATTGCAACCTCATCGTTACAAAGAATATAGATCAAAAATGCACAGAAGGCATTAACAGTCACCCAGCATGCAGCTCTTGCTAAGAGAGAGGAGGTTATGTGTGTGTGTGTATCTTTGTGTGCCCATGTGCACCTATGCATGCATGTGTGGAGCTCTCCTTTTAAAAAGTGGGACTTGCATTTCAAAGGGCAGCAGTCATAACTGAGCATTCCCAGATTGGGAGTGGACTCTATATGTGGATGCATGACTTTCACTCATTTCTGTGGGCACCTGCATTAAGAACTTGATTTTATGTTTGTTGAGATAGTTACCATTTGACATTGACATGAATGTTGGTTTGTATTATAGATTCTATTTGGGATTTGTTGGGGTTTTTTTATTGTCGGGGGTGGGTTTTTAGCAAAATCCCATGGCAAGTGCATTTGTTATTAAACAGTGTCTGCTTTCTACCAGTGAAAGGTGGTTTTCATCTGTAACAGTTTCTAATATGTACATTGGTTGAAAGTGAAATTATTCTGCAAAAAGCCAGTGCATCTGGTTGCTTTGCAAGCCTGGTGTGATGTTGCTTCTCGAAACAGCCACACCAATTCTGAGTATCATAATACAAATGCCACCCTTTGCCTTGCTGGCCAATGGACTAATGATTCCTTCCTCTGCCTGTATCAGCTGAGAGTGGCCAGACTTATATGTGAAATCAGACCACTTCAGAGGCAGGATTGGATTCTCTTTCAAAAATAAGAACTGAATGGTTATAGGGCCAGCTCCTTCATATTTCTTCTGCTGACATGCTTCTAGTAATTTTGTTCATGGTTTCCCTTACTGTCCAGTAAAGATTGCCTTGATGGAAACATTTGCACTGCAGAAGTCCTTCAGAAAAGAAGCTTTGTCCTGGTTGTTCAAACAGGATTGAACTGACTGGTCAGATAAATCTGGGGCAGTCCATTCCCTTCTTTCCTTTCTCAGCCCGGTACAGGATTCCTTATCTTCAGCTCTGTCCCTGTTCTGCTTCTGGCTCTGTTGTTTGATGAGCTCCTCAAAGTCCAATATATTCTCTCAAATGTGAGCTTGACACTCTTGCTGACTGGAATGAGATGTGTGCACACATATCTGTGGGCAAAGTACGGCCCCAAGACAATAAACAACAGTAGAATATATATGTTATATATACCTCAGAAAGATCTTCAGACATATTGTCCCTCCCTCACCCTCAAGTTCTGTGTTTGGCTACATCTGCCTTGCTGTGTCCTGGGCAGAGCTGTGAGCTAGTTTGTGCTGTAATTTGACAGGAAACCAAGAATGATGATTGCCTGTAAAAATTAGCCTCTGGGATTCAAAATCTCATATTCATTTATCAACTCCACCCTTCATTGGTACTGTATTGGTAAAACACACTGTTCTTTCATTCCTGTTGCCAGGGCAGCACCTTTCTGACCACATCTCCCTCCCTGTCTATAAATATGTACACGGTTTATGATTAAACCTGATTTATTTATTAGCTGTGTCCTGGTTTGTTGTTGTTTTTGTGGTTTTTTTTTAATTTCTCCAAGAATAATGAGGAAGGTCCTGTATTTATGTTCTGCAGGTGCATCTAGGTAAGTGAGTTCTGGGCTGAGAAGCCTGATGAGGTCTCCAGTAACTTCTGGAAGAGCCTTTTACGTCCTCCAGACACGAGGGGCTACACATTTGCCTATTTGGAACAGAAGTGTGTCTATATCCTTATCTATCTATCTATCTATCTATCTATCTATCTTTTTGACTACTGACTTATATATACAGATATCTACAGAGGCAGACAATTTACTTTCCCCATGCTGCCTCCAAAATGAGAGAACAACAACTCTTTCCTTCCTGCACAGAGCTGACGTGTTGATCCCTGGTGCAATGTAACGTGGTCTCTGCAGAGACATTACTGTTTATCTCATCAATCTCTCCGGGTTACCAGCTGTACCTCCCACTTCTGAGTCCTGGTCCCTCTGAGCACATCCTCACTAGTCCACAGACTCCCTACCCAAGTGTATGATTATGAATATATGTATGTGATCAGGCTCTGAGACTCATGTTCCACAAGGACATGGAGGGAGTTTGAAGATGGAGTGAGAAAGGCATAAGTAATGGATATTGGTTGGGTTAAAGGACCCTGGGATACTAAATGAGAACTGCTTGCACTATAAACCATGCAGTGCCTTACTGACTCTGCATCCACTCTCCCTGGCCTGCAGGATAAAGCTGAATTTTTGAAGAGCCTTCAAAATCAAGTCTCTGTCTTATAACATTGACTTTACCATTATTTTCCCTACTTCTCCGCATCTCCACAAACATAGTCTTTCCATCTCCACAAAGACACCAGATTTCCACACCCTTCCATATTTTCCTATTCATGCCTCTTCCACTATGGACACAAGGCCACCCAGCATGGAAAAGCAACACTGCAGTGACAACAGAGGCACAAGTGTAGGGGAGGCTGAAGAGCAAAGAGCAGGTGCTCACACATATGCTGGATGCCACAGGAATACCAGCCAATGCTCAAGGTGAGAAGCATCTGAGAAACTGGCTGGGAATGAAGGTCAAGCAGCATTATAAGTCACCAACAAAAACAAATGGCAATAAGCAGATTATCTTATTAAAGTAATCCTAGTCTTCTCACTGCATTTTGTTACTGATGGTAATTGCTTTTGAAGTAAGATTTTCATGCTCCTGAGGACATGTTTTTTTCTTTTATTGTATCATTACAGTCATTCTATTAATATCTATATATTATTTGGGCTCTAAAAGTGCTTACAGCTCCTAAACCAGACAGTATGTGTAGCAGTTGTTTATTCACAGTTAGCAGCCTTTATGTTCTGGGGAAAGGCCTGGGACTGGGAAGCAGAGAGCAAGGCTACCTTCCTGTGTAGGGGACATAAGGTAAGGCAGAAAGAGGAAAGGGGAATTGTTCCTTCTCTGCTAACTGGATGCATCTGGCTGTAGAACAGAAAAGGGAAGAGCTATATGGGTATCTTTTATTATGTGTGATCAGAAACTGTGAGACCCTGAAAGAAGCAAAGAAGAGACCTACAGGCAGGTGTCAGAGACACTGGCAAGAGAAAAAAAAGAGAAACCACCAATCTCTCCTCAACCCCCACCCCCCCCCCCACCCTCCCACCCCACCTTTCGAGATTCAAGAGACCTGCATGGAACTTACTGCAACCCAAGAAGTCATGAAAATGCACAGGACTAAGGGCATCTCTGGAAGAGATGCTAAGAGTGCCCTTATTTGGTCTTACCTGGTGTAATTAAGTTGCTTTATACCACAGCTACCTCATCCTACATTGCATTATATAAACCCCACCAGCAGTGATGCAAAGCCTCGCTTACATAGTTTTTGTGTATTTACTTTCAGGACAACAAGCAGGGGCCTGGCTGAGGATCAATTACAGCCCTGGAACAAGACAAGACTGAGATTTATTTTTTATATTGCTCAACACAGCAAGATAGTCCTTGTCCCGAAGAAATTACCAATCAACACATAGGAGCTACTATAAATATTGGCGAAATCTAATCAAGTCAAAGGGTCAGTACAAATCAGGAAGGAAATAGTGATCATGGTGAATTAAGTAAAAAACAAACTGAGGGTGGAGAGGACAGAATGAAGGTCTGTTTTGACATCCAAAGGATTAAATTAAGCTTCTATTCTGAAGGATCCCCAGGAGAGCTGCTGCCACCAGGCCAGCCTGATGCTAGGGAGAGGCTTTCATGGTGCAGCCTCACAAAGAGCATTGTTTCCCTGAGACCCTGGGGTCCAATATGTCTGATTGTCTGAGAGGTCAAAGACCTTTTACAAAGGCAAGGAGGAAATGGTGGGATAATTTTTTAAAGGGCAGCAGAAGAGAGCTTCAAAAGGGGGCTCATAAAGGTAGGGTGGCAACAGGAGGTTGTCCAGGTAAATAATCGAAAAGATAGGCTAGAATGTAAGCTATAAAATGTACCTTTCATCTTTATTTCATATTTCTCTACACACAAGTCAAAAAGAAGACATATTTAGCCTTTTTGTCCTTCCTCAAATGTTAGCAGCTGCTAACTGCTGTGTAGAACCCACATGCCACCTCTCATTACACCTTTTTCTGCCTTAGACTTACTCTCCTGTCATCTACCTCATTATGGGCTGCTTTGCTAGCCCTGTCCTAGTGTCTTGGCTAGGGCAGAAGGTTACAAGAAAAGATGTTTTTGAAGTAACTGATGATTATTTGATTTGAAATCACTGTTGCATTCAAGGGCTTTATTAGCATTATTGTTTCTGTAAAATTACATGGTGGCAGGTTCAGATTAAAGGATCTCCTTGAAAAAGTATATAAAACATGATATAATGTACATTTTCCCCACTGGTTTCTATAGCAACAGCCTTTTCTCTGCACTCAGAATGAGCAGGGGATTTGCAGGGGGGAGATGAGTAGCAGTAGCTCTGCCCTGCTCAGATCTTTCACTTCTGAGTCCTCATGGGAAAGTTTCCTCCCTTCAGTTTTTGTTACATGGAGAAACATAGACCACCAGCCAGATCTGCTTTGTAGACTACTCTGTATGTCTTGTAGAGCTGTGGGATGGGTATTTACCACAGATAAGAAAGTTTTTTTGCATGATTTCCATTTCCATGGTGTGATTGTAAACTGGGGCATCACTCCTGGCATGGTGCCTGATATGGGAAATACACATGGCAAAGTGCTATGAACCAGCTACTGCACTCTGGTTCTGTTACAGCTAACTGTGATCCTTGACCATCTCCACTCTTGCCTGTGCCTGTCAGGCTCAGGCTGAGCCTGAGATTTCCCAGAGAAAGATTTCCTTTTGCATCATGACAACATCAGCCAAAGACCTTTCCTTGCCTCTACCATCATTGGTCATCCACAGTGAGCAGAACCACACTAAGTCCCAGGCATCGTGTTCCTAGAAAGTTATTGACAGCTTGGAAGGAGACCAAGAACTTGCAAGAAAAACATTTTATGAGCCTAAGGGGATTGACTTGAGTAAGCCTTAAGAAAACTCTGAAAGGGATAATTCTGTGCTATGCAGGCAAACAAACTCTGAGAGAGACTGGCTAAAAACCCCTTGATGTGTTTGAGAGGTGGAAATGACAACTAAGACAGGTCTTTTTTTAGAGTTGGACAGGGGGATAGTTCAGTGGGAACAGAAGTAGTAGGAGGAAAATGTAGGCAAGACAGCAAAGCAGATTTTAGGGCAGTGGAATCTACTGGAAAATTTTCTAAGAGATGTCAGGAAAGTCCCATTAGGAAAACACTGGGAAAAACACTGAAACCTACATGGCCAGCAGGGGTAAGGTGGTGTTGGCAGTGGGCTAGGCTGACTGAGCCAATAGTTTATCTTGATTCCACACACTTGTTTCTGTGATGGACCCTGAACCCAAGTCTGCTTCAAAGACATTTCCTCAGACTGTCTGTCCTCGCTGCACACTCCCAGTCCCACAAGTGGAGGGTTGGTAGTTCACTGGTCCCATCCCAGCAAACCACTAACAATAGAGACAAGACTTCTTGCGTCAGACCCTGCTTTTCAGAGCATTTCCACAAAGATCCGACGCCTGGATTGTTTGGAGCAAGCAGCTCCTTTGGTGAATAGTCCGTGAACAGCTTTTTGTACATTTGTTTACTGTTCAGATATATTTGATGACTGATTAATGCAAATGGGTCCTGTGTTTTTACTGGAGTTGCTAATTTAAGATTATCAGTTCAGATTAAACATGAAAACAAGGACAAATGAGGTCACTGGGTTTCAGAACATCATGTAGCAAAATGAAATAACATAAAGGGGAAAAAAATCCAACTTGAGTATGTGTCCTCACATTACTCTGACATAGAGGCATTTCAGATGGACCATATTTATTCAAGAGTGTCCTCTCACAAGCATTTGGCTTTCAGCAGTTAGTGTAGAAAACTAATTCATACACAAAAACATTGCATTTTTAACACCTTTTCTTATCAATATGTCTTGAGTCCATATTTCGAGGTTAAAAAGAAGCAAAAAAAATACCCCTACAGCTTCCAAAGTTGTGGTGGATGAAAGGGGGTGATGGATAATTCTAGCTGCAAGAAACGATTCCTTCACACATTGGAACCTTATCTGGAAAACTGGACAATTCTATTACACTGGGACTTGTGGTCTTTCTGTGGTTCCACTGGGAACTAAAGCCACACAAAACCACAAGAAACACATTCCCAGCAGTGGAGCTGCATCTTGCATTTCAGAATCCACTAGTATCAGGACTGTGACAGATCCCAACTAGTTCTTCAAAGTCTTTGCAAAGCTTTCACGAGTTTCAGAGTTAAAGTAAGCTCAAGCTGGTAAAAATAACTGTGTGTTAGGTAACGTGGGTTTCTGTCTTGTTCTTCAGGTCAGAGATCTAACCATCCCTAGGAAGAGTTCTACCAGTTTCCAAACCCTTTACATAAATCAGTGTCTTGGTTTCCCAGCCCTGAGAGAGGGCAAATAGCACTCATGGGATAGCTGAGAGAGGATAAACATCTTCTGGATTGCGAGGCACTTGGGTAGCACAGTGATGGATAAACGTGTTAAAAGTGAAGAGGCAGACTGGAAACAAATATCACCTCAATGAGGAGCTGAGCTGCTGCAGTGCCAGCTACATAGGAGAGCAATTACATTCTGCAAAATCCCTGATTTCTGCTCTACCTACAGCATCTGCTGAGCTGGGAAGTCCTAAAAGCTACAGGATTAAAATGATACACTGGCAAGCCCCTGTCCCTCAGCCACTACCTATCTGTGTGCTAAGCAGGAGTGTGCTGTGGAAAGGTTTTAGCTCAGGGACCGTTGGGTGGACCATCTTCTCTCACCCTCTCTTTGCTGCAAAAACAAGTGCCTCAGGAACATACAGCCTTGTTAAACACAACCTGAGAGGTTAGATGATGGCATGGGTAAGATCAGTGGCAGTGCTTTTGGCTGGTCCAGGGCAGAATGTGTCATCTTTTCTGTCACAAAACAGTTTGTTCTTTGCTGGGTGGCTCATTGCCAAGGCAATAAATAGAAGTTTCTAAAAAGAAATAAAATAAGAAGGAAAAATAAAGACAGAGCAAAGACTTGTTCTGCAAATTGACAGGAGACTTGCCTGAGGCAATGGATAAGGGGTGACAGGGATGAACAGCTCTCTTGTGGAGGCTTATTAAAGAGGGGAGCAGAACTCTTCTCAGATACTCTTTATGAGATGCTGCCATCTGGGAGAAATCCAGATTGCCAATTATTAGAGAGAACAATTCCAGCTGGCCACAACACTGTCAAGGCAGAAATTATCTCCTTACACAATGGCACTGACTCAGACTGCTTGCAACTTTTGTCAACCTTGGGGCAGTTACACAAGGTCTGCCATCAGGCATAGTGGTATTTATTTGTACTATAGAGTCCTGCCCACAGACCAGGACCCCATCATTCCAGACAATATACAAATGCACAACAAATAGGAAATCCCAATGTATGCAAACACAAGTGCAGAATCCTACTCATTATTTCCGGTACCCCACAGCATCTGTCTTATATCTATGATGGCTTCTACCTGTTTCCTACCAGTATCTTATCTGCAACCTAAAGTGAGAAGAAGCTGCTGTATGCAATATTAACCTACCACTTTCCTGGTTAACACCTGACAGCTAATTATTTCAGTTGAGACCTTGGAACTACTACATTGGGGCAGTAGCAGCACCAAGACCTAATATAATTTAGTAATGGTCTTCCTTCAGGTGGTCTTACTGGAACAGAGAAAGCAGGTGCAAGGATTATACACTGCTTCCAAAAAGTTCATGATATGGGCAAATCTTTTATTTATTTATTTATGGGTAAATTTTTCTTGCACTGGTTTCTTGCAGTGTTTCCCAGCTGTCCTTACCAAGGAGACTTCTCTTAGGCAAACAGAGCAGCTTTGTGGCATGTTGTAGTCCAGCTGTTTGTGACAGCCTCCAGCCAGTTGTGGCCCTTGGTTGTTCAGACCTGGCTCTGGACTGTGTCCTGAGACAGGCAGAGAAGCTCTCTTACACCAGGCTGTCATGAAATCTGAATCAGGGCAGGGTGAGGAAGTGAAGCAGCCATGCTGGCATTGCCAAGTCATGGCAAAGGCCCGCTGGCTGCCCTTTCCTTTGCTGACCACATCATATCTCAAGGAATGTCTGCCCCTCTCCTGGCTGTGATCTGGGACCTTCTATAGGTCTCAGGAGAAAGAAATGCATCACATACTGCTATGAGCAGGGTATGTATCCACTTTTGAAATACAAGTTGATGGAACAGACATTTTTAGCCACCTACAGAACTTAAATCTGAAAGCGGTGGAAAAGCACAAAGACTCTCCAGTGACCCCTTTGTAGAGCTGTAGCCCATGCAGGAGCTATTATTTCACCTTGATGTCTCAGAGAGGAATACCTCCAGCACAGGCTTTGACAAAACAGTTCACAGTACCCGAAAACTTTGTTTCCTCCCTCCACAGGATGATCACTGGAGAAAGGGCTGCCCTTGCATGGTAAAACCCTCATAGATGAAAAAGAATCCAGCTGATAGAGAGAACCCAGGTAGCAGCAGGACACTGTGCTCTGCTAGACAGTGAATAGATGTGTAAGAAATGAACACTCTTGGTTCAAGGGAGAGCATTACAGATGTTTTCTATCCATTCCTTGGACTTCACATCTTCCCCAATGAATTTTTTCTTTTCAGACAAGAATTCTGCCAAAGAGGAAAATGTCTGAAAGCGCCTCATTAATTAAGGAGCCTTGAGTTTTGATGATTTTCCATGAAACGTCAGACTCTGAATTGACTCTTGAAAATGAAATGAGCTTAAGCTCACTTAAGCACTTTTTCAACTTCATCCATATAGGTTGAGTGAAGAAGGAACATTTAAGGACTGAGATTTATGAGGAGAAAATATTGCTCTGAAACTAATTTCCACTAAAAAGAAAACTGAAAAAAATAAGTGACTTTGCCTGAGAGGTGCTTTAGTAACAAAGGTTTTCTTAGTAAAACAAGAACTGTCTGAGAGGCCCTTCTGCTTTCCCACTCACTTACACTAGGGGATTAAAAAAAAAAAAAAAAAAAAAAGCTTTCTGTTTCTTAAAAGAACTGAGAAAAGGCATGTATTCCAAAGTGAAATGTTTGGTTTGCATTTTTTCCCATAGTATCTTTTTGCCAACCAGGAATTAAAGGAAAACAGAGGGTGGAACTCCAAACATAATCTGTGCCCTCATCTACATTTGGCCGGCTCTGTATTCCCTACCTCTATCTTTTACCTCAATGGCTATAGGAGAATAAAAAGCAAGAACATATAAAGCAGCCATGTTTGTTTTGACTAGAGGTATGTGGGATGCTCCAAGACCCCAACACAGTAGAATGTCATTAGCAAGTGAGTGATAAAACTATCTCTAAACTAGTTCTATGTTTTGTGTCTGCCACTGTTCTTAACTAGAAAGGTCCTGTCCTCTTCTATTCAACTCCAACCTTTTACAAAAAGCCCAGAAGAGAAATAGAGTACCTGTTATTTCTAGCCCTGGTAAACTTCAGGTGAAAGCTTCCTCTTTTTTCTGCTTAGCCAGAACCAAGAGGAAATCAAATGGCTCTGTTGAGCTGTGCTGATACTTCCAGATACTTTCCCATTTCTCATGTCAGACTTGTGCTCTGACTGTGCTCATCACCTGCGTGTTGTTGCATACTGCACTGCCATGTTTGTGGCTTCTTGATGGCTTTAAGTCCATGACCTTGATGTATGCTCAAGCCTGCAACCAGAGTCTCCACAGATACAGACAGACTTTCCACAGCCTACTCCCTTTTGGCATGTCTAGGGCGGTGGCTGAGGAGACAAAGGGTTTTGTATACATGACACAGTGACTCTTCTCTGCAATATGTTGTGTTCCATCTCAGAAAGCCACCAGATGTCATTTCATGCCATGTCACACAGAGAGCAATAAATTACTGCCAGAACTGAGGGTTTTCCCCTGTCCTGTCCTGCTTCACACAAGTCAACAGTGCCAGGCAAAGCATTAGAAACTGTATGGTAAAGAGCCTAAATTACAAGAATCTTTCTGAATTTCCAGGCCACAGTGCTTATCTTGTCTGTGTCTCATACCAGATAGAACTGTTTTGGTCTGCAGAGAAATGACACTTGTGATAATACCCTAAAAAGGGACTTGTCATATGCTCCAACAGATGCATGGTGTCTTCCAACAAGTCCATTGTGGGGCATAGCTGCAGACCATCCCAGAAATATGTGTACAGCCAGCCAAAACGGCTTTAACTTCAGAAGTGAGAAGTCAAGTGAGAGCACCTTGGAAACCTCGCAGTGCTACACCAGGGCAGTTATGCAAGACATGACAATAAACAGTGCTGTGTTCACACAGTTTGGTTCTGGGGTACTCACAGAAAGGCTGAGCCCAGAGCTTAGGGTCAGTAGCCTCAGAGGGACCAGAGTATGTTGGCACAAGACTAACAAGCTTGCAGGGCAAGGTTAGGGACAAACCAGTCTTTGAGACCATGCCAGCAAGGCAGCAGCCTCACAGAGGCCTGACACATGATAACTGGTCCTCCAGTTGTCCGCTGTGACAGGAAACATCAGAGGCTCAAGCCTTGACATGACTCCAGCTGAATATGGGCTTTAAGCCAGAAACTGCTCTGTAATGGGATGTACTGCCCGCCTCTTTGCCAGGAGCTGAGTATATCAAAAAAGGTCAGGACAAGGGTGACAAAAGTCAATTTCAGGTTACCCCAACACAGTTAAAGATAATTTACTTCCTGAATCCTGGAAGAGACAGAGAAGAGAAAACACAAAAAAATGGGCAAAACATGGGAAAAATTAAGCAGACGGGGCTGTCACAGGGTGAAGTCTGTCCTGTGGACAGGAAATGTCTCTTTGGGACAGTTTTAAAAGTTTCATTTTCTGCCTGTGTTCCAGAGGCCAGAGGCAAGAGCCTGACTATTTTTAAAGATAAGTTTGACGCACTGTGAAGGACCTTGTGTGACATGATAGGATGTTGCAGTCAGGAAATGGACACCCTGACCCAGGAGAGGCATTCCAGCACTGCGCTCCTGAGCTCGGGTTCTGGCCGTCTGCAGGCTTCACTCTCTTTCTCAGCAGGAGACGGGAAATGAAATGAAAAAAACCCAAAAGGCAAATTTTCATTTTACTCAAACAGAAATAACTCAGTGGGAAACAAGAAACTTCAGAAAGCAAACTCAGATGAGCAAAACAAAAAAATCTAAGGGTGTGTGTATGTTAGATGTCCCCTTTAAGTGAGTAGTAGTGCTATTCCTGGGATCTGGAGTTTGACATCAGGCCAGCAGTAGTATCTGGGCACCAATGGCCTATGACTTGCTGGGTTGATGTGAAAGCACAAGTCCATGCAAGGTATTCCCAAAGTCTGTGCCTCCTATTGGGCTGTGAGAACATGTTGCCAGGGTGAGCCCATACTAGCACATCATCTGATGCAAGCCCAAAAAGCTAGAGGTCTTGATCCTGAATGTTAAACAAAAATACTGGAAACTAATACCCCAAAGATTTGGTCTTTTATATCTGACCATAAAACTTGAGAAGCTGAACAGTGGTTAAAGAGACAACTTACCTGTTGGAAGTATAGATCTCGTTCTTGGCTAGAAGTCTTGACTGCTTTCCCCAGCCTGGGGACCACGGTTTCAGAGTTCTTGCCTCATCACAGAAACAGCAAATGCACATTCAGGCAAAGGGACACTACAAACAGAAGCCACCAAAAAATCTGGGACAGTTTCCCACCTGGACAATTACGATCTCCAGTGCTCTGCTAGGAGGTAGAATGACACAAGCCTCTGCCCTGCAGAGAGGAAGATACTGTATGGGAGATTCCCACTTGGTGCTCCTTTCTGCTCCACTCCATCAGGATTTATTCTGCCTCCATCTTCCCTTCTTCTCTGGTCCACTGTCACCTCTCATCCTGACACAGAAGAAAGGGCTTTAAGGTGGCAGCTGTGTTATAGAATTTACCAAATCAAATACTCAGAAGCAACAGACATCTTGGTCGTGACTGTATTAAAAATTAAATGGTGCTGGGTGGTGTTCCCAGACTCCAGAACTGAATCGCCCACTCTTAAATTATAGTACATTCTCTGTCACTTTTTGACCCAGACCAAAGAGGAGTCCGACCAGACAATGCCTTTAAACAGTCTGTGATTTAGCCCATGCCAGGAACAATTCTTCATAAGGAGTTTGCAGACAGCCACCCTCTTCTGGAAAGTAATGAGGTTTAATGTAAGTAGATGCAGACCTTTCCATTCTAGTTGGTTTCAGTGCCAGAGAAACATCCTACATTTAGTTTTCTAGCACAGCTCTAGCCTACAGTATTGTTCATGGAGCAGGGTAGAAAAGGCTGCAGGATTTGGAAATATCTCTCATGCAACCTGCTTATAGTGTGAAACAACATCATCCTTCACATCTCTGTGACAAAGAGGGCTGTGGCTGCTTCCTTCATCTCTATCTATATTTATTAAATGGCTCATTGGCAAACTCATGGGAATAAACTACAACAGGTATGAAACTCAACTTTTTGGAAGCTACAGCAGGTAATCAGCAGCACATTCCTATGTCTAGGGCTCTGGAGTAGCAAAAAATATTATAGTGGAGAGGAGGAAGGAAGGACTGTTCACAAAGAAATGAGGTTTGAGGGTAGGAAACACAGGGCTAGGTTGTTGACTAACCATGAATCAAGGGTCTCATGCCAATTTACATTGCCCAGCTGATGCTATTAAAAAAGCCTAAATGTACATGCAAGTCAAGTTACAAACTTTCAGCTCCATTCATCTTTTGCATCAGAAGTACTTGGAGCACAACAGCAGTAAATTAGTGCCAGCTCTCCCACTGAGATAATTCAGAGGATCTTTTCCTGCCCAGCAGGGTCTGATTTTTCATGCAGATTCCATATTGTGATTAACATGGAGGCATTTTCTCATTTAACAGGGAAAAAAAAATCCCCAAAATACTCTAAACCTTCAACAAAAAGAGCTTTTTTTGGGGAAAACTTGTTTTATTTCTTCTTCTCTTCTCAGTGAACTGTTAATTTAAATGAACAACTGTGCCAGCAATGGGCAGTGATGCAAAGAGATTGATTGATCCACCCTGTTTCACCGTCAAGTACATTTTGGGGTACATGTACCTTCTGACTGAGACTTGTCAATCACCTTGGTACTTGATATTGTCCCTACCTCCCACACCACTGATTAGTGTCACTCACTGAATGAGCAGAGAGGGCGCGGAGGCAGATTCTGCCAGCAGCAAGAGCCTTACTTCAAATCAAACTTGTGAAATACAGCTTAAGATTCATGCCATGTAGGTGGAGGGAGGAGGAAAGGAAAACATCTTTTCCTTGAAGGACTCATGGCTTCATGGCTGCTTTTATTTCTTGCAAAAAAGAAACCGTCTAGTTTAAGGAGAAAAGGGAAGGTAGGTTGGTTTTTAGGAATACTGTGTGGTGCCTTGGTAGTAAAATAGCAAAGGGTGAAGGGGTGAGGGATATACCGGGAAACTGCACTTCTTGTGGAGGGTCTCTGTGAAAGCATGTCATCTATATCCATCCACCAGAGACAGCTAGGTTGTTTTTATGGAATAATTTCCTCATGGCAGGAGCCCAAGGGACTCTACAGTATGGTAAGAGGTAGGAAAGGAAGAAGGAGAGAAGTGGTAGGCTGGTTGTCATGTCTGTATATTGACAGCCAACATCTTGGAAGCCTGATGGAGAAGTCTTCTGCTGAATATTGGCCTAAGAAGAGGTGACATGCAGTAGCTAGAAATGGTGTGGAGCTGCAAAGAACTGAACTGGAATCTCTCCAAAGCTTGAGCACGCCTGGGAATTAGAGCTGTGTTCACATCCTGTGAAGGGTTAATTCGGATGTTATGGACTTGAAAGGGGGATTGGAAGATCCTAAATTTTATCTGGTTGTGAATGAAGAACAGGAATTATATCTCAGACTAAGGTGTGACAGACATATCTGCGTTGCATAGTGGTTATTCAGTGCATTTGGAGGCAGGACTTGTCTGGAGTGGGACAGAAACTTACCTGCATGGCATGGGTTCCACCTTCTGCAAAATTAGGCTGTTAATATTGCTGAAAGAGGCATTGTGAGACTTAGTAATGCTTGCAAAAGGCTCCAGGGGAGCCCTAATACCCCAAAGTCAAACAACAGTAAGCCCCCACCAATGCCACTGATGGCAGTGAGATCTGAGTGGAGGAAGGGAATACGGGAGGCTTGCAATGGGGTTGGACTGGGCTTTTAGAAGACCCATATAATTGGTGTGTCATGAGCTTTGATATCTGCAGGATGAGGAACCTGGACAGGTAAATTTTGATGTGAGAAAGGAAGCCTTAAGGGGAGAGGACGTAAAAGGCGATGGAGGGCTGGGAGAGAGCTCTTAAGGGTAGGGACAGATACTCCTGCCGTCATTCAGGGGAAAGAGAGTACTTGGAGCAGTAGCTGCTCACCGCAGCATTAGTCATCAGCCCCCAGCCAAAGTCTGTCAGGAGTCCCCACCAGCTTTAACAGCTGTGGCAGAGGCAAGGGGAGCTGCAGGAGCAGGGCTGCCCTGTGCCTGTCCTGCCTTCACCCAGACCCACCTCCTCTGGCCTCTCATAAAAGCAGCAGATCCTGGGCTAACCTGGCATATGGAGTTCCACCCCCTTCTTGGGGCACTAATTACAACCCACAAAGCCACCAGTACCATTAAAAGGCCATTATATGAATACATACAATTAGGGATTACAGCACAGCTTGATTCTACACCCTCTGACACTGCCAACAAAGCCTTGCTCGGGAAGGAGTCCTTTTCAAGGCATGGATGGGGTTCTCCACATGACGTTCACACTTTGAGGAACTGATCATTTCACTGCCAAACAAAAGCCATACAGCTGGCTTCCATGCACAGATTACTCCATCTAGAAATAGATGTCCAATTAAGGGAAAAGATTCTTCCAAAAATCATTTTGTTTCCTACAGTTTAGAAGTTTTCATTTCTTTTTTTTTTTTTAATCGACTTTTCATATTAATCAGTTTGGGGTTGGTTTATTTTTAATTGAGTTTGTAAATTCCTACACACTAAGCTCCAATACAGAAAGAACAGAATCTGCTATTTATTTTTGGTTTTTTTAATTGCAGAACAGCTATCACATTTTCCACTTCATCTTTTGTCTCAAAGCCTTTCACGCCATTGTAATCCAATAGACCTAGGATCTAAGGGAAGCTGCAGAGCTCAGAAGATCCAACACCAAGCAGCCCCTGTGAGTGCTCTTAAGGACAATCAAGAGAAGTAAAAAGTTTTAAGATGAGGTTAGTGCAATGATTTAGTTTACACCCCTGATGAAGTACATCCAACAGTCAAACAAATGACATGTAATGAGGAAAAAAGAATGAAAGTTCACAAAACAGATCGTTCTGCCCTGGCAGATATCTCTACAGCCTCATGGAAAATCATTGCTTGGAGTTGGTGAAGACAACAGGACACGTGGAGAAAGGAAGGGGAAGCTGCTTAGAGCAGATTCATGTCAAGCAGGTGTGATTTCTTGGTCTGTTTTGGTGCCACATCTTTCTTCTGGGCTTATCCATGTTCAATGGCTCAGGACTGCCACTCTTCAGTAAATATTGGGGTTTGATGGAGAAGAGGGTCCCCATCCTTCCCAGGTCTCCAGGAACCAAAAAGCTTCCTGGAAAAACATGTTTTGCCAGAGTGTTGGGCTGAGGTTCTCCAGCTGGTTTGGCACTGGGTTTAATCAGGATTTCCACCCTCTCCCATTTCATTGTCCCTCACCTGCAAAAGTCTGAGCCTTTGGTACAGGGCAACCAAAAATGCAGGAGAGGCCAGTGGGGCAGGTGGAGATGCAAGAGGGTGCCAGAGGATGGAAGGAGGAGAGGGGAGCTTGAATTCTCCTACACCACGCTCAATATGGATTTGAGCCACGCTGTGTGTCAGCGCACTGACCCTCTCTTGTGGGTGAGGAGAGGGGCTGGGATGTGTGTGGGAGCAGCAAAGGGGTGAGCCAGCACATTTTCCTTGCTGGAGGCTATCCAGGGAGCATTCCTCACAGTCCTCCACCACAGCTGACAGCCGGGATCCCACCGCTGCTCTGCGCTGCACAGCCACATTCATCCTCAGCCACAGCTCCGCACAGCTCCCCTGAGCATCTGCGGGAGACAATGGGAGAGGAAAAAGAAAAAGAAAAAGAAAAAGAAAAAGAAAAAGAAAAAGAAAAAGAAAAAGAAAAAGAAAAAGAAAAAGAAAAAGAAAAAGAAAAAGAAAAAGAAAAAGAAAAAGAAAAAAGAGAGGATATATTTCCCCGCCCCCTCGGCGGGGGCGCGAGGCGCCAGGGCGCCATCTCGTGGCCGCTCCCCCTCAGTGACGGCCCCGCGCTATGTCCGCGCCAGGGCCCCGCCTGTGTCCATTACTGGCTTCGTCCGCCCCTGGGGTGCCACCAAAATGCAAATTCCTGCGCAAAATGCAGAATTCTGAGGAACTGGATTATTTGGAGGGTGGGGGAGTTGGAACGCCGGGAGAGCGTTTCCCACTATTAGAGCGGTAGTCATGACCTCCGAGCAGCGGGGTTGGCAGGGTCTTCTGAGACGCGGCTCCCATCCCTCAAACCCCCCGGGCCAGGGCACTGCAGCTCCCATCCCTCACATCTCCCGGGCCAGCTCTGCAAACACAGTGGCTCCTGGGGCAGCCCCTCGGCCACAAGGCCAAGAATACTTGTGCAAGTCCCTGAGGCCCAGTCTTCCCACTGGGCTAGGGAGGAATTTTCTGACAAAACACACTTCAAATCAACAAATGTCGGTTTGTTAAACCTCGTGCTTTAACAGCTGTGAAGTCCGGTGGCGTGCTGGTAATTAAAAGCCTGAGGAACCATTCCTTTGCTGCATATGCCAGGTGGGAAAATTCTCAGCTGAGAAACTGGATAGCACTAAGGTCTTCATCTATGGGCAGCTTGCCTTGGCAGTGTTGCAGGAAGATTTCCATGACCTATCATGGAAATTCTGGTCAAAGGTAGAGGGAAGGCAAAATAAAAGTCCTTGTGAGCAGCTGTCAGGCAGCTGCTCCCCTCTGTAGCTCACCTCAAGAGTGCTTGGCTCACATTCAGAGAAACAATGATAACCCCAAAGCTCAGGAAGAGAAGATGGTGAAATGAGTTCTCAAGTTTTATTCCAAGCCTGGTCCTGAAGTATGGCAGCAGAGCTGAAAGCTCTGGTACCTCTGTCTCTGAATTAATTGTTCTTGACTTTCTTAGTCACTGGACTTGATGAAATGAGCCACGGCTGAGAGAATATGACCATTTGCATTTGAACTTTTCCCAGAGAATGGTTTGATGTTGTTTGGCTTGACTGGAAATGTGGCAATCCAACCCATTACATCTACCAAAAGGAGGGGAGTCTGTTGTGACAGTATCAACCACTACATCTTACGTATAACTAAGTGCTCCTCAGATGACATTAGAAAAATAGATTTGGGGTTTTTTTTCTTTAGAAAATAGTAGAAATCATCTGTATCATATGAAGTAATTTTTTCTGTCCTTCAATACAACATGGCTAAAGAATTTCCCTCCATAAACTTCAAGCTGAGCTCACAATGAACCAAATGTCAAGTGTGTCATTTGGGGCTATTTTCTGCAATTGAATCCAGTTTTGTTGCGGCACTCATCTCCTTTCTCGGGCTGTTTTGTAAGCCAAGCCACCTCCTATCTTGACACCTACTTGCTAGAATCACTCTTTGAAGTCCTTTGTATCATGGTGCCTAGTCCTACAGATTGAGCACACTGTCTTTCACAATTACCCAAAGGAGTTATGTGAAGAACAAGTAGATCCATCTGAGTGTATTTTGTGTCTGACTGGTGTTGCTTCTAAACAGTTTAAAGCTGTGTTGAGTATATGAGGCCATGTAATGAAATCGTGTCACGTTACCTTGTCCAGCAGGATGGAGCATCTGGAAGCAAATGAGCGAAATCTGTCCTTGGTTAAAGTGATTGTCCCTTTCTGGAGCAGGTTAAGCCTACACGAGAAACATCACGAGTCAACAAGTTGCATGTCAGGCAGGCTGTGCTTACACCCAGCTTTTCAGAAGACAGCCAGGTGACTTAAGGAATGATAGTCATGTTCTTATTTTTTACATTCATGAGGAGTGAAACAAATTCATTGTACCTCATTGGGAAATTATCTCAGTGGAACCCTTACTGGCAACAAATGTCAGCTCAGCAAGGTTGTCTACAGAGCATAGACTATTTATCTTTGGTCTCTTGTGCTTTGTCCAAACACTCAGTCGTTCCTCCAGTAATATAATAAAGGTAGTGCCTCAAATGGATCAAAAGGTTTTCATTGAGGAAGGCTTGTTGTTTTTGTTTCTTTTTTTTTTTTTTTTGGAGAGGGGTGTTGTTGGATAAATTATGTCCTGTGAAAGGCTGGGGATGATGCTCTACAATGAAACTCTGAAGCCAGTCATCTGAATGTAGAATGACACAGCCCACTGCTATGTCTGTAATAAAAAACCAGGTTGAATCTGAAGATATAAATGTCCTTTCCCTAATTCCAGTTCTCATTTCAGTGTCTAATCAGATCTCCAACATCTGGCTAGATGCTGCTGTGTGAGCAGCTGTTTCACATGTGGGACACTGGACAGTAACATCTGAATGGAAGAAAGAGTATGAACCAGGAATCCCAGCTTCGTAGCAATCTTGGTTTGGAAAGAGCTTTAGGATTTACTGAAGCGTTGGGAGAAGAAATCTCCTCCAGTAATGCATGTGACGACATCCCAAGGAAATAATGACAAGAAAGAACTAGTCAGTATTAGTTAAAGTGTTAGCTTTGTTTTCCTTTCCCATTTTTCCTTGTTCAGTTTCCCAGAGGATTTCTTCTTGATCCAGCTGTGCTGTGGTGCCCAACATGACTCGAACTGCTACTTGACTAATGTCGTCATTTACAATCTTTCTCTGCAACCTGGGTGGGCAAATATGCTTCCCATGTCTGTCTCTGTCGCAGTCCAAATCCCAATTACTCAAGGAAAAATAAACAAATGAACAAGCAATGTCATGACAACTAGTTTAGGCTGTACTGGGGAGCTGCATTAATTCCTTCACAGAACAGTTTTCTCAGGGCATAACAGTATACAGCTTAAGAGTGGAGCAGAACTTGCTATCATCCCTTGACACCAGTATGTCAGTTTGGTGTCATCTGCAAAACTGCTGAGGATTCACTTGACCCCACTACCTGTGCCATTACTATGAAATTCTACGAATATTGAATAGTTTTGGTCCCTGTATGGACTTTTGACCAGTCCTGCAAGGGTCACTGCACACTGCAAGGACACCACTCCACCTTCTTAGGCATACCCAGTGCATCATTTGCTCTTTTCCCAGTTTGCTCCAGCCTCACTCCAATAAGAACATCCTAACAGGGAACAACTCTTGTTGTAAATATGAGCCTTGGTTACGTAGTGATTTGTACCAAAAAAATTCCTATCCAGAATTCTTAATAGCCATCTATGGTATCCTACCCTGCACATGGCCAGCTCTGACACCAGTCAGCCGAGTGCAGAGGATGAGAGTTAAATAAAATGGTTAATTTAGAAAAAAAAACCAACAAACCAAACAACAACAACAAAACAATAACAACAACAACAACAAACAACAACAACAACAACAAAACAAAACAAAAAAAAAAAAAAAACAAAAAAAACAAAAAAAAACCACCAAAAGCATCTCAACACTTTCCCAAATAGAAGTATCTATTTGGCAGGAAACCCCCTTGTTTCCTGCAACACTTACCCACCTATGCAGCTTCATAGCTCTTGTTTAAGGATCTCTTGCTGAGATGAGAATGAGTTTGCTGCTGTTAACAGGGGACCACAGCTGGCAGTCATACAACATGGATTTTGCCATGACATCTTTGAGGATGCAGAGTTGGGCCACAAAAAGAGCAGTGTATCCTCCTTGAATACCCTGTAAGGGGGAGAAACGAAAGACTGAATATGAAGCAGGGACTGTAAATGGCAGCAAAACTTCCCCAGGAAACCTAGCACCAAGCCTCAAACCACCAAAGAAGGAGCCGAAGCCCATGTGGCAGGAATTGGTAACTGTTGCTGAGCAGAATGGAGCCCACCCTTTGCACAGCAACACGAGCTCATTTTGACTGATTTCCATGGATATCTGCTTCCACTACATCTGCTGTGGGGAATTGCAGTTTGAAGGCTTTAAATAGACCACAGTTATTGCCACAAAAGGCACTAATAAAAGAGGCTCATACTTCAGCTGATGAATAGATGCAAAGCTGATTTCCAAGTTTGTACTGCATCGTGAGCAGGAAGAAATCACTAATCCTAAGCCTGTGGCAAAGAATTTGCTGTATGAATCCAGGTCTTGAAAGGTCTCACACCCACTGAAATTGATGAGTATTGAGAGGCCGTGTACATTTGGGGCTCCAGAACAAAACATTTAGATCTGTGTATTAACTATAGCCTTGGTGCTGTACATACACATACACCCACACACATGCCCTCTCATCACAGACTTAATTGTAGGTAACTGTAGGTAAGCACTTCCAGCAGGAGGGAAATTAAATGCCCAAAGAAAGGTTAATCTTTAAATTTATTTCTAAGATGTTCAGCCTCGAGATACAAATGATGTGTCCCTCTCTCAATAGACACTCTCTAGTATGTATTATCTCTTACCTCACCAACACCAGTAGTTGAAAGGATGCTGTACTCTTCAGCACCTACTCTGTTTTAATCTGTTTCTAATGTTAAAAGGCTCTCCATAATTAACCCCTTTACTGAGAGCGATGCAGTGTTGTCCATCTCCAATCTGACAGTAAATGGAAAGAAAAAGCATTGCCTCCATTTCTTTTCTTTTTTTCTCCACTGCTGTATGTTGCCAGAAGAATTGGAACTGAAGACTTCCCAGTTATGAGCCACTGTGTGTATGAACAGGGATGTGATGCAGTTAGGAAAGGAAATGTTTCTCGACCATCCTCCATGAAATCTGTACATTCCTTCCAGCCAGGCACAGCTGCAAGCTTAGCCTCAAAACAGAGCAATAAGGAAAGAAAACCCTCTTTCTCTTGTTGCACTCACACTCTTCCAAAGAGAACTGTGAGTGCGGGTAGATCCAGATGTTACTGTCAATGAGGTGGGAGGAGAGGCTGGAAGCATAGCTCACAGGAGAAACAACTCCAGACTCTCTGAACACTGCACAGCAGGCTGTCACATAGGCTGTTGTTCCCAAAGCGTGATACCTCATGCTTTGCAATATGTCATTTAATGCTAGGCACAGAAATATCTTCTCCCTCCTCTCTCCTTTCTTCTCAAAGAGAATCCCCTTGGGAAGGAGTGGTCCCATTAAGACAGTAACAGCCTCAAAGATGTATGAAGGCTTTTAGACAGCCCTGGTTGCTGGAGTAGAAATACTCCAGGCTGAGCCATTTGCCCAGGACTCCAGCACCCTAATAGACAGTTTGGTAGTTTAAAAGGATTCAGCCAACCATGTGTTGAGTAAGGAGGGATAGCTAAGTACAGTCAGTATGAAAACCAGCACTGGGTTTTTTGGGGTCTTTTTAAAAGCCTACTCCTTGAGAGCCTAGGCACATGAATCAGGCAGGGATCCATCACCAAAACCTGGTCTCCTGAAGGCAAGCCCTTTCCCAAATGGAAAGGTACAGCTTATTTTTAAAAGACCAAAGGATTATGAGTTATCTGTGTGATAACAGGCATGCACCTGAACCTTGTTCACTAATCACACTATTGGATGAAGGTAGCTGGAACAGCATTTTTTGGAGGCTGGATTAGGCAAAATATGACTGGATCTGCCAAAGTAGACAGAAGAAGGTCTCTTCTGTGGATTATAAATTAAGTTAGGGAAATGAAACCTGGATGGCTTAGACCTACCCAAGATGGTGGCAAAATGTTAGAAATCAAGGAGGGGATTACAGATGAAACTGTAAGCATGTGCATAATTACACAGGAAGATCTGAGGTTCATACACGAGGATTTAGGGACCTCTCTTCTGCTGGTGACATATTTAGATATCCACATTCTTTATTATCTCAGGCTGGGAGCCTTCTTTTACTTGGAAGCGAGAAGATTAGCAATCTCCCAAGTGCCACCATAGTTCATAGTTCATCTCCAGAGAATTTCATTTCAAGTTCAACCCCAGAGTCTCTAGACTGCTTCACTTTGCATGCAGCATCTGTAGTCTGTCGGGGTATTTATGCTGCACCTGCATTGTGGCTGCACATCTATATACAGGATGTCCTTTGACAACTGCTAAAATGCAACCACTTCAAAGCAAGAACTGCTCACTGGCAGATGGCACAACTTCACATGTCTTCCTACACAAAAAGATCACAAACATCCACTGCCTTGCAATCAGCAGCCTGGCCTAGGCTGAAAGCACCCTCACCAGAGGGTGCTTGAAAGAGGGGTGTTTTATAGACTGAGAGGCATTTTATAGAGCAAGAGTTTTAAACTGGATGAAATTGAGTTCTTAATTACCATTAGAAATTAGAACAGAGCCTGTCCCAGATGACAGAGTCAACAAGTTTCTGATCTAAAACAGATAAGGAAGCTATGACTCTGCTCAACTAGAAAAACCATAGTAGGAAATACATTAAGAATTATTTTCTAATTACTCTTCTTGTTATGAGCTAGCAATTTGTGTTATGAAGAAATCCATTTCAGGACAGAGGATTTTGACTGAAAAGGAAAAAAAAAGAGATGACTTTATGCACTGAGGGATCATTTCTCATCTGTAGAGGGAGCATAGCAAAAGACATAGGGACACCAGCTTAAATGTGACGTGCTAAGATTAGCTGGGGAATTAGTTCAGTTAGCAATACATGCTATTATCAAGGCAAAAACAAAATGTACAAAAAGTTTATTTCTCATGATTTATGGGCCAGCTTTGTGAAAGCATCACATCCATAATCTTAGCACCATGAGAAAACTCCATCTTTCTTCCCATACAAAGGCACACCAATTAGCAGCTTGAGTTAGGAAATTCCCTCATTGCATTACAGCAGAAGGGTTGCCAGAATGATGCTATTGCTCTTCAGAAGGCACTAATAGAGTAAATAGCCTTGAGGGGAGAGGCGTTTGTGCGTCCATTTCCCACCTATATTTCATTTTTCTTTCTTCCTTATGAACTCCACAGATTCATTTGCCCTCAGAGGGAGGGCTGAGGGCTGCAAGTGTGGCACTTGGTGTGCTTTGCCTGCTTTTCCACCATCTCTGAACAGCTTGTCTGAGCGTGACTGGTGCAAACCCTTTCCTCAGCCACAGACTCTGCAGGGACACCATATGGCTGGTTTAGACAAAACTCTGTGGTATTTTTCCTCCTTTATAACCAACCAACTCACAGTTAATCCGTGGCGTCCCTCAAAGGGCACCAGACTATTCATCCAGCTGAGTGAAAAAACACAGACTCACTTTGACACTATATCAGCTAACTCTCCAGATAACCCCAAAGCTTGCCAAGAGGACAAGCCTGATGTCATGCAAGCCCTGAGCAGAGCAATCCCAGATCTTGGTGAGGGTATCAGCTCAAGGAATTTTCCACCCCTCTGGTGAGAGCTTGAATGCTGGAATTTATCTTGAATAAGGAAACATGTTAAGGGAGGACAACGATTAAAAAAACCTTAATAAAAACACCATTAATTATATATACTGGGAAGTAATTGAAGATCCGCAAGTTAAGCATGGAGACATAGAGAATTAAGTGCTAATAATCCAGAAGGTCTTCCACCCAAATCTATTCTGACACTTGAACATTTGAACCTGCTTTAAGGACAATCTAAAATAAGATCTGGCACCCAGTAGATGCATTTATTTCTGAGCTTTCCTTGGAGAAGGGAAACGGGAAACAGGCATAATTTCCTTTAAGCTCTCCTCCAGACATAAGGTGCAGCTAACAGACACACCAGGATGTATCTCTTCCCATCCCAAATACACATTGCATTGTCCATGCAACTATCAGCTATGCTGGCATGTCCCATGCCAGAGCTTGCCTTGCCTTGCCCAGGAGAGCCCCAGACCTGCTTGTCTGACATGGCTTATCACGAGCGGTGACTACAGGGCTGGAGGAGAAGGTGGAGGCAGCCTGTTCTGTTTATTTATTTGCAGGAGATGAAAGCCAAACTGGGAAAGGACTTTGGTAAAGTGCAGTCAAGTGATATAAAGTACTGCTTTAAAAAGCCACAAGGTCACCTTTGCTGACATTTGGATAAGGATTTTATAGAAGTCACAGGACTGGGAGATGGGCTTGTTGTGTCTATGATCACAGGGGAGGGAGGGATTTATGTTCTGGTTAAGAACTTCATATTGTTGTGACTCATGTTCATAAATGCTCATTTATTAGGCTGTTGGATAAAAGAGGCTAATTGGGCTTTTTCTTCTCACTCGCTTAGTTCCAGGTGACTTCCTTGACTCTGTTGGCACAACTTAATGAAATTTAACAGCCCTACTACCCACCAGTACTCCCCAGGTGCCCTGTCCTTGCATACTGTCTTCTCACTTAGACCTTAGCTATTTCAAGGCTGTACTTCATTTGAACACGATGTGAGAACTCCTATATATCATCCTCTTAGATGAAGAACTGGCACACAAGAATGCTGGAATCTGAAGGATTTGGCCAGATGGGCTTTGCTATGATGTGTGTTTTGGAGCTGGTGCTTGTGTATAGATGTGTGTGTGTGTGTGTGTGTGTCTGTGTGTGTCTGTGTGTGTGTGTGTGTGTCTGTGTGTGTCTGTCTGTGTGTGTGTGCTCAGTCTGAGAAGCAGTACAGACTCTGGCTTTTAAGCCCTACACAGCCTGAAAAAGCAGCCTTGAGCAAACCTGAGGCAAATGAGTCCAGGAAGAAGGACGTGCTCTGATGCCATACACCTTCTGGAAAAAATGTAATGGGCAAAGCATGCCTACATCAAAAACACCTGGTTCCACTATTTCTTTTCCTCAGTGGCATAACACACAGGACAGGGTTTGAAACCATAGGGATCATGACAAAAATAATCCTCATCTGAAAGCATGTAGTATAGGTGAGCATTTGTCTCCTTATTAAACAAATATCATATACACATTACATCCTTCAATGTCTGTGCTTCAATTCCCAGAAACCAGATTTATCTGTTCGTGACTTTTATATGGACTAGAAACATCCCTGGCCTTTCCTCCCATTAGCCCTGCAGGGAGATTCAAATATGAAGAATGTCACAAGCTTCATACTAATGTGCTAGATATTTAACATAATTAGTCATCAGAGCCCTATCCCTTTCTCCCACTGAAGTGACCAAGAGACAGATCATAGGATTAACAGTATGGTCCCCAGCACTTGTTCTGTGATGCCACTTGACGTTGGCAGGTGTATTGGAGTCAGCAGGATCAGCAGGCAGAGGGAAAGACAAGGGGGACAGGCAGCACAGCTTGCAGTGTTGTTGCACCCTGGCTGGGGCTGACAGCTCATTTGCACAGCGTCTGGGAAGTGAGGGCCTGCTCCCCTCATCTGAGATTCTGATGAGTGGCTGGTGTCTGACACCGAAGCCCAAGAGATCCCAGACAGGTCACTGGCTCGGTGCCACGGCGAGCTCTGCCATGCAATGGAAACCGCAGCACGGAGAGGAGTCGCCAGCCTGACCTGGCTGCAGTTGGTGTGTACGTGCTGGAGCAAGGAGGCTGGCAGCCACACAATCCACATCCCATCATGTGACTGAACCTGTATGTGACACCACACAGTCCTAACGAGGAGTGTGGCTGGAGACAAGACCCTGGGAGCCATCCACCTGATGTAAAGCTATTCCTGGAAAAGAAGGAGGAAAATGTCTAGGCTTGCACTGATATGGTTTATCTCTACTAAAGGACTTTGTCCCATATATGAACCAGAAAAGCTTTACATGCTAGCAGCAGAGTGAAAGGCGGGCGGTGCTCCAAGAAAGACTGAATCAATACAGCATGGAGCTAAAAATTCCTTTCCCTGCCATCCCCTTTTCTCCTAGTGGAAGCTTCCCCCGCCCTTAAAGCAGGGGCCATTGCAGGAGTTTTATAGGCTCTGTGGGAATTACATATATCCCTGCAGTTCCATCAGGACTTTCCCAGGGCATACTCTGTACCTAGAGTAGCAAAGGTGCAGAGATGTGGATTTCACCACAAGCACCCTAAACCACTGAGCCTGCTGGACTTACCTTCACTGTTATTGGTACCCAAACATGCTGGCTTATCTCGGCTTGCACATCTTCACTGAGCCATAGATACAACCAGAAAACCTCTGTCAGGCCCCACATCTGACCAGCAGATTTAAGGATGGTCCCTAGTGCACTGACACGGTGGGATAAGGCAGGCAGAGAGAAGGTCAGTGCTCCAAATGGACTGACATTTAGTCCAGGTACCCAGTAATCAGTAACTAGGCACAACACACATGCAAGCTGTCCCTCCTCCATCATACTGCCCTACATAAAAATATCTAGACAACTCCAGTCCCACTCAGACTGATGGAGGCAGCTGCTACAGCAGAGCTTTTAATCCTAAAGCAGAGTCTGTTGTCACTGGCAGGAAATCTTATTGTGTTGGAAAAGCAATCCTAGAACTTAATTAAATATATTGCCCTCCCCACAAAACCAGACAGACTAGACTGGAGTCAGACGAAGCACACTGCTTAAGCCAGGGACCACCTGGCTGTAACTTCATCTAGGTGACAGCATATGCCTTTGTGACCCCCTCTGAAAGGTTGAAACACCAAGCAAGCTCCCAGAGGTAAAGTGAGGATTTGTAAACAGCAAGAAATCAGATATGTACTGTTCTGGGAAGGAATTTATTGTTCCTTCTCCTTTCAGAGACTGAATTCTTTTGGCCTTTGCCCTGACCAAAGACAGTAGATCGTGCTGGTTCAGGACTGATTTTTAAGGGAGCTGGCGGCTCCTTCACTGTCTCCACTGCACACAGTATAGTAGTGAGTACCTTGAACTAGCTCCTGCTAAGTAGCTCCTGTTACTGAGCACCTCATTTTTCTTCCTTGTACTTACCCTCACACTGACTCTGTGAGATAAGGTACATTATTTTCTCCATACCAAAAAGAGCCACTGTGTCACTTCCATGCCTTTCCCCTAGCCACAACCCCCTGGTATTGGGATGGGGAGAGGGCGACAGGCAGAGGGAGGCATCTTGCCATTGTGTCTGTCCCTTAAGGTCCTCCACAGAGCACGGGTGTACATCTGTAAACAGAGTGCAGCAAGCACTGCAGAGGCACCTCAGCAGAAATTCAAAAGGCTGCAAAGACCAGAGTTTGGGTCTTGAGAGCATATGCTGCCATTTTAGCCTTCCACCTGAGCTGAAAATCCCTCCTTTCCTGTGTTTGGAGAGAGCAATGCACTGCTGGGACCCAAGGCTGCTTGCACTTGCCACCTCCCCATAAACAAGGGACCTTCCCTCATCACATTCCCCCAGCACAGCAGGGGCCATGGCCTTTAGTCAGGGAGCACTTCTGTCAGCTCTGAGGCACTCAGCTGAGGCTGCTGTCTTGTGCTGTGAGGTCCGGTAATCAGGTCATGTCCCCATGGTGACATCTGAGTGCCCAGAGTCTCTGGCTAAGACAGATGCCATGTGCTGCTCAGGTCATGGACTGACAGTGAAGGTTGCTCTGCAGCCAGATATGTATGCAAAGCACCTTTCCACTTTCTCCTTCTTCCCTAGTTCTCACTGGGGTGTTTATACAGCCAGGAGCAAACACACGACTCTGGTGCAGGGATTTTTATTTTCTGAGAAACACATACTTCACATCCCAGTGCAACAGACCTTCAGACATAGCATAGTGGCAGCTTCTAGAAGCCTACAGATCGCAGGGAGTACTGCTCTTTGTAGTTTTGCTAGTGCAAGTTTAACAACTAAATCCTCCAGAGCTGGCAAGAACTGGAGACTGACTGGCTGCATTCACCCCCACAAAGCAAGGTAACACTGTGCTGGAAGTTCTCCATAGTAACCTGCAACAGTCTCACCTGTGGGAGGAATGGGATGCTGTATCCCTGCTTCCCATTCTCACATCTCTCATTTGAGTCATTCCTTCACTCATTCACTGAACTCAACACTGCCCTTGATCCTCCATATCCCTTCATCTTTGGCCATGCCATTTGCCTCTCAGATGAGACTGAGTTTCAGGGAGAGAGAGAGAGAAAGGGGATAATATAGGCTGAAGCTCACAGATAACGCCTAATGTTATTTTTCCTAAGAAAGCAGGATATTTCTTTTGTATACAGGAAGCCAGGAAACGACAGTTTATCATGAATATCACTCTGGGTGTCTCTATGCTGCCTGGAGTGACTCTTGGCCTCTCATCAAAGCTTTCCCACACATCAGAGATGGCCAAATGTGAGATGTCCAAAATAGCGCTGGGGAAAGATGCGTGGCGAGGTGCTCCATCTTGGCATTCCTTTGTGCACATGTGCTAACCTTGGAAACCAAACTCCTTGTACTTGCTGGCCATATCATTTCGGAACAGCTCCAGAGCCTTCTTCATTGCAGCCTGGGCATCAGCCCCAAAGTCTGCAGCATGTTTTTCGGCAATGACTTTGATAATGACTTCAGAAATGAACTAAGAGGAAGGAAAGAGAGAAAGAAAAACTGAAGGGACACTCAAGGTTTATTTTCAGAAAATCCAGACTAAGAAATAGGTTGCAGAGCCTGGAAATATCTCCGAGCTAATTCAGTAGGCCTTCCTGCAGCCTCTGGAGAGACAGTGAGGTCTAGCATGCAAGGAGCCTGGGCTAGGCAGAAGCACTGGGCTTATTCATAGCTCTGACACTGATCTGCTTCATGACCTTGAGCAGACCATGGCCCTTTCCACTTTTTGTCTGCCTCATCCATTAAGACTGCAAATTCATGCCCTATGTTTGTATAACACTTAATTTTATGGGTCTTGGTCTCCAATAGATCCTCCAGGGCTTACTCTAAAATTGTATGTCCCTTACGTCCGGTCACTGACAGTCCTTATGTAATACGGTTTCCCAGGCTGCATGGGCTGGTTTATTGTTGTCAAGGATTGGTCAGACTGTATGTGGTGTTTGGAATGGGAAATCTACACTTGGATATTCACATACCATTTTTATGCCATGAGCCCTTTCTGTGCCCCCTCCTACTTTTACACACAGACCTTGGACTTGAGGGAGAGCTCACTGAAATCCAACTACTCATCTGTAAATGAAAGCCCAACTCTCACATAGCTGTCTTGCACACATTCACTACACATCAGATACTGAGACTCCCTGTCCTTTTCCATACCTCCAGATATTTAACAGGGATTTTGTGCTTGGTTGCATGGGTCTGAGCCAGAGGCTTCAACTCGGCCTCATGATTACCCTTCGCCTTCAGGATTTTGCCCAGTTGGGTAAGAACAGTAACTCCATGTTTCTTCAGATCCTCAGAGCCCTTCATGGCATCAGGGGTCTTCAGGCCTTTGAACTTTTCAAAGCGATCGAGGGTCTCAGGATGGTCCTGAAAGAGTCTGTGGACAAAAGCAGAGGAACTTTGGAGAGGAGAAGCTCCTGACACACCTCCCTTTGAGTATTCAATCTACTTTAATCCTATCTTCTTATCCATTTCCTAAGATAATCAACACTGTCTATTTCCATTCCCTCCGGTCATGACAGAGGCACTGCCCTAAACATGTCCAACTAGAGCAACAGAAGAAGTGTCTGTATTTTTTCCATATAGTTCTGAGAACTCTTTGGCACCCATCCCCTAGATTATGTCAATGGTTTTAAGACAGAGACAAGAGCCAAGGCCAGTCATGACACTGAGAGGTGAGTTCTTGTATTCATGTGAAGGAAAACCAAATGCAAACAAAAGCACCTGTCTTCATCAATTTACTGTTGCTAGGGAGCCAACCTATAGACCCGTGCCTCTCACACAAACTCTTTTATCAGCCCATGAGTTGTTGGCCAGGAAATGAGAGTTCTACAAGTTTCTCATAGCAGAAAAAAAAAATAATAAAAAGGGAACAGCCCCCAGTCTCAAGTTCCTCATATCTGGAGGTCTTGTGTTTTTCAATGTCAACTGGATGGCAGAGTTTACTGTGCCCCCAAACCCTATGATTGCAGACATGGAGGAATTTGGCTCCTGACCCTTTTCCCCACCCCTTTTCTCTTCCCTCTCTCCTCCCCCAAAAACTCCTTGGTGGAAACCTGGGTTGGCAGGGGAGCCAACCTGACAATGGGGGAGACAAAGTCACAGGGTGACATCTATTTATTTAATGTCATGCTCTGCTCTACTCTATGATACTTGTAAGAAAAATGGTATTACTTTTCCATTTGGAACTGCTTTTACTAGCATGTGGCAAATTCATCACCGAAGTAGCCACCTCAGAGATAGATGGGTGAGAATGGCTCAGGTTCCTGCTACCCCTCCAGCATACCTGCTCTGGACCACAAGAGGAGAGAGCCGTAACATTTCCACCCACATTCCATTCCCACTCCATTCCCTTCCCTTCAAATGGCAGCTGATCTGGGACATGATAAAGCAGGTAAGGAAAACAGCTTTGGCTCATCTTTTAAAAACATTTTTCAAAGCTTTGCAGTAGATATGCCTGGAGGTGTGGGCTCCTTGCCTTAGCCATGCTTAGGGTAGAAATCCCCCAAGCAGGTGCCAGATCCCCACTACTCTCCTTAGTGTCTGTACCCTTCCAGCACATTTGGGTGTGCACAGTCTGAGAGGAGAGCTGAAGAGAGCCTCCTCAAAGTCTGCATCCTCTCTGGTCTTAAGGGACAAGCGAGGCTCCAGTGTCCACCTAATGCTCTTTCCCATTTTGCAGTATCTGAGGTGTTCACCGCTCCAACTGCTAGGATCACAAGGACAACATGGAGTATGGGGTCCTCTCAATTAGAGACCTCATGAGCACTTCTGGCACTAGAATAATGGAGGAGGGAATAAGGGAAAGGATGTGCTTCATTTCATACTCAGACCTCAAATACATCACGAGGTCCTGGATAAGTGTTATCACACATATTTCTGGCCAAAAAGCAGGATGGGCAGGGCTGTCCCACGTGAGACAGGGAAACACTCCGGTATTTTGCAGTTAATTTTACTGAAATAGATTCCAAGGAAATTGTCACAGAGGTGGTTCCTCTCCTTTCATTCCTTCTCTGCCTCCCCACATTCTTTCTGCAGAGCATCTGAAGCCCCATGACACACACTTCACTCCAGCATTTCTCACTGTAGTGCTTGGGAAATGAGGATCCAAAGCAGAGCTTGGACACCAGAGACAGAGAGACAAAGCACAGACGTGTTAAAAGCAGCACTGGGCTGCTCCTGCACCCACTGAGAGATGGAGAGACAGAAGCACAACCGTGTGTTAAAAGCAGCTGTGATCTGCTCCTGCACCCATAGAGAGATGGAGAGACAGAAGCACAGCCACTTTACAGAGTGAATAACTTTTAACCCAGAAAATAGCAATGGAAAAACCACCACCCTACAAGAAAGAAAACACCTTGTTGAAATAAACACTGACAAGTATGTCTCTTATCAAAAGCTCTCAGCTTTACTTTTAGAAGTTCCTTGCCTACCTCATTAAAACTTGATGGCCATGGCCAGCAAGGTCGGACTCCACCTTTCCCCAGACAGTCAGGACTTGCTGCCATTCCTGGTCACTGAGCCCCATGGTTCACCAAAGACAGGTCCCGAGTCCTTCCTGCAGCCGTTTGTCTTTCCCCAAAGGGTATCTGGAGAGCTCACCCGTGGGATTTATAGCCCCTGCCCACAAACCTACACCTGTCAATCATCAGCTGGACTTCTTGCTCTCTTTCAGGCTTGTCTAACCTAATCAGCCTCCCTGTTTTTTCCTAGGAAGCTATTTTGGGTCAGGTACTATTGTGGGTGCCACTAATGGCATCATTTCTGCTTTTCGTATTGGACTGGCACAGGTCCCACTCCAGACAGAAAGGGCACTGCCAGAATGCTGTGCCAGGAGCCTGTCCCAGGTTCCCAAGGATCCAGAGACAGTGTCAAGCTTTATGCAGGAGATTCCTGAAGAGAACAGTCATCTGCAAGGCCACCCTGCCTCCCTCTCCTCTGGCCTGCCAAGGGCAGGCAGGAGAAAAGGCTGGGACAGCCAGTAGCATTGACTCCATCACTCCAAAGGCGTTTCCTTTCCCATAAAGGTCTCACCATCCTTTTCTCCTGGGGTAGCACACCACTTGTGACATGTCCCTAAGAGAGATAACTGTATTCAAAGCAGACCAATCATTCACCTGCTGCAGGAGGAATGAGGGGATAAAAGCTGTATGGGAGCCAGTTCCTCCACACCTGCCTGCTAGGATCCTGCTGTCTGCTCTTCTGGGAAACACCTAGGATTAGCTAATGGCTGAGTCTGGATATTGGAGCCAAGAGATTTACAGCTGAGCCAGAAAGGTAATTTGCAGCAAGCCAGAGACACGAGGGCATAGCAAAGCTACATTCAACACCCACCCAGCCAGCAGTTCCGGTCTCTGGATACTTCTGTCAAGCCAAACAAATTTCAGTGTTGGAAGGAAAAGCCACTGAGCTGACAAACCATGTGGATATACTTTGAGAGGGCTCCCAGACTTTCTCCTACCTCCCTGTCAGGACTGGTAATAGCCTGGCACATCAGTGGGGTGACTGGTCCCTTTTGGGGGAGGCTGCAGTCAGAGTACAGTCTGACAACAAAGCCCAGCCACTACTGCTGTCCTGAACTGTGCACCTGCCTCTGGATGTTTCCAGGAAGAAAGCAGGCAAGAGATATCAAGCATAGGCTGAAGAAACCTGCCTTGAGATTCACAAAAAGAGCATTCAACCTCACAGTCTTTAACACTGAGCTGCATCAGTGCCTCTGCACCCTTCCACTCCCTACAGGTTCCCTGCTCCAGCCTTGCAAGGGGAGAGAAATGCCCACGTACAGTGGCAATTGGGCACCAAGGACGATGGAGGCACAGAGCCTCACATCCCTTAGAAACACAGAGGTTTAAAGGGAATGCTGTGGGTAAGAAGGGTGGCAAAAGCCCAATGGAGGTGTCAGCTGGCATCCGAGCCTCAAGATAAGGATATTTTGGCCATTACATGTTGCAAGCCTCTGTCAGCCAAGTCAACTTGAGACTCTGAAATCCTCCCCTTCTATCTCCTCTATGCACCAGTTTGCTTCACATCCAAAAATCTACATCCAACACTTAAATTTCAAGATTTCATCCTGATTTACCTGTGCAAACACCAGGTCACTACCAATTACACAAACTAAGCTAAACTGATGGAATAGAGGTTAGTACTCCTCCAACTCATTCCTTGTGCAGTTCTCCACGGCCCAGGGCTGAGATAGGGGAGATCACATATCTGCAACCTCACTGCCCATGTCCTCACAGCAGTAATGAAGCATTTGGACAGTTCCAGGCTTGGGCAGGATCCTGAACACTGACCTTACAGGTTTATACACCTTTCAGACACAACAGAAACGTGCTCCTGGTACATGAGAGGCTGCTGCTTATGCACCTAGCTCTGTATATTCCCCAAGCTGGAACTACACAGTTGCTGTAATAACTCCATTTGAAATTAGTTGACTCTTCGCTCTCTGTAGCTTTCCCCAGGGCTGTGAAGCCAAAAGTCCTGGTATGAACATTAACATTAAATGGTCAGAAGACTTAAAAGAAGTATGAGATTCCATATTGCTTTTTTCTGCAAGCAAAGTAGTAATGAAATGAAATCATAAGCTCTTCTCCCTAGAGGTTAAATAAATAGTCTACAGAAATACTAGAAGTTTTATAGTGCACCAGACCACCCCTCAAGCCCGCAGCCATGAAAAGGACATAACATTTTAGTATCTACAGGCCTCTTGTCTTCTCCTTGGGGCAAAATCTATCACTTGCATAATCATCTGGATAAACACAAACCACAGAGAGCCAGCATGCTGGCTGCCTCCTTTAAAATGCACCTGGTGAGTGAATAGCCTGTTTCCAGCAGCTCTGCCCACACCGGAGCCGTGCTGGCACACGTGGCTGTGTCTGTGCACCCACACCTGAAGCACTCTCACTAAACCAGCAGAAATGGACCCTGGATGCTTTTGGCCAGGCTCCGGGGTGCATGGCTGGCGCAGTGCGGCCGCTCGGATGGATGCTGCAGCAGGGTGGGGTGCCCTGGCTGACCCCGGGGTCGGTCCCCGCCCGGCTCTCCGCGGCCCGGGGCGGGTCCGGCGCGGTGCCGGCGCTGCCCGGCTCCGGCCCCTGGGCCAGGGCTTGCTGCCACCTCGTGGCCACGGGAGTCCGAGCCGCGGGCACCGGGAGCCGGCCGGCAGGCACTCCTCTCATTCCGGAGGCAGGCAGGGCTGCAGAACTTTTGTAAGGGGCTCGCCTTGGTCACTCGGGATGCTGTGCCTTCCCCGCCATCCCCCAGCCTTGATACTGCAGAGGGCTGGAGCGGGGGGATGTGGACAGAGGAAGAGCCCATGGGACAGCAGCAGAGCCACAGCTGAGACTCAGAGTACTGCCGCGAGGAGAAATACTGTTCTAGAGACTTCATGGGGCTTGTTTCTACCCAAAAATGCTACCAAAAGGTGCTTAGAAAGGTCTGACAGGCTCAGCAGGCAGGTGAAGAGCCGTCTCTGGCAAAACCATGGGTGCAATCCCACTCCTGCCTTGCTCCACTCTCCACAGCTGGCAAACCTTTCTACAGGTATTGATTCATTTAGACCATGCCACAATTCCATGGACAGAAAAGCCACTTGTCCTCCCCATTGATGAAGGATGAAAGAAGTTCTATGACTTGCTTGAGCCCGCAGACACACCAGTGAAAGAACAGGGATTGGCTCTTGGGTATAGCTTTAGAAACACCAGCTGTTTTGGGGTTATTACTATGGGCTCAGTCACCCAGGTGGAGCTGGGAGACACAGAGGAACACACACCACCCACAGGGATGGACCAGATCCAACTTTGTTTGGCCATATTCAATTTTTTTCCTAGAGCTTCACTGTTGTGAAGACAGAAACCCAACCCTGGGCTGGAAACTCAACGTTGATGAGCACAGCAGTCCCCCACACAGCCTTGGTGATTAAGAGAACAAATTTCTAGCTCTGTTTTCTCTGCACCCAGACCTGCTGCAAGTAGAGAAATGGGTACCCAAGAGAGAAGCACTGGCAGAAATTACAGATTTATTTTTCATTTGAAGCAAATTTGTGAAATAAATTTTCCAGAAAGAAAAAGACAGATATGTTCCAAAATCCAGTCCTTTCTCAAGAAACAACCCAAACCATCTTGTGTGCTTACACAGCGAAATGTCTCAGAGGAACAAACAGATATTTTGATGAAGTAATTTTTTTCTTTTCAATGAGCTTTTTTCCCCACAACACAATTTTTAAAAAGCCCTGGGAGCAGCCAAGGGTCCCGTGGCTGGGAGCAGTGATGACAGCAGCCCCAGCTCTACTGCCAGCCTGGGTTGTATAAAGTGTGATGTGACGTAAATAACACACACTGCTGTGGTCAGGGGGAGGCTGGCACTCCGAAAAAGCCAGGAATATTATATAACAACAACTTACATAATTACCTCTTGCATAATGCCAGGGAAAAGGCCCTCTGTAACGCAGCTGTGGTTTCTATGGCATTTTGCTGAAATACAGCTTCTTCTAAGAGATTCATTTGTGCTTTGTTTCAGAGCCTGCAGCTCCTGCAGACAGACAGGTGAGAGTCCTGCACTCACAGCAGCTTTAGCTGGAGAGGTGAGGGATACAGTAATGGGATCTTATGGCAGGGCAAGAGCATTGGCTTTTGGGCAGCCTTGCCATTGACTTCTGTACTCTGAGAAGCAGAAGACTGTCACGTAAGAGCACTATCTGAAACTGTTCTGTGTGTATCTGTTTTGTAGCCTCCACTGCTTGTAGGAAATGAGATGGAGTCTAACTCATGATGGCAGTGGCCAAATTCCTTCCAGGCTCACTCCTCTCTTCCCCTTGTTCTTAGACACTATTCATAGCAATGCCTCCAGGCAGGGCTCTTGCACACTGATGGATTTCAGCAGCTGAGAGGTGACCCGACCTGCTTGCTTAAAAGGAAGAGGAAGGACTAGGAGCATCAGGACAAGATTTGGGCTGTGAGTTTGCAGAGCTGTGCTGGTACTTACCAGTATCTTGGCTTGGATTCTCTCAGGGATCATGCCCTGTGCCATAAAGTCAGAGGCAGCTTTACCTTTGCTTCGGTGCTCACAGGATCCAGCCTTTGGTGAGCATCAGACATAACACAGGCACGACTCACAGCTCCTGTGCAATTATTGAGGCATCTCACAATGTGTGTTACTCTGCACTGCACCTGGAAATAAACGTTTATCTCGGCTAAACAAGACAATTCTTGCAGACCAGTGCTTGCATTCAGTGGGAGAACGTGCAGGAAAGCAGAAGGGCAATCCAGGACAAGAATATTTAGGCTACATTACAGAAACTGAGGCTGTCTCTGAGGTTGCAGCAGCTCTCTCTGGGGATGCAAACCTCCTCTGAGGGACTGGGAATGCAGAGCACAAATGGACTGAGGATTTTGTATGGGAAACTGTGAGTGCAGTTTAAGAAAGGAAGAGTATGATTAGAGAAAAACAGGCAGATTTTAAAGTCTCGCCCACCCAGGAGCAAAGGAGAAAATTATCTTTTAGAGGTAGTAACATGGGTTATGCCAGTGCAACCCTGGAAATCTCCAGGAGTCAGTGGGAAATGTGGCATGCAGCAGTTTCTTCAGGTGGATTAGACTTCGTAACACTATACTGGCACTCAAGGATTTGTGTACTACCTTTGAAACACGAAAGCAAGAGAGGAATTCCTCCCTCGTCCCTCATCATCAATAAAATATTGTAACTAGAGCCTGCTGAAGGACAGCTGAGAAAGGCAGGACCACAAAAATATATATGGGCAAAAAATCAGTCAGCCTGCATTCAGTATTGGGTGTCTGCTTGCCACCCTGAGCTCTGCAGCTCAGTTACTCACAGGAAGCTGCAACAGAGACCTTTACAACGTGGCTGAGGCTCGGATTTAGTGATCAGGTTAGATGAAATCCAGGCAGCTGGAAGGGGTGGCAGCTCCCCACTCCATCCCTTATGACAGAGAATGTCCTAATTCTCCTCTTCCCAGTGCCTTGGGCATATGGGTGGTGCCTTACAAGGTTCCTGGGTGATGCTGGAGAGGTGCTCACGTGCCTGCAAAGGCACCAGCAACTGCAGCATGGCCAAGACCAGAATGACACAGCTGAGCCACTGTGCAAACAAGTGCCCTGTGTCAACCTTCCCTTCCTTGGGACACACCAGCAGCCATGCCCAGGGTCTGAAGGGAGCCAGCAATAATAAATAATTCCTCCTGTCTGAGCTGCTCCTCGAGGAAGAGGAGGCACTGGGCCTCAGCACACAGTGCACAGCTTAGCTGTGGGCTCTCAGGCTCCCAAAAAAAAGAGTGGGAGAGCCCATCACTACATGGTAAAATTAGGTGTTACAGTTGCAAATTGCCTTCTCAGACCACTGGGCAGGCAATGGCCCTCAAGCTACCAGCACTTAATATGAGGCTGTGCATGTTTTTAAATTGGATTTGGAAGCAATGACAGGCAATGGAGGCAGATCCTCCCCCACCCCATGATGTCTGTGCAGTTCTTTATGAGGCCTTCAAATGAGCTGGATTAAGGAACTGGTCTGAGTTTGAAGTAACTGCGTTTATCTTTTGGAGAGTGTATTTTGAAGCCAGATAAGTTCTGCAGTCTGGTTTGTCACACAGCTGGACCGACACACGCTGGCGGGGGGGTGGGGAGGCAGAGCTACTTATGCAGGCATCCTTTGTGGAAGAAGCACCCATGGAGCCATCCTCCAAAACCCCAGGCAGCACTGTCTAACTAGTGGAACTGCACAAACAGATTAGGGTTTGCCTGAGTTTCATGGGGTGAAAAGAGAGAAAAAAGACACATTTTCATTCCCTTTCCCTGCAAAACAGGCCCTCATCCACAAAGCACGGAGCTTCTGCAAGATAAGAGCCCGTGGGGAAGCCAAGATCTTCCCCTCATTTTTATTGATGTTTACACTTGCCTTTTAATGAGCTCCAGCAGGTTCTCCCTTCCAGCTGCAGTTGGCCCTTTTCAAAGTTCAAGGTCTCATTTTGCATTATCATTCCAACGCCAAGTGCACCCTTAGGGAGAAGAACAACCACGACTTCTCCTCTGAGAAGCAGCACCCGTTTAAGCAGCCCCTAATCCAGTAGTGCTTTCTGTGCTCTGCTGGTTTTACTGGGAACTCCTGCAGGAAAACTGATCCTTCTGGAAGAAAAATACTTGGCAAAATAATCACAGTTCTCTTCAAGCAGATCAGCACTGGGCAGCAGTGAGCACCCTAAACATAGCACCTGTGGCCTGGCTACCTGAACAGAACATTTACCACTCTGTTGGGGTGGGGTCTCTGTTCTGTATCTCTTCCCTGTTGCTTCCTTTGCTGTGCTTGCAAACAGATCTTTTGCCTTGTCCACTTCAGGGTCCTGCTGGCAAGACAACCACAGTGGCAGAGCTTGCTCCTGGCTGCAAGATACTGGCACAAAAAATACAAATACTGGAAGATTTCACCTCTGCTGAGAATCCCAGTCCAGTGGTTCCTTAGGCAGTGGTACAAGTGTAACACAGCACCCCTGCCAAATGCTCATCCTGGCCAGCCCTTCCAGCTCTTTGGGGTCTTAGGGTGCATATGCACATGTCCCAGGCTGCACACCTTTGGAAAGCTCACCTGTAAGCATCTTACATACACAGGATTCATGGACATCTAGCCTCTTCAACAACACTAGTGCCCATGGGAAGTGTAAGGAGCAGGAACAACTCTATTCCATCACAGCAACTTGAGGCTAAAGGACTTCCCAAGGTTGTACTAGCGTGCTTGCATTTAACAGCCAGAGGCAGAATTCTTCATGAGTTCGTAAGTTTTGTTAATCCTCTTATACATGCTCCCCAAAATATACTTCAGGCATGGCTTCAGCCTTACTAAGTCAAACTGTTTAAAACAACCTGCTGACTTGGTCACTTTGCAGAAGATCAGCCAATGCACAAAGACAAAAATCCGATAATCACTTCCTAGCCATTCACAAACAGCTTTAAGGCGTGCTCATTCTAAAAACAACCCAAACCAACAATAAAAATGAAGCTCCATTACCCTCCAAGATCTCTGCACATGCAGGGCTCCCATCTCTGGTGCATTTTTAATTGTGATTTCCTCAAACACCAGGGTTTTATTTTTTGATCTTCCTCCTCCTGCTAAGTGCTGCAGTGTTGGTGGCACAGCTGGTCGGATCCAGCTGGTCTGTGGCAGCATCTGTCTGGAAATTGCTTCTCTTAGCCTGCGGTCCTTTTATTTCCTTCCCCATCAGCTGCAGCAGAGATTTCACTCCACATGGCGGATTTCACTCTGCTCTGAATGAATTCATGCTCCTTTTCCATGTTTCAGTGCTAATTTTGTGACTTGTCTATGAGTTTACAGCAAGTAACACTGGATTTATTAAACTACTGAGAAAAAGGCCAGCATTTATCTGCTGCTCTTGTAGACCTGCAGCTCATGGAGCTGAGAGAATTACACTGGCCCTCACAGGAAGACATACAGGGCCTCACCTACTTATTGGGGCAGAGAGGGTCCAAATCATAAACAAAAAACAGACAAGGGCACACTTTCCAAAAGTCAGGAAAGGAAATGGGACTGCAGATAGACCAGACAAATCAGACAGACCTTTTGTGTCAAAAAAATGTGTAATACAAATGTCTCATCCATGAGCACAGTCTGGGCTGATAGAGAATCTTTGGGTCAGGGGAGGAGTTCAGATGAAAATTGAGATGGGAACATGGTAGGTTTTGACTTGTTTAGTTTTTTAAACAAACTAAAAAGACTGACTTGAGCAAAGTGAGAGGAAAGCAGGAAAGTGAAGTCCTGGCCAGTCTGACCTGCAAGGAGTGTGGGAAGTCATTGATTTATACCTGCTGATCCTTTTTCATGGGTCCTGCTTTTGTGTGTTTCATCTTGCAGACAGAGCTGTGCCTCTCACCTGGTGAGTGATAAACACGATGCCAGGGCACTCCAGGTGCTGGCTCCGCCGCTCAGGTCACCCTCTTGGCCCAATTCACGTGGGTATTTAATACAGGAGTTATGAACCATCTCATTAGGATGAAGCCAACAGAGGCTCAGGCTGCTGGCAGGACCAGCAGCTCCAGGCTCTACACAAAGCAGAAGGAAATGCCCACAAGAGGGAGAGTTGGTGCCAGTATCCACAGTGATTGTGTGCAAACGGCATTTTCCTGCCTGGCAATTCTAAGAGCCATTCCCCTTGCTCCACTTCTCCCAGCAGAAATGTTTCCCTCTCCTGGAGATTCCTTTTTCCATGGTATTTCCCCTCCTCTTCTTTCTCCACATGACTGATATTTCATCTTTTTTCATGTGGGATAAGCCCAAAGGCCCCACCATGTGGGTGCCAGACATGTTGCCATCAGAAAGGCACCATGGCTGAGATGGTTTCTCTGCTCCCCTTTCCTCCCACTCACACTGTACTGTGCTGGGAGGGCACCCCTGCACCAGCCTCAGCACAGGCCACCCCTCCTTGCCCAGCTCATCACTCAGAGTTGGCACCCCTGGTGGCTACCCTTCATGGGCACACGTGGAAAATGCCATTTCTGCTGGGCTCTGCTCAGCCTCAACACTCCAAGCCTAAAACAGGCTCCACTGGGGCATGGGGTTTTCAATCCATTTCCCAAAAACAATTTGAGGGCTACTAGCAACAGAATCCTAGAAGTTTCTGGGTTTTTGAAGGGCAAAGCTTAATGTGAGGAGGTACCTGAAAACACTGGTGATGTGGGAATAGCCACTCTGCAAGCCTCTGTGGCTGGAAGTGCTCCATGGTGCTGGGGCAGCATAAGCACCAGCAGGACTTTTTTGGTGGGGTCATCCTATCAGCTCCACAAAAGCATCCCTATGCTCCCAAGTCCAGAAACTTTCAAGAAACATTTTGATGATTTTGGCTGGTGATTTAGCAGGAACTGTAACACAGCTCATAGCATTCCTGGGACAGTTGCCTAACCTGAAACCTCAGAGAATTGCCTTCAGAGAAGATCCACGTGAACCACATCACTAAAATCACCACAAGAGCCCTCCCAGCATAGCACATCTTGGCCATCATTAGCCTCCAGGTGCCAGAGCAAAGCAGGGTAACTGGTTCCCTCTGGGGAGAGGGATTTTCTGCCTGCGGGAAAAAGTCATGGACGCTTCCTCTGAAGCACATTGTGCTTCCTGGTATTAACATGTCAGGCATTGCACACCAAGCTGCCCTGGAAAAAAGCATTGACATGAAAGCACAGGAGCCCCTAAGCCTGATCAGTGGCCAAGGAGCTCATCACAATGGTGAGCATGGGCCGTATCCCAGCTGGGGGCACTGGGCAGGGGAACAAGGAGATTTATTGGCACACCCACAGGATCTGCCTTGCAGGACGTCCACACTGCTCTGTGCAAGATGCTGCACATTGACAGGGAGGAAGGAAATGCAAAAAGGAAAGAGAAATGCCTCTAAGATGATCCGAGGGATGGAGTACCTCTCCTATTAGGAAAGGCTGAGAAAAGGGTTTGGTTAGCCTGGAATAGAGAAGGCCTAGGGTGACCTAATTGCATCCTTCCTGTACCTGAAGGGAACATACATGAAAGATGGAGAGAAACTTTTTGCAAGGGCTCATAGTGATATGGGGGGAATAGATTCAAACTGAGAGAGTAAGTTTAGATTAGATATTAGGTAAAAATTCCCTACTGGGACAGAGTGAGGCACAGGAACAGGCTGTCCAGAGAACCTGTGGATGCCACATCCCTGGAAGTGTTCAAGGCCAGGTTGGATGAAGCTCTGAGTAACCTGGTCTAGTGGAAGGTATTTCTGCCCATGGCAGGGGAGCTGGAACTAGATGACCTTTAAGGTCCCTTTCAACCCAAACCATTCCATGACTTTATAATTCTAAGCCAGCTTTATTGTAGGTAGAAAATGTAATCACTCACTTCCAAATTATACCTCTAGAACTGGCCCCACGAGCTCATGTTTCCAGTTAACTTTTTAGAGCAGTTTATGACAATCCAGCATGTGCAGAAATGCACAGTGTGAAGAGCCAGCACCTAATCCCAGCTCCTGCAGTGGATCAAAGCACCTCATTCAGCATTCCCTGCTCAGAGAGAGTTACCTGAGCAGATACAGTAAGACAGCAGTGTAAGCAGTGGCTTACAAAATACAACTGACTACTGCAAGCAGCATGTTTTTACTTGGCTTTAGGCATGCTGACAGGAGATAACACAGCCAAAAGGCATCAGAGGTGAGAAGGCGAAGCAGAAAGAGAAGAGCCACCCCTTGGCAGGGGTGAGGCAGTGAGGTTATTTACACAACAGCCAGTGGATTTGTGTCTTATTTATACAGGATAAGAAGAATGAAAGTAGAGTTATCTTATGTCGAGTGAGATCGTTTAATAGTACACAATTACTTCATACAGAGTTAGCTAGAAGTAATTAAAAGTAAGGTTGTGCTCTGAGGCAGAGTTCCCCTGACACTGAATTCCGGTCCAGTGGGAAGCTCACACTTGCCATCACTCACAAAATCAAATCCCTAAACTTCAGACATTTCCCCTAGCAGTTTAACTGTTGTGTCCTTTGAAGTTATATTTTGAGTTTAAATTTCAATCTTTATCCTCTGTTCTTATCTTTAATTTCTCTCTAGTTTGAAATCCAGAGGCAGCTTCCATCTGCTGCCCCAAGTGCCCTGGTGCAGGGGAACAGGATCCCATGCTCTCCCAGCTGGGCAGCCTCAGGCAGCCAGGAGGCAGCCGTGTCTTGCTCCCTGCCCTCATGCAGTTCAGAGGTATACTAGGGATAGGAAGATCTGCCTTGGGAGTGGAGCTTGGAGACGTTATGTTTTCATTTGAAAGCAAAATCAAACCATGTAGACCCCTGATGCAACACAATGCCAGGATGTCAGGAGGCTTTTGGCTTGCCAGGAACCTGGAAGAAATATTTTCAGCCTAAATGAGGTTGATATAAGTATTTTCTTTTTTTTTTTTCCTTTCCTCTGAACTCACAGGTGAAGCAGAAGCCACAGGCTTGGGCATCTTGGAAATAAATTTACAACATCAACAAATGCTTTTCAAGTGCCCCGGTGAAGTAAGAAACCAGCTCCTTCCTTTCTGTCTTCACCCACACGTGACTGCATGAGCCCTCTGACTCTGCGAGAGCAAGACTTTTACCACTCTGGCAGCAGGAAAACATGAAACCACATTTGCCTCAGTTCTCCATCATTTTTCATCCCTGCACAGCACACATGGGATGTGCCTTGGATGGGGGGCTGTGTCAGAGATGTCCCCAGCACTGTCACACCACAACAACTGTGTTGCACCCACATTGGGAAGACCCAGACAGCATCCTGGGGGCAAGGCATGGATGGCTCCAGGGACAAGAGCCCAGCTAGGGACACCATCGAGGAGCACCAAGTGGGGACAGCAAGGGCTGAAGACTTTTCTCTCACCTCCACACACACAGCTGCAATATCCTCAGCATGTTCGGGCACAGAAAATAACAGAGCAGATTTTCACAGCGAGGAACACAGGGGAAAAGAGAAACAGAGGGACATTTTGTGAAGGCTAAACACTCACACCAGCTTTGCAGAAGGGTTTTGCTTTCCACCTGCTCATTCCCAATCATTTAGGCAACTTAATACTTACTTTTCATTCATACATTTTTTTAAAAAAAGCATTTGAAACAAATTTGAAACTCTGTAATATCTAATTACAGAGTAAATATTTAGCTTGAAATGAGCAGACAGATATTCAAAGCCATTTTCTGACATGACAGATGATCTGAAAGGAGCTGCGCTGCAGGCATTGTTTGCTGATCAAACGCGATTTAAAAATACAAGGCATAGAAGCAAAAATAGACATGACCCTAAGCACAAACATCCCCACACAGGCAAATGCCTCCTGTAAAATGCCACGGGTGATTTCATGGCGGCTGAACCCGGCGGCACTGGAACAGCATCACCCACCTCCGAGGGTGCTGCCACGGTATATCCATGTGAACAGCATTGAAGGAACACACAAACATTGCCCTGGCAGGGCTTGTCCAGCTGCTCCAGCTTTGGAACCCCAGCATGGGCCCATGAAGACCTAAGGGAAATTCCTGTCCCCTTATGCATGTGACCTAGCTTCCAGTTCTTGGTATGCTGGATGGAACTGAAATGACTCTTGCTACGTTTGCCACAACTAAATTATCTGCTGAGGAGCAGAGAGGTGCAGGAGGAGCTGCACCTGCTTAGCATCTCCAGCTCCAAGCCCACAGAGCATGCTTGGAGATCAACCTTTTCCCAAAGCTTTGGCTCAAACCCTGGTGCTCTGAAGCAGCCCTGAGCTTGCAGCAGAAGAGGATGGAGACATGAGTCCAACTTTGGTGAGCAGGATTGGGAAACAGGAGCTTTAGAGCCACACACAACACCCACACAATGGAAAAATCACCTCTGAATGGCCGGAGCCTGTGCTGGGTCTCTACAGGAGTGAAGGGATATGACAGATGTGGGTATGGCTCCAATGGAAAATGCAGCTACAGGCAGCACCTGGGGCACCCTAGAGAGGAGAGGTATGAGAGACCTCACTACCCACATTTCACATGCAGGAAACCAGCAGGGCATTTATGGGATTAGATGCAGAAGGAAAATCCTCAAGGCAGTAGCTCTGGGACAGGGAAACATAAGTGAGGAAATCACGCAGCATGCCTGAGTCACTGTGCCCACATTCTGGGGAATGCATTAGCTAAGGAAGGCAGGGTCTCCACCAGGTCATCCTGATGTCTAATGACCCAGATATTTTGAAATCTGAAACACAAGCAGCTGCAGCAATGGCAATGAAAACATGGACATCATGTGGCTCCTGGCAGAATTGTTCTCTAGCACACAAATACTAATGAAGACAACTTCAAGCATGAGGTACTAGTCTGGTTCTTCAAACTGAGGGCTGAGCAGAAGGCACCAAGTGGTCTTGTGGGCAGAAAGAGGTGATGCCCCTGCCCAGAGGTCAGCCCATCCGTCCTTCCACACCAGCCTCCAGCTTCTTTCCCTTGGCTGTCACTAAGGCAAACAGACATCCTTGCTATCCTGTGCCTGAGGTTTGGGATGAAACTTCACAGAACCCCTTCCTCCTGTTCCCTCCAGGAAGCCTCAGTGCCAGGGCTACCCCGCCACCCTTGCCAGGCTGTTGTGGTCCCTTCACCTTTTGGTCGATCCTTTGACACAATTTTTAGCATTAGCACCATGCTGACAATCCTTTGGTCCTCCAGATTTCCCACACAGGGGCTTGGGTTTTTTGCAGGAAGCAGCTGTAAAATCAGACCACCAGCAGGCCAGGTCTGAGACTGAGTCCTGGGTTTGCTGCTCTTCACCTGTCAGTGACACTTGCAAGGCGAAAGAGAAGAGGCCAGTCCAACTCTCAGCATTGCAGCACAGCTCTGGCTCAGGACATGGCCTTCCTGCACATGGAGAGCCAGGAGATGTCTGGAATATCACAGAACCAGGGACCTCACTGTGGCTTTGAGAGGTGAGAGCTGGTAACTCCCAAGCTCTGAAGCCTCTCCAGGTTGTTTGCAGAAACACTACTGAAAGAAAAGAGGTTTTAAAAATAAATTGTAAAATGAAGTGGAATAATAACTGTCCTGGGTAGAGGAATCTCAGAAATGTGATGGCCTTGACTGCCCTGGTGGGTAAGACAGCACTGAGTGTTCACAGCCCTGCTGTGTCCTGCAGTGAGTCCTGGGAGGCCAGCTAGACCTGGCTTTATCGGTCCTGGTTCTCCTTTTAATTTTATCCAGATGACCAGACTACTAAAGTACCATTCAAAATGTGCCTTTCTGCTTTTTCTGCCTTGCATCACCCTGTGTGCTCAAGCCCTGTTGTTCCCGTGGGTCATTCCTTTGGGCACATTCATGGCTCTTGGTTTCTCTGACTTAGACGATGAGATGGCAGCTTTTAAAAGCATTTGTATTTTCCTCAATGCCTGGAGTGAAACTGAGGCCAGAAACATTTCTGGCCTTGAAACATGCCTCTGAGCATGTTAAGATTTTGTTCCATGAGGACTTCTTGGCTGCCAGAAGGCAGAAGCAAAGGATTTGGAAAAAGATAACTTCTGCTCTGCAGCACTCCCTGACCAGCCACCTACCACCAAGCCAATCAGTCAGGGCAGCATAGCAGAGCTCAAAGCTTGGGACCTGATTGTTTGCAAAGCAGAAAAGATGAGATTCATCAACTGCCTCTTCTCTCCTCCTGGCAACTCTCATTGTATTTTGGGCACAGATGCTCAGACTCAGTGCTGGTAACTGTTCTAGAAACATGTGGCCTCAGGAGACCGACAGAGCTGCAGTGGCAGGGAGGGAATGACGTGGATACACGTGGTGAGCAAAATCTCCAGGGGTCACATCAGAGCTGTACTGTACCCAGACCCAGCTCTTTTTCAGGACACACTTCCTGCACATGCTGAGATCTCAGCCTTGGCAGTGCCCATAAGGATGCTCCTGTTCCTCTAGAGCCTCTCAGCTGTGAGGATCCCCTGCAAGTGGACAGGAAGTGATAAAAAGGCACAGGATGATCAATATTTCACATTTTCCCAAAGGAAACCAGAGTTAAAATCCACCATGCATCTGTGCAGCTCCAAGTAGAGCCGGACACTGCTACATCACAGGGACAAAATGACTCCTGGCTCTGCACCGTGACCACACAGTACATGTCCCTGGTGCCATCAGTCACCAGCAGGGAGAGGGATGCTCGGTCAAGGTGTTTCCCAAAGGACCCCTTTGTTTTTGTCAAGCTGTTTAATTTCTAGTGAAGGCCTTGGGGAAAGGCAGCTGTTGGGGACTTGGAAGCAGGATGAGGGCATGCCAGAGACAGGCAAGACTCGAGACTATTTTGTTTTCTAAATGCACAGAACTCCCCAGTTCCCCCTGCCATGCCAGGTCACACCTGGCCTGCAAATCACAGCGAGTTTTGTGCAGCTGATGGGATGTCCCACCTGAGACACTCCCAGGGTGCTGTCATGGCTCTGAGCTCCCCAGGCCATTGATAGGAGCCACTGATGGTCACCGCTCCTACAATTTGAGCAGCTCTGGCCAGGCACAAATGTGTACAGCCCCTGGAGGGAAATTTGGCTTCAGTTTCATTTTCTTGTTTTGAGGGCACCATTACTCAGTGGAATGCAACATACCTAAGAACTTCAAAGCTCCAGGATCAGCCAGAGGAAAATCAGGAGGTCTGGCATCCCATTCCTGGGGTTTTTTATGACCCTCCTTGCTACTAGAGATGCCTTACAGCTGCTGCCTGCATGCTGGTCTTTGGGGGGACAACCAGAGCAAACTCCCTTAGCTCAAGGGGTTTTTGCCCAATTTTGGTGTGAGGACTCTGGCTGATGGTGAGGAGGCCTTTCATGGTCCCTCACAGCTCATGGACAACACTGGGGGCCAGTGACTTGCCAGCACAGGCCCCAGTACTTACTCATGCTGCTATTGACAGGTACCAAATCCATAGTGCAAGAGGTATTTGATGTAACTAATGAGCCTGTGGGAATGGGGTTTTTCCCTCAACCCTGCAGTAACTCCAGGTATTTGCTCTTTTCAAGTCAAAGCTATCTGAGAGCCCAAGGCTGAAGAAATATTTTGCACAACTGCTCAGTGACCCGAATTTCTGAGCTGGGCACTGCCTGGCCTCCCCTCCAGAGCTAATGACCCTCTCAACCACGGCAGGACCTGGATCTCAACCAGGGATGAGCTGGCTTCACCACAGCTGTCATCTCCAATGCTTCAAGGCTGTCTCACCCAATCTGACCCCTTGAAGTGTGTCAGACTCACCTCTCCAGACCTCTTGGAGGCACCTGCTCTCAGCCCAGTGCTGCTCACATCACACTGTTAGTGGGAAGCAAGGGATCATTTCTATTCCTTTACCACAAACCCCAGAGCAGGTCCCCGGATAAGAAATAAAGAGTGTAATCCCTGGGTCACAGCTCTGCAGCCAACTCAGCCCTCACCCTCAAGGCCAATGTACAAGATCAGCACCAGCTTTTCCCCAACTCTGATTTTTTCATTTTCTCCCCAGACCTTTTGATCAGCGCCTCCAACACAGAAGCTTTTTACCACCTGTGCGAAGCTTTGCATGGATGGCACCGATTCTCCCTTTTCCTTTCTCACTTTCAAGCCCTGCAGCCGAGTGGGACAGCAGAGCAGGCAGCTCACCCACATTCACACTGGGGTGAGCCAAAATCCCTCGCCAGCCCCTTGTGCTGTGGCACAGGCATCTGCAGCTGCCCTGCACTGGGGGAGAGGGCAGGGACAGCCGGCGGCATCGCGCCCACGTCAGCCGTGCTCGGCCAAGAGCAAGGAGCTATTTCTGGAGAGCTGCTTCTCGTGGAGCAGAAGCGGCAGAACTCAGAAGCACTGACCGAAAAAGAAAAGCCCTGGTGTTTCGAACGGGAAGCGAGGTTTCCCAGCCTCCCGCCGGGAAGGATGGGCGACATCCTTGCAAAAATAAGAGAGGACTGTAGCGCTCTGTGGCAGCAGGGCTCCAGAGGAGCTCAAAGGCTACTTCAGTAAGACCGTAAACACGCCAGATCTGCTGTTGTTGCACAGCTCCGTGAAATCGGTGATGTCTGAGTGCAGTTCAGCTGGAGAGCGCTGGTGCTATAAAAAACAAAGTGACTTTGGGCTTTGACGCTTCCTCCTGACACACAAAAAGGTGATTTGTGATTCAAAAGACAAGGAATTTATCATCAAAAGGAGCTGGGACAGAGCTCAGTGTTTACACATGGAAGAACAAGACAGGCACCAAGTGCAGATATATTTATACTCATCCATTAGTAAAAGAAGCCAAGTCAACCATACCTTTGTGCTAAAGTTAGAGCACAGCACTCTGCATGTCCTTAAAAAGGCAAGAAAGTTTCCACAAACTAGGACAGCTGCTCCCAGTGCCGGCTCTGTGCATCTCCTCCTTGGCACTCCGGCTTCAGTGTGCTGCAGCAGGAAAGGGGCCAAACGCAGCAAGGCTTCTCCAAGTGGGAAGGCTGACTCCTAGAGTCGGGTCACAGGCTGGTGGCCACTGCATGTCAGGAGCCAAACTGTGCCTGCTGCACCATCAGAGACCTGCAGATGACTGCCTCTTGGCAGAAACAAAAATTCTCCAGTTTCAGCTCCAGTATTGTCATTGCTTCCCTGGTTATGGGGCTCACACAAGCCAGGACCTTTCTCCTCTGCCACAGGTGACATGGGGGAATGCTGGGCTTGGCACACTCGGGCTGGCCCTGTGGGCAAGGACTTGGTTTGCTGCCTCTGCCAACCAGCAAAGGGAAGAGGAGCAGCACCCAAAGGTTGAAGGTTTGGGCCGAAGGGTCAGTGCAAGCCCGAAGTGAACAGAAAGCACCCACGACAGAAGATGGTCCATCTCCAGTGCGGTCAGGAATAGGGCTGGATGGTGCAAATCACTGGAAGCTCCTGGATTAGTATTTGGCACTCAGAAATGCTTTAGAAATCACTAATTGCAGCAAGTTCTTTAACCCGCAGCTACGGCTGGAGTTGCCTGGCCTCACCTGCCGCGTGCTGGGGAATGTTACACCAGCTGGCAGGAAAGACATGGAAAAGTCAGCTCTCTGTTCCTTGGGAGGTGCTTCTAGAAAGCAATCAATTATCCTTCCTGACAAATAACAGATGAGCTCTCACAGTTGTTTTCCTGTTTCCTTTCTCTTCCCCCACCCAGTTCCAGCCCTTGAACCATGCTGGAAGCAGCAGGAGCCAGCACTGGACATGCTATGCCAGAAACGATTGCTTTTCAGGCAAATTGAGAGCAGTGACAAAAATTATATCTTGTCTGAATCAAAGTTAAGCACATTGCAGTTTTTCTTCTCCACACCCCAGTGGAACAGCTGCAAGCAACAACCAAGCCTGGCTGCTGCACAGGAAAGGAAACAGCTGAGGGCACACAGCAGAGCGGGGTCACCTCTCACCTCCCAGGACATGCTGAAGTTGTTGGCACTGCAGAATGAATTTCCCCTCTGAGCTCACACTGAAGATGCTACAGTTCCATGAACTTGACTGACCTTTGAGCAAGACATGGCACTAGATGGCCTACACAGACCTTTTCCAACTCAAATTATTCAACAACTTTGCACTATTCTACATAAAGACAGAAAGAGGGCATGCAAATAACTCTTCCTCCCACACCAGCTGCTAAGCTAAACTCTCCTATCAAAAGGATGCTCAGGCTGCCATCTCTGAGCCAGTATAGTGAATAGAAGTCCAGCAGCAAAATCCCGACAAAGTCAGCTTTGCTACTGGCACAGGGATGAGGACTTCTTTCTGAGCTTTTGGGACAAATCTCCTGATGCAGCTTGTCAGTACCAGCCTAAGATGCAGCCTTAGCAGTCACTAACCTCACCCTTGAGCTCGCTTGCAACCTCAGTTTGAATTCATAAATCATTTCAATGTGATCCAAATGCTTTCCAGCAAACATTAGCATTTATTGACTCCATCCCACCCTGCAGCAGGCAGGCACAGCCATGTGGCACCAAGATTCTTGCAGGATTCTTGCTCGGCTAGTGGACCCTGGGCTGACACCAAGCCCTGTGGCATGGAGCCCAGGCCCAGGTTATTGCCAAACCCTCCCCCCCAGGTCCTTCCTGATGAGAGTGGCACTGTCACTCTCAGGTGATGCCACATACGCCCACAGGATCAAGCACCATGGCTTGTAATCAGCTGTGACTAGTGTGATTTGACTATTGCTTATTACACTAATTTACAGTTTATAGAAAGGGGGGATGTATTAAATCAGCAGTTTGCAGTGCATTCAAAGAACCTCTGCTTCCTTTGGGTCGGCTCTATTTTGGAAAAAGCACATTGAGCAATGCTGAGTATTACAACACTTTTACTGACTAATTAGTGAATTCTAGTATCAGCCATTTTACAGCTTTGCCTTGAAACGAGGGTAGACTGGAAGACCTAGAGCTCCTTTGCTGTGCCTCTGGAGCCTGCCTCTGCAATACCTTTCTCCCAGCACAGCAGAGCTTCTTTTCAAGACCTTTCCCAGTTCCACTGATTCAGAATCCCTTAACCAGCTTTTCTTCAACAATTATTCAGCCCTGATTTCCAAGCATCTAATTTTAGCAGTCACTGTTGAACATCCTCTTGAGTTATTGTTAGAATGAAATGAGGATCATCTGACAGGAACGTATCCTTGGTAAATACTGGGACGGAATGCTTAAGGAGCTAGCACACCTTTCTGCATCATAATCAACAATCCTACTGCCCAGGGACACACCTTATCCCACCCTTTTTGTTCCTGGTACCTTGCATTTCCAAAAGCAATTACAGCACCAGCCTCAACTGTACTAGGCATAATTGGCTGTATCATTTTGCTCAGTTATTGTTTCAATAATCGCTTCCAATTAGCCACAGGAATTTATTATTTGCTATTTTTAGGATCTTTTCAGTTTAAAAGGCACCTGATTAAACAGATGTATATTTGCATGACATCTTTCACTGGAGGATTTTTAAGTACTACATAGAATGTGAATGAATTTCTGCTTGTCTGCAGCAATACTCCTTTTACAGGCAGGACAACAGGGGCAGTGATTAAAAGATGTGTCCAAACTCCCAGAGGAAATTTACACTGACACAGGAACCCCAGCTTCCAGCTGTGTGTGTTAACTATTAAACGTGTGCTAACACAGACACAGCAAGGTTGGCCACACAGGCACTAAAGGAGATGCTGATACTTAGTTTCAAATGGTCGTCTCTCCTTCCACACTAACAGGCTCAAACACCAACTAGGCTTGGAGAGAAAAGAAAAAAAACAAAAAAACCCAAAAGGCTTCTTATCAAATACCAAACAATTGGCCCTTTTCTACTAATAAGCAACAATAAGAAAGAATGGCAGGGAAAGGTGTGGATTTTTGAGAGGTTGGTATAGGAACAGATGGGGCTGGGATTTTGTCAGTGTGAGTTGCCAAGGCTTCACCCTTTATCACTGTTAAGAAGATCCAATCTCCCGGCTTCACACCAGCTTCTCTCCTTTGTGTTTTACCTGCCAGGGTGATGCACCAGCGAAATTCATCCAGATGTGCTGAAAAACAGACAACACAGGGGAGCCAGCAGACTGGTGTTTCTCTCTTTTATTTAAAAACAGTGCTTCATTACCATTTGCAAAGGGTTAGGAAGGGTTTCCCCCCTTGCTTAGAGTTTATAAAAGCCAGCAACATGATCAATAATTTATACACATGGATAGTAATACAAAAAAAAGGAATAAAAGCTAAAGATCTAACTACTCCAACCTTCACAATTCCAGCTACTTGATAATAATAGGAATAACCCAATGAATACTGTATGGTCTGAAAGCTACTATACAATATGATACTTAACGAGGGAGGGCGGGAAGTTAAAGGCTGTCACAAAGCCCTGGGATGCAGATACTGCTTCTCCAGAGTCAACAGGGAAATGGGACCCTGGGCAAGCGGCTTGGGCGTCCTAGGAAATGATCCAGGGGAAGGGAACACATCCCACTCAGGACACGTCCTGTTCCCCGGCGGTACCTGGCAATGGGAGGTGCTGGGGAGACTGCGAGAAGGGGCAAGTCTGTCGCTGCCATTGGAGGTGCTGTGGCATCTCAGCCTCGCACTGGAAATCTCCAAGTCTCAAAGAGATCAGCCTGTGAGGTCAGTAAAATACTCCACCAGCTCCGTATCACTCTACAGCCCTGGTTCTCATTTGTTATCAGCCCCAGGTTTTAGCTCCAGCGATTTACAAGCAGGATTTATCATATTTTTTTTTAAAAAACAAAAACAAAACAAAACCAAAAACCAAACAAAGCCTAACAACACCCCTCCCAAAAAAACAACAACAAAAAAAGAAAACAAAACCAAATCATATCCCCCGGGGTAAAAGAGGATGATTTCGTCACTTGATAATGCAGCCAAATTGAGCTGCCAAAATTACAACACTCGCACACACAAAATACTGTGAACAGGAAAAAAATAGAAAAACATGACCAGAACTGAGACTAATGTGGGAGGCCTGATTTCTGTAAGGAATTTACTTCTCAGGGAAGCAACAAGCCCCTCCACCAGCAGAGAACTGGGAATCTGGCAAGAGATTTATTGACCCACTTCAGAACATCAACAAAAATTTTAAAAGAAAAACATTCAAAGATTAACGGGCATTTTGCTGACTCTGACTGCCAGCCAAATTACTATCTCAGTGGACGGCTTTAGACACCAGCAATCTCCTGGTGAAATCAGGCAAGGTTTTTGGCTGATGCATTCCTGCTCTACCATGACTTGAGAGGCAGCATGGGAAGCTGGTCTCCCACACAAGGCTGGGCCAGCTGCAGCCCCTGGCCCTAAGAGGACAACCACACGCAGCACTGGCAGCCCCAGCAAGAAGCTGTTTTCCAGGGTCAGCAGTGGCAACAGAGATGGGACTTGGCCATCCCGAGTCCCGTTTAGGCTGCCATTGATGCAGGCACTGCAGAGGGACAGGGACTCTCCTGACAACTCCTGGCTGGAGCAAAGCACACCAGGCAGAAACCCCACAGCCTCCTTGCAAAGGGCCCCATTTCATGCTCTGGCTATCAGACTCCTGCTTGCCTCGTTGACTGGAGTTTTCATTGTAGAAGAGAAGTTTACTGGGGTTGGAGGGCAGAGAGGGCAATCAGTAAGGTGAGGATGGAGGGAACGGGCTTTTCAGACATTAACATCACCAAAAATAGTGTTTTATGCAACAAAGAATCAAGTCTCACTGGTGTATACTACAAAATGTTTGACATTATCCAAGAGCATGTCAAAATTAAAAACACAAAGAAGTTTACATTGGATGTTCATCTTGTTCACTAGGTTGGTTCCCCCCCCTATTTTAAAACAGTGCAAACAGGTAAAACACTTTAAAAATTACCCCTCTACACCAAGGACAGCATTCCCCCACCCTGCCAGGCTGGAGGGTCACAAACAGCAGGCCCTCTGCCAGGCTGCCTGTGTGCTTTCCCTTTGGAGCTAGACTCAGCAAAAGCATCCCCAGAGCTGTTGTTTGGGTTTCCCTTTATTAAATTCCTAAGTGCTCCCCAAACCGGTTTTCCACTTGCCTCCATCTTCGTGGCTAGGATGGGAAGATACAGATAGGGAAGGGCTGGGGAAAAACATGGGTAGAACTGGGAGGCTCTGCTTTGTATTCCCCACTGATGGAGCTCTGGGTGCTGAAACTGAAAGCCCAGCAGCCAGTGTCTCTTTTCAGGCAGGGAAAAGGCTTCATTAACCGTTCCACAACCAGCACTTGGGTCCGCTACTCAGAAAACCCTCCTCAGCTCTTGCTGTACACTTCACATCCATGGATCTCAAAACAGGTAAGAACAGGGGATAAAATTCACTTTAGGGACAGGGAAGCGAAGTCTAATGTAGTGACACGACTGCCCCACAAGAACCCTAGAGGGGTCACTGACAGAGCCCTGTCCGAAACACGTCTCAGACTCCAGAGCCAGTGCTCCTCGCCGGGCAGGTCTGCTCCCTCTCAGGCACTGGAACAGCCAAGCCACAGCTATCTTTAAACATGGCTTTGTCTATCGGAACTCACGACACAGGATCCACCTAACTGCTTAACCTGGGAAAAGCTGGCTATAGTAGGCTCATACTGAGCTTCCCCATTGCCTCCAGGTCTTGGCATGGCTTTTCGTAGAAAAGCTAACCCACCTACAACAGTGCAGCCTCCCACACATGGGGACCAGGACAACAGTCTGCCAACATGCTGGGCATCAATATAACTTATTCCCAGTAGAGAATATGCTATACCAGTAGAAGTTACTTTATACCAGCATAACTGTAATTGCAAGGAAATACAGACCAGCACATTAAATAAACCAACTCTTCAAACCAAAATTCCATCTGTATATCATCATGTGCTGGGTAGACCTATAGCAAGACAGTACAGACAGCTACACTTAAAAGATACTTTTTTTTCTCTGCATCAAGGGGAATCCCAGATACCACCAGACTAGAAGGTGACAAACAGCAAGCTATTTGCCAGGCTGCCTGTGCGGTTTCCCTCAGAAAGCCAAACCCTGCTTTGCAAGGGACCTGTAACTGCAGACCCATCACACGGACAAGCACTAGCTTCCATCATTCTAATAAGCCAGGGCCCAGTTCAATTTATTAAACGTAATTCATTTTGCATAGGGAGATATAGGCTTTGTCCTCACTTCTTCCGAAGATGGATATAGCCACACCTTGGCTATTGTGAAAGCATCTCTATCCAGTTCATAACACATCAGAGTGAAACTGGAGCTGTTGTTTGCCAACAGGGAAGAAAGGCTGAAGAGCTCTCCTGTCACGGCACAACACTCACTCAAGAAACCTTGCCATGCAAGTTTTTGGGAGGTCTGGTGCTTTGGACACCTGGAACCAGTGAGCTACCTCTGGCCTCCAGCCATGCAAGTGTCCCGGTGTCCTCTCAATGCTGAGAGCAGAAGCCGGGCTATCAGCAAGCTCCCTCAGGGGATCTTGCGGCATTAACTATGGAGCCATAGAGACACCAGCTGCTTAATGCACCAGAGGAGCCCAGCAGGGAGGGACCAGAGCAGGCCAGGCTCGGATACAGGAGGAATCAGGCTGGATGGTCTTAGAACAGGTATTACTCGGAGATCGGGGGACCACGGCCCCCAAAGGTTGGGTGCTTCTGCACTAAACCCCTCACATTCCTAATATACTTGGGCGGGCTGAAGCTGCCATGCATAGACTCTGCCAGGAGGCAGAAAGGGGCTGGCCTCCCTACTCCCAGGGAGGCCAAGTGGCAGGGAGGGATTGCAAGTGGCACTGCCAGGGCGGGGGAGGGCACTCACGGAGGGAGAACCTGGCTTTTGGGGAGCCGCAGTCAGAACCAGCTGAACTGAATGTGGGAGAGGGGCAGTGGGGGAGCAGCTGCCCCAGCAGGGCTCTGCAGAGGCTCCTGGGCTCACAGCCTGAGGAAATGCCTGCAGGAAGGGACCACCTCACTCAGGCCCTCCATCTACAGTGGGGAGAACAAGTCCAGTAGAGGCTTTTGCTGCATCCCAGCTCCACAAGTCCCCTGGCTGCTCTGCAGTGGAAATAATTCCCCTTGAATGTGACTACCTCTACCGCAAGTCCTCCCCCTTCTACCCCAACTCAGGCAGTAAAAGCCCCCAAACACCCCAGGTCTCTCTCATTTCCTAGATTTTGTGAAAGCCCCAACACCCTGTTCTCCCCCTCCCTATTTTCAAGCTAAAATATTTATATACAAACAACAAAAAAAATTGTCATAACAGCAACAAACCAAACTTTGGCTTGGAAAAAAAAAAAGTAAAAAACAACAATAAAACCAGGAAAAAAAAAGGCGGCCAACAGGCTGGCAGTTTGGTGTCCCCTTTATCTAGTTATTCCTCCAGAAAATCAATAGCTTCAGGGTATCTAGCTTAACTAATAGTGTCCCCATTCTTCCCATTTGGGGTGCCTCCACTCTGTTGTGCACAGAGAGGCTCCATGTATCACTGGGGAAGAGCAAAAAATGTGTGGTTATGCGTAGCTGGACCAGACATCTCCCCAGGAGCAGGACCTCTGCTTGCTGACGTTGCTTAGTGTTAAACGCAGGAATTTTCCTATTCTGTATCAGCAGTGGATGGAAAAGCAGGTGTTCAACAGGAGATGGAGAGGCTCCGCCAACAAATCATACTCTAAACTGCCCTTCGGAGGGCAGTGGCTCACCCCAGCACCAATCCATGGAGTAGAGGCAGCCTGGTACAATTACACTTCTGCATCTCTCCAATGCAATTACAGCCTGCCTCTGACCACTGGGACTACTGGGAGCGCTCTAGGAGCCAGCAGCAGAACAGAGAGGTCTGGAGAGCAGCAACTCTGCATCACATCACAGCTCACAGTCATCTAAGTGTGCTGTCTTTGAAACACAGCAAATTCTCTGTCTGTGAGAGCAAAAGGGAGATGGTCTTGGGAGTTGTGGAGCCCTCAGCTAAATAAGTTTCTATTTTTCCAAGTCTTCTAATATGTAGTGTCTATATGGATTCAGCAGACCAGGTGCACAACTTCTCGTGAGAAGCTAGGCAAAACAAATCCAGGGGCTCCAATGCAGCTATGGAAGGGCCTGAAATAGCTTTTGGTAGGAAGGTTCCTATGAATTCAGAGCTTGCACGAACTGCTTCTGCCAGGTACAAAACTACTTCAGGATCACATTTAGATAGAAAAGATCCTCTTCCCCCACACAAACCCACATGCTTGTCCCTCACCTCAAGCAGCTTTATGCATGACCGGTTTTTCCTCACTCACGTTATTTGAAATAGATTACTTGTAGAAGCACCTAAGCAGCCCAGGATGAACAGGAGCAGAGCCCTTGCACACTGTGCCTCAGAGCGTGTGCCATGCTCGACTCTTCTGCTCGCTTTCTTCCCCTGCAAGGGTGCAGGTGCTTCACCTCCTCAAGTTTAATCACTTGCCATCCGCAACAGAGGTGCTCTGCACCATCCTGCACTGCATCTGCTACTCCTTGAGGAACGAAGGGGAGGAAAGGGACAGCAAGAGACAAAGATCTTCAAAAGGAGGAATGAAAACTATGCCAATTACAGCCCCTGCAGCAGACAAAAATTAGCGAGTAAAAGTTCTATGTGTGAGGAAAAAGATCATCCTCATCAAAAACTCCTTTCAAAGTCTTGTCCCCTATAGAACAGGTAACAGCTGAAGTCTTTGGGCAGGTTGAGGGACTCTTCTCTTGCGAAGTCTAAAGTTCTGACACTGCTGAAACTGTCACAAACCTGTGCATGTCAGATGGTGATAGAAACAAGGAAAGTCTCTGCATTTCCCCCATTTCCAAACGTAAATGACTATTTCCCACCAGCATTCAGGTCCCAGCTACAGCCAAAGAGTGCTTCCTTCTGCAGACCAGAAACACGGCAGGTGGAGACTTCTCCCTCACGTCCTCCTGTCTCACAGGCACCAAGCACCAGACCCAGGGAAGTAACTCTGTCTGCGTGTTCCTGATTAATTGCATGATATCAGTTTCTAACAGCTTTCCTTATCACTAATCGCCTTTTCCGTGATTGGTAGGATAAGCTATGCACCAACATACAGACACGGAAATGCATTATTTTTACCACAGTTAAAAAAACCCCAAAAATAAAATCAAAAAACAAACAAACAACAACAAAAAAAGAGCACGATCTTTGGAACAAAAGAATTAAAGGCAGAAATTTAAAGGAAAAAAAATACATATTCAAAGAACATAGTGAGGTATAAAAAAGTATTTTCTCTTTTGTGTTTTTTTTTTTTATCCTCCTCGACTTGCTATAGAGTTCCTCTACTAGTAAATATTGCAATAGCCAGGCCTCATGAACTGGGGGGGCTGTCCCACTTGCAGGGGGCTCACGTCACTTCAGTAGGGGGCGAATCGGCTGTAGCCACCTCGGTATAAACTCGCCTGTAGAAATGAAATGGGAGAAGAAAAGGTTGTTAGGAGGAGAACTGTGAAGAGATACCTAGGACAGCACCCAAATGCTTCTGAAAGGACCTGTCCTGGCACTGACCCACCACCATCAGCACCTCTAAGAAGCAAGAGAGAACTCTGCCTGCAAAACCAAAGATGTGGCTCAGGAGGGCATGCTCATGGCCAGCCAGCTGGAGGTGAAGTTTGGCAAGTCTTGGTGGAAGGGAATTCAGTACCAGAGAGGGGACTCACCAGTCCTAATCTCAAGCCAGTTGTCCAGGCTGCCTTTATAGACTGCGGAGACCAGGACTTCTAGGATGCTCTTCACCTCACCTCAAGGTAAAGGTCTAAAATAGATATGATGACTGGGTATCCTAGAATTACCTGTTTTCCCCTCATTGACCCTAAAGAGAATCCACATGATGAGCTGAGGCTGAAATGGAGGTGCTACAGATCTACAGATATCTATTTTTAGGTGTCTTTTTCTCTGAGCACATTTGTATTCCAGCCTTTGCAACAACACAGATACTGAGCTGGCTAGCAGATGGGCAAGCATGTGTTTTCAGCAAGCTGCTCCACTCCCCTCCGATGCCAGCATATCTCATCCTGCCCTTGTGTAACTACTGCTGGCAAGCAGGACAACACATCCTTCCACTAGTGCAAGAGGGAACCAAGTGAAGCAGCTTTGATGCAAGATGTCACAAGAACAATTTATTCCCTTGCTTCCTAGAACTGAAAATGGCAATTGCTGATTTTTGCTCTATATATTACCTCAATACAGTTCTACCGATTCACCAACAGTGTTCTGGCTCCTGGCAATTCTGTTCGCTTTTTATTTTCATTTTTCATTGTACTAGATGATGTGCAAGACCAAGTAATAACTGGTCTCCTACAGTCTGGTTCCTTTCTTAGTGCACACATAGATATGAATGCAGAACAACTGGGAACCCAGCACTGCAGCTAAAGACCTCCTCCCTCAACAAAGAAGTTTTTCTGGGTGAGGTTTCATTGCATGATACCCAGTGGCTGTTCCCCATGCTGGAAATGAGAAACAGCACAAGAAAGAAAATCCCACTTACCACAGCGCCAACTCCGTAGCTAGCGGCAGGGGCAAGGGCATGGTAAGGATCTGCTGTGTACACCCTGCCATAACTGAAGAGAGGGAGAAAAAGATATAAGAAGAAAAAAAAAAGTCACTTGGGTGGGGCAGAGAAATAGCTGTCTGACCACAGGTAATGGAAGCAGCAGCATGCCCTCGCACACACATGTATGCATCCATGCACACACAGGCACGCAGGCAGCTCCTCTGCAGAGAGATCCTATGGGCATGCTGCCATGCATTGTATGAGATGGGCGAGAGAACGGCGTGCCAGGACCAATGTGGCACAGACCATGAGCCTGACCTGCAGGAAAGAGGTCAGCACCTTTGAAATGTCAGCTAGTGCATCCCTTACCTTTGGGTAATTGTGTGATGCAATTAGGGAGGAGAGTGACTGCTGGCACTAGTGCTACTGGCACAGTAACAGCTGCTAAATGGAAAGCAGTGAGGGATTCTCCACTATGAGAGGAATATAAACGTCAATGTGCCAGGATTAAAACATGGCCTCACCGCACAGGCAATGAAAAATCTTAAGGCAAGCACTCTGATGAAGACAATCCTTCGTATCTATTCAGAGCTGCATGTTAAAGATTCCTAGAGCACTGCATAAGCTGAGTCATTCTTACTTTATGATGGGGAAACAAACACACCCAGTGAGTAAGTAACCTGCCCAAAGCCAGATCTCTGACTTTGAGGCTATAACCACACTGCCTGCTTTGTGCAGAGGAGAATCACAAGGATAGGGAAGAGGCCAGAATTTGTGCCAGCTCACATACACTGAAGGCAACACTGTCCAGGAGCAGAGACAAACCGTGCATTCAAGTCTTCTGTGCTGGGTGGTGCATGCATGCGTGCGCATGCGAGTGCAGGTAAGACAAAGAAACGGGGGAAAGAAGCAGAACTTCTGTGATGGATCAATGCTCCTTGAATCCCTGAGCACAGCAAGCTAGCCCCCATGGACACCTCTCCCTTACATACCCATCGCTGTAAGCTGCTGCAGCGGCTGCAGCGGCCGTGGCTGCTGTTGCAGTAGCAGGCTGTGCATATCTGTAGGCTGCATATCCACCCTGCAGGAGAGAAGAGAACTGACTTTACAGATACCTGTCCACCCATGCAGAGCATAAAAAAAAATTTTAAGAAGTCACACACATCACAAGGAGAGGAAGCGTTTCAAACTGCATCAGCTCCCATGTCATGTCTATCCCAAGCATTACCCATTAAGTCATGTATATTTCTTTCCTTACAGGACCAGGGAGGCCCTTCCATCACCCTCTTTAGCAAAAGGAATGCACTAAAGGAAGACTGAGCATTGTTACAACCCTATAGAAGATGCAATTTGGCATGGAGGAAACGGAAACCAGGAAAAACCTGGAATCTTGCATGCAAGGTAATTTTTATGGCCTCTTCCTCCTAAAGAGGGGAATCAGAGGTCGACACTTTCTATGAAGTATTTTAGAAAGGAGACCATTCAGAAAAATTCCTACTTTTTTTTTTACCCTCTCTCTTTTACAGCCAGGAAAACCCAACGTTCTAGAATTTAATTGGGTCCACAAGTGCAGAAGTATCAATAGCCAGAGAAGGTGAAAAGCAATTAGGAAAAGACGGTCAGAGAAGACAGTCCCTGGTGGTTTCAGAGCTGTCAACAAGCAAACCAATATTAAGGCCAACCAGACTGTTCTCCCCTCCTCTCCATATAAGAAAACAGGTCAAGGGAAATTATGCCAGAACAGTCTGTTCTGCTGCTGTATTTCTGCCCATGCTACACACCTGTAGCAAAGGCGATCAGAGGTAGTTACTAAAAACGTACTTAACAGTTGTATTGTCAAAATGTGGATTCTGACTCAGAGAAGACCTGTGAGTCTCCTCCTGGAACTCCCACAAGGAGCTCTTGGAGCAGAGCAAGGCCTGCAGTACTGGAAGACCAAGGCCAGGGATGAAGGTGGCACAGCAGGCAGCAAAGGGGGCTCTGAAGCCTTGCATCCAGATTGCTTCTGGATTTTTTTTCTTTCAATTGACATTTCAGGGTTTGAAGGACCAGAAGGCAGAGTTATGCTCTTCACCTCCAGAATCAGCTCAACATATCTCTACCACTTCTTCCCTATATATCTTTTGCATACATGTAACTGAAAGTACAAGATCAGCTCCACTACAGAGCTGTGTCTTTGCTCAACAGTGCTCAATTTGGACCTGGGTAGCTTTTAAATTAGAAGTAATGACTTTAAATTAATATTGTTTTTTTTAATGTGGCCTGCATTAGCCCTGTGAAGGCTAACGTGCATCCAAAACATGTTTGCAGAGCCTTTCCTATTCCAGAGAAGAGGGACTTGCAGCCTCTTCAATCTTCTAGTTAACGGGAGAAAAAGCAACAGAGATCTGTCTGTGAAACATCATGACATGGCCTGGAAACGTTACTGTTTAGCCCTTTGAATTTCACCTAGCTCTTTCAAATCCTGCATTTTGGACTGAAGGTTTGGGCATGTTTAGCTTGTTTGCCACGCTGTATTGCACCACCATGTAAAACATGACAGAGGCAAAAAGAATGAGGTGCAGCCTTAATCCAAATCAAACCCTCATTAACCTCACCAAATTAAGACAAAACTTGGTATCAATGCAATTATAGTATTCCCCTTAGGCTATGAGATTCCCGAACCCTTGGTGTGTCACTTGGGCACAGTGTAGGAGGCATTTTCTCCAGGTACTACCCTCCACAGGGCAGCCGGCCTCTTGATGCATCCTTGATTCCCACTCTGCCCCACACTTTGCCAGTCACATTTCAGACCAGAAGCCACTTCTAACGTGCCTGGCACATACTCTGAACATGACAGCAAGATGCAGTTTGAAACCAAAAATGCTTATCATATAATTCTCTTTTAACTCATGTCTCTCATAAAGGAAAACAAAACAGAACCAAAACAGAACAAAATAAAAAAAAAAAAAAAGAACACAAAAAGAAAGAAGAAGAAAAGAAGGGTTGGAATCAGGTGTGGGAGGGGGAATGAAGTAACATTTATTAATCAAAATTAAAAACTAAGCATGCTGACATCTGGAGCTAGAACAACCAGCAAAGTCACCACGTTCAGACTCATATTGGCTAGTTCTATCTATCCCAGCATTCTCTTGGGACAGCAGTTCGCCCTAGGCTCTACCACAAGCTCAGTGAAGTACACAGCCTCAAGTACTAGAGCGTGCAGCCACAACAACCTGCTATTACAGAAACAGTCAGTCACCACTGGAGTTAACATTCCAACCTTAACGACTCCCGAAGCACCCCGCCCTCGCCCCCCAGAATGGCTCCCACCCTAGCCCTGTCCCACACCACAATGTTAATAATTATAACAAGCAATAACCCATCTGTTATATCAGAGAAGGGAACAGAGACTCCACTGAGAGATTTAGAGCGGGATGTTAACATTTCTTCAGTCAACTGCACAACAAACAAACAAAACAAAAAAAAACAACAAAAAAACAGGAGAAATAATTCATTGGAGAAATGAAGTTAAGAAATAGCTGACGTGTATTGCTTTTTAACCATGCACTGATGCAAAATTGAAGCTACTGGTTATTTAAAAAAGAAAAATAAAAAAAAATCTCACTGAAGAGGTACACACGTACAGGCAGACCTGCTCATTTCAAAGCAATCTGCAAAGTCTACTTATGCGTACTTCAAATAAAACCAAAAATGGGGATCATAATGGCCATGGTGCATTCCTGTCATAGGAGCAATGAGCGTGGACAGCTGGGAGATTTCTGACACGGGGATGTATTTAGCATGACCAGCAGGTCCAAATACACCAAAATAGGGTGAAGAAAAGAGGAAGAACTGTTGCAACTATACTTTATATTTTCATAAATCCTTTCACCAAGCTTTGGGACCATACAGGGTAGACACTGTATAGGTTGCCTTACCCAGCTGATGCTCCTGTTCTCCATAACCCAGGATCCACCTATATAATTCAATAAATGCATCTAAACCCTGTTCAGCTTGTCCAATGCACCAGATATTTTCTCCTGCTATTCCTGTTCACACAAAACTTGTAACTGATATGCAGAGCTCATCCACAAGCTCAGCTGCAGGGTCCTAGTGATATCTGGTGCCACTCACATCAAGTACTCCAGTAAATACAAAATATAACAGCATAGAGCATCTGCAACCACAGCAACAAAGAGGAAAAAATGTATTTCCAAATGAAAGAAATAATTTATAAAAAAAAAAAAAAAAGAAAAGAAAAAAGAAAAAAAGGCCCCGACAAGCTTCAACACATTCCTTCAGTGCCACAGCCAAACTGCAACAAAAGAAACCACTGAGTGGCATAGTGCCTGAAATTCAGGACAGCCATGCAAACTCCCACTCCACCTATTTGGTTCCACAGGGACAGGTTACCCATATAGATCCAGTTTTTAAAAATCTTTAGTCTCATTTCAAAAGAAGTAAATGTGACTGAGCTTCTTGCAAAGATGTTATGTCAGAGATGTTTCTATCAATGGAACAGTTTAATTACTGCCTCCATAAGGAAATGGGAACTAATGAGAAGGCTTATGCATTTTTACTGGGCATTAAAAACAACCAAAAGAAGTGTAAATCAAGATTAGGCCTTTTTGGTACAGGCTTTTGGATTGTCTGGGGAGCATTTGAGAAAAATGAACACCAGCCTAAATTCTGCTAATCTTGCTTTTCTCTGTCAATCCGGCCTTCCAGTCATGCTGGGCTATGCTGGATCCCTTTGCCTGTGTACTGTTTGAGCCTACAGACCTGAGCTGTCAAACAGCTGTATTGCTTAGGTATAAACAAAAGCCCAAATTTAAAATTACTCTTCTGTGATGTTACTGTTCTTGGCTCATCAACAAAGCAATATTTTATTTTAAATTCCTTCTTTGACATTAGATGGCAGCTTTTTCAGTATTGTCTTACATTTTCTGAAATAAGACAAACATGGAAAAACAACATGTATAGGAAGCTGCGACTCCTACTAAAGCAGCATTCCAATTACTGAGCCTGTTAATGAAAACAGATTATCATTTTATAAAGTTCAGCTCAAGTACATCTTTTCCATTCTTCAAATCCGTATCAGGTGATCAACCCAACGAGCAAGAGGAAATCCAAAAATACAGCTTACTATGCCAGTGTGGTATAAACCTCCCTTTTCTTTTTCCCTTCCTGCCTTAGAAGGGCACACAAAGTATGTCACTGCCCTCTTTACTCCAAAGATCCTTTCTGCCCCTAGGACACAAGTGTGTCCAAAACCCCGGAAAAATGTGTAACTCGTGGTACCAGTTAGGTACGTTTTATTGCTTGCCAGGTTTAGGCAGCAAGCCCAATTTTAGGATCTTTTATTTGTCATCTCTCAGATGTGTCTTCTCCACCCCCATACTTCCATGTAACAGAAGTTAAGCAGAAAGGGCTAGAACTGCTTCTGGTATTTCTGTATTAGAAGGGTGGCATACGTGCACCAGGAATGAGCATGAATGAATTAGAAGAGGTGACAGGACAACGGTGTCCATTGCAGCAGGTGCTTCTACATGGTAATGGGACAAGCATGACCTTGTTAACCCTTCCACTGAATTAAAGTTTTGTTGGTTTTTAGTTTTTTGTTGGTTTTTGTTTGGTTTTTTTTATTTTGAGTGAAACGCCACTTGGTATGAAATCTGGACACACGCCACCCTGCTACAGCGGGGGCTTGGCTCACACAAGAGTCTGCGCTGCTCTAAAAAAGCCTCTGTTCCCATCTCTAATGTGGTGCTGGAATGGTTAGTATAATTCAGTTTTTTCCACTGCAATCCACAATCTGATTGGTTGGCAGGTCACACTGGCACTCCTACCTGAGGTATTTTAGCGCTAATGATTGGTTCCTGTAAGACTATTCTATAACAGAACACAGGAAGAGCAGTTCAAAAAAACACAGCTGTGGAAAGAAACAATCATACAAACAGCCCACAGCGGGGCTCACCAGCCTTTTCTTTCCAGTGGATGCAAGCACGCTTTTCACAGGCAGGAGCAGTCTTCACATGGGTGGGTTTGTTTGGGTTTCCCCCCCCACCACCCAGATTGACCCCATTGTAGAAGAAAGATAACCTTTCTTATGATCCGAAATGAAGCCCTCTGCATCCTGGGCCAGGTTGTTTTATCAATTCAGGTGTCTTGCCAGAGTGGGACGCATCCAACAACAGATGGAATGCCTTCTTCACAGAAGAAATGGCTAGCAGGATGGTTGCCCCAGGAAAGAAAAAAGGAGTGAGGAAAAGGAGGAGGAGGAAAATGAGAAATTGGTGCATAGCATATATGCAGAAAAAGCAGCCCAAACTTGGGACACTTCCCTTTCATCTTGCCTACCATTAACCACTCCCTGCCAGCTCAGCTGCTTTCCACAATCCTATGGACTCTTAAGAGACTCTTAAGTCTTAAGAGAACCTCCATTTAATTTCCCCCAGTCCTAACTGAAGTATCCTCTGCCATACCTTCCAGAATCTCCGTAAACCCTACCACAGCAACCGGAGGGATGAAAGCACTGCAGTGAAAAGCACAAAAAAATCACTGAGACACAGGGACACTGAAGTCATTCCACCCGTGCCACAGAAATTATTGGGAAGGGCAACTTCAGGTTTGGATAATGGTAACTTTTTCCTGAGCTCCACTGGAGGGCTCTGGCCAGCAATAACATAGGAAAAAGCACCACCATCTACTTCAATGCAGTCCTCTCTTCTATCATCCTGCTTTCTGACAGTGACACCACTGCCACCAACAGCAAAGTCATCAGAAATCCACCTAATGGCTCTAACCTGACCTGGGGGCTCAGCTTTGTGTTACATGGTGGTACTGCTCTGCAGCACCAAGTGGTTATGGGTACTCTTCACTGCTGCAGTTTCTGTCCTTACATGTTATATAAGCCTCTCCTCCCCAACAAAAGCTCTGAAGGAGCTTTCTCAAAAAGAAATAGGGAGTAACCCCGGCCAGTCTTCCCTTTCAACATGGCAGTCTCTTATATGCCACACTCTGTGGGAAGAGGCACTAAGCACCATTCATTTTCTTGGTTACTTGCCATGACCAAGTCAGTGTCTATAAAGGTAGTGTTTTAGGAGTGAGGCAGGAAAACGCAGAACCTTCTGTAGTCCTTGACACAGCTTTATAAAGAAACACTTGACTAGGCAGATCAATCTTTAAAGGACTGCACGACAGTACATGGAAGAGTGGAAAAATGCATGCAGTTCTCTCTCAGAGAGCACATCTTCCAACTGCTGTACTCGGGCTGGAAAAAGCACCTGTCCAGAACTTGATCCTCCATATAAGCCAACAGAATCCAAAACCTAGCTCCATCCATTATCCTGAGTCTAACCCCAAGGTCCTCTTTAAAAATGTCAGGAATAGCACCTTCAAAGGAGTGAGAATGTTAAATTCGTGCTGGCAATTGTGCCACTACCCAAACTATACAAACCTTCCCAGCTCCAGAGACCTATGACCTACAATACCACTATTGGGAAGTCTGATAAAGCCAGGCAGGCCACGAGTTGCAGTGGCAGTTGTGGCCCTGAACATTTTTGCTTTGAAAGGCAAGTTCCTGCTCTGCAGCAGCTCTCCCTTGGAGGGGAAAGCACTTTTCTTGCTGGCCAGTTCAAATACCTCCATCCACAACCCACCTATGTACACACAGACACCCTGGAGATTTGCAATACAGACCGACTGGGCAGGACAAAGACAATGACAGGACAAGGTCTCCCGTGGTATCACAGCTAATTCCCAAACAGGAGAAGGCTGCTGACTCTTGTAGCCAAACATCTCCACATATTTGTACTTTACAATTCCCTGAAGAGGCGAGAGAATCTAGCCTATTTAGGTGCCATTCCTGCCAGCAAAATGAGATGTCAGATTTCACTCTAACATCTCAGCCTCCATTTTTAATCAGTCCCAGTGTCTCCCCCAAAGGGATAATCTCCACATCCCAGTGGCACATGAACACTTTTAAATATACAACTTGTTCAGTGTTGTGTGGGCTGCACAAATCAAACCTGAAAGGGCCCCAAGAGGGAAGAGAAAGGGGAGGGAAGAGGGGGAGAAGGAAAGGGAAGGTCTGAGGCTAAACCAGTCCTGTTATTTTTATATCCAAATTATGTAAATGAGAGAAGTGTTGAGAGAAATTTTAATTTGCTAATCATCTCTCAGGTTGATTAGTACCAGTGTGCATGTGGGGGACAGGACACCCAGTAAACTGACCCTGGCAATGATCAGGAAACCCAAAGGCTTAGGTCTTGCACCCAGGGGCAAGCGCAGTGACAGAGAAGCATGCTTGCATTCCTAAATATATAAATATATATATCCACAAGGAAGAAGAAAATTAAAGTAAATGATATTTTAAAAACCAAACCAAACCAAACGAACAAACCAAAAGAAAAAGAAAACAAAACAAAAAAAGGCTGGCTTGTCAGGGGTTGGGGACAAGAAGGCTCCGGTGTGTGTACTTACATAGAGGTCAGCACCGTAAAATCCGTCCTGGTAAACCACACTGCAGAAAATCCACACAAAAACAAAACAAACAAAAAAACAAACGAAAAAAAAAAAAAAACAAACAAAAAACAAAAGAACAGAAAACACATTCCGGTTATTGAGGACGGCAGCATGCACATGCGTTTTACACAGGCAGGTGATGTATGAATCCACAACCTGGGCTTTTGGCAGGAGCAAATCAGCAAGAGAATGTGTGTGCGCACGCACGGCTCCAAGTCATCTTCCATGGCATGCAAAGGGGGAAGGGGTGGGCAGAAGGGGAGACAGTATGCGAAGGAGAGAGGGAGGGGAACCACCATCTTGTACAGTAAATATTGACTCAAAAAGATCTGACGTCCTGAAGAGAGACACAAGGGTTTAGAAACCTCCACTCTGGTTATTCTCCTGGAATTATTTTATTTACCCCCTAAAACACATGGAAACATTGGCTTCATGAAGTGGGCTTGTGAAATTGAGGAGCCCCTTACAGAAGGCATCCCACAGGGGCTGGAATCACCTATGTCAGGAAGTGTGGTTCAGAGACTAGTGCCTGATTACATTTTTCAGGCTTCACAGGGCTGCATGACTTTTGTTTCTGACATCCATACATCACCTGCTTTTACCCTGCACATTAGACATGCGATAAGATTTGGCTGATCACACAAGCATGCAAAGTATTATTATTCAGCATCTTAAAGAACCGATGCAACACCTCAAGAAAACAAGTCAATCAATTCTGATCAAAGTAAACACAGAGAAATGTAATTGAAAAGAAAAAACCAAAAATACCCACAATGCATTGCTTTCACAAGCAGAGATAATGAGCTAAAAAGGTTAGGTGACTGATCCAAGATCCGAAAATTGAGAGGTGCAGTGGGAGTCCCTGGTAGTAATGACTTATTCCATAGCAGAGAGGAGCAACTGGAAGGGTTTCCATGGGATGGCGCTTTTTCTGCTTTAAGCCATAGTTTTGTTTCTCTCAGAACTTCAAGCACAAAAACTGTTAAACAGAGCCTGGGGTTCCCAAATAGCTGCTCTTACCAGAGCATTCACTAGCATAAGACTACACAGCTCACTCTGGGGATGAGGACTGGGGAAGGATGAGGAAGGAAGAGAGGGGACGCCCCCCACCCATGTGAGTTCAGCATCTGCTTCACATTCTGAGGAATCTTCTCCAGCTTTGTCCTCTGAAGAGCTCCACACAAACTCACTCAAGGCTTTAAAAAGCATTAACCCCAACATCTGTAAAGTTTATCGATCTGATGTGCATGACTTACCCATAGCATCAAGGAAAAAGAAGGTATGGAACACTAGCTATTCTTTTGACTATTATTTTTTACTCATCAGCTAGAATGTGAAATGCTGCCAAGAGCCTGCCACCCTCAGACACCCACCTATTGTAAGGCACACACACACAAAAAAAGCCCAGCAGATCTTGCCAAAATTCTGCATGCTATTACTAAAAAAATAAAACAAAAAAAAAATTGCAGTGTTAGCTACTGCTTGGATAATTTAGTCTTGCTGCCTTCCCCAGGAAAAGTACACTCCATTCCCAATGGACAAAGTTACTGTAGTCTCCAAGAGCGCTGGGAGCAGGTATGAAGATAGAGACCCTTGTTAGAGGAAGAGGGGAGCCACTTCAGCAGGGAGAAGCAGGCCATAAGATCATGTTTGTTGAAGCTAAATTTTTACAACCACATAACAAAGAGTTTGGCTCCTGGGGCAGTGACTTACATTGCTGGGTTCTCTATCTAGGACCAGGAGTGTTTTAGCAGTGATACTCCACCTGCTCCTGCAGGAAAGGCAAATGCACGACAGAGGAAGTGACTTGGTTTATGAACAGGTTAGCAGTTTTAACAGTTATTCCAAACACAATCAGTTGGATGAACATAAGCATTACCACATTGGATCAGGCCACTATTTCTGTCAGCAAGAGATGCTAGCATCAGCTCTCCAGAGAAAACTGCAAGGAACACTAATAACAGGTAAGAGTAAGACTTCCTGGATCTAAACACCCAAACACATGTGAATCCTCCGTCTCTCCTTCAGTTAGGATTTGACTGACATGAACTTCCAAGGCTGAAATTCAGAAGGTTTATTTATATGGCAGAATATCCACATTTGTGATTCTTAATGCTAGCAAGACTGAGAGAATTCCTTCATCTCAGAACCACATTCTGGCTATGTAGCTTGACCAGAAGTATAAAACAGTCTGGCAGCCAGTCAAATCTTGGTGCAATCTGTAAAAAGCCTACTAGCTAAGCTAAAAGACAATCTAGGGAAAAGGAAATAGGCTGGTTTTGTAAAGTAGCCAGCATATCATTTAGGTGTACCAACAGTTGACTGTGTTGTAAAAGGAACGAAAAAAATACTTCAAACCCTCAAAGCTCTCTGCTGTCCTGTATGTAGTTTTCTATCCACTTTGGATTCAAATTAGCGAATCTCATATATGTTTACACTCCTAGACGAAATTATTCTTTACTATGGCAAATCTATTCCTCACATAGGTATTTAATGACCATGCACAAGTCAATGACTAACCTACAGTTTGAGAAATAAAATTTATCAAGCTTATTTAGCTTTGTGAGGTTTACAGTAGAGAGGCTGTTTTGCTTATTTAGCTTTGAGAGTTTTTCAGACTGTCTAGATTCTTACAGCTTTTGGTCTGAAGTGTTATTTGTTAGCACTTTCATTTAAAAAGCGTGGTTGCTACAAGTCAGGACAATATTCCAGTACAGTTTTTACTCGTGCTATTTATCAGAGGCTATAATGTCTCCTTATTTCTACCAAGTAGCACCTCACTTAAAACTGAAGGTTGCAATAGTGTTCAAAGTCAGGTTTAGGTGACTATCTAACATCACCTCCAGCAGTCTAAGCAGTTGCTTTCTGAGTTATCGAAAACCTCCTCTGGATAAACAACCATGGGCATACATAAGTATGGGCATTCCACATATGCATTAGCAAATCTTGAGTTCTTGAAATAAATATTAAAATTATTAAGAACTATGATTTCTTGCACCTTCCTCTGGTTTAGCACCTGACACTGTCAAAACTTACTCTAACCTGGATGGTGCTCAGGTCTGATCCAGTATGGCAATACCAACGAGCTTTTATTAATCTACATTTTGTGTTTTTAAAATTCTGCTAATGCAGTGATACCATTAAGTTTTGTAACTTAAAACTTAAACACCACTGAAGTTTGTGAAAACCAATTCCTTCTATCACGTTTGAGTTAACCTGCAGCTTACTTTACTATCTTCTTCCACATTACTCACTATGTCTTGGTCATTCATGTTGCTGACTGATCTTATGGTGTCATCTTTCCACTGGCCAGGAAGAAAGTAACCGATGGAGGGCAAGGTGTCAGGAAGGTGTGCCTGTCCCTGACACCATGGAGGTCAACAGTGCCCACATGGAGTGGCGGCTGTCCTACAGGTTACTGCAACATGGAATTGAATAGCACATTTTGTATTATTCCACTAGGAATCAAATCTGTTCTACCAAGTATCTTGTAGAGACTCAGACTATGATGACAAAAAACCACCAGTAGTAGTTAATTACATCCCAGTGCTTGGGACTAGGGACAGTTCTGGGCCTCTGTGAATCTACCTGGCTTACTGGTGCTCTCTAAGTGTTCGCCAGGTAGAATGCCGCCCATGAAGACATGGGATCAGTAAGCAGGGTCAGAAAAATTCAGTGTAATACCAGTAAACACAAACATGAGATGATATTTGGAAGGGCTAATCACTGGAGCCTAGCCCATATTTCAAATAAAAATAAACTTTTTAGATGGGACTCAGGCTGGATTTACATCAAATACAAGGCCCTCCCAGTGCCCCACTTGTGACAGCCTCTGGCTAGGAATGCTCTAGCTGTTACTCCCAGAGATGAAAAGCACATTCACCCTGGTGCAAATATTTCATATTCTGCTAGACGGTAGCACTTAGCTTTACTGCTTTGTTTCACTGCGGAGCATTCCCCAGTAAAACTGGACTGGGCCATTTTTAGAGCAATAGACAGACAAGTTGCAGGTCAGAGGCTATGGTTAGAGAATAGAGAATGTAAACTAGGAGTGGTGGCAAAAAAATGGATTTAAAAACCCAGAAGAAACACCTGTTCAGAAGACCAATGTTTAGACAAGAGGTTTCATTTAAAGTCTTCTGGTGAATTATATACTAGCATTGCCAAAATTGCCAAAGAGCAAAGCTAGACAGATACATGACCACTGCAGCTTGCTTCCTGCAGCTCCACTTTAAATATCAGACTAGACTCTAAAAGGGTCACAGTAGGTCTCATCACTTAATCTGCTACAGAAGGTATTGTGAGCTTATGCAGCATATATCAGGCCAGCTCCCTGCACTGATGTGTATGGATTCCACTTTCCTTTTTAATAAAAGATTCATGATTTTTTTTCTTCCCTTTTGGGCCTAGTATAATGGAAAAGAAGGGTCAGTCCACATCTCTGTGTTGGAGGATTCGTTTCTACTCCTGTTCTTTCTTAGAACGCTGCCTGGAAAATATGGCAAGTAGAACTCCAGAGATAATATAATTAAAGCATCCTCAAAATCAGAAACTAAACAAAAAAAACAAAAAACAAACAAACAAACAAAAGAATAGTTTGGAAGGGATTTACTGATTTATCTGTCATTCCATCACATCTAAAGAAACCAACAAAAATCCAAAATCCAAAACAAAATTCACATACAGACCTAGTTCCCTCTACTTTTAAACAGCAGAATACTCCTTTGTAACAGCATTTTTTGCACTGCATTACTAGTGAAAATCTGAGGGCAAAGAATGCTAAGGCCACACATTTGCCATTGCTTCATTGCATTATTGTTCTCTCTACATCCCAAACTCTCCCAGCTTTAAATTAATGGACTTGATTAATCTTTGTTTTAAACCTTTTTAAACCGTCTCCAACAAAGAAAGCAAATCCATTGTGGGTAACTGGCTCTTCTGTGTCCTACTGCCAGATGGTGAGGCATGAAGGTAATGGATAATATTCCTCATTCCTGAATATGGATACACAAATGGAGTGCAAAGAGCAGAACCTTTTCAGAAATTTTAGATCTTCTCTTTGTGTCCTTCTCAGTAGCACTATAACATATTGGGTCAATGGATGACATATACCATATATAAACAAATTGAGAAATTATGAGAAGGAACCCATCAGCACTTCAGGCTGTTGCGAGTACTGAAAATTATTTCAGTCAAGAACTTAACACAGAAAAATTTAGATTTGCCCCCACTGGATGTCATCATGTGCAGAATGCTCTGGCACTAGCAAGATCTTGACTCTCACCATCCAGACAATTTTAGGTTTTTTTTGTTAACCGATTAGCTATTTGACACGGTTGTGCAGAGCACTCTGCTCTTGTGACCAGTGCTTACCCTGGGTAGGCAGGGATGGCCGTGGGAGGTACTGCCCGCACTGCCCCGTACACTGTCCTTCCTCGGCCCCTCAGATGGGCGCCCCGAAATGCGGCGGCTGTGGTGGCTGCAGTTGGATAGGGGAAGCCTGGAACTGTAAAGATAGATAAGGTGGAAGGTGAAAAGGATACAAGTTCTGACCCAGAGAACAACCACCTGCTTCAAACAAAGTGACACAACAGCTCCACAGCGGTGGGACATTTGGCATCAATCCTGCAGAGGGACATGCTTATAACCCAGCAAGCATCCCATACATACTTCCTGCTACACCATGGCCTTTAGGGGGAGAAGGGTTGCAGAGAGGTTTGGCATGCAAGAGGTTAATGTTTTGGCATGCCTTACCCACCCCAAACAGGGCTCAAATCCCCCCACCTTTCGACACTGCCATGCAGTCTGGTTAGAGTCTGAGAAGCGCAGGGAGTTACTATCAATACAGCACGCAGTTCTTCCAAAACTGCAGAGGCTCTTTAAAATAATTTGTCAAGAGGCCCTTAAAGTCAACCAACTTACATCCGTCTCTTCCCTCCTTTCCCCTCCCACTCTTTGCCACCCAATCCTCTGTATGTTCATTTTAAAGCCTGAAAGACAAGATAGCCCATATAACAGCAGCAGCAACTTCCCATAAAGTGGCAGTTTACTGAGAGCCCATCTTCATTTAACGAGTGTGACCAACAACTGGCACCACATATAGCGATGCCTCTATTATTATGCTATTAACTGAAGTAAACTGGCTCGTGATGAAACTTTGTAACACCTCAGAGGCATCTGTCACAAACAGATACCGAGCGGGAAGGAGTCCCAGGGCACAAACCCAACCCAGCGTGCATCCAGGTGCATGCCACTAGGGGCCCTGCAGACCCACGGTTTAGCAGCTTGTATAATATGTACTTTAGGGATTTGTCCATTTGGTTTGTTCGATTTCAGAACGGGGAGGGGAGCAAGGGAATGGCCTATTCCTCACACACACCCTCCCCTTGTTCTGCAGCCTCCTTGTCGTTCAAAGGGTGCCATTCAGCAGTACAGCAAGACACTGCAGATGAACAAGTTACAGCAGCTGCACTCTATACTTTGGCTCAAGGTGAACTCATTCCCAGTAAGACCCATCCTTTCAAGTATATATTATACAGACTGGAGAGATCATCGTTAACTCAAGCACAGTGACAATACAGGGGCATTGGGGGCTACTTACTGATTAAAGGAATGTAAGTGTTAATACCCCCCCTTCCTGACAGGGGCACTGCGGCGTCATTACCCAGCGAGACATCTGCTTGAAAGCTGGATGCTAATTTAATTTTAAAAAGAATGAAAAACAAAAACAAAACCATAAAAAGGTTATAAAGAAACAGCAGATTAAGAATATAAACAAAACCACTGCAGTTAAATGGCAGAAGTGGAAGTGTCTACTTAATCTCTACCTGCATATAACTCAGGGCCGTACACCGCTCCAACCACAGGACTCAACTTCCAACCTGAAACAACAAAGACTGCAGTGAATGCCAAAATCTACACCAAGAGAAGGAACGGGCAGCGTGGGTAGGGGGAATGGTCTCTTGCATGCGCCCCAGCTTCACATGCACAGCTCTTTCCAATTTCTGCTTTGCCTCAATCCCCCTTGGTGTAGATGGAGGCCAACTGCCTTTTCCTAATGTCAAGCTCTAGGCGCAGGTCGTTGTACTGGAGGGAACAGAGGGAACAGCAAAACATCAGCTGATCCTCAGGGGGCAGAGGCATTGCTGTGGGAATGCCAACTACCTTATATGCATATTTGCCATGAGCACCATGCGACCTGGCATTCCCTGCAGGAGCCTTGCTGCCAGCTCCTCCCTGCTTTCACTTAGAACACTGCAGATCCAAGCCCTCTCTAAAGCCACCGGCCCAGACTGTCATCCCAGGCAAGTCAATTTACAGCCCTGAATTCTCAAAACACTCTTCTGTCTTGTCTGCTAGAGATGTGCTAAAAAGCAACAGTGTCTGCATTTTCTCATTAAATGCATTATGAAACTATAATTCATAAAACCGAATCATTCTATTCATCTCACACTTTCTCCACCCTGTTATTTTAGTATTTCTTGCCTTCTTTATGCTGCTTTTCATGTGAAAGCCTTCACAGAGAAATTATTTCAATATAATCTGGATAATTGGCAAGAAGTGCAAATCATCAAGCTAAAACCTACAAGAGAATAGAGCTTAAAGAAGTATGAGTTGGTACATATTTCCAGTCACATCTAGAATCGTATCTGTCTTTTCCCCCTCCATCTCTCTAATGGGGAAGAAAAGAGGTATAAAGCTAACAATGTGATCTGAGTTGGCTTTCATAAAGCATTCCTTTCAGGAAAGATCTCAGCTGTTCATCAACTAGCAATCACAGTGGCATTTTTATTTAAATAAAACTATACTCTTCCTCTATCTTGGAGCCTTGGTGCACTTGCTGAACTTTTAACACCTCTAGCCACTCTAGAAGTCATATGAACAACTATGTGAATTGCAGCCCATCAACACCACCCCTTCACCTGCTGGCAGAGTATCAATGACAGATGCAGAGCAGCCTGCCTCTGCAAATACAGGCACACTGCTGCTGCACTGATCACCTTGATGGCAAAACACTCCAGTGGTGTCAATAAGAGGACTGTCAGCTCTCAAATTTAATAACAGGTGTACAAACATACTTGCCAGTATGCCTTAAGCCTGGCCTAATATTAAATTCTTTTGCATAGCTTTAAAGCCGGCTTTAAACTGCTGGTTACAAAAGCAAAATATTCTTTTACGTTATCACTTTCAGAAGTAAGCCAAGTTTTGTTACCAAACAGTTTCATGCATGACATTTTATGCCCTTGTTTTCAGGACAATATACCATAGATGTATTGCCTTTTGCTACAAAAACTCCTAGTTCCTTCCAGGTACTGTGACCCAGAATTCCAGTCCTTTTGCTTGGTCCTGTTTCCCCAGTTCTGTACCCAAAGTAAGATTTACTTGCAGGGGACCACTCAGCAAGTCGTCAGCAGAGCAACATAAAAAATTTTTATCTTCTGAGTTTGGAGTCTTACTTTGTAATCAAAACAGATTCTCACACCAGCAACTACCTGTATGCAGCTTACTGCCATTATGAAACTGTTTGGGAACATTTTCACACCAAAAAGAACTTTGCTGTCTGTTTCAGGACAAAGACTGAGATTCAAAATCTTTATCAAAGCAGCATTCAGTTCTGCTGGGAGAATGAGTTTTTATGCTATATATGAAGTAAAATGACTGCACAGAGAACCACCAAGATATCCCAATGAAACAGGATTCTTCATTAGCCAAACAACTTGGTCTTTCTCTGTTTAGGTTCACATGGAAAATTACTGAACACAAGCGCAGTCTGAAATAAAAAGCGAGCAAACAGGCAGCGCAAAGGCTCTGCTTTGTTAGTTGCTTGGGGACAGCTGTACTTTTATAGATAGAACCTAAACTGAAGCTATCTTAAGTTATTAAGCTAATTATGCATCTTAAGTTGTATTTCTGCATTCATATTTAGGTATTTATGTGATGGCAGTGAGACACAGGAGTACTGCACATCCCACCATACAGAATCAGCTTGCAGTAGTACGGCAGGCAACCCACTGATCCTCAGCACCTCTACCCATTTTGGCCACATTGGGCATGTCCCTGCTTCTCTCTGTCCCGACTTCTCCATCAGGAAAATGATGAACAAGACAAGACAAGAACTTTAGGGTTATACTGAAATGGTATAATGATACAAATTAAGAGTATGTGGGGTTTTATTGGTTTCTTTTGGTCCTGAGAAGAGATCATGACTTTTGCCTTTTGTCTTTCTTCAAACGTTTCAGGTCATCATTAGTACAAACAGTGTCTCTTACCATTTGCATAAGGTGTGACCATCTTCTTATTGGTCATCACTCTCGCAGTGGCATTGTTAACCTAAAAGTAAGAAAGGGGAGGGGGAGGAGAGGGAAGGAAGCACACAACGTTAGGGAAAATGGTGAAAAGCTCTCAGATACCACACACACACACTATACTTCTCTGAGCAAAAAAAAAATTAAACAGCTAATTTTACATGAATGCAATCTTTAAATTACTTTTAACAGTTGCCATTTAATTATAAAAGTTACAGTTAAACTTGGCATTTTAAAATTATGCATTAAACAAAAGGCCAACAAGAGTAAAGTGCAGATTCTCCACCACCCTGCCATCCCTAGGCACAGGATTATTTACAGCCCAGTGATCGAAAGGGCAAAACCTTAGATGCTTTGTCCAGGTTCTCTTCAAGAGGCAGGAATAATTTCTGCAGCCCAGGGCAGGGAAATTGAACCAGGTAAGGCACAAGCTGACTTGTTTCTCAAGCTCACAGCTGGAATTGGGGCCCAGCAGGTCACTGGCAGGACCTTGGGTAAAAAAAGGTAGCCTGGAGTCCCTCAGCATTAGATTCGAACTCCCAAGGCTGGAGGAAATCTCTGTAACATCACCAGCTGTTTAGATGATCTACATTCATTGATTTACACTCACCATTTTCTGATCTTTTTCCAGGTTATTTTTTTCCTTGTCATAGGTCTCATGGGACAAAAAGAATACACAGCAGTAGACTGGGATCATTTTTAGGTTTACTGTACCCTCCACCCTCTTTACAGAGCTCTGCATAGTTCCAAGCGGTTTGACTGCTCAAGCAAGTGGGGTGTTACTGCAGAGATGGTGCTAATAAAGAAAAGATGGACTAGTTTGGAAGCCAAGTTACTGCAGCCCCGTGTCAGCCTCAAAGCTCTTGCAAGGAGTGTGAAGTCTTTATGTATCATCAATAATTTACCAAAACCCATGCCAAATGGGAATGGAGGCCAAGGTGAAGAAGAAAAAGAATGGATACAAAAATAGAAGCTGCCTCGGGCCCTTGAGATGTATGGATGGTGGGCGTACACAGGGTGGGGAGTCCAGAGCTACATTTTACTCCTGTTTCAGACCCAAAACAATAGAAACATTACACATTTAAAAAAGAAAGAATGGGAAACAACAATGATGAGACTGAGAGCATGCAGTTAAACACACACAGATAATAAAAAAGAAAGAAAAAAAAACACACCACAATTGATTCAGAGGGTGGGGAGGAGTGAGGGGATAGGGTCTCACAGACAATCATTAGATGGAGCGAGTGCCTGAAATCAGCTGCTACAGCAAAGTGCAACACAAGCACTTAAAGGAAAAATTGCCAGAACCAATCAGAAACCACCATCAGCAAAGAGACCAACAGCTGCATTTAACTTAGTAAAGAAAAACTGGGGAGGGGGCAGAAAGAAAAAGATAGAAAACAAACAGTAACAGCTACAAACAGGTCTCAGATAGAAAGAGCAGCAGAAAGAAGGGGCAGGAGAGAGAGAAGAGGAAATGGGTGCATTAATAAAAACCAGCCAAACTGGAGTTCAGTAACTCTGAGTAAGATGTGCAAGGGGAAATCACCATGAAGTCAGTAATCAAACAGCTCAGACTGCTACAAAACAATATGTACATCCAAAGTCCAGGCGGCATTACTCAACAGCATTGAAAATAAAAGGGGGAGAAGGGGAAGGAGGTGGGTGGGGACAACAAGTCAAATCACATTTCATAGTGTTAATGTGAGATGGCAGATGGATTTTTTCTTTCTTAATTTTTTTTTGTAATTTTAAGAAAAATTTAAAAAAAAAAAAGAAAAAGTTTCTTCTCTAGCACTTTTGTTTCACTTACCGCCAACTCGTACCATCGCCAGCATTGTGTATAGTTACCATGGAAAGAGTGAGTCAAGTGAAGGGCCCTAAACGCTAAACCATCGGAAAGGGAAATAAAAAAAACAAAACAGAAAAAAAAAAAAAAAGGCAAAATATGCAGACATCTTACTCAAAAACGGCGGCTTTTTTTGTTTCAATATTTGTACTTTTTGGTTTGTGTTTGTTTTTGGTTTGTTTTTTTTTTTTTAAAGAAAGGAGGAGAGAGGGATGATGCCAGTTAGCCTTCAACACAGTGGAACACCAAACTGGTCAACACCAGGCATGCCCAACATATGGCCATGATAGCCAGCCAACATTAACCCTTCCCTCCCCAGCGGCAAGAGCTAGCAAATTTTTAGGATTAGCTTTCACCATACCTATTCTTGACCATAGGAAGATCAAGAAACCGGCAGTGTTTATAGAACAACCCACTTGGGGCTGCTGCCCCACGTGTCCCCACCCCTCCCACAGGCATCATCTCACACTTGCATGGAGGAGAACTGGCCTCAGAGGAAAGAGAGGATACTGGCTGGCCCCCTGCTTTCTTTTTTGGACACAGAGTTAGAAGGTGGACAGTACTCTTTCAGTTAGTTTTGTTCAGGCCTGGTAACAGGAAATCGGAGCCTCGCAAACTGAAGCAAAGGAAAAATCAAGACAGCAGAAGGGCAAAAATTTGGAGTGGGTGGGAATAAAACTTAATAAAAGAAGAAAGAAAAGAAAAAAAATTACCCAAAACAACAATAAAAATATTCTGTAAAGGGTGTAAACTTCTATACATTTCAGTGCAGGGAGGTGAAGGACACAGACACAAACACACACGCACACACGAGACTGGGATCCAAATGTGAAATAAGTGAGGCAAGACACAAAAAGAAATCAAAAGGATAAATATAAAGAAGAAATTGAATTACTGAAGACATGCACCTCGATTTTACGGCCCTCTACCACGGTGCCGTGTAATTTCTCCCTGGCCCTGTCTGCATCAGCACTATTCTCGAAAGTTACGAACCCGAATCCCTGCATGCAGCGGGAGAAGGGGGGAAAACATGCACATCGTTATATATTGAAATATTGATCTCTAGGTAAATAGAGAAAAAATATCACAGTATGAAATCGACATCAGCACAACTCAGCAATAACCTCCTAGAGTCACATTGTTGGTTCATGCATGTTTCATAAATGAAAGAAATTAAAACCAATAAAAAAGGAACTGTAATCATAATAAGAATAATAAGAGTAATTAAAAAAAGAAAACATAAAAGCAATTGAGGCCAGACCAAAAAAGACGTACAGAGTTACTCGAGACAATTTTTCATTTTCGTTTGGTTTTTTGTTTAAAAACATTAACCCTGCTCTGACATAGGCAAGTTGGGCAAGCCCAAATGGAGCTTCTCTCCCATCCTAATGAACACAAATTTTGCAGGACCCCCGCCCACCCCAGACACAGTACAGGACATCAAAATTGAGCAGCACTTTGTTCTTTTGAGAAACCGCTATGAGAGCGAGCAGCAATCTGAGTTCACGCCTGGCACCAGGAATTCTGCGAAGCTTTGGGCAAATCAAACACTGAACCTTGCTTTTCACACCTGTAGAACGGAGACAATAATAATTACCTACCTTAGAACACTGTTGAGAGGAAGGGTTCTTTGTAAAGCATCCCTTGTAAGCTCTTCAGGGAACAGCTCATGTCTACTCCTAAGCCTGTAACTTCCCCAATAATACATGAGGCCCTGAAATTAAGCAGGGCTTCTAGGTGGCACCATAAAATAAGCATAATTAATGTGAAGATTTAGAGTATCACATACTGTAGTTCCAAAATATTCTTATCTCTGAGTATTGTGGTAGACTTGACTGTAAATCTGAACACCTAAATACGGATTCATTGGTTAAGGCAGGTTTTGTATGACACTGCTGACCCTCTGCTACCTCCCTCTCCCATCCTGCTACTCATCTTACTCGGCTTTGTTCTGAGTGGCAACCTCTGTGCTGTGGATGGCAACAGACTTCTGCCTAGTTAGACCATGAAATTTCTAGAAAAATTGACATGCCCTGCTTGGAGCAACCACAAAGGCTCAAGGACTGCCAAAATGTCACTTTAGTCAGATAAATTCAGGTTTAGCACATCCATGAAGGCACAAGCAACATACGCCTGTCCCACACATGCTCATGCTGCTGCCAGCTCATGCAGTAGTGCAACAGGGCAGAGTAGGAAACTATGCTTCCTTCCACAGAGATGAGTGCACTGACATTAAGAGAAAGCCAACATGACAAAATGAATTAGGATTTTAACTAGGAGCAAATGGCATCTTAACACAGACAACTGTGACGAGATACTCTTCATGCCATTAGAGAGAGAGGACCCAAACAAAAAGCATTGTTGCATTCTGCTTTCAGAATATCTTAACAACAGCAATAACTGGCTCCTGTGGCTTGGTATAAAGCAAATACTGCTTTCATGTACAGACAGTTATCTCCACCGGCTCCAGTACCCTCAGGAGCAGAGCAACAAAGCTTGCATTTGGTGCAATGGAAATCCCTCCCGATGTTAACTGAAGAGCGAGGTGATGGGAGTGATCTGCAGCTATGGCTATTAGGGAAGGGGCATGCTAGTCAACAACCTCCTTCATGCACCTTGAGGTCAGTATTTATTGGACTGGACAGTCCAAAAGACAGATAGCATCTTTATTTCTAAGCATTATTAGCAATGAGACACAAGCAAGCCATTATTCTTCAAGTGCTTTTTAGAGGTTCTTACAATACTAATCTTGAACAGCCTAAGCTGTTTAAGTGATGGGCTAGCCTTTATCATCCACACCTAGATTTCCAGCACAAAACTGCTAAAAATTTGTAAAACGCAGGGTGGTGGTTGTTGGGCTGGGGAAGGTTTACTTCTTTTTTCTCCCCCCCAAATAGCAAAAATAAAGGATCTTAGCCAAGCACTGCAATGCTGAGATCAACAAAAGCGCTCCTTTGGGCTCCAAACCAATAATCTAAAGCTTCAGATAATTTCATTTCTCCAGCTATAAATAAAGAGCTATATAAATAACAAACTGATGCCTTTTTCAGAACAGCATAGAAGTTCCCTGTTTAAATGAATTAAAATCAGAGCTACAAGACATAGAGGCTAATAAAACAGCCCAACTGCATATAACTGTCGAATATGTTGCAGAGAACTGAGGGGGGTGCAGGGGGTGTAACAGCAAAGCTGATTATGAGGGAATAGGGTATTGTGTCTGCTTCAAAGAGCCACTACAGAGAAAGGTAAGCCTGAGAAATAGAGCAACACCCTTCCCTCTGGTTCTGTATAATAGGGAAAAAATATCCTTTAAAGGCTGGGGGAGGAGAGGAGGTAAGGACTACTACAGGAATCTCTATTTCCCTCTTCTATTTTTGCATTAAAATTTCTGTTTGTTCTAGACAAGCCTGTGGAGACCAAATGAAATTTATGTCTTCAGTGATGATGTGAACTGAAAGCTGGAGTGCAGATGGAAAGTAATTTTTTAGACATTAATCTGTGCAGGCTAGAACTAAACTAAGACTATTTTAATTCACATCTGTTTGCAATTAGTAGTCTGTATGGGATTTAAAAAAACCTACATTATCATTAAATATCTTTAAACTGAGTAGGAATTTTCAGTATTTTTATTAAGTTAACTCAAGGCAGCATACAGTCCACATGCAGACTATATGAATATAATTAACAATGTGAATTAAACCAGAATTAATCTGATTCAGAACAACATAACTAATTAACCATATTTTATTGACAGATCAGCCTAAGCTTCTGCAGCTCTTTGTTGAGCACCATTTAATGTCAACGCTGAATTAATGCTTCACATAGTTGACTATGGCAGTTAGTATTTGTGTCCTCTTGGTTTGTCATATTAATGCATCTCTTAGACAGTCAAATTTTAATTAAGAAAAAAAGGTGAGCCACATTTGACATTTGTTATTTCTAAGTTTAAAAACTAGCAATTAGATAGATATATATACACACATCTTTGAAGTGGGAGAGAAAAAAGAACATACATATATTTTTTATTCCTTCTCACAGATGACCTGTAAAGAATAGGGATTAATTTGTACCTAAATACAAATGCAACAAGCAGTTGTCAGTTTTCCCTCAGCAAGGTTGTCTTGACCTTGAAAGAAAAAAAGAAACAAAGAAGAAAAAAAAAAAAAAAAAATGGGGCAGGTATCCAATATTAACTAGCTTAGTTTTATAGCAGGTACTGGATTGCTCCATAGTAATAGGTATGGAGCCAGAGGAAGGGAAGATCCTGGACGAAAAAAAATACTTAGGTTTTCTAAAATTTAGGTTATACACATAATTTGAGTTTAATAATGCTGTTATGATAACAAGGCTGAAATTTTCAACAATTCCTCCCCACCAGCAACTATCATGAACTTCTCCCATGAAGAAAATAAGTTTAACCCAGCGAACACTTAATTCCAACAAGCACTTTTAGGACTGGTGAGTAATTTGCAGTACCAGACTAACCCCTTTTTACCCAAAGGTTTATTGAAAGGGCCTGAAGAGACCGAGTAACTGTCACCCTTTTAGTCTGGCCTCAGATTCTGCAATAAATAACAAGCAACATGATGAGCAGTGAAAAAAAATAATAAATGTATATATATATATATATATATAGTATTTGAACGTTTCCATCTCTGAAGAATGAGAAAGAAAATTTACCATGTAACCGTAAAGGGAGAAATCAAAACCAGACGGTTCTCCTGGGTGTGGCCAGAACACAGAAATTAAACAAAAAACAACAACAAAAATAAAATAAAGTAAAATAAAAAAAAAATAAAACCAAAGAAAACTAAACAGAGCCCCTTGAAATCCATGCATTGTTAACCCTTCGTTCGTCACGGAGTTTAGACCAGTCACCTCAGCAGCGTCTTTGCCTTGTACCACTGGAGCACACAGCCAACAACCAGTCTTGCTGTCACCTACTGCTGTGTTTGTTTCTAACCAAGTTTTTTATGTCTTTTTTTTCCCCCCGCTTATTTTCATAATAAACTTTTAGAAGCCTGAAAAAAATGGCCAGAGGCAGCAGTTTAGGCTACCTGTTTCCAAGGCATTTGGAAAGAGTAGGAAGGTTTCAGCTATAATCCACCTGAGATGAGCAGGACTGAATGCACCGACAGCAACACAGCACAAAACCCAGAAACAAATTATTGAAGTCACACACACAAATGCACCCTTCAAGTTGGTGAAAGTATGTGTGTAAACCAAGCTGTCACCATTTCAGCAGCTCTTCCAGCTCCTCCCAGCCCCGTGCTGGGCTTTGCATTAAGGCACAGAAATGTGTAGAACCTGTCCATGTACCTGTGCAATCTGGTGAGTCAGATGCAGGAATTAACCTGACTAAAAAAAAAAAAATGTAAGAGTATCTTCCAAAAAACCTGCAGGGTTATTTTTAAGCTCTCTCATTTCCACAATCCAGCTTGAGCTGCTCCACTGCCAGTCCCTGCTGTGAAACAGCAGAGGGGGCAGAGGCCAGCAGTGAGGAGTGGGAGTCCAGCCTGCACTGCTGGGCAACGAGAGCCTGGGGCTTCAGAGCAGCTCCAGCCAGCTCAGGACAGGGGCTTCACGGCCCCAGCCATCCCCAGGTGTGTGCTGCTCCTCCTCCCTCTTTTACTGATCCTGGTTCTCACTGCGTGGTCTGTGAGTTCAACAGGCTGAAGACAAGCTCATTTCTCTCCCTGCTGCATCGGTGTCTTGCTAATTTAGCACCTAGATAGTGAAATGAGCAGTGCTGGAAAAGTACTCCCACAGGAACAGTGGATCAGCTTATACTATGACACCATAAACTTCAGCCTGAAATTCAAGTTTAAATAAAGCAGTTCAGTGTATGGACTAATTGATCTCTCTAGTTCAGTACTGCAGACTTCAAGGCCCGAAACCACTGAACTAGGATAAAGAGACACCGGCCATGTCTTCTTCATGCCACTGGCATCCTAAAGGAATTTGGTAACGTGAGAAAGTGACGCTGGTCACCAGTACTTAATTTGTTTTTAAACCTCATTGTATTAATAACACTGCTTGTACTCTTGGCTCAACTGATGAAATCTGAACAAAAATTATAAAAATAGAATTAAAATGAAAACAAGATTTTAAATTCATTTTATGTAATAAGGAGCTTTCCACTGAGTGGAAACTAGTTCCAGAACAAGAGTGGTCAAACTCAAAGCACCTAATCCGTGTAAAGACATAAATGCACATGCAAACTTACAATCTTTAAGGCACCATTATCAAAACCTATATTCACATTCTTATCTTAACCTACAGTTAACTGCAAACTTAAAAATCCACAGAGCTTCCACACAAGTTTTTAGTTAGCATAGGTTTACTTACATAAATCTAAAAACCAACAGATGCAATTTTTCTCATAACCCACTATACAACTAATTTTTAAAATAAATATGAAGCACTTCTAGGCACTATAGTCTTATACAAGAACTTGGAGATCTGGGTCTCCCAAGTGGAAATCAGTGAGAGACATAAACTTACAGTATCCTGAAACCATGAGCTCCTCTCATTAATATGAAGTCTTACCATTTAAAAGCTACCCAAAAAAAAGTCCAAAAACCCACTCCCTATTTAGCCAAGATTTTGCTGTGTGCTTACATACTCCTGGTCCCTGAATGTCATTGAGGGCACATCTTGGAATGCCACACGGTACACAGCTGGTGAGCAAAGAGCTTGGATTCCTTTCCCCTGCAGTTTTACAAATGCCACAGGGTACTCATTACACAGGCAGACTGCATTAATTCTGCAAATATGTCCACTTGTTCGATTCAGTACAATAGTGGCAAAATACGCATCTAGAGGATGCATCTCCACTAACAAAAGGAGCAGGAATCCTCTTGACTTCCTCTGGAGGTGTTTTTTCAAGGTTCAGTGAAGTACAAGGTAAACTGCAACCATGAGCAGAATGCTATTTAAAGCCACTTATACCAGTCAGAGCTAGAAATGTAATGGTAAACAGGATAAATGAAACAAACAGCTAGTTTCCTGGAAGCAAGCAAAAAAAGCCAAACACATCAAGGGAAGACTGATGTTATTCTATTAAACAAGAAAAAAAACAAAATGTAATTCAAGGAATATTTAAGGTTTTTATCTTGTTTCTCACACACAGTAAAGCAGTATCAGTGTGAGGTCTACCAGGGCCAATATATTCCTACTAAACGGGCTGAAACTGGGAAGAAAGCGAGTTATAAAACAAGAATTCACACTGCTTTTGAGAGAAGAATCAGCAAAACTCATTAACTGCCTCCTATGCTACCATGATAGAGAAAGTCAACAGACACCCTTTCTGAAAGAACCTGAGGTGTGCGGTGGCTGTGATGGAGATGCACCCAGCTCTCTCCTTGGTCACCAAACTTTGTAAGCACACAGAGATCCTGAAGATGCAGCCAGTTTGATGGAGCTTTCCCAGGCTGTCGAAGAAAACTGCCTGGTCATCTCAGGTGGATTCAAAATGAAGAATGCTACCTGAATGCCTCCTCCAGTCCCTCCTACTGACCAGCACTGGAGTGATGCCAGTAGAGTTCTCCCGCCACAGCTCGGCAGGGACAAAGCGCTGCTCAACCCCATCATACACTGGGTGGGGGCAAACCCAGGGCAGTTTGGGATTTACCACTGTACCTTTAAAATATTTACAAAACATATACACAAAACACTACAACCCTTAGGAACCCAGGGAAGGGAAGGGAGCATTGAGAACACAGCACAAGGCAGGCAGCAGGAGCATCTGCTTTCGGATTCCCAAGAGAGAGGAGGAGGAGAAGAAAAGAGAGGTTTCATATCATTAGATTAGAATGGAAACCACAGGGCAGGAAAATGCATTCAGATTTTTTTTCCTAAGGTGGAGGAAGAACCCAAGAGTGAGTGAGTGGCCTCCAGAAAGATCCATTTCCTTTGCTTCACCATCAAATCACCAAACTGTTGTTTTTCCATTATTATGTGAATACCAGGTGCTTCGTGCAGCTACACCCCACTCAAACACTGGGGCCTCCCATTTTCATGCTAAGCAGAAAGAATCTTGGCATTCTTTTTAAAACAGGAATTATTTTGGGTGAGAAGGATGCAAAGATACCATGAAATAACTCTTTGGCTGTTTTCTCATTCTGTTCAGATTCTGGACATCCCTCAGTAGAGGCTACCAGTTTTGTAACTGCTTTTTGCTACAAGATGACAAAAAAGCAGTAAAAAACTGCATGGTTAATAAAGACTAGAAGAACATCTCTGGTTTTTGGGGTTTTTTTTCAAATATTTATTAAGGGTTCAGATTAACATTCATCAAGGAACTCTTCAGCAATAATTTTTGTTTTAACTGAAAACCAGAAGCCTTAGGCTTTAGCAACAGCACAAGAAGGTACTTTTCAGAATCATAAATCCAGTCTTCACTGAAAAGCCTTCAATGCCAATGTTGCCAAGTAGAGAAAGGGCAGCTGTGGGCGTTTAATACACAGGGCTGTGTGGATGGGAGAGAGAGAGTGAAGTTCATGTGTGAAGAGGAAAACACTGCTCTGGAAAGTGCAGGCAGTGAGATATGAAGAACATTTTGCCAGGCCAGTTATTTTTGTTCTTTCTTTTGCAATTATATCTGAACAAGTAGGAATTTGATAAGAGGCCAGAGGCTACTCTCAAAACCAAACAATAATGACTAAAATCAAGAGTAATTCACAGGTAGCTTTGGCCTATAAATATCACAAGAACGGCAGAGCGCAGAATAAATATTTACAAATTCAGCACAGCTGATTGTTTTTGGAAAAGTGTATAGAGTTTTAACCATACAGGGAAGTAAAACTCTAACTAAACCATATTAGACATTTACTTGTTCAGACTGTCTCGTTAAAACACAAAAGAAAAGAAAACCACGGTTTTGAGCAGAAACAGAGGATGAGGGGAAAGGACTAAAATCCATGTCTTTTATATACAGATCAATGGCTTTCTGGTTTCCAGATAATACAGGACTGAAGAATTTCAGAATGCATCTTGGGCAACATCGGTGGAAATTTGCAGAGGGCTCTGAATATGAACATACCCCAGAATATATACAGAAGCAAAGAGGCCACCATAAAAACTGTGGACCTCAAATCCAAGCAAAAGGCATAGACTATAAACCAAAACTGCTTAGCTGAATTGCAACTTCAAAACCTTTTGTGTGCATGCACACATGTGCACACACGTGTGTGTGAGAAGGAGGGAAATTTTGTTTTAATTGAAAATTGGAATCTTAGCATTGATTAAGTCAAGCAGAGTATAGACATGCACTGTGCAAGCTTCCCCCATAGAGCTTTGGCAATGCACCTTGCTCCTGACCTGCAAAACTCCCTGCTATTCCAGTGCTGAACCTCCTGGGCAGAGAGAGAATCACAGCAATTTGTCATTGTGGTGATACTGGTTACGTGATGAGAACCAACTGCCAATTAGGACAGAGATCACTGAATCTCTCTGCAGCTGACCTGAGCAACATTTGAAATCTCATCTCCACAGATATAAATTACTATAAACCCTGAACAAAACTTGCCTTTTAATATATCTGTAAGAAGAAAATAGGAGTGTGAATGCAAATTCTGTGGGGGAGGTCCATATGGGGCAGGGCAAGTGGAATGAGGATGCTTATATTACAGCATCAAATATCTCAAACATGAAAGTTCAGTATCTCAGAAGTGCCAAGTAAGTCAGCAAAACACTAAATAAAATCCTTTCACATATGAGATATGAGAGTTTTTCTACAGAAGTAGTTTAATGGAATGAAAATGGCAGGGATGGGGGTGAGTTTAGCTTTTGTTCTTACAGTCTCCCATCACACAAAGCTGTTTTACCTTATTCTGCCTTCCTCACAGGGCAGCTCTTGCCAAAGCAATGGTAACGGGCTGGTGTGAAGGCTCAGGTGACTCTGTTTGTTCAAAAGGCTGGGGAACCTGATCCCACCAACAGACAGGAGTGTCTCTGAGCATTTGTACATGCTGCCCAGAAATGACCATGCTCAGAGAATCTCGAGTCAGAGGGAACAGGAGACAGTCTCCAAAATAGCTTTTCCCTTCCCCCATCACACTAAATCCTGCTGATCTCTACAGAATATGTTCTCTAGGCAATGAACTGCCTTTTTACTCTGCAATCAAAACAAGAGAAGTGGATACAGAAACAGGACTTACCTTCGAGCCACGCTCATTAAAGATTATCTCTACATCAAGGATTTTGCCGAATTGCTGCAGAAAGACAAGGGAAAAGAAAAAAAAAAAAATTTATTTTTGGCGGTCCATTTTTCCTACCTTTTGTGGGAGCTGGCTTAGTGCAAGAAGGCAGGTGAGAATACTTCCATTTCTAGCATACAGGCAAAGGCATAAAATTCCAGTGACATGACCCAATTCTCCTGGGTTAAGACATGCATATTGCCTGGGTCACAAACTCCGAGTTTTCTCACAGAACTCTAAAGGAAGAAAAACACAATCTCCAGAAGAGTTTTAGGGATTTGAGGAAGCTCATCTTTCCCCTGTTAATCTAAACAATTCTTCCTTCCCTCGTTCTACTATTTCATCTAAGACATGGTTCTATGATTTCATCTCAGATATCCAACAACATTTCTCACATATAATTCAGCATTTTAGTTTCCTCCTGAAGTGGTTATCACAAAGAGAAACTTAACAGTGATGTTTCTCTGGAAGGGATAGTAACGTAAGACTCCCAGCCTCGGGGATTTCAAACACTAAAGCTTGTTTTCTTCCCTTTATTTTCTGAAACTCCAAGCCTTCAAAAGAATTGATGGCAGATTCAGAAACCATGAAAACGGAAAATTCCCAACAGTTTGTTTTTCAGAAAAAGATCATTCAACTTCAACCTGTGATGTAGTAGGTGGTCAACAACCTATGCAAGTTTATTACATGTAATAGAATTCTGATGTCTGCCTCAGCCTAGAGACCCCAAGGAGAATTCTGCACTGAAAGGGCTCCAAAGAGCTCCCTATTTAGCACAGAAGGAGAGTTACCACCTCTGTGGAACCATGTATGGGTTACTTCTTTCCCTGCTAGGAACATATTAAAATATTTTACTGAAGCAGTCAAACTCAAAACAGTAGCCTAGAGGTAAAAGAATCACCACTTCAACAGGCCCACAGTGCTCTGTCCTCCAGAAGTGTCAGTGCTCTATTTCCAAACTGGAGGTCTGCTCTCTAGAAAGACAGGTCCAGATGTCGTTCTTAGGAGTGTGTATATAAAGCAGTCTTCATTCTAGAGAAATATACTCACATACTGCACTCAGACAAATGCTATACCAGTTTTTCCTATCCTATTACTTAGGAAAGTTTCCATCAAAATGGTTTTGATATAAGTTTGATAGCTAATGAAGGAAGGGTCAACAAGAAAATAAAGGATGGTTTCACAGTTGAAAAAGATGATGAACACAAGGTTCAGGCACTGGGACACTCTCCCCCTTTGCCAAGCATTCTTAAAATACTATTTGCCTTTTTTTCTTTTTTTAACAGTTGCATTCAGAGTCAAATGGGTAGAATACTCATTTTGTGGATGCCCTTCTTGAAAGGCTTGTGGCCAGATTTGAAAACCTGGAACATTTACAGAAGACATCCATGATGGCTGAGGAGAGGCTCTGAATATGTTAAGCAATAGAAAGTTTCCAAGTCCCTTGAACAAGTAGTATTCCACAATTGTCTGCAAGCAAACAAAATGCTTCCAAACAACTTCAGCTATAGTTTCTGTCTGCCTGCCTTCTCCATTCTTAAAAAGGAGATCTTGGTTCACAGATGTTGTTTTTACTGTTCTATTGTTTAAGGACAATACTTGATCCTCTATTCATCCCAAGAACAACTGAATTCACAACACCCTACTTACACAAGTTTGAATAACGCTAATGTAAACATGCATCTTCCTTGGAACCTCAACATCTCAAAACAGCTTAGGCTTGACCCATGCTGGATCCTCTTTTGACCACTTCTCTGCCAATCACAGCTAAGATACGTTTCCTATTTCTATCCCACACTTGGTGTGGGCTTGTCAATGAAGGAGATTAACTGTTGATTGCTTTTTGTTGTCTTTGTTGGATACAGCTTTGGTACTGCCATGAAAGGAATCAGTCATGATTGTCATGATTGCTTTCTTGGTAGACTGTCTCAGCAACATTACATGACTGGGGCTGAACCAATTTTAGCAGCTTGTGGCTGTCGAAGGGCTGTCCCTGCTCCTTTGTCCTTCCTTTCTGGTCTCACCAGCCTTCCAGAGGTGGCCTCAGTTTTCATTCTCACCTGCAGACAAACTGATACAGCTCAGCAATCCTGCAAAAACCTAGTCCAAGAAAAGAAACAGATATAAAGATTCTGACAACTTACTGATCTGAAGTGGATTGAAGGGTCAGTGAGCATTATGGCTTGAAGAAGCAAAAGGGAAAGGAAAACAGCACACCCTGCCCAAGAGCAGGATCTGTCCCCTGCCAGATCAGCTCAGCTGCCTAGCCTTGCCACACACACTGAAACACCCAGGCTTCTCAATAAATGCAAATGCCAAAATTATTTTCAGAATCTTCAAAGTCATCAAAAATCACCATTTTTTACCTCATTAGAATCATCTTGAAAGAGAACAGACTATGTGGCTTCTGTGCGGTGCACAATTACACCGTGCCATCCTGCCCTTTCCCTTTCTGCACACCCAGCCTGGATCCTCAGGCATTGCTTCCAGTGCTGCCTGCCAGCCCTGCTGGGCTGAGCTCCCCGTGCAGGGCTTCCACACCAACGGGAAACCCTGTCCTGTGCGTTTAACTTCTCGTGGCTGACACAACGCCGGCGGTGACACTGAACGCGAGAAGCCTGACCTAGTTGTACAAGAGGTGCCATGGCCCTCCCTGCCTAGGAGATGATGGAGGTACGTTGTTTCCTAGATGACAGAATTAACAGCCCGTGGTCCCAGCAAACACAGGCTTGACATCTACTGCAATGGGCTACAACCACCCATGCAAACTGCCCCAATCTCTTTTCTACCCAGCAGTTGTGGGTGTTTGAAGAGGCAAGAGGAAAGGACCTCTTTGGGACAGAAGAGCAGAGACAATGGTGGCTGACTGCTGAATGGAGGTTTGCTGGGGAGGGATTCCCTGCTCTATGAAATTCCCTGAAAGAAAACAGGGCTGTGAGGCAGAAGGACGTGTGCTAAGCTCTTCAAGGCTCTGCTGCAGCCATTGCCACAGCTCCTCACATGACATCTCTTGTACCCATGGCTGTAATGGTTACAGCAGGTCCCAGCACTGGAAGGCACTTTTTTTGGTAGCATGCCAAAATTTTCCTGAAGAATGAAAGCAGGAAAAAAAGAACTAGTTCATTTTAACAGTTTATAACTCCTTCAAAGCTGAATCGAATTTAGCAGAACATAAAAAGGCACTTTGTTCTCTGATGGTGCTTCGCCTACCAAATGTCAACAGTCTATGGCAAACAATTGAAGTTTTAAGAGCTCCTTAGTGAAAGGTCACCATTTTGTATGGGAAATGCTAGGCCATCTAAATACAAGGGTCAACACCAAGTGCCCTCATAATAATTTTAAAAATCATGTACATACAGGCATGTTTGTATTTTTCAAAAGACATAGCGTCTGGCCAAATAAAACAAGCCCCATGCTTAAGTCATCCATGAGGACTAACTCTCTAATCTCTAATCTTGAAGACAAGAATCACTGTGCTCACAGACTTGGTTGGCTCACCCAATGATTACCAAGAACTTCTACTTAGAACTCTGTACAGCCTCTGGAGAAGGTATTGCAGGACTACCCATCTCCAGTGCTTCCCAACATGATTTAGAAAGCTTACTGTGTGACCAAGAGGCCAGCATTCCCTACCATGTCAGGTCATGCAAGAAGCCACCTCCATTAACTGCTCACACACATCCCCTGTGATGGGAAGATATACAGACACATGCTATTCCAATCGTGCCATGGCAAAGGAGCTATAGAATCTTGTTTTATCTTAATGGTCTCTTCCCTGAAGAGAACTTGACAAGCTTTCAGGTATTTTTAGTAAAGCAGATATGAGAATCAGACCCTCTACAATGGTAGCAGGGAGTGCTGGAAGTAACAGCTTTTAAGAGGCATAGATATGAACAGGCAGGAGTTGCAACCAGAAACTCATCTTGCTTGAACACGATCTACCAATGCAAGGGCATTGTGCAAGGAAAGATATGCAAGCTGTGTGTTTCTTTTCACACAGATGTCATGAAGGCAACAGATTTTTCCAGCTGAGGCCATAGCTACATTAAGCATAATAAATTTGAGAGATCTGGCACCAGAAAGCTTTTGTCTTCCAAGGCACTGACAATTTTGTAGGGCCCCTCCTATATGCTCGGTTCCAGCTGGCCCTGACTCTTGTCCCTGTCTAGACCTTTCAAAAGCAGCTCCAAAATGTGCCAGACAAATAACTTAATCCTAAAGATGCAAACAACAGGGAATATAAGGCAAATTCTCTAGAAATCATGAAAAACAAAAGATAATGAGAGACATCATTGACAACCTCATCCCTACAAGGGAACTCTGTATGTCCAAGCGGTTTCGTTAGCCCTACAAAATTCACTTAGAGATGAGTCCAATGAGCTATCTAAAATTCAAAGGTGTCAAACAGTCCATTCTTAAAGATGGCCAACATCCAAAATAGCCAAGAAATTGACATCCTGTACAGGAAACCATGAGGTATGTGAGCAAGAGCGTTTTATAAGTAGGATAGACCCATGCTATAGAGAAAGTCCTTTCCCTAGATCCCAGCTCCAGGGGATATACTTTCAGCTGCACACAACTGGCTCCATCATAGTGTGTATTAGTCAGTGCTTAGTTATGGCAGCATGGGGTCTGCCAGAACTACACTATCAGCACACCAACTTCCTCACCCAAAGCTGAGTCACATCTCTTCAAGCAATGGGGCCAACCCTGGTCAGCTGAGCTACACTGCTATGCTTTGCTGACAGGAAGATGGAAGATCAAGGATTTATAAACCAAAGCATTACCACAATTTACCAAGTGAACAGATAATGAACAAGCACCAAGTAGCCCTTACTAGGGTTGAGCTGCTGTCCAACAAAATACACATTTTCTGAGAAACCAGACTCTAACAGGAAGCCACACAAAGAGCGCAGATTTCTAACAGGATTTACAGACCACAGCCATCCCAGAAACAAAACAAAACACTATGATGAACACAGTTTCTCAGTCATTTGTTGTTCTCTAAATCCCAAATAAAAGATTTTCATATGAAACAGTGAGATGGAGATGAACACTACTGCAGGGCACCATCCAGAGAGAGATCTTAACACCAGTCTAGCTTCCAGGTTTACACTTCCAGCTCCTTGTTCCTGCTTTGTGCCATTCCCCAGAGGCGTGACTGCAGTGTAACCTGGTACTGATGCTGCAGAAAAGGTACTTGGACTCATGCCCACAAAAGCATCATACATTCCAAAATCAATTTGAGAGTACTTAGCATGCAGACTGAATCCATATGAAACCGGGTCAATAAAAGACAACTCCATGTAATTTTACCCAGGCCTTTTATCCAATTAAATCCAGCTACAGCACAGCACTGTTTACTAAATGACATTCAGCAGTCCTGCTGCAGACGCTCCTAGTAACTCATAAGAAAATCTAAAACATCTTAAATAAATGTATGATCCAGTCATCGCTGCCTTCCAGCAGAGGGTCAGTACAGAAGTTGGTAGCAGAGAGCTTTCTCAGGGCAAGACAGACAGTATAAGAGCAGCTGCAGGGGCACGAGCACCCTGCACACCATAGCCATGCAGAAAAAGCACAATGCTCAAGCAGCACTGAGCACACAAATCCTTTTTGAAAGGTGGTTTCAGAAAACGCCCAGGTTAAACACATCAATATAATCAGCAGCACCTCTTATAACTAATCAACATCAGCAAGAACAAAGTCCCACCCTGTGACAGGGCTGGGGCTCACTGTCATCAGAGGGAGAGCTTGGAAACAAGAAAAGCCACAAAGCCCCTTTGTGTCAGAATATTTGTTCTCCAATACTGGCACATGGGATTTGTTACATGCAATTGGTGGCCAGTAGTACCAGGAGATTAAAAACCTAAAATACATCTTGATATCCAGTAGACAGAATCTCCTCCTTCAAGTATCCAATCCCCTTAGAAAGCAGAGTCCCTTTAAGCAAGCATGCTATTGTGCTATTGCTGTACTTTGGGCCCCAGTGCATCAACACTGCATGTCAGAGCTTCTTGTTCTATCATACTATTACCTATATACCTTAACACTTAAACAAGTACTTCTTCCATTGCCAATACTTGTGGATCACTAATTACTTCTGTGTTTAAATTAATTTACTGGCAAATATAGACTTAAAATTCTACCAAATTCTTCCTGACAAAGAGCCGTAGTCTAATTTGTGTTTACTTTAGCCTAAAACTGTAGGCTTATGGAGGTGTTTTACACTCTTAACACAAGAATGAAGTTGGATGAGAAATTATATCCATCAGGATATTTTAGGAAGTGCAAAGTGACAAAATGTTTCCTCAGAGGCCAAGATTTGAGGGCTGCAAGAGCTTCCATAGGTATCTGAGCTTGCAGAACTCTGTTGCTTGGGTCATGCAAAGCAGTGGTCTACCACAAACATACATCATAAAGATATATATAGAGATATGAATTATGCTTAGAGAAGGAAAAGGATAACATTACCTGCCTTAATGTCATCCTTTCCCAATGTAAAAAAAAAAAAAGGCTACCATTCTGTCAACTTTAATAAATTACATTATTAATAACTTCATTAACTGAAATGGGACATAATAGTCACCTTTATAGAAAACATCTATGGGTTTTTACTGCTGTAGCTGGTAACACACAAAACCCCTTTGTCAATTGGGCTGATTATGCTCCCCAGCAGAAAGAGCTAACAGTCTACAAGTAGTAGCTACAGATTGAGCAAGTTTTTTAAAAAGCAGGGTCTCTATCTGAAGCCAGAGTCTGAAAAAATTCCCAGCCTGTATGGTGCTAACCCACCCTCATCTGCAGCCATCACCAACATAGTCCTTATTTTTATCTTACACTTAACCAAAGAGCATTTCACCACAGTAAATTCTGAGAAACATCAATTCTGACTCCTTGTACTGTTGCTCTCACAACACGTAAGAAAGATTTTATGCAAGGACATCCATATGAACTACCAAAACAATCCACTTGCTTGTTTTTGTGCAGACAATTCAAGATTCACCTTGCGAACAGAAGAATCTTCCTCTTTCAGGCTGTCCAACCCTGCCTCTATCTTCACCAGGAGACTCCAAAGTCCATCCAACCCAAAAGTCCAGAAATGACCAGACTATCCAAGCCAGTTTTATACTGGGAGGAGAACTGCTTCTTGAAGCACAAGAGGGAAGGGCTGAAGCTACCAACCATGAGGTGCAAGCACAGACACTATTACAGCACAAAGTTGAAAAGACTAGAAAATATGTTGAGGGGAAGCATCAACTTTTCTTCTGCATATACAGTCCAGAAAGGAAGAGAACATCTTACCACCAGTGTAGGAGAATACGACGACCATCATGTCAGAGTCCTTGCACACATAAGCCAAAGAATGTTCCTCAGAAAATGGATAGTAAGCTTTTGAAAAAAAGAGTTGCTGATTTGTTTTAACACTGATGGCAACTCTTCTTCTCCCTGGTAAGCTGTTCCATTGTTCAAATAAGCCTCAACGATTATGAATTTTTTATTTCAAGGGCAATTGTGTTAAATCTCAGCTTCCAATTGGAAAACCTTATGACTGTAAACAAGATCTAAACCCCTTGTTAGTAGGTATCACCCATATATCAGCATTTTTATAGAAATTACTTATCATCTCCTAATATCTCTTTTTTAACAAGCCAAATAAACAATGTACCTAATACCTTACCAAGTCAAAAAAAAAGAAAAATCATTCACCTTCCAAGCCCTAGTTTATTTCTTTTGGTCTTAAAATGATCTCAGAACTGAATAAAATTATGCAGTCACAGTCTTTTCACTCTGGAACATGAGTAAGATCACATCCCTCCTTCAACTTGATAACCCCTTTGAATTATTGAAGCAACTATCTCCCACAATCACTAGTACTCTCCCAAATCAGTGTTTTCCAAAGAAATCTTTCCATCTTAAGAGCACAGACCAGTTCCCACATACTTAGTACTCTGCAGTGAGCTGCATCAAACACGTTTTTGTTGGATTTATCATCAGTCAACCAGGCACTTCTACTCATTCTCTAACAGTAACCTTATCTGTCTCTTTCCTCCTCCTCAAATAATTTTTCAACTGCAAACCTTACTGGCAGGTTTTAATAGTACTGAATCCATGGGCTGATACAGATACTAAACAGGACAGCGATGGAAACAGATCCCTGGGGAATCTGACAATAGAAACAGTCTTGATCACAGCTATCTCCCAAGTAACTACCACTTTTTATTATCTATCATTAAAGAGGTTTTTAATCCTTCTAATGTGAGTTGTGCTTGAGATAAGTATTATTTATCTTAAAAAGTGGTCACTTGGACAAATTCAATTGGTTGAGCAATGTTTCACTCTATCAGTATTGCTTTGTACAATCTTGTCAAAATAGACAAGACAGCATTTGTCTGCAAGGATGTATATTACAAAGTTCTGCTAAATAGATACTAACATGTTTTTTATCAGATTCTAATGGGCTTCTTTAAAATGTTGCAAAATTATTTTTACCTTGGATCAACATACAGATAGATAGTTCTTAGCTCTTTGGGTCACCCCTTTCATGTTTTTTCAATAGTGAATCTTGGTGAGCAGCGTTCCACCCTTTAGCAACTCCTGTAGCTTACAAGAACTGGCTAAAAATTAGTACTAATGAATAATGGAACTCTTTGCTTTGGCTATTATCGTTGGACATACCTTACCTAGATCTAGGATGAGCACTGTCTCATCCTCCTCTGTTATTAACTACGTAGAAAACCAGATGTGGTAAAAATACCTCCTCTAAATTCTAAACACAATCTGTTGGGGATTGTTTTCTCCCTGTTTGTTTTTTTGTTTTGCTGTTGTTTGTGAGGTTTTTCCCCAAAAATACACAACTACTTCCTGATTTTATACTGTACCCATACACAGACCTTTTATCTTTGCGTGTAAAAAAAATGATGAGTTCTCTAAACTCAGGCCACCAGTATCTCCATGACTAGCAGATTTCCTTTTTCACCTGCTCCTTTGCTTAAGTTTGCCTCTCATCACAGCACCTATATTCACTGCTATTGACTTCCTCCTCCTCACCTAAAGTGTGGAATGCTTTGAGTTTTATTACCACAATTTCAGCAACTGTGGAATCATGCCTTCTTTGCCATAAGTATGATGCTGCTGAACACTTTATGGCTTCCATTAATACTTCCCTTGTAAAGGTACCTTCCTGGACACTTATCCTGACAATTGTTTAAACTCCAAGAAACAGACTCTTCCAAAGCTCCTTATAGTGCTGCCTGATGCCATATTCTGTTTGTACAAAGCAAATACGGACAAATAACAATCACCAGTACCTAGGCAACGGTGGGATTTCAGGTCAGCTATTAACTCTTCTTTATCTGCAAGAACAAGGTCAACTATTGATTTATTCCACAGTGGGTGCAGAACTGTGCGCATTAAAACCTACCTACGCCTTTCTAGAAGCTTTCTGGAATTCTTTTCATTGGCCTCATGAAACGTAAAGTAAATATTACCTGTTTCAAGCAGGCCATATTATTTCCCTCCCTGTAAGATGCATATATATATACACATATATATATATCTCTATCTATCTATCTAAGGAAATGTTTGGTCCACTCCTGAGGATATCTCAAGGACCTGTTAGAAACACATTATAGCTGAGAGATGGTCAGAACCCAAATAATTTGAATTTGTTAAGAAATCCTTATGGTTGCAGCTCTGCCAAATGGCGCAGGTTTAGAAAGCGTTATGTAATCTGTATTTAATCACACGTGGGACAACATGTCTCAAGTCCACCTCTACTCAAGTCTGGACAAAAGCATTAGAGATTTTCTGTGCCCCAGGACTGGGCTGACCTCTCGCATGCTGTTCCATCCTTAAGGGGACTTCTTTACTCCCTCCCTACCATCACATTTATTTCTTCCTCCACGGCTTTACTGTCTACCCAATTTCTCTCTTTGTACAGTAGCTTGGGAAAATCACTCCAGGCAAGGATTTTGAGTCTCTCAGATATGACGCTGAGGAGATGTGACCTGACACACAGAAGAGAGAGGGAGAAGATGGGGGTTACAGGCTAGTCACAGCTGAAGACTCAGACAACCATGAGTCCCCTTTATGAGAAAGGGTAGGTTTCAGTGAGTCACCCAAAGAAAAGCATCTTGTTCCTGAAAAAGAAATAGAAGCAAGCAGGACTCAGAGAGCATGCTCTCCTGCTTGAGGCTATGAGCATGCTGAGAGAAGCAGCACTGAAAGAAAAAGGAAGATGTGCGAGAATCATTCATTATTTTCTTGGCGGAGTAGCAAAGTTTTCTATTACAGAAAAATGGCACATGGGGTGTTTTGTGTCCCAGAAGATGAACACTCTTCTGGCAGGCATAACTCCCACCAAAGGGCCAGGTGAACTACCAAAAGGTTTTACAAGGAATATATCATCTATCCAGTTAAAATCACATCAGTGTGCTGGAACCTGAGATTATGTTCAGAGAAAAAATAAACACCAGAGGAACATCAGAAACCAATGCATATAGCATTATTCCCCATCCCTCCTATGGACAAAAAGGGCACCATTTAGGCCCAAAAAAGGACAAAAACCTTAAAGCAAGTAATTAAGGTGCATTTTCTACAAGTCACTTCTTAGGACAGCAGCTCATTTAAACTGCTTGGTGTCCCAACCTGCAAAGCATAGCCAAGAGTCACCAGGACAAGGATGTCCTTGTGATTTCCATCTCATCCATGTCTCCCACACCAGGAGTATATAGCAGAAAAGCATCGAGGTGAACAAGTGTGAAAAAGGCTAGTTGTCAATTAAGCACCAGTCCCAGGAGAAGGGACAGCAATGGGGAACAATTTATGTAAGTGATGCAGCTCCCAGGAGACGGGAACAGCCATAGCACAGAGCAGGATGTGATAAATACAGATTGTAGCAGGTGGTCCAAGAACTGGCTGTGATTTCAGCAACTATTTGTCTAAACCGGACAGAACTGCCTACTGCACAGCCCTGCAACAGCAAAAAAGCAAGCTAGAAAAACTACAAAAGCAGAGCAGAAGCTTCAGCAATCACAGATTGCCAGGAGATGAGTTGAATTCTGAAAACATTCCTGAAGACATCAAGAGTATAACAATAATCTAAGGTATGAACAACATGGAAGCAAAACCAGGCCTCTTGCAACAGAATCACAGATCCATAGTTTTGGCTGGGAATTGACTCCAGAGGTCATTTAGTGCATCCCCTGCTCACAGCAGGTATAATGAGATCTTTTTGGCCAGGTTGTGACCAGTCAAGACAGATATCTTCAAGGACGGAGGTTCCACAGCCCATCTGGGCAACGTGTTCCACTATTTAAGCATCATCACAAAACCCCTAAAATTTTCCCAGTATCTAATTGATAAATCAAAGGCAGAGAGGCCCTGTGAAGAGAGCTAGGCAAATTAGAGGGCTGGGCAATCACCAACCATATGAAGTTTAACAAAGACAAGTGCCAGATTCTGCACCTGGAGCCCTGGATGTACGGATTGGAGAATGAGACACTGGAGAACAGTGCTGCAGAAAGGGACCGGGAGGCCTGGTTGACAGTGAGTTAGGTATGACAAAAGGCCTGAAATTCACTTTTGTTGAGTATATTAACATTTCCCTCAGCCCATTTCTTCAGCCTGGACAGGTTCCTCTGAATAGCAGCCTTGCCTTTCTGCATTTTGACCATTGGTTCGTTCCTTTTATACTGTCCAGGCTACAGACAGATAAGCCAAATTCTTCTCTCATTTACAGCGTTCAAGTCCATGAATTAGACACATTTACAATACTGAACACTACTCTGCAAGTGAGTGTATGCTTTTGTGTATGCATACACACCCACACAGATGGCTCAGGTAATGCAACAACTGAAACAGAAATACTGCAGAATCTGGAGGAGCAGCTGCTATAAGTGAGGACCAAGGTGTACACTCCAAGCCTAAGGTGACAAGAGCTTTGGGCTTTCCTGACTTTGATCCTTTGGACTGCACCTTATAAAGGTAGCAGCTGTTAACTTCATAAATATTTCTGAAGACTTTAAAACATACCATCAACCAAGGATCATTTTATAATTATATCAACAAGTCAAATACTCCTGATGATGATGATGATATGACATATAGATAACTTCACCTCAAGGTTAGGTCATGAGATACCTAACTTGTTTATCTGTTTTCACACAGGATGAGTCACCACGTGTACTCACAAACACATAAGGTCTTCCTCAAAGACCTTATAAATCAAGAATCATGAATAGCATCCAAGGATTAGGGAAGCCAAACTATGTAGTCAAAAGAAACAGAAAGTGTATCATATACAATGTAAAATACCATCTGACTTGCACTAGCTTTTCCACATGCAATCACTGGTTGGCAAATTGTTTGCAGCCATCTTTCATCACCGAAATGGATCACGAGGAAAGAAATACTTCAGTATGTTTCTATGCAACTGAAAAACAGTGCTTTGCAAGAGATATTAAATCAGTGTTTAATCCTGGCCTTTACTCAGAAATAAGGTGAGGTTTCATTTTGTTTTGCTTTTTTTCCCAAACCAATTGCTAGATTACACTGAATATTGTTGCTCAGAGAAGTTGTGGGTTGCCCAGAGCAGTTGTGTATGCCCCATCCCTGGATGTTCATAGCCAGGCTGGTTTGAGCTCTAAGCACACCTACTGAAAGATGTACCAGTCCACAGAAGAGGTGTTTGAACTAGATGATCCTTAAGGTCCCTTCCAACTCAAACCAATCTATGATTCTATGAACATCTTAATAGGAAGAACACTGTTATAGTTCTCATGTGTATTTACCAGCTAAGTTAAACACTACTCATTTTCCTAATCTTGCAAATATATTAGAGTGCTGACTAAACTGAGGAGGAAGAGCTTTTCATTCACACAAATACACAGCACCAGGTGTCCCACCTGTGGAGAAGGAAAATCTGCCATGCCTGAAAAGGTGCTCATAACTTACCCCAAACATCTGCCGAAGGTCAGGATCTCGAAAGCGGAAGGGAATGTTAGACACATGAAGTCGTTTCGGAGTGGATTTGCTCTCAGTATTCTCACTGCTCTGTGTCTGTGATTGCTGTCCATCTGTCTGTGCCCCTCCTTCTGTCTGCTGAAATCAGAAAAGACAAAAGTGTGCGCATGAGTAGAAATCACACAAATTACTTTCCTGTGCCTTGTCTACCCCTTCTTAGGTATTAGCACTGCACTTGCAATGGAGCTATCTAGCATTTGACAATTATTTTGATAAAGCCAGCAGCACTTAACAATTGATCTGTTGTTCTTCCCCTCTCTTTCCATGAGTAAACACTAATGAGATCTCAGCCTCCCTCCCCTCCAATCACCTTCCAGCTTAGTAGATTTGTCTTTGGTTTTCTTAAATTGCTTCTCTCTTTTAGCCCATTCTTCCTCACTTCAGCTGCCACCATATGAAAGCTCTAATGAAGAGACGGATTTTTTATATCCTGGAGCTGGGAGGTAGTACCGCCACTCTAATCTCATGTGGCAGGATGTTCATGCAATCATCAAAATCCCACAGCTGAAGTGGCAGCTCTTCACCAGGCCAATACCAGAAGTGCATCCCGAGGCAAAACGGCATCTGCTCTGTCAAGCTCCCTTCAGTGAAATATTACCCCAAAAGAGGATCTATAATTAAATGGTAAAATCCATATAGAAACTGCTTACGGATGTCTCTGATTAACTTTTCACATATATTTAAGTGAGCCCAGGAACAGGAAACACTCATCCCCACTGTAAGACTTATAAAAATTGCAAGTGCTGCTTTTTGCTACCAATTCCACAACTAAGAAAGGCAACTTGTTCCACTGTTCTCAAGCGCTCACTGGCATGGCAAAGAGAGGTCAAGGGGTACACCAGGGATATTTTTCACAGAAAAAGTACAAGAGGCAGGCAGAGGAATAAGGGAGATCTGTGTGCCAGATGAGTCCTAATGCCTGCACAGAGACTCCTGGCAGGAGAAAAGTAAGGAATAGAACCTTAGCCGCTTGTGTGAGCTTAGACTGGAAAGTGCTAAAATTTGAGCGCAGCATTAAATATAAAGGCAAGGCCCCTTTGCAAAATGGCTCGATGAGAAAATAGCATTTCTCGCACTTTAGTCAGAACGATGACCTCAAAACCTCAGAGCCACAGAACAAAGCAGACTACAATTTGGTCGGTTTTATTGCTCTTGTCCCTTTCTAAGTGCATTAACTGACAGGCCAAGGTATTCAAAGAGCACCCACCCACTCACTCTGTCTCCTGCTGCTTGCCTCAGACTGCTAGGAGTCAAGCTTTGACTACCCATGTGATACACCTTTAAGTGTCATTTCAACTCTTTACAGATGCCAACCTGACTTCCTCCTTAACCCATCAAGTAAAAAGAAGTCCTACAATAAAGCAAGGACTGCAATTGCTAAGAGTCAGTCTTTTAAAGGCACTGTCAAAAACACATGTGGGCCTTAAAGATGTAAGAGCAGGGGTGAGGTTTTTGCTGGTTTGGGTCCTTTTTTTTTTCCTATTTTAAAGATGTGATTTGTATACCAAAGATCAAAGAAATCTGAGGAGAGTTGCCCACACCAATTCCCAGCCACTGACTGGACTTGTTAAGCTGCTCTGCACATCATTTAATATAGAACACTTCACAAATATTTGGTAACATCTCTTCAGAGATAAACTCAATTTACTACACTAAGAAAGTATCTTCTGCCCAGAAATACCACTTAAAGATATGACCTTGAACTTGCATATTGGTTACAAAGCAAGTGTATATACAAAGACAAGAGCAAGCAAACAGTAAGCACTGGAGTCTTGCCATTCTGAGCACAGCAATGGGAGCTTTCCATTTCATTTCAGTAGAGATGTGCATGCAGCACAAAACATGTTTGATCTGGTTAACATAAATTATCTGATAGGAAGAATGACAATACTGCCCTGACAGGTATGTCTACTTCCCATAACTGTGCAAGTCTCAGAGAAGCCTTGTAGAATGAAGCATTTTTATTTGTCTAAGACTCATTCACCCCCCCAAATATCAAATTTTTGAGGAAAAATTTCAGCAACTTTCTTTTTGTCTTATCCAAAAGCTGTGCCCCGCATGTTCCCTCTCTTCTCCTTCCCTCACTTCTATGACAAAAAGGCTCTTCAAACTTATAGAGAGTATACCCTAGGGGAAGAATCAATGCAGCTGGCTTGCAATTAAATCACACCATGCTACTTAGTTGTTTTATTTTTATGCCTCCATCGGAGTCCTCTGCTCCTCAGGGCAAACCTGTCCAAGAAGGACAAAACACAGGAGTAGCTTATCTATCACCACTGCATGCAACACCTGCAAGTGAGTACTCCAAAGTAACTCCCAAGAATCACCAATATTCCTGCTAAAAGGGACAGCTACATTAAAATATAGGTTGCACAAGACTGGATCTGCTGATTCCACAGAGAAGGAAGCCAGAATGCTGTTTGCACTCCTCTCCTACCCACGTGTTCCCAGGCAGAGGGCAGAACTCCTTTCTTACCAAAGGTGCGATGTATCATGTACAGTGGCCTGCTCAAAAGCACTCACAGCTGTTCCTGCATATGGCAGAGAGCTGCTGCCACACAGGAGTCATTCTGCAGCACGCGAGATGTGTACAGTAAGACAAATGCTTCAAAGAGTAGAAATGATAAAAGGAAAAAGGGATCTTGGTCTACTCTTATTTTTTAACTGTACTGAGAGACTCCAAATGTTTTTCATGCTTTCACATAACCCGATTTTGCAATAGCAGTAGTTTAACATTAAATACCTTCTTCTGCATGCTGTAGCTCCCTCATCTCTATCATCCATGGCCCTAAGGTAATATTTGAACTTTCCACAGCTGTAACATTAGCTCAATACATTTGTCCACTGCCACAATTCAGCTACAACATAAATGAAAAAAAACCCATCTCTTCAGATCTTTTTTTTTTCCTTTTACAGTTATTCCTTGGCTTAATTCATTAGAAAGGAGATGAAAGGAAGGGCCTGAAGCCTGTTCTCAGGCAGCACATTACAGAGCCTGGCAGCAGCAGTGCTACCCTGACCAAGCCAGATGATGAAAGCCCTAATTTCACCAAGTGCCCACTCTCCACCTTGACTCCTTCCCCACAAGGCGTTCAAGCTCCTTCTGGCCTCACATCAGCACCTCCAAGTGAAGAAAGAGACCTCTCCCTTCTCCAGAGAATCAGCTCAGAAGGGCATTAATACATATTCTCTAGGCCCCAAGGTCTGTCATCAGGCAATACAGACATGCTGCAGCAAAGGTCTCACATTTGGGAACAGTACTGGATTCACTGCACCTCCTCAGCATAGTCTGTGTAACATATACTGATGCAGGTGATAACGCCATTCATGCCTGCACATGCAAGCTTTGAGCTCTGCTCAAGGTCACTGAGAGACACATCAGAGCTCAGGACAGCAAAGCATGTGCTTCACTTTTAACTCCTTGCTGCCTGTGCCCCCAGGTCAGCTGCTCCCTTACACCTGGCAGCAGCAAGGAAACCCTAAGCAAGAAGAGGCAGCTGCAAAGAGAATCACAGATTATACGTGTGCATATACACATGTAAAAGGGGAGGAGGACACCTAGCAACACAAAGCTGTTCCAAAAGGTTTAGCTCTACAACCACCTTCCCACCACTCAACTGGTGGTCTCTATCCTAATGCAAGTGATAAACAACCAATTGCTGAGGATTTCCCCTCAGCAGCAGGGAGGCAGGGGCTCCAGCACTACCTGAGCTCCGAGCAGATCTCCATCTGAATGGCTAGACAGAGGGATGTCTCCCCGGTGAGCCAGACAAGCACCGATGCAACAGACCAACACAGATTATTAATACCCAGCACATTCTGCTTCCATCTCCCACTTGCTTCTAGAACTGGAACCGCTTCAGATCCAAGTTCCAGACAAACAAAAAACAACCCCCCATTCTCTCCCCCAGGAAGCAGGCAGTCCAAAACGTTGTGAATCATACTGAGGAGGTTAAGAGCCATAAATCACTGCAAAGAAAATATTTACAAAATACAAACTGTAACTAATAACTATATTTAAAAGGGGATTTGGGTGGCTTACAAAATCTAGGAGACAGACTGTGCTCACTCCACTGCTCCCGATCAGTCTTGAATCCAAAAAAAGCCAACACCAAACACTCAACCTTGTTTGGATCAAGAGCTTGAAGAACTGTGGGGACAAGGACCAAAAGCTACAACTAAGAGAAGGCAATCTTCCCACCATGAAGCAGAGCACAGATAACGTGGAAAAATCTCTACAACTTCTAGTGAAGAACCTGTATCAAAACAACCAGTCACCCACCAATGAACAGAACCTACTGAGGAGGTTTCATGGAAAAAAAATTAAAGAATTAGGCCCTAAACAAAAAATTAATCTCTTTCCCCACCACACTCTACTAAAGTAGGTTTGTGGTCCCACACATCCAATAGCAAATGTCACAGGAACTTCAGCTGCTTAAACGCTTGTTCAGCAGATGGAAGACCTTAGGTTTAATTATCACTTTTCAATAGCAGTAAATATAATTTTACAATTATATCCATGCACTTGGTTTTTCAGAGATGCCAGCAGTGTTATATTAAAAAAAACTGGGGGCTACTTACAGGCACAATTAACTATTATCCAAAATATTCTGTATGCTAAAAAAAAGATCAAAAAATTCTACCAATTAACTTCTACAAGGCTTTTTACTATTTTCCATACAGTCAGGTGACTTTAGGGTATATTTTTTCTGATATATATTTTTTGTTCGTTATCTATTTTCGGACATACTCAAGCTTAAGTCATTTTATTCACTTCCCTCATTAAAGACATACGTCACAGAATACAAACCTAACATAAGAAAGCACATAGGAAACTGCTACCAGTGCTGCACAACACCTCTGATGTGTCCACTAACATTTTCAACCCAAATATTGGTATTTCTAACAGTATTCTTTAATGCTTTTTTTCTTTTCCCTCTCAAATGAAGTGGTGAAACGGAGCCCCCAGAAAGGCCTGCTCTGCTGGTCAGATTGTCAAACCTCTTTGATAGTGGCAAAAGAACTGCCACACAGTGACAGACTTAAGATCCATCCAGCCCATCATCTTCTTTCTAACAGCAGCCAAATATGTGGCATCTGTGGAAAGATGCAAGAACAAGGCAAGTTTTCTCCAGCAAACTAAGCCAGCTGATGTCTCAACTTGCAAAGCATCCTGTAGACAAGAGCTGCAATGCTAATTTTTTCATTATACGGAAAAATAAGTAGTAAACCCTGCTCTTTTTTTCATACATGGCACCCAATTATTTCCCATGTGGATCCTAGTAAGTGAAAATGGGAAAGCTCTAGATTTTAGCTGCTTTACCATGCAATCTTCTATGTCCTTGTCATATATCTTTGTTCCTGACACCTCTTTCTGTAAATGAAGATTTCATTCCTTTACATAAAGAAACTGCTACATCCCTTTCATCATCACTTTTATCCCTCCCTTTACTTCTGCTAGATCTGGTATAACCTTTGAGAGATACGCAGAAGATCCACAGCTATATACTCCAACGTAATGATACTTGCTGACTTATTTCCCGTTTCTCGTTATTAAATCTGCCTCACTAGACACAAGTCTGCAAGTGCTGACAATCTGCCTCATATTCAAAGCAAACTCTTGATGTTAAATGTCAGGGTTTGCAACCTCAAGACAGCAATTTCTAAGCCGAGGTGGCCAAACAATCAGGAGCAAACTACTTATTTGAAGCTAGCTCTTCCTCATGTCTACCTGCTCAGCATTATCAGAAAATAACTGATGACATTCATTAAACATATTCTTCACCTGAAATACCTCACATGGGCAATTGCTTTAATTACTAAAGGGATGAAAAGTAATTACAGAGGAAAATTCTGCAAATTCAGTCTAGGCAAGACTTCCCCAAGGGGAAGTCATCATTATAACACCATCCATGTGTTGCAAAAGTCAGTTGAGGAATCCTTGGTGTCATTGGCTCTCTTTCTAAGCTCTTGCTAGATGTACAAGGCACAGCCAGATGACCGAGCACCTTCCCCGTCTTGCTTCTGAACATGTCATATACGGGCTCCCCACCACAAATGTGTCTTCTTTGAGATTTTGAAAATCAATATCCCCATATAGTACAGTGGATAAGTTAAATACATTTCAGTACAGTACATCAAGAAGCAGAGGCACGATGCTCTGTAATTAAATAATGCCTTACACTGGCTCATGACAACATAACACCAAGGCGACAGCACCTGCCATTTTCATTTGAAGTAATTTACATAAACTTATTCCTCTACTTCTATACCTCCAGCTGCATTCCATAATTTACACAGACATACAAATTCTTCCCTCTGACATTAACAAGAGAAACAAGTTGAATAATCGGCTTGCAGTATTAAGTGCATTGCATTTACTACCAAGCAAGCTTTTTTACTTCAGCAGATGATTAATCTTCCCTCTGTGGGTAGAGTACCAGGAGATGCAGAGAACTGACAATTGCTCTCGGCTTCTGGCCATGCTCTCCACACGCTCACCTTGCAACAACAGCATTTGCTGGATCCCTCCAAGAACTGCTCTAATTCATTAACCCAGCAAAAGAATTGGACAGCTTTCTGCCAGGTCAGTGAATTAAAGTGGCTCACGTAAGGAATGCCAGAGACAGTAAATAGGAGTGGGAGTTTGCACTTGGAGCCAGATCTCTCCTTTCTGACAGCAGTGAATCTCTTAGATCAGCTCAGCTGCCAGAGGTACTGCAGCCTAATTAGCATCTCCCCTTGCAGCTAGCTGTGCTGGGTGTTTCCATTAGGCTAAGAGCATTAAGGTAAACCAAGAAGGGGGATGGGGGAAGAAACCCAGGCAACCCAGCACCCTAAGTGAAATGCTGAGCATCAACTGTTCAAGAGAAGGGCTGCAACAGACAGACCAAGTAGGCCAAATATGGTCCTGTACCTCAGCCTATTTTTAATCCAGGTCTTTCAGCTGTGCTTTGGGACAGTATCAAGAGAAAGGACAGATGCTTGGACATGCAGATTGAGAGGTCTTCCTGCCACATGCCAGGCAAGAAACAAAGCCCCACAGATGAGACCTGATCCTAAAATAGAGATTCCAAAATATGAAGCTGTTTGTATTACACCAACTACTGTGCCAATTTCTTTTCCATGCCCCAATCCTGAGACCTCCAAATGCTTCCACTACATTCAGACCTCCATAACCAAGTTCATCCTAAGCTCATGACACCAACCAGTCATTCCCCTTTGATCAGGGTTTTTAGACTGCGTAGGAAGGCATGGACTTCGACTCTCAAAGTTTATTTTACATAAGTTCACTTCTCATCTTTGACCTCAGGCTCCCATATCACTGTCTATTAATTCAGACACCACCACTAATCTCAAATCATTCTAGCTAACTAGCCAAATTTCTATGGAAAGGTGCTCCCACACCCTATATCTTAAGGACCTGGTTACAGACCACACGACAGTGCTGTCTAACACCCTACCAACAAGATTAAGCCCCCTTTCTATGAGCAACCTTTAAGCTACCCCCATGTCCTTTGTTACTTTTGCCATTATCCTAAAGGCTATCAGCCTGAAAAGCAGGAAAGCCACGCCATCTGACCACACCTTTTGCTATCTCCCTCTGTCCTGCCAACACGACCAATCACAGGCCTTGTTCTTAAAAGCAAGCAGGAAACTTATCTGACCGGCTGAAGGAATTTCTGAATCATCCCATGGGAGCACAGGCTTCAAGTCAGCAGCTAAAATATCCACTGGCTGTTGAATCTGGGGTATCATCTTCACACACGTGACAGCAGCTGTGCTTGTCAGTCACAATAACGGGAGGGAAAAATCATACCTCACCCATGATGGCTTTTTGCTCTATTTAAGTTAGCACTCTTGTTTGCACAAGATAATAAAATGGTTAAAGGAGAAGATGCCTTAAAGCAAAACACTCTAGTCCACATGGACTGAACATGTGTGTCAAACAAGTAATGGGAGCACACAGGATGGACAAAATGCTTAACATTAGCTGTAGATGTTTAAGATGAAAAAAATAACCTATTCTGCTGTATTTTAATAACCTTCTTTAACTTGAGTAACTACTGAGCCTTCTTGCTTCCCCTAGGTCCTACATCATTAATCAGGGTACTGACGAGAAGAAAAGTTACAAGGAATTACATCCTAAGGCAGCCCACAGAAACAAAATAATTTCTTAGAGGAGTCCTAGACAAAAAGATAAAGAGACTTGGAAGATCCAGGATGTAGTGGATGTGAAAGTCTGGTCTGTGAAAAGCCCCTGGTTGAGGCACTTTTACCCCTGCTCCCAGAGGTTTCTTCATGTGTCACCATCTGGGATCCTCTGGGTTTGATCGGTCCCAGCCATAGCAGCCACAGCAACGCCCCTGTGTGTGCCCTTACCCTTTCCCAGCCAGCTATGGCCACAAAGCCTGACTCTGCATGCTCAGCTTGCACGTCTTTAACCACATCAAACGGTAACTCCAGACATGCACACCTGTTTCCAACAGCCAGTCCAAGTGCTGTGTGTTATTCAGCCTATTTCTTGGATAACCCCCTGCCAGTCAGGCTCTCTCCACAGACTCCTGGCAACACCACTGCCTGCCAGCAGTCTCCCAGCAACACTCCCTCCCGCACAGATGGGCTCCCAGTCCCTCCTCACAGGCTAGCCACAGGCTATGGGCTCCTTGGAGCCAGCACTGGTTGATGAAACACAGAGCTCAGCCCCGCAGAGCCACAGAGATGGCTCCTAATATGGAAGAGGAGCAAGGAAGGCTGGCAAGAGCTTACATCCAAGGTCAAGGCTCACATCATTTCCATTAAAAAGAAATGCTCTTAAGCTCTGGACAAGGAAGGGAACAGCAAAAACACACGGGAAAAGCCACTGCTCTGTTTTTCATTCCCTGTTTCCAGCTTCCTCATCCAACTGGCAGTGCCTGAGATAGCTGTTTGCTGGAGATGGGCAACCCAAATCTTATGTGTCGGAATAGTATTGGACAATCTGGTGCTAAAACAATGACTTGCATTTCTGCACGCTGCATCAGCTCTAAGTTTTATTTCCTGCCTGGTCTTCTTTCCTTATCTACTTTTTTGTTTTGCCAAGCAAAGCACCCTAAGTTCCTTTTACACACTACCAATGTGCCTTACACAGTTTGTACTCTTTTTCTTCTTCAAGATGCCGAAGTTGTGGCATTCCCAGGAAGAAATCAAAGATATCTTATCTAAGTCATAACCAGTGGCGCCAACCACGCAGCCACTTCCCTCTGCGGAAGGAGCAGAAGCACACATTAGCAACCATGAACACTTGAGCTGGCACTATCAGTTCTTCCAACTGTTGGCACTGAATTCATTCAGTACTTACCAGGGGAAAAAAAAAAACCCCACAACTCTACAAGCCAAACACTAACTACAAGTAAAACTGAAAGCATTAACAGATTAAATCCGCCCCTGAGCGCCAAAGGCTCCCACCATAAGGCTCTTTATTAGGAAGTTAAGTCTTAACAAGTGGCTTAAGGGGTGGATAAAGCTTTTCCTGGGATAATCTGCCAGCATGTTGCCCAGTGCCAGTTCCAGGCCATGGAAAGAAGAAAGGAAATATCTAAGATGATGAAAATCTTGGTTTGGCAAATGGACGACCAGTAGCTGAGAGCTCATCTCCTATCCTTGCTCTCCAAAGCTCCCTGCTGTCTTCAGAAAGTCAAGGAAAAGTAATTTTCTACTTTGTTAGCTTCCTGAAAACAAAACCATATTGGGATTACACCTAGAATGCATGTGCTCACGCTATTTCTTTGTACTGTCAACCCTCCAGAATCTGCCTCCATCACATCTATTTGAACCATTCGCCAATTAACACAAAGTAATTAACACTTTTGAAAGAGACTGTCTTTGGTGACAACGCCACCATGGTAAAAACACCATGATCATGATTTCAAGTACTACTGCTCTCTGCAGGCACCAGTTTACAAGGGGAATATGCAAAAGGAGAAACCCAGTAATGGAAGGTCAGAAGCCACGTTTTGTTTATAATTCTCTCATTTCAAGTCTACTGCTGGTTTGCTGCACACTTGAGAAACAGCAATCTAATCACTGGCTGCTTTTCCCCAAAGCAGCGTGACGCTCTGGCTGGGCAGCCCTGTGCACTTACTGCAAGAGATCCGTTCTGCGTGCTGGCCGTGTTCGTGCTCTGCTCTCCATGGGGCTGCGTGCTTCCGTAGAGGGTCAGATTGTGCTCGCTGGTCTGGCCTGCATAGTCCTGAGTGTGTGGCACCCCATACTCTGTGGGAATCCCATTCTGTGGGGGTGGCGGAAATGGGATTGTGGTGAATGGCTGCACCATTGCATCAGGAGTTGCTGACGGCTCCTGGTTACCCTTAAGAAAGGAAAAAGGAGAAAACAGCTTTATACTACTACAGAAGATAGATCAAAACATCAGCCTGAGAAACAACACACGTTCATGTGAATATCCCACCCACCGTCACCATAGTATTCCACAGTCTTCTATTATCTCTCCTATCAAAAAGCACATGCCTTGCTCCTCTGAGCCATGACACTGCTTTCTTAATCTTTTCAGGGCAATTTTCTTGCTACTGGGTGGCATATAGCAAACAAATTACAGGGTTTGCAGATTGCATACCCCTGTGATCTCACACAAAGCTTTACACACAGTAAGGTGTTATTTCAGAAGAGGGAGGACACACTCACACATTGGAACAGAGAAAAACACAGAAGAACAGGGTTTCTCAACATCGCTAGAAGTACCATAACTGGGTCCATCTCCTCCAGCCTGACCCTCACCGCTCACAAGCAAGCCCACAAGCAAGCACATTGTGTGGTTCAGAGCACACCTCTCTGCTACGTTACAGCGATAAAAAGTACAGTTTTTAAAACCCATGTGTGCAGAAGCCCCCTCCTTGCCCTGGCAGCACTGCGTACAGAGCACAGGTATCTGTTGCTGGAATATCCCATTTGCTTCTTGCTGGCCATGCAGGAGACACCAAAGAGCTGCAGGGAAACAAGCTGAGATCACAAGCCAGCCACACAGTCACTCTCTCCCAATCCTGAGCATCTCTACAATCACGCAAGGCATTAATTACCCACTCCTCCCTCAGCTTAGAGTATCCCACAGAGACCTCTTGCATAGTGGACTTTTTAGAAGCTTTTAGCACTGTCTTAGATGTAGCTAACACCAATCAGATGACTCGGAAACAAAGAATTGACCATGCAAAAGATATCCCCAGAAGACAATAAAAATGCTACCCCACCATATCAGAAAACCACAAGAAGGAAACAAAAAACCATGCAGCCCTGCAGCCCTCTGCATGGATCTCACCAAGGGGGGAGCTGCATTCAGCCACCTGGGGTGAAGGAGAACAGCCTTGACATTGAAGCCCAACCCTAGGAAGCCCAGGCTGCTGCACCGCTCCTACTGCTTTCACCGCTGCAGCAGAAAAAAAATCCACAGAAAAGATTTATGATAGGAGGGCTGTTTGATTTATGTGCGTGTCAACAGACTAATCCTGATTTTAAATTTTGGCTGCTATTCCAGCCCTGGGTCCTCCCCCACAAAGCCTGAAGGTGCTCAAGGCTATTCTGACACCAGCATGCTTAAATCAATGGAGTAAAAAGCGAAACAGACCTTATCCCGTGGATAGGAAAGGCAGAGTGGGAATTACCAAGCAGCCTTTGAGCAGAGAGCATGCAGGGGCTGACGGACCTCCAAAGAAGCTGGACAAACCTTTCAGTCCCTTTATCAGCCTACCTGCAGCTTTCCCTTCCAGGCGGAGGAAACAATGATAAATGCAGTGCACCTCCAGCCAGCACCGGGTCATTCAGACACTGGCTGAATCCCAAATTTGCTCTGACATTAGTCTATCTGGTCTGCCTCCCCTGGGGGCCACGTGGCCACGCGCTCCTGCAGCTGGGGAGAAGGAGAGGGAAGGGCATTCAATACCACTTAGCAGAGCCGAGCTGCAGCCTTGGCCCGTGCTGAAGAACGGACGGTTTCAAGTCCAGCCTTGCTGCCTGCAGGAACACAAACTCCGCAGCCCTATCTGAGAAAGAAAAAATTCAGGCGAGCCTGCCAGCTGTGGCCAGCGCTCAGCTCCTTGCACGCACTCGCCCAAGCAGTTGCAGCCCTGCGTCGCGTGCTCGCAGCTCTGCAGAGGTTTTTTCACGCACCAAGCACATTTTCTGAAAGCAGGACAGGATTTTTGTTTCCCCCTCAAAAAGGACGGCAGCTCCACCAGCCCTTCAGTTCTGCTCGTTCCTTTGCTATTCTCAGCTTCAAAGCAAGCCACTTCTGACTCGACCTAACCTATCATCAAGATCTGCAGAGCGAGTTCTAAAGCAGGAGGCAGGACAGGCAGAATGATGGCCTTCCACTGCAAAACAGGTATCAGAAATCCTATTGCTCACCTGTTCAGACTGTTTATCCCCTGACACGACAGCTCCATTCTGTCCACATACCGTCTCCTTTCCAAACTCTTCTGTTTACAGTATTTCATTGTGTTTGATGGTCTGCGTTCTTCCGTACAGCCCACATTGTCTGCCCCCCTTTCTTACGTTTCAAATAGGAGCTAAATAGGAAACTGACTTTTTCAATGAAAAATTTTTCCACAGGAAAAACGGAGGAGCAGAAACTATTTCCAGTCTTCTCATAACAAGCTAGATTTCCAAGCCAGCATCATCCCAGGTCAGAGGAAGAGAATGCTGATTAGCCCCAAACAAAACCTATTCTGCCATCCTGTCAACAGTGCGGGGCTGCTCCCCAAAGGACATAGTCCAGCATTCTGTTCAACCTCACTCTGAGACTGTTTAAAATGCCAGCCCATGAACCTTATATAATCTTACTTTCAATGTTTTTACCCCTTAGTTAATACTGTTCCTTCCAGTTTAAATGCATGTTAGTCTTATAATTGAAGAAGGGAGAGAAAATATTTATCTACAAATGTTTAAAGGACAAAAATGCTTACTCCCTCCTCTGTTGCTTGTAGCATTTTGATAATACGTATTTATTTTGAGTTTAATCACACCTCTCAAGCCAAAATATCTGGCAACTTTTTTTATTACTTCTCTCTGATCTTACTAAGGTTTTTCAAAGAAGGATTTCTGGTGCAGAATAAAATCTTTCTAATACCATTGTCACTCCCCGACTCCTCAAATCACTAACATGCAAAAATCATATCTTTTATTACAAATGCATCCTTCATTTAATGTCTCAGGTTATCTGGAGATCTATCATTATTATATTTGTCCAGGTTTCGTCATCCCATGGACTATCTGTATCTCAAATTATTTTTTCTTGATATGATTATGGACATATTTCCCATCTGATTTTTTTTTTTTGTAATTTTAATTTCCTTTGATGCTTTAGAATTACTTTTTTCTGTTTCCACTACCGTCAACAGAAAAGGACTCCTGATGAGATCTTTGCAGGTTTCACAGCATACTGATATCCTCCAAACCCAGAGAAGATTCTACCTCTTCTGTTATTCTACCAAATTTCAACATTTACACAACACTTCATATTTTCAAGAGCTAACACAGAACACACACAAAAAAGGCCCCATTAATCTTCAAACACAGAACTTGAATTTTTTTCCCTACTTCTAAACCACCAGATAAAATCCTGCAGTCAGGGGTGCTGCTTCTCACACTTCTCAGGAGGTACAGAGAGCATGGAGAAACCCTCAAATTTATGAGTAAAGAATTTCTATCCAATCTTGACATATCTCACTGCATTGCCAGTCCTCCCTGTTTTAGCTCACGAAGATGTCTTAAAAATGCAACAAGAAACCCAGACAGGCATGTCCAAGAGCAGTCACCATCCCCAAGCTTGCACAAGGATGCTACCACAGGACTAGGAAAACCTGGGTGTGGCTCCCCACAGAAACTACTACCACCTTAAACTTCTGTGATGGCATGAAGCAAATTCTAATCAATGTTCAGGAGCAGATAGACACCTCTCTTGGCCACAATGAATCAGGCTGGCAGTCTGCAGCAGGTCAACGTGAGGGACATTTGGTTGCAGGAATAATTTTGGCAGTTCCAGATTAACTGATTAGCTCTGCCAGTTTGTGCTGCCATGCACCAACCACGATAGCTGCCATCCCATGCTCAAACTGGGAAAGGCTGTTCAGTGCAAATGAAACAAGTGAAACAGCGTAATTAGCACACACTCCTTAAAAAACAAAACAAGAACACTTCAGGTACGATATATGTTAACCTATGGTTCACAGAAAAGCAGTAATTCCTGTGTTTTCTATTACTTCTGTTGTTCTGTTCCCACAGAAATCATTCATTCACATCAGGTAGGAATTCAATGCAGCTGCCCCCTTGCAAAATGTTGGCATCTGATTCATGAGCACCCAAGCCCCAGGGCACGAGAAGGATATGGTTACCCATCTGGGCTCTGCTTTCAGGCCCCTATTCTCAGCCCTACAAAGGTCCAGGCACGTCCTCACAGGTGCCAACCTTCTTCCTTAAATCAGGGGTTTGCCTATGCAGATCAGTACAAACCCATCCCACATTTTGTTTAAAAAACAAATCAGCTAAAGCAGTGAAAAATCCCTAATGGAGACACATTTCTAAGAGCTTATGCAGCTTTAAGTTAATTAGTGAACTTTGCAGCTCCAAGGTAAGCAGAGGAACGATGAGTAACCGATGAGTAACGGCACGTGGTGGTACCTTGTGGAAGGGTGGGAGCTGGGGACGACAACTCAACAAGGAGCAACATGGTTCAGCAAATGTGACACAGGATGAATTCTTTGAGCAGACAGCAGGTGGTGATCCAAGATCACGGCACTGGAGCGCCAAGAGCGAACACCAGAAATGCACACAAAGGCCTCCTGCTTCCATAAAACTGTCAAAGATCAGCCTGTTCTGTGAAGGAGGAGTTTTGTTTTCCTCATTAGAGAAATGGGTTTAAGTAGAGGGATATGAAAGGAGCCTTATAACAATGCAGATCCAGATCTCTTCTGTATTGCTATGCCATAATATGCATAGACAGTAAAACCTAAACAGACAAACAAAAATTATACTCCTGGTAAAGCTAAACTAGTACAATTTCTGTATAGATGTGGCAAACTGCCACAAGGTAATCTGTGCTATCCATAACCCCACTGTGAGTCATCAGCATCACAGAAAGGTGCAGGGAAATGGTATGGCATATAAACATCAAACAATCTCTTAAAAATGCCTTTGAACTCTGCTAACCCCCCAAATCACTGGGATAGATGTGAGTATAAGCCTATTAGCAGAATGGGGTTTCTAATACACATGTCTTCACTGAACTAATTTTATGAATCCTTGAAGCAACTGACTTGCAGCTAACGGAGGCAATTAACCTGTTTGTGAAGACCAGAGTTCCAGGCTACGGCTGTTTGCTCTCTGCACTAACCTAATCCCTTCTGTAAACAGCAAAAATGTTTGGAGCTGGGATATGAAGAGCCTGGCAGGAACCTGGAGCCGCTGCCTACCCTCAGCTCTCTGTAAGAAAGGGATCCTTCTGAGTGAGGGCAATGAGGGGACCGTGCTGTCCCTCCTAGAACCCAGGTCACAGGCTCCAGCTGGGGATGCAAACATCACACATGTAAAGCACTGCTCCCTGGCTGTACACAGACAAGAGAGAAAGGGCTTACCATACAAGGCTGCTGCTTAGGAGCATGCGAATAATTAATTAATTAAAAATAGGCTGTGTTTCGCCCCTTCTTGCAAATCAGCAAAAACTGCTGCTGTAGCAGAATCTCTTTCCCAGCCCCTTCCAACACAGTCTCCATTCCCAGTTCTCAGCTGCAGCTTCAGAGGGATTCTGGCTGGAGCTGCCACGGTCTCACCTCCAGCTGTGCACTCCTGCCCTCTCTCCCCTGCCAGCCTGCCCACCAATGAGCTCTTTCAGCACATATCCCAGGAAAAAAAAAAATTTACTCACTTTTTATTGCCAGGTTAGTTTTGTTCCCAGTTAAGAGCGCTGAAACAGCTTGGCAAAGAGCTGGAGGAGAACCAGAGCCAGAAAGGACAGGGGGTGGAGAAGCTTGGGAGGGAAGGGCCATGGGCACCAGCATTTGGATGAGCTCAGGCTGCCAGCGAGCCGCAGTCTCCAGCATGTATTAACCCCCTCCACAGGCAATCCCACAATTTGCCCGCCGATAACAAATGTATCAACAAGCACTTTCTTCGCAAATGGGGATGGATACAAAGCAGTGTGAATGATGCTCCCCACACCCACCAGGAACTCCAGCATTATCCCTTGCAGAAAAAAAACACAGGCTGGGGCATTCATTACACCGAAGATAAATTCCACTCTACAATGACGGCTCCCACAGCACAGGAAACCCACGCCTGGGTTTTTAAAACTGCTTTTGCTCTTAAGGGCCATGAAGATTCTCAAATACAAGACAAAGCGATGTACAGCATTATGAAGTGATTGCTTTCCAATGCCCCAGACACCCCGAAACAGTGACTTGGCCATACCAACCCTGCAGGTGCCCGCAAACATGATACAAGCTCTCTATCCAAAATGCAGCAATAACACTTTCTCCATTTTGGCCATTTCATTACAGATTTTCTCAATGGGAAGAATGGGTAAAATGCCTACAGAAAAGAAATCTAGGGGTGAAAAGAATATATACAAAGGATATAACCATCTCATATACTTCATCTTTGTACAAACCCGTTCCTGGATTCAGAGGGGTATGTGACCCTAACCTGACACCCACTCTCCACACTACAAAGGCATTTCTGTAACTCCAGAGAGCAAGACTGACATGCCTGTGTGTCTGGGACACAGACTGATAAAATCAACACTCTTTCTTGCTGTGGGTTAATCATAAAAGCACCTTGAAGAGGATCACAATAATAAGGGGGTTTGTATTTAATCTGCACATCTGGAGCTTGATCTTTATTTGATCTATGACATACTGTGGTAATAGAAAAGGATGCTGGATTTTGACTCTACTGTCACGGGCACGAGAGCAATTCCTCCTGAATCCTCCCAAAGGCAAACCCTAAATCTAGGTAGTTCTGGAAACATCTGCTGGAATTTTATGGCAGTTGTGTTAAAATAAAGGGAAGTTAAGTTCATAGGTACACTTTTTCAAATTTAAATTGGATGTAATCACTCAGGAAATTCCTTTTGCACTGGGTTAAATTAAGCCTCAATAAGCTAATCTTGCACCAGTTAAAAAGGAAAAAAAATCTAACAAGAGATGCCTGGACTCACACATGCACCTAGCTAACCATTTAAAGGCATGTCTACTTCAACTTCCTGGTGCAAGCTTGCACTAGATTATCTAATCTTGTCCTTCCTAGATATGAAAAGCAAAGGGAAGAACAAGTTATCTTCCAATACACACTCTATCATTCCAGGCCACCAAAAAGTGTTCTGTAAAATAAAGCAGCTGGCCCTTTTTTTTCTTTTTTTTTAATGCATTTAAGAACTTTATGGAAAAGAAGTTCAAGCCCCCCTTTTGTAGGAAAGGATGAAAGAAAACTATAGTCTTATCTTACTGTTATACACAGGAAGCACTCACTCATCTCCATGCTATCATCACTTCCAGTAATGGCCAACTTTTGCTCTAGCCCTATGCACAAACACAGGCTCTCGGTGCTGAATGCATGCACACTCGGTAAGATGCCCTCGGGCAACCTGCAAAGAGGGTTCCTGTTGGATACAGCCAAAGCTATAGAGTTATGCAACATTAATAAGGCCCAGGGCCACATCTACTTACCAGCCTGAAACATACCTTTCAGATTTTAAAAAGCACTGATTTCTGCTCCTGAAATCTACATTATTCCCCACTCAAAAAAAAAAAAATTTAAATGTTACTGGCACAAAGGCATCCCAACAAATGCTTTCAATCCATTCATGTTGTCTGGGGTTGATTAGAGAGAATTGTGCTTCGAGAGACATCAGGGTCCCAACATCTGTTTGCATTCCGTATTAGGAATTAAACTACCTCTGAGAATTACTGGGGAGAAGGGAGTATGGGTGGAGAACAAAGGAAAAAGCCACCAGGATGGATATATCCTCAGCAATAAAGCCAGCAATTAAGAGAAAAGCTCAGGCTCAATTTTTTGGTCCAGATTGGTCCTTTAGCCTCTACCCTGGTTGTGTTCCTCCCAGCTCTGCAAGATTCCAAGTGACTATTTTCCACTTAACATTCATAGTCAAACATTCTTGGGGGAAAAAAAGATTTCCATAAGACGACTAGCTTTCAACAAATCAGCATGAAAATAATGTCTCAAAATACTAGGAATCGAGTCCTCCATTAATCCAGCGGGCACCCAGGGTGGCAGAAGCATGTCCCACACAAGGGATATTACTCCTCTGTTAGGCAAAGACAGCTAAATTCCTTCTCTGGGACCAGAATTGAAGTGAGTCACAGCTAAGGAACAGTGTGCTGCAGATGTGTCACGTATGTTTAATCCAAGCTAGCTGCCATCAGCTATTCAGCAGATTAGCAAACCAATCACACTCTCCATTGCATGACTGTGATCCTCTCTCAGGGAAGCAGCAGAAACCAGAGGCCAGTGGTGGGGAAGGAATGGGCAACTGCTTTTCAGGAGAGGCCCATGGTTGGAGCAGGATATCTGGGCACTATGTGATACTTTAGATGGCACAGAGGACCTGCCTTTGCTGGTTCTCTGCCTTACTCCAGACAGCTAACCAGTGGTTCCTGGTGCTCCTTAGAAAAAGAAGGGCTACACAACATGGCAATATAACAGGGAACAAAATACCACCTGGTCCCATGGTATCTCTTGACCAGGCTGGCAAGGTAGTGTCACTGTTAGTGTCTCCTCAGCTAATTCTGCAGTCAGACTGTTCACTTCAAACATCTTTGTCTCAAGAGAGAGGGTAACTCTCCAGCTGATGTATTTCAGAAAACCGGTATCTGCTTCTCCAAAACCAACCAAGGACCTAGCTGGACAGATAAGCAATTTTTCATCACGTCTCTGCTCTGCAAATGGATTATTGCTCTGCATCTCCAAGTACATCACCAAATCTCAGGGAGTGTGGAGAGCTATTCCTGCAACCTCAAGAATTCAGATGGCTTTCCTGAATGTTGAAATCCTCATGAAGCTCACTCAGCGCCTTAGAAAGATTTGTATCTATTTTAGTGACAAGGATTTCTCAAAGCCCTCACTATGTGACACAGCTATCTGCAATAGACTCTTCCAGATCTCTCTATATTTCCAGTGCTCTTCTAGGAAGGATTTTGAAGATCACTTTTGGCATCAGGCTTTCCTGTCCTTCTCTCCCCTGCTGTGAAAGCAATGAGCTGAAGGAAGTAGTGAGCTGTGCAGAGGGACTGCTCTGTGCGGACTTGGCTCCTGGAGGAAGGACAAATCTCAAAGCTCTGACAGGCAGCTTCACTTATACTGGCCCCTTCAATTCCCAGATTTCAGCAGGGACAGCAGGGAAGTCTTCCCGCCTGCCTGCACTAACTCCAGCACCACACAGGAAAAAAGCAGTCCTACCTCTGCTGCCAGAGCAGGAGGAGGAAGAAGGGAGAAAGCGCCGGGAAGGGAAGAACACATCTGGAATCAATTGGAGAGCACTGAATGCCTTGGAAAGAACTGCAGAGCTGGCAGAAACCATAGCAAGGAGCCGTGTGTTTGGACGTGACTCTGAAGCAAAGGTGGAGAACGAGACGTATGCAGCACATTTAAACACAAAACCAGAGCTCCTCTTGAGGCTCTGGGGCTTTTTTCATGCAAGCAGCTAAACGTCTCAGCCCTGTCATATTTTCACTGCCACTGGCCTATCATGGGTACGCTCACAATTCCGTACAGAAGACAGGAGATGAGATGAGGCAAACGGGACCCATCTGTGCTCGAGTACCAGGACTCAGTCACGCAGCAACACCATTATATCAAGCTGCTCTCAGGGTGCAGGGTGGAGGAAGTCTGTGACTGACTTGGCACACGTTTCAGAACAGAAATTTGACGGTTTAAAAACACAGATTTCTTCCCACAGTTACTTTCCATTCCAGCATTCTCCTATCTCTTGCTAGTCATTTGTTCCAGGAGTAGTTTTCCATTTTCAAAGAAGCCTCCACTGTGTGTCCTGGAAAGCAGAGGTTCTGGAAAGGAGCAGAGAGTCAGAGAGAAGCAAGTCACCGGTGTAGCAGCCTGGTACAGAGAGGGACTACAGCTTTCAGATATATTACCAACCTGAGGGTGTGGGAAGCATTGCTACTTGAGTATATGGCCTTGGCCAGATGAAAAATAAGATATATACTTCAATATGCAAATTTTTAAAATGGAATTTAAAAATTCAAAAGGGAACACGAAAGAGCTACAGAAATGACCCCAAGATTGGAAAAAGCCACATGGATGCGTACTAAAAACCTTGAAAAGCCCAATTTATTTCGCTTATCATTAAAAAAAAAAGTGGTAACAGATTATTTTATTAAAGTATATTAATTGTGAGGAAAATAAAGTAGATGCTAATAGTATTTAATCTAATGAAAAAAGTCATCAAGAAAACCAATAGCCAAAAGCTGAGTATGATAAATTCAGCTCTGGTAAAAGACAGCATTTCATTTTGTTTACTGATTTCTAAATGACAGTCATTAAGTCAGCTGGTGAGAAGGACTCAGTGTTTTCCATCTTTTCCTGTCTTTGTGCTGAAAACACTATGTCACCCAAAACAGAGGTACCTAAGTGAGGCATAATGGCCTACAATGCAGGTACAGCCAGAAGAGACAGAGCCAGATCCACAGGACAGTATCCTGAAAAGCTAACAAGAGCTGGTGGAAGTCAATGCACATAAATTAAAACTGATTAAACTAAGCAGCCTACGCATTTATAAGCATAACGACCTCACCTCATGGAGAGGAACAAGCTACTGAAAAGTAGAGGTGCAGTTTTGTGTACCACCTAATACAACAATCTACCAACCGGCCTTGGAATCAGGGACTGCACTTCCCCTCCCTGGCTGCAGTGAGATCCAGTCACACCACAGCCATTGCCAGAAAATTAATCCAAACAATAGTCATCTGTTTGGTCATAAACTCAACTGTCTCATTTTCTATCTGCTTAAGCACAATGCCCAAAATGGTGAGGAGGCTGAGCATATGGCCAGGGCACAGGGACAAGGGGGACTGCTCTTCTCACAGCAGCCCACAGTAACGCTACATTAAGCTCAACTTTGAAATGCACCTGAAAGCCACTTCATCCCAGAAGAGGCTACATGGACATTTAGCATATGCTACTGCCACTACCTGCTTCACTTGTACTTAACTTCTAAAGCATCCCCAAGTAACCAGCATAAAGCTGGCTCGTACACAGCGAATTTGTCAAGTATCTCAGGAAAGATTTTCCCATTGTTACAAAATCCTTTTAAAGCCTCTTTTCCCCAGGCCTTCCAGCTAATGTATGTTTACCACATTCCTGCTGTAACCACGAACCAGCACAGACTTCTTCCTGACACAAGCCACCTACACAGCTCATAGGTAAAGCTCGAGGTCAGTGGCACATCTGACCACCTTTCAAATGCCTCTTCCTGGGCTGGGTATCACTAAAGCAGCTCCTGCAGCCCCCACACTCAGCAGCACCATTGGAAACATGCTGCTCACCCTTGCCACCACCATGTCAATGCCCTGGGACACAAACGTGCTGGTTTAACAGTAGCAACATGAAAAATATTCACATTAAACTACTGCATATCACTGGCAGTCCTGCTTTTAAACTGCTCTAATTTACTGAAGTTAAATCAATAAACCTTAAAAGCTAAATTGATATAAGAGCATCTCATGTCAGAGCATGTCTGTCAGCATCTGCAGCTTCCTTAATATATTACTATATGAGTTCCCCAGAAATTTATTCCTTCATAACTCTCAATACACCCCACCTTCCACAGCTAAGTGCATTAAAGGTCTTTTTTCTCCTCCCTCCTTGCACACCTAGAGAAAGACAAAAACACAGGCTATGCAAAACTTAAGTCCTTTCAAGCCAGTCGGTTTGCCCTTCTGTACATCCCCTTTCACACTCACAGTGTCAGGCTAAACAAAGCCACTCACTCCAGGATACAGGCCTGGAAAAAAAAGCATTAGCATCTGGCAACCAAGAGCAGCACCCCAGCATACGAGCCGGAGAGCAAATACAAGTCTCTGGCACGAAGAGGAAACACTGGGACATATGCCTGAGTGCTCCTGTCAATCTTGCAGTGGGGGAATGCCCGATTTTTTTTTTTTAATATATTTTTATCATATTACTGAAAGGAAATGCCAGGGACTGCTGTGGCCCCTGTCCCTTGAGGCTCCACTGCTGCCATTAGGCTGCACTGCCTTTGCAGCAATGAATATTTAAACAGGGCAATAAATATTTCAGAGCACATTCATCCCAATAAGAAGTCTACTACCATAAGAGAGATGAGACAACCACACAGGGCCAGGGCTGCTCCTTGTTCTGCCCCTCTGGCTCCCACACCACCTGCCCTTCCTTGGCCCTACTTCCCTCCAGCCCTCAACAGGCACCTGACAGCCTCAAATATTAATGAGCACAGCTTCAGTTACTTTCCAAACAAGCAAAAACATCTGTGAAAAAAGTAACAAGGTGCTCCGCTTTCCACACGGGTGCAGAACAGAGTCAGCTCATGCTTTGCTTTCACCTCTCCTGGGGCTTCTGGTTCTTGGGTGCTCATACTCAGGAAGAAAATAAACTTGCTTGAAGACCACACAGGGTCTTAAATCTATTAATATTGCGCCTTAAAAGAGAAAAAAAACTGAGATCACCAAACCCAAAGCTCAATCAGCACTTGGTCGAGAAATAGCATGTGATAATCTGTCTTCACTCCCCACAATTCCCTCCCTAATTTCAGCAGTGCATTTATTCAGGCGTTTCTCGGGTGTGAGCAGCTCCACCGGCCTCTCAGTGGGATGCTAACAGATGTACACAGCTTGGCCATCACTGGCACAAATAAAATCACCTAGAAATCAAGTTTAGGCTGTAACAGAGAACCCGTTCGTTTACTCAGCTATCATCTGCTTGTCATTCATGTACTGGGGGTATTTTGACTATGACAATGCTAAAAGCTTGGGGTTTATAAGTAGGACCTTAGCTATGCTCTCAACTCTGAACTTCTTGATTTTTAAAGATAATTCAGGGGTAACTAATATTCTACAGAAAATCTAAATCACATATAAAGACGTTTATTCAGGATCAAATTTATAGGGCCATGAAACCTGCAACCAGACTAAAAAATGATCTTTTGTAGCAGCTTCCACTGCGTATCTACCTAGATTCAAAAGACCTAATATATTTGCTGCTCACACAATACATGGATAAGGCTTCAGAGAACAAATACACCTACTCTGAGCGAAAGGAAGCCAAAAAGATACCTTCACAAACAGCAGCCAAAGGGTTATCCTGAACAACAGAGACAAGCTAGTCTGCCCTGGCTAACCGAGCTGCACCATGGCATCTCCTTTCCAGGTAAAAGCTTTGATTAACAGTATACAGAAAGAGAGTCTGGCTCTGACTTTACTGGCACTCACAAACCATCTTTTAAAAGATGATGGTAACCAAACTGCAATCACAACGTGCCACGTGCTGTCAAAGGTGCCTCTTGGACTGCGCAAGAAGACATTCTTTATACCTGGATCCTGGCCCAGCTCAAGGTACAAGCTGGGCACCAAATGGCTCAGCCCTGTCATGGCTTGGGCACAGCAGGGAGCGTGCAGGGGTATGCGACAACTCAGCAAGGTCTGCAGATGCAGTCTTGGGTTAAGCTGCTAAATTCCCCTGCAGTCTCATTTCAGCTGCTTTTAGACCTTTGAAGGAGAACAGCCGGGTCTTTGCTATGCGCAGGAAGGGCCCTGCAGCACACTCAGAGTGAGTTTTCTACCACAAGCCAGAGTTCCTGCTGTTCCTCCCTGGTGCTCATAGCCAAGGGAAGAGACCAAGGCAGCCCCCAAGTGCTGGACAGCCTTCTTGGGATGGCCAGTTTCATATTCATTAAATTCTCTCTCATCCTCCCACTCTGTGGCACGAAATTGCTCCAAAGTGAAGTATTGAACTGTCAAACAGCAAAACCTCTTTCCAGACAGCATTTCAAGGAGGAGCACCTGCCTATTGAATAGATGGATCAATCGCCTGCCATCACCCTCTGTCCCTCCAGCTCCTGAAAGAGCAGCAGCACCCCCCAGTCAAGACTGGCCAGCAGCCACACCACCAGAAAGATGCTGCTTACTACAAGCATAAAATAGCAGTCACAGCAGTGTAATTCAGAGACTGACAACAATCCTGCTGCTTTGCCAGTGGTGAGTCCAGGGATTTTACATCCCTGCTTTTAACTACCACCCCAGCTGTCCTTCATATATCACTGAAACTAAAGGATCCAGGCAGAAGTCAGATGCAACCTGGCCCAAAAAAACCCTAGCACTTTCCTATCTTACTAAAAAACCTCACACACAGAGAAAGAAAAACATCTTGGAAGATGAGCAATTACCTCACCAAGTAATTTAGAGCCGGAGCCACCATTTTAGAGCAGACATCAAAATAACGAGCACTCCTCTGCTGACGGTGCAGCTCTGTGTTATTCCCATGATGGGCTGCATACCCAGCAGCATGTTAACATGGAAAAAAACAGCATCTGATCCCACTCAAGAATAAAAAAATACGTTTTTGACACAATACAAAAAGTGTTAGCAAGGAAAACAACATTTAATTCTGCAGCTCCTGAGGACCTCTCATGACTCAGAAAATAAATGCAAACAGATGAAAAAGTTAATTTGGATCATATCAGCTTCACTGGCATGCAAAGGGCAGAGCAGGCACCCTGGGGAGAAGGAGGGAAAGATTTGCCATAGATCAGGTTACTATCACTGATAGCCGACCTAAACCACCACAAGATTTGACCAGACTCTACCTTATCTTCTAATTCTCAAAGGTGCTACTGCCTCCTTTAAGAGATACAATGTGTGAAACATGTACCACTGAAGTCAGGGAGGAAGGAGATCCTGCAGCACAAGTATGTAAATAGTCCAGATAATAATCCTCACCACATTAAGAACGAGCCCAATTAACTGAAACAAGAAGAAAGAAGTAGTAATTGTTCTTTTGAAGATGTAGAATTTTCAGTGCAAAGCAATGAGGACATAAGGAACCGGAATAATTTCTCCACAGTCTGAAGCTGCTGCATAGAACAGACGGACAGGCAGTTGCTCTGTCCTACGAAGATGCTCTTTGAAAACAGATGTCCGTCTGCAACCCAATACACTCAGCCTGGGAATTTAGAGATCCATTCTGCTGTATGGGCACCACAGTCTCATCCCCTACACGGGTCAGCACAGCCCACAGACATCACTGTCAAACCTGAGAAATGTTCTTCAGCATGAGCCCTCAACACCTGGTTTTAACTCTGATTCGTTTGATGGGATCTGAACTGCCCATCATCACAAATTGAGCTTTACTTCTGTCCTATTAAATTTTTAAGAAGTATTTATGTTCAAAAGTGGCCAACAACAGCATAAGTAGTATCCCACGGCAGCCAACATATTGTTAACAGAAGTGTCCTTGATTTGTTAGGCCTTCAACATCCACTAGATGATTCACAAGAAGACTGATATATCTGAAAAATTTCCTTTAAATTCTTTACTATGAAAATTGCTCTTTTCACTTCTTTAGCTAGGACATAAAGCCTTTTCAGCATCTCAGTATTTGGCACCACAGGGCACAAGCACCACCTCCACTGTACAGCCATGTTGATCTCAGATGATCACAAAGGAAAAGGCTTTGTGCTCTGCTTCTGCTGGGAGTATACTACCAACATCACACCTAATCAACAGACTCCTCTCCATGCACTTCTGCAACAGCAGGTCTAACATAGCTGACCTCACATGAGGGCACAGGAGCAGCTCACATAGGCACAGTAATCCCCTGGCAGATATTTGGGACAGACACAGATGAATTCTTCAAGATGTCCCTGCTCATTTCAGAGGGGTTGGACTAGATAACCTTTAAAGATCCTTTCCAACCCAAATCGTTCTATGATTTTAAGGTTTTATGATTGGCTACAGGAACACTCTTCTGCTAGGATTGTCTGAAGAGTAGCCAGGAGGCTCATCACAACTCTGCATTTAAACCATGTCAATCAAACATGGTTCTTTCCTGCCACCAGATTCTTTTCTCCTAGATTTAGGCCAGAGATGATCTCAGAATAATTATATAGTGACATAGAGATCCTCACAGCTAACCTAGATGCCTACTACACTTTTGAAAGCCACTACAGCCCTCTACAAACACCCCAGAAGAATGAAATTTATCTTCCTCTATGCTCCTCCAAAACATTAGGAAATTCCTATTACTCAGTTCTAGCTATTCTTCCCTGCATTACAAATAGCACAGCTCAAAGTTTCCTACCCACCCACTGAAAAAAAAAAGCCACTGTCTTTCTGTACACTTCTGCTTTAAGCAGAGGTCTGGTTGGGAGATGTGTTCTTGGCCACATCAGCTGCCAAGCAGGACTCCAGCCACTCATCAGGCAGGGAGGTTTGGAGCTGGCAGGCAGGAGGGCCAGGTAGGCAGGGATCTCAACAGAGAGCTCGGGGCTGCAGCTTTCAGCACGGCTTTCTCCTGACTTCTGTGCAACACTTGCAGTAACTCCCGCAGCACACTGTCAAAACCAATTAAGAGTATGCTTAACAAAAACCAAAAAACTTTCCTGAGAAACCACAGCTGAACTGAAAGGGACAGTAAAGTCACTGCCTTTCTCACCTCCCCACAGCAGGGCTCGTTAGAAGACCTTCATTTTGTTTAGGGCCAAAGTCACCATCGAGCTGCTCAAAGCTACAGTTTCAGACTTGATGGAGAACACGGATCACAGATCTTTAATCTGCTTAAACCCGATTTAGATTCATGTCATTGAATAACACAAAGTATTCAGAAGTCTCACTTTCTGATGAAGCACTGAGATCTCCACAGTATTTTTTCCACCCTTCAGAAGTCCATGTTCCCAGATAAATTCACGCTCGCACCCCTTGTAGCATTTTGATCAAAAGAGGCTTTGAAGACCTAGAGTCCTCAGAAAAATTCTCCTAGGATGAAAGTTTGCAACTGGCTTTGGATGACCTAAATTCCTTCTGCCACCAAGAGAGTCAGCCCCTCCTTGACTATACCACATCAGTCACACTTAGTGTATTCGTAGTCTGTCACCCATGTTCCTGTGAAGGACACATGGAACAAGGAACTGTCCAAAGTTCTCACCACAGCCTTCAGTCACCACCTTCCTCATTCCTCCATCTCACCACACTACACTCTGCCACAGATTGGCTCCATCACAGAGTCTAACATGACACTGAAAAAGTATTAATACCTCCTCAACCAAACTTATATCAAAGGGACTCCTAGAAATACTTTTCCTCCCTTTTCCACTGCTTCAAGATAGAATGCTTCATCCTGGAACAGAGTGGAAACAGACCTGAGAAAGGATTTGCAAAGCAAATGTAGCAACATTAAACAAAATCATACACAAAGAAAAGCAAAAGGGAAAGTTAGAGCAAACAAATCTGCATTAAATATTTGAGCCCTAAGCACAGCTAACATCGCACAGCATCTTATAGTCAACCAACAGTCAACAAATTGAGTAATTCACTAATTTCACCAAATTAACATACTGTTCCTCCAATAACTCCTGATTCAGGCTGGAAGAATGTTTTGGGGTTTTTTTAAGTTTAGACAGATTTAAAACTATGCCTGTTGAAACTGAAATCCTTTCCCTTGCTGCCCTAGTTAGCTCAACCACTTTTTATAAAGCAGGAAGGGACACACACTGCAAAACAAAAGCCTTTCATACCCCTGCTCTCTAGTATTCCTAAGTACTTTGCATAATTGTTCAGTTTTGATAACCTCCTTTCATATGATGCCATGGCAAAAATGAGAAAAGCTACAAAGATCAACAAATCAAATTAATGGTTTCACTCTTCATGGAGGGTACACTAGACAAAGGAGGACTAGTACTATCTAAGAAATCCGAACTCCTCTCCAAGGCATTTTTAAATCTATCTTTTAAACTAATTTAAAGCAGGTTTTGCTTTTAAGACTGGAGGGAGAGCATAGGCCTAGATAAGGAGCTTCAGTGAGACCTGACAGGCGAATGATGGCCTATGCACTCCGTAGGTCAGACTCTGATTATCTACATCTTGGCTAATCAAAAGCAATTATCTGAACGTCAAATATGCCCTCCAAGTCAGATAACTCAGAGAGACCAGGACTCATATACAGCACACAGAAATCCTAAACTCTACAAGACCACAACTGCAGACACTATGAATTTTAAGCAGGATAACCAGGAGGACAGTTCAGAGGGTTTTAACCATACTCAAGACTCCCAGCCTGAGGGCAGACTTCAGAAGCTAGAAAGATTACACTTGCAATTACTCGGACATTTTTGGTGTACCCATGCACCCTCAGATTACAGGCTACTTGGAGTGCAATTCCAGTTAGGTATTTAGAGACTACTTGGGGTAAAAATCTCCATTACAGGCAGGGCTGGTAGACCCTGCTACTTCCCACTGTAGCACCCAGTTTTCAGTTGTTAAAATTCTAATGGAAAAATTTTTTTTATGCTATCTGTAACTGATTTTGGAGTTGGTGACTTCTTTTTTACTTAAGCCATAGCAAGCCAACCCAAGAAAAAAGTAGGGGGCATATTTTGCTTTGTTTATGATTAAGGGAGGAATAAACCACCACACACACACTTTGAAAAGTCTGAGAGAACTTCTTATATAACAAAAATTTGCATTTTGAGGAATCTATATTAGCCACCAAGATCAGACCAAAATGATAACAAAAGTATGGAAAATTACAGCACCTGTCTTACATTTGATCAACTAAACCTCCCAGTAAAGCCAACTGCAATGGTCAAAAAAGGCTAAAAGATTAAAAAGAAAGAAATAACAGTATGCAAAACCTACCAAAAAGGAAAGAACCTATTTATTCTTTATATTCCTCACAGAAAAAACAAATGGTGGCAACAAACTTTACATTAGATACTAGGAAAGACTTAGCAATGCTCCAAAAGGTCAGCGGTGGCATTGCAAATGCTTTTAAGGCAGGAATGGTTTAGATGTTGTTTATTCTAACAGGAAACAGAGATGCTCTTAAGGGTGGCTGGCAGTATCACTTGCACCCCATTTTCTGTGATTTCATGCTCTCATTTGGGGATCATCCACAGCTTCACAGGAGATACTGGCCAAGTCAGATCTAGGTCTGGAGATCACTGACAGCAGGGAAATGATCCATCTCCAATACTTTGCACCATCTCTTCTGCAGGGATGATGTAACATCAAGAATCAGTTACCCACCTCCAATCCAAAACCACCAAGAAACAGACCTGTAAATACAGCATGAGAAAATTAAACTGAGACAAGAAGCCTGAGCACTATCAGCATAGGCAGCGACAGTGAGCAAAGAGATAGAACAGACCAGTATGACTGCAGTAGGAACAGAAAAGGCAAACTAAATGAGGAATGAAGGGAGTGGGTGGAGAGTTAAAAAAGCCTATGACAAGGAGACTGTAGTGAGGACAGGGAGGAGAAGGAAGAGAAGCAAAGAATAACCATGTCTAAAAATCAGCTGAGAAGGAACTGAAGTGATCAAGGTAAAGTAGCAGTCTGCCAAAACAGGAGGGCACGTAACTGGAGAGGAACGGAGAGTGGGAGAGTATGGATACAGTATGGCATGTATGGGACAAGCTACTGACCAGGGATCATGGGAACAGAGTGAGAGGAAGAAGCAGCATCCATCCATCCTCCAGTCATGGAGGGCAGAGGTCACACAGGAGAGGTCACACAAGGATGGAAGAGAGAGGGAAATGTGCATACTAACGTACACCCCCAAAGTCTAAGCCAGAATCTAATATTGCAAAACGTCGCCACTCCTGTGCTGTCAGCAAATATACAAAACCAACTGGCAAACACTGATCAAGCTGGCCTGCACAGAAAATGACAGCTAATTACATAGTCAATCAAAGTGGCAGAGGTCTGTGGGTTCTATCTGGGATGGCCAACTCTGCCACTGATAACTTGCAGGGGTCATCATGGTGCCACGTACACTGAAGCTGATGGGGACAGTTAGAGGGTTTTAGAGTCTGTTTTTTCTTTTCTTTCTCGTGGAAAAAAATAGCAAACAAACATGTGATTAAAGAGTATCATAAATAGCCACAGATATAAAGAGAACAAATGAAGGTTTATTTCCCGACTTAAAATACGGAAATGCCCTGGAATTGAAATGTCTCCCTATTACCATCTTGATCACTCTCAATTCAGTTTAAGAATAATACTGCTTAATGAAGAGTTTTTGCAAAGAAGAAAAAGATCAGGTATTAAGCAAAGCACACTATTGAACAGTATTTGTCCCATTTTCTCTTTCAGGCAAAACACACACTTTTTTCCAGAAGCTTCCAGTTGAGTATTAATTGCTCTGGCTTCTATGAACCCTACAAAACCAGCCTATACATGGCCTGCCCTCATTGGTCATAGCACAGCATCCAACAGCCCAGAAAAAAAATATCCTACACAACAAAGGATCATACATGACTCTACAGGAGCATACCAAAATACTTTTGGTAGGAAGATTAACATTTCTCTACTCTGATTCCAGGGAACATGTCTGATAGAAAGAATACTGACTACATCCTTTTAAACAGTATTTGTGAGAAGACTGAGGCAAATTAACCATCTCCTCCCTGGTACTCAGACCTCCAAGCAATGCTTGTCAGTGAAATCTGCGACTCTGCAGCTGGGAAGTAAGTACACTAAGGAACTCATTGGAAAGGGGCAGCCAACTGCACACACCATTTGCTGGAAATGGATCTAAAACAGGAACACGGAGCATTTTACCCGAGGCAGTCAGTAAGATCAGAATCCATGCCCAAAAAACATCACACGCAGACACCCACTGCAGACCCTTTCGCATCAGTGTTAGAATTTTGTAGTAGAAGGCTGGTCAATACTAATTAAATGCAACGGAGCCATCATGAATTAATAACCTGAAGGGAAAGATGTTGCTGGTTTTAAGGGCCTCCCTCCTTTGCAACCTTGAACTTCTGTAATTTTTGGTAGCTCACTACAACCTCTTCACTGATCCAGATACTTCATAAATTAATAGTTCTTAAAATACAATTTAAACTGTATGTTAAATTTACACACTCTTGGCAATCAAATATCACAGCAAACTTAGGCATCCTCATTTCTCAATTCCAGGGGATAACCACCTAGTCACCTGCAGAAGAAATGCACTAGGGAGCAGTGAGGTTATTTCTAGGACAGGGACTCAAGGAAATGGCAGTGCTGTATCAAGTTGCTTTTCTCCATCCTGCCTAGGAACCGTTGAATACAGCTTCTGCCATCCCAAGGCTGCTCTACAAGCACCTGCAATGATTCACTTCTACGCATCTCAAAGTGCTCAGCATAGGGGGCAAAGAGAAAAAGACTAAAAAACACTCACCAGGTTCTGACAGGCCACACTGACTTTTAGGCCCTTAAGAGTAAGCCCTTCTCAACCAGCAGTTAAATCTCTAAGTATAACAACAGTTACAGACACAACCCATAGCCCCACCTCAAGCAACTATGTACTAGTATCAGGGAAAGTGAGATGCAGATTAATCCTTGCATTCCCAGGGGATAGTGTGCTGGAAAAGTTGACTGGACAGGATTTCTTTCACACAAACCTCTGATGCCAACACGGTGTCTTGCAGCACTAAGGAGAAGTCCTATGACATACAGTACAAGGGAATGAAAAACTAGGGGATAGGTATAGGCACTGAGTCAGACACCATGTAAACAAGTGCCATTTCTCGAACAGCAAAGAAAGGGGAAGAGCAGAAGTCCATGGACAGGGAAGAGAGCAATTCCCTCCAGACAGCTCATGCAAGTTTGCAACAAAACACCAAACACTAAAGCAAGGAGCAAGCAAAAAGGACAACTGGACTGAAAGGAAAGGGACATGCAATCCTCAAAGCAGGGAAAAGGGACAGGGAAATAATGGTAGCTCCTAAGAGAAGTCCAACAGGAAAAAAGGGGGCCTTCTACAACACACAGATAAAGCTCTTCTCTCTTAATTCTTTCTTTTAAGGGAGCAGGGGAATCCTGCAGCATCCAGCTTGCCTGGAGGGGAACAGAACCTAAAGCAGCCATAAGGGGACGGGAAGGGGGAGGCTGTTCTGGGACTCAGTCTCCCTTGCAGACAGTTCAAACAAAGGAGGACGGTCTCCTGTAACGGGATGCATTGTACATTTTTAGCTAGCACAAGGTGGCTGTCGTGACAGGGTTCCCCATCTCCTGTCTCCCCCATCTAACTACACACCCCTGCATGATCCCAACATGGAACACAAAGATCTGTTTTATCACACCATTACTGTAATGGGAGGTAGAGAAAGACAGGGAAAGCGAATGAGGCAGAGGAACAAAAAGGAGACAGAGCGGCCTTTAATGAGTCAGCCTGATTTAAATAAGATCTCCATTTAAGGAGCACTGCAATTGTTGGGTTTTCTTAATTTAAAAAAACAAATCACTGACTGAGCAAGCAACTTTTGGCTGCACAAGTTGTCTCACAGCTACAGACAGGGTCTGGGAGGGAAAGGGTTATAGAAGGGGGAAGGGAACGGGAAGAAAACCTCTGGAAAAAATGAGACTGCTTGCTGGTTCATTTTAACAAGGACATAAATTAGTCTCAAAGCCACAAACGCCATCACCTCCCTGAGCCCTGGGCAGAGTGTAGCAAGTCAAACACGTGCCAAGATAAACGGCACTGGCTGGAGCCTCCAAGGGGTGCTGGGGGGGACAAGAGGGGGGCATGCTGGCAGGAGGGCAGCAAAGATGCTTCAAATGGTGCCACAAAATGGAGACTGGTGATCCTACAGATGCACAAAAGCAGACCTTCTGATGTTTCTGCATACACCCACATCAAAAGCTGGGAACTCAAGACAGATAAAGAAGGAAAATGGGGTACTGAGGTCAGAAAATAGCAGTTCTCCAAGGTCTGGCCCTAATTACCACAAGCAGCCCTTCCTCCTCCTATCTTGGAAGAAGGCCCGCCAGCGGGCAGCAGCCCAGGTGAAAGGTTCCATTGCCGAGAGCAGGGAGGGGAGCAGACAATGGCGGGGGGGGGGATTCATTACAAAGGCACACACACATACACACACACACACACTCAGCACTGCCGGCTGCCACATGGGCTGGGGGGACCCCTTAAGGAGGCAGCAGCTCCCTCCCCACTCTCCGAGATGCTGACACCTTCCCCCTCTCCCAGCCCTGATGGGAAACAGATTTGGAGGAAAACGCCAGCAAGGCACTGGGCTGTCCAAGAAAGGGAGGGCTTTGTGCTCCACACAAGCCAGCAATCTCACCATGCACCACACAGAGAAAAAGCCTTTTAGCATATAATTCCCATCCACAGAAGACTCTCTCTTTTATCTGCAATTAGTACATAATGTACTGGGCCTCGTTTAACACTCATTTTCACTGATTTAGGATTAAGGGGGATAAGGCTAAGGTACTTTCTGTTAATGAATCTGAGCTCTTACTCTCATTAGTTATTTTTGTTTCGTCTTTTTCAAGCACATTTCTACCTTCCAGCATCTCCCGTTTCTTTCTGTCGCTGCTTCTAGTCTTGTCATTCCACACACTCATTTATTCTATCAGCTTGTCGTGCCTTTAGAGAAGCTCATCTCCCAGAGCTCCAAGGAAGACAGCAAGCTTGCTTCCTACAATGCAAGAGACCTCAGACCAGGTAGGCAGCGTTTTCTGGAGACTGAACTAAATGCAGCAAGACTATAGCAATGCTGAATTCAGTGGCAATTACCAGCTTAACATACCAACAATATTTGCTTTTCATAAATGAGACCTAGCCCGAAGGAAGTAAGTTTACAGGTACTAGTAATGGCACTCCACTGCTTCAAACAACACTGCAGAATAAGAATAATGTGGCTGGGGATATTGTCTTGAATGTGCCACGCTCCTTCAGCCCCATACTTAGCCAAACCTGCAGTGAAGTATCGTTAAGGACCAGCCTAGCAGCCAAATTATGCCCCTGAGATCAGGTAGCAGTGTGCTAGAGCTGAATTCACCTGTGCTGTCTCCCTCAACTCTGCGTACAAGAGCTAGCCATCGTTCATCCGGATCCCCAACTGACACACACTCTAAGTTCTCCTCTCCTACTGCTTTTTTAATATACATCTTCTTCAGCATCTCAGCATGTAAATACACAACGCAAATCCTGAAAACCTATACTAAATAGTACATACGCTTAAGACAATCGTAATTCAAGGTCAAACAACATAATAATGCACAGTCCTGGTAGCTCCTTCCCCACGTCAAGAAATTAAGACTTTCTGTGGAAGACAGATTTCCCTGTAGTCTTTTAGGAAATCCTAAACCTTTAAATGAGTTTATACCTCCCCTGTTTCAGACAGTGCTCCAGTAGAATCCCATCCTTGCCAGCTGTGCACATCCCCAAGCCAACAGGCTCATGCTCGAGGGTGCTTGGTCCCAGACACGCACAATATACACACACCTTGGTCCTGGTGGCCCAGGCACCTTTCTGCCCCGCACAGACATGGGCTCCGAGCCTGACGGCTGTGGCTTAAGAGCACATTGCTACACAAGGCTGCGCAGAACTACTCTCTGAAATGTGCACACGTCAACCTGCAGCTTAGGGGCACGCACCTCCATCTGACCAGGCACACTCTGAGCACACAGCAAAACACAAATGGAACCTGACTGCAGAGACACAGCTTTCCAGAATCACTTGCTAAACTAAATATAGGTACAGAAAGCCCCACGAGATTTCTGCAGAGCTTTTCTGTCTCAAAACAGAAAGCCTTGGTCCAGATAAAAAGGAATCTGTAATGGAAAGAACTAAATAGCAGAAGGTGGAGCTTGGGAGCCTGGGAAGATACCTTTAGAGTGGATAGAGACCTATTTTTCAGCCACTGACAATCAATGCAAGATGAGAGAGGGAAAGGGTCAAAGCGGGTGTCACTTCTCGCAGCAGATTCATTCTGAGTTAGGCATCACGAAAGAGCTGCCCCTTGCAGTGGGACACGCAGGATCTCAGCAGCAGCTAGTGAAGGGGGCTTCAGCCAGAGCAAAGGAAAGCCAAAAAAGCAATATGCATCTACTCTACAGACCTGCAAAGCTCTACAGAAAAAAGCTCTTGTGAAACCCAGATTTGAAGAAAAGTTCCTTCTGAGAGTCCTTCCCTCCACCCCCTTTGGGAATATCCCCCAAAGGTTTCCAGCTCTGCAAGGCACTGCGGGGACATTATATAATGCCTAACTCCAAAGGATTCCAGCTCCACGATGCCGCTCTCCTACTCCTCCCTCCCTTTGCCCGCTCCCTCCGGTGGCGAGTTGCATATGCCATGCCAGGAAAAAAAAAAAAAGAAAAAGAAAAAAAAATTGAAAATCCAAAAGCATACAGTAGCCTTAAAAGGCGAGCACTGTCCGACGAAAACCCCTTGCGGTGGATGCGCGATGGCCCTGGCAGCTGGGCGCACTCCTCAGGAAACGTCAGCCGCTTTCCCCCGGGAAGCCACGGGCAGTCCCACGCCTACAGCTACCTACAAGGGCTTCCCGGCCCCCGCGCTGACCGGCAGCCGGATGGAGAAGCGGCGGGGAAGACGTCCACCTTCGGGATCGGCCGTTCAAAGGCGGGTTTAGCCTAACTCGAAGCAGGGGCAACCCGCGCCCCTCGCGCACCGCTCTCTCTAGAGGGCACTGCGAGGTTGCTCCGGGCAAGGGGACCGCAGGAACCCCTTCCCCACAGCTCCCACCGCGGGTGCCCGGCGCGGCGGGGCTCCCTCCCGCACCGCTCCGCGCCGTGCGCCCCGCTCCCCGCCCAGACAAAGCCAGGCGGGCAGCCGCTGAAGCCCGGCCCGCCCGCCACCCTTACCTGAGTTACCATTTTCTTTTTCTCCATAAACCAAAATGGGGGAGGCCGGCCGCACGGGAGAGGGAAAATTTAAAAAAGAGGAAAAAAAATAAAACGAAATAAAAAAGCAGCAGCCCCGTGGAGGCGGGCGGCGGGTGCCTGCGCTGCGCTGCCTCGCCGGCGCGGTGCTCCCCGAGCCCTTTTTCCTCTCTTTCTTCTCCCGTGTTCCTCCCCTTCTTCCCCCTCCCTCCCCCCCCACCGCCCCCCCGGCTCAGCCAGATGGCTGCGGGAAGCGCCGCCCCGAATGCCGAAGGTAATTAATGCGAGCCGGGGCCGCCCCCGCCGCGCCCCGCCTCGCTCCTCCCGGCTGGGCTCGGCACGGCCACCCCCCGCCCCAGCGAGGCGCTCCCTCGCCTGCCCGCCGGGACTCCCCACTGCTCCCCGGGAACCAGGAGGCTCGGCGAAGGCGCAAACGTGAGCTGGAAACAAAAGCGAAGGTGGCCCCGTGCAGCGCCGGTCCCGGCCGGCAGAACCTCACGGCCGGCCCGAGCTCCTCCGCACCTACCATTCCCAGCGCCCCAGGCCTCCTCCGCCTAGACCTCAGCAGGCGGGAGAGAGCATCTCCCGGCTGGAGGATGCCGGAGAGATAGCTGTCAGTTTTGCACAGACCTCCCTCCTGCCACAAAAGGGAGAACGCGTGGGTTACACGGTGTGTTGGCTGAACCGGAAGCAGTATCCGTGCCAGGATCTGCATTTCTATCATCATAAAACCTGGAGACCGCTGGACTCCTTCCCAGCTTGCTTTTTTCCCTCCCATTTATCTTCGGCAAGCATCTGGCCCTGAGCACCTGAGCACGCCACGGTTGACAGCATCTGTTCTCTCAGCGACCCCGTAAAACAGAGCGATACACCGCTACCCCATTTGCCAGGCGGGATCTGAGATGCTCTGATTGATTTTTCCCAACACTGCACCCATGGAAACCCACAGACAGGGCTGAACGCAGGTCTGCCAATCCCACAGTTAGACAAGAAGACTGTACTGATGCTCCAGTGCTCATGATGCAGAGATAAAACCAGCTCAGGCAAGTTGTGCTTCTGATGCATCACTTCTTGACACATGGCACTCAAGAGACTCCCCAGGCCTTAGCAGCAAAGAAGCCAAATTACAGCGCAGTAACACCTTGCATCCCCATGTGTTCTTTGCATGAATATGCCCAAATATAATTTACATTAAAAAAAAAATAATAAGCCCAGTGCTTCATGGGCTTCTGCTACAGCACTGCTCTCCAGCCAGCCCATGCTGACCCATGATGCTCTTTAATTTCCCAATTTCACTTGCTGCAAATTGACCTCTGGCTGCCTCCCTTCTTCCTTTCCTTCCCCTGCCCTTTCTCTCCTCCTTCAGCAGGCCAGCAAGAGCACATGTCACAAGCCAGTCCCTCCTCTGTTGTGAAAAGCAAGATATCAAGACACCAAAAGCTCTTACATGCCACCAGTGCATGGAGGCAGAGAGCCATGGGCCAGCTACCCAACACAACCAAACCGTGGTGTGGGATCCTCTGGGAGGGAGCCAGCCTTCATGGCTGCAGCCCACAGGCCTCTGAGTCAGAGTCCACGTTTTTCTGAGTTATCTCATCCTTTCTGGTAACTTGCAAGTTACAATACTATATATTTACATGTAACGTTGTACAACCAGGGAAAGTAGTTATTATCCCCGTATTACAAACGTGAGATTCCGGAGCACAGTTCTAGGTCAAGTGTAAATTCCATTTAAAAGCAGCAAAAAACACAGTGACCTCCTTAAACCTCTGACATGACAAAGCACCAGTTTTCAGCACTATGTATCTTATTCATCAGACCTTTGCAAATCACGCAGGATAATCTCCTTATTCTCTACACTTAAGTACTTTGTTGTGTTCACTCAGTCTTGTCTGTGCCATCAGGTAGCATCTTCTTGTCCCAGATGTAGGGCTGTAGCACAGACCTTCTGGACATCATCCCACTACTGTTAACCAGAATAGCACTATTTCTACTCCATTTTGGCCTTCACCTGAAGAACCTCCAGAAATACTTGCCATCAGAAAGAGTCTTTTAAGGAAAATGAGGTGCCCAACCATGCACTGAACCTTCCCTTGCACTGCCTCCCACCACCCAGTTGGTATATCTGCTTTCCTCATGTGCCAGCAGAGTGGGAATTCCCTTCAGTGTGATCTACTGCTGGTCTCCCTCTTTCATCTCCATTGTGAGCCAGAAAGCATCTCTTCCTCCATGCTTGGAATATATCCACCTTTGCTCCCGTTGAACAAGAGAAAATACCCAATTTTTAGTGGATGTGCTCAGGCAACAAGAAACGCAAGTCTGCAAGAGTTCCCACTGCTGCAAAACCAGCTGAAAGGAACATCTGATACAGAGTTTCAAAAGCTTAAAACATACCATGTAAAACATGGCCAGTGGCAACACTTGAGATTTTTGTTGTCCTGGTTCTACTGGAGACCAGGAGCAACACTGATAATGAACAAAGCCTACAAAAAAATTGGTGAATCTGTGCAACTCATCTTTCCTCACTGAGGGATGAGAGTTCAGATGTTGTGTCACGGACATGCAGAATACTTTGGTGGACCTCCATTTAGCTTCTCCTACACGAGAATCACGGAACCACTCTGGACTTTACCATCACAGTTGCCAATCTCTACAAAGCAAGACCAAAACCCAAACTGCAGATCTTGCTGCTGAAAAGAACAGAGAAGCACAAGCAGAGCTGAAGGCTGGAAGCTTGAAGAACACATAGCTCAGAGCCACAAGATCACCGATTCCTACTTACTGCATTTATTCAAATAGCACTGTATTCAGAACAGCTCAAGATGTCAATACGTATGAGTTCTTACAGTTTCTCATACATCACGGGCACATATGTATCAAAACTTTGGTACTGTGCTGTAGAAGTAGCATTTTGAAATAACTATGGGTAAATTTAACTAGTCTGTTTCTGCAGTGCCAGGGCACAGCTGATCCTCATCATGCCAGGCAAAGCTCCTTGCTCCCACCTGAGTGTGTCTGTGACACTTATATTCTCTTCTGTGTTCACAAAGATGTACATGATGGTTTCTGGTTAGCTCCTACCATTCAAATCCTAATGGAAAAGAAGATGGAGAAGCATGTTTATGCAACTGGCCAAAGGACAAGGCCACTGAAATCACTGATGAGAGCACAGACGAAGAACCAACCTCTAGTTTGATTAAGTAGTCTACATGTACACTCTTAAATGATTGGGTTAGTTTAACACTCATAGAAATCATGGAACTAGGAAGAGGAGGACACAAACACTGCTTTCAGGATATGTTTTCCTTTCTTTCTTTCTTTTTTTATTTTTTTTTAAGCAAGCACAGCCTTCAATTTTAACATCTCATTACCTGCATTTCTGTGCTGGCTCAAGTTTAGATGGAGCAAACCTGCCAGCTGGACCAAGGCCAGAGGGAAGAAAAAAAAGAGTTTCAAGTGCAAAGAACCAATTTATCAGGAACAAATCTTAACAACCAAAAGACACACTTCTGCTGGTGGATTCTATTCATGTGTGTAATAAAACCCCCGATACAAGGTAACCTAACAAAATACTATTTAGTGGCTATCTGATGTATCTCACCCTAGATAATCTTGAACCTCTAGTCTACCTTTCACATTTTCTGGATAAATTTGGTGCCTGTAAGGACATGGAGTGCTGACACCGAATAGCCAAGCCAAGGACTGCCTAGTGAACATCATCTTTCACTTGGCTCCGAAAGTATTTGAGCCTGACCCACACAGCCTCTGTGTTCTCCAAGACTCCACATACCAGGCCAGCAAATCTCACGTGTGCTCCAAATATAGCCCCCTCCCCCAGCAGAGACTGCAATACAGGCTTTGCCCAGCCTCAAGAGCTGCTCTCGAACCCACCCCTTTCTTTCGCCCTACATATCCTCTCTGGACCTCCAAAAGCAAAAACATGACAAATGAGATTTTGTTAGAGGTTTTGTGGGTGATTTTGGAGGAAGGAGGAAGAGAAGAGGTGAGGAGCTGCTCTGGGTGGCTCAGCATCCCCGGGGGACAGGCTGCAGTCACACGTACAAGTCACATGTGCCCCAACAATGCAGTAAGATACACAACAACACACTAGTTTGCAGAGCACAGCACTGCTGGCAGTTCAACTCCCCCCCACAAACAAACCATCAAAGAGAAAGGCCAAGAAATCCGAACCAAAATACCCAAGTCTCAAATGAGACAAATCTTGGAGTTAGAATTATCAAATGGTACTGCTTCTGGTTCAGAAGCTTCAAAGCCCTCTGCGGAGTCTGTGGACAGAGGCCTGGGGCAGTGTCCTTCGACAGAACCAGCATGGTAAGCTCCAGTTTTGTCCAAACAACATAGAGAGCAAAACTCTTTAAAGTCGCCACTGTCCTTTTGCTTACCTGGACAACTGGGTACTGGTAATCCATACAATACACACCATACATAGCCAAAGATCCTCCAGCTAAAGGCCAAATGGACACAGGACTGGAAGCTTCAAATCCGAGTCTCCGTCTTTCAGCCTTGTGGGAAGGACTCTGGCAGCCCTGCGCAGTGCTTGGCTCGGGCCTCTGGGGCCACTCAGGTTGACACTAGCTCAGCTGAAAATAAAAAGGAGCTGCCTGGCTCGGCACAGCTCAGCCCCTCTCTTCTGGGATCCAGCAAGGCAGCACTCAACCATAGGCAGCAGAGGCTCCTAAAATTAGAAATCCTCTACTTAAAACGGCCCTGCAAGCCTCGACTGAGGAGTGTCCTGCGATTCCCGGGCAGCAAACAGAGCAACTGCCAGGAAGAGGGGGACACAGGATCTTCGCAGCCACTGCTGCCAGGGATGGGAGGAAGCAAACAGCATTTAGGATCTGAAAAGAGCATATGTTCTGGGCTCTAGGTGCGTCAGAGGGAACACTCCCAATCCAGGACAGGGAAAAACATATGGGACTGTTCCTCCCCCACCACCATACCCTTCTTGCTGTCCTCTGCAGGGACAGGTGCTGGGATTAACATAGTAAAACCCTTTGGTGTCAGGGAAGGAGGGAGGGTGAGGGGAGAAGCCACACTGATATCTCAAACTGAAGGGATCTCTTTCACAAGGGAGTGTGTGCCCGTATCGTTTAACATTTCTCCCTCCCTCCCTCCCCAGCTGAGGCAAGCAGGGACAGCTGATGGAATCAGGGCTGCCGGGGGGGAGCTGGGCCCTGGAATGGCCCCCACTGCCCCAGCCTTGGGCCGGTGGGTTGTCCCCCTCAGCTGTTCCAGTCAAACTGGGGGTGGCGAGGGGGATTAACTCTGTCACACGGGACGGTGAGCAGCAGGGAGAAGGGGGCAGCGCTGGGCAGGGCCAGTTGTTGTGCCCATTTTAGGAAGCCCATCCTCCTCATTCCCAGGGAGGAATCTGCTCCCTGACCGACAGGGACAGATGGGGAGCTACTCGACCAGCAGGCTCACCCCAGCAGCCTCACATGCCAGCCACGTTACCAGACATCCGAGAGCCCACTGCTGATTCTTAAAAGATACACCACGGGCAGGGGGTGCACCAAGGGGGCCTGACCTCCCACAACAAATTGCCTGAGGTTTCACCCATCGCTAGAAAAAACCCACACCGGGTTGTCACTGGACCAAAACTGAGTTCTCAAAGAGTTAACAGGTCAAGCCCACAAAAGATTCCCACCTTCCTCCAAAACATAGCAGGGATAAAACCCCTCCATCCCGGGTTTCAAAAATAAACACGCTACAGTGATCAAACCCAAGAAGGGCTAGCCAAATTCCCCCCCCCATACACCATTTTAAATGCATAAAGTCAGGGGGGTTTTGCATTTCTAATCTTTACCTTTCTGTAGTGCTGCTCTCCACCACCAAACAGCTCCCTCAGCCTAGCTCTAGGGCAGCTGCCCTCTTCTATCGTCACTCATAATTTCCTCCCCCTCAGAAAGAGTTAAACTTGAGATTTACTTCATGAGGTTATATATGTGAATCGTTATCTTGCACAATTTGCATGTGCAAACCTTTGTCATTCAGGTAAGGGGTGCCTAATCCACAGCCCTCTGACCCACTCAGCCCAGCAGGACAACTTTTGGCTCATCCTCTGCTCCCACTGCCCTTTCTCTCTGAGAGCCTTGGAAAAGAACAGCTATGAGCTGGGTGAGTGGTTATAGCAGCTGTTGCCCACTCTCATCATCTTTCCTACGGCCACAGGGCCGCCCCTTCCTTACAAAAGGAGCATGACCAATTTGGGGAGTATAAAGCATGACATTTTCTACATCTTAAATAAATAAATAAAAGTTTCTATAGCCAGTTGTTTCTGTGTGAAGATTTGCACAGACAAAGAAATTAGTTGCCCATAAATAGGAAAGCAGCTATGCTTCTAGATCTCTTCGCCGAGGAAAAAGGATGAGGCTCCCACAATGAACTTCCACCTCATTCTGCCTTTAGAGAACTTATTTTACCCCAAAAAGACCAAAAACAGCTTTCTGGAGCTCACCATTATGCCCCCACCTCCTCACCACAGGGCTTTTTGGATACCTGTCAGCACTCCCTGCATGCTCTGCCTGGGGGCACAGATAGCATCTGGTTTCCTCTGAACGACCAATACTTTTTTATTTCCTTCTCTTTTCTGTAACTACATGTTCAAAGGGTGCCTGCCCTTCATTCTTTTGCATAGCTCATTACTATGCTCTCAAGCAATTTAGTATCTCCAATAAAACCTTTTTATGAAAAGGCATTAATTTATATAAACCCAAGGCCTTTTCCACAGCCTGTTTTTGCTACTTCATATTACTGCCTCAGGTTTTAAAACCAAATCCCTAACTAAGTTAAAAACCTTACATTTATTTCGCAATCCAATTCTTGTCATTTCCAACCAGGCCTCAGGGGAATAAAACATTTCCAAATTCTAGTGCAGATATCTTCCTATCTATAAATACCCATCAAATGGACAAAACAAAACAAGGAAGGGGAGCATCACCTAAGCTCCTCTGCTGTTTTAACTACAGTTCCAATAAAACTGCCATTCTTTAAAGTTTTTGGTGCAACTTAAATACTGTGACTTAACCAGCATTAAGATATTCGGGTGATACTTTGGTGACAAAGCATCACACTTCCTGTGTCTCTCAGGTAATCAAACTGCAAAAGCTAGTTTTAAACTCGTATGTGCCAAGATGGACACAGCAAGACTTTACTGACCAGTAATAAACTACTGAATTTTCTGCAAGACTGGCCACAAGGGCTGGTTTACTGCTGCACACTGACTTGCAACAAATTTTAGTTAAGTATAAGATGGCGCTGCACTCCATAATTCTGTTTTGAGATAATAGTCCAACTACATTACCATGCAACCTACTATGCCCATGCATTTCCAGTAACACAAGTTAGGTAACTGTCATGAAATCATAGCCTTGTTCCTGCAGATGCTCACATATATGAAATAATTTTAAATTTACAGAAATATGAAGACTGGAAGAGATCTCCTGACACACAGAATCAGATCAACTGCTATCATACAACATCATCTTAACTTTTCATAAAATTTATCACACTGTATCTTAGAGCTGGATTTTACAGGTACTCTGCCCCAGCCAAAAGGCTGCTCTAGAATATGTGGGATCTGTGTTCTCCAGCTTAATGCTATTCCTGAGCAATTCCTGTCTTTCCTTTGTTCTTCTGCCAGTACTGTCCTATGGCGTAGCCGTATTTTCTCTTTCCCTTACAATTAACCTTCCTCATGTACTCCCTCTCTAACCATCCCAACAAGCAGCTGTTCCAGTCGTCTGTCACATGACAGGCTTGCTATTCCCCCAACCTCTAGAAGCATGTTCTTGCACCTGATCTAGCTTGTGCTCATCTTTATTTTTAAAGACATCACCCAGAACAACATCAGCTCTGTTTCAGAACTCCAGAACTAAATTTCATCTTCTCTAGTCCCATTAGTACTTTCCTCTTTCTACATCAGATGCTGTAGAACCTGTCTATAGTAAGAGACGTCATCCCATTATGTAAAACACACACTATCAAGGTAAGAAAATTGGTTATCTTAAAAACAGACAGGCTGATAAGGCACAACCCAGTTTTAATGGATCTGTGTTGCCTTTGATCAGATTTTTTATTTGTATCCAAGCCTTTAATTAATATTTGTGTGTTAGCATGCAGCTGAGGTTAGGTCTGTATTTACTCAGATCATTCCCCACCAGCAGTAAGTCTATTTCACTTCCTGCTCTCTAAACATGTGACAGCACTCCTATTTGATAGATTAAAACTTCTGTCAGATCTGCAACTGTATGAACCAGTTTTTCACTCTCAGGAATAGGCATCCCCCTTCCCCCTGCTTCCCAGCCCAGCCTACCTGCACTAATTAGAATCTTTGAAATGTCCAGTGTGGTTGCTTCTACAGCGGGTTCATGCCCATTACCAATACTGCCCTTGCTCCCAAGACAAACTCTTCCTAAAACAACAAAGATTTGTTCAATTCTGTGACCACAAGAGCATCCTCATTAACTACCCTATTCTCCACACTAAGTGGCCCCACCTCCTTCCTTCTCTATAGTTGTATTTTGAGAAACTGTCACTCATTTCCTTAGCAACATTTTTAAGGTTTAATTCAGCCTGATTTTTGGCACTTCTTAGTTCACCCCTACTGATTTTAAAGGCACAGCAATCTCTGTCGATAAATTCTCTTTTGTAAATTTGCTTCTTTTTTCACCTAACAGCCTTTATAAAGTTAGGCTAAACTTTCTTCTTAGAGGATTTTCTCTTTTACATATCCAATCACTAATTGTATCCAAAGTGCCTCTAAAAGAAAATGGAAAAAAAAAATAATCCCAACCAATCAAAAAAAGCCCACCAACCCTAAACCACACCATTCTACATTCAGGGCTGCACTGACTTCATAAATATATTGCTTCATATATCAAAGCTTATATCATGATCATCCCATCCAAAAGTGGGGAGATGGAGGCTCCCAAACAGCTTGTTTTCCTGTAACAATTATAGCACCAATAATCTACTCACTGTGTCAACAACAGGTGACGATGCTACAATGACAAAATCTTTTGATCTGATGATTATTAGCAGCATTTGCTCTCCAAGCTGTATCTGAGAAATTAAAGTTTCTCATACTAATATTTATCTCTCTAATGGTACTGGGAATATATAATTTTCAAGCCGCAAGTTTCTATCGGAATCCAATCCTATGAGGGATTACAGCAGACTCACAGTACTTCCTCCGAGACCTCTCTTACCATTCTTCCCCACATCAAATTTGACCAGAAACAAATTCTACATTATTAGCATTATTCTGCTTTCTTCCTTACAGTCTACTGCATACAATACAGCCTATCACTTTTTACATCTACCTTATCTGAACTACACATAATCTTGAATGCATGTTAAAGCCATGATTACTATTCTTGCAGATTGATATTATCCCTATAATATCCAGTTTCATGTTCTCTGGTTCCTCTATTTGTTATTTCAAATGCCAGAAGTCTGAAAATTAAATTTAAAAAAACACTCTGATGTTTGCGCATTTATTGATCATACAGCTCCCAACTCTCTCAACTATCACCTATCTAGTTACTGCTGAACACTTTCATTCTTTTAATAACATTTAATTTTGTTTTTTCCAGCTCCTATTAACCCATCGCTCTTTCTAGAGATACTGTTTTACATGCCACTGTAGCAGAATTTACCTAATTTTCCCCTTTCTGTGCACTGTGCAAGGCACGGAGATAACACAAGTTTCTCCCTGTGTTTTCAAAACTCAGTACTTTGCTTCACATGCGCTGCTCTCTTTGATGTCCGAAGACAGAGAATATTTTTGGGAAATGCCAAGACCACAGCCCTGGGCTTTGCTTTGCCTGCTTTGTTCAGACTGTTTAGAGGAAGCATGCTAAGTCACAGTTACAAGTACAGCTATAAGAACATAATATAGCCATAGTCTTACGATGCTTGAAGTGCAGCAGCCATGGCAGTTCCAGACATTTACCGCATGTTTTTTTTTTTTTTTTAATTGCAAAAACTGTGGTACTATGGGGACACAACAATACAGCATGGAATCTGAGATATTTCCATGATATACAGCCATTACCCTGCATTGATCTTTACTAAGGAATTACACCAACAGTTTCATTTTATTAACTACATTTATAAATCTTTCGCATAATTTTCTGTTCTCCAGACAAATTAATCCAAGCCTTATCTAGTTACTCCCACTAAAGAGCTCTTACCTCTGCTGAATCTAACTCTTCATCGCTAGAAGCCTGGCTGATGCTCTTCCTCTCGCCCACCAAAAATGGCATCTTTAACAATTAGCCAATCACTACATCTGCTAAACTGGGTCATCAGGGATCTGATGAGCAGCTTACAATATGTCTCTGCTTTTTAAAGACTGATGTAAATGTAGGAAACATGCCAGCAAGCAAGGATGCATTTTCTGGCTGGGTATGTACTGATTTCCATAGCAGCTAAATAGATCAAGCAGCTCAGCCAGTTCATACTAGTGTTAGACAAACAGCATCAAGGTTACATCTACAGAGCTGCAAGAGATTCTCATTTTGCACAAAAGCAGGTCCCATGCCCTGTGCACAAAGGTGGCTTTTGCTCACTCCAGGTGAGAATTTATACTGGAAAGTCCCCATTCCTCTCTCTAGGGCTACATTTATTGCTTGTTTGCTGGAATGCATATAAAGTTTTTCAAAGAGCTGCGCGATTTTCCTTTTTCTTCACAGATTTACTATCACCAACGACTAGAAAACTTACTTATGGTCTAGGTGCTATTTTGACCCTGGAATCATTAGAGATTCAAGTAGGGAGGACACAAATGTAAGCAGAGCACGCACAAGAAAGCTCAATACTCCAAAACGGCACGCAGAAACAAACATGACAACACATGGGTAACTGCAGAAACTGGATTTTTCTCACGTTTCAGAAACCTGACAGTTTTACACAGAAGTTCTGATCTCAAGAGCAAGAAGATTTGGTGGTGCATCAGCTATGCAGGTGAGTGAATAACTCAGCACTCAGCCAGTGCCTTCTCTACAAGCGAAACATGTTAAGCAGGCAAATGTCGCAGATCAGGAACTAGCTGCATTAAAGCAGAAATGAAACCAGCAGTTCTGGGGGATGTGGAGTAGCAGCAAACCAGAGTGTGTTGGATTAGCATAATAAGGACATCACAGGAAAGAATTTGAATGGGTTGGTAAAGCCATAGGAGCCATTACTTGCCTGAAACTCTTGTCTAATTAGTTAGTGCTACTGAATCCTCATGTTCATTAGGATTAATAGTCCAAAAACACATTAGCACAAATGAAATTACCAAAAATACACTTGGAATCCAAGGAAAGTAGAAGCCCCTGGCAAAAGGCCCAAGGAACCCAAAGCTAAAGAAAGCAGCAAAAACATAAAGCAGCAAAGATTGCCCCATCATACTCGCTGCTTCTGCCAAGGAAATACCTCCAGCAGACAGTGAAACTTCAGTCATTACACATCCGGTTTTCATGGAGAAAACGCACAATTTAAAAAAAAAAAAAAAAAAAAAAAAAAAGAAGGAGAGAGAAAAATTCCAAAGATAGTACTTAATAAAACTGGAGCTCTGAAATAGCTCCTGGTCATGTCTTTTCTCATCCAAGTGCCAGAGATCTCCCTATTCTATCTTTTTCTGCAACACATGCTCCATTTGCAAGGCAATTTACTTAAGAGTGATAGGTTTGTTTTCATGTGCCACTACCATGCTAAACACTCTCCAACCAAGCTCTGTAGTCCTGAAACCAATCTAAAGTGGCTTAAGAGCAGGCACCATGCACACTCTAAACTGTGGACATAAGATACCTGCATCCTGTTACTGCCCTTAGGTCTTCACTGCATCATCTACACGTAGCTGTTAAATATTAATGGTTTGTCTAGACTAGAAAACTAGAACAGTTTTAAAAAACAATTACAAATACACAACATAAGAGGAGAACAGGTCAGAATTAGAAGTCACTACTTCTTAACTACCTCTTATTTTCAAAGCCTCGACAAACTCTGCTTTAGGGAAGGACATGGAAAAAAGAGGCAGAACAATAATACGAAGTCAGTCTGCTAAAGGAGCAGGTTGCCAGACCTCTGTCTGCTGGGAAATTGGCACTTTTAGTTTTCTTTTGTTTAGCTTTCTTACAGCCATCCAGTAGACTAGTAACATTAGCAAACTCCAGAAGCCTATATACCAAAGTGGAATCATGAAATCACAAGCCTGGATCTTCCTCAACCAGAAACCAAGCTCCTCCAACACTCAACCTACACTGTCATGGCTGTCAAGAGAGACAGACAAACACTCTCAATCCTAAAGTTAAGATTTCTGTAGGCAGAGTCTTCATTAAGTTGGAAGTACAGATCCTGCCCAGACAACTTCAGCTGCCAGACAAGGACTCAAGTTAATTCAAGCAAAACTTAGACCGCTCAAAGTCTACCTCTGAAATTACTACAAAGGGAAAATGTAAGGCGGTGATGAATACTCATCTGAAGTTTGAAAAATCCCCTGTCAGAAGACTGTGTTCCCTGAATTGAGGTTTTATTCATGACACTAACAAACTGGGTCCCAGCAAGGCAGCCTTAACAGAACAATAACTCACAACAATCTATTAGTGATTAAGTTGCAAAATAAACCCGCCAGTAGTCTTGATACACAAGCAGCATATAGAAGACACAACTTCAGCTTTCCTTTCTGCCCCAATCCATTGCTTTACATGCATTACAGAACAGGTTTTCATTATACAATCTTGAGACAACTCCAGAACACCTGAACATAACATGCAGTAAGTCCAAAAGAAGCTTCTAAAACCAGATAGGCTCCATTGTCTTAGTTATTACCAAAGGCACAGTACAAAAGGGGGAAAGAAAGTATACATAGATTTTCCAGAAAAAAATTATCTGCATCTTGGGTCTGGGCCTATCTTCAAGGAGAGCTCTAAATACTTGGCACTGCTTCAGGAAGCAAATAAGTACACTTCTGGGCTAAGACACTTGATAATGAAGGCGATTGTATCACAGCTTTCTTTTGGGACCACTTATATATGCACTGATCTTGGTAATGCTACATGTCCATCAAAATACGTTTTGCTCGTTACACGAGAAACAAAAAGGTGTCCAGATGCAGAATTTCAACATCAAAGAAGACAAGGAGTTTTCTCTTGGTAGTTTAGACATTACATGACAGCCACACTGCCTTTCTATATTCCTTTGGGGGCAGTGGACAAAGAGGAAGCAAAAATAATAGAGTGGAGGCAGTTTTCCTTCACTTCAGAGGCTGTTCCAGAACCTCAATCAGAGAAAAAGCTTTACCCATTCTGTCTCTCACAGTCCCACTTGGTTTTTCACTTAACAAGCAGCAGCAGTTCAATTAGCTGATCCTTAAAGGGACAACAGGGAGATCCAAAAAAGAAAGATTTGACTCTTCTAGAAATAGAGCAGCTTAAGTCTGAGCATTTCTTCAGATACATGCTAAGCCTACAAAAATTAAGGTTAATTCCTTAATTAAAGAACCACCTTCCTAAGAATAAATATTATTAAAAGTCACCAGATGGTAGTATCAGACATACTCTCACCAAGTATTTTTAATTGAATGAATCACAAATGGGCTGGACCACACTGACGATTCCTTTAGTGTAAGTACAGCCCTGCCATTACCTCAGACCCACCAGCAAATGGCCACGTGGCGCTGCTGGAAATGCCACATGCATTCCCAATCTATCCCAGCAAATGGTTCATGGGATAAAACAGGGTTTGAGCCAACACGTTCTACCCCACCTTTGCCTGGGGTGAAAGGAGAACATGATCAACCACTGCAGAACATTTCAGAATGTGGCTGCGTGTCTTACTCATCTAGAGCACTTGCATCCTAACAGAGATGGTTTTGTTATGGACTTTCCTCCCCCACCTCCCCTCCCAGCTTATCAAGTTGCCTCCACGTGACAAACTAAAATAGAATAAGGTACTTGTTCCAAGTTAACGAGTGGCTACACAATAAATTATGCTATTATGAACTTAAATTTATCCCTACTTTATAGTGGTATGGCTTCCCAGCTACACAAACAAAAGCAGAATTTGGGGGAAAGGTTTTCCGGAACAGCATTTTGCTGTTCTGACACGGAAGCAAAAGCACTCCCTACCCAGCTTGGTGCCATCAGAATAGAAGAGCACCTGCCCATACCCTGTAACTATTTAAGTAAGAGGCAAAACACATCAAAAATACGAAACAAAATTCTTAATTGAACGAAAGTAAGAGACAAATAAACAGGCAGCACTGTCTATGTGTGATAGCTGGGTTTGAGACTGTATTACTGGCAGGAACTGAGGAATTGGAGAACATCATGCAGGCAGGACCTTTAGCTGCCACAACAGCAGGTCACCAAATAAATCTCAGGAAGTCATCTGGAAACAGTTCCAGCACAGCAATATACAAAATATGACACTTTCAGCAAGAATCTGCAAAGATAATTTCATTATACAATTACATCTGTCCATTAATTTCTGCAGGCCTGAGTTCAAAACCTTGCCCACCTGCTCAGCTTTAGATGATGAATCCTGGTTTCCCCCCATTCCCATTAAAAAAAAAAAAAAATATCCCAAAGTCAGACAACTCTACAGAGATTCAAGAGCAAAATACCAGAAGTGCTGCAGTTAAGAGTTTGGTGCATTTGCTGAGTGCACAGAAAGGATCCAGAAATAGCATGTAAAGCTGAGGTTTGGTAAAAAATGATGCAGTTTACCCTGAAAGAGGAGAGTCAAGACAGGCTAAATGAATGGTGACAGCAGCAAATCATGCTTTAATGTAGGGGTGGACCCCAGGGATTACTTGTCTGGAGGCAGAGGTGCTAGTTATTGCTGTGTCCCTTCTCCAGTGGTTTAAGTGGAAAAGTATAAGGCTGTGGTGGAGAAGAGAAAGAGGTATGTTAAGGCTATATGCTAGCTCAGTGGCAGTCTTCACATCACTTTCTGCCTCATACTAAGACAAAAATAGTAAAAGACAGCAAACACCTAGATTTTGACTGTGATTTTTGAAACCTATCTAGTTTTGAGAAAGCAGGAGAGAGAAAAATTCTGGAAATCTTTTTATTCTCACACAGAGTCCCAGGACATGGGCACAGAGGTCTGCCATGGGTACGTAAGATAACTGCCACCCACACTTCCCCCAGAAGTCAGAAGAAGAGAATAAAGGCCGATATGGCTCAGTCCAAATACCTTTCCTGCAGGCTAGTTTCAACTCCCAGTGAGTTCTAAAACAAGCCACAGCAGCTGAAATCCCTGGACAACAACCACTGAGGGCTTTCTCTGGTTCCACTATCTGCACGATCAAGATACCTGCTATTTCATCAGCTTTCTGGGACCTCTACAAAAAGAATTCATGTTCATTCACCCTAATCTGCCACACTATCTGCATTCTCTGTCCCAAAACCATGATGCCATAAAGATGGTTTCCTGATTCCCATGAAAGCCCTTATCTCTGCTTTCTCTCACTATCAAGAAATCTCCACCAAAGACGTGGCTCATGTTCTCTGCACAACTCTCCAGTTACTCTGCAGTGGGACTACTCTCACTTCGTGGTAACAGGACTACTAAGGCAAAAATTAACTGCAACCCCTCTGCATTATCAGCTGGGATATCAGCAGCACTCAAACTTTAGCCTCTGTGGCTTTACAGGTCTCCTAGCATGAATTTAAAAGAACCACTTATCTCAAGCTAGAGATTCATGCGTAGGCCAGAGTTAAAGTAGGGCAATACTTAAGCTGCATCTCAAACTCACATTGTAATGAAGCAAAAGCTGCAACTTCAAGCTCTGAAGGGGCACAGCAGGCACACTCCTGCAACTGCTCTGAACTAGACAGCTTCTGAGAAACTTGTGGAAATCTTAAAAACCTAATACAGCTCGACAGTGTGCAACCTGTTTTAGCAGGCAGATCCAGCTGCAGCACCGTCTTTCACATACATACCAGGTTCTCTGTATAGTGCTGAGAATGAGACCCTATTCTGCAGCATAGCAATGTAGTAGATGTGAAACCACTGTAGGAAGCAAATTTCAGGATGGCAGATTGCCAACACCTCTGGGAAAAATGAAGAAAAACCATCCCTGCCACCCAATTGCCCCAAGACTGTCAGCAATAGAATAGGAGAATACGTAACCGCCATCAAGACAAAAACAAAGAAAATGACAGTCACTTTTCAAAAGGAAAAAAACCCATGTTTTCTTCACGTTCTCTTCCTGGCTTACTCTCTTTGCAATTACGGGACAGAGGTAATAACAGCCACCAAAAGTCCAGCTGTCACATTTTGATAATTCAGTGATTGCCCACATAGATCTAATTACCTCAGCCAGTCCACACGCCTGAGACCTCATATGGGCACGGCCATTCCTCAGCCTTGCCCTGACAGAGGTTTGGAGAATGGAAGCAAAAGCAATCCTAGAATGATCAGATGTTTTTTAGAGTGACCAAGGTTAAAGTACTGGGACAAGAAGAAGGGAAACAGCTGCTCTAGACCTAGAGACAACAGAATGCTTAAAAACCTAGAAAAACAATTAAACGAACTAATGAGCCATAGTTGGCAAAGGAACCACAGGTCAAGGCAGATACAATTCCTCAGCTGGGGGAGAGGTGAAGAAGGGGAGAAGCCCTCCCATACTGGGACAGAGAAGAACCAAGTTATCAGCTCCACAGCAGAGCTGTGCCAAGGAGGGTAGAGAAAAGGGATATATCAAGACAAAAAGTGATTTATTCTTAAGTTTCAGGGCTGGAATAAGCAGCAGATGAACAAAAAGAAACGTCTGTAGTGGATCCGAACAGGAGACAGAAGTGGGATGGCAATGCCACAGGTTTGTTTTGTTATTGGGTTTGTTTGTTTTAAAAGGAAGTTAACAGAAAAACACCAGCAGTTTACAATGCTCCAAGCATACAGACCACCACTCTTCCTAGGTTATAACAGAAATTCCTGTCTTGTAATGAGAAGGGCTTCTTGGGACCCAGCAGCCCTCCGACTCTTCACCCCCAGCTGGGGGGCCGAGGGGGGTCCCGTATCAGCGGCTCGGCAGCACGGAGCTCCCCACACTGGCACCGGCCGCCTGCCCAATTCAGACCTGTAATCTCCCTCGACTTTGATTTAATGCAGCAATTACTGGTAATGTGGTTTGAAGGAGATAAATGCCCAGTACAGGGCTGGCTGGCACTGACGCTCATTTTGCTCATGATGCAAGAACAGTTTTAATTAAAATCCCCTTTATGATAAAGGAGCTGCTTGACTGGATGTTTCTGTGCAGCCCTGATACGGAGCCTCCTCCAAAGCGGATTAGAAATCAAAGTTTCCCTCTTCTCGCTACTGGCAACACACAAAAATAGGGAACACTGTCACTATGTCACCCCTCTACAATTTCCTTAACCCTAGAATTGCTGGGAAAATGCCTACGTTTCCTTAAAAGCAATTGTTAATCCTTGTCATGGCTCTACGTGTTTTCCAAAAACTAAGCAAAAGGGCTGCTTTAATTGGAATAAATGCATCCATAGAGCTCATTTTCTATGATCCAAACCCGGTTTCTCCTTTATCTGGTTTAAAAGGAAATCACCTTGGCTACTTCTATGGCAGAACCATACCTATAGCCTGCATTCTGGCAAGGAGAGATATCAGCCCCATGGTGCTCTGGCAGGGTAGTGGGAAATCAGAATTTGGTTGAAAGGCTGGAAATATAGAAGCTTCTGCTGGGTGAGGCAGAACTGCATGGACAGGGGAGAGAAAAGGAGCAGCACTGATAAGATAAAGGCATAAAATTTGGCAGAGCAGTCAAGATCCCAGCTCAGGCATGTTCCAGAAATGATCTGTCAGCTCTTGATCGAGTTACAGCAAATGTAGGTGCAATTTTGGGTTGGTTTTATTCTTTACACTATAGGAAATAACAGAGATGAATACATTAAGCACTGCTAGTTTCTATTGCAAGTGCCAGGAGCAGATTGTCACAGTGAGAAATTGGCCTTGTGCATTACACAGAAAAGGCAGCACTGGGTTTGGAGGCCTGCAGACAGTGCAATGTGAAGATAAAGAGTCTCAAGTCTGAATGTGCATTATTCCTCTCCTCAAGCTACCTGAACACATATAAACATAAAAAGGTTGATTTAAGCAGCTGAAGTCCCCTGTGACCTTCAGAATCTATCTGTGGGCCACGGGACTACCCAGACCCTGACACAGCTTCCAGTCTTCTCAGACCGTGTGCCTCATCATCCGAGCAGTGCTCCATATTCCCCGACATTGTCTTCTCCAACGATGGGATTCTGCTCCAAAACCCCTTTTTCTTTAACATAAGAAAGCAATTTCAAAGTGGCTGTCATGTTCCATGATTCCGCACCCCCTTCAGACAGCACAATATCAAACAACAGATGAAAAAAAAAGAAAACTCCTAACAGAACCAGAAGGGATTCAGCACAACAGCACAACCAGCTTCACAGGAGTCTGAAGCAGCAGACACCAGGCCACCAAATGCACTGCTATGAATGATGAAACCAGCCTTCAGGAGAATCTTGCTCCTCAATAGGATGAATAAAGGGTAAAAACACCAGGTCAGAGACAGCAACATGAAGATTTAGCGTGGTTTTGCTGGTCCACAAGGGAAAAAAAATGAAACCAAAAAAGGCCTGGTATAATTAACAAGATTAAAGGGGGATTTAGGATCAGGACAGAAAAGCAATGGGCCAGATTGATCCTTACAGGATTAAAGCTGGAATCCTACTAAGAGTCCAGTGGTTGAGAGATCAACGCAGTGTAATGGGATTAAATCAACATCAGCTTTTGTTTTTACACAAGTGAACCTCTAGCGCCTGTACTTTTACTGCTTCAGATAAGCAGCAGGAAAGTTGACTGGTACCCACAAATAACCAGGGCACAGGCAGCCAAGCACTTCCCCTTCGGCCTTCTCAGGCAGAAGAGCAATAGGTAATGGTACTTTCAGAAACAAAGAACAAAAAAATTGTGGTCTATTACTACTTGTCCAAAAAGCCAAGAAAGCTGAGCATTTACCAAAGTCTGTGTTGTGGCCAGCCCTAAATTAACTGGTATCAAGTGTGATGGGATCACCCCAGGCCTGATGGATGGGGAAGGCAGGAGGACAGTCCCAGCTGCAATCAGACATGCTGCCAACGGGCAATTGGATTTTGATATTGTCTCTTGCCGGCAAGGAACAAAGGACTCAGTATACTCTGTGGAACATATCAGCAAACACATTTAAGACAAATTGTCGCATGTCCCCATTGCACAACAATATCCAAGAATTACAAAAGTGAGAAAAGCCTCTTTCAGCATGTATCATTTGCATTACAGCTGGTGCAACACATGCAGGCCAGCTGCACCTCTGTTCCCCTGCCCCGAAATTTCCAAAGCTTGTCGGTAATTTGAGTTGGTAGCAAGGGGGAGGGGAAGAGGGAAACACGACAAGGCTAGATATTCTTTCTAGATATGTAAGCTATTTTTAAAGTTTTTAATTCTTGTAGGAGAGAAAGCCACACATGTTTCAATGAGAGGGTATCCATCACCACCACACTTGGTTGAAAAGGGAAGGGGTGTTTATTGCACACCTGTTCACAACAGCTAAACAGCTGCATTAAAGAGCAACATTCCTTATGCAAGGAAAAAGCATTAAAAGATCTCATATTTCTACAGCATTTCTCAGTCCAAGAGGTGTTTAAAAACCAGCAGTTACACACACACTGTATACATTCCACCCAAATTTCTTAAGCAGAAGAAAAATTTCCCCAACACTAACATTTAAAAATGCCAATACCACCCATTTCTTAAAAGATGTCACAGTCAGCAGCCTCACCTATGCTGAATGGGCTTCTCCTTTTCAGCTGGTTGGTCCAAAAAAAGTAATCACCATTCACTGCTCCTCCTCACTCAAGCAGCAGCCAAAATCACAGTGTAATAAATCGGAGGGAGGGGGAGGGGAAATGGGTGGAACGAGTGGTGGATCCAAAAGGCCTCAGAGCAAATTGCTCTGCAGTGCTGCTGAGATGGTCCCCATGGAGATATGCACCCCACTTTATGCTGCCCCGACCTGAGGGATGCTTTGCCTTTACTCACAAGGTCTTCCCCATCCAAAAGGTATGTCATGGATGCAAGCAGACATCACCATCATGATTGAGGGTGGAATGAAAAAGAAGGCCATTACAACAAAAATGAAAAGTGAAAAAATAGCAACAGGCAGTTCACGCTGCACATTTTTCATTTTCTAGCCAAGTATACATATTTGAATTCCAGCATTTTTCTGCATTTAAGCTTTGTTTCAACACTAGATGATTTATAAATTATAAAAAAATGTACAGAGGAGCATTCTAGTATGATCTTATTCCAGCTCCTTAAATATCATGAATAATAATCCCTAAGAATATCTTTAAAAAATTGTCATCTGGTCAAAATATTTTCACTTCATTATTGTCTTATGTCCAAGATTCAATCAGACCATTGTGTGGGGGGCAGCATCTTTCATTTGAGGCAGGAGAAAAACTAACTGCCTTCACCCTGGATTCAGCTACAGACCCAAGAACCATCTGGTAAAAAATCAGCCAGCACATTGTGCAGGCAGTATATTAGTCATGAGACACAGGACTCTGAGAACAATGAAACCTAAATTTAAGGGACGGACGAAGGAACCTTAATTACTCGTTTAAGCTTCTTCACAGCTTTGAGGAATCTTTAACATTTTTAGCAAAAGAATTTAGCACTGGAGGGCACAAAGCACATCCTCAATGGATTTCTTAATTTTCTGCAAGCTTGTTTTCATTTCCAGTGTAGAACTATCCGCACTGGTCCACCAACAGAGCTTGCCTCTCCAATGCATGGATGCAGGATGAATCACATTGCTTTGGGTATGGGGTATCATCCACAGCTGTGGTACTGCAGATACACACTGCGTTTCCTTCTCGAAACGGACAACTCCATACACAGAACGTTTTTTCTGACCCCTCTACATCACTCAAGCTCCTGCTGTACCCAGTAGCCCTTGCAGAACTATGAAGGGATGTTTTCCAGCTAATTGCATAAGCTGTCCAATCATACTTTTGGTTAAGCATGCACACATACACAGTTGCAATCCTAGTGACTTCTTAGAGCTGTGGCAAAAAAGCCACCCCAGTTCAGGTCCACTCAGAGACCTTCCCTATACCATTGCCATTACCTTGTGGGTTAGGACAGCTCTGATAGGCTGTAAAGTTGGGTGGAGAGAAACCTAATGAGGTTCAACAAGGGCAAGTGTAGGGTCTTGCACATGAGGAGGAATAATCCCAACTACCAGTACAAGTCCTACTAGAGACCAGTTCTGCAGGGAAAGACCTGGGACTCTTGGTGGATGACAACTTGACGATGAGCCAGCAGTGTGCCCTCTCAGCCAGGAGGGCCAGTGGTATCCTGAGGTGCATCAGAAAAACCATGGCCAGCAGGTCAAGGGAGCTGATCCTCCCCCTCCTACTTGGCTCTAGTGAGGTCACACCTCGAGTGCTGTGCCCAGTTCTGGGCTCCAAATTTCAAGAAAGATAAGGAGATACCACAGAGGGTTCAATATAGGCCACAAAGATGATGAGAGGTCTGGACCATCTCATATGAGGAGAGACTGCAGGAGCTGTCTGTTCCTATTTAGTCTGGATAAGAGACAACTGAGAGAGGATCCCATTAATGCATTTAAATGTCTCAAAGGTGGGTGCCAAGAGGTTGTTGCCAGACTCTTTTTGGTGGTGCCCAGCAATAGGATGAGGAGCAACGGCCATAAACTAAAACACAAGAAGTTCCACCTTAGGATGAACAAGAACTTTACATTAAGAGTGGCAGAACACTGAAACAGGTTGCCCAGCATGGTTATGGAGTCTTCCTCTCTGGAGACATTCAAAATCATCTGGACATGTTCCTATGTCACCTACTTTAAATGATTCTGCATTGGCAGGGGGACTGGACTAGATGATCTCCAGAGGTCCTTTCCAAGCCTAAGAATTCCATGTTTCTGTGAAAATGGTAAAGTTCTGTCACTAATGGAATTAAGATTAGCAAATAAGCACCATGGGAAGTGCAGGAAACACAGATGTTCAGTTTCAAATTGCTATTATCTGCACTCTTCCTCAAGCTTTCAGCTGGAAATCACGAAGGCTGAGGTTTATTCTCTCCTTATTCTCTTACGGTTTATTCTCTTCCTTCCAAGATAAACAGGCTGTTTTGTGAAAAATCAACTTAAACAGGATCCAGCCCCTGTCCATCTTCCAAGACTTGGACAGGCTTACAGCAAACAGAGTCCCCTGTGCTCACCACTGTTTGGACAGGTGGGAATACAGCAGTCAGGCAGAAGAGCAATTGGAGAAATACACCAACTGGGCAAGCCTACATCCCCCTAATTCTTTTGTTTAGACTCAGCAGAGAAGGGAATTCCTGAACGTGACGGCAACGTGCTGTACAACTGATTTACACAAAACCAGATAAAATCACTGTAGCCTACAGAACAGAGCATCCTGATCCTGAATCTTCATCTTCTGAAGCTGGTACCTTAATTTGAAATGGCTTCTCTTTTTGACCTGCACTGGGCTTTCTTGTCTCAGTAGTGACCTTGGCACCTTCCATGATTACAGGCTTGCAGGAACACATAATTGGAAAAGATCACCTGGATTATCAACTTTAGTTCTCTAACAATACAGGCAGTCACATTATATAATCTCTTTCATACATTCTTTTTCCCAAATCTTCAAAGCCTGTATAAAACCCTAGATGCAAATAAATGCAAGTTGCTTTGTCACACATAGCCCCAGAAGAACGCAATGCAGACATCCTCAACCCAGCTGTGCACAGAGCAGCTCAAGTGAGGAAGTAGTACAACCATGTTCATGAGGTGCTGCACCAAAGCTAATAAACCTTATCGAGCAGCAGAACTCATTATCTCAGCTGCAGTGCTGGACAAACATAACTATATTACTTCTGGATTCAAGCTGCTACGTATGCATGCCACAGCATGGCACCGCAGGGACTTGCAAGCTGGGGAATCAGCTTACAGGCTACTAGCTCGAGGATTTTTGCATGAGCTCCATTTTATGATTTTCCAGGGCTTTTTTGCTCCAGACCAAGAATCCAAAAATCAGTGTTTGTATTAACACAAAATGTCTTTTAACATACTCACAGAAATTCACCCAGATCTCACATCTAACATTCATTCAGGAAAACCTTTCTACATCCTCACAACCAAAGTCTCCCAGAGGCAACCCCATCACCATCTCTCAGCAGTGACCACGCCACACGCACACCTTGCACACGCAGCACCTCTCCCTCCAGTCAGAGCTTTGAGTGATGGCCACTGTTCATTAGCCATGCCTACCAAACAGGTTCCAGCCAAAGACCTAGAACAGCTAGACTTCCCCAGCAAGAGCTGCCCCAGGCTTTGTACCAGAACAGAGCAGGGAGGCAGTCTTCCCTGGATAGCCACTTGTTTTGCTGCTATCAAACGCATGCTTTGAAAACCATGCTGTAATGTCCATACTTTTCACTGGCAGTAGCTACCTCTCATGAAAAAAGACCAGACAAATAATAGAAAGACCTGGCGTGAGGAAGAGCTCGTTGCTAAGACTCAAGTTTGGCAGCAGAGTTGGGTTTCCAATCCCTTGGTGGTAAAGCTGATGAGCTTGGAGCCTAGAGGGAAAAATTATTCCAGTGAATGCAAAGAGAGACTTTTAAGTGACAAAAAGGCAAGTAAAAGACAGGTCAGGAAGAAAACTAACAAAAAAATTCAAAATGAGCTTGGCAAGCTTACTAGCACTATTCTTGCTGTATGGTAATTAGCGGGTCCAGGTAAGACCTTCACTTTCATAGGGCTCTAGAGAAAGAAATAATTTCTCATTGCAATAGGCAGCCAGCCCTCTAACAAACACTCAGCAGGTACTCTGTACATGACTGCGAGAAATGAGGAAATTATCCATACCCTCTATAAACAGAGCAATGAATCCAGTGCTTTCCTGCCAGAAGCCTAGCAACAGCATGGACCTCCCTTACCTTGGTCCCTCCTGCCTTTGATAGTTTCAGCTGTCTTTGAGCACAGGAGAAGGATGATTGTTAAATTGCTTCATAGGGCTGCTGCCCCTTCCTTTCAACCTTTCTTGTAACAACAGACCTCCAACAAGGCAACATTCATACATGCAACTCTCAGAACACATCATGCTCTTTAGAAAATACTTGGAAAGAAATGACTCTAGATTATATCTCATGACTCACAGTACACAAAGATTCATCTGCTCATAAATGAAAAAACTCGGTCTTTCTTACTCCGTAAAGGGTTGAATGCTTTTCCCACCTTCAAACCACTCTGCTCTTGGCTGTCACCAGCACAACACCAGCCCCCACGTTGTCATTCCTGATCGCCCTCAGCACAAAGACCTTCTTGACTTCATAGCCCAAATTACCCATGTCCCATTTAGAGAACTGATGACTAGAACTCTCTTGAGCAATTCAAGAGCCCAGACAGCTGCACACAAATGGGGATGAGTGTGAGAAGCAACAAAACTAGAGTTAGATGGTCCCACATAAACAAAACACTTTCCTGCAAAAACAGAACTCCTATATGCACCTCCTATACGTAAGGCAAATACCCACCTTGAGTTGCAACACTGACAATACACGGTTTGCAACATCAGAGAGACACTCATACCATCTCTGCCTCAGAAAGACTTTATACAACTGCATCCTACACAACGAAAGTGTTAAGATAAACAGTCTCTCTTGGTATTTAATGGCACAGATAAGTCTGCTGCCTTCACTTTGCTCACAATGCCAAGCATTAGGTCATCATAACAGATATTTTAAGTTTCCTACTCTCCAGCTCTCCACAGCCCACAATATCCTGCAGTCTACAAGGCTCTCAAATATTTAAGAGTATCCTGCAACAAGTTTCACCCGAGGGAATACAGTTCAGCAAGCAAGAATGTCAGACTGAACCAAGCTACACCACCACTTCATTCCAGAGACAGCATTATAATCAGGGACTGTAATGTTGCAGGTAGCCTGTATGTCTGGGTTCAGTATCCATGCCACACCACAGCTGCAGAGGAAGGTGCATTCTCCCTTCTATTTTACTATTTGTCAAACCTGACAGCACTCAATATTGCACAACCCCTTCAAAGAAGATAATTCTGTAACATGCACCCCTGGGGGGTGGGGGGCTGGAGGAGAAACATTACGGTTGCTGTGGGAATCTTAATTCTGGATTTCAGGACTTGCATATTTAAAACCTCAAATTTAACATTGCATTAATGTAGCTTCATGCATTGAATTAAGGAATGACTCAGTACAAATCTCCATGCATCTACTGAAGTCCTGACATTCCAAGGACAAGAGGCACAGAATAGAAAAAAATATAGCACAGGCAACAAGAAGAGAATGAGAGGCAGAGGGGAACCTGTGAGCAGGGAAGCAAGAAACTGGCACAGCCGAGGCACAACAAACCCCACATCAAACCAGATCTGTCAGTTGAGGTTCCTTGTTCTCACCACTAAAGGTTATGTAGCCTGTCAGGATAAAAAGAGCTTAAAGCAGAAACATAAATGGGCACAGAGGAAAAGATCCCGGAAAGGTCCAAGGAGGAGAAGATTCCCCCAAAGTAACAGTGTAACCTGTACTGAAAAGGTAAAGATTGTATCTAGATAGCAAAAATTCACTAATTTTTTTTTATTATCATGGCAAAGTGCCCAGATGATGCCTTTAAAACCCCTTCAGCTATTCAAGCATTTAATATTTCTTTTCCCCACTTCTCTGAAGTTAAACTGCAATGCAAACACAGTGGTAGTGCTGCCTGAAGTTGAGGGTGCAAGATGAAGTAGAAGCTCAAGGGGTTCATCCATTGGCAAGTATCCCAAAACTCAGCCCTCGTTTAAGAATCCAGGTCAGTGCTTCATGTTTTGGGCCACAGCTGGTCTTTAGGCAGGCTAACACCTCTATTTTATACTAGAGTGCTCACACAACCCCTCAGCACAGGAGGTGAGACAGCAGAGCAGCTCTCCTCTGCTCCCACACTCATCCTCTCCATTTCAGCAGAGTAAGGAACATCTCCATTGTTTATTCCTTATCTAAGATCAGCAGCAGCATTGGCTGAATTACTTCTACTCTCACCCCACCCACCAAACGAAGCAAAAATCTTAGCTGAGCCATGGGTCCTGCCCAACCTTTCTCCCTAAAAACCAGCACCCCAAGCGGGGGTCCCACACACCAGGCTGTGGCAAGGGGCTGAGCAGCAAAAGGTGGACGTGCCTGCCAGCAGGGCCTGCTGGACAAAACCAGGCAAGTGTGCATACCCCTGTGCAGAATCAGGTTACCCTGCAACAAAGATAGTGTGTGTATGTGCAAAGGAGGGAAGTCAAATCCTTCTGCCTGGGTTCTAAGGCTTGCTTTGTTGCTAAAATAAACCAGTGTTTGTTCCCGGGAGTGATGGGGAGCTAGACTCAAAGCAGCCAGAGGCAGAGAGAGTCCTCTCGTTCTGAGTTACAAATAAGGGTGTTTTTTTAAAAAAAAACAAATCAAACCAAAAACTTGAGAACCACGTATTCTTTACCTCACATATCTGGGTAAGGAAACCCAAAAGCAAACTGCTGATCTCAAGGGTGCCCAGGAGCAGAGAAAACTACACGTTGATGACTGAGCAGTCTAAAAGCTGACTGCTCCAGTGGAAATTCCAGTCCTTGCTCAGGCTGAAAATATATATGCCTTTGCATAAGCTATCACTTTGCTTGCTGGATCTGTGTAACGCTTTACACGTGTTTTTTCCTGACATTATTTTCCATACTCCACCAGAAACTTGAGTAACTGTGCCACTTCTGGAAAAACAACATTGCATCCAGCTTCTCCCCCCATCCTCAAATTCCCAAACTACAAAGCCATCTAAACCCTTCCTGCTCCTCTCCTAGCCTTCAGAGACTTAGAGATCCCTTTCAGCAACACTCCTTCACTACCTGGGATGTCTCTCAGTAACACTAAAAATCCCATAAAGCAGAGGCACATGGGAACAGCTTTATGCACAAAAATATATATATACACACACACACAGGTCTCTCAGTTGGCAGACAGTGAGCAACATTATACCAAAAATTTTGTCTCCAAGGCACCTGCCCAAAACTGCTCTCTCCAGAGGCACTTATAACCACAGGAAAAGCCTGCTTGATACCCAGTTAATAGTACTTGCTCAAAATACTGTTTTTTAAAAGGGAAAACTAGCCCACAGTGAGTAGAGGCTGCAGAGAGCTAAGTCCAACAGTGAAGGCCGCTCACGTTAGTGCAGAGTCCTTCAGCTTTCCATTCCTTATATGTGCAAAGTGTGCAAGCCCTCACACACGCTTCCTACTCACCCAGAGGTACATCATGTTAGCCTGGGTCCTTCAAACCCAGCAGTGAGATGATCCGGCAACACAAGAGGCACTTCAGTAAGACTGTCGAGACCGAGGTTGGTCGAGGGTGTTTTTTGGTTTTTTTTCTTAAAGAAAAAAAATCCGAACGGCTCAGTTTGAGGCTTAGAAAGCGTCTCGCCTCCTCCACCCCCCTCCTCCAGCTCTGGCTGCTCTGCGCTCCTCTCTCGCACTTAATCTCTCCCTGGGAGTTCCCAGCCCCGTGTGTCTGTACTGGCGTGCACAGCACACACTCTGCATTCGCCTCCAGGGAATTTCTCTCTGTCATTCTGCTTCTAAAAACACAATCTCGGCCTCACAAGATTCTTGCAAGAGGCAGGGATGGGTGGGGTTAGTAATAAATGCAGCCCGGATCCCAGTGCTGGAGAGCGCTTACTTTAGAAAAGGGAACTGCAGCCGCGAATGAAGCGGAGCAAAACCCTGTCCTCCAAGGTCACTGGCGGTGAGGACCCATTCCCCCCCGCCACTAACTGCTCCTCCAGGAATCATCCGTAGATGGAGGAGCCACGCAGGGTGCCACAGGCAGGTTCTGAACACCTTCATCCACCCCTTCAGACAACACCCCAAATTCGGTCACAATTCACTAGCTGTATTTAATCATTAACCACTGACAGGCATCAAGGAGAGTAACTACGGGGATCCTAAAGCTAAGAAAAAATCCGTGTGTGCCAGCCCTGGAGCTCGCTCAGGAAGAACAACCACTGCCGGCATGAGCTGGGGAAAAGAAGCGACACAGATAAAGGGGTTAATCTGCTTTCGCAGGTGGCTCCACATGAGTATTTTACAGACTTGCATATTGCTAAAGGGTAAGCAGCAGCTGGCTCCGGTTCCTCAGAGTGTATCGGGTTCCCACTTGCCTAGAGGCAGCTTCCCCCCAAGTCTGACTGGGGCAAGTGCCCTCACAGCCTTGCGCTCCCAGCCTGCTCCAATTTCAGGACTGCAAAGCTCTGCCGGTGGGGCGGCAGCCCCGGGAAAGGCGCGCTGAGCAAAGACACTCGCCCCAGTTCCCTCGACAAGCACCAGCAAGCCCTTCCCGGCACGAGCACATCCTCGTCCCATCCCCCGTGCCCGATGCCACTGGATGAGTGTCACTTCGCATCTCATTAATCAGTTAAACCGCTCTTCCAAACTAGGAAAACGGGTTTCTGGCCCCTTCCCTTCCCGCCTCAAGATGAAGAATTAACTTCCTTGCCGGGCTCCAAATGCTAAGTTAAATATGGCCTCATCTCAAACAGAGGGGAAAAAAAGAAATTTTAAAAAAAGAAAAAAAAAAAAAAGTGTTTTCATTGAAGCAGTGGTCTCCTTGGAAATGAGTTTTGAAGAAATATTTTTATCTCAGCTAAAGATATAAAAATGGTGCTATTCCACATATGACCTCTTAAGATTACTTAAATGCAATCCAGGGGGCTTGGAACAAAGCACACGTCAGGTTCCACATGAGTCAGGCCCTGTCTTCATGGGGTGACAAATGGATGGGCCTCCTGTCACAGCCAGCCCAGACACCTCAGATGTGCTCTGCACTCCTCAGGCTCCCCTCGCCTTCAGCAAGCCACAGACACACCCCAGGGCAGGCCTGTCCCAGGAACAGGCCTGAGCACATGGGATGCCGCTGGGCTCTATGGAAACAAATACATGACTGTCACTGCAGTCCCCCATGGAAACCTGGAGAAAAGGCTTATTCCCATCACCAAGATCCAGCAGTCATAGGGATCTGCTAGTTGAAGACAAGCAAGATGACGCTTGACTTTCCAGCCCAGAAAACCCAAGCCCTGCTGCTCAGGGAAAGGAGCAAGAGTTCCTCCAGAAAGCTGGGATTGCACAGGGTTGTTCCATAATGGCATTGCTCAGGTCTCCCATCTGCTCTCACTTTTCGCACAATGGGTCAGGCTAAGAGGGTGAAAAGCAGCGTTCCTAAAAATCACTTACTGCACCAAAGCCTAGAGACAGTCTCCAAAGAGTGAAGCATGTGATCCACAAACCTGTTCTCAAAGGCTCTGAGAGAAGCAAAACAGCAGCAATGCTGACATTTGCATCACGATTAGACACTTCTGTTAACATCTCTGAAGCAGGGTCACACCAGCAGCAGCGACTAGTTCAGCCAGTCTGCAGACTGAAGCAACATTTCTGCACCAGATAACCTTGAAAATGCCATCAAGGTTTTCTTCTGATCCAGAATCACAATTCAAAAATGATCCTATGGTCATTTTAATGAAAGCTGATATTCTGTGTGTGCAGGGGAAAAAGGGAGAAGACACGTGGACCAGGTGAGCAAACTCAAATAAATCCTACTTCATATGTATTCCTATAAAAGACTTGAAAAGGATGAATCTTAAAATTAAGCTGAAGTGTTATTAAAAACTTCCCTAATTAAAAACACAGGAAAAGCAAAAAAGGGAAAAAATTCTTCTTCTTCCCCAAGCTCTCATCCTTTAGGCGACTTTCAGGGAAAAAAATAAAAACTTTCAGAATAAGCCTATTTGTTAATTTCAACAACTGAGGCTTGTTACAAATCATCCCAGCAATTCCACATTGTGCAGGTCGCTTTCAACCTCCAAAACAAAACAAGAGCCATGAAACCTCATTGAATCATCTAAAATACTACCTCAAAATTGATTTGCCACTGTTGCTACAAGGCCACCACCTCTCCATGGAAGGCACACGGGAAGATTATGGAGAGCAGCAGACTTCTGATGATGTAATACTTCGTCCTGGAGCAGGAGCCCTTTTTGATGAAGTGCAAGAGCAGGTTTCTCAACACCCAATACTCTCAAGCAGTGAGAGGAGTACCCAGTGGGTCAGGCAATGAGGCTGTGGGAGGACTCGAGAGGCACCACCACCCTGCTTCAAGAGAGCTGCTGCTGCCCAGAGGGTCAAACCAACATAAGACATGAAGCACATGCCCACAGCTATCCACAGTTGCAGAACTAGTAGCAGTGCCATTTTAGCTTCAGATTACAAGCAAGAAGAAGATTTGGCTTGGCTGATACAATTGAGGGGGTGAGGGGGAGGAACAATTACATGATTTAGATCTTCATTTTGCTTTTTTTCAGATTTTTCAACTACATTAGCTGGCATATAAAAAGTATCCATATAAGACATTTCTTTCTGAAAAATTTATTCTAAAAAACCACAAAATATTCTCTAAAGAGCAAGAGGAAAACAATATGTCAATGCATTTTACTCCAGAAAAACAAAGACAGATATGACTAAGACAGACTTCTGACACAGGCAGCTAGGATCCTCTGCAAATGCTTTACCATAATCCTAACAGCAGTGGTTTACAGGAAATGTGTCAGGGAGCTTGTAAAGGCTGCTGTGTGTGGAAACACACATTATCTCTTAGGGATCTTTCATGTCTCAAAAAGGATTAAAAGTAAAAAGAAAAATATTTTTAAATTAATATATACCAAGTTATGAGAAAAATGTTCAGAGCTGCAGCCTAGTGAAACATTGGTCCCTCTTCTCTGATGGGAGGCTGTTGTGTAAATCAAAGTGAAAGGGGAAGAAAGCAGTCTGCAAAGACTTGAATGCTTATTAGAGAAGTAAGGAAAGTATTAGCAAATAATAAAAGGGGAAAGAGAAAAAAAGGGAGCAAGTAACCACCTATTTAATATTGTATAAAGGTATTTGGAAAAATAAGAGACACTGGGGAAAATGAAAAAAAAATCTACCTGTTTCTACCAGTACCAAAAGCCTTAATTACATATAAGAATTATTGTGACTACTCAGTTATGTGCATGAACTCAACCCAAAGATACTGCAGGTATATCAAATACTTTCAAGTAAGACAAATGCTTAAAAAATCATTTACAGAAAGTTCTAGCCAATTTAGGAAAGATCTGAACGGGCAAACAGAGAATGGGCACAGCACCGTTTCAAGCAGATGTTATCTGTTTTTAGCTGATTGTGTCTCAGAGGCATATGATTTTAAAATGCTCATGGATTAACATTCTAGCAGATAAAGCTCAAGACAGGGTATTAACTGGTGTGTCTACTATACACTACTGAAATCATATTAGACAGCACACAGGATGAGTGGCTAGATGAGCACCTCTTTATAACAGATAGAAAATCCCATCTGATCATCTGGAATTTATAATGCAACAACACTTGCAGGAGGCATAGCAGGGCTGGTGTCAAAGAACACCCTCCAGATCGCTAAATTGGAGAAAACAATTTCTTAGTTCAAGAAGTGTTACATTGAAAATGAGTAAGTCCATATTAGATTCCATCTTGACAGAAAAGAGCAATCAATTGTAAAAATATAAATTAGCGGTAGCTTAGTTAAAATGATTGTGCCAATTGCATCTGGATATGTGTAAGGAGAACAGAGACCAAACCAATGCACCTACATACATACTCAGCACTTGAGTGGGACCAGAGGTACAGTGGCATATTTTTCCTAGACAGACAGATTGCTTATTGGGCTTCCCTGTCACATCCCCGCACTTGAACACTTGTATATATTCTAGCGAGTGGAAAAAAAAAGAAAAGCTGAGAGAAGAAAATAGAAAGGAAATTAGAAAGGGAAAAAATAAAATTTACAAGGGAATCCTAGCGACAGGAGGTAAAATCCATAGTCAGAGCAGGAAGATGATAATGTGTTTTTAAAGCTTCTCAAGAATAGAAACTGCACAGCAACTGCATTGATCTGCTACTATGGGGAAAAGGTAGAAACATTCCCAATACTGAGGAAAGAGCCAAAGCATTCAATATGTATTCCTGTTCTATATTTGGAGAAAAGTCAGCTGTTGCATTCTGTGATAACAAAATGCCTTCCATTCCAGCAGTAACTAAGGAAGATGTTCCAACAGCTACCCAACAAACAGCTCCCTTATCTAGCTCAAGCTTGCAAACCAAAGGGATGCAACCAGACAGCAAGTGGGTTTTAACCATACTACAGCTGTGAACATATTTAAATGTGGACACTTGGCAAAGTGTGCAGTCTGCTTTGAACTGCATCACCTGCACTTGGAGCTCTAATAAGCCCTAACTACAGCCCTAACATTAAACCTGCCATAAGGCCCAAAGTACAACCGTGACACAATGGCAACTGCAAATGGAGGCGTTTCTTGCAGCTCATTATTATTAAAAGCTTGGTGCTGCTCACTGAGTTTGGCCAGCCTCTGTCATACCAGAAGACTGCATCAGGAAAGCAGCACTACCACTGAAGGCATGAGATTGCAGCAGGTTGAAGAGAGAAATTTAATTTCAAACTGAAGGAAAGCAGTTCCTCACAGGCAAAAGCCACACTGAGTGTCCAAATTTTAGGCAGAAGCTAGATTCAGACTGAGGATGAAGACTCAGTCATTGTCCTACCATGGCAAACATTTCAAGAACCATCTACAAAAGGTCTGACTGGAGACTGGAACAGCAACATGCTCTACAACACCCAGAGGGAAGTTTCTCCAATTCAGTGGCTGCTTTCCATGGCTTATCTGACTTCAGCAGAAGGTCTCAGGAAAAGAACAGGAGAATCAGACCTCTGCTAGTCGTGGGTTTGGGCATCCTTGGTGTCTTGGGGGGGTTTATTTGGTTTGATTGATTTTTATTTGGGGTTGTTTTGGATTTTTGAAAGAAGATTAGAGATGGGGCTGGAAGCTATCTGGGGAGAGGCACAGAAGGCAGCCCTGGGCACACATGCAGTTCCTATGGAGATAAGAGGATCTTCTTGGAGGTTGGTTTGCTCCTTTGGGTGCCGCTGGAGACTACCCTGGCGGCAGACTACTGCTCATTTTTGACACTGCCTCTGCCCAGGATGCTGGATTATCTCTGATTATCAGAATTTTTGAGCCACAAGGTAGATTTCCCTCTCAGCACCCAAAAGGACTACAGGAAGCCTCACTCTGCATTATCCTGTTTATGAAAGGAAGCCAGAATACAAAGTGCATACAATAAATCATCCAGAAGAATACTGCAATTCCATTTATATGTTTTGTCAAGCAAATAAGCCAATCATTGGCATATTATAAGAAAAAAGAAAAACCCACAACATTTTGTTATAGAGCAACCCATTTCATTACTGGAAAACTGGATTCCCTGTTTTCTCTTCTGTATGTATGGTACAGCGAGAGGTTTTGGAAAAGAGACTACCTTTTTAAAAGCAATCGATCAAGAGTTAGTTTATCTTCCACAAAAAGCAGAAAGCCAGAAACAATTAAACACCCTGACATGCAAGCAAACCCAATAATTTTTAAGGACTGTCCTGCTACTGACTTATCACAGTAATTAAATTTTAGTCCTTAAATAAACTTCAGGAGATCTCAATTCATAGGCTTATCATTCAAGTACATAAGAAAAAAAAAATGAATTGATACCAAGAAAGGCTTTTTCGAGTTTGTTTGGGATTTTCCTCTCCTCACAACTATGCTCAAGAGCACTATTCTGGAAGGCACTGTCAATTCTTCAAGAGAAAAATGCTCAGTAACTAGGAAAGGTACTTCACGAAAAACATGCTCCCAAAAATACACTTTTAGATTAAAATCAAGAACACCCACATGAACAAAACTAAATTGTGAAGCCAGAGAATTCAAAGTTAACCACTGTAGAGCATGCAAGCACTTAGATGCAAGAAATTCTTACAGCTCCAGTTTGGGCATTCATCTGCAGAAACAGAATGACTATGCAGCCACTTCCAGGATACAGCAAACATGAGTTTAGGCAGCCAAGTGGGAATTTCCATGAATTATACCTGTCAGCCTTACTGTGGTGGACAGGAGTGAAGTCTGCAATCCTCCAATACCTTCTGAGGAGAATCTAGCAAGCCAAACATCTACAGAAGAAAAAGCTTCTCTGTTGCTGTGCTGCCACCCTAGGCTTGATTTTCAGGCTCTATCTTCTGCATTCTGTCACATATAGATCTAGTCTGAAGTCCACACTGAACTGGCATATAGCAAATATATTTAGATACTTGTAAGAGGGAAATAGAGTAAGCTCCAACCCTGGTATTTAAATATATCTTTTTTAAAGTTTGGTTAGGTAATAACTGCCTTAACAAGTTCATAAAGGGAAAAAAGTTTGATCTCCCTTTAGTTTTTCTACGAAGTAGCAGAAAGCTGTTACACAGAAACAAATCCCAACAAAAGTCTGTTTTTAGTGTCAAATCAGGAGTACAATAGCCAGTTGAACTGATAAAGGGCAGAAAGATTCTCTGTGCCATCGACTTGTCAGTGCTAAATAGGGTATTTTTTTGGCTGTGGATTCTGAAGAGGAAGTCATAAGTAAAAAAAAAAAAAAAAAAAAAAAATCAACTCAGCTCCTACATCAACAACTCATCTCTTAGTAGTCCACAAAGGAAGCTATACCAAAGGATGCTGAATTGATGGCATCCAATTCAAGGCGTGAGACTTCAGGTAGCAGAAAGGAATCTGCTTCCAAAACCTCATCAATTGAGCTGCAGCATCGTTACACCTTGTTTTTTTTTTTTTCTCTGTGTTTACCACGTGAAGTGGCTGTACTGCATCAGCGATTCATCAGCACACCAACATCCCAGAAATTAAGAAAGGGTATGAAGATAAAAAAATGGTAGGGAAAGGGGAAGACAGGGCATAGCTCTCTTGCCTGGACCACAGAGGCATTTATCAAAATGCTGAAAGTTTGGTTTAGGTCTGTTGATGATAAAGGGAAATACAGATGGAGAGTAATATCATCCTGCAGAAAGGGACTCCTCCTGGCTTGTTTGTGCAAAGGAAGGTTAACAATGTTAGTGAGTTATTCAGGAAGTAATGGATACCTTCTTGCCCTGAGCAAATTCCTTTTCAATAACAGTAGTATTTTCCTAGGCAATAGGACTATATCAAGGTATAATGGCTACTATATTTATCTACAGAGGCCCTGTACTGCTGGGATCTAATTTACTATGGCTTAGAAAGCAGTTTACAAATCCTGAGATAGTAAAGTTGCTAGAGAGGAGAATAAAATTCTATCCTTTATTGCTTGGGTTGAAAACTGGGTTTTAATGTCACTTTTTAAGGGTGTAAAATGCATTCTCTTAAACTTAGAGAGACTCAAAGACTAATAAACCCCCAAAGCAAACTGTAAATACACCTATGAGAGGGAAGAAATCAGCTAGCAAATACTACATTCTGCCCATTTTTTTTAATCTTTACTGTCACAGATGTTTTATTTCTTCTTTTATTCAAATAACATTCTTTCATTTGACCCTCTGAGAAGAAGAATAATCCATGACTTTACCTAGCAGCCTTATGTACCTAATGAAGACAAAACAGCTGAATGCCTGAAATACAGCTTCAGCGTGGGAAATGGCACAAGGATATAATCAGCAAAGAAAAAAGGAAATGAAAAAAAGAAAAAAGGAATGACTGCAGCTAATGAAGAGGTAACACCAATAAACACTGAATGACATCTCCTGAGAAACAACAAAACCTAATTGCTAAAAGGCTTTGGTGGAACACAGCATCAACCTGTGATAAGTATGGGTGGGTGGAAAGAGACCAAACACACATGTCGGGGACTGCAGATACTTCCATTACATAACAGGAGCAAGAAAACACAGGCAAAGTCGCCATTAGCAGAGCTAAAAGCAAAATATTTCAACAGGGCTATTGGCAGTTGTCAAGCCACATAAAGGAACAGCAGACTGTTCAAATGTAAAAGGCATTAATAAAGCATAAGAAAAGAGGTATAAATAGATATAAAAAACAGAGGAAGATTTCGAGATGACAGAAATGCTACTGGAAAATTTTAGTTATAGAATATCCCCAACTTCAATTCACAATGATCAGCAAAGGTCAATTGTTAGAAATGCAATTCTGTTTCTCATCTCATTCTGAGCAAAGCACTCTTTAACCATACCTGTGCCACCATCATCTAGCTGGATTACTCTCACGGCTGCAGCAAACAGTTCCCTCCATCTGACTGGTCCCTTGGAGAATTATGGGCATAAGATAATTTAGAAAAGTGTGTATCTGTAAAGACTAACTGCAGTACTGGTCTCTCACTTTATTTATATAAGATAATTCATTCTTCAAAGTCTTTCCAGTGTATATACTTAATATGGGACTTCCAAGAGGCATACAGATAGATACCTACATACATCTTATAACAGATCTCACATAGAGTGAGTACTGAAAACACCCACAGTTTGCATCATGGGATGTCCCAACAAACTGGCATTTGTGTCAGTGATTGTACTTGAATGAGGAGGATTTTGGCTCTCGTAGGAGCAGACCAGCCATAGAGCTGATCTTCAGCATCACTGCAGTCTGTGGGGTCACATTCTGTGACCTTCAAACACCTTCAGCTGAGCTCACATTAAGGCTCATCTATCTTCCCTTCTTTCTCTGACAGGCAGCCATGACAAAAAAACAAACAAAAAAAACCCCACACCCAAACAAACAGTACTGTGAATTCCATTCTGTTGCATTTTCTGATCAAATTCTGGCAAAATTAGACTCTTCCATTAGATATTAATTGCAACCTCCTTACTCTTCCAATCCCTTCCTAAGACAGACAAACTGAATGAGTAGCAATTCACACTTGGTTTAGATGAGATGAATGGTTTGAAGTAACTATGGGTAGTCAACAAACACATTTATTGTGTCCTAGTCCTATGCAATCTCATTTTATCTGAATCCAAATTTAAGCTCTGAAGTGCAACCACACCATCTGATAAGTATTGTAACTGCTACAGAAGCTACTCACTTGGACAACAAAGCAACAATATATTAAATTGTTCCCTGTTCCCAAATTTCCAGAAAGCAACAGTGACCAGAACAAGCTTTTTTCATCCTTGTGTGACCTGAAGAATGCAGGTTTCCTTTCAAGATAAAGGCCTTGCTATGGTTATCTAATGCTAATATCACTACAAACTGGATTAGAGACACTCAGAAACCTCGAAATTCATACACTGATAGTTAGTTGTATCCAAAGTCAAGTCTGAAGGAAATCAAATGCTCCAAATTGTGCTTAATGTAGTTAACTTTGCCCTTTAGGTAGGATAAACCAGTAAGAATATATTACACAGTGATTAGATTAATTCTTGAGTGAAGTTCAGATGGCTGGCTCTATCTGTCCATTTCAAATTATTTCAGAGACGATCACTTTTCCGTACTCTGCTCCACTGCAGCAGCTGCTCAAGAAAAACAGCAGCTCTCTGTCTGGGGTGAAGTTGACAGCAACTGGGGACAACGCTGCTGTCAGAGTTCAGCTCCCAGTTCTGAAATGCCATTCTGCTGGAAATACCAAGGAGCCTAAATCTGGCTACATATACCACGGGATGTAAAATATCTCTATCTCAGCTTTCAACAGAAAGCTCAAGTCTCATGACATTTACTCCTTTGGCCCCTGTCAGTCTTCATCCAGACCCCACAAAGGATTGGAGAGAGCTGCCATAAATGGCTGGAAAACAAGATGCTGTTCTCCAAGCACTTGGAAATGAGCAGCACTGTTTTAGCTTAGAGAGACCATTGGCAAGGATCCAGGGTGACAGGTGCCCTAGAAGTAAAGATGAGGATCAAACTGTGGCCAGCATTAGCCACTGCTGTCCTCCTGACCTGTAAGAAAGAGTAGCCCATGCTCTCCAGCTGCAGCAGGAACAATGGACCAGAAAACGCAAAGGTGTGTTTGCTGGTAGCACCTGAAATGTCTCCTCAACAAAATCCAGCTGCAAAGGAATTTCAGTGTGTCTCATTAGATGCAATCCTATTGCTAAACCTTTATTGGGCCTGGCAGCAAGCCAGCTTGGTGCTGCTGTGACATCAGAGTGCAGCTCGTTGAAATCCACAGGCACCAAGAGTTAAAAACACAGATTCCTCCTAAAACACGACGAGCTATAAACCTCTTGTGTGGGCAGCACCAGCAACTAAATCCACTCCCCAACAATTGGCTGGCCTTTGGAAACAGAAGTGGGAAGAGACAGGTCACGGGGGACTGCCCACCCTCACCCCCAAGTAAATAGCAGCACAGCATCTGCTGAGGTTTTTAGTTAAAATCCGTGAGACAGTTCTCATCATTTTATCGACAGCCTCTGGAGACAGCAGCCTCTGACCTTTATAAGGAAGAGCACCCTTGTCCTCTAATCACAGACTTCCTGGAAAACACAATCTAGCTGGCAATTAAATACAGAATGGAAGGGGGGAAAAAAACCTGCTAATATCAAATTACCACTGTAAGATTTTTTAAATACATCCGCACCAAAATGCAGAATTCAAGCAGATTCTCACAACCTATTTCACTCCCACAAGCATTATTTAACAGTTTCTACTAAAAAGATTTTTCTCACTTGTCCCTCCACAAAAAAAACTGCCCCCCTCCCCAGTCTTGCTTTTCAGCTGCTGCTTGCAGTAGCACAGTGTCTTGCTGTGAAAGCTTCAACACAGGGGTGCAGAGCATGACCTGGGCAGAATTACATGTGCCATTTCCACTGGGAAATCTAAGAGACTTATTAAGCCAGGACAGTGCCGATTAATCTACTAATGGAATGAATCAAAAGTGTGTTCCTGGCCCCTTCCCTTTCACATCCCAAAACCTCAGGGGAGCAGAAACCATCTGGCAAATGCCTGCTCTGAGCAACATTATGCTACTGCTGGAAATACCTCTCCCTTAATACTCAGAAGAATGAAACCATCTTCCATCTACCAGGTACTCTCAGGAGCATAGCTCGCTGAGGTAGGCTGCTTGCACACAGCATCTTTGCCCAGCCAATGCAGAGCTGCTTGCTCACCACGCGGAAGTCAGCGGAACAGAAAGCGATCCCATTCATTTACTCGGGTCCCGCTGAAGCAGCCGGCACGGGCAGGGTGCAGAAGCAGTTGCTGTACTGGGGTAAGGCACACAGGCTGCTCCCCACAGCAGATCCTAGCCACAGGCAGGCAGAATCACACTCTCTGCCGAGCCTGAGGAAATGCTCCTCCTGAATCCTCTCAGTCCCTTCTTCATGCAGGTATGGTAGCAGAGATGGGTTTGTTTATGTTAATTAAAGAAAAAAAAAATCTCTCTCCTAAACACATTCATAATGGAAATATGACCAGAGAGCTTAAAGAGAAATCAAAACATCAGACCCATCCAAGCTTCATACACAGTAGATATTATTATTGTGAGACAGAGCAAAGGACTGACTCAGAGATACTAAATACCCTGTGCCAGTTGAGTAATAAGCAAACTCAGGAAGAAACAGAGAGAGATGAGGTAGTTGTCACAAAGAAAGGATCTTGGGCACTTTTAAGATCATATAGAAGCAGAGGAACCTCCTATCTTACCATTTAGACACACACCAAAAAAAAAACCAAACCCAGAGAAAGAGCAGTTATATGGCTGCGGAATAACGTCAGTGGTAACAACTGGCTTTTGACTGTGACAAAATAACACAAGTGCAGGGCAAGGGAGACAAGAGGTCTTCGATGCTCAGAGGCAGCACAGAGCATGTTTAGACAACATCCATCAGGAATTGCCTAACTTGTTATTACAGACTCCTAGAAACTGGAACTCTGATCCCCTAAATTATCCTTCCACTACTTCACTACATTGAATCAGAAAATGTTGGTTTACTCCACTATATCCAATTTAAGCCTTTTTTATACCAATTAAGCTGTCTTCAATGGACACAGTAAATAATAAATCCCCACCCTCCATATTTTCTACTTTGTCTTTTTTTAATAAGGAACAAGCTTGTATTTTCCTACTATGTCAGGCTCTCTGAGCTTCCTTTTCTTGTTCTTCCCTGGACATTTTCCAGATTTCACCTGTGTACGTCCAGAAGTGCCTAAAAGTAGGTACAGTGCTCCACTTGCTATATTAAGCTGCAAAAAATAACTGTCTTCTGCAGTTACCTGACACACCTGGAAATGCATTCCAGGCTTTCAAGATTGCAAAAACCAACACCACATACTCAGTGTATGTCCTATTACTCCAGATCTTTCCTTGGATATTAGTGCGTAGCCAGTTAGACTCCATTTTATATTGCATATACAGTTCCTTTTGTTAATACAGCTTGGTTTTGTTTAATTTCACATTGTTGGATTTCAGGGCATTTCTGCAATTTACTGTGATCTTTACAGCTCCTAATCCTACCTTCCAAAGGCTGCCAGCCCCTGCACATACATATGTTCAGTCACTGTTTTATTATCCTCAATTTTGGTGAGCAGTAGAGAACAGCAGAGCAGCCAAGCCAGACCACATTAAGACTCCAGATCAGACACACACACACAGACACAGAAAAGCTTCACATACAGTTTTCCAATAAGGCATTCAGACCCTTCTTAATTTCACCTTTCATTTGTCTAGTTTATGTAAAGGTCATGTGGGACTATGTCCAAAGCCAGCAGCTTTCTCTGTCTGCCAGGCCTGCTGCCACGTCAAACGAAAAAACTAAATTGATCTGACATGATTAGCCCTTAAAAATTAGCAATGTATGTCTGCTGTTGGCTTAATTTCCTTTAGTAAAGGATCTGAACATAAGCATCTGATCTTTTCTCAGCATCTTTCCACATTCTGTAACTACACTGACCAATTGAATTTCTTGGGATCTCTAGCCGCCTTCAAAAAAAATTTAGATGCGAGAATAGTATTTATTCACACACACGCTCTTCATTCACTTGAAACCTGTGAGATTTCACGATGCACCAAATGCACACTGGAGAAAACCCACCACAGCAGCAGCACAGGCTCTGCGTGCCCAAAGGAGGAGATCATCCTTGGCAGTGCCCTCTGAGCAGCACCAGTGCTGGGCAGCATCCCTCCCTCTGGAAGAAACCAGCTCGACAGGAAAGCCTAGAGAGTGCCCGCTTAGGCTCCCCTCTAAAAGCAAGTCCATAATGAGCACTCCTCCTCCAACACCCCTCCTCAATGTTGCCTCTGCTCACACATCAAAGACTTTTGTGGAAACCTTTTTCCACCGTGACTCCTCAACGAACTCGACGCCAGCACAGGCGGCAGGAAGGGGCTGCCCTCTCCCCATCCCTCTAAACACAACTTCCCTCGCCCAGAAGAGCGGCTCCAGAAGCACCTATGAGGAGTCACCCCCCACGGCTTGCGGGATGCCGGAGGCCGAGCCCCCAGTGTCGCTGTCGCGGGCTGTGCTGCGCGGGGCAGCCCGAGGCGGCGGGCCCGGGACGCGGGCGGGGCGGGGCGGGGAGCGCTGGCCGTGCGCCGGCCGCCCTCTCCCGGCAGCGCAGCGCCAGCGCGGCACCGGCAACGGCACCGGCACCGCACAGAGCCGAGGCTCCCAAGGGCACAGGCTGTCCATCAGCAATGCGCTGCGGCACCTTTGGGTACCTAGAAATAACAGCTGCACAGGTATTAGTCAAGGGGTTTACAAAAAAAAACAACAAACTGTTTCTGTCTATAGGTATCTATGCTGAGGACCCCAAGTCCCCCTCACCCAAGAGCTTTAAAAGCTACTTCAGTTTCAAGTTAGTGATGTACGGAAGAACTTCTCCTTTTAAAAAAACATCTACAGCAGAAACTTGTTGCCACAGGATGCTGCGGATGCCAAAGGTTTAGACAGGCTCCGAAAACACTTTAAAGAAATGCAATAAAGAAAAAAAATCTATCACAGGTAACTTTAAAAAAGAATAAAAATCTATAGCCAGGAAATCCCAAAGCCACAGGATTGCTTCAAGAGCACAGCAGAGGGGAAGTATCACCGAATCTTGGCGCTGCTCCCTCTGTTTTAAGTACTTGCTATTAGACACTGTCAAAGCCAGAACACTGGAATGCAGAGACCTTCTGTCTGACCTGGAATAGCTGCTTTCATGCCTTCAATAGGATAACATAGCTATCAACAGGCCATTTTCTCTGCACCATTTGGTTTTAGTCCTACAACTGATTCAGACTACTCCTAACGCACATGCCACACTCTGGCATAATCATTCAGAAGGGAAAATCTAAACAAGATGCTGTCCCCTCTTGCCAAAGGAACTGAGGGGCTTGGGAATCTCCAAGATAGACATGGAGTAAAACTCATACGGTCATCATAGGAGAAGAAGTACTTGGTACTCTCCCAAGGATGACTTACTTTAACCCTTAAGGAGAGATGAGAAATTGCTTGAATCAGAGGACTCAAACATGAAAGGAATTTGAATTACATCATCCAAGCCCATTTCCTGCCAACGCCTTACAACCCCAGAGCCTTGGTCGGACTATTCATCAGCAAGGTATTTGTTACTTCCCTTGAGAAGCTGTTTATAGGACTTAAGGAGCTTACTTCGAGGAAGTCTTCTCATAGATCTGAATTAGGTGAACTCCTTAACTATTTCTTCTCTTACAACGTTTTTCCACATGGTTACTTACTATCTTTTATTGATTACGAGAAAGGCATTCATTGGCATGGAGTTCACTGGATATGTTTATGGAAGGTATTCAGGGCTCTGTAAGGAAAAGATTCCATGCCTTGTTTTCAGAGATTAGAAAGGCAGGAGACATGAGGGAAGAAGGGAATAAATATACAGCCAGAGTGATCTATTTACAATTCTCATGACAACTGCAAGACATTGTGCTTCCTGTATTATTTAAGGGGGTTGATGCCAGGAAATCAGCTAAACAAAGGAAAGGAGGGATTTGGGGGATGTGGCCAATATAAGCACAGAGACTTGGGTCAGAGTGAAATTTCAGAAAGGAGGCTTTTAACAAGCCAAACTATTTGGTGGTTTATGTCTTACAACTTTTTTTAATCCCACTTATTGTATCTTTCCTGCAGCTTCTTAGGGATATAGTCTGGGCTTGAGAAAACAAGGAATCACTTCTTCATGCTTCACGTGATCTAGCAAGTGCCTGACCAAGACAGTTCTGGATTCAGGGGAGATGTATCACCAGATTAGTCTCAGTGGATCTTTGCTTTTCCAACTCATACTTAATTGTTTAAACTTCAATCTATAACCAACTCCTCCTTCAGTTTTTAGCTAAACATTGTTCTCTATTTTCCTTCTCACATATAACAATTTACATTGTTTTCTCTTAATTCTCTTCGCCCTCTCAACACATTTTTACCTTCTGAATGTATTGAGTTTTAAGTAGTGTGGGATGCCATCTGATAAAGGACTTCTCAAGTTCCTTCCCTCCTGCAGTGTTAAATGGCTTTCCATAAGTACATCTGAACTGGCCCAAACTCTTCATAGCTTTGTCAAGCAGTAATATCCCTGCAGTTCTCCCACTACACGCTCTTGAACCCCTTTATGTGCAGCTGCCTCACAGATGCTTCTCACCTCCCGAATACATTGGACATTTCTGCCCAGACTACATTCTCTGAAATGAAGCTCATTATTTGCTATGAGAGATCACAGCTAGGTCAGAAATAGAATATCTCTTCACTCCAGTCTACTAGCGTGGAAACATTTCACTGCTTGCCTGAAGAGAGGCTGTAGAAGCCAGGATGCAACAAATTTGGCAGACTTATCCTAATCCACCTAATTTTAAACATAAGGAAAGTGCTTAGAGCAGCCTCCTCTCATTAGCTTGGTCCCATCCCAAATTTTGGGTTGATTGCTTTCAAGTCAAGAGGGACGCCTCAAAAGTACCAGGAATACCGAGCCTGGTCTTCTCCATTTTATATGGAGGATCTCAGAAGCATTCTGATCTTTGTCCTGGCTATTTACTCAGAGAGTAAGGTGTTAAAACTTTCTTTGAGCCTCTCTAAAACCTCTCTCTGTCCCTGAGTTTAAGAATTTGTATTAAGTACACTTTTCAAGTGAGGAAGGTAAGCAACAAACAACCCAAAAAACACAAACCACGCTCCTTTCTAGCGCCTGAAACACTTCCACTGCTACCACCTCATGGGTTACAGAGCCACATAACATACACACTGGAGGGTTTCTATTCATGGTCAGTTACTAGGAGGAAAACAAATTAAAAACTAAAATTTTCAGGAAGACTACTTAGATTTGAACTTTGAGACAAGGAGTCTTTGTTACAAAACTGACCAAGCAGGATACTAGAGAGACTCTGGTTGGTGCTATCATGGTACAAGTGAAAACAAACAAGTGACCAAACTATTTTCCTCCAGGATGACATTTTTATTTGCTTCATGGCAAGAGCATCTCAAGTGTGTTGGTACTAAATCAAGAGATTTTTTTGGGTGGATACCCTAATCAATACTGAGCCACTTAGCTGCTAATCAAGTTGTAGCAATATTCCCAAATTCACACTTCATCCACATAATGGAGAAGAGAAAGATAGGTGAAGGAGTCTCAGACCACACAGACGAGAGAGGACAGGTTTCCCCTTCTGAACTCTGTGTGGAGATCCCTACTGCTTGCTGCCAAGAGACCACCAATGAGTACCAGTGCCTCTGTGCAGTCAGCTCCAACAGGAAGCCCGTTGACCTGCTGTCCTGCCTCCCCATGGGAGCTCTCACACATCCTTCACATCTCAGGATAAAGGTCTTCCTTGCCAAACTCCCCACATTAGAAGGGACCGGGCAAAGAAAACAATTAGGGAGGAAAAAAGCAACGGGGAGGCTTCCTGTTCTCACAGGCTGCCACCACTGGTGTTCAGTTTCCCCTCACCAGCTCATGGCCCCAGGGAAGGCAGCGCACACATCCTCCTGGAGCCTTCGATGCCCTTTCAGGTATTCCAATGCAGCAAGTGAGTAAAGACTCAGGGGAAAAGGCTGACAATTGGAGAGGATTTAACAGCATTTCACCTTAAGCTCAAAACTGAGAGGATAGTGATAAAACTGTTCCTAGCAGTTGCCATAGGCACCCACTACCTTGGGCTGCAGCCTCATCTACATACAGGAGAACAACAGGTCAAACCTGATGAGTGTTCAGATGGAAAACCAGCCACCGAAATTAAGCTGTTGAAGGAAATGTCACTTGTGATAGGTAACGATGTTTCCACCACATTAGTACCGAGCCAATGGCCCAGTTTGATTTAAGAATTGTACTTAGGGAAGTACAAGCTTTTAAAATAGGCTTCAAACCAATATCCTAACCTGCTGTGATAGCTGAGGATCACTTTCCATAACAGAAGAGGTATAATAGCTCTAACATCCTGACCCAGTTCTGGTGTGTGCAATTACCTCCCACTTCCATAAACTCTGTCCTCCTCGCTTCCCTTCAGTGTCAGCTAAACAAGGTATTCTTGCTCATTTTGCTTCCTGTTGGGAAACAGAATTATTCTGTGGAGCTGCCAAATTCTGCCACAGAAGTGCCAGTATTCAGCATTCTAACAAATCTCAGATACCATATCTAATATATTTGGACATGAAAAGCGTTAGAGCAGTATGATAAAGGCCTTGGCTATATACAAAATGAGCTGGCACAGTCAGCATGGAACAGCCTTCTGGAAGAAGAATATGTATTCTTGATGAGTTTGTATGTAAAAGCTGTATCAGTATAGCTGTACCAGTCACTCTCTGTGTTAAGACCAACACGAAGTATCTCAGAGCTGTTTGTCACAGCTTGGGAAATGAAGCAAGGAAGTCTTGGTTCACTGCCTTTTAGGCAGGTGCTTGCATTACAAAAAAAGAAATACCATTTTGTTAGCAGACCTAACAGAGGGATGAAAAACTGAATAGTCCCCAGGGAATAAGCTCTCCTCACCAGAAGACCTGGTTCTCATCTCAGTTAACAATGTTACACCAATGTTCCCTCCTTTTCACTTTACCATGGGCTTTGTCCCTGCCATCAGCCAAGCTCAGGGAAAAGGAAGGGTATGCTGCCATTCCCAAATGTGCATTAGCCATCCACAAAGCAAACCTTGAATTATGAGAAAAGTCCCAGAGAGCTATCCAGCTCCTTACAAGACTGTAACATAGATCCAGTAGTGCAACACTTCAGCAAGAGAAAGCCTCTTTTTAGGCAAACTTATAAAATAATGATTTAGTATCCATGCTCCCCAGGTCCTATCACCACAAAAAGTCCAGCAAGACAGAACTCTGGCAGGGCAGGTGAGGAACAAGGGGGCTGCACAACCACCCAGACCTTTGGGTTATCATAAAGCAATCACACAAGACCAGGATTCTGAGAGAAAGAGCCTCAACATGAACCCCATCTCACTTGGTTCAGTACTGCTGCCCATGAATGATGACAACACAACAGAATGCTTAAAGAATCTTGGGGAAAGATACAAAATAAACTCCGTTCTGGAGCCCTAAGCATTCCCAAATGGCCGAAGTGAAGACTCAAACCAATCACACATTTCCACTGGCAGGAACAAAAACTCCAGTAATCTGGAACATCTGGGTATGATTTAACCACTAGAGGGTGTAAAAACAGCACAGTGAAAGGTTTGCAGCCAGCAATTAACAGCATTCAGAGCCTGAAGGAAGGGAAAAAGCATTCAAACAAGTAAAGGAGGAGTAGGATCCTACATAAAGTGAAAGAAATGGCAGAATTTGACTACTGTGGATGAAAAGCCCAAAAAATAGACTCTGCTTTGCTACTTCTCCTGAAGAAAAGTGTGGGAGGAAAAAAAGCTCAGTCTAAGTACTTACAGTAAGTAAGTGAAGTGGGGAAGAGCACAATACACTCACTGACTTACTATAACCAACTCAAATAAACCTCCTAATTTGAGGAAATCCAACACAATTGCTCCTGTATCTCATAATAACTTTGTTACAGGGTGAGGACCCCTACATATATTCCCACACCACTTCCTTCCCAGTGCAAAAGGGCAGGTGATGAATCAGCCATTGCCTGATTCTCCCACACCAGCCCCAGCCTGTGGCAACAGAAGACTTTTTTTCCTGCTGCTATCAAGTTAGAGGCTCGCAATCAGATTAGCTAAAAGCCTTGAAACCTCATTAGTGAAAACTAGATCTGAATTTAAGCTGCTTCAGGGACATAAAACAGAAGGACAAATACTTACTACACATCAAAATGTTGTAGAGAGCAGGAAGAAAAAAAAAAAAAACAAAAACCAAAAACAGACAAAAAAAATTTTACAAGCATTTGCTAAATGAAAACACACAAGCTAAATTGCAGCTGTTTGTCCTCCAAGAAAATTCCATAAAGCTATCTGCCATCTGAAATACATCCACACACTTGCTAACATTCATTGCTCCCTGTGCTCAGCCATATAGAGCTCCCCAGGGCTGCCCAGGCTGTAATTCTCATTTCACATCCTGGCTGTAGTACAACTTCCCATGCCCATCTATGCTGATCTGGCAACCTACCAGCAATGGCAGTTCTGGACTTTCAAATCAGAAAAGATGTTATGGGATGAGAAAGAGGAAACCTGTGAAGTGAGATGTACTGGTAGGTATCAAAACACCCTAAAACACCTCAAATGGGTATGTAAAGTGAAGCACCAAAATAGGGTGGAGAAGGTGCTACCAGAATAGGAAAGCCAAAAACAGATATGAACCACTTTAAGGATCTAACAGGCTCTGCGTCCCAGCCTAGTTTACCTCACTTAGACTGGACAGAGCAGGAACACAACTCTCACAGCATCCCAGTGTGCAGTATTTATCTGTGCTAGTTAGCAGGTTAATATATCCCAGAAGACATTCTGAATAATTTCCTCCTATAAATTCGTACATACATACCAAGCACCAAAAATTTAAGCTCTCCAGTTGCTGAGGCTGCACTATGCTGCACTTCCTTCATAAAAACATCTCCCATTAAGCTATTATTACACATACCCAGACCTCATCAAGAGATGATGAAAATCGCTTTCTTTATATAGCAGTACCTGAGAGTATTAAAGAATTTCATTTTGGTTTTGTTATTTGCTCATTACTGAAATGTGCTGCATTATTGATTTTCCGTGCATATTAATTTCCTGCTACACTGGTTCATACTCTGCTTTGCAGTAGCACTGCAGAACACTGAAAAAAACTTCGTTCTAGAAAGGGAGATTTAATGTGTGACACTTCTATCTTACAACCATTAAATTTCATTTGTTCCAAAGCATCTCCTCCTTCTATCGTGCAAATTCATCAACTGGGATTTTCCTGTCTTCTGTCAGGAGGCAAGAGAATGCTTACAGATGCAGTGCACTGAACAGTGTAATTTTTACTGCTGTAGGAGAGCATCCTGAATAAGTCAGGGGCAGGAGCCCCACAGGACTTGAAAGGAATGCAAGACAAGTTCACAAATATTAGAAACAACCCAACAGGACGTGTCATTCCCTATACACAAAAACTCAGCATTGCTTTGCTCTCCAGATGCCAGAATTACAGCAATAAGTATAAAACAGGACCAAGCATGTACTGGCACTGAACATTCATTAACACTGAGGAGATAGAATGGGAGCTTAGGACAGGGATTCTAAGCTGTGACATTTTTAAGAATCAAGAATTTCCTGAGCTGTTGATAATGTGGATGATATTTAACCCTTTACCAGGCACCTTGTCACATACTGCTGGAAGCCATAAAAACCCATTCAATTAATCACGTATGTCTCCACAAACAATCCACAATAGAACAAAACTATTCCCACTCCATAACATGACAGCCAGGAAGCTGTCAGACAAAACACCTCTAAATGTACAGAGATCCACAGACACACAGATTTACAGCAATCAGACACTTACTTGATTGTCTCTTGCTGGATATCCATGATAACCTGAAGTCAGAGGCTCGTTCTGCAAGACAAGAAAACAAAGTGCAAATGTAGGGGTTACAAGGAATAGAAAGCAAGGAAATAAAGGCCTGTCTTAACTCAGCCAAAGACAAGAACCTGCATAAAATGGGGGAAGAATGAGCTAAACTATTCTGTCAACTTCCTTTTTTCCATGTAAGCCAATACACCTAAAATTTAATTTCATCTGCATATGCCAAATTGTGTAGAAGGAAAAAAAAAATCAAAGCCATAAAATAAGCATAAACTAATCCCACTCTAACCTCTGTAATATCAGTTGTGTATAATTTTGGTTGTTTTCAAAAAAATTTTGATATGCAAATACATGAAAATTGAACAAAACAAAAGATAAAATTACAGAAGCTATTGTGCACCTCACCCAGTCTTGAAGAAATGTTTCCCTAAACATTAGCTGCAAATGTGTCTTTTTTTCTTCCTTTTCAAAACTATATTAATAGTTTAATATGAACTTAAAAAGCAGTCAATGTAACTTCAAACACCCCAGTAAGCCTGTGCAATACCTCAGCACTTCCAACAAGAAATCAATCCTCTAGGCCTTATTTCTTCAGCCCAGAAGGGACTCTGAGCCTACACATTTTGTGATATTAGCAGCTCCATCATCCTGTTCTGCAGGAATATATGAGCTTCCAACACTTCTGGAATTTCTCCATTAAATACCCAGACTCATCTCTATTTTAGCAGTGCAGTAGGGATTAAGATAACATAATACTTCCTAAATGTTTATTTCTTTTTCTTAATTTATTTTTGGTTCCTCTCCCTCCAACACATTCTCTTTGGAATGGGGAAAGGGAATTCACATGCCTCAGGCATGCATCTTTCTGTCTGGGCAGAGGATAAACTAAACTAGACAAAGTGTGTGTCAGTTCTACCCTGGTACCCCTGTGCACTCACAAGCAACTCCCAGTGGAATGCTAGGAGGAGGAAAGGAAACAGTCACCCTCCACCATCACTTTTTAAGTCTATCTCCTCCTAAGTCAGCCCTGCACTTTCTCCAGCAACTCTTGGGGAAGGAGAGAAGGGAGAGAGAAGCCCTGACAAAGCACAGTAAAACAATCTCAAATTTTCAAAAACAAATACATTATGGGCATGAAGCTGACTGAGATTTACAATCACTGTCAGGAAAGAGCTTTTGTTGAGATGTTTTAGGTTTTGTGATGGGACATTTGAATGAAAGGCCAGCTCCTACCAGGGAGAGATCTACTACCCTACACGTGTGGCCACTGGCACAATTTCACAGTTTGAACAAAATGCTTTAACACAATTCCTACTGAAAAGCAAGGTGCTAATATTTCAGTGCAGAGCCTAGCAATGCTATTTAAAGTTTGTATCCGTCCTTTCCCTCTTTACCTCAAGCCTGCCCAGGGGATTCTCTGGGGAAACCTGCCAGTAAACGTTCACCCTCTCCTCACGCTCTCATGCTACAGTAGCATGCACAGCATGAAAGCTTCAAGGACAACAAAACTTTTGGCAGCCATTTTTTGGGGATTAACAGTAATTAATTAGGCTGGCCACCGTGTGAGTACATTCTTCTCAAATACTAACAGCCAGAAAGCAGGTTAATCACAAAACTCCACAAATGATTCAGAAACAGAAGGAAAGACTCAGAAGTTGGAAGAAGCAAATGGAGACCATCAACTACAGCACCACTCAAAGCTTTTGGATTTTAATTATGAACTTAAGTAAGAACAAACAACACCACAATGAAAATGCACAGTGAGCCTTTTTCTCCCCCAATGTAAGTACACCTTATAAGCACTATGATTGTTTGTCCCACAAACTACAGTTTACCAGTGTATGTCTAAATACCATAAACATTCATCCTGTATCAGGAGAGATGGTCTTCTCTGGAAAGACTATTCCAGGCATGCTTTTAACAGTACTTACAAACACCTGCAAGGTCAGTACCTCAGACAAGTTCCTGTGCAAGTCTCTCTCAACACCCTGAAAACCAGAAAGATTTCCACACAGAGAATAAGGAATTGATGGACAAGTTCCCCTTACAGATACTAAAGATAAGGGCAGTGAATGCAGTTATAATACAGAAAGGAAAAAAAATTGTTATTTTCAGGACAATGTACCTCATATAAGGGACTAATAAGAGGGACTGTCAATCACGAGGCTGTGACAGAAAAGAGACAGAATTGAACTTTGTGGGATTTCCTGAAATCAAAGAACCCGGATGCCAAGAAACCACATCTAGAAACAGAACAGTTTCAAAAATAGAAGCAAATCACGAAAGTGTGAAGAGAAAGACGATTGCAGAGATCTGAGGGCAGTCCACAATATGTAAGAAGCCAGAAAGAAACAACAAAAATTGAATGGAGGGGAAAATGCCATACATCCCACAATCTCCACTTTGTTTTTTGGAAGAAAAACCTCACAGAATGCAGACTAAAAATATCTGAGGGATATGGTTGCATCAGGAAGTAAAAGAAGAGGTGAAAGAGGGTTACATTAGTGAAAGCTCCGAGATAGTAGAGGTTAGAAAGAGGGCAGCAGCTGGAGCATTAAGGTCACAAAAAGGCCAAAGATATCTCTTTGCCTTTCATACAGCAATGCTACCACCAAGTACTGGACTCTTTGCAAAATCCCCGCTGTGCGTATCATTGCTCTAATTGAACTTAACTCTCCAAGAGAAGGCAGGAAGCGCCTAGGGAAACCGTCTCCTGCCAATAATCTCCAGTGCTGCCAATTTTACAGGTCACTAATGGTGAATCTGGGGCCTGCTGCATGATTATTCCATACGGAGTTTGCTTTTGTTGAAAACTAAACAGAGCAAGAAGTGAAAGCGTTAAACTCCTGCAACTGGAACAGCACAGTCCAGCAACATCCAGACAGAAAACCCCTGCTAGTAGGCAATCTAAGGCAGCAGAGGCTGGGGATACAGCTCAATCTCCTCCTCTGACTGCACATGAACAAAACTAATCTCACAAAATGGAAGTGAAAAAGAGAGAAGGAAGGTTTGACACAGATAAGTACCCACCACAAACACAGAGGGACCCTGCCTTCTGGCAGCAGCCTGATGGGAGAGGGAATCCCCAGATAACTCCATCTCTTTTGCACAGCTCCCTCCTGCCAATTACATTCTCTTTCGATGCCAACATGCAACCAGACATTCATAAAGAAATTGAGTTAGGTAGCACTAGCCTGCAAAATCAAATCAAACTGCCACTGGGATGTTTCATTACTTTGTTTACCACTGAAAGGCATTTCTCAGGCACTTGCAATTTGCTTTAGAGTAGGGAGAATGAAACTGGAAGCTTATACCTTAAATCAGCTTTCTGCAACACATACTGGGATTTTATTCAAACCATACAGATGATCCCGCACATGGGCTTACACACTTCCATTGGATGTGTGACCATTGTGGCTGTACCCCAGCAACAGCCTCTGTGCAGGCCAACCAGATTTGATAGGATAAAAGCCACAACTCAGTCAAACCCACTAAGTCTTTACCACCCTTTTATTTCAAAGTTTCCCATTATTTCATTTCCCAGCCTTGCTAACACAAGACCTTTTCTACTGGCACTTGCAATAGTAAGGTCTGCAACAAACTGCAAGTCACAGGTACTGCCTCAGGTCAAAAGATAAATTCAGCACAGTCATTTGCAGATGGCTGAAGCTCAAAGTAGATGCTCCTGCCTGAGCAGAACAGCCAGACTTTGGAGTTTTGGGGGTTTTTGATACCTCTCAACAAATTCTAAGAGCTGCTGAATTAAGACACATCTTTAAAACATAAGGAACTGCCAATAAACCAAGCTCGCATTAAGAAGTGATCATCTCTGAAGGTGGCACTAACTTATGAAAGGCCTCAAAGGACTGGAATAAAGTCACTCCTCTAGGGAAAACGTCAGAGCTGTAACATACAACGGAAGGTCTGAAAATCCTTCTACCGTTTTCTTAAAATTAGAACTAAGTTTTAGCTTAAAAATGCAATAATCCTATTTTTGGACTAACCTGACCCCAGAATGAATCAATTTTACATCACAACCTGCCATTTTGCCAGATGCAACAGTCACTGAGCAACTGTTTCCTGATAGCCAAATTAAATGTAAAGTCTGCCCATTAAAACTTTGCTGGTAGGATCCGTTAGCTTAGCAAGTCCATCCATATTTTCCCCAGCTGGAAAATCAATTCCTGCTGAACTCAAGCTTCAGCTTGAAGTGCTGAGTCCTTTTCATTTCAAAGATAATCTCAGAAACATGACCAAGCAATCTCTTCCCCGGATCTGCAGCATTCCTGCTTTCGTGCAAGTACCAGGATAAGCAGAGTGAAGTTAATGTAGTCCTTTCAAGTTCCATAACCACCTGCTGGGTTCTGAACACCAGCAGCAAAACTCAAGAGAACAGCTCATCTGTCTCTGCTCTGGCTGCACCCAAGAGCTAGAGGTGGTGCAGCAGCCTGGTGGCTTGGAAAGAAGTGACAAGGGAGAGTCCCTGCACCAGAAAGCCAAAAACTCTTGGACTACGCAGTGCAGTGAAAAAAAGGCAACAAGAAATTACTTGTTCCTCCCGAAAGCAAAATGGGATTTTGAAGTGATGAGATAGCACAAGCTTCACATTTATCAGAGACTTGTACTAGACAAACAGAAGCTGCTTTTTTAGAGCACAGTGAATAAGATGTTCACAATAAGAAAAAAAAAAAAGGCTGAAAACACTGGCTATGAAGCTATTAATCTGAAAGTGACAGTTGCAAAAAAGTAAAGATCACGAGCCAGACAGAAATCCCAGTGCTGTTCATCACAGCCCAGTGGTTTCACCATCTTTTTTGTTTTACTTCTTGCATACAGGAAAGACAAAAACCCTGTGCTGGGGAAAGGCAGGGTAGGTGGGGGGATTGTCCTGAAAAAGGCTTTTTAGTATTTAACTGTGGCAGAGCACTGCTAAAACTAAATGCCTTGATATTATTATCAGTTGCTAAGGAAATAGGCAATTCTTTATCAGATCTTTATCAAATCTCTATACTTGCACAAATTAGTGCATATAAACAAAAATGAAATAACCATTTCTTTGTCCAAGTGTATCTGATGCATTCGGCCTGCCTTCTCAATTGTGTGTGCTGTCTCCTACTCCAAATTTTCTTTGTATAAAATTAATGGGGAAAGTAGCATCTAAGGGTGAATTACCAATTATTAATGAAAAACTGAACTAAGTAGTTTTTAAATGGATCTTAATGTCACCTTCTCTCTCGATACTTACCCTAATTTGATATACAGCTCTTGCTAATCACTCTGCAGCACCAATAACTGTGTCTATAGTATGGGACGCTTCCCTTCAGCTGTCTTCACTCTCAATTAAACTTGCTTCATGGCTTTGGCTGTTTTCCACATGTGCAGATGTCATCTAGCAAAGACCTTCCACTTATTTGTTTCCTTGTTAGTGTCCTGACATCAACAACCTGTACAATTTGCTGGATGCAAGTAGCAGGACTTGCATTTCACTTTTCACCCACTTCTCACCCACCCACCCCCCTACTCCCCCCCTTTTTTTAAGTGTATTTGGGGACTAAAAGCTTGAGATTTTGCTAAAAGTCACCACACTAAGCACGCTGCTCACAGCTGCCCTTGATGGCTGGGAAGAACGCTGGTTAGCACAGCCATGGCTTCCAACACACACCCCAGTGACTGCGGACACTTCTTGAGGGAGGGAAGAGCAGGGGTGCAGCTGCCAGCACAGGGCTCTGCCTGCAGGTGCCTGACGCTGGCAGCCGTGCCCATGGCAGCAGAGAAGCGCCCACGAGCTTCCCACTCTGCAGCCCAGAGGAGGCCAGGACAGAGGCTCATCCGGCCCCTCTTCCTTCCTGGAATTCTGGTCCCGTTGCTGCAGCGACAGCAGCCTCCGGCCTAGGCCCCCCCCACCCCGCTCCAGGCTTCCCCATATCCTAAAAATACCGAGTTTTCCACAGGAGCCAGTACGATGCAGGACAGATGGGGCAGGAGAGCTCCCATGCTGCCATGTCCCTGGTGCTCAGAGGGCTCCCGGGAATGCAGCTCCCACCTGCAGCCTCTCACCCGCTCCAGCCCCACAGCATAAGGAGGTCCCTGTCCTGGGTGTCCATTCCAGCCTCACAGCTCCACAAAGCTGGACACGGTACCCACGGAGCCCACAGCCCACTGTGGGACCGCAGGTCTTCTGCCCTGGGAAGGGAAGGGGCAGGACCCCGACACAGCCCAGCTGGAGGGAGGCCAGGCCTGCCACAGGCTCCCCGGGCGGGAAGCCCAGTGACACAGTAAAGACAAGAAAGGAAAGTGATGTCAGATTAATAAAAATAGTCTCCTGCCCTGACCAGAGTTTGAATAGAGTCTGGAGCAGTCAGCTAGGGAAGCCCACAAGGTGGTCAGACAGAACACAACAACTTTGGGATGGCTGTATCCCTGCTGAATAGAGCCCCCGTGATGCCACCCAAACGTGTCAGTCTAATTATTTATATTTATTTTAATTATTATTTATATTTATATTATTATTTATATATTTTCTTAACTCCAGTCTCCTGCAACTTCTTTTCTGTGAAACCATAGGTATATACTAGGAAGAATAACCGATTGGCATAGCAAAGGCTGCAGAATGGAATACAGACAAATACACATCTGACCAAACCACACAGAAAAGTTTAAATACTTTCAGGTCTGTTGAAATATTCATAATGCAACAAGTTTACAAATGCATACTCAGGCTTTAAGCTGACAGTGTCCACATGGAGTTACAGTACAGATGTCTAATGCTGCAGAGAAGGGGGATTTTCATACACAGAAAGCACTTCCACAGCTAAAATTGAGGTATTTTACACATATTCTTTATAACAATGCTAATTCTTCCCTGACTTTTTTTTCCAAATAACGGAAGCAGCTCTCTGGTCAAAAGCAGGCTTTCCCTCAGCTCGGTTTTTCATTTTCTAGATCAGCCAACAAATGTTTTCAGCTACTTGAGATGAGATTTCATTAATTTAGTGCCATTTAAATGTGCAAAACATACACTTGCTTTGGACTACATATGGTAGCATCTTCATACTGCCCCAGGCATAAAGAAAATACAGTCTGACTCTGCTGGTCCATGACCTACAGTGGCAACAATAGATCCAGTGCAAGTTAAAGCCCCTGGGAATACTGTGCACTGTGTGACGTCTGTGATCCAGCAAATACAAGGACACTCTGCATGCACAGAAGTCAATTGCAAAAAATATTGATTTCTCTCCTCTTTTACTAAGCAAAAGCATTTTTAAATGGCAGTTCATCTTCATTTATACTCTTATTCAACAGAAACAGGACAAGGCTCATTACAAAGCTGTAAAATCCAGCACTGAGAGCACCTTTGGATGCCATAATTGCTACATGGGGATGAGGAAGCATTTCACATATAATTTACACTAAGCCAACTTATTACAGGGCAGCATGCTCATGGCATGAAAATCTGACTTGCTCAAACATGATGACTACAAGCGTTCACAAGCGAAAAGGACTACAGGTGAAGAGGACTACAGAGCTTTGCCTTAGTAGACGACTTCACTGTTCTGTTTTCTTAAAAAACAGGATGGAGAATATAGGAGAGAACAGGATGAAGGAGATAATACGATGGATCCAGAAGAGAAGTCAGTTGATCACAAGCTTGTTGGCTGATTTTACAAATATTCACAGGCTATTGCTCAAAGGCTAAAAAGAAACAAGAGTACTCCTACTTTGCAAACGAAATTATAATTGTCATATTACCTTCAGAAGAAAAAAGCTGGAGCTAATTTGTCAGCTGGGTGTGAAGAGATTGTGATACAAAATTAAATCTGCCTTGCTCTAAGGGAAATTGGCACAAAAAAGAGATAGAAGCTCAACAGCACACGACTCTGACAAAATCATACTAAGTGCTGCAAGCAAATAGGTGTAAGAGAAATTTTCTGTGCCCTGGACACACTGGCCTGATTGCATAAGCTGCCCTATATAGTTACAGAAATTATTTTCCCAGGTTCACATCACAAACCATCTTCCCTTTCCCCAAAGAGATAAATTGTTCAAGCAGTCTAGCCAAACGCAGTTTCATCTCTGGAACACTGCAAGTGCCTAGAACCAGCTTGAGAAAGAAGTGAGGTGGGCAGGCTGATGGGCTGGAGATGTAATGGCAAGGGGTTAAAAAGCCTAGAGGAGGGAGAAAGCAGAGGGCTTGGGGCAGCCTGCCTCATTGGCCAGGACTGTTTCTGATTAAGCCTGCAGGATTGTGGAGCTGCACAGGAAGCGCTGGGGGGCTGGGGGGTCTCAGAGCTGCCATCCCAAACACACTAGAAATCTTTGTGTTCCAGCAGCACCATCTGGAAACTGTTAGAGAGAAACAACTCCCAGGCCTTCCTTCACAAAATAGAAAAAAAAAAAAAATAAATCCACTCTTAAGACCATTAAGTCTCGCCTCTTCATCCCCCCCCCTGGAAAGCTTCCCTCCCTGCAACAGGAGGGAACAAAAGGGCATCTCTAAAAGGGAATGAACCTCCTCTCATGCTGCTGCAAGAGCAACTTGCAGAGCATGGCAGATCCCTCTGCTTATAAGGGACACCCCAAAGAGCATACAGGGCACTAATTCCACCTAATATGATCAACTTGGGGAAAACATGGACAGCAAGTCATTCTGCAGCTAGAATATCCCCAAATGGGAGCTGTGCACATTCAGGGATACCCTGAATTCTGGCCCTTGGAATCTCCCATTTCTCTGCCATAAATCAGCACATGGATTTGAGAGAACCCACTCTAGCAGAGAAAAATATTCCAGACACACATAAAATATTGAATTCAGTTCTTAAGAGGACATAAGGACCATGATGCAAAGCATATCATCATGGTGATGGCTCCCCTAGTGCCTCAGAGGTACCAAGGATCAGAAGGGCAGCAGAGACTGATGCAGCCATTTGAACCCCTGACAGGCTCCTTCTGATAAGGGAACAGCCTCTTAGTGCCTCAGCACATGTTCTGAAGACAAAGAGGGTGTCTGTCTCCAAAGTGCCATTCACTAGTATTTTAAAAGGGAAAAGTAGAGGTCATGACTGTTGAATTTTACCAGAATAAATCCTCATGTAACAGTTTATTAGAGGGTTACTCCCCTTGCAAGGGTTGCTATCTCCATGAAGAAATAAAGCCTGCTTTTACCCTTCCCTCTTTGCTTTACCTTTATTCATCTCTCCCACATGCATCAGTATTTTTAAGAGTTTTTCTTCTAATTAGACACCAGAATGCTAAACATTTACCTACAAAAATGTAGATAAGTATCAAAACAAAATCAAAGCTGACCTTTCAACATCCCAATTAAGCAATTCCATATGAAAAAAGTAATGGGTGATTCCTGCTATAACACAATGCTATTCCACTACAGAAAACACACCTTTTCCTTTCTTTTTACATCTACCCTGTAGCTGACTGCCATCTTCTTATGGGCCACAGACAGGCAGAATGGGATGTGGCCACATGCCAAAGCTCCCTATAACCAGAGTGCAATTTATAAAAATAATAATAAAGTCTTAAAATAACAGGTTTTCTAAGCCATTAACCAAGGACTCCTTGGAATCCACTTGTGTTATACAAACCTCCTCATTGCTCATGCAAAGCTCTTGCTCAACATGATTGCCCTGAGACACCTGCATGGTAGCTGTGGTCACACCTCCCTACTGCAAAGCATATGAAAAAAGAGAAATCCTGCCTAAGCTACCAGAAATACCCAGCCTAGACAAACTGCACAGGATGGCAGGCTCCAGCTGATGTCCCAACCTAGGCAAATAACTTAGGCAGGAGGGATGAAGGATTCCCATGCAAGCAATGGTCACAGCTAGTTAACTACTCAGACTGTTAAAACAAGGAGAAAAGCAACACTTAACAAAAGATCTCCTTCCCTCACAGAGGAGAAACACCTCCTCTCTGGAATAGTTTTAAGTACCTGCTTTGTTTCAAAATTTTTAGAAAAAGGAACAAAAAGTTGGGGGATTGCTCTGCAAAGAGAGGAAGATACAAACATAGCACCATCCATCTGCTATGGAGACCAAACCAGACATTTGAACTAACTCACTGCTTCCATTTCACTGCAGAGAAACAAGGCCTCTCTGAAGACTTAGAAAGATCATGCTACTATGGAGAGCAGAACTAACCAGAGAGGTATCTGCAAGTGGTCTGAACTTCAGTTTGGTCTAGATGGGAATGCTCCTAAGGGAGTAACTGCTTCTGCTTGTATTCTGCCCAGAAGGGACAAGAACTTTAGTTTTAACGGAAAAATGAAGTGAGAGAGACTTTCAGCAGTCTCAGGTATTGGATATTCTTATACATCCTGTGTGTAAATACAGCCATCAACAACAAAAATAAGATTGCGATTACACAGCACGAGCTCATAGGAAGAAACCGGGCCTGTGAAAGGTCTAGACAGGTCCCAGAGAGCTTTGTGGTGACTGCAGTAATAAAGCCTCAGGCTGCTGCACCCCAAGAACCTGGGAGACTGCAAGATTTGGGTCTGTCAAGCAGGCAGGAGACAGACACAGCTCTTCCCTGCAGCATCCTACATGTCTCCAATGCATTTCTCTCCTTTTACAAACTTTAGGTTTAGTTAAAGCCCAGGAAGTCCGCAGGAACAGCATACAAACTCCTCACAGAGCCTCAGTCCCACCCTATTGTCTTTATGGATAGTCTGAAGCCACTGGAAAAAGACCCACGCCCCCCTCCAGGAGGTCTCAAACCCCCGGATTGCACATTCCTGCCAGCACCACACAAAAGCATCAAAGCCCCCTCCCTCCCTTGCCTGCAAGACAATGGAATAAACAAGGCGGTGGAACTAACCCAAACTAGTTCCTCACGGATTTGTACACTCTGCCCCCTGACTGTTTCCCGTTCCAGCCTCCTGTAGCTTTAACCACAGCCCCCCTCACCATGTCCCCTGCTATGGTCCCTCCGGGCAAAAGGGAGCAAACACCATGGCATGGCCGGACCAATCGTCCAGCTGCTCCACATGGAGTGCATAATCCACAAGTCCTGACTGCCTTGCCTTTCGTGGGGCACTTGGCTGCATTTCTCCCACTCCATCAGCATTGTTCACAAAGCTTTTAGGAAGGCGATAGCATTACAATTCCTCCAACTTTAAAATGGAATTGAAATTACCGCTCGGTTTGTAAGTGTGCATGTGTGGGCAGGGATTGCCACAGCACATTCACCTAAAGCTTGTTTCCTTCACAATTTAGTCTAAAAACCTCTCCTGTGTGCAATCCCTGGAGACTTCTTTGCATTAAGAAGTAACATTTCCTTGCCTGAGACTACAGATGAAATGCAGAACAAAAGAGATCTAAAAGCATTGGGCTTCTGAAATCGCAGCATCGTGTGTCTTCTATGCAGCACATTCAGATGAAGGAAACAAAAAAGGGAGCCACCCTCCCACAGAACACAGAAACATCTTGAATTAGGTACAGAGAAACTGGCAGTGTAGCAAACCTCTGAGCTGAAGCAGACCTAAGGCACTATGGCAAATAGCAGAGGAGAGGGCCAGTCAAACCTTAAAACCCTGCCAAAGTACCATTTGGTTTTTTGTTTTATTTGTCAAGGTTCCTTTGTAAATATAGCCAACATTTTTAGTCAAATCTCTAGACAGTTGCAGTCCTACAAATTCAGTTCTACTTGCTCCTTCTTTCTGCACATTGCTCGGCCCAAGTATAAAGGGATTAAACCTCAAACTCCCTTGAGCTAGACAGTGATACCAATCTTTTAAGAGTATGGGTTTTCAGCCAGATTAAGCCAACCTCAAAAATCACTGCACCAACAAAGTAAATCGCTCTGTTTTTTTTCCTCTCTGGTTCCCAAGTGTGCATCCCTACTTCACCTCTTGCCTGCCCAGTAGGGATCACAGGAGAAAATTGCAAGTCAGATCAGCTTGCTGATCCTCCTGGAAACTAATCCCTCAAAAAGGAGAAGTATTAGATTCATGAACAAAGGTGGTCACTACAGGCCACGTAATCCCTAACACCTGTACATGGGAAGGTGCATGACCACATGGTTGGAGTCAGGGAGAAGGCAGGGCTTCTCTTTCAATGAAAGCATAGTTTCCCATCAGCTTAAACCAACTGCAGCAATGAGAACTTTGCTGACAAGGCTCCTCCTTAGAAATTACTAGTCCTTGACCTCCATACATTTCAGAGCCTTTTACGCAGGCCTCTAAAACACTGATTTAGGATTGGGAATTTTTACTCCCTTGAAGAACTGATCATCAGAAACATCAAACAATCATCTGAAGCAGCACAATAAAGTCATGGTGTCATCACATTTCATGGCTTCGCTTCCTCGTGCCAAAACATCTCCAGTACTGTATGGCCTAACCAGATTCAGGTGATGTTGGCTCATACTTTGCTACTTTCTTCCTCAGAAGTAAGGAGCAATGCAAGTCTGCTGCTGCTTCACCAGAGAGTGGAGCTACTTACATGAGTTTTCATGAGCAAAGTCATGCTCTAAAGATAGTAGCAATGAGTACTCAAAATCAAACTGTCATGCTTAGTCCATTAATTACGTCCAGAGCTGTGAGAATCCAGGAGAGAAAAGACATTTTCGTCAATTAAATCTATCTACACTTGGTAGCTACTTTTCAGATCACTAATTGGAGAAGACCTACAAAAACAAATGTCAATACCTTTTTCCCCAGGTTTTCCCATTGCAAAAGCACTCCTCTTAGCTAGCATCTACCACTGTCACAAACAGATGTCACAGATTTCACAAGACCAATTGCAGAACACTGATTTTTGGGAGAATGTTGATGGTAGGGTGAGGCTTGTAGAAGACTTCACTAGTAGGAAATACAAAAAGTATGCATGACTTTCCTTTCACATTAGGAATGTGAACCAAAAAAAATCTTCAAAAACTAATCTTGAAAAAGTATATATTGCTTTCCCTCACAGGGATAGGAAAGAAAAAAAATAAATTTCATATAGTAGTCACACTGCTTAAAGCATTACAAGAAAGCTCCTAAATGATAACTGCAGAAGATAAGATTGTGTGTATATAAAACATCTATTTTTGCACCTATATTATACACAGTTATATATGAACCTGACCAAAACTGAAACATAACAGACCCCTAAACTTTCTAGGCAACTACCGACACCAATGGAGATCTTGCAGCTCTAAAACTGACACAAAAAGGAAGAAAGGTCTAGTAGCATTTCTGAATTTGCAGTGTATCTTCCTAGTGCCAAAAAACAAAGTCCTGAGGCACCAGCACTACCACCTGTAGTGTAAAAATGTTTGTATCAAGATGAAGCTTGTAATCCTCCTGGGTGAAAAACTGCACCTCCCAAATCCCATCCCATGTGAAGAGAGCATTGCATCACTCAGAGTCTATTGAAAGATAGCACTGGTGCCTGGAGGATTACTTCTGGCTTTGAAGCAGCAGCAGAGAAAGAAAAAAAAAATAAAGGATACTGTAATTTCACATAGATGTAAGTGCTGCATGAGAAACCTGTTATCAGCCACACAAAAAGACATTGTACAGATCTGGGACAGAAGGATTGAACACATGCAAATCACAGATTGAATTCTGTCCCCCACTGCTCTTCAATCACATCAGGAAGATGAGAGAAAAAGACCAAAATCTGCTCCCTTCAGAAAACAGTCAAAAATCTCATGGGGGAAGAAAAAAGGAAGGAAGAAAAAGTTTTCTGTTTCTCGTGCTGCCATTACTGAAGCCAAAATGGCTACGAATGAGAATCCCCAAAACTTAGAATCTCTACTACACAAAGAGAACATAAAAGTACAGAGTCTCACAATTTGGCCACAGGCAGTTCTGGCTCTCCTGCATCCTGGAACCCACATATTACAACCACGCTTAGCTTCCCAACTCACTACACGTAGGCCTCACCATTTATGAGTCCCAGTGTACCACCCTTTGTACTTACTGCTGGAGGGGCTGGATGGTTTTGCCACAGCAAAAACACAATTGCAAGCCCTGTGTGCTAATCTGGAAGCGCAGTCCTAGACATTCTCCAGGCTGCTGCATGAAGGCTTCACACCTTTGCAACTTCACGTCTCCCACTCATCCAACTTTAAAAGCAACAGGAGGAAGCTTATTTCAGACATTTCCCTCTCCTCTACTGACAGGGAATAGTACATCTCTTCTCCATTCCTGCCTGTACAAAGGACAAAACAGACGACTTTATTCTTTGTTCCCTTCCTTCTAGCCTTTTTGATTCAATAGCCAGTCAATGCTCATGCAGTTTGTGATTTAGGCTTTCTTGGGAGTTTGTTTTGCTCCTCTTTCTCCATTGAATTACCCTGCTCCGTGCTGCAGAGAAGTCACCGCATGCAATACTTTATCCACCACTTCAGAGGTAACAGCACACTGCATTGCTCCAGGCATAAGCGCCAAAGTGGGGAAAAGCAGGACAGCACATCGTTCCTCCCACATTACCCAACACAACCACACACTGCAAATGTGGCCAGTAACTCTCAAATACTTTGCATTTGGCTGAGGGGACAGCATTCAGCAAGAAAAGCTTTCCATGGCCCAGGAGAAAGGTGCAGCACTCCAGCATCCAGCATTTGCACTGGCGTGAAGGGCTTCTCTGTGGATGGAAGCTCTGTTTTTCCCAGCATCTGTCAGACCCTGGGGAGCCCTTAGCACTTTATCAAATACTAGTCTCAGAGGGCTGTAACAGCACAGGATTAAAAAAAAAAAAAAAAAAAAAAAAAACCACCTTGTTATTTAGTACTCCATCATTTACATATCGCCTCTACTACAGAAATCAGTTTTTGAGGAAAATTACTGGTCACAATTCTGATTATTACACCTATTTTGCTCATCAGTTACACTAGTTTTCAAATATCAGTGTAATTACTAGAGGAAAAGTCAATCCATTGTCAAGGTTTATTTACTGGTCAAAATCCAGGAGATTCTGGACAAAGAGGACCAGACAAAGAAAGAGCTGATTTACATGATCCAATTAGAGGTGAAAAAACACTCCTCTGTGCAGCCAGGAGGAGGACCTGAAACTCCATCCGCCCCTGTCAACTGGGACCAGAGCACTCAAAGGAAGCTTCCCCAAAGACCAGCCACCTGCTGTAATTGCTTAAAAAAGAAAATACAGAGCAACAAAGCAGAGGATCAACACAATGAATATGGTACCAAATATACATCCAGAAGTTCTTGTTAAGATAAGCGATAACCTCCTTCCAAAAGTAAAAAACACGTCTTGAACAGCTTTTATGAGTTGTGATAATGCGAACAGTATAGATCTTTTAAAGGTTTAACAAAAAAATTATTCCAATCACCAAGAGTAACATCATAGACGAAAGGGAAATGGTTTCTATAAGAACAATTCTAAAAATTTCCTCTCAGAAATTGTGAAACGTTATTTTTTTCTAGCACAATCACCCCTGAAAGCTCAGGATACAGAAGTATGGAGAACCTCAAATGGTGTGTGAAACATCAGGATGTGGTTTGCAGAGAAATCCACTCCACCAGGACGAAATACAGATAGGGCACAATACCAGATACCGCACGTGGAGAGCTGGGGCAAGAAGATCAGGATCAGGGAGCCCAGGCAGGCTTCAGCACGGCGGCAAGGCAGAGACAGATAAAAACACACGCAAACCTGCCAACAACCCTTTAAGCAGCGAAGGGGCCGGCGCCCACCTACGCTGCGGAGAGAAAGGCTCCAGGGCAAGCCAGGCTCACCGACCTGCAGCTCCGCAACTCCAGGGCGAGCCCGGCGCAGGCGGCCGCCCCCGCCCCCTCCAGCCCCGAACACACAGGGTGCCCCTGGGGCAGGCGCAGCAATGAATTCATCAGCGGGTGCTGGCAGGGTGCCTCGACACGGGAATTCAATAGGAACAGCAGGCCGAGGGGAGTGAATAATTCAGGCGCTCCGCTCGCTCACACCATGCCGAGGAAAGATGAAGCCTGCTCGCATCGCCTTGAGCCGCTCCGCGCCCTCCCGCCCGGGGTCGGGACCGAAGGCGGCGCGCCAGCGGCACCCGGCTGGACGAGCCCGGGAGAGCCGGCGGCTCGGCGAGCCGTGCCACGCTGGCAGCAGCCCGGCCTGCCCTCGCCACCAGCGGGAGCGGAGCGCCGACACACTACACAGCACAGCTTGTTCCCCTCGCACACACAGCTCCCTGTGTCCCGCCGGGAAGGAAAAGCCACCGGCAGCGTCATGTGCTCTCCATCAGCCCGGCTCCCAAAGCTTAGAGCAGAAGACGTTGTAGGCTATTCTCTTGCAGCCACTGCTCTGTCTCTGGAAACGTTTGTGTTAGACTAGTCTATCAAAAATAGGAGAAGCTGCGGGAAGAGAAAAGAGGTAAGACAATATACAAGTGTTGGGGCTACGAAAAATGTTAACCTTCAAAGCAATAGGGTTACAACACTGCATCATACAGCAGAGGAAACGCTTTTGGAAAAAATCTTTTGTGTCAGTCAGTCCATATCAGGTCATGCCTAATGATGACCTGGAGCACACAGAAACACTGGGGACAGTTTTCATTTACTCTATGCAGACTGAGAACAGACAATGATTACAACTCAACACACTCTAGGAAACACAGTGTCTTCTTGCTACCAATAGAACGAGAAAACTTCAAGAAGTGCAAAAAGTATATCTGGATTTCTTTCCTCCCCATTCCACAAAAAGACATCTAATGCTGAAACTGTTCTGCCAGACCTCGAGTCTTGAGGCCAGAACAGACCTGCAGCTCAGGCCAGAGTTCTAGGTGCTCTCATTTTTCAATCATGCATCTCACAGCACATGCTGGAACATGGCAAAAATGCCTCCAGCATATAATGAGCATACTCCCTCCTCCTCCAGCCCAGCAACCATTTCTTCCCCAAGACAGGGTAGCCCAGATCATCCCACTGGCCAGGACAAAAGCATTCCAGATCAGCCAGGGCATGAGCAAACAGCAGCCGATTGCAAGATGTGGAGCCTCACCACTGCTGCTAGCAGCACTGAATCAGTCTTTGCCACGATCTACCCATCGTTTCTGCTCTCAAGGACTTTCCAACCAGTTCGGGCTCGTACATTTCACACAGGGCCGGCAGTGCCAGCTGTAATTCCCAGAGAGCTGTACTTCCTATAGAGCTGTACTTCCCAGGCATCGCCCTACAGCTCCCAGACATGCACAGGCAGTGTCTCCAATGGCACTGCACAAGGCTAAGCAGATGGAGGTAGATTGGGTCCACTGTGCTCAGTAGGAGCCCAGAGGGGGAAATAAAAAAAAATCTCATTTGATACATTCCTTTTCCTGCACAACAGACCAACAGAGCAAGGCATCTTAAGTACAGATGTCTGTCCCATTACAGACCTCCTTGGGGCCTGCCGGGACTTAGACTGTAGTTCAGCAAACAAAGAATCCCAGACAGAATATGAAGCCTGGGATCTAGAAGCAGCTTCTTTATCTTTACTGTGTTTTTTATATTTTTAATTTTTTTTGGCACTCTGCTGATTGTCACAAAGGTAATGCTTGGAATGTACAAATTTGTGCCAAAAACTGTGCAGAGAGAAAACCTTAACAACAGTATATTAGTTGAATACAAACTCAGTTCACCGTGTATTTAGATTGAGCCTTTTGACCTTCAGATCTTACTGTACAGACACCTGCAAACCAGTAGCTCTCTTCCTTTGTAAAACAGAGGTGGGATGAGAGAGATGGGAGAAGAGCATGAAGTCTGTCTTAGTCTAAACCCTTCAATCCTTTTAACAAACGGGAATTACTGCATCATTAGATTTAGTGGCAGTACTTAAAACCAAATCAGATTTGGTGAGAGGAAAATAAAGCTATTGACTCCTGACATTTGCAACTTCAAGTATATTAGACCAGCTCCTCCATTTATATTTAGTACACCAGTAAAGAAAGCAGCAGTCTCTAGTTAAACTGACACAGCATAATCTTCGCTGAGGGATCAAACGCACCAGAAACCTTCCCCTTCCTGGTGCCACGGCTCCCTGGGAAGCCAGGCTCTCACAGGCTGCGGAAACCATCCCAGGCGGGTGAGTCACCACAGCTATCCCCCAACGGGCATGATCCAAAGGGCCTCTGGAAACAGCTGCTGGGAGATCAGCCGAAAGAGAGAAATTGAGACAAGATCCCAATTTTGCCTGCTCCGAGAGGATTGTTTTATTCTTCTGTGTCGGGACCAGAAATCTCCTTCATGCCTCCAGGAACTTGTCTCCCTGTTGAAGGGGGTGACAACCATTGTTTTAGCTTCATTGACACCATCATGAATTCTATAAGCCAGAAGCAACTATATGATGTGCCTCTTAATGAACAAAGAGAGTCTCCTGGAAGAGCTCCTGTGCAGCAAGGTCTCAGACCACTGCTTAGCACAAGGGAAAGGGAAAACATAGTGAATTGGAGGGGACAGAGGGTTTCAGCTGGGGAGTGCAGTGCTCTGTCTAACACTGCCAAAGTAGTTTTTGATACCCCCAAGATCTACAGCTCTCATCTATTTCCCCAATTCAAATTAAGGAATTTACTGATTTCCCACAAGCTCTGCACTATAAAACAATCCCAGTTCTTTTGCACTTGGCACAAACAGTGCTGGCATTGCTTGGACACATGCTGCTCAAATCCAGAGAATGAAGAGGAAGGATGCAATTTCCCTGTAGCTTTAAATTCATTATAAGAAGGACTCTTCTTAAGTGATCCTACTCACTCCAAGAAAATTGCAGCTATTTTACATCATGACATTCAACCTACAGGAAACAGCAAAGTAAGAACTGAAGAAGAATATTCGCAGAGAGGAAACAGCAGGAAAGGGACTGGATGAGTATCTTCAACACACAAAGTTTTCCAGCTCCGTTTCACTTCCTGGGCCAGCTGAGAGTCACTGAGCAGCACTGTGCTGCATCCAGCTGAAAACGTGAAACTCAACCCAGAGATTCCCCCTGACAATCAAAGGAAGGGTGGGAATCTCTCAATGAGCCTGGCCAGGAGATGGAATACTGGCCAAACCTCATTACAGGGTATCTCCTGCCTTTCTCTCCTCTGCTGCTTGCTCACTGTGACATCCAAGCTATCAGTCACACAACTCATCAGCATGCAGTCGCCTGTACCCCTCTGCCCACAGCCTCCCCGTACACTCCCCAGCATGCAGCAGTAATTGCCTTTCCTATTAGCCCACAGCGACAACAGCTGCCATGGCAACCAGCAATGATTTTAATAAGTTTGGTCTGTTTTCAAGGGCAGCACACGCGTGCCGGCACATGAGCACGTTGCAGACACGCGCCAAGGGGAAGGAGGACCTGCCATCAAATACAAAGGCAGAGCTGAAAACACACTTGGATCAGAGAAACTGTGGATGAGCAAACATTTACCCCCCTCCTCTGTAGAAGGAGCGGATGTCCACTCTCTTCTAAAGCAATGTGGATGTGAGAGAGGTTGACAGTGGCATGGTGGTACTGAACGTGCAAAAGACTCTCCTTGCGGAGCTACAGATACGACCAGGTGACAGAAGTGATGGGTCGTGCTACATCCCACACACTGCTGCTGTCAGCACTGCTGAGACGGCCAGAGCCAGTACTGGACACCAGCTCAAAAGGCCAGCAGAGGAAACACATCCACCTCAGTGGAGCCAGCTGGATTTAGAGATAAATTCTTCTCTTTGGCATTACTTACTTTCTGTGAGATGATGAAAAAGAAACTCCGAGCCGAATGGAGCACAGAGAGAAAGGATCACTTATTTCAGAACCTATTTAGCCCCAGCTTAGCCACGAGGTATGATTTCACACCGTGCACCCAACACAGAGAGTCACTACACAGAGCCTGGGCCCGCTGTAAATACCCGACAAACACAAGGATTTGTGGCCCAGAGCAAAGGGGTGTTATCTGTCAGACCAACCTACACACCAGGTGGTCTAAAGCTGTCTAACCCAGTAGTACTGATATATCATTTGCAAATCATAAATTTAATACTACTGGGGTTTTTTCAAAAGCGTTTTGAAGGTTTAGCTTAATCAGCTGTCCATCATCCACTCACCAGCTGCTACAAAGGGACAAATTCTGCTAGCAAACTGCACCAGTATCTGTAAGTTCTACATAAAAGACTTGGAAGAAACAGACAAGAGAAGTAAACATGACATGGTGAGGCCCAGGATTCCAAACTGGCTGCAAAGCTAAGCATATAGTATCATCCAGGTCTCACAAGGTATGCAGACTCATGGGAGAGGGCATAAAAAAAAAAAAAAAAGATAAATCTGTAGCACCTTTTCCACTATATCGTATATTTTGCACGAGCCTAAAAAAAATATGAAACATCTAACAATAGGATGCAGACCCGTATATGTAATTAATTTGAATTTTGATGCTAGGGAAAGATGGTATAAAATGCTGCTAACACAGCAAGCTGATGCAGACAAAGGCAAGAGCAGTGTGCAGTTCACCATGCGTTCCAAACAGTCTCCAAGGACCACCCTTTAGATGGAGAGGGCAGCAATAAAGGAGGCCACCTAATTCAAACAAGGGCAGGAAAGATGGCCCACGGAACCCAATGCTCTGAAATTTCTGCTCCTCTTCAGGTGACCTGGGGAACTTGTTTCACTTCTCTGTGCATCACTTCACACCACCTTTCTTCCTAATATGAATACTATGCAATTAGGATTTAAGAAGGGCTCAAATCCAGGATAACTGAGGCTAGGCTAAAGAATACAGGGAAATTTAACTGCTAAAAACAAAGGATTAAATCAATGAACAGGAACCAAGAGTTCTGTTTTGATTCCTGTAATGCTATCTGCCTTGAATAAACTGTGGATACACTAGTCTTTGGCTAGCCCATACATGACAGAAAAAACCTCCTGCTACCTAGTGACTGAGCCAATGGGAAGCAGTGGACAAAAAAGACTTCTGAGAACCTACACTGCTCTCTTCATCTGCCACCTGAGCCGTGACTGTGAACCCCTCCCCCAAGCAGTAACACTACTTCATTTCGCTGTACGTTCTCCCTTTCCAAGCAGCACATGAAAATGATGCTCCATCCTTGCCAGATTCACTGCTGCCCAGGGGTTTAAATACAGCAGCAATGAATTGACTGGTCTTGTTAATTTAATTCAGCTACATGGGAAATCTGTAAACAGAAGCACAAGCATGACAATACTATCAGAGGGCTCCGAACACAGATCTGAAAAATTTGCTTTTGGTTATCACTGATAACCATGCAAGGAAGAAGAAATTTTCCTACTGGTATTTTACATTTTTACTGTTTAAGCTCTTGCAGGTAATAAGAAAGTTTCCTACAGGCAACACTGCTTTTTCTACCCTGCCAATTAGCTTCACACACAACATGATGAATTAGCATTTGACTAGACACTTCCAGCAATTCCAATCCAGGGCTAATTTAACAGACATGACAGTACCCCTAGAGTCACCAGGGAAGGCAGGACCACCTGCCCTGGCTCCACTGGGACAGAGCAGCCTTTGGGAGATGACTGATAACCATATCCCATCCTCCCTTCCCACTGCAATCTTATTTCCACAGTTCACCTGTTTAAATGCAGCCTGTACAAATGCAACAATAATTTTTTTAAGCAACTTCATGAAGATAGTTGCCTCCATGAGGAGCATTATGCAATAACTGTCTGTATATATGCACATTGTTCAGAGAGCAAAGCTAACCATCCAACAGATCTGCATCCAGGAAAATCCATACCAGACACAAAAATATTTACCTGCAAGGTTGGGAAGTGATCTATTAAGAAGCACTCCCCTACTTAATGTAACTGTATTCATTATCAAAAATCCTGCCCAGGAAGTCAGAGGTAGAGAAAGCCTTACAATGGGAGGAATTCACCCATGGAAGAGGAACAATGCCACATGTTTACTTCTGCCCAAGGGGTCCAGAGATTTAGGGATTGTCTTTAAAATCCTATCCTAAAAACAAAAGTAGAAATTGCCAATCCCAGAATCAAGCAGTCAGATCTACAGACCTCAGAATCTTTAACTGCAAACCTCTAACACTACAGGCATCAAGAAATTGGTGACACAGTATAAGAAATTCCTTAGGAGAATACACATAAAATTTGTATTTCAGACTAACCCTGAGGATCAGGTAAACTACATAAGCCAAAGAAAACACTTGATATTACTGTGCCAGCAGGGCTGGTCAGTTTGTCCACTGTAGTGGACTTTTCCAGACTATATGCATCATCTCTTTATCAAGCACCAAATCCAAGAAAACCAACTTCACAGAATACCTTACAACAGATATGAGAGCCCAAGCACAGAGATTTTATGTTTATTTAAACACAAACCTCATAAAAAAGCTTGCTAACACCTTGTCAGCAACAGTGACCAGCTGACACCAGGCATCTTGGAAGATTTCAGTGTATAGGAGAGTCAAAAACATCCATCTCCTGCTACACTTCCCAAGGATGGTCAGGGACAGGCACTACTTCAGGCAGACTGTCAACACATTCAAGTCACAGCCAGAGGGTTCCTCATTCTGTGGTAACAGGACCATTCTTTCCAATTTGCCTGCAGATTCCACACGTCAACTGAAATTCAACAGAAACAAGAACATGGGATGATCCAGACCTACTGAATCACTATCCATTCCCCATCTACATATGAAAACATGCAGTCTTTCTCTGCACATAGAGATGCCTCAGAGTTTTGGATGCTAGGAAGGATAAGAAATGAGAACCGGGTCACCAAAGCCGAAAAATAGTGGCTGCTATAGAAAAGATGAAGCAAATACTGTATCAAATGTCACACTGCAAAGCAAGCCAATACCCCTATCAAAACTCCAATGGAGCTGCCAAACTCTGCCCCACAAAGCTACCAAGCCTTTGAGCTACTCCTATGGTAAATATCTGCAGTAATCATGAGGTCCAAAAATGAAACAAAAACATGCTGGAGGGAAAAAAAACAAAAGTTCTCTTCCTGTTTTCACTAGAAAGGTCATGCCTATTTAAGGAAACCTTCCCAAGAATCATGGACATGCTCCATCACATCCATCAACTAACAGTGCAGATTTAAATGTAATCACTCCGAAGGATTCCTAGTCCTTAAAGGGGTCGTGGTTGAAGCAAACCCAACTCATGCTACTCCTGGCATGCAAAGCAGTCACAAATACCTGATAGGCCCAAGATGACGACATTAACCCATTGACCAGCAAAGGAGGAATTCTTACTTAACCCTTTAAGCAATGAGTAACAGGAGGAAAACACACACGCAAGAAGTCTCATAGCACCGCCATCTATTCAAGTCAACACATTCCCCATGGGAAATAACCATCCCCAGAAGAACTTACACATTGGTGTGGCTGAAAGAGATACACTCAGATATGTTATCAGACTATAGACAGAGAAGTTTCAAGACAGAACATGAACATGAAAAATTCTTAGTGGTGCTAATTTGTGATTTATCAAGAGATAAAACTTATTTTTCTGAAACTGTAGCATTTGACACTGACCACGTGATATTCCTGTTGAAAGGCAGAAAAGATCAGGCAAGATGGTGAAATGCAGCAAGCTTTTTCTGGAAGGATCTAATTAGGGAACAGAGACAAACACAAAAACCAGACCTAATTACAAGCATAATTTCAATTTCCTGGCAAAGTCACACATAGATACACATATAAATGTATATATAGACAACTATCAGGTGGTCAGACAATATATACTCAAATACCAGCCTTAGCCTCACTCAGCACATCCATCACAACAGCACTGACAGGTCATAAGTGGGCACTAAGAGAAGGGATGGACAGATTGTATGCTGGTTTTTACTTTCATAGTTAATTTTCTTCACAGCTGTTACGGGGCTGTGTTTTGGATTTGTGCTAGAAACAGTGTTGATAATTCAGGGATGTTTTAGGCACTGCTGAGCAGTGCATACACAGAGTCAAGGCCTTTTCCACTTCACCCCACTGGTGAGGAAGCTGAGCATGCAAAATAAGTTGGGAAGGGACACAGCCAGGACAGCTCACCTCAACTGACCCAAGGGATATTCCATACCTCATGACATCATGCTCAACATATAAAGCTGAGGGAAGAAAGAGAGAGGACATTCCGAGTGAAGTCTTCCCAAATCACCATTACACATGATGAAGCCACGCTTTCCCTGGGGATGCCTGAATGCCTGCCTGCCCATGGGAAGCAGTGACTGAATCCCTTGCTTTCCTTTGCTTGCTTGTGTGGCTTTTGCTTTACCTGTTAAACTGCCTTTATCTCAACTCACAAGTTTTTTTTTCTTTTAGTCCTCTGATTCTCTCCCCGAACCCAGCGGGAAGGAGTGAGCAGCTGTGTAGGGCTTAGGTGCCAGCTAAGATTAAGCCACAACAGATGGAAACACTACAGAGTGAAGCTCCACTGTAACCCTCTCTATCTGACAATCAAAATCCACAGTTGGTCCATTTCCTTTTATATTCTCTTCTCTGAAGTGTTCTCTGGCCCATGGTTGATATCTAACCATCACACAGACAGCACTGTTCCCAAATGCCACTATCACCTCCTGTTGAGTCCATCCCACCATCACAAATGATGGCCTTGTCTCCTCTGTTTGTGACTGTGACATCTCAGCTCAGCTCTCACAACATGAGGCACTTGGCATGTACATCACCACTCTCAAGGAAATGTAACCAGCCCAGGAAGTCAGACTTTTTCAAGAATTGCTTAGGTATAAAGGTCAGATAGGGAAAAGCCTGCTAGATAGATCCAGCTGGTGACACTAGCAGATGCCAGGTCTCTGTATTCATGTGAGCTTTGGAGATGACACCAGCTTCATCTTCTCACTTCAAGGCAATGGGAATTCCCATAACACATGCAGAGGCACAAAGAAGGCTGCCAGGTTGGTCTTTATCTCCTCTTTCCAAAAAGCAGTGGGATGGGGTGTTTATTCCTCCCCTACAGCTTTATACTACTTCCAGTGTTGTAGCCTGACAATCCCAGCAGTAAGATCAGGCATCTGGCCCAAAACTAGGCTTGTTGTGCGGGGCTCTCTGAAGATGACAGAACCCCTGCCATATAACACAATTCTGCCTCCCCCCGCCCTTTACTCAGCTAAGGAGAACAGAACTGAACACCCATGTAGAAGCAATAAAAAGCAGGCAGTGACAGGATGCATGAAGGATTAATTATTCAGCAAACAAAAAGGAGATACCAAGTCCATGATCAACCATGTATTTTTCACCTGAGACATCTGTATCCCAAGTGGCAGGATTCCTTTGCAACCCTAATTGTGTCACAAAGTCTCCTCAGCAAAAAAATCTGTTCTCCTTGCTGATCCCACAAGCAACCACACTGAGACCTGTGTTCTGAGGAAAGGGGGAGAGCTGCCAGTCCCCATTGGAAACCAGCACACGGAATGGGTCAGGATCCAGTTCCTGCCTTTGCTGTCCACACAGAGCTCTTTGCTTCCTAACAGACCAAAACATGCTTTTTAACTCAAAAGGCAGTGTAGCTACATTCTCTCCTAAAATAGCAACTGCAAAAGTCAAGGGCTGCAGATTAAAAAATAGCAACTATCCCTGCAACTTCCAGTGTTTCCTCGTGTGCAGGGATGTTACAATAAATCAGGATTACGAGGTACTTTTTCCTAATTCCTCCTTCATTCAAGACTAAGAAATGCTGTGTTCTGAGCAGTATGAACAGCTGCAGAAACCAAAAGATAGGTGGTTTTATAATTTAAGACAAGCAGCATCCTTCTACTTGAAAAGTTAGTTAGATTTCAAACCCTATCTTCCAAGCAGAATTTGATGCTGAACAATCTCCTTAATTCAAGCGGTTCTGCTGGGTTTTAAGATAAAGACAACATCACTGTACATTTGCCCAACATGACACACTTAAGGATCAGAAAATAATATCATTAGTACCTGTGAAGCACCCACACTACAGTGGTGAGTACTGTAGAAGAGACCATTAAAAATTAATAGGTCTGTATTCAGTGTAAGGTTTAGGTTATCTGCAGTATATTTAGTTTGGGGTCATACATGAGATGAAAGAGAAGAAATGAAATACTGGATAGTCCAAACCCTGACCTTACACCCATTTTAACTGGTTACAAAACTCCCATTAAGTTTAATAGCGCCTCAGTGAGCACCATGCATTTGCTGCACTTGCGGAGATGAAGTCATCTCTAAAAACATAAAAAGTATGACCACATAATTATGACCTCACATGATGCCTTCTTGTCACACTCTCCTGCTGGGCAGTTACTGGCTATGAGTTCCGGCCCCTTCAATGCCAATGCACCACAAATTAAAATCTCCCTGGCTGCAGCCTGCTGTGCACAGGTTCTCACCCTGGCACATTCTCTGTCTGTCTCCTCAATCCTCTGCATGGAGGAGAGACAGCATCTGCAGTTCCAGACCACCCAGGACAAACATAACCCCAGCACCACTTCAGAGCTGCACATCTCTTCCTAGAACTAGAGCACTGCGAGCGTTCTGCATTTCCATACACTTCAATTTCAATTACTGGACAAAACAAATAGCAGGATGGGCAGGTGCTTCAGGAGCCAGCTGGATTCTCCTGCAGGCTGTCCAACAGACATTCAGATCTGCTGCTGCAAATCAGCAGCGGTGTTGCATATACTTTATTGCCTCAGTTTCCCCCCATGATTCAAATCATTCCTGAGGCCACTATAAGACAAACACCTGCATCCCACTCTCATACATGCCACCAGCCCCAGGACATCAGCCTGTACCATGCTCCAAGCCCCCACTTCCTTTGGTATGCGCCCCACGGTTCATTTGCTGCAGCAACATCACAGCCTAGGTTTCATTCCCTGAATGAACCTGTTGGATCTCCCCAGGCTGTGTGACTGGTCCTACCCGTGGGAGCAGAAGTACCACTCAGAGAGAGATCTTTAATCCCAGGAACCACCCCAGGCCACCCCAAAGCTGACCTTTAAGAACTAGTGCCTATAGGCAAGGAGAAGCACCTACAAAATCTACTCCATCCTGGCCCAGCTTTTGTCCAAAGCTGCACAGGGCTTTTAACATGAAATAAGGGTAGGAACGAGGCCTCTGATGGACCTGCTTTCCAGGACAGCAGAGTACAAAGGGTAATGAAGAAGCCATTGCTTGCACTTCCCCTCATTTCTTCTTCCCACAAAAGGGAAGCAAAGACACAAAACAGAATAAAATCAAAGAGCCAGACAGAGATGGCTCAGAAGCACGATCTCTCACAGGAGCTGCTGAGAGACATGCTTGGCTACTCCACCTGCAGATCCAGGGACCCAGGAAGAAGGTGCCCAGCCCTGCAGCTGGGCAGAGCCTGTCCTTCCCCCCACCTCAGGCCAGTGAGCAGGCTGGAGGAAAGGCGACCTTCACATCCCTATCCGGGCAGGAGGACAGCAACCACAAGTAGCAAATTATAGCACCAGGATCCCAGCTAGAGCCTCCCCTCAGCCCACACAGCACTAAATCAAGGCTTTTTAGTGATGCCTTGGTGGGATTTTCTTCCTGGGCATCACCCTCAACCACTCCAAATGTCTGCAAGAATCTCCTACAGAAATAGCAGTGGGAAAGCTGTGCAGAAAGCCTCAGTTAAAAGTGCACAATGCTCCAGTCCCTTGAAAAAACCTGAGCTGGATCCAGCTCCCAAGGCCTCAAAGGCCTCTGGGGAGCATATTTTGATATTTGTCACACACAGAAAAGCCACATAAGGTTGATTCTTTAGCCTCTCTATTAAAAGAAATTTAGCTATGCACAGTCAGAGGGGAAAAGTGCTGACATTATGAAGGTTTTTTCCCCCTTAAATGGTGCAGCTTCTTCCTGATCTCTATGCTAATACATGCATTATTGCTGAGGCAATTATGAGCAGATAAAACCCAATAAAGCCATGCAAGAAAAGCAACAAGTGCTTTTATTCCATGCTCTCTGAAGCAAGCATCCAATCTTTCTGCACCACAAAGCCTCCTAGACAAACATAAGCAACAGCTCCAGTAACACATAGCCACTTCAAAAACATGCCAGCCTGAATCCCACTGTCCCATCCAAGCAGAAGATCTCATTACCTCTCTTCTAATCAGTGTGAACCACAAATACCCTCTGCCCACACTCCAAAGGTTAGGAGCTGGCACAATGGCATAGCTGACTGAACACCAGTGTTGCACCAAGTGAGCTGACAGAAACTGCCCAAGTTCCCTGCTCTGCCCAAGCAAATGCTGGATCCAGCTCCAGTTCAGCAGATGCTGCTCATTAAACAAGGGGGCTTTTGTATACAATCTTCCTTTCTCTGTGACCACTTAAATACCTCATATCACTGCGAAGGAGATGGAGTCCCATTTCCTTTGGTCCAGCAAGAGAGCTGATAGGGGTGGCTTAGATAGATGTCATATGTACATGTGACAAGCCAAATGAGAGAGACTGAAACAGTTCACAAACACCCTGGAAATCTTCCAGAACCCAGGTTAGAAATCTAGAAAACTATGTGGTCTTTCTCAGCAAAGCTTTCCTGCAGGAGAGGTAGCCAGGCACAGCTCAGAGGGACAGCTTGGCAGGCAAGGAACAGTGCAGGGTCAGGAGGGTGGCACAGTCCAGGACTGGTTAGGACTGTTTCATCCAGTCCCTGCCATTGTTGGACTTGGCTCCTACAGATATCTCTAATTCAACCTGTAAAAAATGAGATGCACGAAATAAAGTGAAGCAGAGGGAGGGGGAAGCATGCTTGGGAAAATGTATACACATCTTTCAAACTGAATTTACAAAAGATTGCTGGCAAAATTTAATTTACTGGAGAGCAAAGGGAGTTAAGGCCCAAAATGCAGCCAAGCAGCTCTAATCCCTAAACATCGGGATTATCTCATGACAGCTGCACTTGGGTGTCCACTCAATACCACTGTAAAATGTAGATCAACAGAATGCTTCAATGAACCGGAACTTGTTACCTCTAATTGCTTCTCTCACTTCTCTTCTGGATGTTCCTCTGATCCCTCAGCCACCGCATTTCAACAGCAAACACACACACAGAAGGTCAAGTAATATCAGAGTTGGGTAAATTAAATAAAAGATTTCCAGACAACCAAAACATCTGCCCTTCTCTTTCACTTCATACAAAAACTAAGGTTTGCTGAGTGCCACAAGACAAGTCAGCAGCACAGAATGACAGGTCTTAAAACATCTTCAACTAATGCAATTGCTTACATTTTCCAAAGGGGCAGAGGTTTCTGTGCAACCAACCAAACACTGCTAACGACAGGCTTTATTTTTCTAAGCTAACAGGGGTACGTCCTTCAGCAGCAGTTTCCAGGGGGCCACAGACCACCCACAGAATCCTGTTCAGATCCATCTCCACTTCAGTTTGGCTTCCCTACCTCTAGTGCAAACGAAGCAGTTGATTTATTTTATTTTACTTCTGCCTCCTTTGCATCTCCCGTGTTTTGGTACTTCTGCTGCCACCAGTCTCACCACAGCAGCAGAAAGAGCAGTCACAGCAAAGCACGAAGCCAGCACAGGAACACAGCTGCTAAACTTTCAGTGACCAGCACATCTTTGAGATAACCTTGAACACAGAAGTGCAAATCCCCAATGCAGAAGGGCAAGGCAGGGGCCCTGCTTGCTGCATCACTGGGAGGAACAGCCAACAGAGGGTATTGCACAGGATCTGCCTGGGAGCTACTCCAAACTCAGCTAGGTGGGCAACCTTTCCAACACGCAAGGGAGAGACCTCCTGCAAAATACCAGAGTGCTTGTGTTTCTAAACGGGAATTCTGAAAGGAAAAATAAAAAAACTTATGTCTACAGCTGGTACACATATGCAGAAGGAAACTATCTCCAGTAGAGCCAGACCTCTGTTTGGTTTCCAACCTCACAAACGTGGCCATCACCTTTGAACACAAACTTCTGGAATCTACAGAGAAATACTGAGAGAGCGGGAGTACTAAAGCATGCAGAATACTTCACTTGGGCTTTCCATTTTCCTGAATATGGCAAGAAAAGAGCCAACATTAAAGCACTCTTAACAACTCTAAAATCCCAACTTTCAGTCTGTTTGCCAAAGGTTTTCTTTGAACTGGAGATTTTCTAAGTGCTCCCAGACTGTGTCAAGTCTAACTCATAACATTCAAATATTTAAAAAAACAAAGGGTAAAAGCAACAGAGAAACAACAACAAACTTAGAGGTGATTCATTATGTCTCATCACATCAGCAATACTCTGTCTAAACAGTATCCCAGGAAATCTCATCCTGGATGCAAGGCAGAGGTCAAATGACTGGAACTTCATTTGTATTACTGTATCTTGTATCCTCTGCATTGCTCTGCATCTCTTTACAAAGACAGCCATGCCATGAAAAATAAGAGGGAGGAAAAAAGCTAACCTGATTACATAGCTTTTCCACAATTTACTGGAACTAAATGTTCTCTTCTGTAAGATTTAAAAATACAGACTTCCAAAGGGTCTCTCACAGCATAAAAGCTGTTATTCACTGGCCCCTTCTCAATTACAATCCCAGTCAACCCTCCTACTTGTAAACCCAAACCTATCTAGAAATTATCAGCAGACTGATTTCTTGCCATCCTCTGGAACACCACAAATAGGCCACTGCTTGAACAAGGACACTGGTTGTCATGAAGCACCAGTCACGTCCCCACTCTCCCCTTTCGGTGGCACCCTGCAGTTCAAGGTTTCCAGTCATTGTGCTGGAAAGAAGTCAGGCTGGTAGGGGGTGTCACAGACCATCTTCTGGCTCACGGTAGGATGAGAAACCGCAGACTTTCTTTTGGAGCGAAGACTTATCGTCTATTACATCATCTTTTAGTCACAGGGGACTGATCTCAACACCACTAGTCATCTTTATGAACCCTGTGCTGACATGGCTGAATGACAACACAAAGTCACCACTCATTGCTGCCACTAAAGGTTTATGTGGACTGGCAAGGCACAGACCACAGCTGCATTAACTGTCTGTCCTGACCAGCTGGCCATGCTCACGATTGCAAGGAGAAAAATTCTCCCAAATACTCAGGGGTACTGAGCACACAAGTCATTCATGAAAGAGGAACAAGGATCAGCTCTGTTCACACCTTGCATCTAATTCCACCCATGTATTACCACCAGGTATGATTTTAAATTACTAACCAGCCTAAACCCCATACAAAAGTTAAATCAAAATTCAGTTTGGGAATTAAATGAGGAGTTGATTAACTCATTCAACTCCATGCAAAGCAAGGGGAAGGTATTTTAGTAACTTTTTCAGTAGGGTAAACTGTCTGGTACACCTCTAGCACTTGGAAGGGGAAGACAAAAAGAGTACCTTGGAATTACACCCTTGTCTGCAGTTTGAAAGAGAAAGGGACACTTCCCAGCTAGTCACAACATTTCTCATCTTTCATCACACAAGGAATAGAGGAGGAGAGAGATAGTTGCAAGAGCACTTTCTCTTCCATCTATGCAGCAGTCAGTATTTTCTGACAAGAGGTAAATACAGCTGCATCAACAATTGATTTCAGTGCAGTTTCACAAGTGACTTAGGCTAATATAACTTTCCTTTCTTGTCTTCTCCACTGTGTTAGGCATTATTTTTACCTAGATCAACAATTGATCCACCTGATTCAACTATCCAAGTCAGCAAACAGAGCATGAGGTAGTTTCTTGCTAGTATTTATACAGTTAAAAAGCAGCAGTACACCTTTGGGGCCCTTTACTTCCAAACCTATCCAAATACTTCCAGGTGACATTCCTGGCCAGTAGCATTTGACTTTTGCCGTTTATGGAACTGAGGGAGCTAAAAAACCAGCAGTTCCTGGTAGACTTTTTCCTCCCACGCCACGATTAACTGAAATATGTCCCAGAAGCAGATAGCAGCCATGATCCGATTTGTCCCAATCCCAACTCAAGCAGCTTTACACCACCCTCCTAACAAGATCAGCACTGGCCAAACACCATTTATCCGGCCTGATCAAAGATGGATTAGATAATGAAACCCTAACAGCATAAGCTGTCTGAGCATGCTAGCCTGAGACAGCAGAAAACAAGAAGCCCAGTAAATTTAAAGGCTCTTTGAAGCTTTTAGGCACCTTCAGCCCCAAGGTCTTAATAACTAGCTACTGTCTTATCTTCCTATAGCCTAGTTTTGATATTTCATGCTAACAGACTCACAAGAAATCTATTAGCTTTACAGCTACATTAGTAATTTCTCCAGCTAAATTATTCATTTCAGCATTACACGCTGTGTTTATATCCTGAGCCATCGGTAGGTACAGGTTATGCAAAGAAGAAATGGTGGTGGGCAGAGCATTCCATGATTCCTTGCTATCAGCCCAGAGACACGAGGTCACCAAGTTTACACAGCAACAGCCCGTGGCTCTGGAACAGGAAGTAGAAAATTGACAGGATCTCCAGGAAAAACAAGGTACAACGGCTGCTGGTCATATTTCCAGCTTTCCGAAAGGCTCTAGTACATACGAGAGGGAGAAAAAAAAACATCAAAGAATAAGCTCTTTATTCCTCTTGTAAGCATTAGATACAGTTAAACACAGAGAATTTACTAAAAAGAAGCTGTTATTTTAAAATAAGGTACTTCAAAGGAAGGCACTATCCGAACAGAAATCCTTGTGAAGAGCAATCTTGTGTTTTGTCTTTTAAGTAAAAATATACCGAATTTCCCAAACATTAAAGGACACACTTTTCCTAGCTCTGATTGTTGGTAAGTTTGGCTTCAAATTTGGTACTTCTTGCTTGCAAACATGAGAAGATTCTCCAAATATATAAATTACAGTTTTTTAAACTAAAAAAAAAAAAAAAAAAAAAAACCAAGGGAAACTTGTGGATATAGAATCATAGAATGGTTTGGGTTAGAAAGAACCTTAAAGATCACCTAGTTCCAAATAATGGTACGTATTTGTACGTATATACATATATGAGTTTATTTTCATCTTTTATAATAAAAGGATTGAAAAATCTTTTCCATGTATATACATATGGAAAGATTAAAATTACACTAAGAATGCTAAATAAGTACAATATGGGTGTCCTAATCTGAAGAGCAGCTACACTGACTACAGATACACTTAAAAATTGAGCTCTACTAGTTGCACCTCACCTAATTTCTCCACTGTTCCCCACTATCTGGTACAGAAATAAGCCTCAGCTTTCTGCTAATTAATTCTACAATCAATCTTTAGTATCATGACCCCCAAAATTACACACTGCTTCACACACATGCAGTTACAGCCCCACTGAATGCTGCAGTCTTACTATCTTTCATTATTCCTTGAACAGCCAACAAGACACTTTTCAATATAAATACAGGGGGGAGAGTTTTATCTGTAGAGAAATTGTACTCATTTGCAATCAAAAACAACAACAAAAAAAATCAGACTCTAGCTAAACCAACCCAAGTCCCTTCCTGGGCAATTTTCAGTTGATTTACCCAGGTTTATATCAACAACAACCAGTTAAACCACTATATGCAGGGTAAACTGGTGCATCTTCCATAACTAACAGGATTTTCTGTAACTAACCAGGATCTTTGCCTCAGTTCAACTCTGAAGAGCTGGAAGAATTTCATGTCACCATGCCTGTGCACTCATTCATAACTCCTAGCAAGACACACCATACAAACACTTCTCCAACGCTAAGCATCTTTCTCCTTTCAATTGTACGCACCGCCTGAGTCATATCTAACACCTACGTGTGGGAGAACACACTACTTCAAGGGATAAAAGGGCACAGCATGATTTTTGCTTGCCCTTGGGAGAGCACAAGCAGCAGCACTTGGGTACGAAGCTCCAGCAAGCGCTCAGGCCACACCATCACACTTGGAAAAACACGATGCTGTGGGGAGGAGAGACCACCATGAAAGGCTGGACATCAGACAGAACCACAAATAAAGCCTTCCTGCTGCAAGCTGTTTAAAGAATAAATAATTCTTAAGCATGACATGGGGACAGCCAGGGAAATTAAAAGGGAAGAGTGTTGGTCAGCATTTGGCATCTTGATGAGAAGCACCATGGAGAGAATGGGATGCTCACTTTGGAAAGCCAGGAAGGAGTGCTTACCCCCAGAAAAGGTGAGAAGAGAAACAAGCTCAGATGAATAAATCACGCTGCTTCCAAGGAGCTCTGATACACTCATCACGAGAGACAGAAGCAGAAAAGGCCAGCGCAACTGCCATATAAAACAACCCTCCACAACACCCAGACAAAGGGAGGCAGAAACACCTTGGCGGCATCACCCCACAAACACAAAGGCCAATGCACCTGAAACAAGCGATGTTTTGGGGACGATTAAACCGCACTGGCAGGAGACGACAGAAACGTGGGAATCTGAACCAGCCTAGAAGACGTCCCACTACCTCGCTTCTCCCCATTCCCAGGTAGCACATAACACCCGGGATTTCTCCTGGTGCTGTACAAGCCCAAAGCGCCGCGGGTAAACCCCGGTCCCGGAGCGCTGCCGGTGCCGCGCACCCGGCCCCGACACCGCGGCTTCCCGTGCTGCCCGGCGGCGGCTCCCCCAGGGCCCCGCGCCGCCGCCCCGTGCTCCGGGCTGCGCCCCTGGAGCCGCCCGGCTTGGCCCGGGGGGAGCCCCGCTCGCCCGGCTGCCCGCGGGGAAAGGGCCGCACGCCCGAGCGCAACGCGCCGAATCCCGCAAACCGAAATCAAAGGGGGCCCCGGCCCGGCCGAGCCCCGGGAGGGAGAGCCGGGGACGGCCCGGCACTGCCCGCTACCTGCATGCCGCCGCCGTCGGCCTCCGCCTCCGTCCGCAGCCGCTTGCTGTGGCCGCCCTCCGCGCCGTCCCCGCCGGGCATGGGCTGCTCCAGCTCCGGCTCCCGCTTCACGCCGCGGGCGGACCCCGCACCGCCACCGGCCAGGAGCTGCGGCTGTGGCTGCTGCTGCTGCGGGGGCTGGCCGCCCTCCGCCATCCGCGCCGCCGGAGCCCCGGCCGCCCCCCGCCGCGATCGCCCCGCTCTGTCACCGCGGCGCCCGGCGCTGCCGGAGGAGCGGGAGCCGCAGCAGGAGAAGGAGGAGGGCGGCGAGCCCCGCGCCGCGACCGGAGCGGGAGCGGGCACGCCGGGCTCCGACCCACCGGAGCGCCTCGGTCACGGGCTCGGCGGCGGCTGGGGAGGGGCCGGAGCCCCTCGGCAATCTCCGGAAACGCCGCCGGAGCAGCGCGACCCTCGTTCGGAAACCTTCGGCGCCGGGCGGGGCGGGGCGGGGCGGGGCGCGGGCGGAGCGCGGGGCGGGGCGGGGCCGGCGCGGGGCTCCGGGAGCCGCGGAGCCGCGCGGGGCGGCGGGAAATGGCCGCTCGGCCGGGCCGGGCTGGGCTGGGCCAGGCTAGGCTGGGCCCGGCCCGGCCCCGTCGTACCGCGCTCGGCAGCGGGGCTGCGCCCAGCCCGCCGCCGGCCGGGCAGCGGCCGCTCTGTGGGGGCTCATGATGGGTGCGGGGTCCCCGGCGGGGCTGCGGCGGTCACGTTGGCCGTAGGAGTGCGGAGCACCCAGCCCTCGGGCAGAGCCGGGTGCCCCGTCACGGGCTGGCTTGGTCCCGGCCCCGCTGGCGCAGGGCTGCCTTTCGGCGTGAAGTTCCCGCAAGCGCTTCCATGAGGAACTGAGGCGAATCTGGGGTGATAGGTACTGATCCCCCGCTTTAAGAGCATCCCGCAGCAGGGCATGTGCTGCCCAGCTCCGTAGCCCCGTGTCCCTGCTCTGCCAGCCTCGCATCACTCAGTCCATTGTGTTCTTTCCGGCCTTTTCCAGGCCTCCTCCCTGCACCTCGCTCCAGGGCTCACCTCGCAGCCCCAGAGCACATCTGATTTCTTGAAAAAGGGGCTGCACCTGTTTCTTGTCCCTAATGACCTCCATGAGTTTCTTCTGCATTTATATCCATATATACATACACACACACACACACATATATATACACACATATATATATTTGTATCTCCTCGGTTTTTCTGCTGTATATGACTTCCAACCAGATGGAGACACCAGTCTGCAAGAACACAAAGCCTGTTCATCAGCCCCTTTGTGTGTCTCTACGCTTTAGATCTTGAGGAACAAATTTGGGATCCTCAACCAAAACATAAAGTTGATTTTATTATGCAGCTGCTATCTGGTAGCACTTAGGACAACGTCTGCTCTAGAATGAGCAGCATGTATTGTCTTGGATATAGTCTGGAAGCCACGGCAACTTGATGGAGAACTAATCCACAGATCTTAATACAAATCTGTGGTTGGCTTGATTATGGGATGGGATTGACACTCCTGCCTGCCAGCAATTTGGAGAAAAAAGAAAAAACTGGAAATGGAGTTGGTCAGTGTGAGGAAGCCTTTCTTGACTTCTCAAATATCACCATGTGTAACAAAGCCTGGGGACCAGTTAAATTACCTTAGTGTTCCATATCCCCTGTTCGTGCTACATCTGTTGATCTTCATGAAATTATAGAGCCTTTGGTTTTGAGTGACAGTTACCATACATGACTCCAGTCTTCCCTTACACCACATTTTTCCTCATCCAAAAATAGTTTTCAAGGCCACGTTGAAAACTATTTTAAGTGGTATGTTTTCTGCTGAGGTGCCAGCTTGTCTCCTCCAGTGACAGGGGAAATCTCTTTTTTTTCAAGATGATTACAAATCTCCATGGAGTGGCAGGCACCCAGAAGACAATTACATGCAGCTTTTGTCTGCTCACCCACCAAGGGTAAACACATGTCTCATTCATCTTTACTGGGTTTGATAAAATGAGCCAGACTGTCAAACAACACTGAAGGAACGTGTTCAGTCCACTCTTGGCTTGGAAAGAAGCTGAAATTCTCATGACTGGGATGCTGCTCATACAGAGAAAAGCAGCGTTTCTGTATTTCTCTTTCCCCCTAATTTTGACGAGGGATTCTACATGAAGGGTCCAGGTCCAGGCCAATAGCAGTTAAGGTATTTCCTGTGAGGAGCTGCAGAAGGCTTCAACCTTCAGACAAGTTAAAATAAACAATTTGGAGAGAAATCTTGGGAGCACTCCTCTCGCTGTGTTAACTGAGCGTCTGTCTGACACTTCCTTTGGGGATATTAAAGAAAGGAGTTGCCTTATGGTGCCCAGCCTCCATTTTTCTCTTCTTCTAACCCCATTTCCACCATCTCCTGCCATGCAGGTGTCAAAGCTGCTGCCAGTTCTCCCTTGCATCCTGTGTGCACATGGTCTGTGCTGCAGAGCAGCTCCTGGCAGAGCAGGCAGTGCCATAGGCACGTCCCTTGGTGAGGCGTTTTCAGCTGGCTATGGTGTGCAGCCTGCCAGGGGAGGACACAGAGCACCCTGAGCTATGGTGCAGGTGAAAAGAGCTGAGGGGTTTCTGTGCCCTCCTACCAAAGTGACCTGCAGCTGCCACTGCCACGCTCTGTGCCATTGTGAGCTCTCTGACATTACTGCAGTGTTACTACATATTACCATTTATCCAGATCTTTCCATTTCCTCTTAAAATAAGATTAATTAATCTATCTTCATGGTATGTTTGTGGGATAGGTATTATCTCCATTTAACAGATGGGATATGAGGCATTCCTGAAGTCACAAAAAAGCTTTTGAGCTGAGACACAATCTTAATCCGTTGATTTCCTTTCACACAACCCAGCTGCCTTTTAGGTATTTGTATGTGACATTTGAGACATACTAAACAGACAGCTGACTCCTCTGTTAACCCTTCCACTGCTGCACAACACTCTTGCCAGAGGCTCCTATATGCTGTGGACGAGTTTGCAGAGTGCTCACCAGTGCTTTGTCTTTGACAGAACAAAGAGAGGCAATCCTAGGATATGTTATCCTTGCAGAGAGCTCCCAGAAGCTGGCATGATGCGTGTATCTTTCCTGAATAAATTAATATAATTTTAGAATAAAATTGTGGTGGCTTCCTCCTCCCAGAAGGATACCTTCTGAAGAGATTCCTTGGAGAAACGTGCTGGTGCTCCCACTGGGCTGGAGGTGTGTAATAGGTTGACTTAGGAAAGTCAATAAGTTTATTTAAATTGGCAACTCAAACCGAAAACAAGGTGGCATCAGGATGCTGAGTGCGAAACATCTCTGGAAGTACAAAGGAATGGGTCCCACAAGGTGCTTGAATGGAGCAGAGGCAGTGACTCATGAAGGTTCTAAGGCACAGGCATGAAGAGAGGCACAAACTCAGTTATTAGCCTTTGGCTCAAAGGCATAGAAATCATTCAGAGACACTTCAAAGCAAATGTCTCCTCTCCACCACCATAACTGAGAACTGTTTCTTGCAGCTTCCATCATCTACACACCAAGTCTCACCCTGCTGACCAGCTCCCTGTTGCCCTTTCAGCCTCCAGCAGCTTTGTTCCTCTTCTTCATGAAGGATTTTGTCTTTCTGCTAAGTGGGTCAGGTGGGGTCTAGCACCTTGCCCAACCCTGTTCATTTCTGTTCCTGTTCAGTCAGACAAATCTGAAGCCAAATGCTCTTCCTCCTCACGGCAGTGTTCCCACAGGTGATGAAGTGCCGCCAAGGTAAAGTTTCAGCCTGGACTTTGGTCCTGGTTTCGCAGGAAGCGTTGATGGAGCTTTCCGTAGTAACTGGTGTGAGTAAATGTTTCTTCTTCCTTATCTCAGGCCAGTAATTTGCTACAAAATTTTACCAGCAGAAGCTGCCTTTTCTTGTAACCAATTAGCACACAGCTAAAAATACATAACCTAAGTCAGCAAAATCCAAAGACCTTGTCACCTGGCCCAAACCATGTGCCAGGAGGATGCCAGTGCCCAAGCCCGGCAGGATGCCAATATCAATATGTCACTGTGACGCAAAGGTGCTGGCAGCTGCCAGTCACTGGGCCAGCACCCACAGTGCACTCACTCTTTCCCCAGTGCCACCTCTTGCAATGAGGACACCTGGCTTCAACAAACGCCTCCAAGCACCTCGGCACTCCAGCAAGGCAGCAGTGTCAGCAGCTGGGGGTCCATCAGAGAGCTCAGAGCAAAACTTTCCTGACTCATTTTCCTGTTTCCTGCAAACATCACTGCAGCACATTTGTTTGCATGGTCCGTTGTTCTGTGGGGCATCAGGCTGTACAGCAGGGGTGGCATTCCAGGTGTCCCGATGCTGCTAAAGCAGGATGGCACCTGCAGCACAGATGCAGTTACCTGCATAGATGCAATTAGCACTAAAATGCCGTCTGCCTGCACCACTTATGCCTGAGGGGATGGGGAATAAAATAGGTCCTTCAGCACTTCTAACATGAAAGGGCATCCCTCTGTATTCCAAAAACATATAATAGCAGAAAGGTGTGTGAAGAGCACATCTGTGAGAGGAAAGGTCTCTTGTTTTCCTGTTGAGATGGCCGGGCTGACTGGATAAATAAGACCGAGATAATGAGCAAGATAAACAGTGTGAGCCACAAAGGTACCACAAGTTATCTCCCTTCATGGGGACATAGACCAGAAGAAAAGAAACCTCATTGGCTCTTCCTTACCCACTGGATGTTGGAGATCCAGTACTTGGGAAATACCTGGCACTTACTCCCCTCGGCTGCCCATCGCGAGTGACCTAGAGGTTGCTGAAGGCTGGAGTCCACATCAATGGACCAGCAGTGGCCTGGCTGCACATCTGTCTGTGTCTCTGAAGCACCTCAGGGCTGTGCCACCCTCTCCTCTCTCAGACAGGAGTCTGTAGCAGCCTGACATTACTGTTCAGCTTACACAGGCACACAGATGAAGAGAGAGTACCAATCATTATTTGCAACTGCGCATTTCCAAATAGGCTGGAGGCCACATAGCTTGAGAAGGGCAAATGCCCCGCTGCAGGCAACTTTCATTCCTGGTGTAACAGGAAGATAGAGCAAAGGACAAAACAAAACATTCACTATGGTGGCTGGGCACATCATGGAATGGACCGGGGCTTTTCATGTAGCTCCTGTTCATTTTCAGTGGAGCACCCTGTTTATTAGGACCCTTTAGCTACAACTCAATTTACTACGTGGCTGATCTCTAGAGAAGAGGCTGATTCTTCCTCCCTAATTGGTTTATTGAAAAGCTTCTGAAAGTGCATTCTTACACACGAAATGCCAAACTAAGCTGGTCCTTAACAGGACTCACCATGCAAGAGGGGCCGTCTCCCAGCACAGAGAATAGCTTGCAGATATTTTCTGCAGCGACCTTGGTATCATCTTTCACTTCTGTGACTGATTCAGGGATAAAGAAAGGGTGTGTGGTTGAAGCTGGCCCACACCCTGATGTTTCCCAGCTGTTCAAGCCTTCCCTTGAGACATCCGCCATCTGTGCAAATTACAACAGCATGAATTGAGCCTCGGGATCCAAGCCACAGAAGTGTTTCCAGGATTGCTCCAGCTTTTCGCTATTCCAAACATTTTGCAGGTCCCTCCTCTGCTGCTGCTAAAGTTTTAGCTCTTTGTATCTGCCACGCTCACAGTTTTCCAGTTCCATTCCTTATATTTTCCTTGGTCTCAGCTTCCAACTGAAATTTCCACGTGTCCTGTCCCATACTTATTCAACTTTCCAGACAACAGCACATCCATTATAGATGACTCCACCTGCTGGCTGTCCAGCAGTGCAGCATTCGCATCACAGGGACTGTGAGACACAACTTAAATAAACACGACTCCAAAATTGTGCCCTGAGACTGTACATTTGCAGTAAAAGGTGATCGATTTTCCTTCGTGCAGAAAAGTGCTCTGTGAATTTATGATAACATTGTACCAATAAGCACTTGCAATCTGATTTTACCTTTTCACAATTCTATTTGCTGCTGATACAGCACAGATTTCAAATAAGATTTGAAAACATACTTTTCCATTTTTTTTCTTCAATGTAATTTCTCCACTCTAAAAATAGTTACTGCCTCATTGCTTCAGATCTAAATTATAAAACAGGGATAAAGCACAGTAAATACTCTGTATATGAGCCAAGAGGATATTTTCAAAGTCAGATAACCTCCAATTGAAAAGAAAACCCCCCCATGTATGTTACGTGTGCATAAATACTAAGATTTCAGATGAACTCCCGATGTGTGTGGGCACACAGAGCCAGCTGGGTCAAGAGAACTGACTCTGCGAGAACGCAAAGAAATCCTTTGCTTGCGATTCAGCATGACATTCAAGCACTTGCTTAACTTTAAGCATGAGAAATATCATTGCAATCAATGAGGTTATTGATGTGCTTGTGGACAAGGCGAGAACTCTGGTGCCTGTGCTTTGCACACAGGGCCAGAGCAGCTGTGCAAGTCGCAGGCAGGGAAGCTGCCTACATCTGTCTTGAAATACATCCGTCTGCTGATTGCTGGTGCTCTCCTATCTCCAAGAAGATGAAATTATTTCAAATGCAATTTGTAGCCCCCCCCAAAAAGAAAAAAAGACTGAGCCTCTCGCCTGGAATTATCCAAAATCCAGACAACACATAATCCACTACAGGAAATATAAACGCCTAATGCAATTTTATAGGCAGCTGGAGGGTGCCAAGTTTGCTAGCCCACACAATAGGTTGCAGATTTCCCTGTGGAAAGCAAAAATAGAAAAAAAAAAAAAAAAAAAAACCAAAAAAAACCAAAACCAAACCAAACCAAAACAGAAAAAAAAAAAAAAAAAAAAGAACAAAAGGAAAAAAAGGAAAAAAAGGAAAAAAAGGAAAAAAAGGCAGGGAGAGGCTATAGCTCCCCTTAGTGATCCTCAAACCTTGGGAACTTCAGCTGTGGCTGCTGGCAAGAAGGGGCCGCTAATCCTGCAGTCTGTAGCAACCAGAAACACAGCCATATTTAGTCATGTTTTCCAGCCCCTTCTCCTATTCCTTCCTGCTGAACAGCCACTTGATCAGGGCTAGAGATTCAAATCAAAATGAAATGTTACCAGCCCATGCAAAATTCAGAAAGGGATAGCCACAGCCCTGCGAAGCTGATGATGAAACCATGGTGGAAATCCCTGCCTGAGTGACACTGGAGCTGGCTGGGGATACCAGCCCTGTGCTGTAGGGTCTGGCTGACCCAGAAATCGGCTGTGTGACTCAGGATTACCATTTCGTGCTGGCCACTCCCTCCAGAGACTTGCCTCTGACTTTATTATTGCCAGTTTTCTTCACACAACTTGCATTCAGATGGAGTTTAGGTGGTTTGGGTGACATGAGTTAAATACGGAATGGGGAAATCACCATAGTCTCCCAAGTAAGTGCTATAAATTCCAGCAATTTACGACAAAGGGGAAAGCTGGAAGCAGTCTGAGTGCATTCTTCAGCAGTGAGAATGCACAGGTAGGGCACCCAAATAAATGTAATTGTGGTACAAGGCTATAACTGTGTCATTCTAGAGAAGTCACTGCAGTTTTATCTCCTGAACTTGCTTACACTGATTTTAAACGTCTTTCTCTCCCTTTCATATCTATTTTCCACTGTCCCCGCTGCCACTCCCTCACCAGCATTCCTGAGTCTGCTCCAGCAGGCCAGCCCCTTGGAGTTGCTTCCCCGCCCAGCATCCCCCAGCCCTCTGCTTTTGTGATTTGTCTTTTCCTCCCCTTTGCTGCAGCAGGAACTTTCCCTTGGGAGACATTAGTAGGGGAAGGGAGACGAAGAGAAATGAGAGCCAGAGGTTCAGATTGTGAGCAGAAACAAACTCAACCCTCCACTGCCAAAATCTCATTGAAGGCTGCCAGGACTACAAGGAGTGTGAGCCTACAAGCCAAGGGCTCACTGTCCTGCCTCTGCTCAGCCCTCCTCTTCCCCACAACCCACTGAGGTCTCTGCAGTGTATTCCAAATCCCTCTGCAGCATCCCCGAAATCCCTGCTTGGGCTGCCCATGGCTGTCCTGTATCACTGAGCCCAGAAATCTGCTAGCACGGACATCCCATCCCTAAACTGCTCGAGCTCTAAAACCACTGTTAGAGCAGTTTCCAACTCCTCCAGGATGTGGGGCAGCTGCTTTAGAATTAGTTTATAGCAAAGCTCTCCCTTTTATATAAAGCTATTACCAAGCTGTTGCTTTGTTCCAAAGAGATCACCTCACACTATCATCTCTGTGCTGTGACCGAGTGCCAGCTTAGGTGTCACGGCACCAAACCAGTCAGAAACAGGCCAAAAAAATAAACTTCCCCCAAGTGCTTTAGCACTCACAGGATACCTGAGAGGTGTGGGATACCCAAGCCCCTGCTGCAGCGTGCAGCCAGTAATCACATTTCATCCTGGCACAGACAAATTCCTTTTGCACTTCCTCCCTGCCGCCGAGCGCAGCACGCTCGCCCCAGAGAGCGAATTATAATCAAGCTCAGCAGGGCTCATAATCAACACAGGTAAGTACACATCGGGTCTCACTGTGCTTTGGAAATAAATAAGGCAGTCCTTTTCACCTGCTGTATCGTTGATAATTCATCTCTTTCCTCCAGCTTTCAACCCACGAGAAATTTCTTCAGCTGAAACCATTCTTCATCAGTACTTGGAGGTACTTAATTTTTAAACGCATCCCAGTCCATCAGTCACAGCTGGTATTCTCCATCCACACTTTGCACGCCATCCTCTAAGGCAGTAATTTAGCAGCAGCATCCTACCAGATCTACCAGATCCTCAGGTTCCCAAATTTTACAATTTTACATCTTTTTTCTTTTTTTCTTTCTTTTTTTTTTTTTTAAAGAGGACAGAGGTTTAAATTGCAGAACAGGAATTGCCATAAGCACTTATTTTCTGTGAAATGTTGATCTGTGACTGATTCTGGCATCAAAGGATTTGCTGGGTAGTTCAGAAAAGAGAGAAGAAAAAAAGAGAAAAAACAAAAGATAAAAGACAGTAAATATTTTATCTATTCACTGCTCAAGAAAACCAAAAAGCAGTAGCATCAAAACCACGTGGGAGCAATCCCTGTCCTGGCACTGCTCAGTTAGCAAGAAGGGCTGTGCCAGTTGCAACAGAAAAACAAAAGGCAGAATCCAAAAGCTAAGCAGGTAAAGGGAACAAATTATGTCAGAGCAAAATTTTGCTGCCTGTGCAGCCCACCTCCATCGCTGCTGCTTGGTTCACTCTCACCCAGTAACTCAAACAGGACAGGTCAGCCCTGCACACACCAGATGTGTCCCCAATTTCAGCAGTGTGAAGAGGACACTGGGCTGGGAGAACTGGGACTGGGTGTCTGTGATCCTCCCCAGCAAAGATACCTGGGCAGTGCAAACGATTTACTCCCAGCCTAAACGGGAGCCTAAGGGTCTCTATTTTTAGCAGCAGTCGTGGGGTTACCTGCCTGCATAGAGGCAGGGTCTCTGTTGGGCAGGCAGGAGTGTCGCTGAGATCAGCTGGAGGATTCTCAGGGAATCTCTGACCTGTGCTGGAGGAAATTGAGTGCAGAAGGGACCTGTGGGCTTTTCTGGATGACCCAAGAGGGGGATAAAAGTCCAACTAGCCTGCTACAATTCACAGGGAGCACTCTCTGCCTCGGTGGGATGTCCCAGCAAGTGGCATTGGGTGACCAAGAGGTGCCTCATGGGCTTCCACCCCTCTGCAGCACAGCCAAGGCTCTGCCTTGGCTCCCTGGCCGGGAGCAGAGTGCTGGCATTTCCAGACCCAGCTCTTCCTGCCACGGCACCCGCTGGGAGGCGTTTGCTTATTCCACCCCCGTGGCCAGGAAAAGGTTTTGTTTGACAGGGGAAAACAGAGCCAGCTGCCCACAGCAGTGCTGCTGCCCCCATACACCTTGCCAGTAGAGAAATCACTCCGGGGAGCCTCCCACCAGCACTGCCTGAGCACCTCCCAACTTCATGGCAGCTTCAAACACAGATTAACTTCCCTGGGAAATGACAGAACCCGGCTCATGATTTCTGTTTGGAGTGAATATCCCATGACAGTTTATTTTAATCATCCTGCTGCTTTTAATAGTTTGCAGCAATGTCGTGAGGCAGCCTCTCCTGCTGGGCAAGCCATGGGTACTGTGGCCCCATGGAGAGCAGGCATCCTCTAGCACAGCTCATAGAGGTGCCAGGGGAATGCAGAGGGAAGATTTTGGGAAACTAATCTGCTAGATCCTGGACAGTAGAGCAGGGAACAACTGCTCCACCCAAGGGATTGGGACCTTGAAATCTTGCTTTGGAGAGAAGCTGTTTTGAAATGATCCTGCACGATAATCCTGGACATAGCTCTGCCCCTGCCATGCCCCATGTCCATGGAATGGGTCCCATTTCCTCTGTCCATCACATATCTCTTTGCTCCCAGCTGATGGGAGAGGAGCCACAGAGAAGCTGCTATCTGGTCTCCTTCTGTGATTTTCTCCCTAATCCCCTTTCATCCTCTGCCCAAAGCAAACATATCAGGACCCTTCCTGGGGATGTATTGCCAGTCTTGGCTCATCCCCAGTGTCCCTCTGAAGCTATGCTGTATTTAGGGCTGTGGTATACACACACAGTGAGAAGACCAGTCCTGCAGGACATGCTGCACATGCTGACACATCCTGGGCCGTTGGAATGCCAGTCCCATCCTTGTCCTGACACTTCCATTGGTGGCAGTGGAGCTGCCTGCCCTGCACCAGCCAATGCAGGTGCTAGGCCCCAGCCCCACTGGCTTTTCTGTTCAAGCAGGTCTGGTTTTCTCACCTGCCCAGGAAAGTAGGGCCAGCAAATCACCTCTGAGGTAGGCAGGGCTTTACTCCCGATGTAATTTCCTCCTACACTGTAGAGATACTCTGTGTTATCCTCTAGTGCAGCAGGGCTGCCAGCTGTGCTGTCCATCCCTATTCTGAACCAAATTCCTTGGCTGCAGCACAGAGATGAGAGCTTCCCTTAGCAAAGGAGAGGTGTTGGGATGCAGATAAATCCCCTCCAGCCTCTCAGCAGGGGCCTGAATAAACACAGCACAAACCTGGCCCCTTTCCTCCTGTGAGGTCCCACTGCAGTTTAACTACAGCTCCATGCTGGAGCATAAGCCCTGTCTTTGAAGTCACCTCCCAGAAACTTCGCAGGTGAGAGGGAAATGGTGAGCTGAGCTTCAAGCAAAAGCTGATAAAGAGCTTTATCTGTGCCTTACCCACAAGGACACATCAGGGCAAGACAGCCGGGTGCCTCGTGCTTCCAAAAATGATGAGCTGGTGAGCTGTGAGCTGCACAAGCACATCGACAGCCCACAGGATCAAAAGCCTGCACAGCAAATTACCTCATTAAAACCTGTTTTGGCTGTGCCCATAACCTCAGCTTCAAAGCCTGCTGCAATTGCTAGCGACATTAATACTTAGTCAAGCAGAGAGCCTCACCTGAGGCTGGAGCCAGTTTCTCCTCCAGAGCTGAGCTCCTTGCACTGCACCAGCTTTAGGAGGCAGAAATGAGGTCTGAAAGAGCCAGCTCTGATCCAGGATAGACTTGGCATCACAGACAGGGTGCATGCAGCCCCCATGCCCTTCTGAGCTCCCATAGGGAAGTGCTGAGAAGGAAATGAAACGAGCTTTCAGCACACGCCTGCTAGCCATGGGGCAGCCTGGGCAGGCTGCATCCACCCAGCAGCACACAGGGCTGGGAAGTTTTGCCAGGGTCCTCTCAAATCCCAGGGACAGCTCAGGACTGAGTAAAGCATTCTGGAAGGGAAGAGCCTGGACTAGGAGAAAGGATGCTTCCCTTGCTGCTGCACCAGGAGTGCCTCAGTGCCAGGAGTTTGGGGGAGGAAATGCAAGAGATGGGCTCGCTCCTGTTTCTTTATAAGGCAACACAGGGAGATGTTTCCCTGGATACAGTGGGAATGAAAAGCAGGAAGTTCCTTTGATCACAGCTCCAAGGATTTGTTGTATTTTTTTCCTTTCTCCTTTTCTTTCCTCCACCAAGTCATTGCTTCACCCACAAAGGTGGTAGAGGCTGCCCCACTCCTCTTGACTGTACAGTGCAGCATCCCTGTACTTGTAGGCAAATCTCTCCACTGGCACCACCACTCTCTGCCACCAGAACTTCATGTCCAGTGAGACTCTCTTGCCACAGAGCCCTCCTTCAAGCTCAGTCTTAAATGAGGTCAGGGATTTGAGCAATGTCTTTTCTCCTAAAAAGGAGCCTAAGGAAGTGATCTATTTGTCTCGAGTAATACACCCTGCCACAACACCCACTTCCATGAGATTCTGCACAAATTCCATCAGAAGTCAATTAGGGGTGTAGTGAATGAAGCCATTCACAGTCTAATTCCAGCTAATTAGCAGCAAGCAACCACATTATGAGTAACACGGCATTGTGAGGCCAACCACTCCATCATCATCAGTTCTCCACTTCCTCCCTCACTCTTCCTCAGGGCTGGAGAGCTGAGCCATAGTGAAACCTCCAAGGCAGACGCTCCTGCAGGGCATGTGTCCCATGGCCTCTGCTGCCTGCACACACCCTCAGCTGCTGCAGGGGAGGGGAGAAGGTGGCCTGACCTCAATGCTCCTCCTGCACAACCAAGCCCAGTCCAAAGAGTGGCTGTACTTTTACCAAATTGGCTTTTCAGCTTCCTTCTCTGTATGTTTCACCCAAATTCAAAGTCTCAGAGAGGGAGGCTGCCCCGGCGCAGGGAGCCAGCTCCCTGCACCTCTCTTCTTGTGCTAGACCATCATTGCTCAAGACATTTCACATTTTGCTTTTCCTCTTGCTGCACAGCTGCTCAGCCACACAGGCTTGAAGTGCAAGCAAGGATGAGAGTCAAAAATTTAGGACAAAAAAGGTTTCAGTTTATTTTTTTTTTACTATCCTTTTCCTTCTGCTTTTGCTTCCACTGCTAGAGCATCAGGGACAAGACAAAATTAAATCCTAACAGCAGTTATCCACTAGTACCAACTCTCTGTCCTGAAACTGGGAATACTGTTTCCAGCATCTTCAGAAGAAGCTGAGCTGCCTGAACTCTAGGTGGAATAGTTTTCTAGTTGAAAAATGACACAAATTTTGAGTGATTTTCAGATCACTCAAACCACTGCTCTGAGACCTCCCTCACACCCCAACCTGGGAAAGCTGCAATTTCCACCTTAGCTCCCACACTCCAGTGTCTGCCACTGAGGAATCCCACTCCACAGACATTGAATCTGCACCCTCATTCTACATTTACATTAAGTAGTACTTGAATCAATTTATGGAAGAAATAGAAGAGAGCTAAATCCTAAATTTTGCAGGTCAATGCTGCTGTGCCAGGAGCCCAGCTGGAACTGGCTCTAATGGCCACTGTCTTCGCTCTGCCCTGGGGGAAGAAGCTGCAGCAGGAACAAGTAGTGCATTCAGCTGCTCCCCAGGAAAGAAGGCTCTTTGCATAGGATGCTGCTGCAGGTCTGGTGATTTACCTCCACTTCCCAGAGGCTGGGCTGCTTGCTCTGCCCCTCGGTTCTGCTGTTGTCATGGCCTGTGAGGGCCACACTGTAACCTGCAACGATTTTACCTTTCCTTAAGCCGATTTTTTACATGTAATGATCTGGTCGCCAATCCTTTATCCCTGCAGAATGGCCCAGTGCAGGGACAGGAATGTTTGTAATCAATCCATCATCTCTTACATCTCCTCAAAGTCTCTCTATGCCTTTCCCTCTAATTTAAGATGCCTTTCACCGCCTGCTGGGATCAGCCCTGAGGTGGGATGGTGCAGACAACAAACAGAGCTTACAACAACTTCCAGAAACTATTTTTTTGTTGGCCCCATAGAAAAGGTCTCAGCTCAATCTGTTTTCCAAGCTTATTACCATTGTAACCATTCACCTACTCAGACCATCCCCAGAATGTCAGGAAAAACCACTGTGAAGCATTTACCAACTCTGGAGAGCCACAGAAGATCAATTAACCTGAAGCCATGAGAATCTCCTAGGTTGCAATTTGCAAAGCAGAAAATGGTGAATAGGAGGCTTAATTTTGTCCCTTCCATGCAGATGCACAAAAAAGTGGAAAGCTGAAGAAAAATACTGTGCCAGCTAAAAAAAAAAAAAAAGAAAAAAAAAAGAGACAAGCCTCTTTCCATCTTGCACAGGACAGAACAGCAGCCAAGCAGTGCTCTGGCTCACACAGAGCAAGCCTAAGGACACAAAAAGCAGCCTGAGCTTAAAAGGGTCATCACAGCACCAGCACACAGGTTCTGCTCTGAATCACTGCAGTGATTGGTCAGTGGTGCCATTTCAAGTTCATCCTATGATGGGAAAGCAATTTTTATGCAATTTAAAGAGATACCCTGCAAGTTCCTGCAAAGCACTTTGGAAAAAGATTGAAGCAGCTGAGCCAGTAACCTCTCAGATGACACTAAATCCAGTCTTGTTTTTAACAGCTTGTATGCAGGACATCAGCACAGCAGTGCTGCATTCCACACATCATGAACCCACATCCAGCCCCTCATGCCTTTTAATCCCTACCCAGACTTTAAACAACTGCAGCCAACTTCAAAAGCAGCTCCTTCTCAACTGACCATGTAAAATGGAACTGCACCCACTCGTGCAGCAGCACATGGTTTACTGTGCCTGCTCCTTCTACACTCCCTCTTGGTTTTTTTTAACTTCTACTTACACTGAAGTTTCTTAATGAGAAGACGTTTCCCTTCCCAACATCTGGTTAGGCAGAAGCGCCGCCCTTTAGGGGCAGCAGCCACGTGTGCTCTGCAGGGAAGGAGTTTCCCGTAAGCTGCACCCTCCTCCCCGCTCCTTTCCAGACTGGCCCTGGCAACAGCCCCTGCTGGCAGCACAGGGCCCGGGCCAGCTCCACCCGCAGCTCCCAGCTCAGCCTGTCCCAGCAAGGTCTGGCTCTGCCAGCACAGGACGGGAGGGACGAGCTCCGAGTCAGGAGCTGCTGGTGCTGCACTCCAGCTTCTGCCCTGGCTGTAGGGCCAGCAGAACGCACTTGTGGCACTTCAAGGGGCCATAAAGACCAGAATACAAGTTTCTAACGCAATTTCTGGCAAAAATGTAACAAAACAGAGTTTCCTTGGTCGCACAGGGTCTTCACTGCACCGAGGGAAGGGCAACAAACGCACACGACTGCAGCACATGGATAATCTTTATTGGTAACATCAGTGGAGCACCAGTAACCATTACTGACTGTAGTGGTGACACACAGCTGAGGCACATGCTAAGGCACTTTTATTATATAAAAAAATTTAGTTAAATTCTTCTGTGACAGAGATCTGGACAGGAGGCTCCTGCATTAGGGCGCTTCAGGCATACAGTATGGTGCTTCATATTTAAATCTTACTTTGCTCATAAGTAGGTCTAAATGCAGCATATACAATATGGTTAAGAATACAGGTAAATCCAGCAACCAGTGTACGGTGTAGAAAAGTAAAGACTATCTATATATAACCATGGTCCCAAGAGAAAGGCAGTGATAAAGACCTTTATTTTTTTTTCTTAATTACTTATTACAAGAAATACAAAGGCCTTACATATATCTGTGCAGATTAAAGGGTTTTTAATATACTCTTAGTCAATGGTGCACAATAACTAATCCCAACCCCTGGTTATAGAGCAGGTGCAAGAGGCTTGGACATGTCAATAAGAGGAATTTCACTCCCCTTATCCCCACCCTCTGCCCACTACCCTATTAAATTCCTCTAGATTCTGTCTATTACCATTAAATATATTTGGTCCCCCAGAGATTCTCGGACAAGCACAAGGACATTGCTCTGCTCCCCCAGCCTGTCATTAACTGCTTAGATGAAACCGCTCAGAGGCAGAGACGCAAACAGGACATCATTGCACTTCAGAGATCTGTCCAGACAGGAAAAAAGAAGGAAAAAAAAAAGGGGGGGGGGAAAAGGACACAAGGGAGGAAAAAAAAAAAAAAAGACACAAGGGAGTAAAAAAAAAAAAAGACAACTTTGGCAAGTCCCCCAGGTAAGCTGTCCCAAGAGGAGTTTCCCTCTTCAGCCCTCCCTGGAAACATACGAAAGAAGAAAGGGCAAATTGTCATGGCCAAAGCACACCGTTTTTCCTGAAACTGCTCCCAAACCACATGGGTGGGCAGATTAAAAGAGGCAGAAGTCTGAGGTCACTGAACATGATTGCCGAAAGCAAACAAAGAGGGAGGGGGAAGAATACAGGAAGAAGCTTCCCTGCAGCTAGAATTGAAGACAGAAGGAGATTTACAGCAAAAATAATCTTTCCCTAACCCCACTCCCTCCAAACTGTGTAAGGATTTACCAGCAGACATGGCACAGACAGTTCTACAGGCCTTTGCAGTGGCCAAACCGCTGGTCAAATTTCAGAGCCCTGACTCTTTGGCATTAAATACAAAGAGGATTAGGAAACTGGAAAGAGGAGAAAACTAGGAACACAGATGCCCAATGGCCCCAAATACACAGATCTGGGCTTGCTCTGCAGATCCCCAGCCAATTTAGGAGGAGAGGGTTCGCTGAAAGTCCAGTGGAAGAGGGGAGGGGTAGATGGGTCACTCCCTCACGTGTAACCTGGGTCAAATGGGAGGACTTATTCAGCAGCTTTGGCATCACCAGCATCTGGCTTGCCATCCACTTCCTCGTCGGACATTGACTCTCCTGTTCCCTTCCGGACCATCCGGCGTGTCATGACGAAGGGCAGGTCCCCACGCCTAGGGAAGGACACACAGAATGTCAGCAACGTTCCACAGAACTGACAGGTAGGGCAGGCTCTGGGAGGAGCTGAGGAAGCACCTGGCCCTGCTGTACTGTGGGCAGCTGCACAAAGCTCACGCTGCACTGGCTGCCAAGGCGTGGCACAAAATGCTCCTCCTTACCTGAGTTTGCTCTTCAGGGAGCTGACTTCTCTATTCATGGCATCTGCTGTTTCAGTGGCATCCTCCAGCTCCCGCTGGAGCTTCCTACGGGATGCATTGGCTCGCTGGGCCTCCTCCTCTGCTTCCTCCAGCTGGCGCTTCAGCTGCTTCAAGCGCATGTTTGCCTTGTCCGCCTGAGCGTATATGGGGCAAAAAAAAAAAGAACTCAGTGTTTCCCCAGAGTTGCAGCACAATAGTTAGAGCAGCAAAAAGCAGAGTTTCCAAAGCCCCCTCTTCCCTTTCTGAAGGGAATTGCATAGGACTTCAGAGGTCCTAGTTTTAATTTAAAAGAATCACATTTTCACCTGTCTCATCTTGTAATTATTATAGTGGCAAAGAAGAGAAATCCATAGGATGGTGAATGCCTTGGTCATAGAAGGGAAAGCCTGCCCCCAGGAGATGCACAGACACTGAAGGTCACTGTACCCACCTGATCTTTGAATTGCTCAGCATTACGCCTCTCATCATCCACCTGCAGCAGGATGTCTTTGAGCTTCTTCTCGGCACGGCGCACCTGTTTGCTGGCAGCCTGGCGCTCCCTGAACACAAACATGGGGGGCTCAGACAACAGCTCATCTCCCACTGTCCCCAGCCACATCACCTGACCTGGGCAAGTCAGAAGTGAGGAAGACAGCAAAAGTCCCCCTTAACTTAGGAAGAAAAGAAGAGGGGAAGCAATGTTCCCCAGAAATGTCCAAAAGGCTGATGTCACATGGACAAGAGCTACAGGGGGGCAACAAGTGTATCGCAGCTACAGTTATAGAAGTGGTTAAATTCACAAGAAGGTGTATGTGTCTACTGTGATAAACAAAGAAGGTGTGCCTAGATCTTCCTTCTGTACTACCCTGTATATTGGATGAAGCTCTCACTCAGACAAATCAGTATTAAGAAGGGCTTAAAATCCCAGAAGGGGTGGAAGCCTGTAAAGCAGAGTTTCTCCTACTACATACTTGGTCTCCATGTCCAACTGCTCTTCCAGCTGTGCTATCTTTGCTTCCAAGGCGGTGATGGTAGCCTTGTACTTGGACTTGACGGCACTCTCCATCTCCTGCAGTTTGAGCTTGAGCTCCTTGTTCTGGCGCTCCATCTGCTGGCGAGCGTTCTCGTTCTTCTGCGCGTTGCTGCGCTCGGCATTCAGGTCGGCGTTCATCTGATCGATCTGCATGGAGAGAGAGATAAGGACTCCTCAGCACAGCCAGTGCTCCTGCCTGAAAGACTCATTTATTTCTCAGACTCAAAAAGAACAAGGACCCTGAGGGTAAGCTGAATACTTGGAATAACTCCGCTGCAGAGGGAGCTGTCTGTAGGCAGGACACTTCTCAAAGTATCTTAGTTTACCCAGATTTTCAAAGTAATTCCTTGAATAACAGGTTTATCAACCTCCTCTTAGGGCTAACTAAACTTGCCAATCACAGTCACTGCCCTCTGGGGCTAAGGCTATGGTCTGGCACTTAACACAGTAATTATCAGTCTCCGAATTACAAAAATCCTGAGGCAAGTGGATCCAATATATGTGCTTTACTAATTTATTATTTGCGGTCTGTCTACTTCCACTACGAAGCAGCAGCTTAAAAATACTGACTTTCAGAGGTAAAAAGGTGAGAACTTGTGTACTTCCAAGCCAGGGCTCTGAATGACAGTCAACCAAGTAGTACACTCTCATCCATCAGAATGAATGAACCATTTGGAAAACCATCAGCCCAGCTCCTTGGCTTTGGAGTGGTAAGAAAACAACATGCTTGACTCTCAAAGTTGGGCAGAGAAAATATGGCACACAACAGGCAGATCAAGATCATAGTTTCTATAGCAGCCTAAGAAATGTCATATGTTCAGTCCATTTGAAACAGCATAGAAATGGCAGGAAAGTAATTTTCCAAGCACATTGTGGCACTCTTCAGCATGTCAAGTTGGAGCAGCACGCCACAGACCATCTTTCTCAATATCCCTTAATACAGAAAAAAGGGACTGGGAGGGAGGTGGTTTGGTTTAAAATAAACTCGGGAGATTGTTCCAGCTACCTAATGATCTTAAATGGCCAAAGCCAGTGAGTTAACATCAATTTTGGCTGCTATTTTCTGTACTGTGGTATTCAGCTGTTTCATCTTGCTCACACCTATGGCCTTCTGAGGGCCTGCACTGTGCACAAGGCAGCTGCTGGCATTACTCAGAGCACAGTCTGACAATTTACAGACACCAGAGAACCCCCACAGGCCACTGCAGCCTGAACAGGTACCTGAAGATTTGCCTTCTTGAGCCGGTCATTGATTATCTCTGTGTTGCCCTGCTCTTCTTCTAACTCCTCCTCCAGCTGAGCTATCCGTGCCTCCAGGCGCCTCTTCTCCTCCATGGCCAGTGCACTGTAGGACACAGAGTCATGAAAGCATTAAAGCAGCACTGATGGCATCAATGCCTTGGGGAAAACTCACCACTTGTACACAAAATTAGCTCAGTCTTTAGAGACCAGAGGGGATACAGTGTGTGCTGCAGTCTATATAAAAATAACAGGCTGAGCGGTGTTTTCTCACAGCAGCTCCTCCTTCCTCAAAGGAGGAACATTACTCACCCTTTACCACTGTTGTTGGCAATCTCATCAGCCAGCTCATCCCTCTCTTGCTGGGCCTGGCGCTTGGCACGTTCAGCAGCTGCAAGTTCCTGGAATGAAAACGAGATAGACAGTGATCCAATAGGAAGCTACCAATTAATGCAGCATAGGAAAAAGGAGTTACTGGTAATGGCTGGTAGGGTCTGTACCATAATCCAAAGCTAATTATATGACACGGCCTATTCCCTGTCCACCCCACAGCCTCCTTTGCTTTGCACACTCCTACCACAGCTGTCAGGAAAGGGCCAAATTCTGCATTTTGAACTGGACCTCATATTTGAGAAGAGCAAAAATTACAAAAGAAAGAAAATAAACACTCCAGCTTAGACTGCTGCATATAGTTCTTGGCCAAAGAAAACAAACCAACCCTTGACTTTCATGCATATTCCATTACCTCCTGCAACTGGATCATCTCTGCCTCCATGCTTTTCAGTTTCTTCTCATTTTCTTTAGCCTGTGCCAAGATCTCTTCTCTGGAAGTACGAGTGTCTTCCAGTTCCCGCATGTAATCCTTCATTTGTGCCTGAAAACGGAGAAGAGAAAGGGATGAGTTCAGAGTGTTCATATTACAAGATGTTGTTTGTTTGTCTTATGGGAAACATGGATGGAAAACAGAAATAGGGATTCATTACTTTTTAGCAATCACAAAGGTTGCTGTAAAAACAAAAGGAATCATCCTTTTTGCATTTCACAAGTAACATGTAAAAGTATCAATGGAAGCAAACAGGATTGCTCATTTGTAGAAAAAAGTTTCGTCAGACAAATGGACAGGGGGAAGGGAAGGTACAAGAAGCTTTCTAGTGAAGCAATGGAATGAAGTCTAGAGAGGATTTCGTTTTTCCTAAGAACAGGTCAGACAACTTCTTGCAGGAATTTAAGAGGCACAACAGAGCCATCTTGGGGTAAGAGTAGGCCTAAACGCTATTTAAGGTCCTCTAGCCTTGCAGCTCTGTAATCCCTTCCAAAAACACAGACCTTGAAGCAAGCACTAGAGTGGACTTTGCCTACAGCTTGTCTCCCAGGGAGTTAAACAGGCAGATTGGGATTAGAAGGATGCTTGAAATGCCAAAAAATCTTTCACAGTGAACTGCTGCAAGATTCTGCTGCTCTTGTGACACTGATGCATTGTTCTGGCGAGGAGAAACCTTACATCCTGTTTCCCCGGGTAAAAACTCTGCCCTGACAGCTGAAACAGCTGCAATGTTTCACCTGCAGTTTGCGCAGCTGCTTGATGGCTTCTTCACGATTCTTGTTAGCAGTGTCTATATGGCTTTCCAAATCCTTCAGGTCCATCTCGAGCTTCTTCCTGGCAGCCACAGCCATGGAGCGCTGTTTGCGTTCATCCTCCAGCTCCGCCTCCATTTCCCGAACCTGTGGGGAGCAGCAGAGGCATCAGCATTTCAGCTCCTTTGTTTCCCAGCACCCACTTTTCCCATTCCCCTTTCAAAGGCCACAAGTGCAAGCATGTGACTTGTCTTCATTCTCCCTGGCAGGGGGATGGGGCTGACATTCCTCACTAATAAAGCCCCACGGGTTCCTGTGATAGACAAAGACTATTGGAACAATCACACACACAAGGGAGGAAGTCTCTCACAGCTTTGCAATATTGCCTGGAGTATTAGCATTAACAACAATCTTTGGATTAGCACTGTCTGTCTGACCATCTTCAGACACAAGTGTGTCTTTGTGTACAGAATACATTGAGGATTTACAGAGCAGTTCTTACTTGTCTGATCAGCTGTTTCTTCTTCTCTTCATTCTGTTCATCACGCCCCTGGAGGTCCCGGTCAAACTGTGCCTTCATAGCCTGTTGGTTCACTTCTAGCCGCAGTTTGGCATCCTCTGTGGCCTGCAGCTCATCCTCCAGCTCTTCCAGCTGTGTCTTCATCTCCTCCACCTGCTGCTCCAAGGCTCGCTTAGCTTTCTCCAGCTCATGGACCTACAACACAGTACCACACGTGAGGTTTCCGAAGAGAGTGCACACAATTTAGTCTACCCTAACAGAAAAAAAGGCTAACAACAGCCACTCACATCAGACAGGATACAACAACACTGCACCTGTCCCTGTATTAGGGCAGATGCACACTGCCAGTCTGAACCACAATCACTGTTCTAGTTGTGTGTGGTGGTGGGGAGAAAGAGAAAAGCAATTGTCAGCCCAGTCCTGACTTAGTGAAGACTTGTCAGAGCTGGACACCCCTGGTTCTGACAGAATTCAAGAAAGTACTTCTTAGCCTCTGAATTTATTCTTTTCCTTCATTAACATTTTTGTTGGGTTTTTTTTAAATATTGCAGATAATGTCTTCTACTGCCTCGTTAACTGCTGTATTTTACGTATCAGGTTCACACCACATCTTCATTTCTGCCACAAGGATACCAGGTAATTTTCAGCTTTGCCACTGCCTCATTTGGGTCATTTCCAACCCACCTTTACCACTTACTGATGTAATACAAACATAACATTCGCAAACTCACAACGTATCCACTACTCTCTACAACGTTAGCACTGGCATCAGCTTTTTGCAGGACAAAACTAACAGTACCGACTGTGTGACATCTCCTGCCAGGACACTTCAACTGAATACTTACACTTTTCCCAACATCATCCTTGGAGCTCATGAGATCTTCCATCTCTGCACGGAACTGCTTATTGACCCGTTCCAGCTCAGCCTTCTGCTCTATGGCTTCTTCCAGGGCTCTGGCCAGGGACAGGGCCTTGGTCTCCTTCTCCCGTGCCTCTGCCTCAGCGCGGTCCCGTTCCTCTGCATACTTGGCAGAGATGGTCTTCTCTTCTGCCAACAGCTACAAGAGCACAGCATCAGTATTCTGACAAATTACTGAGCATTTGCTAACAAGGTAAACATGCATCTTGTCATCAGGGCCTTTTTAATAGTGTTCTTCCATGGATAGAAGGAATCAAGAATATGCGGCTTCAGAGAATGAGGCACGCCATCCCATCTCTAACAACCGTGCTGACCCCAAGTAAACAAACACCTGACCTCCTAGGCCTCCAACCTATTATTTTCAACCTTCTCTGAGATGATTTGCAAACAACACTTCAAAAAATCTTGGTTTTGATATAAACGTTATCCCTTTGGGAAAAGGAATATTACTTAACTTCCTATTCATAGAACAAAATTAATTTACTTCTATTAAAGCTTTTTTCTCCACTCTACATGCTCTGCCTTAGTTCAGAAATAAATATGCATTCTCCAAGCAGTATTGCTTATTGCTTTATTTCTTAAAGCAGACCTATCAATAAGATGTACCTACTGAATGCTTATGACTGAGCTCATACCTGATCAAACTTCTTCTGCTTCTTCTCTAGGTTGGAGACAATCTGCCGCTGATGGTCCAAGTCCACAGCAAGGTCATCCAGCTCTTGTTGCAGGCGGGTCTTTGTTTTCTCCAGCTTGTCATATGCAGCTATCTTCTCTTCATATCGCTGGCTCAAGCCCTCCAAGTCCTTCTGCAGCTTCTTCCTGGCTTCCTCTGATGACTCAAGGCAGCCCAGACCATCATCCATCTTCTTCTTGGCATCTATTGCCTAAAGGACATGCACATGAAGCCACAGAAAACGTTCTGTGCAGTTTACCAGTACCAGAAGTTTAGGACTTTCAAGTAAGACAGTTTGATCATTTCTGAAGGTACTACTCCATGCTCAGATAATACCGTGCAACTGAATTCCCAAAGGAATTCCTGGACAGAAATCTACAAGCAGTTCATGTGATTATCATTAGAGACCTACTAATTTCTTCTCTCACCCAAATGAGCAAAATCACCCTTGCCCAGGAAAGGTGGTGTTACTAGAAGTCAATTCTGCATTTAAATCTTACTTCTCTCAAGACAGACCTGTATTTATACTTGCTCTCAAAAGGCACTGGTTTACGGGATGCAGACTCTGTACCTGTTGCTGAAGAACAGAGATCTGTTTCTCCATGTTTCTCTTTGCCTCCTCCTCTTCTTCCAGTTGCTCCTTGAGAGAATTCTTCTCATCTTCCATTTGCTTCAGCTTAGTGCTGAGGCTCAGTTTGAGGCGAGTCTCCTCCTGCAGGAGCTCCTATAAAGCAAACACCCCAGTGGAATTTAGCAACACTCACTGGATTTAAAAGCTCACAATCCTCACCCACTCTCTCCAGGAGTGCTTCTGAAGTTGAGTTTAAGCATGTAACTAATTTCTCAGATAAGACAACTGAAGACAGGATTTAAATAACTGCCTTTCAGTAAGCCAATATAGAAACAAAATATTCAGAAGGGTCCTATTCGCTCCTACACTCTAATCATTAAAGTACACTCCTTGCCAGACAAGCCTTTCTCAAGGCCTTACCACATAAGTTTTTTCACAGTCCTTTTTCAAGTCCTCCAAAGTATCACAGAAAGTATTCAGACCTTTCCCAACAATAATATGACTGTACTCTGCTAAGTGTCTCTCTCATACTCTGGTACCAAAGGAACTCACAACAGGCCCAATGCTCTTGCATGGTTAAAAACAGTGTTAAGTCTCAGAAGAACTGTACAGCACTGGTCATTTACCAGTTTAGGGAACAACAGCATTGCCTCACTTATGCTGCCAGTGCTTGAGCTGAAGGATCTCTAAAGATTGGTTAATCTTCAAACTAGTGCAGAATTTTTGTATTGTGCCCTGTCTTTGAGTCTGTTTTTTAAAGAGTACTGAGTAGACAGAACATCAATGACTGTTCAAGGCTACTGATTATTGATGTGCCCTTCCTTTCCCTTCCAACCTTCTTAGCAGTCCATGCTTCACCTTGAGTCATATTCTGCTAATTGTAAATGCTTGTTTTTCCCACAGTGTAAGACTAAGGATGATTTATTTCCTGAAAAAATACAGAATTATTTGAATCTATCACTTCTCCAATATCCACTGGGAAATAAAACTTTCTGCTTAATTTGACAAATTTACTGGAAATCACACACATGTGCACACACACAGAAACCCTGTCAAACACTTGACTACGAAGATCTCAAACAAGAACTTCAAACAAGCATTCCAGTCAGCTGAAGCACTAAAGTGCTCTCAAGTGGAAAGGTGATAGAGCAGGACTTCTGAGCCCAAGACAGGGAAAGTCGCATATGTTCCACAGGCTGAGAAATCAGAAAGAAGATAACCAGCCTGTTTCTGTAGAAATGCCCTCAATACCATGCTGTATAAACCCCTCACAAAAAACTAAAAAAAAAAAAAAAAAAAAAACAAAAAAAAAGTCCAGACCCAATCCTTTGAATTGTTGTATAATCAGTACTTAATGGCATCCAGAGTGATTTCTCCCTTTACCAATTTGTAACAGACACACAGTTGCCTTGGTTTCCAAAGCTCTCACCTGTGTATCCTGAAGCTGTGATTCCAGAGCAGAGAAATCCTTTGCTAATTTGATTGATTTACTGTCAGACTGGTTCAGAAGACCTGTGACATTGTCCAACTCGACCTGAAGGAGAGTTCAGAGTATCAGTTACTGAATGCACCAGCAAAAACAGACAGGAACAGGAAGAAGTGCAGCTACGAGACCCAAAACTGAAAACTGAGGCACCTCTCAACAAGAGGGCATGTGTATAATCTTTCAAGGAATGAACACATTTCCACAGTCCCAGGAATTAAATATGAGAAGTTGAAGAGATTTTTATTTCAGATCACCTGTATGGTAACAGCCTTCTGATTTTGGTTGGTTTGCGTTTTTTAAGGCCTATATGAGATCTTAGACAGTCTGGTAAGTAATCATAAAATTCTTTTATTAAATTAACTTCCTTTTATTTTATACTATCTGCTTCAGGATTATATCTAGAGTCTCAAAATTACATTTTCACACTTCAAAAGATTGCGCATATGCTGACAGTCTTCGACTTTTAAAGATGACCCTCCATAAAGGAGAAGGCCAAAGACAATGTTTCATGTCACTCTAAGGGATTTGCTGCTCCTTTGAAGAAAGAAGGAGAAACCCATGAATTCCCACATCATCCTTCTTGAGCCATCAGCCATGTGACAAAACTTTCACACACCGTCTTCCACATGAGTTACACAAGCACTAGTCTGTGTGTGCCACGCAGGGGCTCCAGCAGCTGAGTGCTCAGAGCTGTGCAAACCATTGCCTGCCTTCAGGGGGCACAGACACTGACTCACGAAACTCAAACAGCAACTGATTATTTCACCTCCTCAGGGCTGCTGGAAATAAGTGACATCAATCCAAATATCCTGATCTGGCAATGAGTTGAGGAGTTTGCGTAGTCCTTGGGAAGCAAATGATGGATTTGCTGTTTGTAGGAACATTATCCTCAGGACAAACAGAATTTTTGAACTAGCCACGGGGAGACACCACCCTACAACCTTTTCTCTTGAGCCTGGGCTGAAGCTAATCAAAACCCACACCACTCACCTGCAGTTTGTTAACCCTCTCAGCCAGTTCAGTCTTCACTCTTTCACCTTCTGTAAATTTCACCTGCAGTTCCTGGAGCTGAGCATCCACTTTTTTCCGCTTGTGCTCAGCATCACCTTTGCCCTGCAGAAGAGCCTTCACCTCATTGGACAGTTCAACCTTCTCACTTTCCAGAGCTTGTTTTGCTTTTTCAAGATTTGCTTTCACCTGAAGAGGGAAAGAAAAGGAAGCAAAATCCCTCAGACTTTAGATATGGCAGGATCCAGTGAGTACATGTTTTTCCAACAAGCAAGCTAATGCTGTATGTTAAGCAGTTAAGTTGCAGACTGCTTACTCAGAACAAAACAAGATGAACAGCCTGTCACCGATTATCAGGTGACAATCTAACAATCATAGAAGACAATAATACAGAAAAAAGTCTTGCACCATCAGATTTCCAAATTAAAGGTTGTACAAGTAACAAGTGCTAGCAGTGAGAAGAATGTCTTGGCTGTGCAGTATAACATGCCTAACAGGAGGAAAAAAGAATGAATGCCACTATTTAAAACAGCTTTATATATGCTTCATGGAAAAAAACAGTCTACCAAGGGAAGAAGAACACATATAAGAGTATCATGAACACTTTGTGCTCTTCTGCACTGTCATTTCAAGGAGGTTGAGTGCTTTGGCCTTGTGTTTTCTGTTCCACATACCCGTTTGGTTTGTTCTAACTGCTCTGCCAGCTCTTCAATAGCTTGTGAATGTTTCTGCCTCATCTCTTGGATTTGAGCCTCATGAGTCCTTGCCTCATCTTCAAGGGTCTTCTTCAAAACCGTTACTTCTTGTTCTCTCTTGGACCTGCAAAATTCACAAATTCCATTTAGATGCCAAGGACGGAATCAAACAGAGATGTATATCCACCAACAGCATCTCCAATGCAGAAGAATGCCATGGTCTGTTTAAGCTACAAAGATACTTTTCAAAGGTAGCACTTAGCACTGCATCCTTCTTAAGTGCAAGCTGGCAGCAATATTTCTGCCTAAGAAGTAACAGCCTGAAAGTACCAATATTTCAGGAGTACCACTAATACTTTGGTTAGGGAGCAAATCAACTTTCTGACATCAGGTGAGGTAATGGAGTCTTGAGAAGAGCTTGCACATCACCTCCTTCTGTAGTCACTGAGGCTGCTAACGAGTGATAAAGGCAGACTTGCTATGATAAGAGACTGAATACAGCAGAATTACTAAAAACAGCCAAAACAACCCCCCAAAAAAGGTAACACAGCCCCATGTCGGAGTTACCTCAGCTCCTGCTGAGCAGCTGTAGAATCTAGTGTGTCTTCTAGCTCTGTTTTCAGTGCTTCCAGCTCTTCTCCCAGATCCCGCTTCTGTTTTTCAGCTTTATTCCTGAATGCTCTCTCTGACTCCAAGTCTTCCTGCAGCTCAGTGATCTGGGATTCGAGTTCCCTAATCTTCTTCAGGGCCATGTTCTTCTGAGCTGCCTCTTCTTCCACTCTGTGTTCAACATAAGGCTCTGGTCAGAGTCAGACTTAAACCACATACAAATTAAGACAACTTGTCCTACCAAAAATTATCAAGAAAAGCTGGTATTGGGCAGCTCTACAATGTTATATTCAGACTTTGATCCATATATGATCTATAAATTCTAAGCTCTATCTCCCAAGACCTGAGACAGCGCAATTACTCACCTTAAAGAAGGGGACAGAGAGAGACAACAGAAGAAAGCAGAAGGGAAAGCACCATTTTACACTGGAAATTGGACACTACTGAGTAGATGACTACACCAACTACCAGAGGGACAGTGTGCTGCCACTACTTTTTAATCCCAGTTTAAGGATTACTACTCCAGTCAAATGCATGCAGTGCCTATGGCATCCATAGTCTAGTTCTGTACAGAGAATGTGGCAGTGAGCAGCAGCTAAAGAACTCAAATGCCAATGACATGGATCTCAAATAGTCCACAGGCTAAAATACAACATCCACAGATTGCATTTATCCCTATTCACTCTATTCCAAGTGACCACAAGACCAGAAAGACTTCCCAACCAGGTGATCTCTGAACCCCGCAGGTCAGGTTCTCACCTAGCTAAGGCTGCCTGCAGCTCCTCTTCCTTCTTGGCCAGCTGCATTTTGAGTTCAGCAATCTGAGCCTGCAGCTCAGCAATCTGGTCATGCAGATCAGTGGAGTCCCCTTCAAGCTTCCGACGAGTCTTTTCCAACTCCTGCCTCTGCTTCTCTTCACGTCGCAGGCGCTCTAACGGAGATGGGGACACGTTAAGTTACACAGAAAACACACTCAGAAACATTGCACGAGCACAGAAAAAGATCGATTGAAGCAAGACTTTCTTTCCTGATAACTGTCCAAACTGTAGCTGGACTGCATTATTTTGTCAGTATCTATACAGGCATCTACTCCATATTTTGCCCTCAAAATATATCTGGGCAATTTCCCTTCCCCTCACCTTACAGCTAAACCTCCTTTTCCCACTTTCCCTGTAACAATGCAAACACAATGCCAGTCTCATGCCTCACAGGCATAAGCACCCATTTGGTGATGCTGAACACAAGGTCTGCTCTCCCTTTACTGAAACTAAGCTAGCAATCTCCAGAAGAATATCCTTCTAGAATTCTGAACAACTTGTGCAAACAGGCTACCAGAAACAGCACTAACCCTGACAGACTGATGCTGCTGGAAGTAGAAAAGTGGAGACACTTCCACAGCAGGAGAGGAAAGAGAACCAGCCTCTCTTCTCCATTGGCCTGGCTGTTTTGGAGAGGATTTTTATTTAGATCAAGGGCTCAGCTGACAAGGCACATAACCTTCACCCAGACAGAGTACAGCTCTATTAAACTAATCAATAGCTTACACACTATAGACGAATTTTTAACCCTTCAGAAACTCAAGAGGACTATAACTCTTTCAGAAATGAAATTGAAGTTTAAGAAATTTTAATAAGAAACCATCTAAAACTAATTAGGCAAGGTCTTTATGGGATATCTCTCTCTCAAAAAAAAAAAAAAACAAACCAAAAACAAAACCCAAAATCACCTTCAAGGTCTGTGATCATGGCCTCATGCTTATTCTTCAGTTTGGCTAAACTCTTAGATTTTTCCTCTTCCTCTGTCAGGTTTGTTGTAAATTCAGACATTCTGTCTTCCAAGAGTTTCTTTTCCTGCAGAATTGAGAAGGCAGAGTCAAAAGAGTTGCTGGAATTACAAGGTATTTTTTAAGATCTGACTACTTAGAAATATCAACGTCATGAGTACCTACTCCTGCTACAAGGAAACTCAGAAAGAAAGGATTTCAGGACCACAAACAGAATTAAAATAAATTTAAAGCTGAATTTAAATTAAAGATTTGTATATGATAGCCCTTTCAAAACTGAGAAGGAAGTCTGTTTATAAAATAACGTGATACTGTTTGGCATAACAATGCATCAGAAAATATTTGCTCATTGATCATCATTTAATGAAGGTTATTTAAATATCATACAATACTGACTGTTGAGAATACAGGGAGGCAGTTACTTTCAAAAATTCAGGTCAGAATTCTCAAAGACAAGACTGAATTAATTAGTAAGTTTCCCTGTAATAGGGAAATAGCCAGCCTATAGTGGCTTTTTCCAGTAGAAACACCGGTGCATCTTTAGCTTGTGGAAGAAGATGCAGGAGTCTTACCTTAGCCAATTTCAGATTCTGATCTTCCAAAACTAGCACATCTTCTTCCAATTTCTTCAATTTGGCCTCTGTGGTCACTTTTTCTAGCTGCAGCTTCTGCCTTGCGCTTTCCTCTTCCTCAAGCTGCTCCTCTAGTTCCTTCACAACACCAAAGAAAAGCAAGGTCAGTGCTGCTCACCAATCCACGGAACAGCATGGTAGCAATATTAGAATGGAAGGTTTCTTCACCCTTCCTTCAAGGTATTAACACTGGTCCTAGACTGACATCTCTGCCATGACTTAATGCAACATACTTCATGCCAATCAACACATTTTCTAGCAGAATAAACAACGTTATTTTTCAAAGAACACTACCATTCCTAAAACAAAGACTTGTTTAATTATTTGACAAGTGGCCATCACCTTCAAGAATGGAACAGCTCATTCCAGACAACTGACTGAATGCCTCAGGCTTAGCACCAGAACTGCTGGTTCTATTACTATTTCCACAAATGGATTTTCCTATGCCTCCTTCCCCCAAGCTGAGGCTCCAACCCTTACTATCCTCTTTACTAACGAGAGAAAACGTTCCTAAGGCATTACCTGGATGTTCTGCTGCATTTTCTTCTTTTCAGCCTGAAGATGTTGACACCGTTCTTCCTCTTCCTCCACCCTTGCCTCCAGGTCATGACATATCTCCTCCAGTTCTTGTTTCTTGGCTGTTAGGCGAGCTCTTATCTCCTCAGCTTCGGCACACAGTTCAGTTTCTGCTTGCAACTGTTCCTGCAGCTGCATCTTCTCTGCCATTAGCTACATTGGATGCAAAGCCAGAAATAAGACAAGCTCCAATTTACCAAAGCACTTAGCAATGTGTGTTAAGTTTTGTGCTCCTCTGGTCCACAGTTACAGTTTTAAACATCACAGCAGTCCCCTGCTGCTAACTGAAAGCTAAGTATCAAAAAAGTGCATGTTCTCCTTCACAAATCAGGTGCTGCAACCACAAATTATTCACAAATTTTGAAATATGGACATTGTCTATTTCCCCTTACAAAAGTAACAATAATTATCAGTCCTACAGAAAGAAACAATCCTGCTCCCACCTTCTGTGTTCCAAACAAAAAGGATTCCATTAATGACAAGTCTGAATTCCACCAGCTTGCTGTAACACTCAGCCAAAGGAGACTTTTCTCCTATAATGGCTTCAGCAGGGCAATAGGTAGTCACTGTACAGAAAGACCTGCTGCAGGAAATGAGCTGTAAGAAGGGCAAAGGAAAGTGAACAAGAGGCAGCCAAGTCATGTTCCAGCAAGTTGGAATCCTGCAGTTTGTCCACCAGACCAAGAAAGCAAAGGAGTTGGACAGGTGGAGAGAGCACAATTTCTACATATTAGATTTGCAAAACTCACCTGAGCCTGGAATGTCTCCATCTCACTCAGTCTATTTTCTGCAGCCAGCTGCTTCTCCCTGACCTTTATTAGTTCTTCTTCCTTGGCCATCATCTCCTCCTCCTGTCTGCTCACCTGCAGAAGGGGTTTCACCTGAAAAGGAAACCAAGGGAATGAGATGTGTATAAGGAATAACAAAACATGAAAAAATGCTCTTGTACTTGAGATAAGCATTGAATAAAATAACATTTCAGGTAAGTGTCTTATTTGAAGGACTGACGAACTGTTTTGCTGTGAACACTGAGGGAATCATACAGGATTAGCTATCACCTACTCTGCCAATAGAACACTTTCTGCCAGACCATTTATTCTCCTCCAGGATGGGATGCATCAGGAAAGGGTTTAGTAAATTCCAGACCCACAAGGGTTAAGTAGTAATAGTGAGAGAATAAAAAAGTTGCCATATAATGGGGAAATTCACAGGTAAGTCAATGTCATATAGGTGGACTTCTGTGAGGCCTTTGGCATGGTACTCTAGAAGATCTTTCTCTCTAAACTGAAGAGAGATGGATTTGATGGGTGGTGTGTTTGGTGACTGAGGAACTGGCTGGGTTGAATCCAGAGGGGAATTCTGCCCCTCTGCTCTGGTGAGACCCCACCTGGAGTGTTGCATCCAGGTCTGGGGTCCTCAGCCCAGGAAAGATATGGACTTGCTGGAGTGGTTCCAGAGGGTCACAAAAATGATCAGAAGGCTGGAGCACCTATATTATGAGGACAGGCTGAGAGAGATGGGGCTGCTCAGCCTGGAGAAGAGAAGGCTCCAGGGAGACCTCAGAGCACCTGTCAGTACCTAGAAGAGGGTTCATAAAATAGAGGGGGCTAAACTTGTTAGGAAGACTTGTTGTGACAAAACAGTAATGGTTTTAAGCTAACAAAGAGTAGATTCAGACTAGATATAAGGAAGAAGTTTTTTAAATAAGGGTGGTGAAACACTAGAACAGGCTTTCTAGAGAGGTGGTGGATGGATGCCCAATCCCTGAAAGCATTCAAGGTCAGGTTGGATGGGGCTCTGAGCACTCTGATCTAGTTGATGTCTTTGTTCATTGCAGGAGGATTGCAAAGGGAGAAGTATTACCTTAGTGAACAACCTCCACCATTGCCAGTTGCGCAGTTTCAAATAGGCAGCACAGTTTCTCTGAAGCACTTTCATAGCTGTCAGCTGCTGCTGGCGCTTGGCAAAGGCTCTGCAAAGCAAGCGGACATAAGACAAAGGAACCCAGAGCAGCACTCAATTCACACCATCAAGCCCTTTCTTAGATACTTCTGTGGTTTTTTCTTTAGAAGGTTCCCTCCCAAAAACCCAGCAGTTTCCAGTGAACTTTCTCGATTTTCTTTTTTTTTTTTTTCTGCTCAGGTAAGAGTGGCTATTTTTTCCTTAAACCTATTTCCTATTTTAACAAAATTTCCCTCATGTCTTCTACTCTGAAAAGCTTTACTATCTTCACTTCCAAAAAGGGAGATCTGAAGCAGAGGTGTGTTTTCCCACCAAACTGACAGGTACTACTTTTGATCTCAGAACTGTACCAATTGCAGCTCTATCTGATAACTTAAAAGAAACCTTACAGCTCCTTCATCAGTACTGTACTAAGACTTTTCCATTTGCACATTCACAGCACTTCTGTCAAAAACTTGATCTGCTGTATAGCATTCTTACAAAGAGGAACAAACTTTACTGCTCAGGTAGGTTCTGGGTTACAGCACACAGATTCTTGCAGGTGCCAGGAGTCTGGCATTAAAGGGATGAAAAAACCCTAAAAGACCATAAGCTGTTACACAAAATAAATAAATCATGACCTTTCTGACAAGAAATAATTTCTAGACATAATGATTTCTCTTTCTTTGAAAATAAAGCTGAATGGGAGAAATACATGTTTATGAGGCATTTTAAAAGTCAAGATACTTACTTTCTGGCCAGGTAGCCTCTGCAACATGCTTGGAATCCAATAATGACATCTGTGATCTTCAGGTCTCGCTCTTCTTCAAGATGAGCAAGGACTCCAGCTCTGAAAAACACTTTACTCTGTCCAATTCTGTAAAGGTTGGAATCCAGCTCCAATGCTTTGATCTAAAAAGAGAGAGAAGAATTAATGTCCTGCAAAGACCGTTTCATGTGAAACATTACAAAACACACTTGTGGCTCGTGGTTCTAAGACAGCCCTTCTCTACAATGAACCACTCAGACAAACTAAAGTTGCCAACTCCCAATAAATTCCCGGCCTATCCCAATCAGAGGAGTCAGAGCTCAGCCAAGCACAGCATCAAATGGAGGTAATCAGAGACAAAATACGACAGCAAGTATCATTGAATACAGTACTATATCAAGTACTTAGAATACAAGGATGCTGTGAGGAATGCATGTCTAGTCCTGAGTGCCCTCTTCCTTTTCTAACACATCTGTTGAGCCTTCCCATTTACTTTTTCTCAGTCCTATCTCTGTCAAAAAAAGACACCCCAGCTCAACCTTCCTTCCAAGGATTTGCTGCCAACGGTTGTATTAGCTAAGCTAAGAAAAATCATCTATACTCCTGTAAGACAGAAAAAAGGGAACCCCTTATAGCCAAGTTCAATTCAAGTCTAGTCATCAAGCTAGAGCCAAAGCTTTCCCTTTGAAGGAGGCAATGCTACAGAAATTAATTGGAGCCTTTGCTGAAAGCATTTGTCAGCAGCAGGCCATTACAAAAAGTTTACTGAAGCTCATACTTTAGGCATGTGTTAAAGATAGCATTAAAGCTTCTAAGAATTTTGATTCTACGAATACTGCTGCCATCTCAAAGTATGCATCTGTAGAAAAAGAAAGGTCTTCTTTGCCTAGGATTATTGAATCTCATGCTAGACAAAAGCCTCCATCCATGAAGCCAAGAGGAAGCTTCCTGTACCCTTCTGTCAGACAAAACATTTGACTTTGGAATTTTGGTCTGTAAGTACAAGTTATATTTAGCATACACAACTCCAACTTTTAAACCACACCCAAAAAGTTTATTCTATTCAAATAGAGTTTCTGGGATGTTTTACCATTAGCACGCAAGCCTGCTTTCCATCCATAAATCCTTTGGGAATTGCATTTGGAGTTAAGATTTCATATCTGAAAACGATAAAGCATCAGACTCGTCACATAAATGTATTTAAAAACAACAAAACAAAAGAAATCAGTATGCATTCCTATGCCATTATGAGTTCAACAATTTTTCAAAAAGCACTGCAGCTCTAGACAGCAGAGTATGAAGCAGCAGTCTTGAAAAGAGTCCTTTATGCCTCACCTTAACTACATCCTTACTGGAGAAATCAAAAATGCTTTTCACAGGCTTTGTGCTAAGAAATACAAAGGTACAGATGTGTTGTCTTTGAAAAGTTGGCAATCTAATTGCAATAAAAGACTTCAATTTCTGTACTTATGTCTTAACTTTTCCAGGCTAAAGACTGCTTCAGGTTCTTTTCTAGGGCTCACCTTTGTCTGAATTCCTGGAATACAACTCTGTTGGGGAAACCTTGACGGCAAATACGGATTCCCTCCAGCACTCCATTACAGCGAAGCTGGTCAAGGACCAAGTGGGGGTCCAGTTTTCCAGCCTAGTGAGGAAAATGCATCTTTTATGAATACCACAAAGCTTTTACAAAAAGGGTTTATCCCCTTGCCTCTCCCCATCTCTTTTTGTAAAGTAGCCAGTTTTCTCTTTCACAGTTAGAAGAAATGGAAAGCTTTTATGCCACCTTAAGAACTGCAAAGATCAATTTCCAAAATTCTAGTAAGCATACAGTTATTTAGGTACTCAAAGTACTCTGAGAAAATACGGCCTCTTCCAGATCTCTTGTAAAACTTGACAAAAGCCATCAACCCAGCCACACGTCCCAGGAAACCCATGTATGAATGCATGGGCTGTGCTGTTATAGCTGTCTTTACCTTTTTCTCATGGTTGGGGATAATGCAACGGACAAAGTTGGGGTTGGTGTTCCTCAAGGTAGCCATCAGTTTAGCCAGCTGTTCTTTGTAGAGCTGTCCCACTGTCCGGAACATTCCCTTCCTGGTTTTAAAGGCCCCTGGCAATGCTGTATCTGACATACCAGCTACCTGATCCAGCCCAACAATACGGTCCACTAGAGAGAGCATAGGAAAGAGCATTAGAATTCTCCCACAAACAAAGGAAGCATTGGGACATACAAAGAACATCTGGGTAGAACAGGATAAATGAGAGGAGCTGCAGGATCCTTTTTGCTTCATCCTCTACACAGATGTCGACTCCTGTACAAAATTTGTGCAGGGATAGGAGCAGGAAGGAAAAGAAAGCATCAGCTCACTACAGGAAGTTTGAGTGATGGAGTCAAACTTAATCCCAAACATATCCTACTGATGCCCTGGATGGCAGCACTGGAAGAGCAATCTAGAAGTGAGTTTCAGACGCTTCTACTTGCTTAGCTTAGAATGAAAAACAAGAGTTCTAGCTGCTAGCCCAGCAGAGTCAACTGTTAGTTAACTCTGATCCAGAAGGGGCCACAGATAGAGAAAAAGGGCAGCTTCACTCTTGCATTACAGGCAGAACTGTCATAACCAATGACCAGAAAAGTCATCTCTACTTGTAAACCGACCAAGCACAGTAAAAGGCATTACAAAACCCAAACCTCAGGATACCACTGCTTGAGTTGTTTTTGGAGTACAAGTGTTCTGTGACATAGACATGAACAACAGCAGTAGGAGAAAGTCAGAACTCCCTGCCCCAAGTTTCTCCACTATGCCACAGTGAGATCCAAGCACTGATGAAACTATCACCTTGATGGGTGGATGGACACCACAGATTTTTTTTTTTTTTTCTCAGCAGAAGTCAGCTAGATCGGATAGTAGTAGGGGCAAGAAGAATCTAAAGTTTTACTTTTTCCCACTGCTTTTTTACATGGAGATAATTCATCCATCCAGCAAAAAACCAATTGTATCACTATGAATTTCCACACCTCCAATACACTTTTATTAAAGGCTTCAAGCTACTCTTCACCATCTTTAGTGGTTGGCTGACACCTACACTCAGGCTCCCAATCTTTACTTCAGAAAACACACCAGCATGTGTTCAACTGTCTTCTGATTTAAAGAAAAAACCAAAAAAACAGCTAAGAAACACCCCTACAAAAGAATAAACCAGAATTTACAGCTAACATTAGCTGAAAGCTGTTAGCTTCTAGAGCAGTTGTTGGAATAGGGTCAAGGTTGTCTTATCAGAAAGAAAAGAAGGTTATGTTACTAGATGACATCATAGGGAAATCCACAGAAGTGCATCCCAGACTGTGGCTGTGCCAATCCTCTTAATCTTGAGCCCTGCAATCTACTTCAAGATAGTGAAAAGGACAGTCACTTGCAACAGAAGATCCAGCTAAGAACAATAAATGGAAACTGATAAGCTGTGGTCAGTTGACATTTCCAGCCCAAAAGTAGTCTCATACAGCAGAGGCCTTGTTAGGCAGAACTTGCTGGTGGTCATTTTCCATCCAGACAAATTCCTTTGCCAAACTTTCTTTTAAATGATCAGCTGCTGAAGTGAAATCCCAGTACTAAAACCAAAGTTAAACTGGATTTCAGTTTCTGTGCAGTCTTAGAAATCTTCTTTCCATATCTTGTAAAAAATACAGCTGTGCTAGTGCTACATTCAAACAGTCGACAGGGATTTGTTCCTACCCAAATTGTGCAAGAGCAACTTTTAGCACCTGAATATGTCTATATTTTTGTATCCACTTTCAAGGTGAGTTGTACTTTTGTTTCAAAGTCCATGAGGAGCTACTAGCACAAAGCAGAGGAGATGAACAAGAAAGACAGGCAGGTATGACAAGGGACAAAGAGAAGTTAACGGAAGCATTTCTTGCATGGCTCTAGGATGCATCACACACATGACACGACAGCTGGGTTTCTCAGTCACCTGGTTCTAGATGAAGAATAGGAAAGTGTTGATAGAAATAGGCTCTCTGAACCTTCTGCATCTCTGCAACAGACAGAGACGTCAAAGAAAACCTACCACAGAAAGTGACAGTAACAGTAAGACTCAAAAGCAGATAAAATTCAGAGAAGATAGAGTAAAATACTGAACACTGCAGAAAGGGCACACCTAGTTGCAGGACTGAAAACAGGTTCCACTTCAGATCCTGAGTGTTGCAGCTATGCAAGCTGCTGGCTCATAGTGGTGCATTCATATTTTCTCTCGGTATTCATCATTTTGAGACAGAATTGCTACATACGCAGCAAGCTTAACAGAAGTTGATGCAAATGAACCTTTCTCTTGAGTTGCAGTGAACTTTCAATGAAATACCATGATCTAAGCAAAGGATGTTCCAGATAATGCTTATCTTGGTGACTTAGTCTTCAGGGTGAAAAAAGCAAAACAGCTCATTACAGGCTTTTGATGCTCAAGCTCTTTCACACAAAAAAGAGCAAACAAATGAAATCAAGTTTAATTACATACCATCTTTCCACAGCTCAGACACAAACTTATCCGACGACTGGTGGAGAAGAGTAGCGATGTTATCATTCAGTGGATCCATGTTCTTCATCAGCCATTCATCTGCCTTGTAATCCACCTGGAGAAGACAAACACATCAAGAAACTTGGGAGGGGGAGAAATCTTCTGCAGCCCAAAATCCATCTGGCACAGTCTAGAAATTTATCAACAAGGTTTGCACAACAACAGATTACCTAACCATTCCTGGATTTGCCATCTAAGTAAGTACACTTATGAATTTCCAACCCTTATAAAAAGCTGCATGTTCTGTTCTGTCAGTAAAGGGAATGGATTTACAATGCTAGTTTGTATCATCCAAAGTGACACAAAAAAATCTGCATCAGCATTTTTGGTGATGAAGTCTTGATGCAGGTTTCTGAGCAATACCTCCACTCTCACCAAGTCACACAGAACAAATTTAAATTGCTGTCAGTTCGACATGTCTTGAACTATAAATATAACTTGCAGGCAGATCTCCTTAGGCTCTGTAAACTCCTCTGCAATGTAACATTTTCATGAAATCTTCTGATGGCTTCTCATAAGCAATCATTTTGGTAAGTAGCCATTTCTAAGAAGCAGTGGTTATGAATTAAGCATTCCAACCTTCATATTTTAATTATTAATTCTTTACCTTGCCAGCATAATGTATGATACAGAAGTCAGCTTTGTCTTTCAGCTGTTTTGGCTTCTGAAATTTGGGGTGGGTGCCTTGTTCTTGAACAACTTTTTCCACAAAGCTTTTGTCTGTTGCTTTTGGGAACCAGCACTCTTCATCCAGCAGGGCCAGTATACCAGGAGGCCCAGCCTTAAAGAAGGAAAAAATCAAAACATCATTAACTACATGACTACAACGATAATTAACACCTTTAGATGGCTAGAGGAAAAAAAAAATACTTAAGCCTGATCCATATCACATACACCTTTTGTGTGGCATCAGTTAAACTACTTCCATTTTAATATAAACTGTTAATAGTTCTTCAATATCCTCATCTGAATTCTGCCTATTTTCATGAGAAAGTCTCTTCTGTGGCATTTGTCTAGGTTGTTTTTTTGGGAAATGATTTTTTAAAAGAAGAAATATTATTATACAATTCTCTAAATATATTCAGATGTCTAAATGCAAAAGGCTATAGCAGAAAGTTTCACAAGTTATTCCTTACTATTGGAACATTTATTATGAAATTTGTAAATTCTCAAGTTTCATTAGAGCAGAATGAAAGCAACAGAGTTCACAGCTTCTCATCACACTTGTAGTTAAGTAAGAAAGTTCACACTACTTATAGCAAGCTCCACATACATCTAGCACCATGCAGACCTACACAAGTGAGGACAATATAGTGAGAGAAAAAAGTGGCCAGTTAGATCCATTTTCACGCAGTATTTCCTACAGAACTGATACTAGCAGCCTTACTGGTGACACGCTTTTAGACTAAGAAGAAACTGTTGACTCCTGCTTTTAATCACATCACAGTGTCAGTAGAGGATTACAAAAGCTAGAGGGCCTGTTTCCAATCTACGTGCAGAGATGATGTCCTCAATGACAAAATCAGTGTGGCCACTTCCCGCTCGACAGTGAAACAACAAACTTACCGGCTTCTCTATGAGGTCAATGCAGGGCTGCAGGTCCAGGCCAAAGTCAATGAAATTCCACTCTATGCCCTCCCTCTGGTACTCCTCTTGCTCCAGAATGAACATGGTGTGGTTAAAGAGCTGCTGCAACTTTTCATTTGTGTAGTTAATACACAGCTGCTCAAAGGAGTTCAGCTAATGAAGAAAAAGGTAGAAAGACATTTGAGCAATTGCTTGTGAAGACACACCTAGCATCCTCTTAGCACAAAAGATCATATCTGTGTTTCAGGAATCTAAGCTAGAGTATGGCAGACAGTCCACTGTCAATAACCCCTTTGGATATGAACTGCCTGTTCTGTCACATGCCACTGCACACTGCTGCAATCCCTAGGGAAGTTCATACATATTGGTTCTCAGACTTCACAAAAGAATGTTTGGCTGTAAACAGCAGAAAATTACTGCAGCTACTTAACCCAGGAACAGAAAGGACTCTGGTTTTCTCACAAATGCAGAGCCAGCAAGTCTTCTTCATAGGAAGAAGCACCAAGAGAAGCCTGAAGATAAAATCCTGAAAGCGTGTGGACTGGAAAGTCCCTTTTTAATTCTTATAAAAAAATCAGACCAAGGAAAGTGAGACAAATTTCTCTAAAGTTCCTAGATTTCTCCAAACAGTAAGGACAAGGTTAATAACCCACAGTGCATTTTTATGTTTGACCACATAAACCATAATGCAATTTCTAAAGAAAGTGGTCCTGTTCTAATTCCTCCATATTTAATAATTCCTAACTATGCTATTTCTTCTCCTCCTCTTTTCATGAGATTCAGCAACTGCGAAGTCAAAGGTGTATCACTAAGAGGGGGAAGGAAATAAAAATACCCCCCAAAACCCAAACAACAACAACAAAACCCCAAAAAACCAAAAAATAAAAACAAAAACAACAACAAAAAACCAAACAAAAAACAAAAAAAAACCCAAACAAAAAAACCCAACAAAAACCAAACAAAAAAACCCAAAACAAACAAAAAAGCCCCCAAAAGAAAAAAACCCTAAAAAATTAAAAAGCAAAAAAACCAAAACAACAACAAAAAAAAAGCCAAAACAAAAAACCCAAAAAACCAAACCAAACAAACAAAGAACAAAAAATTCCCAACCAACACAAAAAACACCATAACAACCCCAGCTTTTGTGTCTCAGTTTTCTGCTTCATGAATAAATTGGTCCAATTCACTTTGCAGCTGTTCATGAGCTAGATCCACATAACACAACACTGATAGGAGCTGCCTTGCTGGGATAATGGCAGGATACTTCTTTTTCAATGGCAGTCTGTGGCCACTTCAGATTATAATGTAAACCACATCCTAAAATTATTTCATAGAATCCCATAACATTTTGGCCTAACAGCCCACTGTCATCTAGAGAAAGAGCTCCCGTTTCCCTCCTCTCCTATCTCACCCTCAACTTTCCTTCAGCTCTTCCTCTCCTACACTTATCTTACATGAGATTCAATGTCGATTCTCCTTTTTGTGGACTTCACATCCTTTCCAAGAGTGTGTCATTTTCCAGTTGTAAAGCTATTTCCTTCTGTGGTTTTTGCTCCATATTCAACTGTGCTGAGTGCAAGGACCTGACATTTCCTTACCTCAAAAATCTCAAAGCCTGCAATGTCAAGGATTCCAATGAAGGATGCACCCTGTCTCTTGGTCTTATCCAAAGCCTTGTTGATGCGCATAACCAGCCACCGGAACATCCGTTCGTAAGTGGCTTTGGCCAGTGCTTCAATGGCAAAATCAGCCTAAACAGCAAACAGATCAACATCAGAAGTTGCATTGTAAACCAAAGAAAGGCAGAGATTACACTGTTTCATGATCTACCAGCACAAAAGTGTAGTGTGACATTTTTCTCACCACCAGGAAATTCACTGAACAAGGTTTATTTCAGTTTATTCCAAATGGAAAGTAGACAGCATAGTGATATTCCATATACAAGAGCAAAGAATTTGTCTCTAAATTAGTGTGTTAAAACCAAATTTCAGGATCTTGACTGCTGGGGGAAACAAGAACTGGTATTAAAGAAAGAAAAACTATGCTCAGCCACTTCCAAAGACTGTAGTAACATGGAGTTTTTCAAAGGCCCACAGAAATGAATTTAAATTCTTTTGTAACTTTGGGTATATGAAGCCAAATCCCTCCCTGCCACTACCCTACCTGTGTTTGACACAAATACTACGAATAGTAAGAAATTAAACACCAAAAGTTTTGCATGGAAAGGCAACCTGTGACTTTTTCCAGACTTCAATTTCTTACCAATCCCTTCCATGTTACAGAGCCATGTTTCTTTATTCAGAGGATAATGCTGTGTTCATAAACAAGCAAGGCAATGAGTAAGCACAAGGGTCTGCTCCATTCAAGCAGACCAGGAGCTCCTAGGTGAGGTTTCATTTACAGCACAACCAGTCAAGAGTGTTAAAAAATTTCCAATCAATTTCAAGGGTGAGCAACAAATTCTTCTATCTTAGTAGCTGACCTGCTCAGAAATAGTGCTTTCTGTATTGCACCAACTTAAAAATGTCACTCTTGCATACTACATTGAAACTACTAACTCTCCAGGGACAGCCAGTCACCAAAATTAGGGGACTTATGTTCTCTTTTTTTTTTTTAGATGAGAAAAAGTGCTAATGGACAGAGTGAATGCTATCTTTATACAGATTACATGAGCAAGCAATGTATTATGCTAGAATGTATTATGGTAAAATGGTAAAATGTTCAAGAGTGCTTGCCATACATTGCAGTCATAAAGATGGTTAGTAAACACTGCAGAAACCTCCGATACATTCACTAGCTGTGCAGCAGTAAGATTAGAGACCAAAGTACTCAATTATTTTTTGAGAATGCCTACCTGCTCTTTGGTCTGAGCTTTCTGGACATAATCTCGTCCAACTTTGATGCGAGGAGTCAGGATACCTCTAGTGAAATCTGTCACGTTGATACCCAAAAGGTGAGACACCTTCTGAGCAGCTGAAGATGGTAAGAGGAAACAAAAAGATTCATATTATTCTGTTTTTCTCACAGAAAGCAAGAGAAAAAGAAACATTCCGACAACTGTTTTTAGAGAAGTCTCAAAACAGCTTATAAAAAACTTAAAATGAAGAACAGATTGCTGAGAGAAGATACCTTCCTAACAAAAAACACCAACTAAACAAAAAAACCCCCAAACAAACCTCAAAAAAACCCTCTTGCAACCCATACAGTTTACTGAGTTTCTCCAGAAATCCCGAGAGTACATTTGAAGTAATAGCCTCATAATAACTAAATTATAACACAGCTTTAGAAAGGTCATTGTCTGTAATCAATTTTAAAATACATCAGATAATGGATTTCTTAATCAAACTAATTGTTCTGTCTTCATCTACCGATTAGTCTTTGAGACAACTCTGTATTTCAGAGTCAAGATCCAAAACCCAGTTTACTCTCCTCCTTAAAATTACATTTAGAGCATATTTTAAATAATAACAGCCAAAACCACCCCATTTAGTGATAAATTAGCAACATTTACACTTCTGCAGTACATCTGCAATGAAGGTCTAAGAGTTAAGTCTTCCAATAAATAGCCTTCTACCACGTGAAGCATGGCACTATTCACACATTCAACAATGGGCAGTGTAATTAAAATATGTACACGTTTTTATACCCACCATAAAACTACCCAACAGCTTACTCTTACAATTATCAGACTACCCACAAAGGCAGCAAAGAACATTCCTTAAAATCTGATAATATAGGTTTGAAGGAGCAATTACTGTAGCTCATTCAAAAGACACACTCCACATATTCCAGTAGAGTAATCCTTTTCATCTGTCCATCACGTGTACTTCCTGCCTAGCCCTGACACAAGAACAGTGCCACATTCCTGCCCGTGGGTGGCTGCAAACACACGCCTGGCAGAACACACTGTATTTGTATGGAGCACGCCTGCTCCTCTAACAAATAATTCACCCTGTGGAAAAACAGGACTCCAGCATTCCATACATACTGCAATACATTCTCCTACTTGCAAGAACTTCCTGTAGGCTTTTTTTTTTTTCTGCACTTTTCTTTGGTGTGTGGGAGGAGATTGGTTACCTGTATTGTCTGGCATAGAGGCTTGGTCTGTATTACGCTCCTTTTTGAAGACTATGTTGCCAAGTTGAAGAACTCCTGAGATAACCTTCAGCAGACCTTTTAAAATAGTAATAACAGCTTAGTATCAGACAACACCAAAAGCCTTTATATGACCCAGTTGTCTTTTCTAACATGGTTAAGAGGCCCATCTCAGCATCCCAAAAATCCTTATGAAATTTAGGAAAAAACACCACAGGCTACTCCTTTTAAATGACTCCCATTCAGGACAAAGAACCTGCCTTGTCATTCCTACACAAGACTACCCAGCCTAGAAATGTACCTATTCTCAACCTTTCTATATAACAGTGAGAGAGAGAACTGAGGGTAAAGTGTCATCTACAACGTCCATATTTTTTAATAAAACACTTTTTCTTTGAGGGTCAAAACCCATGCAATGAATTCGATATCCAATTTTCCTTAGCAGTCATTGTTGAACAAAGTAAAGAGACAGTTAAGAGCATATTCCAATTAAATATTTTGTTTCTTTAAGCCTGTAACACTTTCAGATCCCTGACCAAGATCTGCAGTCCTTACAGACACACATTAAAATGTAGAGAAGGCAGCAGCATGTGGGCGAAAGTGTCTGTACTGTAACTATTACTAATTATGTGCTGAAGCACCCCACCCCATTACTAATGATATATTCATACTCTTCAAATGATGCACATCAAAAAAAGCTAAATCATCAGATACCAAGACGGGGAAAATGGTGTCAATTCAATTTTCACCACATATCAATCAAAGCTCATTGCATAATAGCTTCCAGCTGCCTTGAGCCAAGTAAACTGCCAGTCACTTGAAGGGGATCTTGCAACAAAAGTATTTTTTTGTCCCCTGTTTATGCTGACTTTGGCTGGGGTACAATTAATTTTCTTCACGGTAGCTGTTATGGGGCTGTGTTCTGGGTTTCTGCTGCAAAGTGTTGATAATTCAAGGATGTTTTAGGCACTGCTGAGCAGTGCTTACACAGAGTCTAGACTTTTTCTGCATCACCCCACCAGTGAGGAGGCTGGAGGTGCACATGCAGATGGGAAAGGACAGAGCCAGGACAGCTGACCCCAACTGACCCAAGGGATATTCCATACCACATGGCATCATGCTCAGCATATAAAGCTGAGAGAAGAAGGAAGAGGAGGATGTTGGGAGTGATGTTTGTCTTCCCAAGTCACTGTGTGATGGGAGGCCTGCTTTCCTGGGGATGGCTGAACATCTGCCTGATGCTGGGAAGTGATGAATTAATTCCTCATCTTGTTTTGCTTCACTTGTATGTGCAGCTTTTGCTATACCTGTTAAACTGTCTTTGTCTCGATCCATGAGTTTTCTCACTTTTACTATCTCAGTTCTCTCTCTCATCCTACTGAGCAGGAGTGAGTGAGTGGCCGGCCACGTAGGGCTTAGTTGCTAACTGGAGTTAAACCACAACACTATCACAAAAAGATTTGTTTTAAGAAAACATCCTTTTGATTAAGAGAGTGAACAAAAGCTCCATATGTGCTACATTAGGAGTAACAGAACAGAACTATGTGTTTTTGACTGTCCCACTCTGCTCTGCACTGGTGCAGCCTCACCTCAAGTCCTGGGTGCAGTTTTGGGTGCCACAATATCAGAAAAAAATAAGCTACTAGAGAGTGTCCAAAGAGTGGCTATGAAGATGATGATGGGTCAAGAGAAAGCCATAGGAAGAGTGACTGAGGTCACCCGGTTGTTCAGCCTAGAGGAGACTGAGGGGGGACTTCACAGCAGCCTACAGCTTCCTCACAAGGGCAAGTGGAGAGCCAGGCACCCATCTCTCTGGTTACCAGTGACAGGATCCGAGACAACAGCAGGAAGCTGTTTCAGGGGAGGGTTAGGCTGGATCTTGGGAAAAGGGCACTGAACAGGCTCCTCAGCAAGTGTAAAATATTAAAGCTATTTTTGCTGTAGTGCCTGGCACCAATAACTCCTCTATATGACAGCAAAAACACCCTAGAGCACACGTTAAAAACAACTCAAAAAAACTGAGCATAGCAGGACACCCTGACAATTAATTAGGCTACCATTTCTTTTATTTCATTTAGGCAAATTTCTCTTCATCTCCTTACAGAAGTTTCAGTCTCAGATGATTCAGGATATCAAGAAATGTATTAAACTGTCGATAACAGCATGGATTTTAACAGCTGGACTGTGAAGAGCAGAAGGCACAGGTAAATAAATGTTCCCTACAGCCACAAGAGCTGCAGCCTCCAGCAGAGGAGGTGGTGACCTCAAACCACAACTGATGCTTGATTGCTTCAGTGTAGAGAGTAACAGTCCTAGCTTTAGAAGACCATACACATTTAGAAAGTGAGACTTTGCAGAACACTGACTGCCAACCAGTGGGGCAGACCATGAATGAGAGAGCAGAGAGCTCTGGTGAATATGTATCACTGTGCTTTGTGCTGGCTGCGTGCAATTCTATTTTCACTGTCATGCTACTGTGCTCCCAGAATCAGACAATATTAATTTCTGATCAGCAGTTCAGTGTTAAGCTGGAAAGAAAGCCTCTATGACCAGCCCATTCTCAATGGACTAATCCAGCAGTGGTTGGATCAGACACCTTAGAGTCACTGCTAAGGGATGGGGGGAGCACACAAGCCATGCACCGCATAAGAGAATGAGGGGATTCTTGTATCTCAGATGCGTTTTTCATAAACTGGGTATACAAGCCTCAGACTGGGAACAAAATTAGCAATTTTTATTAGCTGCTTGTTCTAAAGTTAACTATATAACCTGAAACTGTTCTGGTAGATCCTGAGGTGGGTCACTCCAAAGCTACTAAATTTTGTTACTTGCACACTGTTCACTCGGGGCAGGGGGAACAGGAACAGACACAAGCAAAACAAAACCAACAAAATCCCTACACAAAAAGCTAACAAATAAATCCAAAACAAAACAAAAAAACCCAGAACATCAGAACAAAAAAAGCTCAAGACACAGCCTGTTCCCTCTTTTATTCCTTGCATATTCATACCTATCTGCTCTTCATCTGGGATGCCCATGATCTTCATTGCCTCCATGGTCTCCTGAAACATGTCTTTGTCTTGCTGACCTGGGATCGTAACATGCCCGTTGGAAAGGAAGCGGTATTTGTTGTAAGGCTCCAGTAGCAGATCATCTTAGGAAAGAATTGAGAAAGAAGTTGCAATGGATTTTTGTTTTTTTAAACAGACAACAAGCTACCACCAATATCAAACTTCTGACTTGCATACACTACCAGGTCCTGGATGAATCTAGGATTAAGCCCAGTTTTACTTGGGGCTGAACATTTAATGTATTTTAGATAAACACAGAGCTTTTCTGTGTTATTTCTTGCTATTTCTTCCTGACAACTCTACCAAAGCACTCATCTTTAGGTCCTAAACCTGTAAAAAGCAGTGATTAACTTGAAGGTACATTTGCCTTTAATTTCAGATACCTCATTTGTTTCAAGTCATATAAAAATTAATATATTAACTCTTGAAATAGCAGCAGCTACGAGAAAGCCCTCTCCTTGTGCCATTCCTGCAGATCCATTTGCAGCTCTTGCACAACACAGACCCAGATTACCAGGCTGAGGTATTAAAACAAAGTGTGCTGGGATCCAGACTGCTAGAGCTGCTTAGAGGCTTGCAGATTTGCTCCACTCAGTTACACGCTGAGTGCATCACAGCAGGACCATTCCTGCACCAGAAGAGTTTACATCATGCAAGACTAGACTAAACATGGGACAGTGATTTAGATAAGGAAGGGCGTAGAGTCATTGCTGGCATGGAGACAAGTGCAGGAAGGAACCAGAGAAGCAAGTTTTCAGGAACTGAGAAGTGCAGGCAGAGGGCAGATGGATGTATGAGTGCATGAAAGAAGTGGAGAGCTGACCACATACAAAAGGCAACGAAGGAACTGTGAAGGAACAGGTCCTTGTCTACAAGTGTTCTGAGCCCTCTGTTGTTGTAGTTATGGGATTCCCTCATCACAACACAATCATACTCACTCTTCAAATGCTCCCCTGCCCCAGAGAGCAGGTAGTAAAAGATGTGGAAGGTTCTCTCGTCTTTGGCCTGGCGAATTGCACGTGACTTCTCCAGCAGATCTTCAGAGAGTCAAGGCACACGACAGGACATACAAATCCCTTCCTATTCTGTGGTAGGAGAAAAAAACTACCTGATGTTCTCCTCATACCAATTGACAGGGGTATTGACTTAGCAATCATTATCAGTCAATAACCCATTGAGCTTCTGGTCTCAGTTCTGCCAGCCTCTGAATGATGACTATGGTAAGAGAGACTTAACTGGTAAGAAACAAAAAAATAGTGGCCATAAATCCCCACTTGCCTTGGTCAGAAGCAAGAATGACTTATGAAATTCCACACCTATACTTATTGCTGCAGTTTATGCTTGCATTTAATCTCTTAAGATTAAAATTCATTCAGAAAAAATCTGCACCATGATCACAAAGGTTACAAAATACTATTGAGGAAACAGGAGACTACAAGAGTGATCTTGATAGCAGAAATTTAGAATGCTTCCGACTGCTTTCTCAACCTAAGTCAGCTGTGAAGAGACTGCTAGGTACCATTCCTGACACCTTTAGAGCCTTGAACCTTTCAAAGGGTTACAGTAAGGATACAGGTCTCAATGTTGGCTCCAACAATGTAGCCGTTGACATCAAAGTTGATTCTGATAAATTTGCCCTAAGAGGAAAACAATAGCATTAAAATTAGTATTCTTTGTGTTTGGTAACAACAGTAAACAATAGAGGTAAGCCTTCTATTTTTCATCCAGGAAAGGGAACTCCAAACAGGTCAGGCAGGTTTTAGGCAAAGCATAAGGTCAGCCAATAGGCAATGCCTACTGATCACAGCAACTGAACAAAACAGACACCAAGCACTTCCAGACACTTCTGTCATTGTGTAGCCTACAACTCACACTCACTATGTTTCAACATAGACTTCTGACAAACAGGATCCCTTCAATTTAACATTACGCTACCTTGACAGTTCCATCTCTTTCAGTGTTAGCTTCAACCATTTTCATTTCACTCCAGCTCCCCCACCTGCCTCTGAGATGTTGGCCATTGCTCTCCAGAGCAAGCAAAATAAGGATGTGTATTTGCTCTCTTGGATAAAAAACTGACTGTAATGATTACAACAAAAATCAGCACAGACTATCCTGGCACAGGGTCTTGTTTCTTCATTCTAGAGACGTAAAAGATCTATTCTGGATAATTCAGTGAATGAAATTAATTTCCCCGATTAATTTAAAGGAAGTCACCCTGATAGCAATTCACAAAAAAGTAGAACATTCTGGAAAGTGTCAAATACACTTTCGATGCACTTTTTGAATATACTCATGACATAATAATACTCACAAATCTTGAGGAGTTGTCATTCTTTACTGTCTTGGCATTTCCAAAAGCCTCCAGGATGGGATTAGCCTGGAGCAACTGTCTCTCCAGTTCTCCCTAGAGAGAAATCCAAAATTAATAAAGTAGGTAGCGGTTCACTGCATTAACCTTGGGTCAAACCAGTGCTTCCAGTTTCAATTCACACTAGTTTGGCATCTGTTGCAGAGAAGCCATATTAAACCTTAGGAGATGATCACTTAAACCTTCAAAGGAGACTCATTAGTTATCTGGGTCAAACAGAAACATTCATAAATAAACCTTATTCCCTTCCTCCCAGTGTGTCTTTCTGTTAGCAAGAAACCCTTCAAAGTCACTTGGCTGTAACACCCTGCAGACTTCCCAGGGACAAAGTGAAAACCATACCACCATCCAAGACCAGGTCCTCATCCCAAAAATGTACTGGTATAGAGGCTGGAAGAGTGAGGTAAATCCTATCTTGCTACTTCAAGCCAGCTCTGAACACTGCTACTAGTAGGTTAAGAAGTTAGTCTGAAATGGTCTAATGTTTCATAAAAACCAAGCACAAAAAGCTTGCACTTTTCTAAGAGTCTACGTCTTGCAAAATACAAACAAGCAAAAATCTCCTTTGTAAGGAGGAACACAGAAAAAAGAGAATTAGTGGTATCCCACAAACTGCATGACTGCTTGGATTGTGCTGCCATATTCACACACTCCTCCCCTCAAGGAACACAAAATGCTATAACTGTAGAAAAAGAAATTCAGAACTTTTATCTCTGCCCAGTACTAGACCATTGCAGCATATACACTTTTCCCTGCAGGCTCTACATGTATCCCTAGCTCTTTTGAAAAATTACTTGTCCTCTGTGCTAAAAGCATGGCGTTCTCTATATTTCAAGATCAACTAAAAAGCTTCTGGAGACACAAAATTATAGTTTAGATTAATGCTTCTCTTTTTAGCAGTTATCAGTAAGTACTCAAGACTGCCAGTGCATAACAGATGGAAATGAAGTTTGATTGGTGAGAACTGGAATTTATGGGGAAACTATTTAAGGTTACTTCTAAATGAAAATTGTTCCCATTTGTTCTCAAAAACAGATTAGTTCTTATACAGCATCTCTAAAAATACAGGCAACAAAAAAAAGAGTAAGATATATAAGAAACTGTACAATGAACTACAAGTCTTTATTTTCTAATTCCACGATCACTTCACTTCATGCTTGCAAAGTGCAAGGCCAAACAAGACTCCCAGGCCTGGTGGAAGTGCATGTACACAGAAGGGGCAGCTGCTGCAAACACTGTTATTCTTCCTTCATTCACTGTCAAGTATATGCAACAAGGGGCTTAGCCCTGGTAAGGGAACCTGAGCTGGGACATCATCCATCTCACAACAGACCCAGCATTTGGCATTGCAAGGAAAAAAACCCTTGAAACTAGGGTTCAGTCCTTGAAATTGTGTGGCAGTCTCATTTCCCCTTGTGTTCTGCCACATGTACTGAAGTTGGAATGCTCTTCCCTCACACCATTCCTCTTCCCCATCCTGCAGTGAAGCCCTAAGCCTCTGTTTCTAACTGCAATTTGTTACTATTCAAGTGAGAGGACAGCAATACAGCACTTAACGTACCTATGGAGCAAGGAGGGAAGAGAAATCAGGCTTTGACATCAAATCTATTTTAATTATTTGGCTAAAAAAAAACCCAAGGCCATACTTAGCTACACAAAGATCGGAAGTTTATGCAAATCCACATATAATAGACCCTACTGATACTTTGTACCTCAGGAAAAAGTGTCATTAGTTTCCCACAGGTGTTGGTAAATTGTAGTTTAAAAGTGATTAGGTCTCTTCAAAGACCAAGGCAGCAATATGCACAGAGAATGCCAGCTCAGCCTGACAACAATATGAAGCTCTGGGGAAAGGAAAATGCTCAAGAGTTGGTCAAATCACTGAGCTCTCCTGATTTGCTTGGAAAATCTAAGTTCTCAGCATGCCACAGTAACAGCACATAAGACTAAGTGTCTGTAATTACGTTCCTCACTGCATGCTGTCTTTGTTTAAAAGGCAATTCCATTATGTTTAAAATTTTTAATAAGATTTTGGGTGGAGTTTGTTGAGTATTTTTTACCTTAAATTTTGATGGTCACCTTTCACTGATGGAAGATACTTCATTATTTTTACACAATGGGTAATTTTGCAAAGCAAAATCATTACAAGACAGACCTGTCCATCACGAGCTTTCTCAAAATCCTAAGGTTCCTATCATTAGGATGCTGCCAATTTCCTAGCACCTCGAATTGCCATTCCTTGACCTGAAACAAATTTGTTTAATACTTGGCATGCATTTGAAGTATGTGCAATATTCCTCATGAAAACAGAAGCAGAAAAAGCCACTGGGTCTGTTAGCTTGTGGTCAGCAGTTCCCAACACTCTTCAGTGTGCTCTCTTTCTACTGCTCCGAACTTAAAATACCAATTTAAAGCAACTAAAATCCTTCACATCTACCTTATATTCAATTTGTTTGCATCTCATACACTTACTGGAATGTTTTCTAAGCAAGATAGCAGTTTTTCCAGCTATTTATTCTTCAGAAAGTATGGAGAAAGGCATTCAGAAATCACATCAACCTTTAACAGCATGCAATTAAAAAAAATATGGGGGAGGGTGTTTGGGTTGTTTGGTTGGTTTGTTGGAGTTCGTTGTTTTGTTTTTTACACTTCAGGGATTTGCTTTTGTATTCTTCTCTGCAGTCCTGTGACAGATTATCAGACTAAATCCCAGCACCAGTGGCTGAATGGGGGAAGGAGAAAGATCATCCCTAACCGAAGTTTTGTTACAAGTATTTAAGTATTAGCTACTATTACCCATGAATTTCCGATTAGCTGCAAACACATCTTGAAAAATCATTACATGATTTAAGAAGACAGTAGAGAAGCTAAGATTAAACATGGGAAAACACTGATTTCAACTTCCATAAACAGAAGTTTCAGTAAACGAAAAAAAAGTTTCTAAAATTAGATTCGGTACACCCCCCAAAAGGAGCCTTAGTGTGCTTAGAAGTCACACCATGCAGCTAGAAGCTAAATTAGCTGAATATACTAATGCACTGGGAATGGTGGAATGCACCACTACCTCCAAAACAAGTGAGCTAGAGTTAAAGAATATGTTTTATAAAACTGATTTTGCCCTGATACTTGGAAAAACACCAGTTTACAACCAAAAGTTCAGGACAAAGAAAGTACCACTACTTTCTACAATATCCTTCATTAAGTTCTGTGGCTACAGACAAAAATCTTCCATGACCAGTATACCTGAGATCCTAAAAAAATTTAACTTACTCATCTTCATAAACCCTTATATTCTGATTCCAAGTTTGCTTCATAAAGAAGTGTTGCAGAGAGCACTCATTACTGATTAACAAAGGGTTCAGCTTTAAATCCCCTCTGGCAAGGTCAGTTCAGTCACAAAATGTGGGCAGCATAACTTTTCAAAAAAATCAAAACTTAGGGAAAAAAATTAAATATCAAACTTGGGCAAATCACCAACCAGTCCAACTTAGGACTGTTTTATTCTCCTAAGCAGATTGCCCATCCTGCTTTGGCGGTTCAAATTTTACTCACAGACAAGCAGTGGAAGAATACTTAACTAAACCCCATGATTCTATTTTCCACACTTAAAAAAAAAAAAAGAAAAAAGGAGAATGTTTCTAAATACAGCTACTGACAGACCATGGAAAAAGTCTTCATATGTCTGAAATTTTGGCACACGGAACGTTGGGGCTTGTTTTTCTTTTGGTAGAATTCCAGAAGTTAGTTACTACTATGTGCATGCACACACACAGTGTGCCTGCAAGCAGAAATGCCTTCTTATTTATATACTCTACATGCATTAGACATGCCTACACATTAAGCTACTATAAGAAAACTCTTATGTAGAGATGCATTGGACACACCTGGCACTTGGCTTTCATTAATGAACATTTCCAATGCGTTCAGACCTGGCTAACAAGCCCACAGTCCTAAAACACCCTGGCTTAAACACTTAACTACATCAGTCTTACTAGGAACACCACACACACTGTATGCTTAAGATTCTAGGAAAGCCTTGTCCAGTCCTATTGTCCTGGAGGAGTACTTCTAAAATGGTATGTATATGGGAAAATCCTGCAAGAAAAACCTTAGAGGCAAACTGGTATTGAGCAAAGAACACAAGTATTCTTGACATCACTACAGTCTCCAACTGAACATCCTTACAAAAAGATTACTGTGCACCACACAAAAAAAAAATTGTGAATTGTCTATGGATTTGCTTTAGCTGCAGAAAGTGATATTGGTGTGGAGTGAAAAGCTGCTCAAAAAAATCACACAATGGGACAGAAAATGCATTCCTGGTGCAGAACGTGCAGTAAACGTGCAGCTCACCTACGAGGATACAACTGAAGAATTCGGCAATAGTCCATCGGGGGAGAGGGAGGGGGAAAAAAATATAAGTGAGACATCTTTAAAGTCCTCCCACCATCATCACCACCCTCCTCTCATGTGCTGCTAACACTTGGCTGTTTTCCCCCCTTTTAATGTTTTCCTACAACTTCTAAGTTTTCAGCTGATGTCCACTAGCCTATTATTGTATTCTCCAGTTTTGAGACAGTACATGTAATGGCCAGACCTAATCTATAATAGTACAGAAGAAAGGACAAAACTCCTCCACAGAAGGATCAGTTTTAAACTGCCTAGACTGGTTATAAGCAATACATCCACATGAAAAGATCAGTACAGGTGATGCATTTATAGCAGCTCTTGTCCATCCACTTGCCCACAAATTCAAGGGCTTGTGGATGAGTTTATGCCCACTGCAGATCCACCGAATTCAAAGGAGTTATGACTTTGAGCAGTGTTCCCTTTGTTGCAATTTTTGACAGACTTATTGTTTCATAGTTCCCTGACCTCCTCAGTTCCCTGATAGATGTTAACATCTAAGCTTCTATTGAGCAGTATGTCTTTTACCAACATCAGCCAGTATATATTTAGTGTCCAAAGTCAGCAGAACAATAGAATATCATTAAACCTAGGTCTTACCTGGTCTTTTTTGGACTTGTGCGAGGAAGCAACATGAGCTAGGTACTGAATGACCTTCTTGGTGTTCTCTGTTTTACCAGCTCCTGATTCCCCTCTGTAAAGAAAATCTGCAAGTTATCCACAAACAAGATGTAAGGGGACATTATCATATTTCTAATCCCAAAAGGGCTACCGACATCCTTAACTCCATTCTGGTCACTGCAGCACCTCCCTTAAAACCAGGGGGAAAAAACGCTGAGCTGTAGCTGGACTGCTATATGGAAAGTAATAAAGAACTATGCTTTCTAGTCACTTGCATACAAAGACTGTCAAGCGGCTGAGGAATAGCTTGGAGGCTGCTGTAGAGGCTGAGGTGAAAGGTAATGAAGTAAATCTTTCAAATGGAAGCCTCCTGACTGCAAGAAGGAACATACCAATTCCTTAAGCATGGCTGAGGGCCCATCAATTTTACTGTGTCTACAAGACAAATTGCTGCATCAAGAGTATTTGTTATTCACTCTATCAGCCTCATCAGTATGCATGTACTTAAACATAACAGCTGCATCAAATCTGAAGGATCACTCCAAGCCTTTTCCATTGACAAAGCTGTATTTCTTTAGTAGTTTGAGGACAGGGGCTGTTTCAAAGCCACCCTTCCTCCATTTATTACAAAAATTATTTTGCAGAAGGAATTATATATTGGAGGAACTATAGTGAAACTCTCCTTGACTCTCCATTATTACCCGATTCTATAATCCCACTACCAACACTTAAAATTAAGATAGTACTTCCATCAAGAATGTAAAAACACAAGCTTTAACATAGAGATAAACTGATAATTGGAAATACTCACGTGCAAAGGATGGACTGATCCTCTCGATCTAGAAAAAAATTTTAGAAGAGGAGTCAGAGTAGAACTCTAAAAGTAAATTTCTCTGACAGAATTAAATCAACACCAAAGACACCAGGAACTAGTAAACACAGCCATGTATCTTCAGAAACACAGTCCAGTAACCCCTTCTCTGGCAAGACACCCACCTCCTACCATATGCCAGAGTATAATGGCACCACAGTAATTTAGTTTTCTTCATCCAGAAAGAATTTTATTTGCATTACAATTTTTTACAAATACTACAAGAGTCTCCTACTGAATGTTTCTTTAGCACACAGCTACAGTGTGATGTGCATCTACTTGTTCTTCAGCTCCTATTACAGTGGGCCCATATTGACTTACAAAAGTTATCAGCAGAGCAGTAAAAATGCAAGTGGTAGGGGGAAAGTGGGACAGCAACTACTACAAATCCCCAAGTGCTAAAGATTCACATCAAACAGAGGTTTTCAGACCAAAACAAACACTGGAGACTCAGTGATGAAATATTTGTTACTTATTCTTCACAGACTGGACCCAAAAACTAAAACACTGAGCAGCAGCCTACATCCTATACAGCTGATAGTTTATGGCACAATTCCCTATTGCATTAACACAACAGTTGGTAACAACAGAAACCTTTTCCATGTTGACATACCAGCAGACATACTAATGCCAGTGTTCAATTCCCAGCTGTGGGAATTCATTCAGCCCATTCACCACTATCTTCTCCCACATCTTTAACCTCCTGTCAGCATTCACCTATGATTCCACTTTGCAATGCAGAGTTCTGACCAGTCCTTCCACCATGCCTTCATCCCAGAGCTCCTGCACACACTCCACCAATTCTGCCCTGCTTCACTTTCATCCCTGCCCTCTACCCTGTGCCCACCTACCCCCATTCCTTCACATCACCAGGAATGAACTGGGAGCACTAGGAAGACTGAAGACTGCCTGTACCTACAGGCAGTCAGCCTCAGAAGCCACCAGAACAGCCTCAGTAGCTTGTTGTCATCACAGGGACAGTGAAACATGGAATAGGTGAACACAGCAAGTCACTGACTGGCTGACAGCCTGCAAAAGCCACTGGGGCATTCAGAACACACCGTGCTACCAAACTCAAAATCCCCACTAGGCTGGGGGGTTTTCTGGTTTGATGTTAAGTGTTTATTTGTTTTTAAATCAAGACCAGAAGAATCCCAGATTATTCAGTCTGAGAAGCTCAGTAACACAGCAGCAGTTAGACTTCAGTCAGGCATTGCCACTTTCCTTTTTCCACTCATTGCATTGGACTAACATCTACTCTCTGAACAGAGAGAAAGCAAGCCTCAAACATGGGAGTATAAAATTGACTGGATGTCTCCAATAAATTTTTTCAGTAACTGGTGACATCTAACAGTATCTTTATATGACTGTCTCCACATTTTAGCTACTGCTTCTTTCCCCATAGCTTAGAGAAACCAACCACACTCAGCATTCTTCCGACCAGACAGTCCCTAGATGATATAATTAAGTCACCATTCAAGTGTTTTGTGCAAGATAAAGAGATTGAGCTGTAATTAGGGAAGGCTTTCCAGTCTGATAGATTTCAAGTACCTGAAACCTCTTTCTATACCCTTAAACACTGCAGCTGCGAGTGTATTTCACGTTTCAGCACTAATGTCGTGAAAGCTGCATTCATCAAGAAAAATCTGCTGTACACCCAGTTTAAAACGAGAGGCATGTATCTAGCCTTTGCACATATTTTTGTGGAATAAGGAAGGCTGGCAAACCTAACAGGTTTGAGATTCCATCTTAAAATATTCTGAAGCCAATAATGGAAGCATTAGGTTCACACGCTACATATATGCAACTCCTGCTCTTAAGCATCTTTACTGGAAACTGATTTTATGTAGATGAGCACAAAAAATGAGAGGTAAATAATCTGGTTTTTTCCTGTTAAAACTCAGAATATTACCTGCCATTACCCTGCTATACTATTCTCAGAAAGAGTTGATCAGCCCCAAGCCTAGAAGAAAGCAAGTAGAAGAAAATCATTCAAACAGTTTCTTTCAAAGTAAATTCTTACGCCTTCAAAACTGGATACTGTAGCTTTACTTAAATTGCATATTCATTTTTTCAAGTGCTGAATTTATTCACTGCCTTTGAGATATACACTCCTTTTGCTGAAGGCCAGGCCAAGAATAGATGTTAACCAGCTCCAAAGGCCTCACACATTTAAGGTTCCCAGTGGGTCAAGGGCTCAGCAGGCACATGCCAGCCCTCTGCATGACTGGGCACTTTGAGGGTGGATCAGGGGAATAAGTAATGACTCATTTATGGATTGCCTAAGGAAATGTATTCTTCAGTAGTACAACACCTGAGTACAATTCTGCACCACAAAGCAGCTATGTGAAAGGACAAGACTGCCTCTGAATAACATCTGATTTTCAAAAGCTCGAATAAAAACAAACAGTTCACTTGTCCAGAAAAGATTATGCTTGCATTCAGGTACTACAGAGGCTCTTCTAAGAAGTAAATTTGAGAGAAAAGATAACTCTAAATAAGGTGCACTCCTTTATTGCTGGTAACCAGCTCTGATCTTGGGAATTATGAGCTGGGGCTTCTCAAACAGACAGTGGAGCCCCAGGCACTTGAATAGCACTTGCCTTCCCATTTCCATCCTAGAGATGATCCAGCAAAAGAATACCAGTAAGATAAACTGACTGCCCAACAGAAAAAGAGATGATCAACATCAGATAATAATACCAAGCAGCTCTTTGGCACTGAACGTTTCTTGATCATGCCAAGTTTTCTCATACTTGATTGAGAAGTTCTTTCCAGCCTTGTTCCAGTAAGGCAACATAGCCACAGCACCCTGGATTGACCCTAAGGAGTCCCAAAGGGGCAAGCACAGGATTTTTCCCCATCTTAACACAGAGCAAGGTGTTGAAAGGTGGTCAGGCAGGAAAAGTCACAGACGGTGTTCAAACTCCTCTGGCACGAAGCCTTCCTCCCCCAGCATAGTCTCCTGGTGGCCCACTGCAGCTGCCTTAGTCACCTCTGCTTGAAGTCAGCAGGAACGTACCTGCGAGTGCAGGCAAGTCTCCGGGAGCACGCAGACACTGCCATAAAAGGCAACATTCCTGTTTGCAATCCGGGGGAAATTCTTTCCCAGGACTGCAAAGCAGCAGTCATTGGGATAGCTGGAATTCTTCTAATTGTGTATAGACAGACAACTCAAATAATGTGTTGAGCAACAGGAAACTGGAGCCGAGCAAAGGGGCAAAGAGCTAACACATACAAAGCATAACTCTTAGATACTCTTCAAATTAAGAACAGTTTCAAATGCCAGTATTCGTTCTCCATATGATGCTGACTTGTGCCATCACGAATCAGAATTTGGTTGTGCAGGCAAGAGGCCACCTCCACCCCCTTTTTTTTCAAAGGATCATTCAACATGAGCATACTGCACTACTTCAGTCAGCACTTGCCTTTACTTCATTGTCAGTTGTGCAAGCAACCTACTCAGCAAAAGAGAATGTGCTGGGTACCATAAACTCAGTTGCTTATAATAACACAATCAAGAAACGCCTGATTAAAAGAAATCTGCACCTGCTTTTCAATCCTAAACAGAGTCACTTATTAAAAACAATCCAGAATAACAACTCATTAGTTAATTATAGCAACAGTTCTGTATTTCAAACCAGCTGACAAGGAAAGCTTTTTATCTAGGCTCTTCTTCAGCTCTCATCACCACAGTATTCAAGAGATCACAAGACAAGCAGCCTCAAACACCCAGAAATTCAGGCAGTAAAATATCCTTCAAATTTAAACTACACAGCAGTATGGTATAATAAGAGCAGTAGATTAATTTTACTATGTAAAAAACCCCATAATATGTAACTTATTCTTGACTTTCTTTAGTTCAAGTATAACAGACTGCATTTTAGACGGCTGACTGCTTCAGCACACATTAAAAACTAAATTAAACCGAAATATGTTTTCACGGAAGAGGCATCTTTGTACATAGAAAGTACTCAACCAAATATACTACTGCAAAAAACCAAATGTGAATGAATGCTGAACTGCTGTGGTCAAATATATTGGTATAATTGATACATTAATACAACTCAAAAGTCTTGAATTTTGTTTTTAAATGTTTTGAGATGGGAGAAGAAAAAGGTTAGGAGGCTAGAAGAGAATGTGCAATTTAAGCACCACATCTCAGTTACAAAACATCCTACCAGGCCTTTATCACCCACTTCCTCTGCATGAGTGACTCTCGTTTCAAGCCCGTTCATCTCCATAAAAGGAGAAGTAATATAGCATTCACACAATGGTGACATCACCTCTGCAGCTAAGAGGAAGTGGAGCTGAAAGGCAAAGGCTTGGCTGGCAGTCCCCTGCCTATAGCTGACTCATTAGGGCTGAAAGCTTACCCATAGCTCATGGTACCACCCACCTCTTAACCACGGGAGTCTGGCAGCCGGGCAGCCCAGCCCTCCATGTTCCCGTTACTGCTGCACTGCTGCCCAGCCCCGCTCAATGCCTGCAGCCCAGCCCTCCATGTTCCCGTTATTGCTGCACTGCTGCCCAGCCCCGCTCAATGCCTGCAGCCCAGCCCCGCTCAATGCCTGCAGCCCAGCCCTCCATGTTCCCGTTACTGCTGCACTGCTGCCCAGCACCGCTCAATGCCTGCAGCCCAGCCCTCCATGTTCCCATTACAGCTGCACTGCTGCCCAGCACCGCTGAGTGCCTGCAGCCCAGCCCTCCATGTTCCCATTACAGCTGCACTGCTGCCCAGCACCGCTGAGTGCCTGCAGCCCAGCCCTCCATGTTCCCGTTATTGCTGCACTGCTGCCCAGCACCACTCAATGCCTGCAGTCCAACCTGCACTGCCCGGCCAAGATACAGGGCTGGCCTAAGGAGAGAATTACTGCTAAATGCATCTGAGTGCTTCAACCACGCAGTAGTTTCAGCTCCTTACTGCCTCCTCAAACTTCTCTTTCAACATCAACGTAATTTTACATCCCTTGTCCTTTCCTCAGGGCTTTTAACACAGCAGGAGCCCCAGAGACCTGACACACTGTGCTACACAAAACAACCCCACTGGCATCAGACCTAATCCAGTACGTTCACTGCGGTGCTTTAACCTACATGCTGGCTTGAATGGGATCAAAAACACACCAGGGGAACACCAGAACAGAGCCTGAGAACCTGTTTTTGCACTGGCATTTAAAGAACTTATTATAGAGACGTTCCAAAATGCTAACAACTATCATCAAGTACAAAAAGAAAGAGAAAAGAGAAATCAAATTAAGGAGAAACATAGTATATCCAAGACCACTCTCAGCAACAGAGCTTCAAGATGTTTAAAAAAAAAAAAATAGAAAAAGCACTTGATTTGGCAGGAAGACTGCAATACCAAGATTCAGCTCTGCATTAGCTGAAGTTTGAAAACAGTCACAAGGAGAAACTTAAGTTTCATTTTTCAAAATGAAATATATCCTATGGGGGTCAAATGCAAATATTTATTTCCCCAAGACATTTTTGGACTAGAGCCCATATCTCTCCCCTTCTCTAGCACTCCTTAACTGAACCTGGAGATAGCAGAAAATAAGTTGTAAGCTGTAATTTTAAGTTATGAAAATGTTTATGAAGTTCTGACAGAAAAGAAAAACTAGTATGCAGCCTGCAAAAAGCTCAGGCAGCTCATGATACTAAAACAGTGAACTGCAGAGAGACTGACAGCAGGGGCTGAACCATTACATAAATGACTGCCAGAGAACTCCTGCTCTGGTTTACAGGAATGAAGCAAAAAGGGTGTGGTAACTACTAAAAAACAAGTGGGCAACCGGACTCTTTTTTAGCTCCCTGTTGTCATGAAAACCGCATCTCAAGACACAGATTTTTAGAGCTGCATTTAGAATCTCAAGTAATTCAAAGCATGCAAAACCTTTCTTAAGGAAATTAGAAACAATGTACATATTTTCTTGCCATTTGCACCAAAACAACTATCCTTCCTAACCAGCATCCAAATTTTTGGAGAAATCTGGAAAACACACTTTTGAAACCACAGGCTATATTCTTTTGGGTTTTAGTGGAAATAGAACTTGACCTTTACATGCAACGTGAAAGAGACATCTGCCTCTACATAATCTGAGCAGGACTCAATTGAGAAGCATTAACAGAATATTATAGAGAAAAGAAAGATGCACTTCGGGATAGTGCATTAGCAGCCCAATACCAAGAAGCAAGCTGAGAAATGACTTGGCAACAAGCAAGTTAAAACAGCAGTGTTCTGCTAGCTCTTAAGAGAAATATGCAAACATTTAAGAATTACAAACAAAACTTGAAGACTTGAAGATCCATATTCTACAGGAGCAGATCTAGAGGACTGTCTTGTGTGAAAAATCACAAGTGGTCCCAAGGTGCATGTGAGGATTTACAAAGCAAGTGATTTGTCTTACAACACCTAACACTGTGTTTCCTCCCTTAATGTAACAAGGTCACTAAAAAAATCATTAATTTACTGGTCTTCAGAACTTTTTCTTTTAAACACCAAACCCAGAGACTACCTGAAGTGAACAGCAGCACAATTCTGGCTGCACAGGTTCCTTTGCAGACTAATCCATCAAGGTCAAGGAGGGTTCAATCATTGCTCAGTGATTTTCAGAGTTTTGTTAGGTGAAACATTAGGAGCCCTCCAATAATGGTGGAGAAAACTGGATAAGAAAAGGGATGGAATACATTCATTAGCTATGTGCTGTCTATTCCCTCTCTTACCTTAGTTGAGCAACAGGTCTAAGCTTTGTAGACCAGAATAACCATACTGACCTAACCTATTATAGAAGTTTCAGATCCTTTTCAGGGCATTAAAACAGATACCACGCTCCAGATATCAATGAAGTTTCTATCTTCTACCACTATCTGACACAGAAAATTCTCTATGTAAGTTCCAAATAGACAAACAGGTGCTGTTTAACAGCTTTAAAATATGTTTTTCTAAACTGAGGCCCTGGAGACTGAATTGAGGTAAAGAATGTACCTCTTCAGTATATATCTGCTGCATTAGAATAATGATTTGTTTGCTCAAGACACCACTCCACTTGCAGGCACTGTGTTTCAGTCATTAGCAGCAGAAGAATAATTCTTCTGAAAGCAGATCGGAGGTTTCTGGCATCCAGGTTACCCAGGGAACAGAAACATTAAGATAAATGGTTGTTTTCTCTAAAAGCAAAAATGTTACACTTTTTTGAGAGTTCTGTTCTTGAAGCACAGGAAGTCTCTCCAGGTAACACGTAGCAAAATAATGTTTTCATGTCATTTCTGAGAGTCACAGTCTTGGGTCTGAGAAAGGAGGGAAAAAAACCCCAATAACAACAAACAACCCACTCTGAACATGTCCTTCACCATTTTATTTCTTCAAGAAAGTACTTCTGGTGAAAATTAACAAAAAGCAATATCATCTCTTGGAATATCCTAGTGCCCTGACACTTCTGTCAATGGAGCAACCAGAATATACAAAAAGAAGACCAAGCTCACCCACAGTGCATCAGCACAGATGCCTGAAAAGGGTTACATAGTTTGTGGATTAGCAGAGGTTGGAAAAAAACTCTCATCTTCCTCTCCCTTCCTGATGAACCATCCCTTTGAAAGCCTTGCTTATTCGAATACCATAAGTTGACAGAAAACCAACAAAAAAGAAAAAATCTGAGTCCAAATCAATTAACACACAAAGCTTTTACACACTGTCAGCTTAAGAACTAACTATACCCCGTGCTGACAGAAGTCAATCAAGCCAGCTCGCTATCCTTCTCCAGGCCATGAAGGATTCCCAGTCTTCAGGGCTCTGAAAGTAACCTAGGGAAAGCAGCCTAATCCTAAATGCCTCTGGCTCATGTGGAGCACCCGACCCTTTCATCTTCTATTCTCTGTACAGATTCCTGCCATACCACTGGCTGCTGCACCAAACCTCCCCCACCGCTGAGCAAAACCGAGAAAGTGGAATAGGAATGTTGCTTTCCATTCCCCTCGAGGCTAGCCAGGACTAGAGACACTGCAACAACCTACTACTCACCCTCACTCCCAGTAGCAGGCATTGGAATGCTACTGCTACCCTTTGAAACAAGGAAATAAGGCAATAAATAACCCTAAAACAATCTCTAGAGGTCTTGTAGCACACACTCGTACTAGTGAAGCCACACAGAAAAATCTTTCCAAACCTAGTTAAACAGATCAAGGCAGGCTAGTTCAAAAGCTAACTGGGAATGATACTCCTATCAACAAGCATTCCAAAAAGTCAGCAACAAGGTATCTTAAACTAGGCAAAGAAGAGCTGGGGTAAGCCTCTAGACTGCCAATACTGCTAAGAATACAGCATAGCTAGAATTGTTCTGGGAAAGGTAAACACTTCAACAGACTCATAGCAACTTTCCCATGCTTGGAAAAGAGAGGCAGGGTTGCCATTCTTCAGCTTTGTACAACAAAGCAAGTTAAGTCTGGGATTTCCAAGTTTTAGACATCATCCAAGCCGTGGTCTGACAGAGACATCACCTCTTTTCAACAGGAAAGAAAATACCACACAGATTAATCACCACCTCTGAACCACCATCAGACCAAGGAAGGTCACCTGTCCCCTGATGCAGAATTGCAGCTGTTTGGGTATCTTCTGTCACATACTGATATACCTGGCAGGGGTGAAGGACAAGATGCTGGCACGTGCACTTTGAAGTGGTTTAACTGTTGTCCATAAGGGAAAAGGACTTTTTCAGTCTCCTCAAAAGACAGCCAAAGAAACTGTTTCTGATTCTATGTAGACAAAATTTCTTTCTAGGGAACAGTAACTTTGGTATAGTTAAGCCAATAGCTTGTTTAAACAAAAATACGAATTAGTCTTGAGCTAACAAGAAGTGGGCAATGGAAAGAAGGAAGTAATAAAAGAAGCAAAAGCATAATGAGGTTTATGGACAACATTGTGCCATGTATAATATAGGTGGAGCATCTGTTCTTGACCATCATGGCAGATCCAGTCTTTCTCCAAGAGAAGTGAGATCCTTTAGAGGTCCAGGTTCACAAGTTTTTATCTTCTGGATACTGCATTCATTTCAGAGTTACATACCAGCAGTATGGCTGTATTTCTTCAAGACCTGCCACATCTGCAGCAAATTGCCACCAACAACACCCTGCCACCAGCCCACTTCAGCATGTCTGTATGCTCCTCCCTCTCCATCCCAGGCTTTTATAAATATAGATTAACTGGTCCATCACATTAGCCCACTCCTGTGCTCTGCATGGCACCACACTTTATCAGCTTTCTCCACACCAAGTTTGTTGGAAGCCACTAACATAGGTCAGTGGATGGAGATTTTCTTTCTCCCTTTCCACTCTGGGAACCTATACCATTATAATCCTCCTATGTGTGGAGGTGCAAGTGGTAGCAAGGGCAGGTGAAAAGCAGAACTCAGACTGAGACTAATGAGAGTTTTAAAGCATGATTTTATTATATCTGGACTTTGTTCAAAACTGTGAGGCTAGTGACAGGACCTAGGAGGAACAAACACCTTTTGATGCTAGGCATCAGAAAACAGAAGAGTAGTAACATTCATAGAGGCACGGCAAATCAAATTGTCCATTACACCCTTTAAATCTTACAAAGTATGCCTCCTAATAAAACCTAGGTGCAAACAGGAAAGAAAGCACAAAATACCTCCACAACTGAACCTCTCCAAGCATCACACACACCACCACTGACTTTGTGGAAGACCTCGTCTCAGAAGCAGGGATATGTGCAGGGCATTCAGAGTTCCACATTTAGAAGTCCTCAGGTGATAAACAGGTACAGATAATATCCACAATTTTCTGATTCTCAGTTGTATAATGTGGACTGAAACAGGTCTATCTACTTGCTTTCTTTTACACCATGAAAAGGCAACAGAGGTACTTGATATTTCCTGACATTGAGTTTGATTAACAAAGTAAGACTATAACGAAACAAGTCTTGGCAGTAAAGCTACCACTGACCATCACAGTTCAAAATACAGGTTATACTAAGCTTGTTCCCCCCAGCCAGATTGTGCAACTGGATTTTAAGCTGGCTTTTGTTAAAAGCCTCTATCAAACAATACACATACCTGCCCACCTACAGCTATCTCACTTCATAGGCTCATCACTGAGATGGAAAATTTACTACCTCAGTTTGCCTTGCCTGCTTCTCTGAACCCCATGCATTCACACCAGCCCGTTCTTTATGTCAAATTTAGGTCTCACCAGATTTTTTGTAAGGTTCTTCAATGCACTAGAGCAGGAGAAAGCTATTCACCTGAACACAAAAACTGGTACTAAGTAGTGTCTGTAAGCAAGGACAATAATGCCTTTTGATAGCAGTGAGTTGTTTCTCCTACAGTGTTTTGACTGCAACCTTGATTTGTGATTTCAACAAGAGTCATTATATCTCAGTCAGCACTCACCTTGCATCATACTTCTGTAGGCTGTGTCTGTGATGGCATAGATATGAGGGGGCATTTCATGTCTCTTTTTGCCTTTGTACATCTCCACTATTTCTTCTGAGTATATGGGCAGGTTCTTGTAAGGATTGATTACCACGCAGAACAGGCCTGAGTAGGTCTGGAAAGAAAACACCCCAGCAAATAGAGACAGAAATTAAAAATGTTGCATACTTGTATATTTTAACAGTACATTACTTGGAAAAACAAATCAAACAGTGCTTTTTTAAGTACTACTTCCAGTGATGCCATGAGGGATGCTTCCCACTAAGCAATATTAGAATATGAGGAACAGCTAAAATCCTATCACCTTGACCAGTACTCAACTTTTCCAAGTGTGCACTAAGCATCAGCTGACCCATTAGTCACATATCACTGGCCTGTGATACCACTGGCCTGCTCCTCAGCCAATTAACAGTGCACTAGGACTGGATTTTCCTCCTTTTTAAGTTCCTATATTCAAAGTCAAGAGCGATTTCATCATATAATGCAGGTGTTTAGCTCCAAAATGCATACATTTTCTCTTCTGCCTCACGCTTGATATGGATTTATCTAGTAAATGATCACTAAACAAAATAAAACCTCAAGACAAAATAGTTACTAAAAGAAAAATAAGACCAGTGTACTCTGGAGAGGTTTTCAAGACCACTGGACTATGCCTAAGGCAGCGCTCTCCTTTTCTGAATGGGAAGCTGGATTAGATGGCCTCCTGAACACTCTCCAAGCCTGAACACTTCTGTGATTTATAACGTAGAGAGTATGACTAGAACTAGATTCAAATTGTAAGGTCAGCAATGTATAGTATGTTCAGTATGTATGTTCAGAATGCTCAGTATTGTTCTGAACCAGTCAAAATAGAAAACAATTCTAAAGTAGTCCATGCTAAAAGAATCAGCAATATATGCCAAAGTTTACTTCTAATTCATATCAAATAGTTAATTCATATCTATGATAACAAACTTAAATTTCTCAATTGGTTTCCACTGGCTTAAATTGCACAGTACTAATGGAATACAACTGTCAAAACACTTCCAGTGAAAATATTACACTTCTTAAAAAAAAAAAAAAACAAACACAAATCCAAACTTTGAGATCTGAGTACCTAAAAAAAAAAAAACAAGCCCAACAAACTTTTTACTTGTAAAGGGAGTAAGAAGAGCAGACGCTTCTTAGATACCTGGTAGATATTCTAAGAATAGCATTCCAAGCTCTGCTCCTGGGGCTTAGAGCTATCCTAGCTCCCTGTCAACTTTAGAAGCAGCTGTTTGAAACATCTGGAGACGAGCAGCTCTGTAAAGCAACTTGCAGTGCTACCAGAAGACAGTACATTTGGCACTTTTTATTTCTATTGCCAAGATCTCTTCTATTTGCTCAATGAAGAAAGAGTGCTTTGCAGTGGTAAAGAGCTCTCCACAAGGAGCACAGAGAGTACTTAATCAGATTTAGCTCCTTAGCTAGATAAAGGGTAAGGATTAGACTGCAGTGATCAGAAGGGTGAAAATAGCATCTACTACATGGTTTGTGGTCTTATATCCAAACTTTCTACATGCTGGCTTGACAGTAAGTGACAGGTCCACTCTTATATGCAGCAGCTTCTGATATAGATTCAGACAGATGTCCCCAGAAAGCAAGTTTTTCATAGATATTTAAGGTTTCTTTTCCACATCTCAGTATAAACAATCAAGATATGTTTCCAGACCTAGTCTTTTTTTTTCTCATTCATTTTTTTAAATATTTGAGGAATATTTGAATGGCTTACAGAAAATGCTAAATGTCTTTCCAAAGCGGAAAACTATGAAAGTTGGCTAAAAACCTTTTGGCATAGTACTTCTAAAGTTCCAGGAAGCTAAGCTTCCATGAGACATTCTAGTCAGGTTAGGATTCAGGCAGTGCTTGAAGAGAACAGTTTAAGGAGTTTACAGCAACCAAGCTGGCAATGTCAGCTTCTTTTGCCTCAGCTTTAGTTCTCCATCAAGTCTAACAGCACCTGCCTAGCACAGAATAAAAGAAAGTCTGGGTGATGCTTTCCTGACCTTTGACTACACCAGCAGAAGACAGAGTAGGACAAAGAGACAGAAATGAGTCAATGCAAGAGCAGCATGTTCACAGTGCACACAAGTCCACAATGAACACAGAGTTTTCTTAGCCGTGTATGTGTGACTCTTCATGGCCGTCTCTGCTGACAAATTAGAATGGTTGCTTTTCAAGTAAGTAGAGTGCATGTCTAAAGCCACCCTATGGATGAGAGCAGCAGTTAGAAGAGGGAACACATTAATTTCACTTAGAGTGAAATTAAGCCATGAAGCAAGTATGCAAAAAGAAGCTACCACCTTCTTCCAGCATTCTGCTTGCCAGAAGAAATACTTAAGGGAAGTTTCCATGCAGTAGAATGACCTCAGCTGTGTGAAGGGATATTTTTGTCCAATGAAGAGAGGCAACTAATTATGTTTGGCATAAGCAACAGAGTAAGACCACCATGTCACAACTGCTGGTTGAGCACACTGACAGTTTCACATAGGAAGCAGGTTGAGTTGTATTAATAAGCAGAAGCTGCCAGCCCTACCACAGAGAAGACAAGAGTTATCTTCATCTTATTGAAGTAAAAATAAAGACTTATATGCATAAATCCCTGAATTGAACCCAAAGTTCCAACTGAAAGGCTCATCTATTATAAGCACAGCTGGCTTGGAAATCTGTACTTTGTCTCAGACATTACTATCTCAAAATAGAATTCTGGCATTACCTTTCACTAGCTATTTCAAGTGACACACATGCCAAACTGGAACTAGTTTTATTTTTCTAACTGCTAAACTAGCTCTGAGGAGTTGAAAGGACCATCTGCAGCATGGCACAAAGCTGACAGCATCAGAAAATTTATTTTCCAGTAACAGTTAACTTCAATAAAATAACTGGAACACTTAAGACTGAGTTTTGAGTCTCACACTGAATACAAACAAAGAAGTTCAGGTAAGCAAAAATTATTCACAAAAGCTGAAAATGATCTTTTGATAAAGGGTTCCAAATAGGAAGGGTTAATATGAAAGCCAGTCTATTAGCAAGTCACCTCAAGTGCGGAACCAATCCACAAGTGGAAATAGCAAATTGGTGTTTGGAATCAAGCTCTTAGTTCTTGAATTGTTTGACACTCTTCACTCAAAATTTGCCTGCATCAGCAATAAGATTTCCCTCCTTCATATTACAGGATGGAAAGAAGGAAAAATTAAAAAATAAAAAGGGAAAAAGAAAATAGCTTCTAAAAACACACAGCCTTGCTGCCAAATAAGAAAGAAAGGAGAAGAACAGAACTAAACTATGCTGATGATCTTTCCAAAGACATTTATGCTGGAGATACATTGCATGTACTCCCTTTCTTCAAGGAGATTAATGATCAAGTAAGAGCCACTCCAATAAAAGTATCTTAAGCCCTCCCATTTATCTCCTGACTTGCTGAGAACTGCTGACAGGTGAGATCAGTCCATTTCACAAGTACAAAGGAACACAGTTTCAGCAAGACTAAGATTCTGTAATAGAGAAATACTGTGCAAGGTTTGCTTGGGTGAAGGGTGTGGACATTTTTTACAAAAAAAATCTAACAGTCTTCTTATAATCCAACTAGAAGAACTCAGTTTATTAGTCACAGACCATGTCTGAAATTTCAGATGGTATCTTGCAAGATGTATAACAATGGATGCAACAGATTTTGAGACACTGCTGAATTAATTTCAAGCCATTATATAACCTAGCAGTCTCCTATTCTAAAAATGTTACACATAGATCTTCCATATCCTATTTCATCTGAATATCAGGATTTTTCCATCTGAGAACAGATTTTGACCAGTACTAGAAGGAGTTGTTAACTACAAGAATAGTAACTATATCAACCTCCACTCACACTAGCATTCAAATTTTGACATCAGACTGTGGAAGTCAAACTAAATTTGTATCAGCTTGTATCCTTCACGTATTCTCTGATAATTTCTCCAAGAGTTGTCTGTATGCCTTCATGCCACTCCAGAAGAGCAGACAGCACTAGTAAGTCATGAGTTTCTCTCCTGTGTTTTCCCTAGTCCTGTTTTAACTGCACGCAAATTATACATTACCACTGAGTAGTAATGAGTTTAATAACTCATTCTATAACTGCAGAGTATTAATAAAGTAGAAGCTAGCATGACCAACATCTGCTTGCTAAACATAGGCAATATGAAGAAGAAAATCAGAAGGAAACTGAAGAACCAGGTCAAGGTTCCAAAGTCTCCTTCCCCACCTTTCCCTATTTATTGCCTTTCTTATTCAGTGAAGTGATTGCCACCTGCCTCATTGAGTATGACCCTTGGTCCCATAAATTATATCTGTTATTTACACAGCAATAACAAGCAGGAATCTCTGCTCTTGTCCATTTGGACAAGATGGAAAGAAAAGGAACATTTCCTATCTGTAAGTACATGCAGACACACATGTTCCTTCTCTAGTAAGATGCTGTGAGATCCACACAAAAAGCTTGGCACTAGCATTCTTTCCACTGAAGCTCCAGACATGGAAAACACATTTCAGATGCTGGGTGGATTAGGACTGTGTTTTTATTATTATTATTATTTGGTTCGGTCCAGATCAGACTCCCTGTTTAACACTATCCAACTGCTCTGGTGTCTTGCTAAGAGAAAGTAAAAAGGCATTCAAAATATCCTGCAAACAAAGACATTAAAACCAGATTTACCATAGCATTCCTTGAAAGTGTCAACATTAACTAGAGGGGGATTGGCATGGTTTAGTGAAAAAATTTTAAGTAGAGGGAAGAAGATAAGTCATATGATGCATATTGGGGCAATGAAAAGTTAACATACATATTTAGGAGCAAAGCAATTACAGTAAGTTCACACACTATGTAACCAGCAACTCCTACACCAACAGACAAGATTACTTACATAGATCAGTCCCGAGTAGTATCTCTCCTTCAAGTTGTGAAGCACAGAAGCCTCATTCAGGCATGTCAGCTCTGCCATATCTTCTACTTTAGAGAATTTGGGGGGGTTCATCTTCTGGATGTCATCTTTATTTACTTTCACTTTCTTCCCGTTCTCTGCCAGTTCCACGATGGCTTCATCTCCTACTTCTTCCTTCAGGCTAGCTGCCTCAAACCCATTTTTCTCTGAGGGAACCCATACCAGCTTCTTAGCTGCCCAGTCAGCCTGAGTCAGGGGGTTATTAATGATGTTTTTGTCCACATAAAGGTACTTATCTGCGTCTCTTTGCGACATTGTGGTTTACAACTGGGGACCTGTGAAGAGAGAGGGAAACAAAGAAAAAGGTTATTTTTAAAGCCTCAAATTGCCTTGCAGATTCCTAGAGGCAGACAGACACGTGCTAAGTACTCTGAATCCCTGGTCATCAGAGCATGCCTCTCTCTCCTTTTATTTCATGTTAGTAAGCACTGCTGAAGTTGCAATAAGGCCAAAGTTTTGCTTGCCAAGAGTATGAAAAAAGCCAAACTAGCAAGCAGTTAAAAAAAACCCCAAAACCTACAACAAAACACTGACCATTAAGCATTTAGAAGCCATTATTTCACAGAAAAGAGGAAGCATATTAAAGTGGCAAGCACCAAACAACTTGTGCCAATCCTCATAGCATCAGACACCATGTCAGTAACATTCAGGTCAACATTAACCCTTCACTGCTCTACTTGATAAAGACATTGGCTCAGAAATACAATCATAAACGTGTAATCAATATTTTTACTTTCTATCTCCTTATTCTGATAAGCTATAAATGAAAAACCACAGCTTCTCAGAAATGTCGACTACCAGCTTAGAATGTGAGGTTCCAAAAGATAGCAGTAACTTCTAAAATAGCTTCTGAAAGATAGCAGTAATTTGCGGACACCAGTTAAGACTGATATTAGATACTTTCCATCACCAGCTTAATAGTAATACCCAGCCTATCAGTTTATCTCTTTTTTTTTTTTCCTAGATAATGTTCAGTAGCAAAATATCTCCAAGATAGTAACAGAATAAATCAGGAAATTTTACAGCTAAATATCTTCTACTAACATCCTTCTATGAAGCTGTGGTAAGATAGAGGAGAGAGTTTCATCCCTACAAAAGGGAGACTTAGGCTGCATACTTAAAACACTAAATCTAGGGTGCCATTTTTCATCAAAACCAGAACACTAACGCCAGGGATTTTCCAGTTTATAAGGCAGCAATTTTATTAGTGCCATCAAAAGTCCTTTCAATCAGAAAAGGACTGCATGCGTCAAGGCTCATTAACCATGTAACAGCAGCCTCTTTACAAGAGGGCATAAACATTACTTCTTGAATTCTTCCTCACAAAGATACCAGTGTCCTCAATATATGTTTTTCATAGCTTGAATAGAAACTAGAGCTCTTTACCACCTAAAGAACAGGAAACAAAAACATAAGTACTCATGTCCTAGAAGGCTATCAGGAGCTATATGGATAACTTTTTTTACAGAATTCATATTTACAAACGAGTAGGCAAATCAAGTAAGTGAAGTCTGACTACAGACACTACAGACAAAAAAGTATTGAAAGCGGGACAGAAGCAGCTCAATTCCCAAAACATGCATGAGAGCAACAACAGATGTAGAGTCTCAGCATTAGCAAACAGTGAATGAAGCCAGAAAAACATCGGCCATATTAATGATGGACACAAATGCCCACACCAGCCATTTGTAAGCATGTAGGGAAATTCCTTTCAATAAATGTATCACTATAAGTGGTATGTAACTCTGTGCCAGAGACTGTATAGAAAGTTGTATATTCACAGTCAAAAATTCTTTAGCAAACAAAGAGGAATTTACTCTATAAATAATCACTTCCTTTAACTTGAGTTTAAAATCTTTGTCTTAAGCCTTACAGGATATGCCAAGCAGCTACTCCACAATTGACTTCATCTTTCCTTCCCCACAGGGTCACTGACACTTCCACCTCAACCACAATGGTGATTCCCAGAGCAACTTGTCCCTGGCTTTTCATATTATTCCTGAAAACTAGATTTCAATGGATACATGACAAAGAGATTTGTTGTAGAGATAAGATGCTGCAATCTGGAGGCAGCCATAAAAAATCTGAGGTGTCAGGAGAGCTCCAAGACCATCCTATAACAGGAAGTCTGACAGAGTATATAGCAAATAAAGAAGATCAATAATTCAACAGAAGATATTAGGATTTCATGACACTGCAGAGTATCATCTGCAGGTGGTAATCAAGGGTTAAAAAAGGGAGTGGAAGGAAAGAGGGGAAAAAGAAAAAAAATAAATATTCAATTGTGTTCAGAGTTGTATCAGGTTTGGCAAGGCAACAGCTGTGCTCTACCCTCCATTACACAGCTTCCTGTCTATGCAACCAGTTGCCTTTTTTGGCTATAATCAGGCAGGACACAGAGGCACTATGCTTCAGCTAAATTCAGTTTCATCATTTCCTGAGGAATCTGAAGTAACCAGCTATCTGAAGTGTCCTACACTACACTGAAACACAGTCCTCACTTCCTCACTGCTAGAGTACATGCATGCACTCAGTACACCTTAAGACACATTCTAGGATAAAGACTAATTATTTTTGGCTAAGAAACAGGTAAGACCACAAGAAACCTTTCAAAGGATATCCCCAGTCAGTCTTAGATCTGAAAAGAACTAAGGAAAGAAGATAGTTACAGAGAGGTTAATCAAATTCCTTGCAGGAGGAAAACCCCAAATCATCTCACGTACTACAAGAGTGCATTCTTCAGCCAGTAAGAGATCGTTCTAGAGCATCTATGCCTTTTTATTTTCAGGGCTGAAAACAACTTTCACAGTAAGAAGAGAAACAGCCTAACACAGCTATTCTAAAATCTCATCAAACACTAAATTTAAGATATTTTTAATATCTTAAATATATTTAAATATATTAAATATCTATTAATACAGTATGATATATTCATATATAAATTTATATTTCATGTAAGTTTTAATATTTTAAGTACTACCAAGTAGTAGTGAGGAGACTCTTCAAAAAGGGTCTTCACCCCAAACTTGAAGCAGACTTGAAAATTCCCTATTGCATGGCAGCAGCAGCCTTCTTATCATCACCTTAAACTTGCTCTCCTATGCTCCAGAACAGAATCCTCATGTAGTAGAAGTAAAAGAAGACTAGAGGCTCGAGCTAAGATAACATGGCATTAGAGCTATTCTCGAGGCTGACTTAGAACCCACAGGGCGTCTAAACTAGAAATACCACAAACCAACCATTAATTTGTCTTCTCCACAAGAACAGTACCATAGGAATCAGATTCAGCAAGTTCCATCTCATAGACTCCTAAACTTATCTTCCTAGCTTATGCTGCATTTCACTGGGCCTTTCTAAAAAATCCCTTAAAGTGGTCAAGGAAGGAAGTAAGCCCAGTAAGCTCTTACAGCCTTACAGCAACTCACAATGAATGCAAATCACTGCTGTTTTAGGAACAAATTAGGAAGCAATTTGTTTGCCTGGTAGTTTGCATTTTGGGGTGTAGATAATTATGTAGGACAAGGACATTCATCTTTACATAGCTATTGTGCAACTGCCAGATGAGAATACCGTTAACAATATTAGTTTTGATGCCAGTCTATGGGCAAGACAACCAAAGAATATAGAAGGAAGACAGACCATCCTTGTTTTGAGTTTAAACGCCTCCTTCCTAGTATTGTTTCCAAAAACGACTACAGTCACTTCCCCGTTAACCCAGTATGTTCCCTTACTGTGGTTCATAGCAGTCTGGGGAAGAGGCTGGTCAAACTTTGCTTGTTTCCCATTATTTCAGGGTCCAAAAGACATTCTCTGCCATTTAACTACGTAACCGCCACAAAGATGCCATACAGTCACAGACAGAGACAAAACAATCTCTACAGTCATGAATAGGATAGGACCAAAACACCAGTATGTAGAGCAACCTTTAAAAAATAGTATCAACTGCCCTGTTGACATACATATTTCCCAGCAGACAGATTCCTTTGAGAGGAACAAGTCAAACACTGGATTTAACTTAAGATGACATGCATTCCCTTTGAATTAGGCAGAATTACTCCAAACTCTCACTGAAATAGTCATATGGACAGAAGTTTGCCTTAGTCTCTTGCAATTTCATAGCCTTAAGGCTTGAATTATAAGACAATTCACATACTCTCTACTTAAACCATCAACCATAAACCTGGGAACAAACACTTTATCTAGTCTGAAAAGGTCTACAAGCTACCTCTGCTATAAGGTCCCTTTCTTTCAATTACAAGTGTTTTGCAACTGCTAAAAGCACAGAACATCACCTATTTAATTTTCAGTAACTATTTGTATTACATCCCCCATTCCCCCTAGACATTTACTCTGTCAGCAGCCACATAATTGTTCCTGGGAGTGAGCCACTGCTCAGTAAGATAAGCTTGGGCTTTACTAAACTATGGAGCTAACAGCTGAAGTAGAAATAGCATTCATAAGAATTCCATTCTTGTTTCATAAGAGCATTAATGCATGGGTTAAAGCATCGCACAAGTATTAGAGCAGTGGAAACACCTCCAGTTTGAGTTACCTAAACCATCATTAGAGATCCCCACACTGATCTTTCTTGGCTTCAGCCTCATTCTTAGCAAAGATGCACTACTACACTGGAATAGACAGTTTTATTCACACACCATTTCATTTCCCTGCTTTAATGAATTATGAGAAGTTTGTGAAATACTGTGCTATAGAGGATGCAAAATAGCCATATACATGCACCAAATCCTTGGGAATTCAGATCACCACTTCAGAACTTTGCTGTAAGACTGAGCCTGCGTGAAAAGGGACATAAGTGGATAATTACTGGAAGTTTTCTTCAGTTTCATATCCACCAGTAAGACACTGTTACAAATTATCTGTGATTTCCTATTAAACAATCGTCCTACATGGTTTGCCTAGTGGCCTTTCTACTTGTGGTGCAAGAGGAACGACCCTAAAGGGTAATAAAAAGAATGAACAATAAATAGCAAACCTATTTAGTCTGCGATTTAATTTCCCTTTCTTTAAAGAGTTCACCTTTTAAAAGCAGTTCAGGAATACAACTCTCCCACCACTTTCCAAACTGTCTTACCTTTAGCAGGTTGTCAGAGGGTGCAATACAAGACAAAGGCCCTTTCACAGCATAAAAGGAATGTGCACCATTTCTACAGGCAAGACAAGACTTTTGCACTAGAAAATTATAGCACTACTGGTTACTTATGGCCTTATTTTGGGTACAACTAAGTTGCACTCAGTGAAGAAATTTGATTATTTGTTAATACACAGCATTTAGAGAATAATCTGACTTTGAGAAGCTGCTAATGATTTCAAACTAAGTTTGGTCAGTAACATTCATATGATGGGAATACTTGCTAAGCATATGATCTGAACAGCTAATACTTGCATTATTCCTGCAACTCAACTATTTCACTTTCCCCAGCCAGCTAAATACAGTTCAGCAAATCAGATTTAAGAGCAGCTAGAAAGCTAGACTAAACTAGTCTAAAACAGATTTTAGTGGCCAGGCTAGCTACAGTGACCATGAGCTGACAATATAAAACCCACCAATAAAAAACTTCCTATAATTCCCTTGTATTCACTAAGAAACTGTTCAGATCTCATTTGTTTAGTTTAGGGTGACACTTCACAGCTCCAAGTGCCAGTATGCTTATGGAAAAGAAAACTGTAAAGTCTGTTAGCCCAAACTGCTCCAATTTGTAAGCAACACTTACATAAAAACTGGAGTTTAAATCACCAAGGGTGAGAAATGAATCACAAGGAGGAGGCGGAAAGGAAAGGGAAAAGCTGGCAGGAAGTTGAACTGATGGACAGGTTATATCTGCTTATTTCTCAAGCTGAGTATATTGAGACACACCAGTGCTTGATGCTTCAGGCTGAATGCAGGAATCACGAATTTCAGTTATCCCACAAGAGAATACAACACCAAGCAAGTACCTGAGTTGGCAATTAACACCCCCTCAGAGACAGCCCCCCAAGCTAAAGGCACCGAGTTCCATTTACCCCTCGCATTCAGAATGCTGCCATGCAGACTCATTTCTTCTATTTCAACTTTATTTGGGATTCATAATGACTGCTATTAGGCTTACTGTAGTTCACTGCTTTCCTCTCTAGTCACAGTCTGACGCACACAATACATTGTTGAAAGATTTATTTCACAACTGGAATGCAGTTTGCTGGCAATTATTGTTGCATATTCAGTTTGACTGTAGTGCTGCCCAGACTTGCCAGCTACCCTGTTTATTACTGTAAATTAAACTCAAGGTAGAGCACACTAAAGTGCCCTCTCTGTATGTGGGGCTCTAAGAACCAAGGAGGAATCTAATCATCTAATGCATAAGTGATGCTTCTATTGCACTGAAGCGACCTAATGGCCAGACGACAGGTAAGACTGCAGAACTTGAAGGGAAGTCTGCATCTTCCAAGTGGCCTAAAGGTACCTAACACACATCCTCAGAACAGTGAATGTGGAATAAATGTTTCTCTGTGTCCAGCCCCCTTCATCAGCTGCCAAGCACCACTCTGGTATGTGTGAAGCAGCGCTTGCATATATTCTACTGTAACAGCTGATAGAGGAGGTTTGTATGGACTTCCCATGGCAAAGTGCAAAGGCCACGTACAGGCAAGACTTACATGCCACTTAATAGTTGCCTTTTCTCTCCACTGGGTTCGAATACAGTAGGACTATGAGAACAGCCCTACAAGAACAGCACGTGTACATTTAACAAATATTAATGCCAATCTCAAGAGGCTACTTTTGGGTACCAAAGACTGAAAACAGGATAGTGCAGGCTTCACCACGGGCTACAGAAGCACAGGAACGATCTTGTTGGGCAACCACACTGCATGCAGTAATTAACCACGGTAGGTTATAGGCAAATAAAGCCAGGCATAGCTTCCCTAAATTAATGCTAGGGAGGGTATGCTTGCCTCTGTTTTAATTGCACCTTATGAGTTCAGGGAGACATAAAGATGGCATGTAGATGGCACCAATACAGTTAATCAGCTCTATGAAGCCTGTGCATACTGTTTGAACACACCAAACACTGATTTAGGGAGGGGGAGGGTAGCCTTCTGTTGATTTCAAGTCCAGTCTTTAGCATGACAAAGCTAGGCTGGCTGCCACCCAACCCATTCACTTTGAATAAATATTCAAAGTTTACAATCCTGCATAATACACTTTTGCAACTGTTGTTTCTCATTAGTGGAGTACAGTACATGCCTTCTCAGCAGAGGAGAGAATTCCTCTCACAGAGACAGTGTGCCCACAAGGAAAACATTTCAGGGGGAGAACACATTCTTCGTGACCACTCAGCAAAGTAATCCCACTTAAGGAGACAGCTGTAGTTCAGAAAATTGCAGCCCATCCCTGCTGTTCAAGCTGTTTTGCTGGAAGACTTGTTTTCAGGAGGCATAATGGCCCGCATAAGTTCTGATCAGGCATGCAGAGTTCCCTAGGGACATTGCATGAGAGAGCAAGAGAGAGAGTGAGAGAGGGGAAGAGCTTAGAAAGTTTTAACCTTTGTTACCTCAGGGTCACTTTTCATGCCTTCCCTAATATTCTGATTTAAGGCTAAAAAGGTATCTGCCAAGAACTCTGAGGCACTGTGTAAGGCAGCTCTACATCAATTAGCACTCCCTGTAATATTTGTCAATGGCAGGTTTCAATTTACTGCAAGAGGGAACAAGGAATAAAATAATTACACCTAAATATGGAGACAAAAAATACGGTTCTGGTTCACCCTTTTAGATGCAAATTTAGCATGTATGCAGCCAAGATAAAGTCATTTTACAGGAACAATTACTCTTGCTAACGTTAACCAAATTGCTTTGATCTCAGCATCAATACTACTAATCACCTTCCAGCTCATAACGAGAAGAATCAAGCATCAGTGTAAATATGGCCGGGAAAGCATTTCTTGAAGTATTATTTTTACTTTGTAGCAGAAGTTTCTCTGGACACTTTCAGCTCAACCTACTGTGCCAAATTAGGACTGTGTACAAACAGCCTTCAGCTACCTCTCTTTTTTTTTTGTTTCAAATCATTCTGTTGCACATTAACAGCAGCTACAGGGATGGCAGGCAAAAACCCTGGCACAGAGAAGTCTACTGCCTCTACAGGGTCCAAGTTTGACTCTCAACCCTTCCAGCAATACATAACAGTTCAATAAGAGGATCCACATCTCTGTTTACGACAGTGATCTCTGAGGTAGAGGTCTGGAGAAGAATGACTTTTTCTGGACATGAGAACACAGCAATTCCTATACAAAGAAGAAAAAGCTACATAGCCTTTATGTTCCAGGATGTGTAAGGAGGCCAGGTTGAAGCTATTTATTGTTTCTTATTTTTTATTATATTTATATTTGTTTTATAACTTATGCTCACAAACATCATGTTCAAGATAGCCTGGAAATGCAGATTGCGACATTTCCCTATTGCATTCAAGGTCTGGCACAGTTTCTTAGCCATCCATTATAAGCACTGTTCTACAGAAAGCTTCTGGTGGAGCAGAGCACAGATGGAACACTGGTCTGTACACCTCAGTCTCAAGTTTGTCTTCTGGTTAGCTTGCTCCCTCCCTGACCTGTGCTTTCTCCTCTCACTGGCAAATATATCAGTCTTCAAAAAGGAACAGCATTAGGTATTGCTAATTTTAGAATTCACCCAACCGTGCCCTCCTGTCTGGATCTCTTGAAACACTGATTTTTGTGTTAGAGAAGAAAGGACTAATCTTTCAATCTCAGATGAGTAAAAGCAAGGGCACTTGACGTAGAGACTTAGTCTGGACTATTACAATCATGGCTATATGGCATATAAAATTTTCTCTATTCTAGCCATATAAGAAAGGACCTTTTGGAGAAAAAAGAAGTTCCATGGTTCCCATATGAGGAAACAAATATAATTTGAAAGTTTCTGATAAAGTTTTGCTTTCTGCCCTAAAAGGATAAAAAACAACATAAGGAAACACTGACCACAGACTAGCCCAACAGTTTTGTGTGTTTCCACATAGTTAACAACACTGTCCACAGCAATATACATGGCAGTGCTGTGGTGATGAGGCACTGGAACACACTGCCCAGAGAAGCTGCAAATGCTCCATCCCCTGGAAGTGTTCAAGGCCAGGCTGGATGGGGCTCTGAGCAACCTAGCCTAGTGAAAGGTGTCCCTCATGGCAGGGGATTGGAAGGAAATGATCTTTAAGGTCCCTTCGAACCCAAACAATCCCATGACTCTGATATTCTTCTCCTTATCTACATGAGGAAGAGCTGAACCACTACTGCAGCTGCACTTCTTCCTGACAGAATTAGCACTAATACAACAAAACAAATAATACAATACAACAAATTATATTTATCAGTTAAGTCCACATCAAGTTTTCTGAGCACTAAAGAATTAAAATTTATATAATTTTGCCCACTAGGAAAAAAATAGATTTGCCACATAGAAGATTACCTCCCACCATGTGGAAGAAGAAGATAAACTGATTGTGCATGTGTATATGTCAGTGCTACATGGACAATGTAGATAGTTTTTAGAAGTTACATTAATTTGCCTAATAAATTGGCAATCCTTCTTTTATGACTAATACATCTTTCTCATCACATTTGTGTGTTCTCATTTTACTTTTCCCATCACATACTGCATTAAACTTGGAAAGGGCCATTAAACCAATTCACAATAATTTACTGTGTAATGAAATGTCACAGACTTTAGTGTCTGCTATAAAGATTCATACTGCAACATAAACCAGTTCCCTTAGCTTTTATTGTCTGGGTTAAGTCACAAATCTTAAGTCACAGTTTAAAGAGTTTTTTTGCTTGTAGAGAAATCTTATTTGGTATTTATGCTCCTCTAAGAAATAAAATTTACTTGGTCAGTATGCAGACACATCCACTTGAAACACAGCAGTTTTCAAGTATTTAATTATTTAACTATTGTAGGTAGTCTACTACATATCTGCATCCATACTTCCATTCTGAGAAGTCTGAATACATTCTGCTTGATGTCAGAAAGGGATAAAAACCATTTCTACCTCTGAACAATGGAAAAAAAGTGACGTCTGAACCACAACTACGAAGAATAAAATATACTTAAGCGGCATTCTGCTAAAAAAATAAAATTCCACTAATACAAAAGAAATATTTCTTGTTCTACTTCATATGCATTTACAAGCAAAAAGTAAAGCCATTTTCTAAATAAATAGTTACCGCAATGAGGAATTTATGAATTAAATTGCAGTTTCTGGTTATCTTCATCTCAAATCCTCCCCTGTTGCACTAATCTGACCTGTTACACTAACTGTTAAACACACAGCTATCCATCCTCACAACCACCCAAAAAACCCAAAGCAAAATGTCAATACCTTCCTCTACATTTTAAACAATGACTGATATAGCCAAAACAGAAGCCTGAGAGTATTCTTCTTCATCTATGTTAAAAAAAAGAGGTGCAAAAATCAATTTACCTTATAAACCAATTTATATCAAGTGCTTAGCCAGGAACTTTCTAATCCAGTTCACTGGTTTTATTTCAGATTTACATTCAGTATTTCTTGTGAAGTTCTTTCATCTAAACACCCTATATCTCTTCACATATGTCTACATCCTAAGATAAGGTTTCTTTTTCTTAAATTGATAGCACATCAATGAAAATTACTTTGTTCGCACATTTCAAAATATTTGATTTTATCAATTCTGGCACAGAAAGCTTGGAATCTCTTGCATTAAATGGCAAGCACACCTACATGTAACAGTCTCTGTCAAAAAGAGCTTACTCCCTAACAACTGACCTACAAACTGATACTACAGTTCTGTTAAGTTGGTCACATTTGGAAAAAAAACAGAAGCAACTAAATTTTAAATTGAGATTTGGTTGTAGGTTTCCTTTTTTTTCTTGAACATTTAAAACAACTCTGTTATTAAAATTAACTGGGTTGGTTGTTGGCCATAACCAACTTTAACCAAAGTCAAATCTACTGCACCTCCAAGGTTGATTAAAAGAGCCTAAACTCAAATGAACTGGTCGAATCTTGTGTTTAAAAGAAAAACACAGGTGAATGTATTCTCATCACTACAAACAATAAAAAGCAAAGTAAACTATTACAAGAGCATGCTTTAAGTCTTAGATTTTAAACAGGAAGTTGCCCAGCAGAGGGGAAAAAAAAAAAAAAACTCTGACTGCACACAACTAACAAAATAGACCTGTAAAACTTCTCTAAACCTTTTTTCTTACAAGTCTGAATGCCCACTTTGCTTACACGCAAATCAGAACTCAAGTTCTGTGCAGAGGAATATATCACAATGGATTTCCTGCCGAGACTCATTAAAGTGGTAGCTCTTGATGAATGAAAGTATTCATCAGTTAAGGAGACTTTATGATACAGATTTCAAAGTTAAGTTTCCCTTAACATATTAATTATTAGCCTGAGTTCACTGAAGTCACTCATCCATTTAGTTTTATTTACTGCTCTCAGTAAAGTCAGCATACATGCATTAGGACAAATTTAAATTTCTAGTCATGAAGACAAAGCAGAATTCAAACCCTATGTACAAAATCCTAGAGACATAAATTTCATAAATAGGTCATGGAGTCAAGACACAGCATACAGCATTGCATTTCATTATGCCTCTCTGCAACCAGCAGCAATACATTTGTAATACTTCTACAAGAAATAATTTACAGTAGACAAAGTATGTCAGATCAATTTTCCAGTTTCCCTTTTGCTATGGTTAAAAAGGACATTACTCATCAGTACTAGCTCCAGAAGTATCACACAATGCAATCAATCACAGCCTCATCACCAGAAAACTGTAGACACTACTGTTTCTCCAGACTCTCCAGGATGCTCAGAAAGACAAGATATTGTGATGAGCAGTAACAGGCCAAAGGACCATTAATTGAAAAGGGGGACTAACCCATTATGCTGAACACAACTGGGCTGCAGTGAGGTCAGAAGCTGTTAAATCACTACAGTGGCCCAGGACTACAAGATAAATAGGTGTTGAGATTATTACTTCAAGTACTCCGAACAAGTTCTCACAGCCACTGAAGAAAAAAGCGAAGCGGATAAACCATAATTAAGATGAACTTGTAAACTGATGCATTTCATTTAGTTGGACAACACCCATTTGCATTAGCTTCCAGGGCAGAAGTTGCATTTGTGTTTTTACCTCAGCCTACTCTATTAAAATCAGGTTGCTAGTTTCCATCTTTTTCTACACTAGAAAACTCGGTTAGAACCATGGTGTGGTTAAACTGAAAAGAAATTTAAGGTACAAGGTCACCGAGCCACCATTAAGTTAGAGCAACTGCCAGCAAAAACAATGCTGCTGTAGGCAATCCTCTGCTATTATAGTTTTGTTCCAACCCACAGAAGACTTAATGTCAGGCACACAATTTCTCTACTTAACATGCAAACAGCTCTACCTCAATTATAAACTAAGAAAGCAAAGAGTAAGGAGATATTTATACAAGAAATCAAAGAAAAAAATTTATGTTAGAGGGCACCGAGTGCACTATTAAGTCAAACCAACGAAAATACATTAAATCATACACTGAGGATTAAGGTTTTGGATACCTTTTAGTAGACGTGCACACTAATTCTGAGCCTCTAAAATGCACTTTAGCCCTCAGTTTCAGCATGTTACCCAATAACCCAAAGCTACCACACCAAAAAGTAGATGCACTGTGGGGGGATAACATAACCTTAGCTTTGACTTCCCCTTTCAGCAAACCTTGCATTAACTAAATGAGTTCCTGTACCTCCCAGGGGTCCACCTACAATCTCACCCTATTACAGTCACACTAATCCACAAGCGACATCAATCTAGGCAAGACACGCCTAGGGATGGGGTGGAAATGCAAGACTGAGCAGAATCAGCTCAGAAATCACAATACCTCTGACACGTGCCCCGTCTCCTTTGTTCTGGAAATTAACAGAATCAAATCTGAAATCTGAGTACAGACAGACTAATCTCCCAGTACAACTGAAGTCTATTTTCACAAAGTTAAGTAGTAGCTGATATGCATGCACTCCCTCATACCTGCATGCGACTAGCCTGACACACAACTAATCCGCGAATTATTAAATGAAAACAGTCATTATTTTTAAAGAATTTTCAAGATAACAATGGTTCAGGTTTTTAAGATAGTTTGTTGAAGTGGTAAATGCAAGTCTCGTATTTATAGTAGATACATTTGCAGTGCCAAGTAATGTTGCAAAGAGACTCAAGCACCTGTGGAATCCAACTGCAAGGTAATTTTCAACTTGAAGATGAGTGAGTATTAGAGCTACCATCGGCTTCACAGCTTGAAAACTCTCCAACATTTTGCATAATACCTAAATAATGCGCTGGACAACAAAGATTATTTCGGCTTCCTAAGTGAGAGATTTTTCTAATCTCTTTCCTATGATTTTACAGGACAAGGTTGGGTTTTTTTTTTTCATTATTATTATCATCACCATTACTTTTTCATTAGATTAATTTAAAAGATTATGGTGTAGCTCTCACAAGCTATTTGTCTTCTTAAAACATTCGGAAGCACATAAAAATCTACCCAGAGGAAATAATGAAAAAAATCTTATTCTTTATCTTCTCAGATGAAATTATCATGTGGTGACATTTTTCTTATAAGATTAATTTGAAAGGGGAAAAAAAAAAAAAAACAACAACAGAAAAAACCAACCTAAAATCAACCCAGGATCATGGTAGAAATATCCTAACAATCTACACAAAGGCCAGCAACAGGTCTTCAGTTTCTTCCTTCATTCTTTTGGGGCAAACAGAACCTGACCATTAAAGTCTTCCTGTTTATACAGAAACAGACACAGGCTACTCAGCAGCACAAACACTTCTCCAGAGGTCGCAGACTCTGCTCCAGAAATCTTCCAAAATCAGACCTTGGCTACACAAGTCAAGCATCCAAGAGATGACAGCAGATTCCAAGAAGAACCACATCACTCACCAGCTTGGCACCAGTCACACTCACTTTGACGTTTCAGGTCAGTAAAGAAGTTCAGATCCCCATTTCTATCCACTACTACCAACGTTGCTTCTACTTTAGAGTTATAGAAAATTCTGCCTGTCCACCTCTATAAAGACAGTGCACACTATGAATAAGTGCAATAAACACAGTTATCAAGAAGTGGAACACGTCAATTTCAGCAGTTCCACCTGATATGGAGCATCACAGAACTGGTGCATGATTTCCTTGTAGTTTTTTTTCACAAGGTCAGATTAGCATAAAGTCTTGTGTTCATACAGTTTGGGAGATTGTGATTAACAACTTCAAAACCCTCCTGTGCCACTTACATTTATCAGTTGCTTTCCCCTCATTACAACTCTCTAGTTAATAAAAATATTTGTTTGTCTCGTTGAAACCTTGTGAGAGCACTACAGATCCAGACAGTGCATCTATGAGTCGATACATATCTGCACCATGATTTGCCATTTTTGCTGGAATGCCATCGATAAGCGAACTTAGTCACATTGTGACCTAGTGACTAATTTCAAAAGCATTTTACACAGGCAGTAACTGATTAGAGGGCTGTTACTTTGGAGTTAAAACTTTACCATATCTAGCCTTATGAACAGGAGATGTATACAAGAGTCAAGAATGTGTAATTTAATCTTTCAATCCATGGTTCAACAGTCTCCATGTAAATTACCCAGTATTTCCTTACAGCAGACAAATTATAAATGAACCTTGGCCTGCAGACTACTATGGTATCTTTATAAGTTTGAAGGATAACTTTTTATGCATTATTTGAGAGATTCCTCTGTTTTAGAAGACCCGCCCAGTTATAAAAATGCTTAGGTTCTTAGTGCACTCTGATGGGAGTCAGGCTTGGGACACCGAGACAGAGGATAAGAAGAAAAACCTAGAGAAGAAGAAAGATCAAGAGCACAAACAGTGCTTCACAAGGAAAAAAAGAAGGAAAGGAACTGTAAGTAGGAAAAGAAAGTGGAATAAAAGAGTCACTGCACACAGAGTTTGCTGACCAATGAAGTTTACTTCTGAAAAATCTCCCTTTATTACCAGAAGGGTGTTATTCTTTTAAAACTCATTTCACCCTGTGTTTAGGAAAATTAGGAGCAATCCCCATTAGACTCTCTGGGCAGGCACCATGCTCGGGGGCTATGAAACTTGTTACTTTCCACACCTACCGAGGACAAGTCGGTAAAGATACCACTCAAAGCCGGAGAACTTTTACTACTCCGTTGGAGGTGATGCCTGAAAGCACAAGCTATCTGCAAGAGCTCTCGGTGCAAGCTTCGTCTTGCCCTGTCACTCCCTCCTCCCTCCCTCGCTCTCTCCTGGCCCAAACCGAACGAGGAAGTGGAGCCGGGCGGGCGGGCGGAAGCCAAGCCCATGGCGGTGTCTGCAGGAGGGCTGTCAGCCCGTGACTCAGGCTGCAGCCCTGACAGCTGCCCGCCGGCCCCGCCGGGCCCTGCCCGCTGCCCCCGCGGGCCGGGCACCGCAGGGAAGGAGGGAGGGGAAGGAGCCGGGTCCGGCGGAAAAGAGCGCCAATCGCCCACCCCACCTGCGGGAGGCCGGTGCGCGGGGCGGGCAGGGAACAGAGCGGCAACTCCGCGGGCACACACGGCCCCGGAGCACAGCGGGGACACGGACAGCACCCCGGCACGACAGGTCCCACGGGGACGGAGCGGCAGAGCGCCGGGACAGCGGAACCTTCTCGCCCGGCCGGACAAAGAGGCGCCAAACCCGGCGAGAGAGGGAGGGAAGCGCGGCGCCAGGGGGGACAAACCGGAGCCACCCGCGCCCACCGCCCCACCCGACCGGCTTCACCTGAGCCCGGCTACGGTGGAGGGAAGGAAAAACGCCGCGGCGGCGGCTGCGCTCCTCACGGCAAGAGTGCGGCGTCCTCCGGCTGCAGCTCCTCCCGCGGCACCGCGACCGCCGCTCGCTCACCGGCTCTGCTGAGCCGCCCGCCCGCCCGGGCGGAACCACCCCGCCCCCTGCTCCGCCGCCCGCCAATGGCGCCACCGTCCACGGAGATTGACGGCTATGGTGACCAATCAGAGTGGCCGAGGTGTGCGGAGGCTGAGGAAGCCGTTGAGCCGTTAGCAACGCCCGTGCGCCCCGCCCGGCCCCGCCCAGCTGAGCCGAGCCCATCCCGGCCCCGCGGCAGCTCGGGCGGGGAGCGGAGGGGCCGCGGGGCTTCGAGGGCACCGAGGGCTCCACCCCGCCGGCTGCGGGGTCGGGCAGGGCTCCCCCACTTCCATGCTCGGGGTCGAACCCAACCGCCTCTACAACGCCCCACGCCGCGGCAACCCCACAATGCCTCGCGCCGGCCTTTGGTACTTCCCGAGGGCAGCGGGTGCGGCCGGGGCCGGGAGCGCAGAATGGAGAATGGGGAATGGGGAATGGGGCTCAGCGAGGCGATGGGTTGCGGGCCCCGCCGTCGGAGCCCGTGCCAGCAGGAGTCCTCCGAGATGGGGATTGGGGGTGGGGGGGTGTCCCGGTCAAGAAGTTCCCACTCATCCTTGTTGTAGTGCAAAATACCTGTGGCAGGAAGATGCCGGTCAAAGTTTTGTTTCGCAGAGTCAACTAAGTTGGAAAGGATCTCTGAGATCACCGAGTCCAACCTGTGACCAAACACCACCATGTAAACTAGACCACGGCCCTAAATGCCACGTCCAGTCTTTCCTTAAACACCTCCAGGGACAGTGACTCCACCACCTCCCTGGGCAACCCATTCCAATGTCTAATAATTTTCTTTGAAGAAATTCCTTCTAATGTCCAACGTGGCTCAGCTTGAGGCCATGATCTCATCCTGTCACTGGTTGCCTGGGAGAGGAGACTGACACCTAGCTGGCTACCGCCTTGTTTCAGGCAGTTCTAGAGTGTGATCAGGTCTCCTCTGAGCTTCCATTTCTCTAGGTTCAACAACTGCAGGTTCCTCAACTTCTCATAACACTCTTCCTTTAGATCCTTCACCCAGCTTTGTTTCCTTTCGCTGGACTCTAAGGGACAAAACTGAAGCAGGCAGAAGCATTAGTGTAAGCAGCCCCTGATGCTGCTGAGGTGTTTGAACAGCCAGTGCACGTGCTCACCGAGGCCTGAAATGTATTTTAAAAGGCTTACTGAAACACTGAGGTGTGAAAAGACAAAGGTGGTGTCATTCTGCCTCCTTATATGAAGTGGAACTTCAGGATGAGCTAAAGGAGGAAGCAATAGCCAGGATGCAAGACCAAAGTCCTTCTAAAAGGAGTACAGTGTGTATGTCAGATCCAGAAAAGCAGATAAGATTTACTGCACACTTTATGAGCATATAGAAATACCAGGCTCCTTCCCTTTATGACTTCCTACTTTGTACAAGGAGGGTACATTTGCAGATGTAGGTGCCAGTGGCAGAAAACGCAAGGCAAGATTTACTGGTGGCAGTATCAAAAGTACAAGCAGAAGAGGCAAATGAAGTTAAAGGGGCTTGAATAAAGAGGGAAGTTAGTGGAGAAATATCTAAAGTAAGCATTTATTGTCTGAGTGAAACACTTCAGGCTTAGAAAGGTTCACTGCAGCAGTTTGGAAACAATCCTAAACACTTTTATCTCAAGACACAGAAGACAGCAGGAGAAATCACTGAAAGATTGTGCAGTGAGTATCACGGGCACAGAGGTGTCACTGTCAGAGGCAGAGGTGAGAAATGCAAATACAGATGCAAAATATAAACGAGAATTTAATTTGGCAGTGAGAAGGGAATATACAGGGTTGGTCTTTGCTAGTACTTCAAGGCAGAAAATGAAAGCAAGATGAAATTGTGACAGACAGCTACCTACATAACCAGATACCTTTGGAATTACCATGAGGGTAATGAAGCATTGGCAGAGGTTGCCCAAAGAAATTGTAGATGCCCCATCCCTGGAAGTGTTCAAGGACAGAGTGGATGCAGTTCTCAGTCACCTGGTTCAGTGACAGGTACCTCGGCCCATGTCAGGGGAGTTGAAACTGCCTGATCTTTAATGTTCATTCCAACCCAAATCATTCCATGATTCTATGGTCAAACAATCCAGTGGCTCATATTGAGCCATGAAAAAAAGTGACCAACATATGGAACAGATATTTACTGGCTGAACAAGAGGGTTTTAAGTACTTCCACAAAAATGAAGCAGAATGAAAATAGTGGAGGTAACCAAATATGTCAAAAGCCTCTTAAGAACATGAGAAGCTTCATCATCGGCCATGTGGCTGAGAAAGGAAAGGTAAGCAAAGGAAAGTAGTCTAGTCAGTATCAAGTCTAAACAGAGCTTGTAAAGGAGGAAAAGTAGCAGAGCTTAGCTAGGAAAGCAAGTACAAAAGGCAACATGAACTGACAGCAGTAGTTTTTTTGGAAATAGAAGATAATGACTGGGAACATGACATGCAGACATTAAAAGACTGTCACAAAGTTAATTTTGAAGAGTGTATAATATTGGTAATTTTAATTTTTTTTTTATTTTTCTCTAACTCTCACACTCTCTACTGTTCCTGATGCTCAGATTTAAGGTTAAGGTCAGACCGGACTGCCTTCTTAAGGTTTGGCACTTTTTTCTGTTCTTTTTTTTTTTTTTTTTTTTAATATAAATCTAAAAACTTGTTCACACTCCTGTTTAATTGATAACAAAACTTTCTTGAAGGCTTCATCAGTAAAGCATCAAAACTGAGCTCAGGACAAAGATTGCTGCAGGTTTACACCATGCTTCCCCTTCATAAAAAGTGTATCCCACCTTGATAGAAAACTCTGTGTTTCCCTCATGGTCTGATCTGTAGATGTGCCATACTTGAGGCAAGTCAAATTTTAAATGTCTGGTTTTTGTAGCTTGATTACCTTGAAAACAAGTGCAATAGGTTTTTGTTGGCAGAAAGTTACCCAGGAAAGGGGACACACCTCCAAGAAAAACAAGAGTGACTAAAAGAGCTATCAGATTTTATACATCTCTTACTTTCTACAAATTCACAGGATGTTTATGTGGATCTTTCTGATCAACTTCACTCACATCTTCCACCAGTGTTTGAAAGCTAGCATCATTTGGAAGAATTAACCTGTAATGGTCCCTGAATTCTGGAAAACATCTCAACAGCAAACAGATTTACCTGTTTGATGGAAATAAATTAATAGCACTGTAGTATTTCCAGAGGGAAACAAATCTATGAGGCAGTGAACATCCAGAGATGCTTCTGCAATTTGCCAGCTTTTACACACCAGACAGAGGGCTACCGTGCTGAACTACAGTGTTTTCCCCTACACTGGTCTAATCCCAGACCAGTTTGGTCTTAAGTTTGTTGCAAACAAACTTTGCTTAAATTTGTTGGCAAACAGCAAGCCCTGGGAGAAGCCTGCACTTCACTGATCAGCAATAAATGTAGGGACATTTGATTTTTGTATCTGACAAATAGATAAAAGTGGCCAAATTAATTTTGGTGAATAATTTTCAATGCTTTGGGGGGTAGAAAAAAAACTCTTCCAAAACTAATTTCTTAGTGACAAGCTGGACAGAGTGAAACAAGAAGAATGACAGAGACAAAAAGGTGTTTACTCCATCGAAGGAGTCACATTGCTAAACTCTAACCACAGTAGCTTTAGACAGAAACCGCACATGTACAGATCTGGAGAATGTCACAATCTGGTGTTGTTACGAAGCCTGAGCTCTGCTTTTGCAAAACTTGTACCTTAGTTGTTTCAGTGCAGATTCATAATTAGAAGTGCGGTAGAGAAGCAGCTCTGAAGTGGCTTTAATAGATACACCCATACAAAGTAGCAGCTATAAATGCAGATGAGAACTTGAAGCATTTTCAGGTATTGTAGCAAAAGGAAGTGGCTTTTTGGAGGCGGGTCCGTAGAAGAAAGTGTCTGCGGACTTTGTGCCTCTGAGCAACCTGAAATTTGTATGCAATTTAAGCACCATGTATTAGCACATAACTTCCTTTTCCCTTTATACCAATTCTTTATTGTTCTGCTCCCAAACTAAATGCCACATCCAAACTGTGAGAGTGTGAAAGGTTGAAAGCCATGTCAAGCGATGTGGAAGGAGTGAAAGCAAGTGATGTTTCCCTGAGGGTTGGGAGGGGTGTGTGTGTCAGAGAACCAGTGAGTGAAATGTGTCTGGGGTAACCTGTCTCAGAAGCAGCCAGTAGCAGATGTTAGGAGGACAGTAGTCTTCTTACAGAATGATGTTACTCTTAGCAGAACTACCCAGCTTCTGGCATGGCTGTAGAAAAGGTAAGGCTTAATTGGCTCACTTTCGTATGTCAAAGTGCAATTCCATCACGCCCTCTTCATCAGCAAAACTGGTTTAAGGTGTTGTCTAGTCTCTCACTAGACATTTGGTTTTAGTGCTGTGACAAAGCTTACCACTGCTCCAGCAGTGATGGTGAAGATGGTTAGAAACTCATATTGTACACTGGATCACTGAAGAACAGCTAAAAAAAGAAGGTCAAGAAAAAAAGATCAGTTCACTGATCTAGTTTTTAGGCCCTCAGAGAGATGCATCAGCACAAGTGGGGATTAAATGGAGGCACTGTGATGGGAGTCTTTTAAATTGACATTGCTGATGGAGAAAATTTAAGAAGGAAATAGATGTGCACCCCAAGACAGGGGAGGAAGGGAGGAGCTGTACCTGGCATACTTTAGTATATAAAATAGATATTCTATTTTTCACCTCTCCCCAACCCTCCACCCACACAGTTCCATGTGAACAGCCTGCTGAACTCCTGCTCTCTCATTGTAGTTCTTGCTTCAAGTTTAGTAAAAGAGGAACATGGTTTTACTTTTTTATTACATTAATGACAAGATCTGCTGCTGAAAAACAAACCATTTACATGCAGCATCTTTGGTCATTTGGGATACCATTCAGAGGCACACTTCTCTACCACTGTACTGCAGTAAGTGTATTTATCACATGCCAGACTCCCTTCTTTCAATAAAATGTGAATGACACCATCCTGTAGAAAGGACCCTATTGGGGAAGCAGGTTATCAAACAGCTGTGCTCTGGCTGAAGTAATGAAATATCCTCAGAAGCACACCTAGATGAAAACTTCTGTCTGAGGCAAAGGAGAATTCTTCTTGGAGCTTGTGAGTTCCTCCAGTCCCTGAGATAAGATTACAGCTCCATTTGGTATGGTTATAGACACCACATTCCTGATCTAACATACTAAGAATAATGGCCTAGAGCTCTTTAAATCCAAGAGGTACCTCTGCCATTTAAATGGAACCACAGTGCTAAGCAACAGACATTTTTCAGTTCATTATATTCTCTTCCAAATAGTGTTTCCTCTAGCCCTGCTCTTGCTGCTCACTATGTCCTACTCAGTTTTAAATTCAAAAAAGCTGGCATTCAACACCAGTATACAAAATGGCCAACACGAATACAAGCTATCCAGCAAAAGAATCTTTGTCCCAAAACTCAGATTTGGAATCTGATTTTCCTGACTTGCTGACTTGGGCCTACCCAGACTTGTCCAAAATGCCAGCAGAAAACATCCTATTACCTGCCTTTAAAAAGCACAGGAACTGTTGGTTTTCTTTGTGGTCTTTTTTTGGGTTGTTTTTTTTTTTGTTGTTTTGTTTTTTTGTTTGTTTGTTTGTTTGGTTTTGGTTTTGGTTTTTTTTGGGGGGGGAGGTTTTGGGGTGGGTTTTTTGTTTTTTGTTTTCTTTTGTTTTCTTTTTTTATTTTTTTAAATTTTGTTTTGTTTGTTTGTTTTATTTGGTTTGTTTGGGTTTTTTTCTGAAGAAAACAATCATTTTCACTCCATCTATTACACCTTAGCTCTTTCAGTGATAATTCAGCAAGTACAAAATTTTAGGCTTGTCTACTCTGGCCTCACAGCTCCCTGCTTCAATAATTGCTAAGGAGCCTTTATTAACATCTCAAATACCTCCTTTTCCTTCTCTCTTTCTCAGAGGGGGTAAGAAATGCTTCAGATTCCTGAGTTCAGAAGGGCTTGGGGGCATTCCTCTTAGCAGAGGTAACTTGAAAGGAGAATAGCATCCTTCCCCTGCCCCTCTGTCACCCTGCACCTGTCATGCTTATGCCAAGCCAGGCTTGGGTGAGGTACTGATAAGGAAAATACACTTTAAAGAGACTGACAAATCCATCTAAACACTGTTTAATTCACTCTGATAAGGTAGGGCTGTGGAGAGCTTTCTGCCACCTTTGCTTCTATTTTCCTTCTGTAGGTCTCAGGCTGGGGCCATGTTTTCACAGAACCCTGAATTCAGTAGCAGAGTGATTGTGCTATAACAAAAACAGGACTTGGTTCAGAGAACACATAAGAGTGATAGCATTTAACTACTTCACAAAATTTATTATTGTTTTAATTGCTTTTCAGCATCAGTCACCTTTAATGGACATCTAAACAAAAATCATCTAGCTGAATGTTCACTTCCCTCTTCCTCTACCAGGATGAAATTAGTTCCCCTTTTTTTTTAACACCCTCCTTACAAAAAACCAAGAAAGCACCCTTACTTTCAGCTTGCTGCCTTTCCTGAGGTTACTGTGTGAGATTCTTCTCCACTAATGGTGCCTCTCAGTTTATCCCATGTCCGCTGTTTGTTTTTGGGCTCAGCCTGCTACAGTAATCAAGGCCAAATATTTGCTCAAATGAAGTGGCCCTGTGGTTCTCATTTCAGGAAGCTGGCTGAGGACAAAGTGAAACTAGCTTGAAATTCTCTAGTATGCCCAAGAGATGTTAAGAGCAAGGGATTTTTCCAGTGCTGTAGAAAGTCATCCAGATTCCCACTGTAGCTTTGTTGTGGGAACTACAGGGGAACTAACTCGTTTATAGCCTGCCCCAATTAAAGACACCACTTTTGTCTGAAAGAAACCAAAGTCGGTACAGTCAAAACCAAACTTTGGGATCATTCTGTCAGGCTACAACCAGAGAGAAGATCCAATGTGAAGTTACTGGAACATTCATTCTCCCTCTTCTGCAAGGCTGAAGCTCACATTTTTCTGATAAGAGGAGGCTACATCCTTTGTGCTTGCAAGTCAGTGGCAGGTCTTATAAACACACCCACAGATTCTCAGCATAACATATTGCAAGCTCTGTGCATCTGGAGCTAGTGCATGCTTTGCTCAACAACCCCCCTTTCATTTCTGCCAAGATTCCCTCCCACATTTAGGACTTTTTTCCTGCTCCCTTGAGAACCTCCTCAATTCTCCCAGCTCCTCCAGCTTCCTACTGTCAGCATGGACTGTTCTGTACAGTTTTGCTGGTCTGCTCTGCCTTTGGGAACATATGGACCACTGCAGGAAGCTGGGCACAAAGATCTGTCCATTACCCTTATTCTCAGCCCCGTGTTTGGATCAGGGGGATGGACCAGAAAAGAGTGAACTGACAGTGCTGACCCAGAAAGCAGAAAATTCACCAGGACTTCCTGAGGCATTAGCTTTGTGGGATGTGAGAAATTGCCAACACAGATAGAGGAGGTGCAATCACTGTGGGAAGCCTCCTTTCAGATGAGGTGAAGATGAGCTCCATTTAGCACACTCACCCTTCTCTCTCACTTATCAGATCATCGTTTCCTGGGATTACTCTAGAACAAAGAAAGCAACTCACTGGGAATCCTGGGTGTTTTTATAACACACTGATTCTAGTCAAAAATCAGTAATTCACTGAGAAGTAGCAAGCTTCTGAGCTGCCCAGTCTAGCACCTGCTCTGCAATTTTCTCAGCTACCAAGAGACAGGAAAGTGTTAGAAGAATCAAACTCTCAAACACAGGACAGAAGTGCTCAGAGACTTCTGGAGTTCCTTCACTTGAGGTAGCAACTTGGGCCAAAATGTAAGATGTCCTGCAAGCATTGCTGCCTTCTTGCACTGGTCCTAGGGACGGAAAAAAAAAAGAGAGAGAGGGAAGGTTGAAAGGTTTTTCTGTGGAAGAGAATATTATGAATAATACTTGGACTTTGAGTTATAAACCTGAAGATGACACAGACATAAACCACAAAATAAGGTAGCACTGCTCTCTTCTACCTAATATGGAAAGTCATTCAACCTGTGGTAAATCCTGTCCTCTCCTCCCTTGAATTTTCTGTTTGTACATAAACTTAAAGCATCCTTAAGCCTCTTACTGCTCTACCACTCTCCTGATTACAGCTGCATCTGACACAGAACTTGAAACACACACCTGTACCTAAGTTTGAGGCTAATTGCAAGACACTGCAGAGGCCTGTAATTCTTTGACTCTTTATAGAGGAATGTACATGTATAAAAACCTTTTGAATTTTCATAAGCTACCCCTTAGATGTGGGACAGCAAAATAAAAAAAGATGAAAACAAGATGCTCACCCAATGATTCAGCTTTCCTGCAAAGTTTCTTCGACCAGCCATCATAACCCTGAAAATAATCACCCCAGCCCATTTTTCCTGTGGGCTAAAAACACATCAGCAATGAGGATCATAATTTAAGGGTTTTTTTGTTTCTACTAGGAACTAATGAGAAAGAGCTTTAGATTATATGGAGAAAAAGAATCATATGCAGAAAAAGAAAGAGGGTATGAGTATGTTTGGTATTGTTTGGTTTTGGTTTTTGAGGATTTTTTTTTTTTTTTTTAGTTTAAGGAATGCTAAATTTGCTAGGGGACATACAGTTGTCTCCAAGCTCTTTTTATGATGATCTCTCTTGTACGTTAATTGAGAAAGCAGGGTGTGGACGTTTCAACAAAGGCTCCCCTTTGTAGTGTGTTAATTAAGCATAGGAGTTAAGAAAACCCCTCAGTTATAAACAATTACTTTTCCCCAGGCTTACTTTCATTTTTCTGCTATTGCATTTTTACTAATTTTCCATTAGGTTTCCAGAGTGGACAAGACTAATTTCTAAAATTAGTCTTCTAATTAGCAAGAAAAAAAAAAAAAATAAAAACCAAACCAAACCCAAGCGGGAAAATAAGTAAAGCACGAGGAAAAATACCACTATAATTAGAAGCACTTAAAGATGCATTTTTTTAATGTGCTTCTTCAGGATACAGGAGACCGAGGTCTTTTAAGTTCAATGTGAAGTCCCCTCTAAAACTGAAAATCTAGATTATGGTCCCCTGGAAGTGACTCTGGATGTAAATGCCTAGGGATGCGAAAAAATGTGATCGGGATTTGTGTGCCCTAAAATGATTGCTACCTTGCAGGAGGAAGGAAGAGAGGAAAGTGAGAATGGCTGGAACTTCTCCAGACATGTCCTTGCCAGCCAGTGTCCCGGCTGGCTGCTCAGCATGTGCTCGGACTCGGACACACAACAGCTGGGAAGGGAGCGGCCCCTGCCCTCCTCCCTGATGGCAGTGACCTCACCATTGGCACCGAGCTGTCCCAGGGCAGCGCCAGCCACCCAGGCTGGGACCCTCCTCCCTCTGCCTCCTGCCAAGGGAAGGAGCAAACCCCAGGGACTCGGAGCTGTCCTTCTGCCTCAAAGAGAGGCAATCCCGATGATGGAAAACTGTACTATAAGGATGGCTGCCATCTTAACACAAAATATTTTCCATTCGGTGTTAGCATTAAACCTTTCATGCTGCTGCTTCCAATCTTGTTTTCTGTTTAATTTCTGGAGAAAGGTCGAGCAAGGCACGTGAATCCATGGTACTGGGAGAAGCACGTTGTGATTCAGTCTCTGGTCATCATCACACTTCTCTTGTTGCCTCTGATAGTGCTGTTTGCCCAACACCTTTACAACACAGAAGGCACCAGATATTCAAAGTTGTCTTTGTGTCGAAGGAGCTGCCCGGAAAGCAGGGGAGTAACATTTATGTGGGACTGGGGAAATAGTAGCTCAAGCTACATTCCCAGTGGGGACTGTGTATCCCATCCTGCCAGCAGACCTGGAAAACACTGTCTAGGGGAAAACTCGTAATTTTTAGTGGCAGCTTCCCAAGCACAGCAGGTCTTATTGGGAACTTGCCACTCCTCTTTGGAAGAGACTGCAGATAGCCTAGGGTAGATAGGCATTCCAACCTTTATTGCTGCTCATCAAACCACTCTTCCTTTCTCTCTGTGTTGCAGTAGCACAAACTGATTCTGAAGCCAAGATCAGCTCCTGCTGCTTTCTCCAAAGAGCTTTCAAGCTCAGACAGACCAGGAAAACTCAGTGTGAGAGCGTGATCAGAAGTGAAGAAAGACTGATAGTGGCCTCAACGCCTGCAGTAGGTCCCAGGCAGGATATATGTCCAGGTACTACTCTGACTGACCAGGCAATCGGGGAACTGAGGACCCCATGGCAGCACAGAGCTACTGCACGTACGATGGAAAATGTTTAAACTGCTGTAGTTGGGGCCCACAGGAAACTTTTGGGAAATGTGTGCTGGGTCTAAGACAGGAACCAAGAGAGTCAGTGTTTAAAATATGCACTGACAATGAATTGCTTCATTACTTAGAGAAAAATTGAGAAGGGGGGAAGGGGTAAAACTCAACCACATCAGGAAACAAGCAAATAATTGTCTGGTGGATACACCAGGTCTCCTGATTGCTGGTCTAAGACTTTGCTGCTGCTCAGCCCACAGTGTCTTACTCATCATCTCCTTCCAGGAGACATCAAGGGCTTCTCTGCATTTAGGTATGGATCTCACACGCTGGAAAAGAAGCAAACAGAAACATAGGGCTGCTTGCCATTTTTACTAAATTTCTTATTTTGCTCTGATTTACTGTTTGCTTTCTCCTCCAACACGGTACCCTGTTCATACACCCAAAATTGAAGAATGAAAGTGACAGCCTTCTAACCAAGGAAACTTTTGACCATGAACTGCTAAAGAAAGACACACAGATGGGTGGACCAGAGACCCTCTCCTGCAGCATTTTGTAAAGCAATTTAACAGTCCCAGGCAGGAGGCTTTCTGCAAAGGCTAAGGCAAGGAGCCGTGCAGGGCACAGCACCTGGAGAAACTGGACCTCATGACCTGGATTTGCACATCCATGTGCAGAGACACGGGAAACACTGCCTTTCTGGAGCTGGAGAGGGGAGGGGATCTCTGGAAGCTGCAGGCAGGAAGAGCCTGACTTGGGAAGAGCAGAGCAGGTAACAATCACACAACTATTTATGGCTCTTTTTCCTTGTGACAACCGCAGCCTTATAAGGGCAAGAGCGCTCCAGTCGGGGCAGAGCTGCGGAGGTGGAGCCTCCAGGGGCACTCCTGATGTTTGCTCCCAGGCTATCTGCCTTCCCAAGCCGCTGACCTCCTTCCCGGGAAAAACCCTGGGAACCCTTGCTGATTCCAGCTGTTCAAATTTCAAACTACAAAACGCCTCGGCTCCCCCCCGCTCCCCTTCCTCCCCTTCTCGCCATACCTCCTCCTGCTAGCTGGAGCTGGTGAAGCAGAGATGTCTGCTTTTGTAATATTGTGGGTATCAGGGAGCACTGGGTTGGAGAGTGCCCCCACATCTGACGTGGGAAACATATTCTCATCTGGTTATGACAGTACTGAGAACCGGAAGAAAAAAGAAAGAAAAAACAAACAACTCTCCCCATGGCCCCCCCAGCGTTGCTTGTTGGACACAAGCGAGTGTGTGAAAGGTTGCAGCTGGAAAATTTGGTGTACAAACTCAGTTGTAAATCCTTTTGCCCATGAATGTGCTTCAGAGCCCCCCAGTAACTCTGGCTGAGCTTCCAGTATGTGTGTCGGGTTCTTACACATTTCAGCCCTGTCCAATCCACCCAGCTGAACTATGCTGGAAACCGTTTGCAAATAAAACTGAACATAAACATGCTAAAAATGTCACTGTCATCAGATAAGGTTGCTATGCACATGAAATTCCTGACACGAGTTCATTAAACCAAGGACATGAAAAGTGAAGCCACAAGCATATGTTGCCTGGGATGGGGAGGAGGGTATGCTAAATGGGGATTCAGGCTGTAACTTCTATCAGCCCATAGCCATCACTCTAGTGTGACTCCATTTCTCCCAACAGGAGGGAAAAGAAAAAAATAAAATGTTACAGCATCCACCTCCCTCTGTGAATACTGATGTGATTTGGGAAGGAGCAGGAGGCAAGGGTTAGCCGTGCCACTTAGGAGCTGTGGAAGGCTGGTTTTTCCAGAGGGCAAAGCACACGGTGACAAAGCCAGGCCTCAGCAGCCTTCACCAAAACCAGTCATATTTAGTACTGCAGGAGGCAGTTATCTCTGTATTATGAGAGGAAACAGGCACTAAGAGCTTCCTCTATGATACACTTCTCATAATTGGGGGCTGTATTTGACTTGCAGAAATGCCTGGGCTAGATGCTCCCACATGGACTTACCAGTTCTCAGACACCCCAGTTTGCAGAAGTGCCAGATGTAATGACCTTCCCTACCACCTACTGTGTTGTTATAGATCCCACACCACATATTTTAAGAGAGGGGCAGGAGCTGTGAGAGTAGTCTACAGATGGGAGTGATTTCAGGAGATACCCTCTCCTAAGCCTACCACACAGTCACCCTTTATTTGCTTTCTCTTTCTCAAGAAAGAGGAGCTGTGCACTCTTTGCTCTGGGATGAGCAACGTGGGTTATATTACCCTGCGAAGGTGGAACATCATGTTCCCCTCATGGGTCAGGGCTGGGGTTTGATGACTGTGTGAAGCCAACCAAAGTCTGAGCAGTCTCTGAAGGAAGGTTGTTCCCCTCCCTCCTCTAATCTTCACACTCCCACTGCCAGTCTCAGATGACAGCCAGCTGATTCAACTGGAAACAACTCTGAATCAAAAGAACGACAGACGTTTCCAGTTTGATAATTTCCTTAGTACATTTGACTACATGCCTGCAACAGAGGTGCTGAAAATGCACAGTCATGAACAGCCAGACGCACAAGCTGCTCAGAAACTATGAGGGAATTGAAGTTCAGTAGAGGCCAGAAGGCTTCCTCTTCAGGGATATTGTGAAAGAATTGAATTCAGTTGTGTGGCTGGTCACAGGTATTTTACAGCATCCTACATGAAAGTGGTTGCAATCAGTATCTGAATTAAAGTATGTCTATTATCAAATATGTACCATTACCAAAATCACAGCATCATTTAGCATAAGAGGTAATTTTGGAGATCTCCAGGTCAACCTTCTGCTTGGAGCAGGACCAGCCTTAAAGTAAGATTAGGGTGCTTAGAGCTATATCCAACTGGGATTTGAAAAACTCAGAGGATGGCAAATCCACCATCTTTTCCCTCTTGTCCTTCCACTGGCACATCTGGCAATGTGGCTTTACCTTCCACATAGCCCCCATTTGGGTAGTAGAAGTCAGTGGTTAGATAGTCCCCCTCATGAGCTTTCTTGTCCCTTTGCAAACCAACCCAGCTCCCTCAGACCCTGTCCATTTGTCAGATGGTCCAGTTCCCTTGGGCAGCTTCATTCTTCTGCCCTGGAGTTGCTCCAGTTTGTCAGTGTCCCTCTTGCAAATGTGAAGGACCATCCTGAAGCAGCCTGAGGAGGGAGAGCAGGTGTCTCTTTCTGCTTGTAGAAGCTCGAGTCTTTGAGTGTTAGTGTTGGGGTGTGCATGCACAGCACCAGCATTTGTCCATGTGTGTACACAGTGTCACAGGGCAGCTGTGCATCCGCCTCTCAGGTAAATATTGACTCAGAAGTTTAATGGGTGCAAATTCACTCAAGGCCCTGGAAATGTGGTGGTTTTTGTAAGCAGAGCTTTCCTGCAGGTGTGCTTTGTGAATGCCATCCACACTGAGTCCCAGGGACGTCTGTGCATGGTCCTCCTGCAGCAGCTCTGCACCTTAGTAGGCACAGATCCTCCTTCCCATTATTGCTGGAGAAGATGTTTACAGTCAGGTTTAAACCTGGTCAGGTAGCTTCTTGATTACTCACTTCTCAGCTATTACTCTGCTTCAGTAACCCTGAAGCTCAGGGAGACAGGGTGTACCAGGCAGTAGCCAAGTCTGGAAGACAACAGAAATAATTTTCTGCTCTGGTGATGTTGCCAGAAGGCAACACATCACTGCTGTGACGTCACTAGCATGAGGCACAGGCTTCAGAGCATAAAAAAGAACACCCATTACTCAAGGGGACAACAGGTGCTTTCAAAGGAGTCAAGTGAAAAGGGACATCTCAAAACTTTTACCTGCTTGCTGTCTTGGGGATATGGTAGGCAAAACGTTGTGTGACTGCAAATCAACTGTGCCTTTTGAAATATTGGGATTGTGGCTTAATGAGCAATCCCTCTGGTGTCTTCATAAGTCTTGGTACTGTAGTGTTAGTGGACTGGGCAGGGTAGAGCCAAGGCTGGGTCAGTGACTGCCCCAAGCTACAGAGGCGGTGGCAGCAGCAGCAGCAGCAGAAGCAGCAGAAGAAGTAAGCCCTGAGGTGATGGTTCTCAGCTGGCCACATCCACTCCTCATTTTATTGCAAGAACTACATCAAGCCTCTGTCATAAGGAGCTTTGGTGCTGCAGCCAAGGGTGCTTGGATGCCTGACACAGAAGGAAAAGGGGTGTTGGGTAAAGACCTCTTTGGTGTTAATCTCCAAGCTGGAGCTGTAGTCTTAAAAAGAAGAGGAAGCGAAGCAGTGTAGTTTGCTATGGGGAATGAAGATGTAAATCTGGATTAACATAGGGTGAGGTGCTCAAAGGTCTGACCCAATCAGACTCAGGCAAAGTTTGTTCCCCAGCTATAGAAAACTATTACACAAATGTAATAAAACAAGGTTTTACTACAAGTCAAGGGCAAGAATCACCAGCTGTTTATGCCACCCAGCTCCCTTTATTCTGAAACAATTTAAGGACTGCTTAGGTGGCTCGAGAAAAAGATATTCAGGTCAGGTTTGAAAAGCAGAATTTGTTCCAAGCATCAACATCTCCTTTTGAGACCCTTATGTAAATCCCAAAAGCAAGGCAGAGAGGTGAAATACAAACTCAGCTGATCTTCCCCATAAGCTCCACATCTGGATCCACAGGACCCAGCTGGGATCCCCTGGGTTGTGTTGGGACAAGTAGCTGTGTCTGCACCAACACCCCTGCTGGATATAGGTTACAAGGCCCAAAATACGTGCACAGCCACCATGAGCCATGGGCCCTTGCTCTCTGCCCAGGGCAGGGTGGCCAGTCCCGCCCAGCTTGGCAGCCTGGAGAACCTCACCAAGGCCTATCTGGTTCTGTGTCCTCCTCCTTCCCCAAACGTACCCCCAAGGCCAGGTTTTCCTGCTTCACCCCAAAAGCTTATTTTTCACATTTTAAAACAAACAGAGTTATGTCTGTTTTGATTTCTAGAAGAAGGTTAGAGGGAGGTCAGAGCTGACATCTGGGCTGGAGATAACATTCTTGTCTAATTAGCAAGCCCTGGATAATGAGGGCCTTCCTGTCCCATCCCCCTGCCCTGATGTGAGAAAGGACAGCCAGCGCGGCTGGTGCAGAAATGGGGCAAGAGAACACTCTGTGGGGCAGCATTTAATCTTCTAGTGTCCCCAGCCCAAGCTCGTGGGCTGCTGCTAAGTGCCCATGGGCGATGGCTGGAGGCTGCTCCTCCTTCATCTTTATGAGGACACCATCTGCAGGTGCTCAGCCTCTGCAGACTCTTTCCAAGGCATTGGCCATGGCTTTCCAAAGTGCCAACGGTGCTGACATTCACCCTCTCTGCAAAGCAGGGTTTATGGATTTAGACACTCTGGGTGCTACCTGTGCTGCTGTGCGTGTGGCAAGAGAAGACACTGGGAGACACAATATTGGTGGGAGACAGATGAGATAAGATGAGGACAGTGAGGTTCCTGAAGCATGGCTGGGCTATCTGCTGCCTTCCCGTCAGCCTAGGGAGCTGTACATTGGCAGTTCCTTCCCTGCTCTCGGGAACTGGGTCATTTATCAGGACAGTGCAGCCCGCCGGGCTGACACGATGCAGCTGTTTGTGCACAGCAGTCCCGCAAAGAGGAAGTGGCCACGGCCGGACCCAGCTTTGGCTGGGATGCTGGGCTGAGGGGGCAAAGGGGCAGAAGTGCTGGAGAGAGGAGACCCAGTTTGTGAGGCTCCTGCAAGAGACATATTGTAGACATAGCCCCCTCAGCAGGACAGGGAGACGCTGGAATAAGGCCTGACTCAGCTGGGACAGAGGCTTCCCGGCTGAATCACCCGAGCCCTGTGCCTTCCCTGCAGCTCCCCCACTGTGGGCTGCCGGCGCTTTTGCAAAACCCTGAGAGATTACAGGCACAGGCAAGCGTGGCTAGGGGCTGAACTGCTGAACTGCCAGGCACTCTCCAGGTGAGATTATGACAGTGGGTACATCCAGTCCATGGAAAACCCCGGCTGACCCCCCTTAGCAGAGCCGGTGACACACCAGCCTCCTTGCCTCGTCAGCTCCATGGCAGAGGGATTTGCTGCCAGCAGCCTCAGATTCCACCCTCAACGGAAATGCCACAGTCTGTTGATTCCTTGGAGGGGACGTGACCATCATTCCTGGCCTCAGTATAAAACCCCAGGGAGGGAAGAGAAAAAGAGGCAGGACAACAGAGCTTGGGATATAACAGTGGCAGAACTTAGCCATCATGACCCCAGCTGCAAGCTGGAGAAATGAAGCTGGGAACAGTGCCCTTGGGTCAGTCATGTGCTTCTGGCCACGATGGGCTGGACACAATGTCACAGGGAGGCACAGCATTGCGGGGGAGCAGCAGAACAGGGAGATGACAGCAGCCTAAGGAGTTTGCTTGCAGACATGGCCACATGCTGCCAGTTTCTGTGCCACAGGCTCCAGTGAGACCAGCAGTGATGGGCCCCTTGTGTTCCTGTATCTTTTCATCTCAAGGATGCTGCCAGCCTCTGCCTTCATGTGCAATGCCAGACAGATTAAGAAAACCTCAAATGTGCTTCCTCCTGAGAGTTGCCAAAAACCTAAGAACAGAACTTGATCCCAAGGCCAGGGAAAGGGGAACGAGAACTAAATAGGGTTCAGACAGGTACAAGGGGGTTGGAGTGTGGGCAACCGGACAGTTTAGCATGAGAAATGCGGTGGTAGGTGCGACAGCAGCAACCTTTAATCTTGCCTGAGCTCTATGAAAAGCTTCCACGCTCCTGTCAGGACTTTAGGATGAAGCCCTTGGGACCTGGCCTGGCTGGGAAGGGGAAGCTGGATCTCCTCAGGTAGTGAGCTAAGCTGAAATAGCTAGGCTGAAGGATCTGCCCCTTGAGAGCAGACCTGGCAAGCAAGAAAGAAGAATGCGGGGGTTTTGTCTTGCAGCTTCCTGCCAAGAACTGGCACAGCCATAAACATGAGCGCCGAACAATAGGGTCTCCTGTCCAGCAGCTGCTAAAGCTGTCACCTGGGAAGCTTCCTGCAATCAGCCAGTGGCAGGACAAAAAGGAGCTCCCACATGCTTTCCTGCAATTTGTTATATGTCTGATCTCTGTTATGCTCAGTGCCTGTCGTCCTCCCTTCCTCTGGAGCCATCTCACGCTCCAACAGGAGGATGTGATTATGACCAACCCCTGGTGCAGAGGAGGCTCTTATTGTTCAGCCTTGGTTCTCCAAGCAGCAAGAAGTGCTTCTCTTTATGACTTCTGAGTCACTCTATAGCCTCTCCTCAGAAAGTATTTCCCTTGGGCTGGTTCTGCAGGCACTGGGTGGACTTCCCAGAGAAGCCTTAAAGATCCACAGTCCTCTGCAGATCCTCTCTGCCTGCCACGTGTTGAAGCACCAGGGCTTACAGTGACTAGAGCTGGCAGGACACTGCCACTGGCTTCTTTTTCAGACCACTGCACCTTTCCAAGGCGTTAATCTCTGGGTCTGAACAGTGCCATGCTGGATCTCTCCTCACGGGTAAGTATTTTTAGAAAGTTTGAGCTCAGACTATGCAGTCACTTCTGAGCTATGCCAGGACGAAAACAACCACTTCTGCCTGAACAATACCAGCACAGAACAAAAAGCCACTGTAAATGAGGTTTTTCAGCATCACTCAAAACTAGCCAAGCTTTGAAAGATGAAACTTGCAGTCAAAAAAAAAAAAAAAAAAAAGAAAAAGGTTCCTAGTGAACAAGTGAACAAAAAGAGCTTTGACAATTTACTTAAAAAGCTGGATTAAAGCAAAGCTATGTTATATAAATACCAGCAGGCGTGCTGGAGCTTGCATCACTCCATCTCCAACCTGGCCGCTGTGACAGCCAGACCCAGGGCTGGGTTTGTTACCTGCTACTGCCTGTGCCATGGCCCTGCGGGTAAAGCCACCTGCAGGGAAAGGAGCTGTGCAGTCCCTGCGCCCGCGGCTATGGGCGCTGCAGGGAAGTGTTACTGCCTCTCGATGGAGCAACCCCGAGGAATGCAGCTCCTCTCCTTCCCCAGGCCATGAAGCTCCATGTGCAGAGCCCGCCGGGACAAACACCCTCTCACTGACAGCTGTGGGGCACTGGCATGGAGGAGCTGCTGCCACGCGGGTGACCAGAGGTCACCATCTCTGGAAAACACCGATTTCTTCGGTGCATGCTGTACCCCCTGGATGACTTGAAGTCAGTATTTCTGAGGACTCTCACTGCAAAAATTTCCTGTTTTTCAGGAAATTGCTCAACCACTTGTCCACTCGCAAGAGAGATGGAGCCAGGGTGCCTTTAGCATCAGAGCGAAGAGAAGTGTGTAGAGGCTGAGAAGGGTACAGGGAGCTCAGCCTTGCCTTGGGTGGGAGAGTCAGCAGGCTTGCTCCTGTCCTTTTCTGTCAACAGCTGCAGCTGCTGGGGACATCTGTGAGTCACAGAAATTCCTGGCACTCTCCAGAACAGAGAACAAAAGTATGGGAGTAGATAAACACATATATATACGTATACACCTGCCGGGACCTTATTTCACAGACCTTATTTCATGCAGGCCATGGAGAAAAACCGTAAATTTTAGTGCATTTTATTGTGACTTTTGAATCGTGAGAACCTAGGAAGTCAATGTGAGGTGGGAAGTTGGGTGCTCCCCTGTTGCAGGCAGCTTCCAGCTGTCCACCCTCAGGACATGAGCAGCTCCAATGTCCCTCTCTGGCCTCTCCTTGTAGGATGTTTCCCTGTCTCACTGCCCACTCTTGGGCAAGGGACCCCTTGCCATCAGGAAGGCAGCCACAGGGTTTCTCCTCACTCCATTCCCACTGGGATGTGGGCAGATGCATTTTCAATCTCTCCCTGTAGGCCTCTCGTTTTCACCCATTTGGCTCCTTTGGTCTAGGAAATTTGGGGTTTCCCCTGCTGCTCCTGCCTCCATCCTTCCCTGGCTGGTAGAATACAGAGAGTAAAAGCAACCAGGCATGGCTCAGCACAGCAGCCCCCTCCAAACTACATCCAGCCTGTGGCTAATCACTCTCCTGAGAGCTGCAGTCTTTGGTTTTATGTGAAAGGTTTTATGGAGAAAAGTGTTGCCGAAGTTACAGAGCTGCAGAGGCAGAGAAACCAAAAAGCTCACAAGGGCACCCCATGTCCTTGAAAAGAGCAGCAAGACATGGCAGAACACCACCCCTGTGTGGTGATGGATGGTGTCCTGGTTTTGACTGGGACAGAGTTAATTGTCTTCCTAGTATCCAGTGCAGTGCTCTATGTTGGATTTAGTATAAGAATAATTCTGATAACATACCAATGCTCTACTTCTTTCTAAGCAGTGCTTACTTTAAATCAAGGATTTTTCTGTTCCCTATGCTCTGCCAGTGAGGAGCTACACAAGAACCTGGGAAAGAGCATGGCTGGTAGAGCTGATCCAAAATGGCCAAAGGGATTTCCATATGCACAGGACATCGTGCCCAGTATATAAACTGGTAGAGTAACCTGGAAGGAGCTAATCACTTCTCAGGGACAGGCTAGGCATCAATCAGCCAATCGATGAGAAATTCTATTTTGCATCACTTGTTTTTCTTGTGTTTTCTTTCTTTTTGTAGTTTCCCTTTTCATTATGAGGATTATTATGTTATCCTTATATTTTACTTTATTCAGATTATTAAACTGTTCTTGTCTCAACCTATGGTTGTGCCTTTTTTCCCCCTGATTCTCCTCCCCACTCCACCAGGAGAGGTGTGAGTGAGCAACTGCCCAGTCAACTTGTCAACTGGGGTTAAACCACAGCTTGAGTGTGTTGCAGGGGCAGGTAAGAAGGACAACAGACTAGATCACCTGTTACAGTCTCGTTTTGGTTTGGAAATCAAGCCTATGGTAGTTTTATCTTATCTTTTTATTGACTAGACTATTGCAGCTGCTGTTACTCTTTAACTTGCAGCAAACTCACAGCAAACACTTGCCACAGTTTAGCAGTAGTTTTGAACAACACAGAGCTTAACATTGCTGCTAACAGCCTTGCAGGGCTGGAGAATTTAAGTGCTGATTCTGTCTGAATTCTGTAATTACTTGGATGAGAAAAAGGAGGTGTGTGAGGGGAAGCTCAAAGTGATTAACAAACTGTTCGGGCCAACAGCCTGACTGGGCTGGTGAAAGGCCCTGCCTAAGGCAGTGGGGACCATTTCCCTGTTGACATGGAGCTGGTCTTTGTTTTCTTCTTTGCACAGGAGGAATTGTATTTATTGATAAAGCAAAGGATTTATTGGCCAGGCTGCCAAGGTCAGACCTCACTGGAAACAAACTGGCCCAAACTATCCCCTTCAAAGGGCCACATACACACAGCCCACTGTCTGCTACAAGCCAAGCAAGTTTTCCTGAGTTTTCAATCCTCTACCAGCTCTTGAAGCTGCTCCTGGCATAGCACCTCTAGTAGAGAAGACAGCAAAGCTCTCCCCTCCCTCTTTGCAGATACTCACTATGAGCCAGAGCAGCTGGAGATTAACTCGGAGTTCAGCAGGCAGGCACAAACATCTTGGGGAAAGGAACAGCTGTGTTAGGGCTTGATTCAAGTGCAAAGCCAACAGAAACGAATGGAAAACCTCCACTTGCTTGGAATCAGGCACCTTGGACAAGACTGTGAGGACAGAGGCAATGTGCCTGACCCGTGGGGGAACCTTGGCATTGGGTTCAAAACACGCATGGGGAAGAGAAGTGGGCTTAGCTGAGCCTTGCTCCCCTTGGGAAGGCACTGATTGCCATGTCCTCTTAAAATAGAAACAAGGAACATTAAGAGCTGAGAAAGCTACTGTAACAGACAGGCTTGGGTAGGAGAGAGCAAATGCTGGACACATCGGAGGAGGATTCAATGTGCTTAACTCCAAAAGGGAAAACAAACTGCATCCTTGCTAGAGAGAGGAAACATTTTCCCAGCTGACATGGAAAGAACAGCTACTGCTGAGGAACTACCCATTGCTTCAGCTCCCTTCAATCGGGAAAGACCAACATCACATTCAGGTGGCATGAAAATTGCTGTGCAACCCCTCTTTAACCACTACATAAATACACTGCTGGCACTGCTTGCTGCTTGCACCTCCTGTTATTAACACCGCTGTGGGAATCCCTCTAGCCTTCCCCAGCAGTTGGCAAACAGGGAGCTGACTTAAAAACTTGGCACAGAAAATATCCTTTTGCTCTGAGCCCTGTCCTGTGGTGGAAACCTTGTAAAGTGCTTGAGGAATCTCAACCTGTCCCCAAACCCCTCCTCCTACTGTCCACCTGTTACACTGTTCTGAAGGATTTTACAGAGCACCACGTACATGGGTCTTCAGTATTTATCTCAAAGAAACAGTTGTGGCTTTCACATAATGCACCCTAAAGTGTGCTGGCACTTTAACAGCTGAGTGACACTTTAACTCTGCTTTTCCTTAGAAGGAAGCAATAAAATAACTATTTCATACTGCCTCTTAATTACACAATGCAAAGTCACTGTGTTTTTTCCTGTTCTGTAGGATGGTAAGGCAAGAAAGTCGATTATTTTCGGGTATGTGACACTGTTCCCCTACTTTTCCTGCTTGTGCAGGAAAATGGAGTCTTTACTAGAAGTGTTTACTGAGCAGGAACACCAAAAACTGCAGGGGAAATTGCCCAGCCTGAAACCCAAGGAGGTCAGGAGCAGCACAGCCTCCATGATCTCTGGAATAAAATGAAATGCCAGTTTTTATTGATTTTAACTGACCAGCAGTTCTTTACCAGATTACATCCAAGTGACATCACCTCTAGCAGCGTGCCAGCGGTGAGATCAGCCCAGTCTGAATGGGAGGCACCCACCTCAGGGGACCAGTACTACCTTGTGCTGTGGCCCAGGCTCCAGGGTGACAGAAGCAGATGGGAGCAATGATACCAGCCAGCAGCATTGCAGTTGCAGCAGGACTTGGATCACCACTCCCCTGGCTCCTTCAAAGGTCATAAATTGTTACTGCAGAGGTGCAGAAAAACAATTACCTGGCTGCTCATATGCCAGGGAGGTGAAATGGAGCAAAGCCAAAGCAGATTTAGGAGTGACTGAAGGAAACAGAAGCTGTGGCAAACAAACAAAAAAAAAAAAAGCAGCAGCTTGTACATGAGCTTGTACATGGTTATTAAGCACTTACAATGTTCTCATGCAGCTTAGATAAGCAAGCTGGAATTAAACAGTACAGTAGTCATCAGTGCTGGTGCTGTACTCTGCCTGCAAGCACAGGAGGAGGCTGGGAGCACTCAGAAGCCAGGCTGAGAGGAAACAGGTGTATGTGAGGAGAAGGAGGAGGAGGAAGAAGTTGGAAGGGCTGAAGGCTGCTCAGATAGAAGCACTGGCACTTTTAGTCCAAAGGTCAGGGCAATTGAAGTTAAAAGGCTGCCTTCTGGCAGGGCTCACCTATGTGAGCACATTTAATTATTCACAACAGGGAGAGAGAGGATCTCAGGCTACAGAGAGAGGGGAGGAGTGAGAAAAGCACAGGGGGAGCGAGCACAGCTCAGGTTCTTTGTGTGCAATGAGCACCTGTTCATCTGTGCACGAGAGGTGAATCCTCCCTCTGGCCCCCTGTATCCAGCAGCACTGAAAGTCCCACGGAAGGAATCCCCTATTTTGTTTTTTTCAGCACATTACCTTTTAGTAGGGATCAAGTCATAACCTGTACTTTCCCAACCCATCATTAGAAACTGTGCTGCTGATACTCCCAACTCACCTCTCCGGACAGATTTGTGAGAATCAAGTTTTATTCTCCTGGCTAGACAGCAGTGACTGATAAAAGTTCTCTACTGCAGACATACAAAAGGAGATCCATAAAATACTTCTCCCAATTTTCTCTTATAAAATTATGATGGGAGCCCATGGATTTGTGGAGGAGTTGTACCTGTCCCATTAACAAAAAGACACAGGAAGAAAGAGACAGGTTTCACAGACAAGGCAGAGGCATTCTGAGCTTTAAACAAACCCACCCAGGGCAGGTATGTACCATCATCTTGCAGGGAGCAGCTGCCCTCTGCTCTGGGCTATCAGATGTGAGGCAAAGACAAAAACATTCCTCCTCTTAGCTCAGCAGCAGCAGCTCTGCATGTCAGCTCTTGGCTGATAAACACAGACTCCTAATTCCAGCCACATTCCCTGTTTTGAGAATAAGCAGCCCTGCTCCTTAGCGCCCTTTACAACTACTGCTGCTCGTGAGAAGGGGGAGAAGGAGAGAAGGGTTACATTTTCCATCTCCTAAAAACACCAAAACAGAAAAACCCCCGGGTTGTACAGGGCAGGCAATTGACCTGCCCTCAGCTCTCCCAGGCAAGGAATGCACAACATGGACGTGTCCAGAGGCAGAGATACAGCCACCCTTTTACTTCAGGCTCCAATGAGTTTCTTGAGGAATGCCTCCAGCTGATCCTCATCCTTTATGCCCACGAATTTATCCACAACGTCTCCGTTCTTCATAGCCAGCACAGTTGGCACTGCTGACACCTGGGGCAAGAGAAACAGGGAGACAGGTGAGCAAAGCCTGCAGGAAACCACCTGCACCTGGTTCCCCAATGGAAGTCTAAGGAATGGCTACAAGGGAGCTGAGCAGGCACTGCTCTAGGATGAGATGTCCAACCACAGAACAGGCCAGCTGAGCTCCAGGTTCCCCCCTCTCTGCACTAACACCATTCTGCTCAAGTTAAGGCTGAGCTGCTTTCTGAGTTTAAATAAGACTCAGATTTTTAAAGAGAAAACCACAGCTAATAAAAAAAAAACATCTCGAGTACAAATACTTCTCCTTCCCATTTGTCCTATCATAAATGAACACATCTAGGACACATATTAGACATAGTGACCTTTGTACATTTTATGGCCAGGGCAGCATCAGACTTGGACCTGTGTTTTTCTCCAGATAGGACTGGAGCTCTAATCCTAACCCGCCCCACCACTGCACAGGCAGATTTCCTGCTCCGTCGTATTATGGCAACGCCAATACTCTCCAAGTCTTCCTCCTTTCCCACTTCTGTTTTCAGTGGTTTATCTGGTCAGAAACCAGTGGTCGTTCACTGCAGATGCCTGACGATTAGATGAGAAGTGAAAAAGTCCCTCTGACCAGAGCTAGCAGGCAGCTGTGCTGCTCCAGGCACTCCTTTTTTAGCTCAGAACAGAGTTTTCTGGGAATTATCCAAGAGAACAGTGTTGGAAATGGCAATACTCCCCAGGGACTTTCTGGTTGACTGGTGACAGCAGAGACTCCAGGGACATGACTGAAAGAATGAACAACCAGAGCTTGGAGACCTGCAGCCATGGAAGATCTGATCACACTTCTGACCCTGCAGCTTTGATTCCCTTATCTCTGCGAAATCTTCCCCCAAAACACATCCTGTCCTTATCTTGCCTGCTGATGCTCCTCCAGCCTGCAGGGCCTTCCCGTGTGCCAGCCCTGCTGCCAACAAAGATCTGCAAATCCCTCTTGAAACCCATCAGAGGGCTGGCTTTTCTCCCACAGGGAGCCTGAGATGAAAGGGACATTTTGTCTTCCCTTCCCACCCAGTCCCAACCAGGCAGTCCAGCGTGGCTCCCCACAATGTCCTTTAGGGCTTGTGCAGTCTCATCCGAAGGGAGGGGAGCGTCAGGGCTACTCAATGCACAATCTTCAGCTCCTCCTAGTGACTGCAGGGAGCAGAATCAGAGGGCTTGGGCCTCAGCACGGGCGATGGTGCCAACACATTCCCTTGCGATTTTAGGAGAAAGGATGCATTGCATTCAGCTGCTCCCTCCCCAAGAAGCACAAACCTCCACTGAGCCTCCCTCTGGTTTGCACAGTGGGTTAATATCGAGCAGAGCTGTTCCAGTCCCATCCAAAAAAACCAAGAGCTGGCCCCTATTAGGGCCAGGGTGAGGAACTGGCAACTCTTGCAAGCTCTACGCAGAAGCAGCCAACACCACGCTGCCAGGCCCTGCAGGCTGACCAGCACACCCACGAGCTTCACACCGCCTTGATTCCTCTGTCTCTTTTCCTCTTCGTGCTGGTGAGCAAATCTCAAAGAGTGGAAGGTCTGGGGCTGGCGCTGCAGAGCCAGATGAGAACTGGGGGCACAGCTCCCAGGAGTCCCCTGCTCAGAAAATACGATGTTTTTGTCAGCTTCCTTCCTGCCAGCTGCAGCAAGGGCAGCCTGTTAATGGAGCACATATTTTGTTTTGCTGGTTGAGAAGCAAATGTCTTGGGAATTTCTAGAATGCAAAGTTGAGGGCACTTTTTCTTTTTTTGGGTCCCATCTGCACTGAAACTAAACAAACTTTTCTACTCTCTGAAGAATATTTCTACAGAAAAAAATCAGTCTGCTTTTGATTAGGGTTGACCACACAGATAAATAAACAAACATGGCCATCCAGGTTATTCCTGGCAACACCTGTACCAAGGGAATTCTCTCCCATCTGAAACTTTTATACAAGCTCAGATGGCACACAACAGAGCAGAGGGAAGGATTTCACCCGGGCCTCTGAGTGAGGAGGTGACAAGATGGAACTTCATTGATGAATGACCATGCCTGTACCAGCAGCTCTCCTGAGCTGCCCACCCACGGTGGCTAGAGAAGGGGCTGCCCCTTCCTGGTCACCACACACAGACGCAATTGGCTAAGGCAAGAGATGAATCTAAAGAATTTTAAGAGGCTGCAGATAAACGAAAGTATTTATTCTCCCTTTCTGCTATCGAGGCCATAGGTCAGGAGCTGGCTGGAGTAGGGGAGAAAGGCCACAACCAGAGATGAAAGGTATTAGACAAAATGGAGAGCCCCCAGAGAAAGCACTTTTGTGCTGAACATAACAGGACAGGGAAAGGCACTGGGGACATTCCTAGTTGCAGGAAATGCATCCGTGCTTTGTGCTAAGGTGGGATGGCTGAGAGCCAGGGGTAGACAGCCGCTTGTATAAAGGAATGCACCAGCATTCCTCAGCTCTTCCAGGGGGTCTCCCCCTCCCTCGGCCTTCCCTTGTGCAGTGGAGGCTGCTGAAGAAGACCTTGTGCAAGCAGGCAGCAAGCTGGGGCTGTGTGTGTGCGTGGGCAGGGGAATAAACACGGATGGAGTGAGACTTCCTGAAATCTAGTGAAAGAGTTGTGGGGGTGGCATGGACACTAAAAACCCCCAAACAAAGACTTCCTCAGCGTGCAGACATCTGATCCCCAGTGGAATGGCTTTAAAATAAATGTTTTCCAATCCCTCCTAAATATCACCTTTGGTTCTCCTGATCTCTCACAAACACTCTATTTGGTCCCTCTTTGATCTCCACTTGGTGCCTATCCATCAGCTCTTTCTCCTTACATGGCAACTTCCCAGAAGATGGAGCAAAACCAAGCACATGCTCAGCACGTGAACACAACATCTGCCTCAGAAAGGATGCTCCAAACTACAAAGATCTGAGCAGAAAATTCTCCTATCTTCCTACCTGTTTGCAGCTATGGTACTTGCAGACTGTCTAGGGATGGTGTTTTAGCCATGGGGATAATGACCAAGACAACATATACAAACCACTCCAAAAGTGGAGGAGGGCCTCTTGCAAAACAAAAACGTCATCATGTTTGTTTATAAGGTCCCAGACTGAACTGCTAGAAGCTGACCCTTCCCTGCAGTCTCAGTCCTACCTGCACACAAACACACAAAGCAGGCAGTGCTCCCTCAGCACCTGTGGGGAGAGGACACGCAGCACGTCATCAAACCTACTCAGGTCTTTCAGCCTCTTTTCACAGACCTTTCTCTGCATGCACATGCCCTGCTTGTCGTTTTCCACTCATCTGAGATTATCCTCCTGTAACCCCAGCTAATTCTATCTACTGGAAGGCTTGGAACAATACGTGAGTTGAGCTAATAATCTCTATTCTCTTCTCCTTAGCGTGGTTGCTATCAGAGATTTCCCTGCATCTATTAGGATTTACACACTTTTAGATCATCACTAAAACCACCTTATCCTCTTCAATTTCTCACCAGCACACTCTGAGCTATGCAGCCTTTTGTGCTTGCAGCAGCCAACCCTGCTCAGGAGCCAGCAGCCATCTTTGGCATGAGGTATATCTGCCAGCATGCTTCCACCCTGGAGAGCACCGGAGACTCATACTGAGCCTGTGGGAGCTGCAAGTCATGACTGTGGCCACCAGCTGTTTGGGCACACTACCACAGCACAGGCAAAAAGGTCTCCCTGGGGAAAGAGTGGGAGGGAACAAGCTGTTTCCACTTCCATCTCCTTCAGGCTCGGCAGGGTGTGGGAATGGAACACAGCATCTTCTCCAGGCTCAACAAAATGACACCTTGCTCAGGAGATGGTTCACACTTTTCAGGGCAGCTTGAGGAACTTGCTGTGCTAGTTGTCAGGGTGGGAGCAGGACTTCATCTGCAGAGGGGGAGCAGAATCCATCTGCGTGATACCCAAGTGAAAACAAAGCATTTTTTTCCCTGTAAAACATAACAGCAGGATGTCCCAACTCCATGGGCAGAGTGGTTGTTTACAAGGAGAGACAACAGAGGCAAGCACGGCCCTCAGAGGAGCTTTTGTGTTTCTTAAACTAGCTAATCACTGACTGAGGGGACAAATAAATGAATAATGTAAACGAAAGCCATGGCCTTCTCCAGTTATCCCACTCCTTCCTGGGAGAAAGTCAGCACAGGGAACACACCCAGCAGTAATGCCATACACCAATGTAAGCACCAAGGTCCTCTCCTTTCAAGAGCAGGACACAAGCTCCTGTTGTTTATGTGGACAGGCTTCTGCCTGTCCAAACAAAACTCACTGTGTCTCCTTGTGCTGCAACTTAAGGATGGGGACGTTATGACCTAGAGCGTGATCCTGAACAAGGAAGGGAAAGAGAAGGCAGGCTGGTTGCACAAAGAACCACGTAGCACAGAAGAGAGGGCATTGGAACTTCATGTTCTTGCCCTGCACCTGAACAGCCCCAGCTGGCAGCAAAATGCTGTGTGTGGTCCAGGCTCCTCAAGGCCAGGGAAGTGTTTATACTGACAGACACCTGCAAGGCCTAGAGGATACCTCCCTGCAGAATTAGAGGTGGGGGTGCTGGGCATGACCAGCAGAGCTGGAGCAGAGCCAAACAGCAAAATCCACCTACTGACAAGTGACCCAATGGATCAGGAACATGTAGGCTCAGGGCTTCCCCTCCCCTCCAATGCTGCTGCTGTGCAGGCACAGCTCTCCCCGGGGAGGCACCTTTGCACTGCCAGCTAAATAAAGTCTTTGCTCTTCCACTTCCTACCTCGTACTCAATAGCAAGGTCTGTGTGATCATCAATGTCCACTTTGGCCATCAGCACCTTCCCCTCCAGTTTGGCCACCAGCTTCTCTAACCTGGGGCCTAGGATCTTGCAGGGACCACACCACCTGATGGAGCAAGAAAAGAGAGGGGACATTAGGAGAGGCAGGTGCAATCATGGAAGGCATGCTGGTACACCTTTACCACCAATGCTGTTCCACTCAAGAGCCAGCCTGGAAATACAATTCCTGAACCACGGCTCAGAAAAACACTTTTCTTATAAAGGAGCTGTCAAAGGTTAAGGAAGCTCTGTATCTGATTTCAGGGCTCAATTAATTGTCATCTTCTCCCTGGATGATCTCAGCTAATGCTCACTTTGATTTGTCAGTTGGTTTATTTAGAACAGAAGGTTTTTGGCTGTTTTGTGCTCTGTTGCCCCAAATCAGCTATAACAGGCTCACATAAGAGTACTGGAGGACTACGAAAATACCTGAAAAACCCAAAGATAATCAGTACTGTTAACAGAGCAGATAATATCTAGGAGTATTTTTACTGGCAGGTGGGTGACAGCATTTTTATTGATGACACTTGTGGTCATTGGTGTCACATGACTGTTATTAACACATAAAGATATTTGCTATAAACAGCCTCAAAACCACACAGCTTTAAGAAACATGGAATGATACACCATAACAATACTGAGGCATAGCAAGTGCAGAGCTCATCATGGCTGTTAGTAAATTTTAATGTTTCTAAGAGGACTTTTCATCCATGAAGCCAAATAGGGCAGATATCAGAGCTTTTTCCTGAGGCATCTTTTGTAGGATGATGCAACCCTGGGGCTGGGGTGACATCTGAGCACCTGGGAGGTGCAGCTATGGAATCCTAGGGAATGCCTTCCTGGCTCTCCTGTTTGACACTGCTGCAGGGTGTGGCTCTGAGGGGAATCTTCTGGATTGAATCAATTGGGAATCAATCTGGATTGAGCCTGATGGGCAGAAGCATCTTTCAACACCAGACTCAACATCTTAGGAAGCCCTCAGGCATGCTCCTCTATGGTGTGCCCAGAGTGCCACTACATCAGGAAAGTCACAGGGACACACCGGCACGGGTGATGGTGGAGAGGGCTGCAAGAGCCATGGGTGGAACTTACTGTGCGTGGAAGTCCACCACAACGGGCTTGGGGCTGTTCACGACTCGGTCCTGGAAGTCGCTGCCATCCTGCACGTTGAAAGTGCTCCTGCGGCCAGCTGAGGTGCCAAAGGCCCTGCCGTGGGATGCCAGGGTCCCCCGCGTAGGGAGGGACAGCAGCCGCTGGAGCGCCAGCCTCTGGGCCATCTGTGGGGAGAGTGGCTGTTTGGGCGGGTGCACCCCATGACTGTCCCACTGCAGCAGCGCCCTGATCCGAGTCCCCTCGGTAGGACAGCCCCCAGGCCAGGAGGTGTCCAGGAGAAAAGCTTATGGGATATGACATGAGAGTGCTTCCTGCCCTAGGCCCTGGCCCCCTCTGCAGCTCCGGCCCCACAGCCATGGGGCAGCCAGCTGGACCCCATTTCCTTCCCGTTTACAGGAGACAGCTCCAGGCACAGGGCCCCCGTTTCCCTCAGCCCTGCAGAGCAGAACTGCCCCCGCCGCCCATTCCTCCCCACCCACAGGGCCGCGGGATTCCCGCTGCTCCGATACCGCGGGGCTCTTTCAGCTGATGTCCCAACAAGTGGAACAGGGTCCCCGGCCCCCCAACCCTGTGGGGTAGAACAGGCCCAGACGCCGACGCCTCGCTGCTCCCCGAGCCCGAGAGCAGGAGGATACGGCCGGAAGGGCCCCACTCCACCCGCCGGGCCCGCGCCCCGCCCGCACCTTCCCGGGCACGGAGGTGACCGCACAACCCAACTTCCGCCCTCCTCCCCGCCCGCCTGCGCTGATTGGCCGCCTCCACCGGAAGGCTACTGCAAACGGGCCGGCCGCCCTCCCAGCCGATTGGCTGTCGCCACGAGAGCCGGGCACCTCTGATTAGCTACCGTACCTGTCCTTTAGGCTATCTCGCCCCGCCCCTAGAGGGCACGGTCGGATGCGTCACGCTGGGCAAACCCTGGCTGCTGATTGGCGGCGGAGCCCTCCAATGGGCGCAGCGGACGCACTACGAGCCGTGGCGCGGGCCCGGCGGCCCCGACGCCGCTCCCGGTGCCACTCCCGGCGCCGGTGCCTCCGGCCGGCAGCTCCCCTCAGCTTGAGGCTAGCCAAAGGGTTGCATGGTTCACCTGCTTCTTTAAGCTCTCCTGGAAGCGCACAGTTCTACAATCCCCCGGACAGCAATTAACTCCGTTCCACTACGTTCCTGCCCCGGCAGGGAACCGGGAGCAACCTGCACCCCTAAACTCAGGGGTGACCACAAAACATGCCACCCTCTCCAGCTGCACGTGAACATCTTCCAGCAGCAACATTGCTTGCATAGCCCAGTATTCTCAAAGAGAGTAAGAACGCCCCTGGCACTTCCCTTGACCTCTTCTGCTCCCCAGCCTCTGCCATGAACTGGGATTTTACTAAAACAGCAGCTGAATTCAAGGGACTGGGAGAGGTTTAGGTACATGTAAGGTACAGCCCCCTCAGTTTGGAAGCAAGAGTGTGTATTTTTCAAGAACCTAAAGGGTTGAAAAACGTGTGAAAAGAAAAGCCTGTTCCCTGTCACCCCTCCTCTATTTCCTAGAAATCACAGGGATATCATGAGGTCAAGCTTTAGGCGGGGAATAAAACAGACGCATTTTAAGGAGCATTTTAACATCAAACTTTCTTGATGAGACATAGTGCAAATAGGAGAAATATTTGTCATGCTTTATAAAAGACAGGCTAACCTTCTAGGCTGCTTGGTGTGGGAGAAGAAAAACATGAGGACAGCAGAGCCAAACTCAGTGTAAGTCTCTGTGTCCCAAGCCAGCTACTCATCCATTGTGGAGGAGAGTCCCTTGTAGTGTTCTCTGGGAAATTATAAATTAACTGACCTATACAGTAACTAAAAAAATCATCTTTTCCCACCCAAGCTACGCAATTGCCCTAACTCAAATGCAGGAAAAGTACCAGGAAGTTTGCCTGAAGTACCACTTCAGCATTCAACACAGAAATGAATCTTCAAGTATACACAGCGTACGGCATCCAGAGTCCAGAGAAATGGTACTGGGCTGCCACAGGGCGTGAGGAGGTCACCTCTGAAGGACATGACATCTGAAGTTTCCCAGGCATTCCTGCACTCACTTCTGTGGCCTCTGTATGTCACTGCAGATACTGGTCAGTGAGATAAACACACACACCATCTTCAGGCAACTCTGAGCTCTGCAAGGACAACATGGGAACCTCAGCATCACTGGATTTTGGTCCCTCACTCAGTCCTTCAGAGCATGTTGGTCCTCTTTGTAACAGCAAGATCTGAGCAGGTCTTTGGCAACTCACGATCAGTGGGAGGCACGGGGATGGAAAAAGGACGCTGGAAAGGGCAGAATCCTGCTGTAGATCTCTGTAACAGTACTGTACAAGAGCACCTATGGATCTCAGTGCAGAGCAAGAAAGGTTAAAGCTCATCCTTGGCATTCACAAGATGCTGCAGAGGACGAACTGGTATCCCATGATCTCTTATCAACTGCTCCTGTGACCCATCGTGGCTGTCAGGGGGTCTGTCACCCAAAAAGTCTGTGTGAGTGTAATCCTGGAGCAGCCCAGCCTGTACTGCATGGTGCCGAAGCTCCTGGCTCCCCACCAGTCCCTGCATTCTCACATAACCCTGCTGGCAGGAAGGAGGCAGCTTCTGATGGGTGAAGGCAAACAGGAAACAGGACTCTGCAGGGGAAAGGATCAAAAATTAGAGTCAGCAGAGATACCCTGTAGGGAAATACTCCCATAAACTATCAGAGACTTGTTAAAAACAAAAGGCAGAGAGGATGAGGGAAGATGGCTGGAGCTTCCCACCCGATACCCTGCCCTGGGTGGCAGCACAGTAATCGGCTTAATTCTGCAAAGCTCATGAAACAAAGAGAAGGATCCCCAGTCTGCACACTGAGAGAAAAAGGAGCTGGATTTGAGCTTGCATCCATCTGGCATCTTCTTTGTGGTAAAAGATGGCTTTCCTCTGTGTGCCACACAGGCTTCCTGCAGGAGGGTCCCACACCAGTCTTAAGACCAGGAAGGGAGACAAAAGGAGACAGCAGAGGCTCTTGACTTCTCACATCATAGCATTCCCATTTCCCATGGGAAAGCAATCCAATCACCAATACATGATATCTAGTACACAATGGCACAAAGAAATATTCAGATAATGAAGAAGAAAGGAAAGCAGCTAGAAAAAGGATTGAACCCAACCTTATATGCCTTTCTCTAAATCCTGGCATGCCTGGGCCAGTCTTTTTCTAAAGCTGAACAAGAGTAAGGACTCTTTGGGAGCATACACACAGAACAGCACTTTGTACCATCTGGTGAGTGCATTGAGGAGGTGTGACTAACAGTGAGACAAGCAGCTCACCACAGGGAGATCTCAGCTATTTGCAGAGGAGATCACTCCTGTCACTTATTCCTCACATTCCTCCTCCTCTTCCTGTCACTTCGACCCTGTGCACAAATTACCTGCAAAGAAATTGCGCAGGTCGGTGCTGAGGCAGTTCTCCAAAAACCGCCTCAGTGGCAGGATGTGAGCGTTCGGGGCTGTCCAGTCTGTCAGAAAGTCCTCCACAATGTGATGGATGGCATCTGGCCGGGGCAGAGGCCAGTCTGGGGGACGGAGTTTCATCTCACGCTCTGCCAAGAGAACATTAAGGGAGTCTCTTAGAAGCAAAATGGCATTAAAAAGAGTTGGGGAGTGGAAAGCAGCTGTGACAGCTGTTTCCGCTTTTGTCCTGACCTTTTAATCCGCCACTTTCATTTGCAATCCCCTCTGCTAGCTTTGTCCTCAACAACACTGCCACTGCACAGCTGCCCTCTGTCCCTGCCCATAGCATTCCTGTCTTTTCACTCCTGTTCCCCCCGAACAGGGACTGCCAGATGGGCTAAGCTGTGTTTAATGCTGCTACCCATCATGTTTATTTCTGTGCAAGGCAAACTGGATCCTGACCCTAGGTTTCTGAAGATGAATATTTCAACACACTCATTTCCCAAGGAAGTCTACTCTGAGTCTGTTTGCTGCTGGATAGAACACTCCTCCTGAAAACCTTGCCTTTGGCTGCCTCTATGTCTGTGTGACCTCTCAGACCTGGGCCTGCCAGAGAGCAGCTTTCTCTTGGCAGCAAGATGGCCAAACAACAACTGCCTCATCTGTCAGGCTCTGCAAAATACACACAGGGTGCCAGCCAAAGGGAAGAACTGTTCCTCTTTTTGGCTGTGGGGAAATTTCCAGCATGCCTGTTTGTTCCTTTTTTCTTGTTCAGCTCATACAGTGGTGAGGGATGTCTCACAGGAAGGGGGAATAGTGCTTTCAGGCACCCCCACTTTGGCTCTGATTTATCTTTATCCCTCTTTGTTTTTGTTGTGTCACATAATTAGCAGGAAAGCTTACCTGTTGGGAGGCTTTTGTAATAGTAAATAACAGGGTGTAAAAAGTTGGACTGCCAGGCATGCTGTGCCTCTCCCACAGCACGGTTGTAGTAGAAGACATCCTTGTCAGCCCCAGAGAAATTCCTCCCATACTCCATGATGATGACAAAGAGCCCACTTCGAGCCTTTCTTCCTGTCTGCATTTCCAGCTCAGCTAGGACTCCAATAGGGTACTCTTCCAGGTATTCAAATGCTGTGGCATTCCTGTGAATTGCAAACACACCATCAGAATTTTCCACCAGAGAAAGCCAGCTGAGATCCAACCCACCCTTTGGCTAAAGCCAAAAAGTCATCAGATAGTAATTCTGGTGATTACAGATCTGAGCTGGACTTGATGCAGAGCTTATAAAGGCTGCAGATACTGTTACAAGACACCATTGTTTTCCTTGACTATGGGATTCTCTCTACAGTAGCATTGCTCAACAAAGTTCTTCTCTGGGGTCAGTAAAAAGTACTACACCTCTGAGCCTAGAGGGAAGATCTGGACCATTTCAGTCCTTTAAGAGGGAGAAACAGTCTGCACAATTGAGCACCAGTTGCAGTTGTGGTACAGGTTTGGGGTGGCTGCCTATGCAATGTAACATCCTTAGGCAGGAACAGTGCAATCTGTGAGGTGGCAACACAGGAAGCAATGGTAAAGAGACAGAAATGAAATTATGGAGCACAGTGCTGGGAATAATTACTCACTCACTCACTCTCTTAGCAGTATGATGTCAGCCAGGACACTGAACATCTGGTAGAGGCCTGAGGCCTCGTTCACCCTCTTGATGATGGAATTGGTCAGCTGTGTAATAGGGTAGACTGTGGATGGCCAGGGGACACCATGGTGACGGTTTTCCAATAGGCGATGGACTGCCCGAGCTAAGACACGTAGAGAAACAAAGACAGCTTATTTAACAACTCAAGCTTATGCTTTAAGAAATCCAATCTCTGCGCTGCAGCAGGACTCGATAAACAACCTTTACAGCTCCTCGGTGCTCAGGATCTCCCACCCCAATCGCTAGTAACCGCAGTAGAGATGCCCTCAGAAAGCTGATGTGATGCTAAGTGGTGGGGGAGGGGGCAGGGGGGTCCTTGGGGATATTTCATTACTTCTCAGCAGTCCTTTAATGATAAGGATGGGTACAGACACAAAGAAGGAGATTCTCTGCCCATAGCTGCTGGGTTTTAACTCCACTGCACAGACCTCTCACCCACAGCCTGTCACGAGGCAGAGCGTCTGGCAGGAAGAAATCTATTGTGTTACATAAATAACAGACAGCAGGGAAGAGAGACACAAGACAAAACAAAGACAGACAACCACAAACTTCAAATATAACCCCAAGTCACTTCTACTCCACTTCAGATGATGCAGCTGCAGCTTGACTGTGTTTTGTCCTTTTTATTGCCAGAACAAGACTAAGGGCAATCTCTTTCCAGTAGTAAGCTTTGGATTGTTCCTTTGAAGGAACAATTTCACCTCTGCCCTTTCTGCACACCCCACTACTCACTTGTATACCGGAATCCATGGATGAAGCCCCCAGCAGATTTCCTGAAGTCAACTGAATGGCTAGCAGTGCCAAGAACAAAGAGCCCCCGAGTGCCTTTAGACTCATAGCTGGGTTTGATTTGAGGATACTTCTTAATATTCCCTTTTCCTGGCATCATTCTCAGGGATCTGATATGCAAAAGAGAACAGCAGGCTATCAGGAACGACAGGAGAAGAAAAATAAAAAGAGTTTCTAATACACATTATATTACAGCCACTGCAAGATTCTGCTTCACACCCCTGCTGCCTTCAGTGGCATTTACTACTAAAATGAGGATCTTTGGAAGATTAGGGTGTTTATCTCAAGACAGCCCCGGACAAGGTAATTCTCAGCTCAGCCACTAACAATGAATTTTGGAAGACAGTGAAGTTGGCAGTATCATTTTCAGCTACAGGACGTACCAAGGTGGAACGAAGGTTGTATCCTCAGGGAATTTCTTTTTTCCCAGATAAAACCTTTTCAGAGTGATCTGCACCTTTATCATCCTCATTTCCAAAAAAAAAAAACCCAAACACTGCTAGCCTTGTCCATGTGATCTGGCAGGTCAGGATGTTAAGTTCTAAAGGTACAAACTTTTCTGTGTCACTCAAGCCTCATTGCTGCCATCTGTGCAGCCTTAGAGCTGTTGGTCAGAGGGCAGTGACACACATTCCCACTGGGAAACAGCCTTACCTGCAGGATAAACAAAGGACTGTGCAGCGCCAAGCAGCTCAGAGCATGGAGGTCCAAACAATGCTGCCAGGAAAAGACCTGCTCTTCCCTTTCCTCCCTACTCAGGCCTTTCAGCCTAAATATCTTCTTTAATGGAGGTCCTGGTTCTCCCTCACCTATTATAGATAGAGAAGTCAAACTTCCAGCCCAGGCAGCGGATGACACGGTCGTAAGGTGCACGGGTGGCAAAATTGTCCAGTTCATCCTGAGGGAGGGTGATGGAGTTGATGCCTGCACTGATGTTCCTGTTCTCCAGGTAGAACCGCAGTGTGATGTGCAGCTTTCCCTTTTTGTCCTTAACGATGGCCAGATCTTCTAGGTCGCCTTCCAGAAGCCCATCCAGAGATTTCAGCTGGTAGGTGTCCAGCAGGCCGTTGTTAATTGCTCTATGGAAAATACAGGAATGTAAAGAAGGGAAGTTCTGTCTTAGCTGCTGAAAATGGGATCATTTATCAGGCATCCCAACTCTTCAGTGTTAGGCTTATCCCGAGAGCCTCAGGGCTCACAGGAATAGCACAGGTAACACAGCTTCACTGTCTCTGCAGGATATAGCTAACCTCGTAACTTTCCTCTGTGACTAGAGGCAAGGGAATAACTTGAGAGCCAGTATATTTTAAAGATTACAGTTTTCAAGTAGACGTGTTTCTATTTCATACAGATCCTAAAAAGCTCTCACCAAGCCTCTGTGTTCAGCAACTGCAACCTGGATTGCTTTAAACTAAGGACCTACAGAAGGCCTCGTGACTTGTGGCCCCCATGACCACAGCACCAGTCCAGCCTGTCGCCTGGAAAATAAGTGATTCTCCTTGTTTGTATTCCAGCTGCGTTAGAAACAGGAATAGGAGTGGTTTCTTACCTCAGATCCCCAACGTAGTGGGTGGCCCATGAGAGGCGCACACGGGACCGGCTCACCATGTGGATGAAATTCGTGACACCCAGGATGTTCTCTGCTGTCTCAAAGGCCGAGTTCCCTCGGCCCAAGATCAACACGGTTTGGCCAGCAAAGTCCTCTGGATTGACGGACACAGTCTCATAACCCTCAGCGTACTCTGAGCCAGGAAAGTTTACCACATTGGGAACCCACGTCCCAGCAGCAACCAACAAACAGCTGCAAAAACAGGGATAGCACTTGGAAACGCAGGAATTTCAGGAAAGGGGCTCCATCTCCTCCTTCCTTCCTCCTCCCACTGTGGAAGGTGGCTGCAATGTGACCCCCACAGTGACACTGGACTAGCTGCACAGGCCATGGTTTCAAAAGAAACCTCTACCTAATTTCAACCAGTGACCTGCTCCTCCCTTCCCTATCCTCAGGACAACCAGGAACACTGTTATATATAGCAATAGTCAGTGTGGGTGCTGTACATATGCATCTCCCTCGCCTGTTCATGAAAGCAACTTCTACACATACGAACTCATTGACAGTATATGTAATATAGCTTCACAGGTTGATTATATATTGCATAAAAACTACTTCGATTTAAAATTTGAGCTGACATTTGGCAGAGCAGAAGTCATTTTTAAGACAGACAGGAAATAGTTTTGGTATTTTGAAATCCCAGTCACAAAAACACGCTAGCAACATCACTAATTTGTTAACACCAAAAATAACTACAGTGATCTTTTTATGTCACTCCATAAGAGCTTTTACTTGATTCTTGAGGAAGTTCTGGTGACTTAGATGGAAACACCAGGCGGCTGAGGCAAGCAGCACTGCCTGCTGTCCCAGCCTTGCTTACACAGCATCCCGAGAGCAAGTCGCTCGCAGTACGTGGGTGTCCGGGATTGCCTTCTGTCCCCTCGGAGCCTGCCAGCAGCACACCGGCAAGTGACAGCCAGCACGACCTGCTGTCGTAGAGCTGAGGTTCTCAGGAGAGGCGAGAAATATACTCCGTATGTTCATACGAGTAACTTCGAGGTTTTTAGAAATGGTGCTCAGTGTACAGGCTACACACACGTAAAGTAAGATGAGCGGAAGGGGAATTCAGCGACCAGCTGAACTGAGGGTTATTTCTCACAGTCCTTTCCCCTCCCCAAAAAAGCCCCACTTTCCTCTGCTTCCCCTCTGTGTTCCAGCTCTGTGCCACCCAAGGGCTTCACTTGTCTGGGACACACCCCTGAGAACATGTGGGAAAATGGGAGTGAGATGTCACTGCAATGACTCAATCCAGTTTGTACTAATGGCAGTGTTAGCTGTGAGTACAACTGAGTTACTTTTGTCACAGACAGCAATTATCTAGTGATAAAACAAAAGTGATTTCAAGCATACCTATCGAGGACAGATGCTGCAGTGAGGCCATTGCAGCCAATTTGTGTCTGCCCTCCCAAACTCCTCAGCTGCCCAAAACAAAACACTGCTCGTGAAAGGCAATGCCTTCCCAGGAGCAGTTATTCCACCCATCCACTTGCCAATCCCTAAAAAATGTTTTTTGCCTCTAATGGTGATTAAGGCTCTAAGAGTCTCTGAAATCTCCATCCTTCGAGATATTCATGCCTCAACAGGGCACAGCTCTGAGCTGCGTGTCAAGCCCCAGGCTCGTCCATTACCTGCACTTGTAGTTCTTCCTGTCCTGGTCGGTCAGCAGAAAATAATGGCCATTCCAGGCCTGCTCATCCTTCTCCAATGTCACATGGGTGATGGCCGTATTGTACTGAACCTGCAGCTTCAGCAGGGAAGCAAAGTCCTCCAGGTAGCGCACCATGGTGTCAGCGTTGGGGAAGAAGTCGCGAGAGTAGCGTCGGAAAAGCAGCCGCCGGTCGTGGCTGAGGAGCGAATTCCAGTCGTGACGCAGGTTGAACTCGCTGTTGGACTTGCCTGTGTACTGCTTGTTGATGCTGATGAGTTTGCGGTGCCGAGGGTAGAGCGCAAAGAAGCTGCCGGGAGCATGGCTCCGCTCGAAGACGATGTAGTCCCGGCCGGCTTGCTGGAGGAAATAGGCCGCCTGCAAGCCCGCGGGGCCGGCCCCAATAACACAGTAGTCGTGGTAGAGTAACGGGGCACCACTCACGGCGCGCAGGCTGCCGGCGTACAGGGCCAGCCCCAGGAGTGTCCCGCAGAACGCGGGAGCCATGGCGGGGCTGGCACAGCCGGCCCTGAAGGGAAGAGGACCGGGAGGCGTCACCCCAGGGGCTGCAGCCTCCCCACAGGAAACCCTCAACCCCGCCAGTCCTCACCCGCCACCACCCAGACCTGGCCGCCATTACGCCCCCACAGAGAATGGGGTATTGGGGCGCGGCCCTACTCCCTGCCAGTCAATAACACCAAGGGTCCGGGCCTTCCAGCCAACGGGCGTACAGTGGTCCCCGCCCATAGCACACAGGTGGCAAGGTGGGGCAGCACCTGTGGACTACTGGTGGCGAGCACTTCTGCGCCCCACCAGCCAATGGGGACGGGCGGCACAAGCCCCCCAGCCAATGGGAGATGGGGTGCCCCGCGCTGCCCTCACTCCCCCGCCAATACGGTCCCGGCCCCGATGCCCCCGCCCCTGCCAAACGGCGCACGAGGCGCGGCGCACGTGACGCGCGGAGCCGCTGCCGGGCGCCCGGAACCCGCACCTGCACCATGGAGCTCCCGCCGCGCCGCTCCTCCCGCTCCGGGCTCTTCCCGCTCCGCTCCCTCCTCCTTCCCGCGCCGCCCGGGCAGGGCGGGGCGGGCACGGCGCTGCCTCCCGCCCGCTGCGGGGGCGAGCGAGGGGGGCGGCGCGCTCCCCGCGTCACGTGACGCCACCACCGTGGCTTCCCCTCCGCCGGCACCATGGCGGCGCGCGCACCACGTGTCCGGGGGCGGGCGGTGCTTAAAGGGGCAGGCGCGGGACGGAGCCGCGACCGCGGGGAGCACCCGAACCGAGCACACGCACACAAACAGCGCCGGCACTCGCCAAAATCAACTTTATTCCGCTTTCCCCCCATTTATGATCGATGTGCAGCATAGCCGGGGGGAAAGGTGCAGCCACAGCCCGTCCCCCGGGACTGGGGCTGCCCGGGCACTGCAGCCCGTCGGTGCTGGTTGCAGGGTTCAGCTCTCTTCCTCTGAAAAAGAAGAGAAACAGAAATGAAGTGAAGGCAGCTGGGGAAAGAAAACCCCAAAATTAAACCCTCGCTGTCAAGGAAATGCCACAAGGAATGCAAAAAACCACGGCTGCCACTTCGGGAGATTTATCCCACCTCCAACTGTCTCCTTGCCTCCCCTCAGCTTCCCAACAAACCTGGCCATGAGCCAAGATCACATACTCCCCATACACAATTTACATTCCTGAACAAATTACGCAGTAACCCAACTAACATTTCCATAATAAAATCCAGAGCAGCCAGGTTAAGCTTACAGCCTAAAAATAAGCTGGGAGATATTTCCCAGTACGAACAGAAATTAGCACCCACCCACTCCTGCAGACCTTGGGGCCACTGAATCAAAGGCTTACTGGCAGGCTTTGTTCTGCCAGACAGGGCTCTGGATCTGAGACGTTCCCCCAACCCCTGCTAAAATCAGTCCTCCTCAAGTATCTGTACAGAAGCACAACATCTGCATTTCCAACTCTGCGCTGTTTTTCTTCCAGCTGAGTACTCCCAATCTGACCCTTCAGCTCTCGTCTTCATCATGAATCACCCCTTTTCACCCAAACTAGTATATCACTTAAAAGCATAAAGCAAACAGTACGCTACAAACCTTCCTCTTCCTCTTCTTCCTCCTCATCCTCCTCATCTTCATCAGAGCTGAAGGTGCCATCAGGCAAACTGTAGATTCGGATCACCTGCTTGTTGGGGTCCTTGAGGATGAGGTACTTTCCCTCATCCAGCTTCATGCAGATATCAATGACGCATCGCAGGATGCCCCAGGCGTTCTCTATGCTCAGATTTATCTGGCTGGCAAATTCATTTGGCTTGAACTGCTGCGTGCCCAGGATCACATGGCGGGCAGAGTCCTTCACGTGGTAACGTGATACGTACCTAGAGGGGTAAGAAGTAACCAGAGGGGTATCAGGAGCTTATGCCCAGACAGCAAAACATCACAAGAAAAGCTGCGTGATCATCCTATTTTTGTTTTCTGAGCTGAAAAATCCTAATACTCCAACACTGAAAGCTAAGAGGATCTCCTGGCTACAAACTGTCAATCTGCAAGGCACCTGGAAATCCCCAAATCGGATGGAGAGGTACAAAAGATAAAGAAGAATTAGCCTCACAGATAAAATTAAGCAATAGCATGATTAGCTGTGAGTTTGGAATGAAAAAGATGGAGAAGTATCAGTCCCATGTCTGCGGATGGAACAGAGCGTTGCAAAACTAGCAGAACTTATTTAGCAAAAGCCTCTTGTTCATTACCTACAGTAATCAACTGATTTTAAGCTGACAGTTTAAAAAACGCAGTGGCCATATCTCCCCCCACCACCTAATTTCTCAGTAAGATGGCACTGGGAATCTCTGTTAGAATCCTGACAGGCACCACAGTCAACAGATTTATTTAGTGACCACAGCAAAGAGGCTGAGAGCCACCTGTCCCTCACGCGTGGGGTCAGTCACAGCTAGATGCTGAGGGGAAGCAGCTTACACCAAGGCTGGTGCACTCACAAGCTTTCCTTTCTTGGCCACTCAAACACTGGGTGACTTTAGGATTACTCATTCTGTAAACGCTTCACTTAGACTTACAGGAAGTTTAATAATGCAAAATGCACCTGGAAGATATTTGCTGTGAACTGCTCCCCCTTACCCGAGTTTAAGATACTCTGATCCAGCCAGCAGTGCACAGCATGTCCAGCGGGCCAGTTTGTAGCTGTTGTTCTTCAGCTCTGTGGCAATGACAGCTCCTCTCTGAGAGTCCAGCTTCTGGCGCCAGTCCACCCCATTACAATACTGAGAGGAGAATCAGAACCAGGGTCAGCCTGACAAGCCAGCAGCAGCCATCTCTTCAGCCATCTTGTCACCATATAGGAAAGCTGTCTACCCTACAGTACTACATGAGGGAATGTGAACTGCAGCCCAAAGGGCAAACACTTGCACCGGGGACAAATGCAAATAGTTGCGATTACTCAATGTTTGTGGCGCTGGTTAGAAAGGGTAATTTCTGAGGAAGAGTTATAGAGAGAACCCTAAGAAGACTGGCTACTGTGCTGAACACCCAGAGGGTTCAAGCCAGCTACAACATTTAGGGGAGAATCCCATCAGCACTGCTTGTCCACCAAAGTTATACTCCTTAGTGGAATGTTAACACCCGGGGGACACTACCAGATGTTTGTCTTATCTTCCCTGCTGTACCTGGCATGTCAGGCAGCAGTGAAGCAGTTAGAGCTAGCTTGGGGATCCTGTTCTTCCTCACCCTGGAATCCCACTCGTTCAGTGTTTTGATGTTGATGAATGACACTTCTCCATTAGCTCCTGTCATCACTCCATCATGTTCACAGCGGACAATGAGATCTATATCATCTCCCAGCTTCCACCTTCGGTATCTGCCAATAAACAATGCAGCTGGTTATTTCTGACCTTTGTTCTCTTCCAGATCCACGTAAGCATTCAGCAAAATCCTTTCCTCCTCCATCTTTTCACTGTGAGGTCATCCATGAACCTCTCTCAAGGTAAAGCTTCTACCAGTAACACTCCCAACCTATTTTGCCTCTGTATCACACTGACATCCTGCCCCCTTGCCAAACCTGGGCATTAGAAATATCAACTTACCTGTATGCAACAGAGGCTACTTCATTTTTATCCATGTCATCCTCCACAAACGGGTTTGGGTTAGGAAACTTGTATTTCTCCTTTCCCTGCAGATCAAAACAGCAGAGCTTGTTAGGAGACAGCTTTTCTCTACTGAAAAAATACTCTTTTACAGCAACAGTAGCTCATTTCCCTTATGTAGAGAAACACCAAAACATTAAGACAGCTGATGAAAGCCTCATGCCCACATTAGTCACAGCACTATAAGCAGTGCTTGTACTGGTACTTAGGCTTCATTAAGTGTACTGAGAAGCCTGTCTACATCATCAATGGGAGTAGGATGACTCCTCTGTGAAATCAAGGTGAAAACCTTCCTACAACAAAGTCACACTGCTCACCAGAAATAATCCCATCTCTTTCAAAACTGAAAGACCACTGATATAACAGAATTGTAACTTAAAAATGCTTCTGTGATGTATTAAAGCAGCCTTAATCAAGTCTCTTATTGAGACTCTCTGAAACACAGACCCCACTACTCATCACTGTTCTACCTTACCATCCTCAGACACTGCTGGGAGAAGTTATGATTGATGTAGGTGGCTTCCATGGCCAGGTTGCGTGGAGAATTAAAGGAGTTGCCCTCTTCCTGAGGTGGCTCATTGGCTGTTTCACTCACTGTCAAGAGGTCTGGGAAGAAAACCAGATGCAAGTGATTATACTTGGGGGAGTAACCATGTCTGCTTTAGTGAGTTTCTAGCCCCACATCAGAGCAGATCAATACTGAAATTTCCCACACAGCTATCACATGCACTGCAATTATGGGCTTGTTGAGGGGGCTCAGTGCGGATACCCAAACAAGCATGAAGAAAATCACACCCTTTAGCTACTGCAACAGGAATTCCTTTCCGGATTTTTCCTCACCAAAATCTGAGTTGTCCCTCTTGTCAAAGAAAAGCTTGGATCCAACTCTCTGGACAATGATGTCCCAGGAATAGACAGAGCGAGTGCAGCTCATCAGTGTGGCCAGGATGGCATCCGTGGCAAATACATTCCCTTGTGTCTTGGCCAACTGTGAATACAAGAGGAGGAGAAAACTATTTCAGCAATAACAACAGATATCCCTTCCCTAGACAGGACAAGAAGTGCTAGCAAACCAGATCACTGATTTCTTCTGCTGTTCTCACTGGGAAAGCTAAACTGGGAAGTACCACATCTACTGCCAGGCAAAGCATAAGGTACACTACCCAGCAATACTGATCCACCCTCACCCACACAAGGAAAGAGTAAGAAACTACTACAAAATGTTAATTCTCTTGAAAAATGCATGGTTTCTTTTTGCTAATCAGGTCACAAGAGAAATGTCTGAGCCTTCCTCACCTCCAAAAGCAAGGCCCCAAGGATCAGGTCTCTGACATAAGTTTTCTTCCCAACACAGCTCAAGTACTGGTCTCCTTGCCCTTCCAGAATTACAGATTTTCCTTGGCCAGCGTTCCTAACTTTGCATTAATCTAGGTCTGCCTCCCACCTAAGAAAAATACTGGTATCAGCTAATGCTTCTTGCTTTTGCCCTTTGGTCTGAAGGTGATAGCTGGTCTCAAACAATGCCACACACTGAGTTTTACAAACTGGTGGATACCTTTCGGATGACTGGGTCATCCGTAGTGGTGACAGTATGGAAGATGCGCTTAATGCTCCTCAGGAGCTTCTCGTTCCTTGTTGTAATGCGGTCAAAGGCTTTGTCATAGTACTCGAGGGCTCCACAGCACTCTCTGCAAAGGTAAGAGGACCATCTGGATATCCTTCCTACAGATACCACCACTCATGAACCACACAGGGCCTGCTGGGTGTTCCATTACCTCCCCCTGGTTTTGGTACCCCCATGAGAACACTGGGACCAGGCAGGAGACCCTTGAGCTCCTGATTTCCAAGAATTTTAGGAACTCACATGTCCTGTGGCTCTGACACCTCCAAATAGCGCATTTTCATCAGCCGAGGGAAATCCATCTCCTCCTTCACCTCCCAATCACTGCGAACCTCAACAGAGGAGTCACGAGGTTTCTGCTGCGCAGCCAGAGGCAGGACAGGTACAGAGAGAAATGGAGACACATCAGGATTTGTGCAAGAGGAGCTGCCCTGTGAGTGCAGCCAGAAAAACCTAACCATGAGAGAGGGCACAATGCTCATCCGTTTGTCTACCTGTGATTTCTGGTCCCATTTCTGCCTCACTCCAAACTGCTTCTGAAACTTCTTTTGTAGGCGCAAACGATCTCTAAAATGACAGATGTGAGAAAAGCCATGAAGAGAAGTACTTGATTTCCATGTGCCAGAACCATTCCTCCACTTCCAAACTACTACCAGAGGAGCAGTGCTCTCAGGCACTGAGCTGCTAAAACATTTGTTGAGCCATCTGTTGATCAAGATGTCTAAGGCATGTTCTTTGATCTGATCAGCTCTTTATATAGTTCTACCTGAAGACTGAAATGCAGTTTTCAGAGAGGATATTCTGGTTTGAATGCCACCTTTACTTTCTAAATACAATTTAAAAATTCTCCTAAATTATTAGACAGCCATTTGAAATCCATGCTTTTAAGTACTACTGACACCAGCAGAACATTGGACTTGAAACATCCCAAAATTCTTTGCTGACTGTTTGCTCCAGCAGATTCTGTTACTGTAAGTTTGCAAATTCCTTAACAGTATGTTCACACATTCCAACCCGAGCTCGGTATGCTCGTCTCTGCAACCTCACCTCTCCTTTTGCTTGGCACTCTTTGGCAGTGTCTGCATGCTGAATTGCAGCATGTTCCGACGGTCCTTGTCTCTCCGAAGGTTCCTCTGCAGAAAGGATGGAAAGAAAAACGAAGACATTTTAACTGGTAAAGATTCGTCTGCTGCCAAAGCCCAAAGCTCCCCTCTGATCCTGTCTCCTGAACACGTTACCTGTGCAAACCTCATGCGGTTCCTCTGGTACGCTGTTTTCTGCGTCCGGGCTGTGTCCACCAGCTGGAAGCTGGTCTCATCCTCCTCGTGGAAATAGGCATATTGGCTTCCACCGCCAAACTGTGACGAGTACTTGTCTGCAAATAAAACAAAGTATCTCAGCACCAAGGTTCTAAGAAAAAACCCTGATGCTTTGCCCTTTTTTCTCCCCAGCTCCCTTCACCTAAGCCTGATGTCTAAATTGGGACTCCTGCCTTACACCTGCACGTCTTCTCCCTCTTCAAACCTCCCTTATGAGCCCGGGTAGTAAGGCAGTACAAAAACCCAGAGTAAGCCCCAAGGACAGGGAGAGCCCCACAGAGCTCTCCCAAGGGTAAAGCAAGCTTCCTAAAGTAAGATGCCTGTCTTGCTGAGTTGTGCAGGTAATTACAGGGTGGGTGTGAGACATGAAAGCAGGAACGACGCTTGGAAGCAAACTTTGCAGAAAGTAAACCCCAGGAACAGCCAGCAGACCACACGTACTTGTGTATCTTTTATCCTGATACGTGGCTCCTGTCCAATCAGCCACCTAAGAATGAGCATAAACAGTCAAAAGTAAGCATTAACACAACATTTCCCCCACACAGCTCTAACTGCACACACAGGACTCCCAGCAGCAGAATCAAACACTACCATATGCTCCAGCTCTAATCCTTCTGACTCCCACCTCTGCCTGCCAGGTGTTCAGTGTATTGGGACGCACTGCCAAGGATGCCAGAGGAGCAGCCAGGGTAACAAAAGCGAACACTGGAGGCAGCGTGCGAGGGGAGGGCCCGGAAGGCATCGAGAGCTCCGGGCCCAGCACGGCACAGGTACCTTGCCCAGGCGGTCTCCTTTGCTGAACGGCTGGTACGGCATGTCCTTGAACTGCTCAGGCACAGCACACGGACCCCAGCCGGACGGGTTGTCCTGGATCACGGGTGCCACAAACTTCGCCATTTTTTAATTTTCTAAAGGTGAAAGAAGGAAAAAAACCCTCAAATCCTCAGCTGCCGCACGCTGTGGCACCGAGACCTGAGGCCTTGCCTCGGCATAGGCCACCGCGAGGGGAAGGCGCCTCCGCCAGCCAGGACCCGGTAGGAAGGAAGGGTCCCGGCGGGAGCTCCGTGTGCCGGGGAGGGGCGGGGACGCGGCCCCACCGGAACCGGCGGGTACGGCGGGGCGGGGCCGAGGGGGTCTCGGTACACGCGGGAAGGGCCGGAGCGGCAGGCGACCGGCTCTGGGGTGGCCTCGGCGCTTTCCTCACCTGTGCGGCCCCGGCGCGGCCCCGATGGCGGCGGATCGAGTGGCGGATCCCGGAGCGGCTCCGGCGGCTCCGGCGGCGGGCGGGGAAAGGGCCGCGCGCAGCCCCGGCGCGCCTTTCGCGCGTCAGCGCCGCGCGACGGCAGCGCCCTGTCGTAAAAGCAGAGAACCGCCAACCCCCCGAAAAAGCGACCAGAGAGCGCGGCCGCCGTAAAGCGGCACCGTTGTCGCAAAATGTCAACTATTAAAAAAAATTCGTAAGAGAGGATGTTCTTTGATGTTTGATCTTTGTGTGCTTTAAAGCCTAATCAACAAGAAAAGAGGTTTAGTCTGTGAAACAGCAGCTAACAAACAAGCTCCGGCTGATGTCCAGACGTTAGAAAGACAAATTACTTGACAGTAGAATTGCCTTTTTAAGGTTTAGGGATCATCGTTTTTCAGTGACCTCAGGGGAGGTTAACAAAGCTTGGGAAGAAGGATGTACCACAGATAGTGGGCACAAAGAATGCAGAATTTACAGACCACTGAGACATTTGGCAGAACCCTCAAGATAAGGAAGAAACTAATAAAGTCAGCTCAGCAACTGGGTTAAAGATAATTCTGGTAGGGGGAGATCATGGCCACTGACCCAAGAAACCACCGACTCAAAAGGAGAGAAAGACTGAGCATGCAGACTAATTAGCATGAGCAGTGAGAGGATAATTAACCAATAGAAAACATAATACTAATTAAAAAGAGAACAAGGTAACTTGCAGCTGTGAAAAACGAGGTTTACTTTTTTTGGTAAATTTTAAAAGGTTTCATAAAAGACAATAAGAGACAAATAATAAAGCAAAATGTTGTACCGGCCGGGTGCTTGACATTCAGCCAAGAGCACACAGTAACTCAGAAAACAGTTCTTTAAATGCATCAAGTCATAGACTTTCATGCATTATTCAAAATCACACCCCCCTCCCAACCTGTAAATCAACATTTTAATTTTTAAAATTTTTTTTCTCCCTGATAATGGAGATCAATAAATTCCTTCCCTGGAGTTCTGGTGTTTGTCACCTCTATCTTCATCTAGATAGGATAATTCAAGAATGTGAAGAATTTCCTGATTATCTTCTTACTATTCTCTGAGTTAGTTACATGAACAAAAGCTTTTTACGTCAACATGTTATAATCCAAGAAAAACATATATTTATTACACTACTGTTTCTAAATTTTGTTAATATCAGAACTAAAATAAACTATATTCGTACAGCAAAGTTTTTCAACATTATATATATACATTCATTTTAATATCTGTGAAAAGCCAATAATATAATATGTACTTATAACATAGCCAAGGGTCATTAATGCCTTTGTTTGCCAAAATATATCAAAAGTGAAAAGTTTTGGTAGTTGTTGTGCTGTCTTTGTGGATTTGCCATCCAGCACCTCTTTCTATCAGAACTGTAAATAAATCAAATACCTGGATTATGTGTGTGGATTAGCCTCTTGCAGGCTGGGTGGAAGAACCTATTTTGGGCCAACACTGTCATTTACTGAAATTTCGTTCCTGCATAATCGCCACTTAATAAGGAAAAATATGTGGGGGAAGTGATGTTAAGTGATGTTAAGGATAGTATAAATTTGCCCTGCTGATTAAAATGCTTGAGTTTGGCTTTTAAGTATAAAAGCCGGGGGTGGCGTGTGACAAAACCCATTCACTTTGTACCCAGATGTCATAAAGAGGAAGAAAACTTGGCTTTCTGTGTGTGCTGAAGGCTCAGCAGAGCACTGCATCTCAAAAAAATGGTGAGGTCGGAGATATCTCCAGTGCTAATGATGGCTAAACTTCCTGGAACTGTGGAACTTCTCTTGGCAGAAGTATTCAGCCCTATGGTAGGCAAATGCCTATTAGGAAATGGCTTTGGTGGAAATGACTTGTCTTTTTTTTACTTTCAAAAAACTTGGTTCAACTTACTTTACAAATCATGTATTGGAAGAATATGGATCCTCATCTTAGACAAATGCAGATTTCAACTATTAATGTGCAGTTCCTATCTCATAAAGTTTGCTTTACAGACATGTGATGGAGTTACTGTGATGTCTGGTTGGTAAACTCCTGTTTTCCCAGATAAAAACTGAAATAGAGGTTAAGAGATGTCTTTCACAGAGGACTCTGGACAAGAAATATGTCAATAAAGTCACATGCTAGGACAGGAAACATGACTTAGTGTTGTGCCTCTTTTTTTCTCTCACACACAGCTTCTTCAAATAAAAATATATTCCAAACTCTGCAATGATTCTTTGGAAAATCAGATACTTTTCAGGCTGTAGTTGTATGATCATTCAACCAACTTTTTGTTTTTAGAGGGTGTTACAAGAACCACTTGACTTTGAGAGTTAAAGATGTGTGAAGAAGGGGAATTGCAGTTGCCCTTGCTGTGTTCAGAGTGTGATATTCAAGCTTTCCCACATCCCTGATGGCTTCCCAGGACCTGCTGGAAGGCAGGCCTAGGGCTGGAAGTTGGATTCAGCCCTACAGCCTCTCTAGGAGACCGTGAACCAGTGATTTAATACAGCAGTGCCTTGGGTCCCTGTCTCTGTAATTGGGATAGTATTTCTTCTCAGGGTGTGAGGGCAATAAATCATTAAATCCCAAATGTTCTCATGCCAGAGTGATTGAAATTTTCTCTACCCCTAAAAAGAGTAGGATCTGGTTTACAAATCTCTTCAGCTCGCAGGCTAAAAAACTCTTTAGAGAATTTTACTGAGTATCTTTTACCTAGGAAGAGTCTGGATCAATATTTTCCAGGCAGAGAGGCTGTACATTTTCTTCTTTATTTTCCACTTGTGATTCCTCCTCGAGAAAGAACCGAAGCTGCAGCGGTCTTTGCTTTGACAAGACACCCTGCCATTAATCAGAAGTGGGATTATTAAAGTGCCTCTTCCCGCTAGCAAAAAAAAAAATCCACTTACAGAAATACAGTTTATAAAATACAATTTGTAACTGTCTCACCTAAACAGCCTTTTTGGAGACAAACATCATTAGTGCTGGAACTGCCTCGCTGCTCTCTCACAGTGGCTCAGTGGGATCCCAGCTCTATGTGACCCCCACAGCACCTGTCCCTCGTTCCCCCAGGCTGGGACAATGGGCTCTGTGGGCTTAGAGGGACTCACAGCTTAGGAGATGGTGAGGAAAAGAGGAAGAAGTTCTGAAAAGAGAAATAGACTTAGGAATGAATTAATGAATGAAGAGAAATAGACTGATAAAACAAAATCCCATGCTTTCCTCAGTTTCCTCTTCACTCTTGAGCCTGTGTGAGGTGCATGCAAGGGAATGTAGTGCTGCTGCTGTCTACCAGAGATAGCAGATCATGTGCAGCTTGGTCTCAGCCCATCAAATTTCCTTTTCTGGTGACACAGATGGATATAGGTGTGGGTTGGAGGAGACGGCATGCATAGGGAGTGGCTGTTGTGGGATAAACGCTCCCCTGGGCGTGGATCTGACCTTCCATTTCCTTAGCAAGGAGAAGAAGAGTTCTATGAAAAAAAAAATCCAATCTTGAGCAGGAGAGATTTTCTGTCACATTTAGAATCATATAGTGTTAAGGGCTGGGAAGAACCTTCAAGATCCTCTATCCCAACTACCCCTGCCATGGGCAAGGACACCTCCCACTAGACCAGGTTGCTCAAGATCTTATCCAGCCTGGCCTTGAACACTGCCAGGGCTGAGGCATCCACAACTTCCCTGGGCAACCTGTTCCAGTGTCTCGTCGCCCTCACAGTAAAGAATTTCTTCCCAAAATCCAGCCTAAATTTCCCTCTTTCTATTTGTAGCCATTAGTCCTTGTCCTATCAGTACAGTTCCTGATGAAGAGCCCCTCATTGGCTTCCTGGCAGTCCCTCTTCAGATACTGGAAGGTTGCTATGAGATCTCCATGAGACCTTCTCTTCTCCAGGATGAACAGACGCAGCTTTCTCAGCCTGTCTCAGGTCAGATTTACTAGGAGAGGGAGCAGGTCTGTCTTGCTTCCCACTTCACACCAGGCACTGCACGTCCCATGTCCTGCTGGGACCCTGCAGCTCCGTGTGCCTCCTGCTGACCCCACACTCTGCTGCTGCTGCTGCAAACAGTCACCCTCCTGGCCTCAGGGTTTCATGAAAGGCACGTGAAATACGTCGCTTCCTGGAAAAGTTCTCCAAATACACTTGCCTTGCAATCATTTGATCCTTGATCCATAATTTCAGTTCATCAGTTAATTAATCATTTAATCAGTTAATAAGACTAATGACTCTTCCCTGGAAGATGCTTATGAGAACAGCCAGGATAAATTGCTCCCATCTGTTTCTCCATTCTCGCCTCCCACTTCTCTGGCTTTGGGCTCTGTGCTGGTGTTAGCAGGCCCGTGAAAGAGGGTCTCATGCCAGCACCTTAGACGTTCTAGTTCAAAACCTTCTCTGCCATCCATCTCCTCTGTGGTTTGGGGCTCGCTGGAGAGCTGTCACCCCGTAAGCTGGTGCTGTGCTGAGCAGCCTCTTCCTGCTGAGAGAGGAGGATACACAGCTCAGGCAGTGTTACCAGGGGTTTGCCAGGTTTAAGTGAAGGAGAGCAAGTCCAAGCACCCAACCTCTTAGGGGCCTTTCCAAGAAAATAGATCACCTCTGCCTTGAAAAAACTTCAGAAAGGCTTAAAATGGGTTGCTTTCCAGCTTGTATGATGGTACTTCCAGTCAAAGAGGCAGCTGAGGACTGGAATACTAATGTTCACATTAAAACAATATTTTCCAGTAGTTCCTTTTCTCATTCTTACAAGCCATACATCAAAAATAGACAGTTGGGTTCCCTTTCCTCACTGAATACCAAACACACCGTATGCCTGTGCCATATGCTGAGTCTCCACTGCCCCGTGCTTCTTGACAAACCCAGAAACCAAGGGGAATAGTTTTCAGCCTTAACACCTTCCCACTGCGGGGAACCCTGATGTTCACACACACCTCCTCGGGTCAGATTCCTCTGCTGCAGTCATTGTCATCATCTTTAAGCAGCAAAACTTATTGCTGGCTCCACGGCTTTTGTTGTAACCAACCTTGGCCATGTATGAACTGGCTCATGCCCCGGGCCGATGTTCACGGGCTGGGAAGCCCTCCTTCCTTCCCTGGCCCTCCTCTTTGCATCCCATCTTGTCCGTGGCAGTTTTATCTTCCTCCTCAGTCTGCTGTTCTCTCAGGCCAGGTGATTTGCTGCAATGCTTGGCCTCTTTTCCAAAAGCTTCATTCCTCTTACTGTTGTCCTGGTTGCTGAGCTATAAACCTGTCCTCTCATGTGGTGATTGTTCACCAGCTTTGCCAGGGAAATTCTTGGTTGGATTTCCAGGAAAATTCTTGATTAGATTTTCAGGAACCCTGGAAAAATGGCCATAAAACAGTATTACTGTGTATGTGCAGTGAATCTCATTTTTAATTTGCTGCCTGTGCAATCTCGTGGGGCTGGGAGCAGGTGGCACCTGACAGATTTGCTGTGTGTTTTCAGACCAGCCATGTCTGTCCAGTAAAGTCCACACAAGGAATGTGCTGAGTTCATTATTCTTGGTAGCAGATAGTGTTTTCACTGTGAGGCTTTCCCCCTCTTCCTCCTCCTGCTGTGCTGAGCTCTCCCTGGCTGTTGGGCTAGACTGTCTTGTCCTCATGGACAGACAGAAACTGAGCAAGGGCAGACTTACCCTTCTTAAACCACACTGCTTCTGTAGGCTGGGCTCAGAGCCTGACCTTGCTCTGTCTGCTCCTTCCATGTTACCAGAAAAGCCACAAACTTTTGGTGTATCCAAAAATTGTCTTTCTCTGAATTGGTGCTGTCTCTTGCCTAGTTTTGACTATTTCTGCCACCAGTGTAAGAACTCCCTCAAGGCTTCTGTAGCTTTGACCACCAGGGTCTGGACCACATGAATTGCCAAAAAGGCAGTGTGTGTGTCATGCTGCATCCTCACCCTTGGCTGCCGAGCACTGTCCTTTCCAGAGCTGCAGAAGAAGCCCAGGTCCTGCTGCCTCCCCTCAAATTGTCAGCAAGATTGTCTCCTTTGATCTGCACTCAGTGCTGGATTTTATCCCAGCAGCCAACAGGCTAATTCCACAAGTTTATTCTACAAAGCTCAATTAGAGCAGCTGGCGCCAGCAGCGTCCCTGCTGGCTCCAAGCCTGCATCAGGAGAGGAAGGCTGGTGCAGTGGCTGGGATATGAGCTTGGGAGTCCACAGGCTCAGCTGCAAATCCCTGATCTGTGGCTGTTTTCTAGGCCACACCAGTGAGCTTCTGCAGTGGGAGCTTGTCACTTCCATGCTGTGCAGGGAGGACAACACTCCCTGCCTGACTGGAGGAGATACAAGCTACGGTGATAGGGAACTGTGTCAACAGAGGCTGCTGCTTCTGGGAAATGCTGCATAGATCCAGCCATATCTACAGCAGGGAAGAGGATGGGGCCCTGAGTGGTGGTAGGTACAAGGCTCACAGTGCCTTCTCTGAGTTAGCAGTTTGCTTTTCAGCTGCTGGAGCCCCGCTCCATGCTCTGTGGTTATCCAGTCCCTGAGTTGCATGCAGCACTGCCCTCAGAAGGATATAGATGTGAGCAGGGCTATGAGTGACATGGGTTTTCTTTACAAGGGCCCTTGCCCAGCACAGAAGCACCCACGGTTATTTCCTTCAACATCATCAATGTTAGAGTAACTTCCGTGAAATGCCAGAATCCTCTGGGGCTAAACATGCTGTGCAAATGCTCTTGCCTGGCTGGTCTCTCCTCTGGAAGGCTTAATGTTTATGCCAGCCAGGAAAAGAGGTCTAAGCAGAATATCAGGAGCCAGAAAAAGAGTGCAAGAAATTTCTGCTAGGAAACACAGTTGGACCCTATTTGCACAAGACCTAGTTTCAAGGCAGTACGGAGCCAAAAGCAGATGCTACCTGTGTAACATACTGTTCCCTTCCCAGGGACTGTCAAGAAGGTCCCCACAAGAGAGAACAGCAGCAAGGGATAAGCAGCAGCCCAGCAAGTCCATGGTTGCCATTCTCTTCTCTGCTCCTTGGTAAGTCAGAGACAAGGCTGGTCGACACGCTTGGCCGCAGACAAATGTGCCTCTTGGGGTACAGGGAGTGTGGAGGGTACAGGGAGTACAGAGCCTCGGGGCCATTCCTTCCTCTCCTCTTGAGCAGATTTCAGTGCCATCTGCTCTCTTCTCTCTTTGGAGGAGTCAGCCGGGTGCTTTTGTCCCTTCTGGCAAAGCTGTGTTGCGTATGTCCCCCATCGGGTGTCAGGTACCCCGAGGCAGCTGGGACGGATGCGCACTCTCAGCCTTGCTCCAGAAAGCTCCCACTGCAGCAGTCCAAGGTCTTTCTTTCTCTCCTTTTCCCTGTCTGCAGCCTGTTCCTCTGGATCAGGCACTTCCCAAGGTCACAGCTGACTCCCAAGGTCAGGCCCAAGCTTTGCATTTGGCCTCTGCTGTGGGGGATGGGAAGGGGTTTGGGCTGGGAAGGAACCTTCTCTCACCCCTTTGTCCCCAGAGGACCCACAAGCAGCACCAGGTACCCGAGGGAGAGTAACAAGGGCAGAAGTAGACATGCGGCAGCCATGGGGCTCCCTGACTTTGGAAATGCTTTGTGGAATTACTCTTTTCTCTGCATGCATTACCCCACTAAACACTCCTAGATGATCCCTGGCCAGGCACCAGTCAGAGGTGCAGATTTTAGAGCAGGAGAAGTGGGGGGACTCGCTGATAATAGGGAGCTTCCTGGGACATGCTGCCTTCAACCTCACAGCCGCATCAAGCTCACAGTAAGAGCTTTGTTGTCTGCCCTCCCCTCCTAAAACAGTACCTGCTCCTGTGCTGGCTGGAGCCCGTCACGGGGGGGACTAAGCTGAACCCCCAGGTAAACCATGTCCTTGTGTCCCCTCTAAGGTGCTGTCAGGAGAGGAGAAATGAGGGTAAGCAGGTAGCGAGGAGTCCTGGCAGAGTGGAAATGTCCTCTAGCCACCTCTTTGTCCCAGGAGGACACCAGGCAAGGGTCCCGGCCCTTCGCCTTCCCGGGAAGCTGTGGGGCTGCTCCAGCTCCCGCACAGTGCGGCTGTGAGGCTCCGCTGCTGTGCCGAGCTCGTCCCACGGGATGGCACTGCCTGCTCAGGAACAGCCAGCCCGGCCGGCGCTCCTGGCAGGCATAAATGCAGCAAATTAAACCGTGCTGGCAGATTCTGATTGACGGGTCCCTAGAGAGCAAAGTCCCTTGTTTTTTCCATCCCCGAGGGGATCAGGAGCAGCAGGAGGAGCAGCAGCAGAGAAAACCCTTTCCCGAGCCCAGTACTTTGCCCTTGTGGATGTGTTTCTGGGACTCAGCCCGTAGCCGTGTATCTTGACCCCTTTGCTGGTGCCGCGGGTATCGGCCAGCCGGCTCCTCCACCGCGGGCGCTCCGCAATGTCAGGAGCTGACCGCTACAGAGGATGCCGAGCCCCGGCCCTCGCGTACATGAGCCGTGGCACCCTTGTCGCTCCGAGCCCAGGGTGCGAGGCCTGGGGGTTCCAATAAAGGGCAAGCGAAATGAGGCCAGCGGGGTTTGGCGTCATTCGCACGTTACTCCTCTCCACGGTGTAAAATTGGCACAAGTGACAACACTCTGCCAGAATGGTTCACGTCTGTGTTGGCTCTGCCAGAGCCAGGTCAAAGCTGGGATTTGCAGCCAGGAAGATGGAGGCAGTCACCCAATTTTTGCTGCTGCAGTTGTGGGAAGCAGCATGGCCCATTGGGGTCCTGGATCCTCTGTCAGGGTTCTCAGCACAGCTCCATGTCTGGCAGGTCCTCAGCACCCCTCAACCAGCCAGTGGTTGATGGCTTTAGTAAGGTACAGCCACCATAGGCAGTGGGACATTACAGATGTCCTCCCTACCCTTGTGGGCACAGATCCCCAGTTAAAGGTCTTTTTATGAGCATGCCCGGGTGATAGGATCACCCAGTCCCCTCTCTCGGGCTGGAGGGGAGTTTCTCATCTCCACGGGGCATCTGGGTTGCACAGCTACTCTGGAGCTCTGTGGAGCCAGCAAACTGTGGTACAGGTCAGAATGTAAATGCCCTGCCTGGATGAGGAGCTGCATACTGCACAGCAGCCCACGTGTGGTCCAGCTCCATGCCTCAGCTTCGCATGAGGGGTGACTTGTTCCCCCCTCTTGGAGGTAAAACCCAGGCTGGTGGCATTTAATTCACACCTGCTTAATCTGCATAGGTCCCACTCAAATTTTATCCTCCATTTGCCACTCTTCGCTACCAAAACTGTTGCCTCTTCTTTCTCTCTCTCTCCAGAACGTGTCTAGAAAAGTCTGGAGAGATGAGGGAAGAAGGCCCCAGCAGCTGGAAGGCAGCTGGGAAGGAGATGCCAAGATGTCTGGACCCATCTCTACCTTTGGGGATGCTTCCAGGACATTCAGATTGCCTGTCCTTTGCCATCCTTGCTCACTTAGCAGCTTTAGTTATGCTGACTGTACCTCTTCACAGACCCTCCTTCTCCATCAGCTCTCCAGCTCAAACATTTCTGTGTCCTTGGCCTTGGTGCTCGGCTTTTGAAAGGCGAGCTGTGTGGCTGCCTCCTTCCCCCGTGGCAGTCCTTACACACAAGACAGACAGCAGGCTTGTATGTCTGACGCTTGGCCTCTCTCTGTAGTCATCTGGCACTAAAAATTATCTGCAGAGAAAAATACTGGGCTCCATACCTGGGTCTTAATATCCTCCCTCACCAAACCATAATTACTAATTACCACTCCTGGGTGTTTAAACCGTTTCAATGATGCAGTTAAATGCCCGACGTTAATTTAATAGCCAAGTATCTGGGTTTCCCCACATGAGGAGCTCTCAGAGCGTCTCCCACTGAAGCAAAATGCAGCCAGCTCTGGCTGTGGTCCATATGAGAGAGGCAGCAGAGGAGCAGCAAGCACATGTTGACAGCAGACCCGCACACGTGAGGGCCTGGGCATTACTCAGTAGCAAGTGCTCCCTTGCCCTACACCACCCCCCAAAGGCAGCTCCCTCTCCAGCCATGCTGTGCCTCCACGGGATGGAAGACCTGGCACCACTGCCAGCTCAGGCCAGCATCCCTTGGGCAGTGAAGGCCCTCTGGAGCTCGGATCCTTTGCCAGAGGCATCCTTGTGGATTGCTCTGTCTGAGTAGGGCAGCACTCTCTCTGGCAGATGCCCTGCCTGCCTTCTACTCATCCCTGAGAGTTTGAGAGCATTGAGAGTGTGTCCTCAGGTTTAGAGAGGTGCTGTCCAAAATCAGCCCCATGCAGGGCCAGACACTGCATTCTTCCAGCATCTGAAAGCAGGGAATGACCATTGGCCCCGAAGAGGTCACGAGGCTGGGGCATCACAGGGACCTGGCTGAAGGCATTGGACCCGACTTTGCCTGCTCCATCTCCACTCTGGCTGTGTTGCAAGGGGCCTGCTGTCTCTCCTTCCCCATTGCTGGGACTGGGGCAGGAACTTTTCCAACCCAAATATTTTCACTGAGCTCTCAGTCACGAGTCTTTGGCTTCCCTAAGGGCTCGGTGGCTCAGTGCTGTGGAGGAGAGGACCCTGGTGCCCTGCTCACCCCTGGCATGCTCAGGGCCTGCCAGGGCACACAGTCAGCAGTGGGACATGCAAGCACGTGGCATGGGGAGCATTGAGAACTAGGAGGGGTGCAGGAAAACATTGGGGTCTCTCACCTACCTGAGTGTTAATGTGCCTGGGGAGAGATAGGGAATGAGAGCTTCTGCCCACGCACAAGTCGTTTGCTTTCGATGCTGTCCCTCTAAGACATCACTTAATATGACATTAATTAGTTAATGTTTGCAAAGTGCTTTGAACATGAAAAGTGCTGTATAAGTGCTGAATATTAGTACTAATTATTATGGCATGGAGGCTGGTGCTGTCTGAGGAGCATTCCCCACACTTAATTTCAGGCCGATGCTGCTTCGCTGCCTCATCCCATAAATGCCAGACAGAGAAGGGAAGAAGCATCTGCACCCTACGATGAAGGAGCACCTCATGGAGTTGTGCAGAGGGGGCGAGCCATGCACCCCTTCACTCCGGGCAGGACATTGTGTGGGAAGTGTAGCCACATCTCCCCAGTGCCTCGCTGGCACAGGTGAGGATGAGAGAGCACTCTTGCCCCAAGCTCTGCAGCAGGCCAGGATTGGAAACATTGCAGGGTGAATGGAGGAAATGCGGGAGGGGTTCCTTCAGCTTATCCCACCATGCCTGAGCGGGAGCACTCAGCACTGTTGGAGGCTTCAGAACCAAGCAAGGAGATGAGGAGGAGGTGAGAAGGTTTTGGGGTCTGTGCACTAGACAGGGCGGGAAGGCAGCTACCTCCTAGATGTGCACGTGGCAGGGCCAGGAGCTCCCTGGCGTCCCCCAGACAGGCTCCTGGCCTGCTTTGCTGCCTCTCCCCCCGCGCCCTCCTTCTTGGCGAGGCCGCTGCTGAGAAGGGTCCCTGGAGGAGAAGCAGAAATGGGTCGGCAGCTGCCCCCAATTACCTTGGCAGTGAAGTGTCCTGCCAGCTGGAATGCTGGAGCGAGGGTTAGGTGTACCAGGGGCTCAAAGAAGAGGGATGAGCTAGAGGAGGTTGTGCTGGAGGGGGTGCAGTGAGGGCCAGAGTGGGGACCCACTGGGGGATATGGATGTTGAGCACAGATATCAACATGTGAGAGATGCACTGGGCAGCAGGGAGAACTGCAGTGCTGTGATCACACTGCGACCCACCAGTGTCTGCTGGGACTCCTGGAGCCAGCTGTGCCTTCCTTGCTGCTGCCAGATTAACTCCCATCTGCTCAGTCAGCTTGAGGCCTCACTTATCTGCTGTGGGTCACACACAGAGAAGCTTTGTCACTCAGGTGGCTGTCCTTCCATGTCATCCCTCGAGCTAGTGGTGACAGTCTGATGGGAATTCTGGTCTGCTTCAGAAGGCCATGGAAGGTCTCATGGGAAGTGAGAGCCCAGTTCAGGGTGAAGGGAAGCTCATTGGTGACACCCTTGCTGCCAGTGGTGAGTGGGAGGTGAGGGGACATGCCTGGAGCCTAGTCCCCTTTGTGGGGATCTCACCTCCCTGCTCTGCTGCCACCTTACCTGTTCCTGGGTCTGCATCTCCAGCTGTAAGTTATTCCCCTGCTCCAAGCTCCTACGCTAAGCATTTCCACCAGGCACCCACTGCCACCCCAGCTACTGAGGAAATTGCCATGAGTGCTGAACAAAATCCCAAACAATGCTGGGGTCACATTCTTTTTCCTTTTTGAGCCCTCCAGTGTGTATGAATTCCAACCTTGCTGGCAATTCTTGGCTTGCCATGAAAGCCACTGTTCCAGTAGGAATTGGAGCATCAGCCTTTATGGTATCTTCACCCCAGGAAGAATGGAACAGGAGGGGAGATGCTGGAGGCTAAAGAGAGGCTGGATCAGGTGTTTTGGAGGGCAGCAGAGAAAGCCCATGTATGACTTGAGTTTACCCACGCTTACTTAAAACAAAAAGCTGTGGCAAACCTTCTCCTCTTGTCTCATCCATTCCTGTATCTCGAAGACCATCTTGAAGCAACACCATCCTCTGAATTGCCAACGAGGATGAACTCGTCCACAGCAGTAGATTCTCTTGCTGGATTTTGAGGTACTTTTCTGACACTAAAAATCCCCCCCCCCCAATAAGGCCACATAAACGAGGACCAAGTTATAAAAAAAAAATCTTTATTTCATGTACCAGGATTTTTTTTTGTCATTTTCTCTTTTTAAAATTTTTTTCTTTTTAACAGTCTGAAAAAAACCCACGAAATAAAGAAAATGGAGGTTGGTTTCTTGGACTGGTTTGAACTGGACATGAGCAACACCCTGGGGAAAAAGCTTCCCCGCCAGCCCTTGCCTCCTGCACACGCTCTCCCGGCGCTCCCCCGCACTCTCCCCTTCCCGCCTGGCCCCGGGCGCGCTCAGCCCTGTGAATGCTCTCCAGCTCCGAGCAGTGTTGGGTGGGGATGGAAACCCCAACGCCACCTTCCCTCTACGCTGGGATCTGGGGAACTGGCTTTAACTTGTTCCTCGGGGGGCATTGGAGGGGGTGGATGTCCCCTGTGAATCGTTCTGAAGGGGCTGGGGGGCCACGGGAGCAGTGTCAGCAGTGGCGTGGGGTCTGAACACGCAGCCAAGGCGTTCACATCCACCTCTTGCCCTGTGATGCCGTTTTTGGGGGTGACCCCGTCCCTCTGCTGCCCCCCGCCCTACCCCAGAGCGGAGAAAGGGGGGGTGAAGCAGCAGTGGGTCGGGGGGAGCGGGGAGGATCTGGCTGCTTTAAAGCAGAATCCCCGCTGGGACCTGGAGCGGGGACTGCGCAGCTCCTAAAACTGGAGCAGCAGGAATGGGGACGGAAAAAAGTCGAAAAGTGGGTCTGAGCTGCCGAAGGGCTCAGCGGCCCCATCCTGCAAACTCTCGGCTTTGCGCCTGCCCCGGGCGCTTCTGCTTTCGGGGGGCAGCCCCAAAGGGGTCCTGTACTCGCCCTGGGCTGGCCAGTGTCTGTGGGTGTCACAGAGGCACCCCACCACCCCTGCTGCCACCTCCCCTCCCGCCTCCACCGGCAGCGGCTCTCGGGGAGGGAGCTGCAGCAAAAGCCGGCACCGCGGTGTCCCCTTCCCCGGGCGGCAGGGAGGGAGGGAGGGAGAGAGGGGGCGGCAGCCAGGCCAGGGGGCCCGGGGGGACGGGGGCACCCAGCTCGCCTTGCCTTGCTGCTGTGGAGGAGACCACGGCAGTCGGGGACCCCAGGAGAGGGGTGGGGAGGAGGACAAAAGCCGGCGGGCATGGGGACACCCGCGGGCTTGGCACCTGTCCCCGGCACGGCTGCTGGGGCTCGGCAGCTCTTTGGGATGGGGGCTGGCAGGCTGCACGGATCAGGGCCAGGCAGCCTGTGGCCGGCTTTGGGTCAGGGTGTGCTGACTGTGCCCAAGTGAGGATGGGAGCGATTTCGGGGGGCAGCAGGGTGGCCTCACCGTGCCCCTGCATGGCTGCAGCCCCACTGATGTGACCCAAGGGGGATCTGGGCAGATTTTGAGGGGTGCATAGCCACCCTGGGAGCCTCTGGAGCATTCACAGGAGAGCATGCGCCCACCAGGGCACGAGTGTGTGAGCATGGGCACACCTGTGCGTGAGTGCTGTCCCCCCCACAGCATCCCATGTGTGTCCCCCCCACAGCATCATCACCCTGAAAGGATGGGAGCCCCAGCGACCCTCCACCAGCCTCCCCCCACCCTCTACCTGTGCCTCCCACACAGCTCCCTGCTGTCTCTTTTCCTTTCTTTTTTTCACAGTTTAAAGCTGAAGAAAACAAAAATTAAAAGAAAAAAATACTATCTGTTCTTCTTGCAAGTAAATCCACTTATTATATTTACATTTATTTATAGCTGTTGTTTTATTAAAAAATTGCCACTTTATTTTTTAAGAAACCTCTTTTGTCCTTTTTTTTCTTCTTTTTTTTTTTTTTTTTTTTTTCTCTGCGTGTGTCTTTATTTACTGTGTCTGTTTGTTTTTTGCACTGTCACCGTTAACCCCAGGGTCCCCAGGGCTGGGGACTCTGTGGAGGGTGACTCAGCATCAGCTCCTGTGCTCCCTGGGGTCACTTTAAACCTCTATGGACCTGTGGAGGACGAGCGGATCCCCACGGATCCCAGGGGAACGGAGTGGATCCCCATGGGTCTCGGGGGAACAGAGTGGGTCATGGCTAACTCCGGCACCCAGGATCCTCCGTAAGTGGCCCAAGGACACCGAAGTCACTGGAAGCCGAACCCCCATTCTCTGTTCCCCAAGAAGCCTGTGCTGGGTTAAAGGTTAGTGGGAAACAAACCATAAAATAAAAGAATAAAACCTCCCCAAATTAAAAAAGCTGCCTCCTCCTCCTCTTCCTCCCACTTGATTTATTGTCATTTGTTATTTCTTGGTTCCCTTTTATTTTTTAAATTGTTTTTATTAAATGTTAAAATAATGGTACATGGGAAATCATGCATTTTCTTTTAAATTTATTTCTATTTTTTAAATCTCTTTCTCTCAGTTTTAAGGTTTTTCTTTTTTTTCTTTTTGCTTTTGCTTTTTTTTTAAAGAATTTTTTTTCACTGTTGTATCTTTCCTCATGTTTCCTTTTCTTTTGTTTGGTTTTTTTTTTGTTCACTCGCTTGTTTGTCTGCTTATCTGCTTGTTCCTTCGTTGTTTTTTTGTTTTTGTTTTTTTTTTTTTTGTCAGTTTTTTTGTTTGCTTTTGTTGGTTTTTTTTGTGGATTTTTTTTTTTTTTTTTTGCATTGGGAAGGTCCCCACTCCACCAAGGGGCGGTTCCACCTCCTCCTTCCCCACCCCCCCTGCTGCCCCCTGCCCCCTTCCACCCTCCCCACCCTACAGCCCACCCCTGTCTCCTCCTGCCCGTTCCTGCCCCATTTTCAGCTCCTGGCGACGGCTTCATACCGGGGTGGTCCGGCGGTTGGCTGTGTTGGTGTGGATAGAGTCCTTGTTCTCTTTCTGGATACAGTTGTGAACCTGGAGGAAACTGTTATCCCTGTCGGAGTTGTAGGTGGCGGTGGGGGTGGTGGTTGCCTTCAGCGGGTCCCTGGTCAGAGTGTACATCGAGATCTCTGTTGATGGGAGGGTGTTGAACCCTTTGATCCCGACGGGAGAGGCATCCCTGGAGTGTGAAGGCTCGGTGGAGCGGGAGCTGGAGCGACTGCGTCTCTGATAGCGGTACCGGTAGCTGGGGATGCGGGTGATGGCGGAGGACTGGAGGTAGTCCGTGGCACGAGCGTTGGCACGCAGCTGTTTGTGCCGGTCTATGAACATGTGGACAGCCAGCACTCCCACCATCTCGGCTATAATGAAGGACAGGGCCCCGAAATAGAAGGACCAGCCGTAGGAGTAGCTGTTCTTCTTGGAGTCACTCTTGGAGGGGTCTCCAGCGTTGGCTGATATGTATACGATGATGCCAATTATATTACTCAGACCTGCAAGCCATCCGGCGGGGGAGAGAGAAGGAGATGTCAGGAAGGTCACATTTGGCAGCGGTGGGGGCTGTGGGGTGGAAATCCTGCCCATTCCCTCCTGGATGGGCAGTTTTCCTTGGGAAACTCAGGCAAAACCCTCCTCATGTGCCTGCTACTTCCCTGGACTGCACTCCCGGTCCCTGAAAGATGTCAGACGTTAGGGAAACTCTCCCTCCATCAGCTCCCAAGCAGGAGGAAAGCCCCTGCCTGCCTACCTCTGCTGGGCGAGCAGGCAGGATGGAGAAACACCCATGTGACGCCGCTTTCAGCCCGAATAAGACTTATGAGGGCTGGGAAAATGCACACACTCCTGCCTAGGCAACTGCGCCCCTGCAGACATCCTGGCTGGGCAGCCCCCCAACCCCGGGAGCCCAGCCCCGGGCCATCCCTTTACCTGCAGACACGAAGAAGATGCCGGCACTAAGGATGATGTTGTGTCGGGTTTTGTAGAACTCGCTGGCTGCAATGCAGAGTCCACCCATGAAAAGCAGAATCACGCTCAGGATCGGGAAAATACTAGAGGCTCTAACAGCCCCTGCAGAGGAGACAGAGAGGGCAGGGCAGAAAGAATAACACAGGTGTGAGAGGGATCAGGGGCATGGAAATGGCACCGGAGTGAGAGGACGGGGCACACGAGCACGTTTTGTGGGCGAGGAGGGGAGAGACAGACGGCAGTGTGCCGTAGGGGAGTAATTTAAGGAGAGATAAAGTCATTGGGGGAGGGAGGGAGAGAGAAACAAAGTGTGTCAGAAAAAGAGTGGTCCAAAGCAACTCTCCCATGCCCTGGCCGCTGCTGCTGCCACGAAGCTGGTAGTTCAGCACAGGGAGGCAGAGTGGGCTGTGGGGCTGGTGGCTGAGCTGGGAGCCTGCCTGCATTGTCTGTGCCCCCTCACGCTGTCTTTTCCTCTGTTTCTGGGGGGACTGCGGGCTGGAGGGGGAGCCCAGGCACCATTCTGCTCTCCTTCTGCGGGGATCTGCCGCTCAAGACTGCACTTCAAAGAACAGCAACCCAAATGCTTCCTGCAGAGCTGCTCAATCTCGAATCCTCCCAAAAGGGCATGAGCATCTCAAGGAGAGGTTTTTTTTTTTTTTAGGGCTGAGAAGGAGCTTGTAGTGCCATGCACTGCTCTGCAGCTGCAGTGAGGACTGAGAAGAAAAAGTCTCAGCCGTGTGTGCTGAAATGCTGGGCTTATCCTAGTGATTAAATGACTGGGCTCCTTCCAGAGGGCAGTGATGGGTTTGGATGTGCCAGCTCCCACACACGCACACTCTCCATCGGTCGATACGGGAAGAGCTCAGCCAGCAGAGGGCAATGGCATAGATGCACAGATGCACGTATAAGCTCATATGTGCATGCAAAATGTACCCCAAAGCTTCTGGGGAGCCTGACTTGTGTTCACACAGCGAAAGGCCAAGTCTGTGTGTACGCACACCCACGCACACAGGCACGCACGCACACACCGCTCGTGGGCGGCTCAGTGGGAGCCAGTGCTCTGCCTCAGTCTGCGTTGCGAATATTCCTATTTTTTTTTAACTAGGAAGGCCTTCTCTCCTCCCTTCACAAGAGAAAATAAGCTGTTAAAGTGTGAAATGAAGCCTTGCTTGATAAAGAAAGGTATCAGACGGGCTGGTGCAATTCTGCTTGTGGAGCAAAGATCTGGAAGGAGGGATGAAAACTAATCCTTCCTTGCCTGCAAGAATGAACCCAATGAAGCAAATGCAGGACTTCTTCCTAAATGAGCAGAGACCCCGCTTCAAAGACCCTGTTGGCCTCTGGATCCTGCTAGGCACAAGCAATCAGCTCTTTGAGGGAGGCGTAGCCCACTGCCTGTGCATGGGGAATGCAGAAGGCAGAGAGAAACCTCTCTTGCTTGCTTTCCAGCTCTGCCTGGCTGTGTTTCAGGGAACAGGATAACAGTAATAACCATCTTTATAGCTTCTGGAAAACAAGGTGGCATTTGACGATGGGAAGCTTAAATGGCAGGAAGCAAACGTCAAGCAGACACCCACTGTTGAGAGGGGGATGCTTGGTCAGTCCTGCAACCTGGTCCTGACTACATCAGTTTTATCTGTGTCTTAATTCTGAAATTCACGAATGTTGGGAGAACACAGAGTTACTGACTGACATGGGAAGATGCAGGTGTCATGTGATGGAGAAGGACAGCAGCCTTCCTTAGCCTTTCAGGAGGACCATGCCAGTAAGAGAGGGGAGAATATCATCCAGTCTTCCTGGCTCCAGAGCCCGTGGCCTAAAGAAAAGGGACTGGTGATGTATGCTCCCTAAACTCATCTGTGTCTGCTAGCAAGGAAACACAGGGATGCTTTTACTTCCTTTTTGATAACAGGCATTTGATTTCAAAAATCCTAAGGCACCTTATGTGGATGGCTGGCAGAAATAATGGCTAAGCCATTCTAGCCAGGCCATGGACACTGCCCCATCACTGTCCTGGTCCCTTGGGGCATGAGGGAATTGCCTACTCTGATACTGATAAACAACTTCCTATCTGTTCCTGATGGTACCGCCAGGCATTGCCCATGCAGAGCACCCAGGGACTCCGGTTTGACAGAAGTTCTGGGAAGAAGCTGTTCAGTGGGGTTCCTTTCCAGGCAGGTCTAAGCCAGCAGAAATCTCAGTTCCCTCAGGAATGACCCTTTATTGACTTGCCAAATCCCTCTTTGAACCTGGTTCTTTCTTAAAAAGGGCTCTACCCTGGGGACACTGTCAGGTCCTGACATTGGGCCAATTTTTGTCTTCAGATCTTGTTCCCTCTGAGGGAACAAACCCATCCTTCTTGAGATGTTTGGCCCCTTGTCCCAACTCTTTTTTTCTGAGGTGCAATTGATGCTGCAAGCAGCTTCCTTGCTCCCAAGCAGCTCTACAAAGGCTGATTTACCCTCGGAGGCAGCCTGCAAACCTTTGGCATCCCTGTGAAAAACTGGATCAAACCCCCTTCAGCTCTGCTGTTCAGGGACCATGCAGCAATTAAGAGACCGGTGCTGCAGAAAGGCAGCTGGAATAAGCAATCTCTCTCGGTTATTTACAATTTACAGTGGATGAAGGACTGTTTGAGAAACCAAGAGGAAGCAGCATAAGATCTGCCTCTTTTCACATACAAATGAGCCTCACAGATCCTAAATTATCTCTCTCATCCCTGCCGCAGGGCTGGGTCTCCACATCTGGCTTGGAGCACACCCGGATGACAAGGAGCTATTCTGAAAGACTCTCTTTGGAAGCCTCTGATGATTAACCTTGGAAGGTCAAAAGCACTTATCTCAGATTTCTGTTAGGAGAAGATCTCATGATGTCAAAAGACATTGGGCCTGTGGAGGCAGGGCAGGATACCAAGGTGGAGACCTAAAAGGAGGTGTGTTCCCCGTTCAGCTGGGCTAAAGGAAGAGTAAGCTCCTGCCTCTGGGGTGGGTAGAAATGCTGGCTGGGGAGGGCAACCAGGCAGGGAAACACATGATTTGGATCTGTCCTGCTGGCCAGGATGCTGCTGTGCAAAGCAACGTGAGCTTCACTCACACATCTCAGGCTGGACTTTGAGGTTGGGCTAGGTTTCATTACAGATATGCCATGTGCCTAGGGTCCAGCATCTCTCCTAGGGGCTCTGGGTGAGCACCAGGTCTTTCCTTCAAAGGGCTCTGGCTGTCCTTATTCCTGCTTCCTGCCCCCATCACTGAAACCAGAAAAGACCAGATCTGCAACTCTGTAGGGAAACGGTGTGGAGGGAAGGGTGAAGACAGCAATAAGAGCTCCTCAGACAAAATCCACCTAATTTCTTAAGTCTGGTGCCACTGGAGTATCAGACAAGGAAATATAAACTTCCTTTGCTTTAGAAGGACATACACGCACACAGACACACACACACACACACTGCCCCAGTCTGACCTTAGGCGCAATCAGCAGCTTTTCAGTGGATTTGAATTAAGATTCTGATTTTATATCACAATTAATTGCTGCTAATAAAAAAACCAAACCATTGGTTGTTACTGTGAATCTGAATTTGCACTGTCTCATGGGCAGGTCCCCTGGGAGGTGAGAGTGGAGTAATTTTTAGGGGATGGCAAGGGATTTCCACTCAGCCTCACAGGTCCCAGTGCGTCCACCACCCTGTGTTCAGAAAACAAAAGGCGCCCGATGCTAGAACCTACTACCCATTGCAAAAAGAGCCTGCGGACTTACGGAGGAAATATTCTGCTGTATCGGCTTCATAATCTGCATCCTCAGGGAAGTGATCGATTTGCTTACACAGACCTTTAAAATTCCCTAGGGAACAAAAGAAAAAAAGAACAAATGAGAACACCAAAACCTGCCTTGCAGGAACAGCTGCTCTCTGCATCACCTTTTGTGCCTGCTTGCCTTCCCCCCAGGCAGCGTGCCCACTCGTGTGTGCATGCCTGGGAAATGCCTGGGGCCTCTCCTTGCACACTCGCACGTGTACCTCCCTCGTATTTGCACAGGAATGTGGGGGTTGCTGTCAGGATCCAGTCTGATGCCCAGCACTCCACAGAGGAGAGCACCAGAAGCTCTGTGACTCCTGCTGCAGACAGGCTAGAGAGCACTGCCTGGGAATGGGAGCCAGATACTCAAAGCACAGTACAGGTGTCAGGGTCCCCTCCCTGAGTTACATCATCACACCTCGCTGTTTCCCTTGGTGTGGCCTCAGTGGCTCCCAGCAGTGAGAGGATCAGGGCAGGATCATTAGATGTAAGTTGTCAAAGTATTTGTTTTTCTCAGCTGTGAATTTGCTGCCCTCTCATTCCGTGGGCAGGATACATCCCTTTGTTCTGGTTTGGTGTGAGAACAAAAGCCCTTAGTCTACTTTCTCCATATGACTGCTTGTTTTTGCATACTTTTGTCAGGCCTCTTGTGTCCTCTCACAGACTGAGGCTACAAGAAGCTCTGTGCATGTATATGTATTCAGCTCAACAGCAAAACACCCTTGTGCTGGGGGAGCAAAATCTTCTGCTATAAGTGAGGGAAGCTGAGCTGGACACAGTTCCATCAGGCTGGTGTATGTACAGGGCCTTCTCCTAGTTTCAGTCATGGGGCACCTTTTTTCACACACTCCATGACCAACAAGGCCATCCCAGCAGGGGGCCAGGGACATCTTCCAAGTCTTTTGTTGGCTGGGATGTTTACCAGACTCTTATTTTCATCACACATATCTTCTCTTGACATCAGGAGTACCACTCCAGAGAGGTACTCCTCAAGCCACATCATAATTTTCACTATGACCATTGATGAATTAGTATCTCAAATGATCAGGTTGTCCATTCTTGTACAGGGTTGTCCATGTGAAAGACAATTTCATTATATCTCTTGGGGCTCCCACAAATTTTTTCTCCTACTTTCCATTCCATTTCCCTCTGGGCACTCACACTGACTGGCCATTAACACAGAACTGATGGACATAGTCTGTCCAGAAAGGAGAAATACATTGTCTGCATGAGGTGTGTGGTAGGCATGGTGATCCTGTGGGCCTCCTCACCAGAGTTCAACCAACAAAGTGACCCAGGCTCATTGATCCCTCAGCAGAAGCATTTGGAGCATTGTCTGAAGAGTGACAAATGCTGTGGCAGCCTGGGTAAGCCTCCTGCCACCTTGACCCTGAACCCAGCTTCTGGACCAGCTGGTGTGCAGGGCAAGGGGAAAATGAAGCCACCACACTTGAGGCTGTTGCCTCTGAGAAGAGCAACAAAGCTCTTCCAGACCAACCCTACCCAGGCAGTCACCATGTCAGGTCCCCAGTCATGTCTTGGAAGGCATATTCCACATGAATTTGAATGATCCTTCAGATATCTGTGAACAGATGGAAGAAGGACCAAGGTCAAAGGATTCTACCTGAGTTTTTTCTTGAGGCCAAGCCTTGATGGATTAATGTTTGGGATGCTTTGGGAGGCAATCCTGAGTAAATAGCTGAGTAAATGGAAGGCAGGTAGGTGGGTTCCTTTAGGTCAACCCCCAAGTTTGGCTTCTTCTGCATCCATCTGTCTTGTGTCTGATGTCTCCAAGTTACCTATTGCAATTAGCTACTCATTTGAAGAGCTTGCATGAAGTGACTAGAGACAGCAGAGAGGAGTGTGTGTGTGCATTAAGAGGTAAGTAATAGGAGAAGAAAGCAGGAACAAAGCCTCTCTGTGTAGCTCTGACATACTATTCCCACACTGAAACTGTGGGTTATGAAAGATTATTAATCACCCATCCTCAATCCAGTTACCTCATTCAAAAAGTGTCTGCTTCTGAGCCATGACTCTTCTGGAAGGAAAGCTTCATAGCCAAGTAAATTGCCTTGGCACATTTCCACCCTGCTACTTGCCCACTAAAATCCCTATGAGGCAGGCAGATACAGCATGAAGGGGGTCCTTTCCCTTGCTTGCCCCTGGCTGCCTGGGGCCATCTGCCTGTGACAGATGAGCAGCTCCTCATCCTGGTCCTTTGGCTGCTGTCACTGCTGTATAGTGCATGTGAACACTGGCACACTCCGGGGCACTGGGGAGGTCTCCAGCTTCAGGTTTCAGTTCCTTGCCCAGCAGATCCTGAACACTGAGTTCCTCCTGCCTGTACATGCTGGGGGAGCAGGCAGAACCTGCATACACCTCCCAGGTGATGTTCCTGGCACACAGCCAGAGCCTCTCAGTTGGAATCAGCCAGGGAGGGAAGATGCAGTGCATCTGGAAACCCCCTCACCGTGTGACATCCTTTCCCTGCTTCCTTTTTTTTCCCCTCTCCCCCGCTCTGTTTCTTGCTGAATTTGAGACTGATTAATTCCTATGTAAAGAATTGAGCTGCTTGGGGAAGATGCTGCATCTGGTGCAGGCTGTCTTTTATATGGACTTGCGTGGGATAGCTGGTTAGGGGTTCAGTCGTGTATAGGCAGGCTGGGGCTTTCTGAAAATCTGCTCCTGGTGCTCAGTGTCCCAAAGGCTTTGCTGACCTGGCTCAGCAGGGCACTTGGCCATTGGAGTGTCCAGCCTTGGCTTGCATAAATGCTGTGACATTGTGGAGCTGCCCTTCTCCACAGGCTGATATGCTGTGCCATGTTGATTCCCCTTCCTGGATCAACCCTACCAGGGTTCATGAGGGCAGCATTGATCCCACTTTAGCCCCTGCTTTGTCTGTGCTCAGCACAGAGTACTGTGGGTTTGGATACTGACTGTTTGCCTGTGCTACCACACCCTCTTCTCCAATGCCTCCTAGTTCCTCTGGGCGATGGATGGGGAAAGGATGCAGAATTTAGGTCATTAATGCGCTAACTGGGAATATAAAAGAACAAGATTCAGTTTTTGCTCTGCCACAGGCGTGCTGTTAAAACCACTTCTCCCTGCCTCAGAGTCCCACCCTATAAAATGGGGGTGACAGCACTCCTCTGCCTGGTGCCGTACGGGGACGTGTTAAACAGGGCATGGTGTGGGTGTGCTGGTGCCAGCAGCTCCGAAAGTGCGTGGAGTAGGTGAGTGATAGATGGCAGCGGTTCAGAAACCTGCTTGGTGTGGGGAAGGCCTCGATGTCACTTCTTGTGCCAAGGTCACTCGGCAATTCTCTGACGGACATCTGTGGCCTGCTGAGATGGTACAGCAGCTTCCCTGGCACCTGTGCTGGTGGAAGCACGGAGGGGGATGGAGCAGCTCAGCAGTGCTGCTGAGGTCTGACACAACAGCCTTTTCTTGTGCTGTACATGTGGTCTGCGGAGCCAGGGATGGTGAGAGCCATGTGCCACCCTATAGTTAATACTCCTGAACGCCTGAGCAAGATCAAATCATTATGTGGGAGGGCATGTAGGGCTCTGAGAACCCCTCCAAGGAAGTAAGAGCAACATCTCCTCTCTACTTGAGTCCCTTTGCCCTTCCCATTCTTCCCAACTCAATGTATTTCATGCTGTGAACCTTGAAACAGGGCATGTGTCTCTGTCTTCTTCCATACGCCTCTCTGAGAAATTTAAGCCACATGCTTCCACCTCCTCCCTGCAGCTCTCCCAGTGCAGTTTGGGCTCTCCCTTCATCCTTGCTCATGTTCATCCATCAGATCTTTCTCCCGTTTCTCAGTCCCTCTCACTCATGACAGCCACCTCCCTCTCTCTGGCGTATCAGTGTGGGCATCCTCCAAACTGCCTGCTTTGGGATGTGCAGGCTGCAAAGAAGGTGGGGATGATCATCAGCCTGTTTCAGGACAGGAAAGCTGCAGATGCCTAGGTCCATGGAAAATCACAGAGCAGTCCTCACATCCCTTGTGCGTTACTGGGAGTCATTAGGCAAGATCACCACCGTTTGCTTGTTGCCTGCCCCAACTTTGGAAAACGCAGTTTAGAAAAGCCAGGATTGGTGCAGTAGGCACCCCTCCAGTGCCTGGCCAAGGACAGAAGTTGCCCAGTTGGGTCATTAGGAGCAGAGAGAATCTCTCCTACTGCCAAGAGGGACTAAATGTCTAAGATGCATGAAATTCAGTGTCAACTGTGCATTCATCTCTGAGAGAGACCTCCTCCAGCGTGTCAGGATCATTGTTTGGGTATAAGCTGTCTATCCAGGACAGCTGGCAGCCACCAGCCCTGCTGCAGCAATACTCAGACTCAGCTACCCCCGATGAGAACCCGGCTCGGTATTGTTGGTGATACAGTTTATTTTTATGCTGCTTTGTGCAGCCCTGTCTCTTTCAGAAGTCTTGCTTGCCTGCAGAGTGCACTCCATTGCAAAATAGTAAGTTCCAAAGAATGAAAAGCTACTCCCTTCCTGCGAGGTAAGAACACTTTTAAATGGTCAGGACCATACATCTGAAAACTGCAAGCCAGAGGCAGAGGAAAAGACATCCAAAAGGAGAGAAGCAGACAAAGAGGGACGAGAACAGAAAGACCTGTTTTCCCAGAATGATTTGTGATATTTCCATTTATGGAGAAAAGCAATTCACTGAAAGCTTTTCTTCAGCCTCACTCTCTAATTTAGCAGAGGTTTTGGCATGATAGCTTCCAGAGAAATAAATAAAGGGGGCTGGATATAGCTGTTGTCTCTAAAAGCTGAGAAAGATGGCTTGGTGTTGGCCAAGGATTCAGTATCACTTTCCATCACACACTCATTTTAGGCAAGCTACTTACCCCCCACCCCCTTCACTCAAAATGGGAATAATAGTATTTCCCTGCCTCAGGAAAGTAGGCTGAGGATATTTGTATTAAAAATATAAGAGTGATCAGACACTTGGGCCAGATAATTCTTCCCACCATTTAGTTCAAATGTAACTGCTCATTTTTCATGTGCTCTTCTGTGCATGAAGGCTGTGCAAACATGAGAGTTCTTGGAAGTTCCCACTTGTGCTGCCTGCCCTAGGAGTAAACTTTGGTGCGGGTTAAACTGTTTGCTATCTGTCCATGAAAGAGATACAAGAAATGGCACACAAAGGGCAGGTAGTCTAACACAAATATTTCTGCTCCAGGATTCTGTTTCTGAGTAGTGTCCCTTTGGTAGCAGGTGGTGAAGTGGGGCTCAGAGCCAGCCTCTGGGCTATGAAGACAAATTCCACAGCTACATGGCAAACTGCTGGCATGCTTTTCTTACACACAAAAGCTTCCAAACCAGTAGAGGAGGTTTGTGATCCCTGTCAAAAATTGACACTTGTGACACTGAGTTGTTAATGCCCAACCTGACATGACTGCAAGAAGACGGAGTGAGGTTTCATGAAGTGACAAAGAGTGCAGGAAAAGCTTTTTGAAGGCATTTTGATTGCTCTCCTCCCTTCCAAGAATGAAGCACTTGAGAGCACACATAATTTTGGGGGATTTGGAGCTGATGAAAAGCGCAGTGGCAGGGAGCACAGACAGTGCTTGTGGGCATCTGCTTTTACCCACCTGTGCTGACACTCCCAAAAGAAAGACTGGCCCTTCAAAAGGGCTCATTATCCCTCTCTGGGAATCTCTCCATAGATAGCACCTTAAAAAATTAGGCCATCTTTTCACCTGCCTCAGTACGCAGGTTACAGGGTACAGGGCTAAACCAGCAAATAGAGCACAAGGGATGGTCATTCTGGGGCTGGAGCAGGTGCTGCTCTTGCAGCTCTGACCTTGCACAGTGGCAGGAGATGCCGTGCTAGGGTAATACCTTTTGACCCAGCTGGGTAATTTTAAGACTGAAGAGTGCTCAGCTGTCATTAGGGACAAACGGATTTTCCACTAAACACGGTGAAGTCAGTGGGGCAGTAAACGGGGTCTGTGAAGTTGAGCCTGGGACAATAGCAGAGATCCCATGGGAACTACAGGCCATCAAGAATCTTGCCACCTTTCTGTCCAAGTGCAATGCACCTGCTTTGATGTGGTCTTCTTCAATGCAAACACACAGCAATGCATATGTTAAAAATCATAAAAAAACCCCCAGCAACATAACCAGTACATTACATACATAATTCTCTCCCTGGGGAGAGGATAAAAGAACAAACCACATGTGACTGATATCAAGCTCCATCACTTAATGTACCACTGGAATTCATTCAGATATCGTGCGGAAGAAGCCTGTAAAATAACTGGTGCAAAATAGAATTTGATCTTATAGTTACGAAAGAATATCTGCCCTGCCTACAAGCTCTCCTCACCTTATTATTAATAATCATGTTTATTACAGCTGTTGCCAAGGATCAGATGATAAAGAGAGTTGCAGTAAAAATATTACAAACACTGTCTTAGAGGCCACTGCTGCCTTGATGAGCATGGAGGAAGAGATGTATCATAGCACATTAGCAATGACCAAAGCTACAGCAGTAAAATGGCCCGAACATATTGGTTCTGGGGAGATTAATTTATTCAGGAGATGACTGATAAATAGGAAAAGAAATGCAGACATAGATGGGAGAAATAAGTGAGAGAAGCCAGTATGGGGTAACACTGAGGGGAAGATGATGAGGTGGAAGCAGAGGCGTATAGAGAGCTGCCAGTGAGCACCAGGCAGATTAGTCCCATCTGAATCAATTCCGGGCTCCTGTTCTGCCATTTTTCAGCTCTTCTCTTCACTCGCTCTCTGCAGCCATCCCTGATAATCACTTGGCAAAGGAGAGGGGGCTAATGACAGAAGGATCATAGAATCATTTAATTTGGAAAAGATGTCCAAGATCATCGAGTCCATCCTTTGACTGATCACCATCGTGTCAACTTAACCAAAGCACTAAGTGCCATGTCCAGTTGTTTCATGAACTCTTCCGAGGATGGTGACTCCACCACTTCCCTGGGCAGCCCTTTCCAACGCTTAACCACCCTTTCAGTGCAATGACCACACATGCGCTGCTGGAGGTGACTCAGGTCCCTCCTGTGGAGCCTCAGAGGTGTGGGAGTGCAGGAGAGCCCATCCCACCCTGGCGTTGCCCGGATGGTGCCTTGCAGAGCTCTGCTGCGGCAGCCAAGGGGGCCCACGCTGTGCTAGGGCTGGTCTCTGCACTGCTGTCAGCCTGGAACCGCTTTGCATTTTTCCTTGGAGGTGGCAGCCTCTCCTCCTTCCCACCCTGCTCGATGCTGCTACTGCTGCTGTGTGCTGCTAAGTAGCCCATAGACTCTGCCTCAGAGATGGCTACAGCTATTCCATGTACGTGGGTGGAGATGCAGTGGTAGCAAAACCTATTATTAAGATTATATGAAGATTTCCATTTATAAACACCCTCTTTTTACAGGGTTATAACTTTCAAAAATATCCTGGCCGTGGTTTGAAATTTCCCGTGCTTTGTCACAGGCAGAGAAGTGCGATTGGCTGGGAAAATTGGGCAAAGGCTCTTGAATACGTTTTGGTGCAAACGCAAATCCAGCATGTTTGAGCTTTACAAACTGAAACATTGCGAGTGGCTGGATTTCAGGGACTGCTAGACATCTGTCCAAGTCACAAATGAAAAATCTCAGCACAGCAATAATAAAAATAATTTTTAAAATCCTTTTTTTGCAGACACCCAGTACAAACTTCTTCCAGGGTAAACAAATGCCTGTGTTTTCTAGACTTTGCCAGAATCAAATCTGGACTGAATTTCTTCCGAAAATAGTACTTTACACAAAAATGTATTAGGCTCATCTAAGTCATTGAAAGCTGTGGATAACTGTGCTCTTCTTAATGTTCTATTTTTCACATTTGCCTTCTGCACTAACATTGCAAATAATTTTATATATACGTATGTAACAAATGCATGATTTCATTTATATGTCAATGAAATAATTTGGTTTTGATAATGATATTTTCCTGTGTGATTCAGTGAATGAGTAAAGCATGAACAATATCTATGGTTCCTCAGCAGAGAGATCAGAAACTATTTCTACTGTTGTTAGAGTGACTAGTGTCACTCTAGGAAGGAAAAATATATGAACTTTCTGGTTTACGAGTCCTGTACCAGTTTTCAGGTATATTAGCTGAGTTACCAGAAGTACTGCCGTTGACTTGCAAGAAGAGACAGAACTAGATTTGAAATGAGCTGGGAACCAGAAATAGAATTGAGCAAAGGGCTTGTAAGTGGCTGTGCTCAGATGTGGTAGCATGATGTTGGGTTTCAAATTTGAAGAACATAATGTAAGTGCTGGACCTGCTGTGGTGGAGGGTGGAGAAATAAAGACAGAAGCTGATCAGGACATGGAGAAAAGTCCAAGCAAAACAGGAAGGGCAAGTGAAAGAAGTAAAAAAAATAGAGATGATTAAAAAAAAATCTATCAATTTGTAGCAAAACCATTTATGTGTGTGTGTGTAATGAGCCAAATGTGGCACTACAACTGTGAGCCGAGTGACAGGAAGGGTGATGCAATTATCCGCAGTGAGAGAGAAGTGATGTGCATAAGGTGTGGGAGGAGAGGAGATGCTCCATAGCTACCACAGGCAATCCCAATCCACGGCTGCACATCCAGATGTGAGAGGAAGGAGGACATTAATGTCCATGTGAATGGGATGGAGGAAGTATTTAAGACTGGTTCTTCTGTTTTCTTTGTTTTCCTTTTCCCTATCATGGCAACAATATTGTAACTAGGACAGTTTTTGCATATAGGGTTATAACATCAAACTCTCAGAAATCGGAGCATGTAAACAACATCCTAGCTGGATGAGGACATAAGGACTGAACCATTTCAAATTTGGACTCAAAGAAGACCCAGAGCTCAAATGGATTAATCTTTCTCCAGAAGTATGTAGAGGAAAACCACAGGCTAGAAAATTTCTGATTCAGTTCATCCTATCACGTTGCATTTTTCTGCTCAGATGTAACTGTATTGCTGATCTATGAGTGTGCATCAGAGGACAGAACCAGGCTCACCTTGTACTGTAGGTCATGGTTTAGATCAGTGATGAGACTGTAACTCTAGTTGTCACTGGAAGTAACTGTGCACAGACATGGATTTAACAGACAAGAAAAGAGGGCAAACCAGCCCTCCTTACATGGTGAAAAGTGTCCTGCACAGCCTGGGATGAGCCACAAGCTGTGCATGCCTTGGTACAGATATGAACTGAGCGCCTAACTCAGCAGGAACCAGGGCCTGGCTATTCCCAAACTCCAAATCTTGAATCTTGCAATTGTAATGCTGTGTTCACAAGGCTTTTTGAATGCAATTTCCTTAGTCATTTTTAAATTATTAAGGAGGAGAAAAGGCACTTCAAATCTTTTGTCTTCAACCCCACATTGCATTTGTCTCTGACATATCCAGCTGGATCTATAGGGAGATGCTGTCCTTAGTTAAACTGGTGTAAATTTAGTGTGACTCTGAGTTTTTACTTCAGCAGTTAGGGCCACAACAAAGAGAGGAATCAGGCTCGCAGCTGTTAATTAGCTTATGAAGTATGTGGTGTGCTTTAGGGTCCTTCAGGATGCAAAGCACTATATAGAAATTATTATTAGTTATTAATAACAAAAATACCCAAGAACCCCAGGGAAATAATCCAAAGAATGGAACAAGTCAATGACAGAGGCAGCTTTTAATCCATCCTCCCTCTTCTGCACCACTTAAGCTCTCCTTCCCCTTTCCCTCTGAGGCTCAGACACATGGAGGAAGGGAGAGCCCACCATCACACGTGTTTAGCAATTTGGCAGTCCCAGCGAGTCTCCTGTGTTCTCCCACACATCATCAGCCTGCAGTAGGAATTGTGAAATCTGTAGCAGAATTGACACCCAGCAGTAGAAATTTTGAGGAATAACAGTGTGTGGGAATTCCTCAGCCTGCCTCTCATGGAAAATTGCAACCCTGCTCAGTGGTCTTCAGGGCTTTTCATTTCATTGCCCTCCCTTCCTCTGGGAAAATGACTGAGAAGAGAGACACCACTTGCTTTCTTTGAAGGTCTCTAGATGAGAACTGGGGGCCCATTTGCTGTCGTCTGAGTTGGAGCAAGTGGCTCCACTGGAAATTCACAACCCGTTCTGGCCGTTCCAGCCCAGGAGATGAGCATGAAGTCTATTTCAGGTGAGGAAATAGAACATGAGAAGGACTGGACTATCTCTAGAACTTTTTTACCCCAGGGAAGCCAAAGCCCTTCATGCAACACTGACAGAGGTCCCCCAGTGTGGCAGCTCTGCAGATGAGTGTGGCAGCCATTACACGCTCACTGAGCGCGCACACACTTGCCCTTGGAGAGTGGAGGTGGCTTTGCTCGGGCAGGGAATATTGGTTATCCCTTAGTCTGTTCAGGAAGCGCTCTGGGATTTTTGCTGTCCCTTCAGGCAGTCCACCAGAGATGGCCAGGAGAGAATTGGGCGTAGGATTTCCTTGGCAGATAGCTCTGCTGACTGCAGTGCTTCAGGTTGAGCTGCAACGTGCAGGGCCATGCACTCATGGAGCTTTTCTGCCCTGTGTCCTTTATGCCCACCTACAAATTAGAAAATGAAAGCCCTGAGGAAGAGGTCAGGACTTTCCAATTTTGCAATTTCCTCTGGCAGTCACTACATCTTACCCTCCAGCACTGGTGTTTTGGGAGAAGCCCGACCCAGAACAGATACCCTGCTGTGCTCTGGGGAACACGCTGGGATGAAGGGAATGTAAGTGTGCTGAAGCTCTTCAGGATATTCACTCCTGGTGAATCCAGTCCTGACCTGTACCTCACTCACAAAAGTATCCAAAGCCTCCAAAATGTTCCTATATCAACAAGGAATAAGAAACATGAGGGAAAACAGGGTAGGAATAGCAGAGGACTGATCTGATGTATAGCAAGCCCCTTCCTACCAACAGCTGAGGAGGAAGCCATTGGTCCTGAGCTAGCCACTTGCAGAAAGAGTTAGTCATTGCCAAGTCCCTGACTTGACAACGTCTTCAGGATGGGGACAGCCTCCATTGCAATCATCCTGAATGCTGAATCCAAACATGGCTTAATATTGTTTCTTTCATTTCCCAGCTATGTTAGGATTCAGGATTTGAAGAGTTGTATGGATTGCATGTATGGGTTCTGAAACATTTTAGGCTCATACCTCCCTGTGCTTATTTAGGTGCAATTCCTGGCAAGGCAAGTATCCAGAATAACAACCAGATTGGTTTGTGAAAATTGTAGGAAAGCATTGCCCTCTGTGCTGAAAGAGCCAGGACACAGAGTGTGCTTTGTTACACACATTATGCTTATTTTTCACTTGGGTCACTGGAGTTCAGAAATGTATGTTCATACATACAGCTTATATTCCACGGGGCCATGCAGGGTAGCTGTGACTGATCAAATTGCCTTAGCACAGCTATGCTGAGGCTCCCAATGTCTCCAAATAAGCTACTGCTGTTCTAACTTGCTGGTTTACTCATAATCCACATCAAACACTGGGTGTTAAAGTAGATATTGCACAGATTTGATTTTAGGTCCCTTTCTATGCAGCTGAGCAAAAAACAAATGCCAAGCCTTGCAAGTGTTGTTAGCTTTTAGAAGCTGCTATTAGAACATTAATTATTTTATTATTGTTATTTCCTCAGGGTTGCGGGTACCCCAGTGATTTACAAGAAAACAAAGTGATTTGGCCCTCTCCTGAAGCTCTTACAACAAAAGTTAGACTTAAGCACAGCACCAAGCTTATTTAACAAGCAAACAGTGCCAGCAGGGTGTTTGGAAAAGGGAGGTTTATAGCAGCACAGGATCACGAGACATTTACGATTGCGTGCATGTGTATATCCTGTTAGTTTATGCTGGCTTTTAAAAAGAAAACCGTAGAGGGGAAAGGTGTGCTAGGTTTAGGGATGATGCTTGCAAGAAAAATGAGCAGAGGTCAGTGAGGGAAGGGTGATTTGGAAAGGGGAGGCTGAAGGGAAAGCTGCAGAGGAGGGGTGTGAATCTACCTGTAACACAGCCAGGGAAGGCATACGGGGGAGCGGGTACTGCTGCTCAGTCATAATAACCATTTGAAGCTTGACTGCAAGTCGTGCTGCTCCACCAATATTTTTTCATCCACTGAGCACATTAATTTATTACAGAAGAGTCTGTAGGTGTGAGCTATGTGCTAAGGCTAATCTCTGAAGCGTTTTCAGCTACTCTACATGTAACATTACTCTTGCATCCCAGGGAGGAGGCTATTCATAATGGAATAAAATTTACTCACAATACTAGACTGGGGAATATTATTTCTAATGTGATCTGGGCCGCTTACACTCAGTTAGAAACCTGAAAGGCCATTTCAGGGTTTTGAATCATGTCCAAGCAGGTATCAAGCCACTTTCTATGTCCTGGATTGTACTACCTGGAGACATATCCATCAGAGCTTCTTGTACCAAATTGTACCTCTGTATTCCCCACCTACACCACACATGGAATAATGTAGGTCTCAGAACTGAAACTTCCCTGCTTTAAAGTCTTTATCATGAGAACTTGTCTCCTAAGACTGCCAAAACCCAAATTCCTTTAATATTTGCCCACTTTTCCTTGGAAAATGTGATCAGTTCTCCAATGGAATCACTGGTCTGAAGTACCAGCCCCTTTCTCAGTTTCTAATTTACTGCTATAGCTGCAGCAGTCTGTGAAGTAACAACAAAAGTTGTGCTGCATCTTAGATCTTAACCTCATTCTCTTACCTTTGAACTCAGTTGCCAGACAAGAAAAGTGCCAAGATCAAAGAACAGCAGCATCTCAGACTCACTGTGTGTTTGTCTCTCCATGAGTAAATCTTTTTTTTTGTCTGTGCCACAGCCACTGCTGAAAGTCTTTCTTTCTTGAAGTTGGTCAGCATTTTTCAATGAAAATTTCTCAGAGGGGTGCAAGGACTTTGACCTAGTCACCTGACTCCCTGGGGAATACAGTGAATACCTGAACTATTGACTTAACGACAATTTCAGCACATCTCACTTATGGTTTTGGTTTTAACAAATAAAAGGCAAAAAAACCCCCTATCTTTTTCCCACCCCAATGTAGAACAGGGAGTTTTATAAATCCAGAGCTTTGTGGGATGGGAAAGTAGTTGTCCATGTTTTTCCAGTCTGGTCTCTGCATCTGCTTGATTTCATGTCAGCTATCACACACCTTACTCAGCCTATGTTTGCAGCTTCTCTGTGGGTCCTGCTGGGACAGCCGTGGTTGCTGAAGACACAGCTGGCCAGCTGTTTCTTGGGCACCACTTGGCCAGTTTATTTACAGTTGCCAAACCTCAGTCTACCAGTCTGCTCCTTCAAAACTGACCTCTGAAATCCATTGTGCACCAAGACCTCTTGATCGGCATGGCCTTGGAAGGTGCTGGCCTTGGTTTTGCTGAGCCAACACTAGTCATGTAAACCTCAAACATAAAATTCAGTCTGTGCATTAGTCTCTGGTCCAAACTGTCTCTTGTGGAGCCTTTTTTATTGAATGTCTAAATGAGTTTTGACCAAGCTGGAACGAAAACTGTGCAGGTTTTCCTCTTGTGACCTGACATAACAAATGGATTGTGAAAATGCCTCTTGAGAGTTGCCCTCCACTCCTCCTGAAGGGCTCCTCTTTTTCTGTAGTGCACTTCACAGTGTGCTGTGGAGCAGAGGTGATTGATACGTCAAAGCGAGAATGAACGACTTTGCCTAACCCCAGGATCCTGTAACAACCCCAGCACTGGAGATTCCCATGCAGGGGGTGAGAGGGGTGGGGGTGTGGAGAGACGAGAGAGCATTTCCTGACAAGCTGGAAGCCTTGTGTATAGAATACCTGTAGAGACTGGCAGGGAAAGCAAGCAAGCTGGGACTGGATGCTTTCCAAGCATCAGAGCAAAACTGAGTCTCTCAGTGGAGGATGCTAAATTTTGACAACGGGAAAGAAACAGACAAGGGGTGAGTGGGAGGGGAAAGCCTTTCCCTGATAATGCTGTCTGCTTGTAGCTTTAAGCATTATTATATCTTTCTACATGCCATCATGTACAAACATTTTACTGGCAGCTAAACGGGCAGAATTTTGTCCCCAAGATTTTGCAATACAAAGACCCCAGCATGAGGAGCACTTGCAGGTGAGGACACCCAGCTTTCAGAAGAGGCTCTCAGCAGCCATTAGGCAATAGCTACAAGGCCTGGATCCTGGATCCTGGTCCTTGTGAGGTCAGTGGGAAATAGTGGGGACAAAATTAGGCCTGAGACTTGCAGGATGGAATGAGGGATGGAAGTGCCTGAGAAAGGTCACAGGCTGAGTTACAGCATGTTCATATCTTGTTTGCTCCTGGTTTTAGCTGGGTATCTCTGAATCATTCCTCATCCAAAGATGTAATATAGTAAACAAAGTTAATAGTCAGAAGGGGCAAAGCTTGCCAAGGGCATAGGAGAAGTGGAAGTCATTAACGCAGGGAGACTAACTGCAGTAAATGAGTCCTGAGGGCAGGCACAAGGGAGGTGAATAAGGTTGTGCAGTGGAAGGAGGGAAGAGGACAGCAGGAGAGGAGGAGCAGAGTCATTGCTGCAGGGCAATGAGGGGGGCTGGGGAGGGGCAGATGTGCTGAGTGAGCACTGAGTAGCATGGGAGAGGAGACAGGGAGCAAGCTCCAAGAGAGCCACGTGAGGCCTTGAAGATGAAATGAGAACTGAACTTTGATGTAGAAGGAGTCTGGAAGTCAGCACAGGGATTCAAGAAGAGGAAATGACACAAGTGGAACAGCAGGTAAAGAAAAGATAATGTAACTGCTGCATGCTGGGTGTTTTAGTGTGAGTATTAAGCCTCCCCTAGAGTCCTGCTGGGCCTCTCTGTCTCTGAGAATTGAGCGGGTTTGTGCTTTCATGATCTGGTCTAAATAGCTGGGTATAACATTTTCCCTATATTGCTTTTGCCAATCAAATCATCCGCACATCAATCTGCTAATCAATCATCCACACATCAGGAATGTTCATTCGTAAGGGAAGGAAGTGGAAGGGAGAGGGCTGTCTGTGAGTGGTGGGATGGGTGCCACCAGAGCAGCAGAGAAGTGTCACTGAGGGGCTGAGGATCTCCCATCACAGCCCACAAGTTGCAGGGTGCAGAGCATTTCTACAGAGAGAAAAGTTGGAGAATTTCCTCCAGTCTCATGACTTCCCCAAAAATTGATTATGGGGATAATCCCAGCAGTAGAGCATTTCCCACACTCTGTGGGATCCAAAGAAGATCAATATCACTGTCTCAATTGTTTGTTGCATCTTCCCTAAGTCCTGTCTTGGATGTTTATGTCATGTCTTGTCAAGGGTGTTTCCTGCAGGACAAGAAACATTCCTGTTCTTGTGGCTTCTTCTGGGAGAAGCTTCATCTCCCATCTCTAAAACCCTGAGTAGATTCTACGTGTTTTTTTTAAATAGCTCATCTCTCCACTCAGTTTTGAAATTAATTTCTATTTTCTTACCTTCCATTATCTTTTAGACTTCTTAGTTTTTAGCTTATTGTTGCAACTCTGGGGACTTTCTTCCTGCTGCCCCTTCCTCTTTCTTCTCCTTCTTTCTCAACTATCGGCATGCAGTTTCTCAACTTCAATTCCCTGATCTCTGGGACTCAGTCCTGATAAAACCAACTTTTCCCAATCCACCCAGTGCTGCCTTGCTTAATTTGCACCAATCCCTGTTGTCTCTTAATCTTAGAATTACATTAAACCTTTGATGCCCTTCAAGCATTTTCCTCATATACGTATTAGTGCTCATCTGCAGTTTGACTGGCTCCTTCCTTTCATCTCTTGGTCCATTATGGCAATACCTGCAGTGTTGAGTTAATCTCTATTTCTGTCCACCATCTGCATTAAAAACCAAACCCAAATCTAAACAAAATCTATTACTTCAAGATCTTCTTCAGGATGCCTTATCAAGTCTCTGATGGTCAATTGTTTGGGTTATACTTTCAGGAACAGCAGTGTGAATCCGTCCTTCATACCTACCAGGAGACTTAGGCCAGCTTATCAAGGATAGTCTTGTTATTCCTTCTTTGTTTCTCAAGTTGTATTAGCCCTTCCTCTTTGTTTCTCTGACACCACTATTATTCCCAGCCCACCAATGTTGTCTTCACCTCTTAGCTCTTTTCCAGACAATGTACTTTTTTCTCTTTCAATCACAGATTTCCCTGATTTATATTGTTTAGACTTAACAGCCCCCTTTCCTGAGCCTTTCTCATGCCTTTCCTCCTAGTCTTTTTGCAGCCCTGGAAACATCTGCCATAATTCAGTCGCTCAAGAAAACAACTACTTCTCTTGACCCTGGTACCTCTCATCATTTAGGCCGATCTCCTCACTCTGTCTTTTTATTTTACTCCTATTTCCAGTAATTCCATAGCTTCTGGTACTCTGCTCAGCTCTTTGAAAAGAAGCCATTATCTGCTGTGTCCTCAGGCTCCTCCATCGACACCGCCGTTCCACTTAACAAGCACCCAGAGCCTCCTTATTCTTCATAGAGCACTTAAGAGAGTCACTCCCTGCTATCTCTCCTACATGACTGTCCTCATCCATTTTCACTCTAGGTTCATGCAGACCGCAGTGCAGGAATCTAATGATCTCCTCTCTGCTAATGATGCCTGGTCCCATTTCTTTTTTTACCTCGTGGCAGCCTTGTGAAATGGTTGCCCACTCCATCTGTCTCGAGGTATTCATTGTGATGAAGGTAATGTCGTTTCTTAGCAACTGCTCAACTTTCAAGTGGTTCTTCAGATGGGGATGCCTCTTCTGTGCTGGGATCCCTTCCCCAAGAATAAATGATGCTTTTAATCCTTTTTTTTCCTTATAAAAATTATAATCATACCTAACGTTCATACTGCTTTTCACTCATAGAGCTCAAAGTATTTTGCGAAATCAGTAAGCATTGTTTTCTCCATTGTAGGGACAGAAAAGCTGAGTCACCACAGAGAGACACTAGAGCCAATATTTTCATGTGTTCATTCATTTTATGCATCTTCATTTCTGGGAACCCAGTCTGAAATAACTTAACCTAATTGCTTTGCTGTAGGACATGAAAGGGAGCAGTAGGTCTTGAGCACCTTTGAAAAATACAGAATAGAACAGTAGGTGCAAAATATCTCAGATGAGGCACAGAGAACTGAGTACCTATGAAAATGTAGTTGTATACCATCTGATCAAGACCAAAAAGAGCTCCCTTACTTCTGACATCAGAGCCAGAGACCTCCATTCATGAACCTACTGCTGCTTCAGGGTCTTCTTTCTGCCTTAAGTGGTAGAGAGATGTGATGATGCAAAGCACCAGGGTATTTTAGAAGTTTCAGAGTAACTCTTTTACTATGACATACCCATACCTCCTCAGTTTTGTTTTTGCGGTTTTTTTTCTGTGAGGAAGGTAGAAAACAACACTGCCCTAGAAGAACTGGTGAACTAGTAGCTAGACTTAATATTGAAATGGTAGAAACTGGTTCAAAATTCTTATCACCCAGCAAAGATTTCACCCTGGACTTCTTGTATACTAGATGAGCTCATTAAATATTTTGTTCTTCTAACTGCCTCTTTTCCTTCTCTCCTTCTGGCCAGTGAGTCCATCTCAGATCTAAGCAACCTTTTCCACTGAGACTAGAAAGAAAGTATGTTCCTGCAGAGTGTCAGCTTCAACAAACTGCCATTCACAGACAAAAAATGTGTTTCAGTGAAAGATTTTTGTGAGCTCTATGGGCCACGTAAATGTCAATAATACTCAAATACACACAGTATTATAACTGCATTGGCTTGTCCCTGCTTATCTGCAGTCTCTCTTGCCTAAGAAAGTTTCTGGATTCTTAAGAGTTTTTCTCAGTTAACTTCTTCATGGGTAGAATAGTTCCTCTTAATCTAAAATGCTTCAAATAATCAATATCACTTTTCTGTCCCTGTTTGAAACCCATTCTGCTTATGTTATGTGATAGTTGATGAACAACTCAACATGAGCCATCCGTGTGTGATCTCAGCATAGAAAGTCAAAAGAATCCTGGGCAACATCAACAGGAATGTGGCCAGCAGGGCAAGGGAGGGGATTCTCCCCCTCTACTCTGCTCTCGTGACCCCCTCACCTGGAGGGCTGTGTACAGTTCTTGGGTCCCCAGCACAGGAAGAACATGTTGGAGCAAGTCCAGAGGGGGGCCATGAAGTTGGTAAGAGGACTGGAGCACTTCTACAAAGACAGGCTGAGGAAGTTGAGGCTGTTCAGCCTGGAGAAGAGAAGGTAGTGTGGAGACCTCATTCATTTTTTTCAAATCCCTCTCCTTTATTTTCCAATCTGGTTTGTTCCAGTCTATGCCATTACACAAATTTCTCTGCTATCAGGGGCTTCCTCAGTGTCCCACAGCTCCAGCTGTTGACATGTCTTTTTCCAATACTGCTTCCTTTGCCTGGACTAACATTTCTCTCTGCTTTTTGAACTCAGTATCTCTCTGTCTCTCTGTCTCTCCCCCCATCTTGATTTCAATTGATAACAGATTTGTTTCCCAATTTTTTTTTTTAACTTTAGTCCTGGGTTTTTCCACTGTGAAGCCAAGCCAACTTGTGTTTTTCTAGCACTCAGTACAAATGTTACAAAATACAGGATTGGTAAGTAACATAAAACTGCAATTCCATGCATAATAAACAGAAAGTCCTTATTTCTTTTGAAGAACCTGGGAGATACCCACTTCCTCAAAACTATTAACAGTCTCTCCCATGTGTTTTCAAATAATTCTTGAAGGAATGTAATAGCTTCCCTTAATTTGTTTGTTGATTGACTTTTTTCGACAGCACAAGGGCAATTCAACACTGACTTGTTTGCTAATCCGTTTGGATTAGCATGGCTTCAAGTATATGAGATATGAATTCCAGTTTTTTCCTAACTGGAAACATGTACTCAATGACTTTTATCCTATGCCATCAACTGAAAATGGAAAATATTTGGGTTTCCAGTTCTCCCACAAAAGAAAGAATGTAACAAAAAATATGCCCAAAAATCCAGATGCTTTTGCAGCTTTTCCCTCAGACAAAAATTTCCAGTAACAATTTGGTAGTTGCTTTAACTCAGTAGTAGTAATGTCTCATCAGAGTGAATATTTTTTGGTAATATAATCAACATTTGCTTTTTACAAACACGTTCACGTAAATGTTGCTATTTGAGGGAAAATCCATGCCAGTAAATATGTTTCTGGAATAGTCACAGAAGGCAGACAAATGGAGTGGGAGCACAATTGAAGCTAATTTGTTTGAAGTCAACTGAATGATCATACACAAATATTTTGTGTGATACTTGCTAAAACCTATGTTTTTGCCCATCTGATGACAACTATGTAATTTTTGCAAAGTAAAACAGGTGCATGAGAGCCTAACCTGTCTCTTCAAATGGTAGGAGTTAACCAACACTGGGAGATGTACCATGCTGAGTTTTGTTTAAAGGGTAGTCTTAGAGGTTAGTCTTAAAATTCAGATCACACATACTTTTCACTCCAAATGCCTGTATACACTCAGGCAAGGTTTGACTGCATCTGCAGAATCCTTCTTTGATGAAGAAAAGGTTAATGACAGGTAGAGGTGGAAATATATCAGCTGTCTCAATAATTGGTCTGTCCAGCTATGTTTCTCTTCTTGGCTGCTACAGGAATGCTGCTGTTGTAAAACAGGATAATCTTACAGGTGCTATTAAGGAGCACCATATCTCTATCCTGCTTATTGGACAGCAAGGGGCAAATATGGAGGAGTCCAGCAGTAGTTAAGGTGGTTTAAGCTGTATAAATTACATGCTGGCAGGACAGGGAGAAAGCCACATTACAGCAGCTCACACTGCTTTGGATTCACTCAGTTCAAGCTGTGAACGCAACCAAATATATACATTTTGCTGGCATTTTTATTAGTTATAAACTTCCATCTTTTCCATCCAAGCCAGTGAAACAGATCGCGCAGCTTGAAGGGTTAAAAGCCTTTGCTCCTGAGTGGGGAAGTCCTGGAATTATACCCTGGATGTTTTATGCAGTGAAATGGCTGCAGCACAAAGTAATGGCTGTGGATAAATAAAGTTGGTATTGGAAATGTATGTTGCAAACATCTGATGAACTGTTCAAAAGAGAGATGACAGAGATGACAGTGTTGTCACATCTAGCTCTGGATCAATCATGTTACTGTACATCAATACATGCCTAACATATAGATTATAAACCAGCTATGAACTGATGAGCAGCTCTGGAATCACACATATTCCAAAAGGAGCAAACCACCAAGTGCTCGTCATGGTGCATACTGGTGAATGTGAGCAAAAAAATCTGGGCCTGTTTGCAGAGCCATATTGACCAGGTTCCTCTGTTACACAGCATTAAGGTTGGAATACAGCAACTCTAACATTGCTCCATTTCCTAGCTGGCCTGAGAAGCCAGCTCCAGGCACGTGGGATTAACAACACACTGATATGCACATGTGCAAGGAATTAATGGAGGTGACAGTAATGAGGAGATGCCTGTGATCAATGCAGCCACTGCTGTGTCAAAGGGAAAAGCTTCTGATCATACGAGAAGCCCAAGCTGTTACTAGGGGTCTGCACAAAGCTGTTTGCAGCTTCATGTCTGCAGCATCACTGTGCAGTACCCAGAGGTGCAGCTTCCCTGGGAGCTCGGAGTTTGGAACAGCTCCTCTGGCTTCAGGTTTGACTGCCCTGACCAGGCTGATCCAGTGGGCAGCCTAAAGCCTGTTTTGTGCTTTTGTCTAACACATATCACAGTAGGAGGTACTGCTTTATGAAATACTGTTTCTAATTGCAACCCAGGGTTTTCCAGACCAGTGGCATTGGCTGACAGATGTTCACGTGGTCCCAGATTGCCTTTTACTGTGTTTCTCATCCTCTCATTTATCCAATAGACCATTGAACTATTGAGCAGCTCTGGCTGACACAGTTTTGCAGCTCTGAGACCTACAGCACATGATCCTCAGTATATGAGGACTATGATCTCTTTCCACATTAAGGGGAAAAAAGGGTTGTTTTTGTCTGAAAACAGCTGAATTGGTTGGTGTTGCTGTTAAAACTTTCTGTCTACTTGGCACTGCATGATGAGAGTCCTTGAGCTGTTGTGCAATTTCCCAAGTAAGGAGCCAAATAAATGAGATTTCAGAGGAATATTTTTTCTTTGTTCTTCCTGACAGGGCATTATACCTCAGAGGAGGAGTTGAAATCTGGTAGCATCCATGCTGACCAGAGCCAACTGCACTGCCCCTGCTCCAGGACTCTGAGGATGCACTATGATACGGTGATTTATCCAGCCTAACCCTTTGGCAACAGTAAGCAGTAAGTTCTTGTTTCATGCACAGAAGCCTGTAAGAGTTAGCTCACAAAGACAAGTCCACCCATCCCCAGGACAGAGGGGAGCCCCCTGTGCATTTGACTTCAGGGACTAGAAACAGTGTGCGTGGGATTTCACCAGCTGGTGCAGAGAGGCATCAGACATGTTCCCACGGGTTCAGAGCCTTCAATTTGCACACAGCAAGCTCCCAAGGAGCTCGATACTGCAGAGCACATTTTCCTACATCTCTTACTCTCTGGCTACTCTCTCGTTACTGTGATAAGGTAGATGAAACATTGCTATCTCTTTTCTTGTGTGCACAAACTAGGAAAAGCCATACAAGGTGCTTCCTTTGGCTTTCTTACAAACATGTGGCCCAAGCAGGGCTTACAGCTTCTATTGATTTGACATCCAAGATGGGCTATTTTTAGTTCTTGATCGGTGCCCACTGAGGACTGCCAGAGTGAGGAGATGGGATAAGCCTCAAAGATATGATGCACAAACCACTAAGACGGAAGTATAAATTTTTAAAAATCCATATGTCACTGGAACTTTGGACATAGCTGTTCTTCAGTCATATACCACATTCACTCAGAGTTCTGCTGGGATGTGATATCCACAAAGCCTGGCCACAGCTGAGTAAAACCCTGAGCACACCAGCCTGGCCTCACAGTTGACCCTGTTTTTGAGCAATGGCTTGGACTAGAGAATTTGTGAGATTCCTTCCCACTTGAATGCTCCAGTTATCCTATGATTCACACTCAAATACCACGAACACACCACCCAAACACAAATGTCTGACCAACCTTTTCTTTACCAATATCCCTTGCGCTGTGTCTAGAGGATGTATATAAACAAGCACAACTGGAGGTGAGAGTCAGTGCTATGCCATTGCAAAGCCTGGAAATAGAATCATTCAATACATACATAACATGGCAATGAAAACCTATGGAGCAACTCTAAAATTTCATTCTACCACAGGATCCAGCTGCTGAAATTTGTGTTATAACTAGAATTTACAAGCAGAAAAGGAATCAGATTGAAAAAAAAATATAGAGGGAAAACCAGACTTTCTTAAATTGGCAACATGTTGACAGATTTCTGTCAGTGCAACATTTATTAAAGGAAGCTTCCATGCTAGTCTAAACATAGGAAATGGATGAGTGCTCCAGCAGATCCACCCATTGCTGGTCATGATGTTCTTTAGAACTGGTTAAATCTCTGAGAACATTCTGGGATTGAAGCCCAGGCTTCAGCCAAGATTTATGATGCTTATTATTATTATTATTATTATTATTATTATTATTATTATTATTGTTATTATTATTATTATTTCCAACTTACCAGTGAAACTGAATCAGAGAAAAACAACTGAAACTGAATTCTAACTCAGGCCAGAGATGTTTTATTCAGCTTGGGTTGACCATGGATCTCACATTTGAGAAGAGCAGGAAAATTGGAATCCCAGAATCCCAGTGAAACAATCTCAACAGCCAAAAAACAATGCTCTTTACTGCATGTTGCTGTGTTCTGATGGGAAGTAAAAAAATTGGCTTGTAGCTTGCAGGAAAGTGCAGCAAGAATCCAAAATCTATTGATTTCTGAAACCACCAGTAAGCCCCAGTTCTTCACCTATCCAGCCTGGGGCATAAACTTCCCTCAGAGCCATATTTCTGTGCATGAACTTACTGTAGAAGACAGAATTGGGATTGTCAGTTTTGTCCCTTCTCCAGTGGGGCTTATACAAGTTCATTCCATTACTGCACTGATGAGACTGGTGCAGGCAATGAGGTCATGACTGCAGTTACCTTGGACCTTCGAGGGTCTCTGGGGAATCATAGCCCTTTTCTCTAGGAATGCAGCTGCACACTTTCAACCTGCATTTATCTTACAAAGCAGTGTGTCTCGATTTGAAATTCTGCACAACAGGATTCCTCATAATGGACTTGACAAATCTGGGGCAGTGCACAGAAAATCTCCCTTCAAGGGAACAGGTTCAGGTGCACTGACACTGATTTTCACTCTTCAGCAGATGGAAGGCTATTTAGAGGTGGAACACTGAAGATGGCATTATTTGCCAAGACTTGCATTCAGAGTTTAAAGGAAAGAATCTGCCAAACAGAGAGGTTATGCTGATAAGAAACTCCAGACCACCCCAACTCCATGGCATCAGGAGGACTGAATGATTAGTGACCTTGAGCAGATACTTCTCTAATAGGGATAGAGGCCATCGGGAAGACGTTTTGTACCTGTGGAATGTGTCCAAGGAGAGATATGAGGTGTGTCTAAGGAAAGAATCTAAGACAAAACAAGAAAGTGTACAGCCATCCAAGCATCTGGAAAGAGGTAGCACTGGCTAACCTGACAGACTTGTTTGTATGTGCATGGTGAAGACTGAAGATGAGCTTCCAGGGATGGCTGAGCACATTCTCTCCCTGAGGATTTCTGGATGGGATTCTCAGACTGGGATCTGTCTCCCTGTGAACTCACTGAAGCATACACCAGTTCCAGACTGTGTTGCCATGCTTAGTAGCTTGTGGGAGAAGAATAGTGTAAAGACAGTCTTGCCACGCTGGACTTAAGAGCTTACTATGAGAAGTGGGGCATATCAGGATCTTCACTCCTCTGCTGCAATGAGAGAAATGTCCCAGGCAGGAGTAGAGTCCCGGGGGGAGGGGTGTATGACATACAGAATAAAGCTAAGATGCCAAGATGACCATACTTCAACTTCTAATGAATGGCAAAAGGAGAAGGATGAACAGGCTATTCTTTTTTTTTGTCCTATCCTCCTGTTGTACTCTCTAAGGCTGCAGTGGTATTGCTAACTCACTCTGTTAGAATATGCTTGTTAACACTCCATGGAGTTAACAAAAGGAGTCAGAGCACATTTGGGAAAAGGTAGAAAGAGAAAATATGGAAAATATCTTGGAAGGAAAGCCAAGGACAAGCAGATACAGTCATGTATCTGCTTTGGCTGGGATGTATATTGTATAATACTTCCGAGTTGCCCATAAAGTCAAGATCCTGGCAGAGGGTGGATCTGGATGCTAACTCAGCATTTGTATGCTATGAAGAGAATACCATGGGGACTCAGTCCATTTTCCTCATTGAAATGATCAACTCAAGCGAATTAACTTGGTTTCCAACTCATCCAACCTTAATCATCCTCCTTTGAAGTTCTCCTTCCTCATTCATGCTGTAATTGTGCCCTATATAAAAAATCCAATGTGTCTCAAAGGCAGCTGGAGTACAAACCACAAAAGGGACATGGAGGCCTTTTATCCAAGACAGACCTACACTGAAAATTAATCCTGGTTTTGGACACAGTAATAGCTCTCAGATTAGAGAGACAGAAGAAGGTAGCATGGCTGGACTGCTAACTATGCCTCTGCTTGCTGCCCTTGAAAGGGACTGATTCAGAGGACTTTGTTCACCCAGACTAAAATACTTGTTGAGTTAGAGGAAGGTAGAAAACCTTGTTCTGATGTTACATAAGCTCATCATGTAACTTAAACTGAGGGATCAGTTCAACTCTGTAACTCTGAGCAAGCATAACTGTAGTGAAATAGAATTGTTACAAGAAGGAGCGAGAAGGGGTTTAGAGACTGACTTTTCTGTCATATCTCTCGGGAAGAAAATCTCAATGAAAGCCACCAGTATTAATGAAAGCCAATTGGAACTTGATAGGAATTATTTTGCTATTTTGTCAGCGTTGGTTGGAACACAGGGATTTAGGAAGATTTCTTTTGTAGAAGCACATCTAGGAACACTGTGCTGTGTCCTCTGAGCTGTGAGATGCACCAGCCTCTGGGAATTTGTATTTCTCTCAGGATCTGGTTTGTATGCAGCTTTTCAGATTTTCATGGAAGACCAACAAACCCACATTACTGGCATCTGTTAACTGAATGAGAACACACAAGCCTAGACCCAAATCCTACCTACATGCCATGAAGGAACTAGAAGGATAGAAAGGAAATTCAGGTTGCCTGGAATCGCTGTGCCTCTTCTAAAAATTGTCCCCATAAACAAATACCTTATCACATGGGGTAAACTGCCAAATCCCAACGAATGGGCTTTGAAAAAGTCCTTCTCAGGTTATTAAACAGGTCCTATCAAAGAAATGGCAATGGCCTTTGTTTCCTACAGTCATGATGGGTCTAGGGACTGGAGTGGGAAGGGGGCACGGTAAGCAGGGACCGGCACAGCATGTAGGGGTCCCAGAAAATGGAGAGTGCTACAGTTGAGTCATTTCCTAACTGCATTTGCTGGTATAGCACTTGGCTCTGACCAGAGCATTTCATTGCTTTTTATTGGAAGCACACAGACATTCTCTCCCATTTGAAAGGAAGGAGAGGGAAGAGCTCAGCTGCAGTGAAGAATAGAGAAATCAGAGTGTGAGGGAGGGAGCTGTGAAGAAAAGAGCAGGTATAGTGCATGTCCGATGAGGTCCATCTGTTCCTCATTAACCAGATGTCTCCCACCCACCTCCTGAAGTGCCATTGACTGCGTATTGTCAAGACAAGAAGGGGATAACAATGCCACCATGGTGCAGACATTCATACACCAACAGGAGTCCTGCCATGCAGCCATCCCTCCCTCTACTACCCTTCCAGATTGGATGCCAAGTCCCTCTTTTTCGTAATCAGCTTTTAAACAGTTACATCCTCATAAAGCTTTTTGCATTGCAATTGCCATGTGTTTCATCCTGCTCTGAAAATGGCAAGTTATTTCAGCCCACTTTACCAGAATCAGACCTTACTTCCTGTAAGTGTGTCACGACTTCCTGCAGCATTTAAAAGAGAGAGAAGTGAATCCTTGCTTTAAAAAGTGATTTCTGCTTGCCAAACTTCATCATTTTAATAGTCAGAGAGTCCTTGGATTCACACCTGTATCCAAAGTACAGCAGTAGATTTATGGACAATTCAACCTACTAAAGATTATTTAGAAATGCAGGAAGAAGAATAAATTACTTTCTCTATGTTGTTAGCCAAGGATCATTTATAATAAGAGCCCATCAAATCATCCTTACTCCAAGGGTGATGTGTACACAGGTCCATGTGTTGACATGTCAGCCCACACAGGAAACCTCTGTCTTATTATCTAGGCTGTATTCACAGCCTGTTCATGGCAAGTCTTCCTTTATCTCCATATCCCTGATGAAAGCAAAGCACTCTGTCCTCAACCCTCTAAATCATTCCACAGCACAGCTCATAAATTGTAGTGTGCAAATGGAGCATCTGCTGAGCTGCAGCCACAGATAATGTGACGCTTCCCCCTATTTTCCTTCGTAAAAGCATGCAGGCTACGCTGTGCACTGGGCCCCTGACTCACAGCTAGAAAATAGCCCGTGTCTTAATGTTGTCATTTTGCTCTGAGCTCCTGCACACTGAACTAGAATGGCTGGAGGAGATCTGGGTGGACATGCGTCCTCCAAAAGCAGCAGCTCTGAGCAATTGCCAGATGAGCAGCTGAAGGCCTCAAGAGCTTGTTGAGATAAATATCTGTACCTCTTTCAGAGTCATTGTACTTAGTGAGCCTGACACACTGCTAGATTAGCACCAGGTTTAAATGCCTGTTGAACAGCTGGTGCTGAGCCTCGTGTTGATGTGAGACCTCTGCATGAGCTGTGCACTCTCCTTGATGTCATGGGGCTGTTACATCGCTGTAACTACGAGAGCAGCTCCAGTGTGGATTCCTGCTCACTGTGAGACAGAGGAGTCCTTCATACATCGACAGCAGTTGGTCCTTGAACCCTGGTGGGTGATGACTGAGACTGCACGCAGGGGTGGTGGGATTGCTGAGCCCTGTGCACATTGCAAAAAGCTGAACAAAGACAGGTAAGGATGGAAAGGAATAAAGACTTGACTGAGCAACAAAACACGGAACTTCATCAAGAGAAAAGAGAGAATGGATGGCCGAGAGAGGAGTGAATGGTTTTTTAAAGAGAAAAGCCTCATTTAGTGAGGGGAATAACCACGAACAGAAAAGATAAATTATGAGCTGGCATCAAAGGCAGGAGAATTCCCATTGAGTTAAAAGGAGAGAGAGTTGTTATGGGGGACATTGTGTTTACTGTTTTTTCATTATCTGTTTTTCCTTGGAGGTGATGGGTTCAGACATTATATGCAAATTTCATCTTTATCACAGATGTTTTACATCTGGCAGTGACTATAAGTGAAAGTGTAAGCTCATGCCTCATGATAGGTTTCTGTAAAAGGCTTTACTTAAGCTACCTGGGGAAGTTGTGTGAGCCTGCAGGGAGAGGCAACTACAGTAGGAGGTCAAGTCCTCAAGAAGGAATGGTCGATAGAGCTCTGTGCCCCCCAAACATCCCTGGAGATGCCCAGTCAGGTGTAGTGCTTTTGTCTCTCTTTATGCTCCAGAGGCTAAAAGCACGCTGGAAACTCAGCAGCTGGATTCTGCAGTAGCAATCTGATTAGTGTCCAACAAATGGCTCCTAGCCAGGTTTATGACAACCCGATCAATCAAATTCAGAAAATCCCTTTTTAGCTTCACAGCTGACATTGGGAAAGATCTGGGAACATGTCTGAGAATTAAAGGCACCTGCTGAACATGAATGAGAAAGAAAAAACCCTCACAGACAGGTGGGTGGAGAAAGAAAGGAATGGAGGATGGTGTTATGATTCCATGTGCTGATGTCTGGAAGAAAGCAATCCACCTTAGATGCCAAATTGTGTCCTTGCCTGCAAACGTGGCAAACATGAGACTGCGCTGTGATAGCAACTTAATGTGGATGCATTTGCTTTTGCAATAGGAAAACACACCTGAAAGTCTCTCCAGGTGAGGTATGACTGACATAGAAAACTCGAGGAGAAAGCTGGGATCCAGCAAGACATGGGAAAACATACCCAGAGTGCCTGTTGTTGCTATTAAACACCATCTGTCACAGACCTACACGGGAGTTCAGTATTGGATTCTTCTTACATCACAAAAGCTAAATTAAATAATCTGCATCTTAGCCTCACACACATCATTGATGAACACAAGAATTAGTAGTTCATGATTACTTGTAGTAGCCATGGATTTGACCCAATATGTCAACTTCATGCCTTATTTTCCTGACACTGCCCAAGACTCAAACAGCACGGATTTTATTTTCCTTTTTCTCCCTTGCTGTTTTCTTCTCACTCAAAGCATTGTAGAATTGATTTGTTTTTTTAATAAAACCTTTTTTAGGTGCCAAGTAAGCCTGCAGCTGCAGCAAGAACAATACCCCAGTGTTCTCTCTCTCCCCTTGGTTCTAGCAATCTCTGAGTATCAATCAGGCATTGCTTTGCAGAGGAAAAAAAGATAATAATGAATGACTTAAAATATCTCTGCTGAGAAAAATATGAGTTTGATTTCAGTTTCAGAGAGAATAACTTTTTTCCTGGCTCACTCACTGACTCTAATAGAAGACCAGCAAGATCTGATGTGGCTCCAGCAGAGACCTCCTATGTTCCAAGGATCTGGGAGTATGCAAGAAGTGCCATAGAGTTTGAATTGGCTGTAATATGTTACTCATTGCTATCCATGACATTTCCCTGGAGCTTTAGAGCACATCCATGTGCTTCACACTTGGAAAAGAAAACAGTCAATATCCTTCTGTGGTGTGATAGGCAGTGGGGCCAGGTAAACAGCACTTTGGAAGGAAGGCAGAAAGATCTGATATAGACTTGTGGCTTGGTGAAAAGTGAGTTCAGCTCTGCTGCAGTCTTTGTGTATGCTTGGCTAACCACTTAACCTTCCCATGTCTGAATTTTTCCACAAATAGAATGGGCATGGGAGCATTTTCTTGTGCTCCAAGGACACTGGTTGATGGAAAGCATCAAGGGGTGAAAAACCATGCACTACCAGAATGACTTCTATTGCAGAGGACAGCAATTGCATGCATAGAAAGCACAAGTTGAAACCTCACCCAGCAGCATTGGTTTTGCTGCTGAAAATTGGGACATTGCATTCAGTAATTCATCTGTTAGCCTTTGTTTACCTGATCAGTGATGGCACTAGTGGGTTTGGAATGTCATCTTGATCGGCACCAGTAAAACTTTCATACCATGATCTGCCACTCTCTGTTCTAGAGGGGCCATGCCTGTCATGGAAAGTAAATTTATTTTGAGGGGTTTGAAAATGTTATTGAGACTGTTCTTACATTCCTTTTCTGCAAAAGTAAACATCAGTAACTACTCAACTAACTATGCAGACCTCACAGGAGGCCATAACGGTCCTTAAAAAAATCCTAAAATAGTCCCTCTATGCATAAAGATGTCAACATTTTAAACTCATACCATTCAACGTTCTTTCTGGAGGGAAGCTGTGAATTTCCAGCTTTTTCCAGTGGTGTCTGAAACAAGATGGTTGGTGTGGGGGTTAAAGGTGGCTTTGTGCTGCATTTGTGTTTTTCTGATCACCAGACCAGAAGAGATTGGCTTAGTCTCTGATACAAGCTGGAGTACCTCAAGGCTGTTGTAACATATACCTGACCAAATCCTAACTGAAAACAAGGGATCACTGTAGCAGGGGACTCCTGGAATGTGACGTCTTGTACTGTTCATCCTTCGGCCACATCCCATTACTGAGGGAAAGCTTATGCATTTCTTGGCTATGTGGGAGTTCCTGATAACAGAAATTTAAACCTCCCATGTGCAGCAATGTTAGCACAGGGCAGGATCTGACTGCATGGAGTCAGGCTGCAATACAATTAACTGAAATAGCATGATGCCTTCTGTCTGAAGAAAAGAAGCCACTGCCTCAAGACTAGATATTATTCGTTTTGGGCCTTGGGCAGGTGTTGTTTCGTAAGGCAAAATCACAAATGTCACAGTGTCTGCTTAAGCTAATAAATGAGAAAAATGCACATTTTCCAGGGAAGAGACACTTCAGCCATGAGAAGTAGCCTTAACCCAGTGCAGTAGAAGGCCGCATAGCAAACCCTTCTCATCATTCCCCTGATGCACTCCAACAGGGCTCCCAGTGAGTTCAAGAGATGGTATCTGAAGAACTCAGCATGACCTCGAAGAAACCTGTATGACACAGCAGTACCTGATAGAACCAGTGCAAAATCCCCACGATAACCTAGCATGACCCACAAGACTGACCCTGTGACAACATTTGATTTATGGCAAATGACATGGATTTAATCACCCACTGGAGAATGCTGAATGACGCAGCACAGCGTTGCTCACTGTGGCTCTACTGAACTGGCACGCTCTGATTGGCTTTGGGAACACACCCATTGGGTGATTCATACAATTAAAGAGCTGCCAATCCCCCAACACTAATGAAATGCATCTCTGTTTTACTGGTAGCACTTTCTAGCAACCTATTTAGGCTTTTCTGCTGCTCTCATCACCCTAAGGTATGAGCACATCACAATTGATAGACAGCTGGTTTGCAGTTGAGGTTAAAAGGAAAACCTGGTTCCAAATAGAATGGAATTGAATAATTAATGAGTTTATAAGCAGAGTACAAATATTCAGTCAGATAATTAATTGCTATACTGACTTAGCATGGGTTGGATGATGTACCCCCACCTTGGGAGGGGGACACATTAACATTAATCTAGGAATGCTAAGAACTGTGTGTTCTAAGTAAGCTAGGGTTACAAAATCGCTGTAGTGTACAAACTATATCTCAAATGTGGTTTGAGATTTCCTGCAGACCGTGAGCAAGACACTGTGGTTCTTCACTGGAAGGAAAAGTAAAGATAGCTTCAAGGTGCACAGCAAGCTGCCTACTAAGATCACTGATGTATGAGCATATATCAGCCAGAGCAGGTGTACATGGCTCAGTCCTCGAATTCATTCCAGTTGATACATCCCATTTAATAGCAGAAAACAACAAATAATTTTGCTTATATTCCAGCTGAAGACATTCTATATATAGGGGAAATCTTGGATGACATTAATTAAGGGACATGTGGACTCTGCTTAAGACTCTTTTCCTCTGTCATTCTGGACTGAGTAAGATCCAGACATGCTGGAAGATTTAGTCTATCTAGGACAGCCAGTAGGGTCTGTTCATGAACTAAACTAGTTCAATAGTATTCTCTCAAACCTTACAACAGACCTAAATTTCCTATTAGAGCCTCAGTTTCCCTTATTTCCTTTGGTCTAACACCCATGAGGACCCAGCTCACTTCCTTCCCTGCATGAAAATGATATCTTCCCTTGCCATAGGGTCTATGCTGATTCCCCACTAATTTTTTGCTGCTGTGCAATTAAAAAACAGATTCTCCCTCATTCACTCTCCCCATCCTCCTAATCGAATGCCCTGGTGTTATCCTGATAACAGCATGTAGAGATGTGAGCTAATGTGCCTCCCATCTTGTCATCTTCTCTCATATATCCGACCCAGTTCCCAGGGTCTGATTTTGTACAAGTATGAACATTTAGTCTTGAAAATTGATCACTGGCCCAGAGGCTAGATGTTTGTTACCCGGAAAGAAAAGATGACGTTACAGTTATTCTTATTTTAGGTCCTGAAAAGGGCAGGAAGTCCTACTACATTAGCAGTGAAAGGATCAAGAGAGGCTCAAGAGGGTCTTGGCAGGTTCAAAAAGTCACAACATTTGAAAGCATAGTCCACATTTGATCACCTATCAACAATTTATCAATAGCTCAGTGATTAAAAACAAAGCTCTTTCACTTCATTAAACACATTCAGTGCCATTTGCTCTACATTCCAAATGGCTGAACTGATGTTCCAGTGCAGCCTATTTTTAGTCTTTCTGATTAGTTCATTATTTAGGAAAAGCTACTGACTGTGTATCTGTTGCAGAGATCTAATTCTTTATGTGAATCCCAAGGAAGAGAAGAGCTTCATATAGGTCTTAAGAATTTGTTTGAACGTGGGTTTGACCACTGTCCCTGCTGTGCCGCAACTCAGTGAAGTGATAAGCATGGAGCTTTCCTCTCCTTGAGTCTTTTCCTCGATTTTTGTTACAGGAAGAAGCCCTGTAATATATATTTTTTTTCCCCCGAGAAAACTAAGATGTAGATTGACAAAACTAGCAATCTCAGTGAGAATTAAACAAGATACTCAAAATAAGTGATCTCTTGGGTGTCTGAGTAAATCACCACCTCCAGATCAGATTTTATTTATTTTGAGAACAAACTATTTCTTTGCTGGTAAATCCTGCAGTTTTGTCATGAATCCAATGAATTTTCACTGGTAAGTGACAACCCTAGAGACAGAAGTGGCCGTGTATCCCCAGGGCAGATACCACATGGGCAAAAGCATTCCAGCATTGCCTCTTCAGCAAGCTTCATCCCTCATGTGAAAGGACAGGATCTGCAGGTCACATGGAGATTAGACTCTGTGTCCTTCAGCCCTGCCTGCTAAAACTGCAAAGGAGAAATCCAGCTGTGATGGCATCTTCTGTCTCATGATTTCTCAAGCACTAGCACACATGTCTGGGCCAAGCTCCATTTCAGGACCCCAAATAATACAATTCCCCTCCCATAGGAACAGAATGAGATGGGATTATTAATTTCTTTCAGACCACCTGTGGTTACCAAGCATGGGGGAAAATCCCTCCAGTCACTTAGGTATGCATCTTTGGGGATACAGGAATTAGACTTGGACTGAGAACTGAGAGATGCTCTTACTACAAGTCCTCATGGCACAATGGAATGTGACCTTGCATGGGTTTTGGAGTCTGCACACCTGAGTAAGCGCTGCATCCTGACAGCTCTCAGATGCACAGCTAATTTGTCTGTGCAGGGCACCATGCTTGAGTAGCCATTAGAACTTGAAATACCTAAGCTAGCTTGCTTAGAGTTATTTGGGAATCTCCTCCTGTCACTGCCTGGTGCTGGGCAGGTGGGCCTTCTTCTGCATCATGCGCTGCATGGAGAAGGAGATAAGTCAGTTCTAGGTGCAATACCCTCTAAGTGATGTCAAAAGCAACAACACAGAAACAAGTTCTGCACATTTGCTGTCTTCTGCTTTGCTGCCTTTCATATGTCATTTGTCATCTTAGAGTGTCACTGCTTTCATGTAGGGACAACAGTTTTGTGTATGCACAGTGTCTAGCATAAAGGTGTTTCCACCCTATGTGAAGCATTTTTTGTGCAGCTGCAATGGCACAATGGCAAGAAAAGGTAAAATTCTCAGAAAATCTCCACTGAAGAACAACAGTCAGAGAGGAGCATTAAGTGTTGGTTCCTCTGCTTTACCAAAGATATCTAGCCAAGCCACGGGTTCTTTGCCATGAAAACTGTACCCAAAGACTCCAGAAGGAGGACAAATTCATGTGCTTCCAGCTATGAGACTAGCAGAAAGTCTCAATGTGTGAGGTGGCTGTGCCTGCCTTTCTTGGCATAACTAAGTTAAGTCGAAAATTTCATGCTCCAACTTGTTTGTTTCTTCTTTCCTTTTTCAAACTTTGCTGCATGGAGCCAAAACCACTGGTCACACTCTCCAGATTGCTGGAGCCCAAAGGCTGGTTGGTCTATGTGATTAATCCTGCCTCGTCTTTCTATGTCCAAACCTTTATTTCTCCCATGGACTGGGGCAGGAAGGAGCAAGAGGGAGGGCTGGTAGTGGTGGCAGACGTTGGCATCAGCAGGTAAAAATCCATCCCATTCCACAGTTCAGAGAAGATGAATGAGGAGGTCTGTCTCTCCATGCATCAGCTCCAGCTGATACTCCTGCTTCTCTCAGCAATACAAACTTCTCCTACCTCTGAGTCCCAGGATTTCTTCTGACTCATCTCCCTCTTTCAGACCATGTATCTCAATTATCTCCTTCTAGCACTCACACTGCATTCCTATTACCACCTTCCCTTGTCATGCTGTGGCCAAGTCCTGGGTCCTCTCTTGCCTAATGTTTCCTTCTGGCCAGCTGTGCTTTCCAGCTGTCATAGAGACCTTTCCAGCCTCAAATATCCCTCCATTTCCAACATGCAGAGATGCTTTCCTCCACAGCTGAGTCAGTTTATTCCCAGAAACAACCCATCCCTTCAATTTCTGTGGAAGAATAAAAATCCTCCCTGGTCCTGGTGCTTTTGTATCATCACAATGCTCTTTCTCATGGTCTTGCTTTGCTCTGAATGCTTTCCCCCACACTGTTCCTGTAAATGTGGGCCAAGCTGTAATGATGCAGCACACAGAAAAACACCTTTCTCTTGTGATCTTAGACAGCCCCTGGAATTAATTCCTGGAAAGTCATTCTCGGCCTTTCTGAGTTATGCTTTCCCATCAACAGATGGACAAAATGATGGATGAAGAGGGGAAGAACGGAACAATGATTGAGGAAAAGTTGAGCAATGACTAGGTGCTCACCTAAAATTTAGAAAAATTGTCAGCCCCATGCATTTTCCTGTACTGTGCTGCTGTTTGCATTGCAGTTCACTCAGCAGGGTAGACATATTATTTTCCCTTTTTCTCCCTTTCCCAACAGCAACGCAGCTGCACTGCTCTGCCCTGCTCTTGGCAGTTGCTCCCTTTGAGACTATTGAGTACAGTTCCAATGGAATCCTCAGCTAAAGGACACTGGGCAATGTTGAGCTCCAAATATCTCCAGCAGTAAGCCTGTTCATAGTTGCTCTGTTGCCCCAAACCCTTGCACTTCATGAGAGACCCTCTCAGGCTTCCACCCAAATTCTCCCATTGAACTTTTTTGTGTATTTTGTCTTCCTTGAAAGAAATACATGACTCCTACTTTTTGGAGACAAAAGGGCAGCAGGAGAGATTAAAACAACTCCATGTCTGGAATTGTGCAATCCCTCCAAGCCTGGAAGATATGAAGGAACCTAAGTCTGGTTATTTCTCGAGGGAGCAGCTACATGTCTCCACTTCTGTTATTTCACAGGTCAACTTAAAATTTCTCTTTGTGCTGCATACACTGAGATTATGGGGCTCCAGGCAGGCATTTTAAGGAATATCTGGAACAGAAGCTTCTACACCAAACTGTAGCATTCCCATACCAAAAGCATGCACTGCAGTAGTGCTCTGAAGCAATTGGAGGAGAAAGGAGCCTGGAGATAGCTATTCCGGGACCTTTCCTCACTCCTGACCAACTGCATTTCCACAGTATGTTGGGGATCTCAGTCTCTCACTCAGTTGTTTCCACTGGACACCAGCCCCTCCTGCTACCCCCAAAATACACTAAACCAGCTCTTCACCCTGCTTACAATGTTCCTACTGTCTGTGACCAATTAGGAACTCCCAAACACAGGGAAACCATCCATCCTGTGGTTGTGAAATTCTGTAAAACTCCATAGTGGCTCCAACCTATTCCCTGTACTTGATTTCTTAGTCTCTGAATATTTGATTTCCATCTTCCTCCCCCCTGCCTTCAGGCAGGATGACATTCTTTTCTGCTCAAGTCCTTTCAGGCGCTACTGATCTTGAAGCTCCCCAATTACAACCACTTTTCTTGCAATGGTGACACCTTAAGAGACAACAGCAGCTGCCTATAAAGGGCCTCTGCCATCTGTTTCCTCTGCCACTTCTTTGAGACAGCTCTAGTTATATACAGAAAAATATTTATCACAGTTCATTCACTCCTCACTCAAAAATGAGCAAGAGAAAAATGTCTTCTTTCATGATTCTGCCACTGCCCTTCAAAAACCCATGACCCTCAGCCTAAGGAAAAGGGCAATGCTTGAATCTAAAATGAAGCAGCAGAAATTCTTGATGATCGGTCCCTTGAGACCCTGTACTCTGAAGGCAATTCTGGGGGGCATCTACATTTGGGAATGACTCCTCATGGCTGTCTGAAAGGCAAAAGTCAAAATCAAACCACTTCATCTCAAACACCAATCTTTCGTACCAATTTTATCTGAAAGGAGATGCACGTATGCACATGTGCACAATGCGCATTTGAACAGACTTAGTTCTGAGTCCTTTTCCATCACTTCTCCAAAGAGGCTGAATGAGATAGGATCAAGGGAACTAGCTCCTACCCAGGAGTACTATGGGCTACTAATGTAAAGGAAAGAGCAGAAACAACATCAGGGGTTAGGACTGTGGCAGAAAAATGCAGACATGAGAAATGATGTGTAGTAAAAGGGAAGAGAAGAACAAACAATGAATTTTGAAGAAGAGAATAAAGAAAAATGAAAACCGAGGGTGAAAAAAATTGAACTAAGAAAGAAAAATACTATGCAACATCCTCAGGAGGAGATAAAACTCCAGGAACAGGTTCTCAGAAATTTACTCTTTACAATGGACAGGTCACACTAAGGTTGCAGAAGTCAGAAAATAGGGTTGGATGAAAAGTCGTTTGATTCACAGTGATCTGTAATACTGAATGAACACAACCATAAACCCGGGAAATATTCAGTGTTCAAACATGATCCATCTCACTGTAGCTACACTGGTGATATAAACAAGACTTGAAGAAAGAGAGAAATTCTCTGAGTGATAGCAAATTTAAGAATGAAATGCTGTTATGAAGGAGTGGGAGGAGAAAAATAAAGCCAGCACTAAAAAAATACCATGTTCAGAAGGAGAATGAAAACTGAGAAATAGGAAGACAAAAATCAGAAAGGGAAAGAAAATCCAAAGAACGGAGGTGGATAGTGTTATTCTTTATTTGACAGAATGTATTCTTTATACAACAAGCTAAATCAGAAATTTATAGGTGTTTGCTTCTAGCAAAAACACATATCAGAAAAATCCCTACCCATGAATAGGATGACATTGCATTCTCAAGTTTTTGTATACCGTCCTCATTTTCTGTTTTTCACAGCTAGAAGATAGGAGTATATGCTCTGGGGGCATAGGAAGTGCAGGATAAAGTCCATATGCTTCTCTGGGGAGTTATAGATTTGATAGGAAGCTAGCATAACTACTTTAGTTGCCTGTGCCACAGAAACAGAAGTGGATTTCACCTATCCTTCAGGGCTTGGTATGAAAACTCTGATTGAGTAGTTTGGAATTTTATGGGAGAGCTTTTCTGTAACACAAGGAGAATAAATGGGTCTGGGGGACAGAAAGCTGTCAATAAAAAAGAGAAATTCAGATAAAGACAGAAATGCAGAAAGAAGAGAAAGAGAAAGGTGAATGTCAGCAAGTTCATGGTCACCTCTGCCATTTTACACACTCACCCATCCAAGGTGAGGAATCTGTATGAGAATTTTTGCCCCACAGGAAGAGCAGCCAAGTTCAGTTTTTCTAACAAGGGTGAAAGACGATGAAAATGGGAATAGTTAAAAAAGGAACTGCTGGACTTGGTGAACAGCTGGCATAAATAAATACAGAATCTCGTTACCTTTGGGGCTGTCGCACCCACTCACACTAGAAGTGAATTTAGCCCCTGGTTTGTTGGGTACGTCACACAGAGCGGGGACATGCAGTGACCTTGGGGGCATGGATGTTTAAAGCACGCACAGCCCTTCCACAGCCTCGCTCTCTCCTTGCCTACACAGGCAGCGTGAGCTCCATCCGAGTCACTGAGGTTACATCAGAGCAAATGAGGGGAGAATTGGGCCTCCATCTCTCGTGCATAGAAACACTACAGTATTGTACGTCATCAGATGCCAGTGCAGTAATCATTTCCACAGATACAAGAGAAAAGAGACAACCTCGTTTCTAATTTAGTCGTGATAGCATCAAAGAGACCTAAAGCCTATTGCTTTCTGGGAAGCAGGGACTTCAACAATAATAATTCTTTGCACATATATAGCACCTTCATTGCCAACTACTTACTTTATACCCTGGGGTGTGAAGAAAAAGGACTCCACTTAATTCCATATGCTCTTAATTGCTCTCTATCCCAGATCCTTCCTAGCAAAATATGATAGAAATACTTAAACTCACTGTTAATTTGTCAAATTAGGGCAGTCATTGACACCAGCAGAAATGCAGGCCTAGTTTGCATCTTACATTGCAACTGCACAGCATAGCATCTAGAAACAAAAGAAATGCCAGACTAAGTAAATCTGAGCTCTGTTTAATCCCTGACAAATGTTTCAGGGAAGAGGCAAGAACCACATGGCAGTCAGATAGGGGAGAGACTGCCCTTGTGAAATGTTATCCTAGTTTTTATGGCAACTGGCTTAATTGCTGAATTACAAAACACCCAAAATGCTGTTCACATCCATTAGGAGGATGCTTAATTTTCGTGAACTCTGTCGTAAATGCCCACTTGCTTGCTAAATGTTATTAAAATCTTGGCCAAGAGAGCTCCAGTGGCAGTGAGTTCCACAGCCCTGATATGCATCAAATGGGAAAGCTTTAACTGGGTCTCCAATGACTCATGTCAGGTCCTCTTGTCTGTGTGTTATAAAATGGGGAAATCAAGAGCTACTGATCCACCTTCTCTAGCCCATTCATTATTCAACACTATCCAATCACTTTCCCTCTCATTCACCTCCTTTACCAGGCAAACGTGCCTAACCTTCACACACAGTCTTTTCTACTCTTCCTTGTCCCTGTCCCCCTTCTATGAACCCTATTCTGACTTGGCAACACCCCACCCTTGGACGGCCCTTGCTTCTGCACTCTGCTATCCCCTTTGCTTTACTCCATATGCTTGGGGACTTGCTGGTGGTGGGTTTTCTGCCTGCAGCCATGTGCTGCAATGGACCATTAACAGCAGTGTCCCCATTTCTGGCATCCAGTGAGTCACCACGGTTCATGTAGAGCCCTGCATGGTACACAATCCCCCTTTTCTCACCAGCCAGTGATACCCTCTGCCCCTCCTCACTGAAGTTCGTTCAGGCAACTGGTGGGCTTGGAGCCCCCAGCCCCATTCACCTCCTCACCTCAGGTATTCCTGAGAATCTCAGAGGAAATCATTCCCCTGAAAACAGTTTGAAAAGAACGACTGCTTGCTGAGACTCTTTTCCCAGACAACCAGAGATCCTTCACTGTAGTGCACAGCAACTGCCCCAGGGTTATGTCTTGAGAGACCCTTATTTTCCATTTGGATCCTGGCCTGATCCATGTTTGAGGGTTGCCAGGGAGGGCATTTAGGGCTGCCATGAGCTCCTTCCAGCCCAGTTGCTGGCTGCACGCAGATGAGCCAGCTCATCAGCTGAGCTGCCAGTGAGCCCTCCGGCCATGGGAGGTTGGAGGCAGCAAAGTGGAGAGAGGTTGGCTTGACCACAGGCAGTGAGCAATGAGGGGAGCAGAGGGAGGGGCTGGGGTCTCACCCCCCTCAGAGGTACCTGGGCTGCTGATAAGAGGAGACAGCAACTGGTGTCATTTACTGCTTTGAGGAGGGGGCACTGGCTGGAGAAAGGAGGAGGGGGACAGCCAGAAAGAGGTTAGAAAAGTGTTTATGTAGAGCATACAGGCAGCACAGCTCCAAAAGAATGGGGTCCTTTAGCTAGAGGGAATGACTCTATGTAAGATGGGGTAAAAGCAGGGGGAAATGATGGCAGGGAGAAGAGGAAAGAGGATAGAGAAATGCAACAGCAGGAGCAAAGGGGACAGAGAGGAGCAAGGACAAGATAATATAACAGAGGAAAGAGCAAGGGGGATGGGCCTCAGAGAACTTGGAGACAAACAAGGAGAAATTATGAAGGGGAAGATGCTTTTGAGAGAAAGCACAGAAGAGACATAAAGATGAAAGAGAAAAATAAAGAGGAAAAACAGGGGAGGGAAACGAGAACAAATTAAAATGGAGATGGATAGAATGAGTCAAAGATGGAGGGTGAGGAAAAAGCTGGGGTCATACAGCCAAGGGAAAAATAACTTTCAGGTGTACTGTATTTACATCACGTTCTGCGTATGCCTAACCAGTTCTGTGCTCTGTGTTTCCCATGCTGGGTGGCTGCTGCCTTGGATTGGGGGCTGACTGGGGAAGGACATGGAGCAGGAGCCCTGCTGTAACCCATTCCCCGGGCAGCAGCCCCCTTCCCTCCTTGAGAGCCCCCTGCAAGGGGGAAGGTTTTGTGTCCGTGAAAGGAAGGCAGCAGCACATCCCCTGACAACGAGTGCGATACGGAAGGGAGAAGCAGCGCAGAACGGAGCAGCGAGGGCTCCCCCTGGGATAAACCGGGTATGCTTCATTGGGAATCTGCTCTTAAAACAGGGGCAGGGGGCAGAGCCATCTGAGAGCCTGAAATGTTCCCTGTTCCCCCCGGCAACCTCCTCGCTACTGCTTTTAAATTAAATAAATATGGAGATTCTGCTATCAAACCTTAGTGGTTCTCCTCCCCCAAAACTCTTGCTTAGATTGTACCAAACCACAACCAAGTGAGACAGGGACTCAGAGGGCTGCATGAGGAAAGGAATGGGTTAAAAGGGAAACATTAGATAGGAATAGCTCCTGGTCTCCCTGGCAAAGAGACATTTGTTCTATCTCTGTGTAATTTCTTTATACATTACTGCTGCCACACTGCACCTCCATGTCCCTCCCACTACATTTCACTCTCACTCTTTTCAGCAAGGCAATTTCTGGTGCATTTCAGGACAGTATTAACCCATTCCTCTTTCTTGTCAGCAGGAAGATTCATAATTTAAAAGCAATTTAGAAATCTGTTCTAGCAGCTCACTAGTGAGGAACAGCATTTCCTTGTCAAATCTTACAAAGGAGCTGAGCTTGCAGGTCTCAGCACCTCAAATTCCTGCCTTCTCTGTGACTTCAGTCAGGTGTGAATTTAGGCTGAGAGGAGAACCAAACCCACCCAAGTCTGGGATCCTGCATAGTTCTTCCTCACCATCTGCCACTCCACTTTTTAAAATCCTTTGTCTTCTTCTTCACCCAAGGCCTGTCCAGCTCTAAATTCTTTTTTCCCTGGAAGATGCAGTGCCAGCAACAATCAGCTCTGTGCCCGGTCATTTCCTCCTGCTGCATCTCACGACTGGGCTAGGATGCTCCTGGTCCCGAACATGAAGAAGACATGGAGACCCTGATTTAATCTACTGCTACACCCACTGAATTTTCAGAAAAGGCCCTGGATTAGGTCAGCAAGGATGAAAGGAAAGGACCCTTTGTAGATTTGTGGATCCCTGGAAGTAGGACTGCAGGCAATTCTGCAGAGCAAAACTAGGGACACTGACAGAAACAACAGCTGAAAGAAATAAAATCATGAAAGATAAGTGGGAAAACACAGAAAAAAACCTACACATAAAATGGATGTGAAAGGAAAGACGTGCACCAGGAACAAACAGCAGTGGGAGAAGGCAGTGAGAGGAAGCGACGCAGTGCCAGAATCGTCTGGCAGAAGCTTGTCCACTGCCTGTGCCCTGCCTCACTTTGCTGTCAGCTCTTCATTTTTGCAAACACTGAATCTGCACTTAGCTCTCATGCACTGTTCAGATATAACAAGCTGGAAAGGGAACAGATCAGCTCATTAATTCTCCTTGGGAAGGGTCTCTAGGCAGGAATTATTTTCTCCACCAACATCCATTCAATTACTTGCCTTCACACCAGTCAGATCTACAGGGATGTCTAACCCCATGTGCATCACTCATGCCTGCCTGCTCTGGACTCTTCTCTCCTGCCTTCTCAGTATAAAAGCCTCCCAGACCTATCCATTTCTTAATAATAATGACAACATGACAAAACCAATAACCTACAGATACAAAATACATTTCATTTGCTCGCTTCATAAGACCTTGATAAGGCATCGTCCCTCACTTTTTGAGATCCTGTAGGAGATCTACAGGAGCTAATGAAAGAATCAGATAAAGTATCATTCATGCCAATAAAAAGTGGTTTTAAAACATTTAGTGCCAAGAAGGAATTAGGCTGGAAGATCTGCAGCCATTTCGAAGTTGTAAGAGGTGCAGCATCCATGTGGGGCATGAGCTTGCAGATCTCAATTGTTCAGTGTTCGTATGTGTTTTGTAGCTAAAGGGCTGAGAAAAACCATTTTTCTTGAAGGGCAGAGACTTTTGAATGGCCCAGAGACATATTTCGGCAACCCCAAAGTCTGAGAGAGAATCAACTGGAGGAAGATTAGGGAAAAAATCAGAAGCATGATCCAGAGTAATGTGAACTGACACCATCTGTCTGCTTGAGTTCCCACCGTGGAGCAGGGGCTCACTGTAGGGCTCACAAGAAAGGGGGAAAAAAATCCCAATAGAGGAGGAACTTCCCAGAATTGTACTCTTCTTTGAAGCAATACAAAGATCTGAAAATGCTGACTGAAAGTCCATTGTAGGGAATAGAATGACTAAAGAGAGGGAAACCCAACAATTGAAAGCCTGGGGACCAAATTCTCAAAGAGGAGGTTGCAATTCTGACCACAACATATCTGTGCATATAGCCCAAGGTAAGTGCTCACATCCATTTCTGCAACTGGATCTCTTGGCCAAGAAGAGAAAAGACAATTTAGCATGATAACTGGAATATGAGGTGTCCACTATCTCTGATAGCTACAGTGTTGACTAATGCCAGTGTTCCTCCATGTTTCCAGAAATGAAGGCAACATTATCAGAGCCTTCCTACCAGTAGCAGATGGCAGTTTGAACTCCTTCTCTGATTATTTTCTTGTTACAAAGCCTCCTGCCCTCCTCTTCACTACCTCCCGTCACCCTATAGATCTGCCCTTATATCTACCCCAGGCAGAAGAGTGGCTGTCCCACATCCTTTGTGAGGTGTCTCTGCCACACCGTGGGCAGGCTGTGCACAGATCCAAGATTTTTGTCCTTTGTACAGCCTCCTGAGACCAAGCCCTTTCCTCCACAAATCTACCCACTCTATGTATCATGGGGGAAAGGAGCCTTTGCTGCATCCTTCTCTGTCCTGTTCACCAGCAGGAAGCTTTCACCAGGGAGAGGGAATCAGCCAGGGACACCGTTCTGATTCCTTTTGACAAGAAAGAAGATAACCCCCCACTAAGTTGATCAGACATGACAGTAAGAGCCCTGACATCCAAGGGCTGGTGGGGATATTTGGCTGTGCTGTCCTGGGACCAAGGGAGTGTCAGCCATCACCCCATGCAGGCTATGGGGCTGCGGGAAGCCAAGCAGAGGCATGCCAGCAGTGGCAGTGCCAAACCTGTGCTGTACCACCTCACGAGACAAACCCATGGTCAGACCCTGCTCAGAGTGTGCCCACGGGGATGGCTTTGCCTTCTGCTGAGCTGCTCTTGCAACCAAGTCTTTATCCAAGTTTTAGTGCAACCTGTGCCCTCAGGCGAGGGACTCAGAGCTGGGCTCAGCTCCCCTGTGGTGCATTGCACCCTCCTACCCCACTTGCTGCTGCTGCCCAGCATTCAGGGGCTGGGAGATTGGGCCAGCCCAACCCTCACACGTGTGGGAAGAGTGAGAGCACCCTGCCAGGGCCATGCAGTTGTGCTCAGGCTGAATTTCACACCGTTCATGCAGGGCTATGGTTTTAACCCACTGGAAAGCATCAGCAGGGAGGGCAGTGGACCTGGGCTGGCAGCACAACACTGGGGGGCTGGGGGCACTTCAAAGCTTTTAATTGGAAGCATCCTGGCACATTCTTTTGCCATGCAAGCCACTTCTCAACAGTGCCTGTGGGGTCCTGTCAGATGTAAAGGAGAAGGAGCCCCGAGCTCCTCCAATCTGACAAACCTCACCCGCCCCTTCCTCCTCCCCCTCAGACCGCGTCCCTCTGGGTATGGCTCTGTGGGCAGATAGACATGATCTGAATTCACTGCCTCTCCTGGCTGGGGTCCTCATACCTTCTATCTCCACCCCAGCCTCCCTCCGCCCTCCAGCTTGGGGACATGGCTCAGGAAGGGAGTTCATCCCCGCAGCCTCTCTTCCCTGCATGGCTTTGCATTTGGTCTTTTTTTTTTTTTCCCCTTCTCTCTCTCATTAATTTTTAATTAAGGAGATGTCTCCTTCCCTGGTTGTAATGAATATCTATGTGAAAGGCTTTTCATTTTTTATTAATATATACCTCTATGTATTTATCAATTTGCAGGAAATCTGTGCGTGTGTATGAGCAAGTGTGTTTAAAACATCCCCCATTAATTTAGTGCTATTGATTTTCTGGCGTGGATACAGCATATAGTATTCAGCATAGAGCTCCTCTGCAGGATATGTTAAAAGGCAGCAGTTTGGGTTGACAAAGGGCACTAAATGCAGTATGCGTCAAATAGACCATCGCTCAATGAAGTCACTTAGCTATTCAAAACATGTCCAGCCATCACTCAACCATTTGCACCAAGAACGGGGGGGAAATTCACGCTTCTTCCTGGACACAACCATTTCCAAACAGCAGCTTTAGCTTTCTTTGGTAAGAGACATCAAAACATACATAGTTTATTTCCCCCTTCCCCCTGCCTTCCGTCTCCCAGTGCCAGGTTAAGAAAATCAGTTCTGCGGTACCCACTTGCCATTCTCTCCCAACAGGGAGCTCCAGGCACACCCAGCTCCGGTGGACATCAGCAGACACTGATCTTATCCCTGGATGTCCATGAAGCCCTGGCAGCCCACTGTCCAGCTGGGAGCTGATTCATAAACAGGGCTTTCACAATGGGCTGTAATGTGCGCTCCTGTTCTCTCACTCTCTCCTCACTACGTGTGTAACATAAACCACGCATTTACATCGGTTGCCCCTCTCCCTCCAGCACAGGCTGAAGACCACCTCCCCAGCCCACACGTATGCCAATAGCAGTACTCAGAAGCACATATTTAAAAGTGAATCACTGGCCCCTCTTTTCTTTCCCCCTCCCTTTACAACATCTGATTCCAGAAGTTAGCTGCAGTGGTGTCTCTTCTGTCATCAGACATGTCACTGAGTTGCTGTTCAGTTTCACCACATCAGACTTCAGCTGATTTCTCCATTCAGAGACTTGTTTATTTTAAGTCTTTACCATAAACCTTAAAAAAAAAAAAATCAACCCCCCAAATCAACCCCAAACAAAACCCCCCTCCCAATAAGATACAAACTGGGGAAAAATGCCAGCCCCAAACCAAATCAATCAGTGGCCAACTAGACCCCTCTGCATCCAGTCCAGTGAGATGTGGTTGCTTACAGACATTACAAGATGCTCTGAACTCTGTTTGAGATGACTGGTATCGTTCTGTATGAGACATTTTGGATATAAACCCGTTGCTTCCCTTTCTCTCTTTTTCCTTTCTAAAGTGAACTAAATTGCATCCTAAGCTTTGCAATAACCTCCTTCCCACATTGCCCCTCACTCACAGTCTTGTCTTTGCAAATAAGGCATTTGCAAAGAGAGCAATTATTTCACTCTCTGGTTGCAGTCGGAGCACAGCAATAACACAGCATTTTGGCATTGCTTACCCAGGCAATACAAACAAGCTGAAGACAGGCAGACTGCACAGTTGCTTTTTGAAAGGATCTCTCGGTGGTTTTGTAACACACACATTATTCCAGTTGGAGGGAGGAAGTGATTTTTTGGGGAAGGTGGGAGGGGGGAGGATGGCAAAGAAGGGAGAAGGGAACAGAGCAGTGAATGTTTTGCCTGTCTTCTTGCCTCTGTGCTCTGAGTAACAGAGCCCACCACTCTCAATCCACCACGAAAGGAATGAAGTGAGAAAATGGTGGAATGTGGAGGGGTTTATTGGGGGAAGGAGGGAGAAACGTGGGGTGGTGGGAGAGGAAGGGGTGGGGGAGTGTGGAGGTCCAGAGTCAAATACCTTCCAGGCAGCAGGTTCTCCATAATCCAGAATGGGTCATGACTTCCTCGTTCTTTTTGCTGGTTTCGTTCTCACTGACAGTTTTAGTCTTGCAAACCCCTCTGGAGTAAAGCCAGTAGTCGGTCCCCACAGCTATGGTCATCAGGCTGAAGGCAGCGAAAGCACCAACGGTGGTTAAAAGCATCTGAACACCTCTGTCAAAGAGCCCCATAATTCTTCATTATACAAATACCCAACCGCCTTCTGATTCTTGGGGTGTGTGTGTTTAATAAAATAAAAGAATAATAATTCCGACTAATAATATAATGGGTATAGAGAGATAGATATCAAAAAAGGGAGGTAAGAAAGCCCACGGAAAAGAGTGTAAATTAGAAAGACCACACGGGAAGAGGCTTGCCTTTTAAATCGGAAACGTTCTGGTTGAAATATAAAAAAAGGAAAAAGGAAAAAGAAAAAAAAAAAGAGAGAAAAGAACCAAGAAAAACCAAAGAAATAAAGAGAGAACCCCCCCCAAAATGAGACGCCTTAATCCCTTTTTCTAAAATTCTGGTCTCCAGTTTCCATATGTAATGGCTAATTTGGAGATGGCTTCCACAGTGAACAGGGGAGCAGCAGCAGCATCCTCAACACAATCTCTCATTATCTGGACCTAGACAGTTAGAGACTGTAAGAGCAGAGATGCAACCTTCAGTCTTCTTGCTTAGCTCTGCAGCCTGCGCCATGAAAATCCTTTTCCTTCCCAGTTATCTTCCTTGGGTTTTTATTTTTTTTTTTTCCCGGCAGCGGCAGTCGCTCCAATCCTCTCTCACTTTTGCTTGCTTCTCCTTCCTTTTGCTCGCTCCTACCACCAAGCCAGAGTGCCCAGTATACTGTAAGCCCTTGATTTCAGCTGAACAGGTGCCGAGGTCTTGCCTCCCATGGCTTTTCCGCACAGCCGCGGCGCTCGCTCCCGGCGGAGGTGGGCGAGGAGAGAGGGGGGCTCCTGGAGGGGGGGGTTGGGGAGGGGGAGGAGGGGGACAGGCGCGGCGCCCCTCCCGGGCGGGGGGTGCTGAGCAGAGCCCGGCTGCGGCACCCCCTGCCCCGCGGCGGCCCCCGGCGACTCCCGGGCCCCGCTACTGCATCAAGCCGGCGGCGGCGGCGTTGACGGCGCGGCGCTGGACGGCTCCCCCGCGGCGGCGGCGGCGGCGTTGGCGGCGGTGTCGGTGTCGGTGTCGGCGCTGGCCGGCGGTGCTGCAGGACAGCTCCCCGGGCGGCGGGGCGGGCGGAGCGCTCCCGGGCCGCCGGTGCTGCAGGACAGCTCCCCGGGCGGCGGTGCGGGCGGAGCGCTCCGCGGCCCGCGGTGCTGAAGGACAGCTCCCTGCCCGCGCCGCCCGCCCTGCCCGCGCCGCCCGCGCCCCAGCATCCGCGGGCGGCAGCCGCCCTCCTCCTCCGCCCCGCTCCGCTCTGCGCGGGCAGGCACAGGCAGAAGGCAGGCAGCGAGGGGCGGGGGGGCAGCCTGCCCCCGCCCTGCGCCTCGCCCGCCGCTGCCGGCACCGGCAAGGGTCGCTCCTCCGGGGCCGCTGCTGCGGAGCCCGGGGGAAGACGGCGCTGGGGCTCTCCCTCGCTTACCGCCTTTCTCCCCCCACCGCCGCCCTCCAGATCAGTCTCCTTCGTATCCCTGCCGTAGGTACCCGGAGCTGCGAGTGCGACCCGCACACCGCAGTTAGACCCGCAAAAAACTTCAGTCAGCCGTTTCTCTCCCCAGGAGGCGGGTGAAATGTAACGTGGAAGGGTAATTTAAAAATAAGCATGTATTTCTGCTCTTATTGCTGTTGTTATGATTTTTAAGTGCTTGCTCTTCACTCTTCTCGGGTTTGCTGCAAGTTGCATATGTCTTGGTGTTGCTCGTTTTCCGTCCCTCTGCCTCCCCCTGACCAGTGGTGTGTGGATCCCTGTGTTCTTACTTTGTCTTCAGGGATTTCAGTGAAATCCCAATGCCTGCTCCAAGAAGCAGACATTTTGGGAAGATTCTTCATGAGAAAGGACGATTTATGATAATTAGTATCATTTTGTTAAGGAAAGGAACCACCAAAATTGAATACGTCCACCCCCTCAACCCTGGGAAAGCAATCCACCTTTCACATCCTCATTTTACACAGAAAGATGCATGAGCTGAATGGATGCAGACTGAAATCTATCACTGCTTAAGTTTTGTGTCAGACACAACCTGATAGTACAGGGAACACATATAAAATTGTGCAATACTGACATCTGAGTATGTCATAATCCTCTCTCTTTTCCTCAGCAGTATCATTACACCAGGTTAATTACATTAGTCACCTCCTGGTTCTATACATGTAGCTGCTCATTAATGAAACAATCATGAAGAAAAGAAATAATCTAATTCTTGATGCTACCGATTTTGTTTCTCTCTGATCAGATTCATTGTTCAGTGAAAAATGAGACCAGAAGATCTGCTTTAGGTTCACTGCTGTTCTATGCGGGGGAGCAGCGCTGGGGGAAGGGGGTGCCGGGAAGTTGAACCAGTTGGAGGGCTTCAGCCATGCTGCAATTTCATAACTCCAGTTATCTCCCTACTCCCTTTCTGGGTGCAGACTGGGCCTGCCCTTCCATGAAAATCTGTCCCAGGACTCATGGACATGAAGCAAGCAGCCAGGGGGCCACTGGCTGCCCTACAGACCCTTGATCATTTCTCCCATTTGGAGGGCACAATCCAGACAGCCCTCAAAGGTGAGACTGAGGTAGAGGTGTTTACCAGCAAACACTCATGGTGTCCAGCATCAGCCATATGCAAATCAACACCATCAGTCAGAAAAGACCGCTGGAAAGGCAGAAAAAGGGAGAGGTGGTAGGAGACAGTGCAGGTTGAGACCACTGGAAATTTTTTTGTGGACAAAGTACCTAGTTCATCTGGAGGAATCCTAGGCTTGCCCTCTGCCATTGGAGCTGGGAGGGGGCGGGTGGGTGGATCCTTCTGCACCCTGCTGAACAGCTGGGAGTGAACAAGGGGGCAGGTGCATATTGTACTCGGCATTTTTAGTACTCCAAGTATAGGCTGCTGCAAGAATGTGGAGGATGGTAGTTTGTGGACAGGCTCTCTGAACTATTGTCCTTGGTGCAAAGGAATTTGAGAGGCAGAGAGATGTGGAGAACACCCCTAAACTGGTGGGAGATTGTAGCTCTACAGGGATGGCCTGTGTTGAGGAGGCTCCATGAGGCTCTTAGCTGGGAAAGCTAGGGAAGATCACCCAAGGACCTCTCCTTCCCTTATATTTTACCTGAAAGAAGGAAGGGGCCTTGAAGAGAGAAGGCATAAGGGAAGAATAAATAATTCTTGGGACTCTGAGCATTTTCTTTTTGTGTTAGTGGTTGCTCCTTTCCAACTCCACCTCAATATTAAAACCTTCTCATTCTTCAAAAAAAGATAGAAAGTCTGGGCCAGAAGTCTGAAAGATTCTGAAGAAGAAAAATCTTAATTTGACTATTCTTGCACTTAAATCCATCAGGCACAAACATCTCACTCTGGAAATCTGGACCTCCTACTTCCAAGGGTTGGCTCCTCAGTTACCCTGTACTCTCAAATAGTGTATTACAGCAGCAAGAGAAGGGCATGTTCTCCCCACAGAAATTGCCAGTGTAAGGACACATGCAGGGTGGCAATTTCTACAATCTCTGGCTAAGAGGAGTCAGATCTATGAGAGCTCAGCACATCTCAGGATCAGAACTAAACATGGCTTCCTGCCTCACACTTCCCAATTTCCAGAAATAATTCTCTTCCTGCTACCCTACTTATATACTCTTAGACCATTCACAATAATCCCTCTACAGTTCTAAATGCCACAGGAGAAGAATGGAACAAAGGCAATGCAAATGCCAGACTGTCCTGTGTGACTGCTTGTGCTGTGGTTAGATGCTGTGCTGAGATTTTGTCTTTCCTACAAAGAATCATTAAAAATGATAATACAAAACAAGAATACAGAATAAAACCACAGTGGCAGATTTTTACAAGTCGCATCTTCTGAATAGCGCAACACAGAATGACATCTATAGAAGAGTAAGGAGAGAGAAATTAATAGTCTGGAGGAAATAGAGAGATTTTAAATTACATTTTAAATTACTTGAAATGAGAAGCTGATGAGACAGGGAGCCACAGGAAGTCTGCTTCCAATGGCAAACCAAGAGTGCTGCTATTTGTGGAGAGTAGGGGCAGTGCTGTAGGAAAAAAAGGGGCATGAAAAAGATGCAGGAAGTGAGATGAAGGGCACAAAGTCGGAAGCAACTCCATGGGATGGTAATGAGACTGAATAGTGTTTGCAGATTGAGTGCTGCAGTGGAGCTCTTTGGCACACAGGATAAAATCAAACAGCGATAGTGTATAAAAATTGGATCTAGGAATCTTCATCCTGGGGAGGCCAGCTGAGAAGGAGCTGTTGTAATGAGATGTAAAAGAGATAGAGTCGATGCAGCTGCATTTGCAGGCAGAAGTGAGGTGTTAATAGGGAAATGCACCAGCAGAGGAGATGTTAGGAAAAACGAACTGGGGTTAGGGTGATAATCATAGAACTGGAAGCCAATGGGGCAGAGAAGAGAGAAATGAGATATGGTGTATAAAGAGTATTAAAATGTAAGATACTTCACTGGGAAGAAAAAAGTCACATATCTGTACTGTTAGAAAAGCAGATGGGGTGATCAGAACAGTCATGACTGACATCCAAATCTGAGGGTCCCAAAGCATTTAAGAAACATTTGCATCGAAGTTGCATGCTGGTGGTTTTCTTAGACCAGTTCAACAAACTAGCAAGCCATGGAAAGAAGATTTGTGGGTTTTGCCAGAGAATCACGGGTGAAGAAGCTAGAGATGGAGATGATAGACATAGGAAAATAAATGCAGATGGAAAAAGCCTCACTGGTCCTCTCTTCTTATCTTCAGGTTCATGTAACTTCAAGATCAATGAAACAGTTTAAACATCAGACATTCAATACCACAGCAAAATCATCTCTGAGGTAACCCTGTGACCAATGGAGGTCTATCAATTAAAATGAGCAGATTTCCATGCAAAATGGGTGTGGGTGCTGCCCAGAGAGTGCCTAAAAAAACCTCTTGTGATAGACAGGAGTGGACTCTGGCAGGCACCAAGTACAAGGTTCTAATGCTGTCATACAGAAGTCCCACAGTTTCTCACTTATGTTCTCTTCCAAGCTAAATCTTGTACAAACAGTTCATTTAGCCTCACAACTCTCCTAAAAAGTAACACACTCATTAGTTTGCAGCGGCACTGAGGCACCAAAAAATCCAGACCATATTCATAAAGCATACCAAAGTGAAAATGTTTGTGCTGATTTTAGTAGGATCTGGGTGCTGTTATGAATGAATTGGGTACTCATGGGTACCCGAGATAACTGTTTGAGATTGAGTCTTGAAGCTACAACTCCTGTGCTTTCCATGTGATACTCCTTTCCCCCTTTTCTTACACAACCTTTTCTTCCATTGAATGGTGTATTTGAAGATAGTTGGGAAAACAGTGTCCTCTCACGAGCCCTGAGGGTTGTATTCTGCAAAAAAGGAATGCCTTCCTTCTCTACTCAGAAGAGATAGTTGGAGAAGACTGAGATACCCAGGATGAATTTTCCGCCATGATGAGCTGCTGGGATGTGAACTGCTTTGCCTCCCTTTCTCTTTCCATGCTATGCTAAGGTTTGTATGTACAGCAGCTTCCTAATCAATATAAATAGAAAAAAATCAATACCTGCAACCCATTAGCTCTAACAGAAGGCAGGCTGCTAACAAGTCATTCTAGCAGGAATTTTAGTATTTAGTAAAGCACTCTCAGTGAGGATATATGTATATATATGCATATATATATATATATATATATATATATATACACACACAAACCGAATATGACTAGCAGAGAATATAAGTTGTGAGAACATTCCCCCTCCCACCAGCACGTCTATCCCTATGTATTTACATAAGTATGCTAAACTAAAGACACTCTTCCCCACTCGGATGCTGTGCCTCATACTTATCCTCTCCAGAACACACATTTTTCTACACTTAATCTATAATCCCAGGCTACCTTCATGTTGGACTATCTTGTGTATAAATAAATACATGCCTCTACGCTCCCTTACCCCTGCATTAACCATGCTCCATAGAAATCCAGCTTGAGACTCATGCACAAGCATACAGCCATTGTTTCTCCATTTCTGTATCCCCAGATCCTTCAGGGAAATTGTCTTTTTAGTTCACATTCATATCCAAAGCCAGGCACAGACAGTTCCCACTGACATCTACATACATCCAACCCTGAAAGCATATTCCAGGCAACAAAATTTTTTGAAAAAGTTGATGAAAAGTTTTTGGCACAGGTTTTGTAGTCAGAATCCGCTCTAAGGCCTAAGGCACAGGGAAGAGTCTCCAGAACAGATCAGAGAGGCAATGGATCTCACTGCCCATTTTGCCTGAAATATGGGCACCAATAACTATGTTGCCCCTAGTAAAGCCTTTGTCCACTTATCCACTGACTAGATTAGACTGTCACTCTTGATTTGTCTCTTATGGAAGGGGTGTTTCTCCTGGTCAACTTCAGAAAGTCCAAATTAAAAGTAGTCATCATCTTGACAAACAGTTTTATGGAACTCTATTGAAGAAATGTATATGGGCTGTGGTTTGGTTCTTTAAGAAAAAAAAAAAAAAAAAAGCCTGTTTCCATGTAAACATAGTAATCAGAGAATTGCAAAGAATGAGTCAAAAGAGAGAAAGGCCTTACTTTTTTCTAAAGGCTTTCAGAATCTTTTTGGAAGCATCAGTGCAACGATAAATGCTGAGGTAAAGGTGAGGTGTACAGTGAGGACAGTTTGTGTTGACACTGATCGCTACCCTGTGGTATCAGTCTTCCTTTCAGTGTAAAGGGCACAGATGGGGACAGACAAGATGATCTTGTGCAGAAGCACCTATTCAGTATCATCATTTAAAGCCACAATCCGGCCCTAATATGAGCTTCTGCCACCCAGACCTCTGCAGCCACAGAGGTATCACTGGGCCTTCCTCCATGGACACACTTGCCCTCCTGGGTCTGGTGGTACTGACACAGACAGTACTGCGAGACACCTATGCAAACTTTCATCTTTAAGATACCCTGAGCTTTTCTTCTGTCAGATAGTTTAGGGTATTGGGGCAGGAATATTAGACATTTAACTTCTCTGGTGCTCAGTAGTATATCAGGGTTAAAAGGATTCTTGAAGGAACATCCCAAGAAAAGCAAGAGAAATGGTTAGTGTCTAGGATAGGCTATTTCATCCCTATGAATTTTCAGAGGGACATATCAAGAGCAGCACATATCACAGCACCTATTCATGAGTTCAGCGAGTTGGCATTCTAAGAGAATTCAGAATCACCGTATCCCACTGATGCCAGAAACAGGCTACCAATTTTAATGTGAGAAGGATTTACTGCTGTAGTCCCCACATAGTCAGGGAGGCATCCCATGAGGTGTAAAAGTACCTAAGACACTGTTTCTGAGCAAGTTAGCTGATACATCATGACCACAGAGCTCTTGTATTGTATGAATTCCTAGGATTTGTTTTCACATTACCATTGTAATGGTTTTGGATCCCCCAAGTGAATTCCTATAGAGGAAGTAGGTTAAACACATCGGATTAAGCCAGTCAGATGCTAGACTGGAGCATTATGATGATGCATAGAAGAGTACTCCATGGATAGAAATTGTCAAGAGGTGGTATTCTCTGCCTTGGGAATAAAGGCCTACTTTAAAAAAGGAAGCAAAACACATAAGTCTATTTAGGCTTCTAACTCCATGTTTAGACAGTGAGGAACTGTCCTGATTTTCAGTTGTGCTAAGCAGTCAGCATCTCTCGTCGAATTTAGAGAGATGTAGGGACTCCAAACACCTCTGAAAATCTAGATTTCTGTTTTGATGCTTTAATGTAATTTAACAGAGTAGCTTTGATCTCATAAACCAATGAATTTCTTAACAGAAGTTAAATCAAAAATCCCAAGGCCAAATGGTGGGTTCATCAGTATTTGACACTTTCAGTCATTCACTGCAGCTACTGATCACTTTTGAAAATTTCTGAGAATGATCAGAAAGCAGCGTTTACTTATATGATGGGAAATCATGGGAAGTGAGGAGCCTGCTGCAGGGCAAAACAATTCCCAGCAGTGCACTTTGCTCATACAGCTCCACCAGACCACACTCAGGGCCTTGATTATGCCTCTCTGCCTTTATGTGGGTGTCTTTGGCAGCTGACCCCAGCAGAGGCTGACCAAGCACTCCAGCCCATCCTCCAAGGGTGTGGGATTATGGTTCTCCTTTGTGCTTCTCTAATTTGTTTGCTCAGTTGTTGTCTGCTTTGACACAGTGAGCAAGTCAGGCAGAGGATATAGGGAAGCATCTCTCAGCTATGCTCTGCAGTCCATAGCAGAGACATGGGAACATACACAGGAGTAGGCAGCTCAGAGCAGCAGAAAGGCTGTTTTTTTCCTGGGTTACGAGGGCGGCTGGGAGATGAGCAATCCCCTGCGCAGAGCTGGTCCTCCTCCCATGCTCATCACTACTGCATTCTCTGACAGGACCCTTTTCCTGTGCCTGTTAGATACAACTATTCATTTGCCATCTTTCCACTAGCCAGTCAGAAATGACAAAACACTCTTCTATTTCACAGACCACTGGGACTCTTTTCTGCAACTGACCTATATTGGTTATAAGCTTCATTTGTTCTGGTCTGCACTCCTCTCTCTTCTCCCACATGGAGCACATGCACTGCTCCTCCCCCTCAAACAAACACCTTTACACATCCAAGGACATTGTAAAAATAAAATGATCACAACCTGGCCCTCTGGGAACCTCAGTTTTACAGTTTGTCCCACTCTGATGCCAACAGAAGTCACAACCCAGTTCAAGAGAGACAGACAGTGAGTGAGAGAAAGCAGGTAGACAGGCACAAGACAGAAGGAGATGGAGGAATTGGGGAGAGAGAAAAAGAGCAGAAGGAAAGAAACAAAACAGGCCTCCTAGTCTAGAACACAATGGAGAAAGGGGGATGGAGTTATAAGAACAATAAAAAACTTAAATTATAGAAAATGGAAGGAAAAGATAAAGAAGTAGATGGAAAAAACCCCAGGAAAGTACAGAAGAAAAAAGAAATGGTCAAAGGGAAGAGGGGGAGGTCAAGTCAGGCAGCAAAGCAAAGTGATGTCTGTGAAACAAGGCAGAAGAAATAAGAAGATGCTTGTGAATCTGGGCACTACTTTTTCATGTCTCCTTTTCTATTGTGAGTACACTGTGAGGTAAAGGGCAGGAGAAAAGGAGGATAAATAAATACCTGAGCTGCCATCTTAAACAGCTTCTAATAGTCAAGCAGTTGTGCTTGAAATAGGCAGTTCACAGGTTGCAAACAGTCAGGTACAAATTGCAGTTCAGCAGGTAGGAAACAGTCTGCACTAGCATGGTGGCATTTACATTCCTGGGTCCACTGGGTCTCTCTGTGCACTGGCAGCGAGCCCTGAATGCATAAAAACGCTTCTGTTTAGTACCGGGGAATTGTGCTCTGATGCCTGCCCTGCATCCTCTCTCAGGTTCCCTTCTCAGGTAAGAAAATCTCAGCCCCAAACATATGAGTGCAGCTAGTCTCCCTTCTTTTCATACAAAGCCCTTCCTCCTCACTGCCTAATGCCAGCTCGTTTGCACTTCAAGGGTTCATCTCTATCTAGCCTTGTTCTTTTGTTGCTCTGCTTTTGCTCTCCTCTTTCCTTATGGCTCCCCTTCTTCACTCCCATTCATTCAGCTCACCCTTACACAGGCCTATATGAACACACACACACAGAATTTATCTCCACCTCTGTAGTTATCCACTTACCTATGAGTATAGTACCTGGCTGGCACGCTTCTCTCTCCCACAGACAATCCACTGATTTCCATACCACAACCCTGCCAAATCTGCCTGTCTTTCCTTCCTTCACTGCCTTTCTCTTGCTGCCCCCCAGCCAGTCTGTTTCTTTGTCCTTCCCTGCACAGCTCTTTATGTTCTTCCCTCTCTTCAATTCATTCTTCTTCCTTCTCCCCAACTCTGCCCATCTGTCTGTCTGTGTCTCCTTCCCACAGTTCTCTCCAGCTGCTACACATGTACCCCAGTGTCTCTCTCCCCTTCTCCCCCTGCCATATTTCATTTCTTTGTGCCTCCTACACACTCAGGCCCACACTTGCTCTCTCCCATACTGAGAGGAGGCAGCAGCAAAGAATTTGCTGCTGACCGCTGCATTGCTAGGAGGCAAACACATGGCCGGCCTTGTGCAGGCCAGTTTCTGCCTGAGTGCCCCAAGTCACATATCCCCAGCATCATCTCCAGCACTGGGAAAACAGATGGTATAATAAATGAGCGCAGTCTGATAAAAGGAGGAAAGGGTGCCTGCCTCGGATGCTCCTCACCCGCACAGAGACACACATCCAACATAGGCACAGCCCTCCCACTCTTATACCAGTCCAGCTTTGTGCCAGAACTAGCCAGCTGAACAGGGCACAACCTCTTCCCTAGCACCAGATGGAAAATAGAGGGGTTGGAGAGGGTGGCAGTGGATAGAACGACCAGTGGCTATTTTTCTGACCACAGCTTCTAATCCTGGAAAGCCACGTACATGGGAGGAAATAAGCAGTCTTAAGGTCACGGGAGGGCTGGTAACATGGGAGGTGTAGCAGAATTGTGGGGACATATAAGACCTCCACATGCAGAGACAGGAGGAAAAAGGCAAGAGGCATGGACAGGAAAGAGGAATCATGTATCAAAATAGCTGTGGACCAAGATGGGATTCAGGGATCACTTCTGTCTCAGTGAAGAAAGAAAGCCAACTTACCAGCAATCTTATCTGTTAGGGCCATCAAGAGCAATGACATACTCTGCTGAAGGGAAATAGCCCTATACCTTAAAAGGAACAGAAACCAGAGCGCAGGGCTTGCATTACTCTGCTTTTGCTCATACAAGAACCATCCTTCTGCTCTTATCCATGTTCCATGTAACATGGATAAACAATGTCCAAGAATGCTCCTTTACCTCTACCACTACCTCCCCAGATACCTCCATCCAGAGACTTGCAGCATCCTTTCCTCTGCATTTACCTGTTGGAAGAAGCTCATACTTGTTATCCTTTCCAAACCCACCAGAATTCCTTTCTCATCTAACATTTTCACGTTCATTGCAGTCTCTAGTTGCTGACAACAGCACTGAAAATCATTATCTTAAACCTGCAAGACATCTTTCCTAGATACTCTGTTCTGCTGTGCCTACAAGCCGATTTTATGCCTCGTGTTTCAACTATAACCTGCATCTCAACATTTCCAGTTTTGCAGTCCTCAAACTGAAGCCACCCAACATCACAGAAACAAACTCCGAGATATGGCCCACAATGGCCACGCATAACTGTTAGACTAAGAGAGAGCAATGCTTCACAGGACTCAAAATGAATTAGCAAAAGCAGAGAAGGGAAACCAACACAGAAAATATTCCTTCCATCCCTTCTGCTGAATGAACTGATTGTGAAGTTCCTGCTGTGAGACATCAATGCTCAAGTTGTAGTGGGCATTTCTGCCTGGTCAGGTGGAGGTGCAGGTTCTCTTTCCATTCCCTGAATGTATTCATGGTGCACCATCACAATTAGGCATAAATGCATGTGTTGTTGCCCACTCTTCCCCTCCCCACCCTCTCTCCTCCAAAAAAAAAAAAGAAAAAAAAAGGGTTTAAGCAGTAAAGTCATGATAATTTCTGGCAAAGGAAAATAGAGATAGTGGAGATAGCACTGGAATTAATTTGTGTTTTAAATGTGTTTATGAAGATATGTGGGTACCAATTGTAGCTATCTATTTTCCTCAACTCAGAAATTCCCTCAGAAGAGTTGTATTCAAAATGAATTTCCATCTCTTCACACTCTTCCACCCTGATAGTACCCTCAGCATACCTACTCTATTTTTTCTGGTCTCACCTGGATACATTGTCTCCAGCCACTGCTGTTCATAGCATCACAGCTTGCTGTTCTTATCGCCCCACACTATTCCTAAGTTTATAGCTCTGGATTCTTGTTTCTGCCCTTTCAAATTCCAGTGTCACACATACTTTAACTCTTCCTGCCTTATTCTATTGTAGGCCCTATATCTTCAGCCTAAACTGATGGCTACCAGTGACCTTCCTCATCATGGCTCTGAATCCTCCTGTCTGCCCTTGGCTCTGAAAATCTTCTTTCAGTTATTTATTCTTACTACTTGCCCTTCCATCTGCAAGGTCATTCAGCTTTACCCTGTATCCTCATTTTCCCTCAGTGGCTCATGCAAAAATTACTTTTCCTCCCACTTTATTTTCATACAGCATTCTAAAAGACAGGAAAAGCCTTCGGTTTTCCCATCCCTAAACCCCACCCTCCCAATCTGCCTCAGCAAATCCTTTGGGCTCTTCATGAAGGAAGACAGACCTACAAATTTCCTACATATTCCTGTTCCCCTACTGCTCCTACATTTCCTTTGTCTGGGACACAGAAATCGATCACTTCTGCCTTTATACCCCTTTCCTCACAGTTCCTAACTTGCAGCCCTCATATTGGCTATTTTTCTACTACTTGTGCAGAAAGATTACAGGCTCCACATATCTCCAACTGATGTATGGAGCTGGAGGGAAACTTATCAAACTGACCCCCTCCCTGACCCCAGCTTGACATGTAGGGTCTGTCACATTTCTCTTTTAAACATTCCCAAATTACATCTCAGAGACCAGGAAAGGGAGCAATCCTAAGCTTCTCTTGACAAACTGCTGTAGGGGAGGAAGTATGTGAAGCCATGACAGAAAAACAAAAGACCTCCAAGGAGTAAAAAAACCCTATCAAAAATTCCCACCAAAGCCCAGGTTAGAAGGAGAACAGCCAGTGTCTGACAAAGTTACACTGCAGCAAGCTCTGAAGAGCTGAGATGAGGCTGCCAGGACTGAGCTGGTGGTCTCCTGCCAGGAAATTACACCCTAGACTGAGCAACATCCCCATGTCTCAGGTGATTTCAACAGGGAGTCACAACAGCTAAAGAGCCCTGAAAAGACTCAAGACTGAGTAGCTCTCTTCTTCCTCCCTCCCCTAAGCATTGTTGTTCCGGGTCAACAGAGCCAAGGGCAACTGGCGCAGAAGACATTGTTCTCCAGGCAAAATGACAGCAGGAGGAGGAAAGAGGACATGAGAAGTAAAGAGATGATGTGCCCCTAGGCTAAAAGAGATGTTGTGGAGGCCAACATGGCCCTTGAAGTGCTCCTGCTCTGACTCCACCTTTGCTGCAGAAGGTCTGAGAAGTCTCTCAGCCCTAGGTTCCACACAGTATCATCGGCAAGATGGAAAACTTACTTGTTAAGAGCAAGCAGAGGTGGATATTGTCCATCAAGGAGCAGATATGAGATAGGAAAAGAACTGAGAATGCATGGGGAGAGAGGGGTCTCATCACGCAGGTGTCGATAATAGGGATGTCTTCCTGCCACTCACAAATAATCTGCTGTCACACTGCTGACTTTGTGAGGGCAGATGAAATCACAACTGCAAGCAACTGCCACCTGAACATCATAGATACAGCAATTATTAAAAACAGAGCACAGCCTTGAGTTGCATAAGGACCCCTACAGATCTGCATAAGCACCAGCAGAAAGCAGTTGCTGCCTCCAGAACAGAAATGCAGTGTTTTCCCTGCTGTCAGCACCTGCATCAGGCTCCCAGTTTCTCTTGAGATACAGCTCTTAATTGGGATAGATTGTACGTTTTCTGCTGCAGCCCAGCCCAGCTCCCAGTTTAATTGCTAGTTTATGACTTAGCCTGTTTTGTGCTTTCCACGCTACTTCTTTCCTCACTTAATCTAATAGAATTATAGAAAGTATTGCTGGGAGGACCTCAGGAGGCCACACAGTTTATCCTTCTGCCCCAAGGCAGTATTTCATTTTCAACAACATCATGTGTCTTTTGCTATCAGGTCACATCAGTCCAAGATGTATAGTGGGCAAAGAAATGAAGCTTACCCAGGGGAGTCAATTGGCATAAAAGACTAAATCCAGCTCTTTAAGTTACTGAAGTTATATCAGAAATAACTCTGGTCCAAATGGTGTCATTTATCAGATCAGTCTTTTAAAAGATGTCCTTTCTTAAGTTTAAAGTCTTTAAAATGAACAAATCTCTCGAAGAAACTGTTTTGACAGCCCCATTTCAGTATATTTAATGCTTCATTATGAACAGCAGTGACCACTCCATTGTTAAGACTCAACAGATCTTATCACAGTGTGATCAGCTTTGAAACTCTTATTAATTCCCACAATAAAACCTGAACTTTCTGGAATTTTACATCCTGAATTTCACTTCACAGTAGACTACATCTGGCAAGACAAAATAAAAGCATTAAAGCATCTTTAATATGACAACTTTAGACAAACAAATTTCCAGTAAAATTTCAGAATGGCAGACAGCTTCTTAAGGCTTTTTCTTACACAACAATTTGACTAAAAATTCCACTTTTGTTTCCTTTTGTCTATTAATCTAAGAAGAAATGTCTTGCAGCCTTGGAAATAGATAATGCAGAAATTAGAAGGATAAAAAAAAATCAGCTGGTGATGTATCAAGCTAAGTAAAACAGGGCACAAGTGTAACAGAGATTCTGTGCAGACCCATGAGGACCAAAGGAAAGGTAAGAAGGAGGGACTCCAGGGAGGAAAGAAATTATTTTGTCTAATCAAACAAGCAAGCAGGAAAAAGGACTACATATCTATTAAAACCAGTTAAAGGCCTGTTTGTTTCCTTCCCCTTCTTTTGAAATTTCAGTTCTGGTTGAGCTGGGTCTTTTCTGTGTTGTAACACTCATGCTGAGCACCTGCAGCTCTGCACAGCTGGACAAAGCAGGAGAGCTGTAAGAGGACAGCAAGCTTCCTGGTCAGCATTCAGGCTTTCTGTCTTCCACTCACAGTTCTCCACAGCATCTGTAATTCAGACTGATCCTAAGCCTATAAGCAGCAAACATGCATCCTCACTCTACAGATGTGACTGCCACAGTTAGTAAATAGATAGGAGAAACTTAATAATGGCTCCAGACTCCTACTCATCCTGCGGGTCCAGCTCACTTACTCATAACCCTGAACTCCTTCACACAGAGACAAAACTATTTCCCACAACCTTCCCATGTTTGGCTCCCATGTTTTCTACCCCCTCTTCACTCCTAGCCTCTACAACCAAGGTCACAATTAAGCCAGGAAAATAGCAACAACCACCACTTGCATCAGGATGGTATTATACAGCACATTAGCCAGGAAAGACAAGATATTATGCTGTTAAAATGCATTTGAAAGGGTTGAGATTGTTATTGTCAAACACCCTATTTTGAAGGACATTAAATTGTGTCCACATTAGTGCTTGAAATAGTACTGTAAAAAGCAAGTTGGACAATATGCCTTAGACATGCCTTCTTTTCTAATTGTAGTTGTGGCCTGTGGAAGAGGGAAAGGGGCTGTGGGTGAATCCCTACTGTTAGCTAATTAGATCATATATTTTCTCTCTCAGGCAATACATCTTTCCCTGCACGGGCTGCATTTTTCTTCACTAACTTCTCAAAAGCAGCTTCCCTATAAACCACAAATCACCACTGCAAGCATTCCCTTAATGAGCTCCTCCAGCTTTTGCATTTATTTTATAAAAGAGCATTCAGCAATCTTCATCTTACTGGCGCATTTAGAGTGTTTATTTGAAGTTATGGGAAGTCCTTCAGGTGCAGACAGATTGACTCCCTGGTTAAAGATTGCACAGAATTCATTTCATTACCTATTCTGAAGGCATTCACCCCTCCTAGATACACCATGTCACAGGTGACATACACATCTGGTATGTTATTTTCACTATGAAAAAATATGTGTCTTGTTTTGTGATCACATCATCAATAGAACCAGGGGGAAATGAGATACAAAATAAAAACAAACCTTCTTTAGTTCTTTAACTAGATCAGCACAGCATCCAAAATAGCTTTTTTTACTAGTCAGAGACACCAGCACCTGCAAGCAAGAGTCTATACAGCCTATGTAAATCAACAGAAAACACCCAGTATTAAAAAGACAACCTGTGTAAAATATAAATGTCAGAAATGCTAATCCAATTCAAAAAAGAGTGAGATTCCTAGTTACCCTAAGTTCATGGAGGACCCCTTCCTTCTTTGGAGAAAGCAGAAGCTTTCCCAGCTTGTTCTGTCATTTTTGAGTTGGCTTCCAGGAAAAGAACCCCTTGTTTTCACTTCTTGTAGGTTGAGCTCCTACTCACCCTCTTTAACTGGTATTCATGTTCCCTAGTGAGTTCCCAGCATCAACACACTGTTGGCAGAGAAATGAAGTCACTGCTTCTCCAGATTCTTGAAGTGCTTCATAAACTCTGCTACAACATCTGCAGCCATATTTCTTATGTTCTATTTAATGTACTTTTCCTAGCACTGGGCATAAAAGCGATTATAAACCACAAGTATGAAAGTCTTGAAACACAGATTCCTGAAAAGACTGCCAGAAAAATCACTCAGTGCTTAGTCTCTACAAAACTCAGCTTCCCTTGCCCAAGAGAATCTACCATAATCTGGAAGATAATGGCTAAATTTTTGAAACCTTTGGTGTTAGGCTCAGTTGCAAGGCACTACCTTACCACAGAATCTTTAGCATTAGCAAAGACTCTTACACATGCAACATCAGTACTCCATACAAAAGAGCAACTCTCTCTAGGCTTTTACCATTTCTAATATGAAACTTCTAGCCAGACACAGCTGAGTCAGAGTAACTTAGCCAGGCTGTCTTTCATTTCCTTAGTCCTGTTTCCACTAGCAACATCAGAACCGTGGTCTTTTATCTGAAATTCAATGACAAGTAGAGAGACTTTTAATAAGAGGACTCTGATTTTGAGATTGAGAACTGAACCTAATCAGAATGTTATTGCCAAATTCAGCTGACAAAAATGACACAACAATATGTAAGATGATAAAGACATGAAGAAGAAAAGGTAATTTTTATAAGTTTTAGATTCATCTTTAGAATAGGTTTTCTTGCAATTTGACTTCATTTAGCAGTTAAGCCAATTTGGATGAGCCCGCAGGAAGCCCTTCATGCTCACTTCAAGGGAGGTGGCAGCCTCTGGAGCACTCCTGTGACCTGGGACCAGCAGAGGGCACTGCGTCACCAAGTGACAGCGGCTGGACGCCACACGGCTCCCACCAGGCAGGGACAGTGAGCCACGCCGAAGGAAAGAAACAGATTCTGGAAATTAGAAACATGCATTAGTCACCAGCATATCAATCCCACAAATGATAAGGGCAGCGCTGTTAAAACTGGTCTCCAACTCTGGGCACTCCAGGAAACACACCTAAATCCAGCTCTGACTCCACACATCTCAGTAACCAGGTGTTGATTTTAGGGCAAGAAGCCTCCTCCTGAAAATGCTTTTCAAGGGGTAGGGCCAAATCAGTGCTGCCCTGCAGTGTATGTATCAAGGCTGGCTTTAGCCAAAAAACATCCTGTCAGCTTCCTCTCTCCTTTTCCAAACCTCTAAATCCTTGCTTATAGCAGCAGGAAGTCTGTTCAGACAAAAAGATATCAAAGCAAAGAGCTGGCAATTTCCATTCTGTCCTCCCCTTTTACTCTCCGCCTCCTCCAACCTAGCAGACTTTCAATGAGCAGAGAACCAAGTTAGAGGACATGAAAGGAATGCTGAGGTAGCAGCTTCAGAAAAGTGTCTTTCTACTTGCTTATTTCTAGTTTATTTTGAATTACCAGAGGATGACCATGAAGTAGCAAATAGCTAACATTTTTTCTTCTCTCTGTATTCAGTCCAGCAGGAGTCTCAGTACTAGAAGAAGCTTAGAGGATAAATAAATCATACCAGTCAGGCTAGTGAGTGAAAAGTTTCCACTTTCTCTTTGTACAGTTGGTGGAATAACTTTGCCAGGATGTGGAAAGGGGCCTCAAAATTTTTCATTTCCTTCTGTAAAGAAATAAGAGAGTTGTGAATTGCAGATGGAATGAGCATTTGACTATTTCTGCTCTGTTTCACCAAAGAAGGATGAAAACAGAGTTAGATGACAAACAAGGGGAAAAGAGTCCCCAGTTATCTTTCTCTGCCTGAAAGAGAAGATAACTTTATGAACATCCCTCTGCACAGATGGTGAAAGGAGCAGATACTCACCACTGACATCTCACAGTATTCCAGGCCATGTTTCTCAGCCCACTCCTGTGCTTGTTCCTGCTCCACAACCCGACGATCAGCTAGGTCTGTTTTATTCCCCACTAAGACACCTACAGAAAAAAAGACATGAAACAAAATTAAAAAAACCCAGCTCATCAATGCTGACTCGTAAGCCATAAATACTGGAACATTTGTAGAAGTAACTGAAAAAGTTGGAGGTGTGGAGAATAGTCTGTAACCACCTAGAAAAGATTCCAAAAAGGAAACATATTCAAGCCTAATCTGCTTTTTGATAAAAGCAAAGGAGTTGGAGGAAGCCATGTCTGCCTCTGACTTAAAATAAATGCTCTATTCCACAGCTCAGCAGAAGCAACTGTTGTCATACAAGAGGGGAGTAGATAATAAGAATCACACTCATTCTTACCTGGGATGTGCAGCCCAACTGCTTGAGCCTTGAGCTTCTCCAGCCATTTGTTACAGTTGTTGAAGGATTGCTCATTAGTGACATCATACACAAGGCACAGGACGTTGGGCTGCTCCCACTGCACAGCAAGAAAGGAACACTGTCAGCTCTAATGAAACTGATGTGGTCAACAGCCAGGCTGTAAACGTGGCAAACACAGCTGTTAAGATGAAAATAAAAAGCCTAACACCCAGGAATCCTATGCCCTGGGTAAAGTTTCACATTTCAGTTGACCCAACTAAATCACTGACATTGGGAGAGGTGGTCTTGCTTTCCTCCCTAGTCCTTTCTGCGCAGCCCTGCCCCTTTACTTGTATCAGCTCTGGTACTCATCTGATCCCTGGGCAAGCTGATTTTTCATGCTGAATCAGCACAAAATTAACCCTAGAAAAAAAGTAGAAAGGTTTTCTTCCAGTTCCAGAAGCTGAGCCAGCTTCTAGAGAAGTCTCTTGCAAACTAGATCTAGTGCAACTGCAAAAGTGGAATCGCTTTTGTAGATAATGAACCATTAGGTTGACTTAGCCATCTTATGAAAGCTCACATCAATTAACTGATTCTGCTTCTCAAAATGAGATAACACAGTAGAGAACTATACAGAGAAGGTCACAAATATGTGAAGGAAAAAACCCAAGGGCAGGATTATGCTCAAGGACAAGAATGAATCCTGTTGGATCAAACACATCACTGTAACACAAAAAAAACTCTACCACTGTTGAAGTTGCAGCAAAACAGATGTTTTCCTAAGAAATAAAAATAACTTTAAACAACAATACACAAAAATTCTCAGTTAAAAAAACTCCCTATTTATTTTGTAAGTATACTGCCTATCTGCTTTCCTTTCTCTGGAAAGTATTTCTTCTAGTACTTATACAAGTTTTAGAGAGGTAGAACAGGATGCGTTGGCAACTGAGGTAATTGCTCCCATTTACACTAAAGACAAAGTTTGCTACATCTGCCAGACTGGGGAGCTCAGATCTTCAAAGCAAAAGCACTTCTTTGGAAGAAGAGGACTGTTACATAAGACTTACCAGTTTCTCCAGCATTTCAGAAAATAGATCTTTTCCTGCAGAGTCAAAAATGAAGAATTCCTGAAAGCGGAAACAGAAAGGAGGTTCTTGCCAAGAAAAATGCAGTGTAGGGAAAGGTTTTGGAAGTAAATACTGCAACTTGTAACTCCAACATTTTATTCAGTATAGCAGTGTCATGTCCCTAAGGGACAAATTTCCCGCACTGAGAAAACTCCAGATAGTATGAGAAAATAAATAGCCATTTTTCAAGTATAAGCAGTAAGAGTTACTTCCAAGGCCCCAAGTCTAGTTTCCATCCCTACTGGAAACACAATATGTGGAGTGGGACAGTAACCTCTACTATTTGTACAAAATTATATACATTCCATTAATGGGAGTATAGAGCATTAAGAAAAAATAACAGATACGCTTTGGCTTCTGTAGTTCCAAGAATCACAAACTAAACCCGAGTGACCTAAAGGACAGAACGGAATTTCAAGAAAGCTAGCAATAACTTTGGTTTAAAATGTTGTGTTGGATACAAGTATGTAAAAATTACATTTTTAACACTAACCCTGAAGTATGAGCAATTATACATGATCAGCCTCATTTCCTTAATGCAACTTAATTGCCCTATGACCATGCACAGTGATCTTCCACCAGAATGAGACTCATGTGGGGCTTGAGCTCTAGATGTCTCCTTCTGACCCAATTTATGTCACAGAAAAACTCACCACACTATCACTTGTCTCTGGAACTGATACAGCCTTCACCAACAGTTCTATTCCCGCTGTCTGTCAAGAAGAATCAGGAAAATGAGGATCAGGAGAGTTTTTAAGAGCCTGTCCAACTGCATACCAACCGTGCATTGGATTGAGGCAATTCTTGTGAATCATTACAATTCCATCAAACATAGACCGCTGGAAACTCAGCAATACTCCTCCTAGCTCTGGTAACCTAATCTCACCAACATGTCAAAGACTCATAGATTTGCTCAGCTGGAGTAGAAAGGAGGAGAACCAAAGAGATTTGCTTATATACAGCTCAGAGTATTAACAGAAGTCTGCAGGTCTACTCTCATACTGCTGCTCTGACACACGCCTTAGAACGTTTTGCACTAACCATGTGATGAGCTAACATATGGGACGGAGATTATTTGTGCTTCTTCCACCTTTTATCTCATCCTACTTTGTAGCTCATTTGTTTGTTCTATTTCTATCCTTAAATTCTGGTTTCCATCTTTATTTCAATGAATAAACATATTTTAGGGTTTTTTTCTCCACACTCATATATTTCTTTTTTTACTTTACTTACATTTACTTTTATTTTTATCCTGCTTCTGATTAGTCATCACCATTGATTCTTACACTGGAAGACTGCAAACTGTATCCTCTTCATCTGGGAACAGTTTCTGTAGATTATAATTATCTTGGGGCTATGCAGCATATCTTGGTGTTTGCACAGTGATAAGCACACTGTCCACATGCACATTTAATAGTTGGAATTAAAAGCTTTCTCCTTCAGCAGTGCTTTTTCATAGAGTAGTCCCTAAAGGGGGGAGTTCTCTAACACCACAATACCTTATGAAAACATTGATTCAGCAGGAAAATCACAAGATTAACTAAATTATTCTCCCTTAAGTTTCAACATCAGCACGTACATAATGCAGACTTACAGGATGTTAAATGTTTTCTCTTCAGAATCTTGGGTAAGAAAGAAAACCCTCTAAGATCCCACCTCCAATGCCTCAACTTAAAATCATATTTATTTTCTTCTAGGCCTCTCAGTTTTCTTTTCCCATTCATCTTAGAAAAAATTTAGACAGCAGTCTGAGCCTGTTGTATGCTTACCAGTGTGTAGCTCTTCTGAAAATGAGCCCCATCACTGCGAAATATCTGGGATAATGCACTCTTACCCACAGCTGGATCTCCTGCAAAACCAAAACCATAAAATATTTTTGTTTCATACTAGAGTATCTTATTTTCCCTCAGTTCTGTTACTATGACATGTCGTAAGACCCTAGATTCTCTAACTCTGAATACAGGCAATTTAACTGTCACACGAAGCACAAAACCACCTAAAAGGTAATACTATTATGCATACTGGTGGCTGACATCTGACTTCTGAGCTATGCACAACTAGGACTGCCAGATCAGGGTGGAACTGCTGCTTGTTCTAAAATTCATGCCTACTCCACAGCCCTTACCTAGGAATTAAAATTTCCCAGATACATTATCATGTAGAGAAAATTGCAATGTCCTAAGGGACTGAGCTTCCTAGGAGGCTATTTCCTCTCCTTAGGTTACCCATCGCCCTAGACTCAAATCTTTGTAATATACTGAGACAAAACTGCTTAACCTGGTAACATTTCTCAATGAACTCTTCTTGCTGACCCTGCTAAGAGAGCAACTCTTGCTGACTCAATGCTGCTGGTGGCTCATTAGTTGCATCCTGGGCACAGCAGAAGCAAATGTCAGAGAGAAAGCACATGGCTGGAGAGAAGAGCCTGCTGATTCATCCCTGTATGGAAGGAAAAGCAAGGTGCTTTAGTTTTTGCTCTTCTAGAGCCAAGGCTTTCTGATATGGCTTGCACAACACTACAGGCAAACCTGGCAGCTGCCTGCTTTGGCCAGCTCTTACAAAACTCTGTGACATCCAAAGCAATCACAGGATCACAGAATATGCTGGGTTGGAAGAGACCCACAAGGATCACTGGGTCTAACTCATGGCCCTGCACAGGACCATCCCCAAGAGTCACACCACGTGCCCAAGAGTATGGCCCAAATGCTTCTTGAACTCTGTCAGGCTGGTGCTGCGACCACTTCCCTGGGGAACCTGTTCCAGTGCCCAACCACCCTCTGGGTGAAGAACCTTTTTCTAATATCCAACCTAAAGCTCCCCTGACACAACTTCAGGCCATTTCCTCAGTCTCTGCAGAACTCACATATGCCCATATTACTACATGAAAAAGATTATAAACCATAACCCTTTCTAAACAAAGACTTAATGATTCCAAAGAGCTTATAATTTCTCCACAAAATATCTCACTAGCCTGGATAGTTAAAAGGACAGGAGCCAGTAATTAAATACCTCAGTGGTTCAAGCTTTACCCTTAAAGGTGTACTCATAACAGCCAAGCCTGGAATAGTCTTTCGCATTATGTTGTTAATAAACAAAGCCAGAAAGGAATTATTTTACATTATGTTGTTAATGAATAAACGAAGAAAGGGCTATATTTTTGACTCCATTACAGCTTCCTAATGGTATTTTGAAGGAAATTGGTAAAGCTCTCTGCTCACATGCTATTACAGAGGAGGTAGGGTGTTTTGGATAGTGACAATTACCCCTAGATGCATTAACCAAATGTAGTTCTTGTTTAAACATTTTTAGCATGCTTGCTTACTTTGAGCTGAGTTGGGCTCATAATATTTAGACAGGAAAATCTGGTAAGTCAGCTTGTTTGTTCTCTGATCAGTTCAAGCTTGTTCGGAAGACAACACTCTGTTCTGAGTGGAAGCTATTCTGTATTTCAATAGACAATTAGATCTGTCTTTGTAAAATGAGATAGAGGCACACATTGCTCCAAACTGTGCAGGCATCAGCCAGCACAAATTCTTAACTAATGTGTTGCCTTTCTTTCACATGACAGCCCCAGGTGTTCTTTCCCTCTTTTTTCTCTTTGCCATCCTCTGTAGTCCATCACACCAGTACACTTCCTCAAAGTAAGTTTCCTTGCCCTGTTTAGTCTCAAGTGGCAGTAGTGCATCACAGAGAATATATTCTATCCATATTTCTGTTATTCTGCCAGAATCTGTAGGGTCTTTCTAAAATACCTGCTACTGCCAGTTATCCCTACAATGAAAACCTTTGTGTAGTGTCTCCATAGTTGACTCAGACAACAGATTTTTTAACTTTGTGTCTGTAAATGACCCTCGAGGTAATACAGGAATTGTCTTTTATTGTCAATTTAATAGCCTCTGCTTTGCTAATAAGAGCCCCTTTCCCCTGTTCTCTTTGACCTTGGTGTAGTTCCAAATTCTGGCTCTTCATAACCATTTCCTTAGGTCCACAAGAGCTCCCAGTTCCATTTCTAATGGATTTGCTCCTATCTATGTAATTGCATTTTCTTGTTCCCTTTAGGTTGTTGTGCTTACTCATATCTTAGGTCCCTTTCACTAGAGTGTTTTTTTCTGCAACAGAAAATCTATTTTGCCTGGTCTGCTTCGTGAATTTATTATTTTTAATAATACGTGGATATTATTGTAGCACATAACATATGACAAATGGCATAGGATATTCCTATTCTTTGTTCAAGAGAATTGAAAAGGCTGTTCCAGACACAATTGGGATTAAGGACATTAACAGGTCATCCAAAGAAAACGTATGTGATTTTAAAATGGTTGTGGAATTGGCCTTTAGTAACACTAAAAACCAAAACTGGATAGACTTCAGCAAAGCCAGTATATTGGGAGCAGGAAACTTCCAAATTGGAAATGATGCCTATGTTTCAGGTGTAGAAGATGGGCAAGATATTCATGCTGTTCACAGCAGCAGACCTACAGGGGAGATTAATTCATTTTGCCTTTGCCAAAGACCACATCTGGCTTTGTGTGAGTAAATGGTCAGTTGCTTCTGAGGTTAAAAAAGGCAAACATTTTATTCTGGATGAAATAATTTGGAACAAAGAGTTAAACCTGGGAGTTGACCGCACACAAAGGATTTGTACTTTTGGCTGAGGCTGCACAGAGCTTCAATGTAGAGGGAGGAGAAAAAATAAGTTTTTTTGCACAAAGTGTTAACAGCCAGCGGTACTTACTTTCAACACCTCCATAATCCATCCTGACTAGATAAACTGGTGTGTTCACCTCACTTTTTTCTCAGGTTAGCCTCCAAGTTGTTTGGGGAAAAAGACGCCACTGTAAAGTGCTCATGCTTCATCCTTCTACTCTTTGTTTAGGCTTTACCTTTCTACCATCCTCTCAGAATCGGCCGATCCAACTACACCTCACACCCTCCCTGGGCACAGCTCGACTCCACGTGGTAGGTGGGGCCGGGTACCGAGTGATAATAACACACACGACTTCCACTGTTCCCGTCCCCGGGCAGCCGAGGTCCTCACTTCTCTCCCGCCGCCTCTCTCCCACCTCTTCTCCGGCGGGGCAGCTCCTCCAAGGGGCTGTGGGAAGCCGGGCCGCCTGTCCTGCCGGCCACGCCCCACCCCACGGCGCCCGCTCTAGTCCCCTGTGGCCAGCGGGGCGGATGGGAGCGGGCGGGCCAGACTCACCTGCCAGCAGGCACTTGGCAGCGAGCTTCACCATCGCGCCTGCCCGGGGCAGGCGGCGGAAGTGGACCCGGACGGCGGCAGCGGGGATCGCCACCGCGCTGAGCCGCGGCCTTGGCAACCGAGCGGCCCCGGCAACCGAGCGACCACCCGCCCATTCCTATTGGCTGCGAGCTCTGCTCATCAAGACCACCAGAGTTATTATTGGTTCTCTCTCGTTTCTCCCCGCCCACTAGCCGAACTGTCAATCAAAGCAGACGCCCCGCCCCTCCGGTGGCGCGGCGGCGGTACGGGAGGCGCGAAGGGAAATTCTGCCTGGCAACTAAATACGTCATCGAGGGCCAGCTTGTTATTGGGTAGAACAAAGGGGGCCAGCACCACGGTGCTGAAATGACCCTCTGGGGGCACGGCAGAAAATGACGAAAGTTACGGGCAAGCAGCTGCGGCAGCCCCAAGGCAGGAAGAGGCAAGCGGTGGGAGAGCCTGCACTTCCTGCCTGTGAGGCCGCGGAACGCGATGTTCCGTGCGGAAGGGCCCTGGCTCCGTGCGCCTTGCTGCGCATGCGCGCGGCGGGAGCCTGGCCTGCCCCGGCCTGCGTGTCCCCCGCGCCCGGCCCCGCCATTTGGGTCACGCTTCCCTCAGGGCTCGGGGCGGGAGCGGGGCTGCAGCGGGCTCCGAGCCGTGCTGCGGCAGATTCAAAGTCGGCCACGAAGCCGGGTCAGCACGGCGGAAACAGGCGGTGTGTGAGGCCGCTGTCACCCTGTGGGAGAGGTGCCGCGCTCCTTCCCTGGCCGGGCCAGCAGCTGATCCGCTCTCCTTTCCTCCAGTGCACACTTCTCTTTGTGTTTGGCCGTGTTAATGTACTCAAGGAGAAGATTCTCTTGCTTGCTGATGTCTTAGCTGCGTTCTCCTTTTCTTCCTCCTCTTTGTTAATTTTTGTAGCCTTTCACACTGCACTAGGTTCATTTCTTACTTGTTTTCTCTTATTTTTAAAATAGTTCTACAAAGCTCTCCCTTGGCTACTATTAGCTATTTCTATGCCCTGTTTTTATTATTTGAACTGATTTTCTGTCTTCCTTAAGCAGTCCAAGTGAATGGATTTGGGTGGGAGCCGAAAAAGCTTCCTGGGTTTTCCACTCCTTACAGCATATCAGAAAGCATGCCATTAATAGCAATCTATACCTTTTTTAAGGTATAAACTTTGCTTGGCTGCACTTTGGATTGTTTATTCTGGACCACAGAATGTGCTTACCGTGGAAAGCAGTGAGTAAGTTTGGGAAGAACAGAATAACCAATAATCAAGTATTTGGGTTATAATTTCAACCATTGGACATTCCAAGGGTAAAAAAAAAAAGTTTTCCAAGTTTTATTTTAATGTCAACATTTTATTTTAATGTGACTGCTTAGAAGGCAGCTCTTTTACCTTTCCTAGGATAAATTACCTGTTACATGTCTAGCCAGGCAAGCAAATAACAAAATTAAAGAGAGTCTATAACTGAATCCAAGGAGTCTTCTATATGCCCACAAAATAACATTGTTTCTGTGATAAAAACGTGAAGGGGGTGTCACTAGCTCGAGTGGGCAGACTTCCATTGCTGATGATGGCTTGCAGTAAAATATAGTGATGGAGTCACTACTGTTCCTTTAAAAAGGAAAAGAAAAATTAATCCCAGGTTTCATTATTACTTTCCCTGTTTTCCATCCCCAAATCCTCCATCACATAAAACAGATGTGGGCTATTGATGTTCTCAATCACTTATGCCTAAATAGCTTACCTCCTCTTTCATGTTTTCTGCCTTCCACTCCATCCTCCAAGAAATTCACTTGTCTCTGAGTTGTTCCATTTCTGCAATTTTTGGATTATCCTATGTTGTCCATTTGTAATATTTCCCCAGTTTACTGACAGGTCTCCAAGTGAAGGTTTGAGGCTCCATTATGATGTACTTGAGGTTTATTGATCATGGCTGCAGTGTGATGGTATCCATCAGCATTTACTGAGGTCACAAACATCCCTGGGATTTTACACTGGGATCGCTGCAATGGAAGGCATAGATTATGTTGGAAGTGAGATTTTCATTGCTACTGAAAATTTCTGCTTGGAATCTGCATATCTCCTTCCTGCTTGCTGCTTTTGTACTAACACCCTCTTCCTTTATCCCATCCCCTCATTTACTACCTCTGCATGCAGGTGTGCACAGAAATCTAAACGGACTTGTATCCTCTCTATTCCTTTTACCCCACTATATATATATTTTTTACCCAATCTATCTTTTCCTCTGCCTGACTTCTCACAGGTATAAGTTGTTCCCCTACCAGCATTGACAGTGATAGATTAAGGATGGAATGACTTATCTGCACCTTGTAATCCAAACAGAATCACAGTCCGCTGTTAGCAGTCCACAGGGGTTGCTGCTGAATAAATTGGAATGCTGGTAGCTGTGCTCACTGAAGCTTCTCTCATCTTGAGTACGTGAGAAAGAGGGGAAGAGGAGCCCTGTGGATTTAAACAAAAAAAAACCCCAACAACAGACGGTGATGCCCTTACCCTAGAGAAGTGTTTATTAGGTTAAATCCTGTATTTAGCAACTAAGGAGGAATAGAACAGTCTTTTCATTCACACATTTAATTTTTCCCTCAAATGAAACAAGATTATTTTGAGAAGTGCCCCTTCTCTCATGCGAGCAGGAAAAGTTTCCCTGACAGCCACAAGGCCCTGAAATTGGAAGTCACATTCCCTTAGGCAGTGATGACAAAACACCAGTCGAACTGCATGTGTGTTGTGTGTGGCTCGCATTTCATCCGGCTGCAGAAGGCAGCAGTGGTGGAACTGCATCTCCAGCAGGAGTGGCAAGGAATTTCAGATACCAGGTAAGGCTTTACAGTGGGGATTAAACTGAGGTCATACAGTCTTTTAGACTGAGGTGTAATTGGTGCTCCAGATTCTGTCAGGCTGCATAGGTCACTTCATTATTTTCTTCTCAGAGCATACCTGTTAAAAAATGCTTTTTTCCTGAGAACTCACTAGTATTACTAGGACTTGTTTTCACAGTTGTTTATCTATCGATGCAAACATTCTGAGTATGTTCAGAACAGAGCAGGTTACAACCTGAAACTTGAACCTGCTGCCTGATAAAAGCTCCTGAGGAAGAACTGTAGCTTTCTTTGGAGTAAGCAGTGCTTCTCAGGAGAGCATTAATGTTGAGCAAAGGGAATTAGTCTGTCTTTCTGTAAGAAATCTCTTAAATACGAAGTATCTCATCAGTTCTTTTTTAAATCTTATGTTACTAAAAGAAAACAGTGTGACAAAACAGCATCAGAAGTATCTTGTGAATGAATATTCAGAGTTCATGCAGCTTTTTAAATCCTCAGAGATTCTTATAGGATTGACTATGAATGTTTACTGGTATGTCTGGGAAGCTGTGAAAACTGCAAGAAAGGATGTGTAAATGTTATTATAGATTTCCATTCTTTACACTTCCTCCAAGCAGTGGAATAAATAGATACTCCATCTATTTTGAGGGCTACTTCATTTGGCATCCCCCAAAACCAGCTTTTATTTCTCTTCAGAGTGGGGCTATTAGCACAGAAGTGAGAATTTGGATGCTTTCTCTAGCTCTGTTGATAACACCATTATAGTTCAGGTCTTCAGATTTTGCTCTTTTGTGGTGGGGGCTGAGACACAGATCTGAAGGCTTTTTGGCTGAGAGTCGGTGCACTGAAATGTAAGATGATTACAAAATGGTTGAATCAGCCAAAGGATTTGTTGGCAGTCACACCAGCCCTTCTGACTGATCTGGCTTATCTGCCATTTGTTTCTGATCTACTCTGTGGGGTGAGTGGAAGTTAGAAACGGATGGCAGTTGTGGCATCAATGGAAAGTGGTAAACTACTAAATGTAGGTAGATACCTCTACAAAATGTAAACTTGTTTCTAGTATGCTAATTGTAACTGTTATGTCCTCTCTTCTGATGAATATGAAAGGAGGGAAAGATTTCTCAAGGATACATTCAAATCCACAAGGATGAAGATAATTTCAGGAGAGTAATTATTCTGCATAGGTTTGGAAAAATTCCAGCTCGAATCTTTATTTTCTTGTTCATGCACATGGAAGCTTGAAAAAGGAAGATACCCTGAGATCTTTATTTAATTTTTAATAATACTCCCCAATGCAGTAGATAGCAGGTTGTTGATCAGGGAGCTGGAATGTCACACAGAGAGGTGTCTGGATGTCTCCCCGGGGGAGCGTCTGTGACAGACTGAGGGCTTGCTGTGGCCTTGTGTGTGGCCTGAGCCTTCCAAGCTGCGAGTGCTTTTATTGGAGTGATCGCGTCGTGCTCTCCTGAGCAGGGGGATTGGATGCTGGGGAGGGAGCACTGAGTGTGCTCCTGCATCCCAGGGAAGGGGTTAATCTGTCAAGCAGAGAATACATGAATATGTGACAGCTTTAAATGAGCTACCCACAATTCCAGCATGCCAGTCATTATGTGCTGATGATGACTATGATAGCAGCTGGGGATCTTTTTTTGGATCTCTAGCTGCTGTCTGCTTAGAAGGCAGATGCTAGGCTTTCACTAATGCTGTATCTTATGTTAAAAACTGCAAGACAGATTATATTCAAATAATGAGATTTATTAAAAAATAGAAGTTAATGTTTGGGTTTATATCCTGTTTTTTTAGGCTTTGAATGTTCAAGGTTTTCTCTGAAGGGATGACAGCTCGAATTTTTTCCCTTTGCTGAAAACTAAGATTCAATCATTTGACTCCATGACATGGAGTTTTAATGGAGGAAGGAGAAGAGAAATATTTGAGACTCTTAAATAAATTTTCAAAAGCTTACAGCACTCTGTTTTCTATTCTCTTCCCTTTTATAACAGGCTAAATTTTTCACCTTAACTATGTCCTTTCTTTTCAAGGTCAATTGAATATAATGGATTTATGTTATAATATCTTTTGCTCCAGGCTTTTCAAATCCTCACTAATCATCCCAGTACTTCCTGCTCTGGATTTCCTTTTCCTGAGATCCTGAGTTTCAATGTTGTTCACCCTCTGACCTCTGTCTCAGAGGTCTCTGTCCATTTACTTCCTGCTTCAGAAGCAAGGCTCCTGCTCCTGCCTTTCCAGTAGCTGCTCACACCAGCTACTTTCTTCCCATTTGTGGCTGAGCCTTGCTGGTCAAAATCTTTGTGGCTTTCTTCCTACAGATGTAGGGTCTTGATTCCTTCTTCTGATGAAGCCTTAACCTTCTGGGCTATGAAGTGAACTGATAAACATTCTGAAGGAGAAGGATTCAGAGCTTGTAAAAGTAGGATAAAAAATTACGTGGGAGTCTTTCATTGTTACTTGTTCGATGCTTTGTATTCAATAGACTAGATGGAATTTCAGGTTAATTTTGACCTATCAGACCTTCATTGGGAGATAATTTAAGTTCTATTGTACCAGTTACCTTTCGAGCATTTGAAATGAAGATGCATTTGAACACTAAGATTCTCAGCAGCCCAAAAAAGATAGAGATCCATGAAGTCTATGGGCAAATATCTCTTAAGACTTTGCTTTACTAAGAAGGCTCTCACATGTGAGCAAGGAAGTTAATATATGCAGAGAGAACAGAAAAACACTGGCTCTAGTAATGGAGGTTGTTACAGAACATAATTGAACACTGACTGCAGCAAAGCTAAAAGGAGACTTGCATTACAATGACAAAAAATCTTTATTTTTTCCCCTAACCTCTGATTTCAGCTGTCTGACTAAGAGCAGGTGCTGGGCAATAGCTCAATTTCAACAACCCATTGCAGCTGAAAGAGTAGATGCAATTGTGCTGTATCCAGCAAAATTGAAAATTGCTTTAAAGGAGAGGAATGCAAATGTTTTTAAGACAGAAAATCTTCATTCATCTGCAGAACGAAGCATAAAATTAGCACAGCCTCATAATTTTTATTCCTCTATAAAGCAGTAATAACTGTGAGATAATTTTCTATTTCTTATGTATTTTAGTATCTTTCTAGTGATACATTTTTAAAACTACCTTGCATTGTGAATACACAGGGAGTAGAATTTGTTAACAATAAAAATTATATATTTCAAGAAATTGCTCCAGACCATGTTTCCAAAACCTGAAAATGCCTCTGAACCATTTGGGTTTTCAGCAATCCTTGGACTTTCTCTCCAGTAATCAATGGTTTAGCCTTTGACCTCTGGTCCTGCACCCCCCATGACCCATCTGGAGTCATAGAATGGTTTGTGCAATGAGGGACCTCAAAGATCATCCCATTCCAGCCCCAATGCCACTAGAGCAGGTTGCTCCAAGCCCCATCCAACCCGGCCTTGAACACTAACAGGGATGGCACGTCCACGACCTCTTTGGACAACCTGTGTCAGTCAAGAGTTTCTTCCTAATATCTGATCTAAATGCACATTCATGGAAAATTACCATGTTCTTACCACCTGAAGGCCAAAGTTATTTCCAGTATTGTGCTACTGTAATACCAGTGAAACCAACTGTATTTCTGTACATAAACCTCACAAAGCATCTCCTGGAGTTAGAAACAGTTGTGGCAATGTGAGTTGAACAATCTGATTCAGAAACTGACAAGATCCTTTCTCTTAGATTTTCCTAGGTGGGAGACTAAGTGAATTTATGAAAGAAATATCTTTTCTAGCTGCATAGGATTATTAGCCTAGGCCTTCCTGTTAGTTCCATAGGTCTTTCAGTATTTATATTTGGATCATCTGATCCATTTACTGTTGTAGCTCATGCAGTTCCTTCTATTTTTCTGGTGGTTAGAGAAGGGACTCTAGTATTCGTATTTATATTAACTTCTGTCTTTAAAGGTGCATCAATCTTTGTTAAGCTTTGCTCCTTTATTGACCAGAAGAGCATGAAACAGAAATATACTTCCTCCCTTGTGAAGTCAATATCCCACATTAGGAGATCCTATAGTCCAAAAAGTTTTGATGATTGATCTGTCATGCAGAGAGCTAACCCTGTTTAAACACATTTGGCTTCATTTTCCTGTGTTTAGTAGAAATGTAATTTTAAATGTCTGAGCCCTAGAGAGTGTTGAGATTTCTACAGGGTGTGTCTGTTTGGAAAAGGGAATCAGCTAAAATGCTTGCTCCAAATGAAGAAGCAGGAGCTCAGGTTCAAGCCCATGTTAGCAATGAGAGAGTCCAGGACTTAGAGAAGGCATTTAATCAACAGCCTGTATTAAAGCCAGTGCTCTTCTGTCTGTGTTACCCGTGGCTCCTGAGTGGGGTTAGAACAAGAATGTCAGCATGTAATTTAACCACAGCTGGATTTTGGTGTGGTTTGCGTGCCTTATAATTTCTCTTTCATTTGAAGTTGCTTTATGAAGAAAAGAATGGGTTCTCTATCAGCCAGCCATTTAAATCTCAATCTAGGATTTTAGAGTCAAATGAAGTTATTTTGTACATTATGCTCATCAATAAAAAAAAAATGTGGGCTAATTTGTGACTTCAGTGAACCTTTAGGCACAATTTTTGATGTTATTTTGTCAAGGCAAGACTTTTTGCAAATATTGTGCAATGCTGCAGTTTGTAATTCCGTAACAATATTAACTCTGTTTTGAACAGAATGTTGTTAGTGTTTAGCTACCATTGCACAGAGACTCTGCTAAAACTGTATGTGTATTGCAGGAAAGGGAAACATGAGCTGCATTACCAGTCTTCAAAAACATTTAAAGTAGTTAGAAAAGGCAAAAGAAGCAAACAAACAACCTCTGCATTGATAAAATGAAGGAAGAATGGAAGCAATCGCAGGACGTTAGGCAGTGTTGATCTCGGGACTTGGTGGATAGACTGTAAATATAAATCCTTGCTCAGCTTCTGCAAGATGAACAGGTGTTATGGCCTCCAGTCCATTGATTCCCAAAATAAGACATGTGGAAAATTGCTGATCCATGAAACTCCATTAAGAGCTTGGCAGGATCCTTAAAGCATAAACAATTATGCATTTGTTGGTTAAGGTTTTAGTAAGGGTAAATGGTGATTAGAGAAATCTTAAGAGTTGGTGACAGTCTGCTAATGCAAACTCTTTCTGTTAAATGCCAACGTCATTTGTCAGGAAGTGATGGTTCAGCTATGACTTGAGGATTTGGCTCTTCTTCCTTTTGAATTGTAGCTCAGAGTGAGCAATTTCTTCTCTAGCAATACAGAATACCAGTATGAACAAGTCGTGCCTATTTTTTTTGTCATTCAATTGTGTCTCATTGCAAACCATTGGATATAATCTAAGTAAAGGATATGTACTGATTATTTAAAAATTTGTCTTCAATAGGATGGCTGAAGTTTTGGGTTTTTTTTAATTTTATAACTTCTACTGTATTACAACAGGGAAGAAAATTATGGATCATGTAGTGTTAAGGGCAAAGAAGATATAAGATGGCAATTAAGAAATTTAAGGTAAATGTTTCTTGGAGAAATGTAATTTTGCTCCTTTGCTTATGCATCTGAAAATTAAAACATCTTTCTTCAAGAAACAGCAAATTGCAGGGTAGTGTGGATGTTTTTGTATTTGTCAAGCATGCTGTAATCCACATTAAGCAGAAAGCCTGATTAAATTTTGTAGCAAATTCTGCTTTCTTCAGGCTTTATAGTGGTTTCTGTGACAGTCTCAAAGACATTACAGCAAGAGCAACATAAGAATGAATAATTCAATATTTCGTATATGAAATGTTTTGTTTTATATTTTATTGCCAATTTCAAATTTTGCATGTGTTTGCTGTATTTTGTGTCATGTGTAAATAGCATCCAACTAAAAGGAAAATGATGTTTTTTTTTTTAATTTGAAAGGAAACAACTGTAGATTTGGAGAATATTTGGAAGAAATTTGTGTGGGAAAAATGAGTCTAAGAGAAACATTGAAGATCCAGAAATGAAAGGAAAGTAGTAGTTTGATGGCAATTGATAAAACGGTCATTTTGTCTCTGGGCAGAGATTTACTTATATTACATTTGTATTTAAATTTTTCTTTTCTTCGGCGATAGACGCATATTGAAATTTTAACTTCTAACTTAAAATGCAGTAGGGGAAAAAGAAATGTGAGTTTTTGAGAATTCTGAGTATAAGATCTCAGAATACAGGATCTGAGTATACCAGTTGCATATTTGAATAAACTGACCAAATGCAGGCTTTAAATATACAGTCAGCATGAAAAGTAAAGATGGTATTTTGGAAGTGTCTCTACTCATTGTAACTTTTTCAGTTTGAAAGTAAAGGATATTTCTTTTCACCTTTTTCATTACTATATGGCTGAAAATTTTCAGCCCAAATTAGGCACTCAGCATTGCTTGCTCCAGAGTGATTGAGGTAAAAACATGAAGGAAGACTGAAGCAGGGATCATTTGGGTATTCAGACTTATATGCTAGTGAAATATCGTCACTGATGCTGCTGTAACTTGATTTATTTCACGTAATCTGCCATAATTATTTTTTTAGACTCATTAGTGGCTTTATTTATTTGCTATTTGTTCTATTGCCTTTTTTTTTTCCCCCTCTGAAGCCCTGGATAAAATCTCAGCTTTCATGCCATCCAGTGAAGCATTAAAACACAAATTCTTGAAGCTTCAGAGAATAGAAAAGGGCTATAAAGGGCTTTGTTTATACAGCGACTTTTACGTCAGTTCTCGGATTCCCTGGACCTTCGTTCTTGCTGCTGCAGTAGCGGGGTGCCGGATGCCTTTTCCGTAGCCCTGTGCGCTCCTGTAATGAGGCTTTATTGCCACACGAGGTCAGCAGCTGCCGAGAAAAAGCAGGAAATAAACTCGCTCGACTGCAATCCGTTTTCATTTGCTTTATTTAGAATACTTAAAAATCAATACATCCTTCAGAACCGTATATACAGTGTGCAAAACCAAAGGATTTCTTTTGAACGCTCAGCATCTTCAGCAAAGAGTCTTCCTTGCGAGTCACTACAGAGGGAGGATCTAGAATGGCTTTAGGGAACGTTTATTGGCTTCCCGAGTAGCGTGGGGTAATTGCTGTGGCAGAGGATGGTGTTCTGTACAGTGTGATGATGACAGGGTTTCAGCCTTATCTTTTTGTCTCTACTAAATTGGTGATAATAAATCTAAAATGAATACGGTATTATTGCTGCGGGGAATAGTTTGGAATAGAGAAATGGAAGATACCCTTCCTTTTTACTGCAGTAATAATCAATGTTCTGTCAAGGCAGGGGAGATGTTGTCTGAAAGGATTTCCCCCCTGCTTTAGTCTTTGCTTTAAAAGCAAAACACTCCCCAATAACACAGGTAAAAAGCTTGGTGCCAAAGTTACTGAACAGGATTTGGGAAATAAGTATTGAGCTCTGTTATAGGCTTACCATTGGCTAATCATTTCCTTAGCATAAATCACAGTTTCCTGTATGTAACTCCAAAGAAGATATTCTCTTCTCTGATAAAGTTTTAGAATAATTTTTTTTTGACGGGATTTTCTGATTTACTGTTTTAACAGTGGGATTATCAACTGCAGCATCACACCTGAATCTTGGTGTTCTTTTTCCTGAAATTCATATTGTTATTTCTTGTGAGTATGCCATTTTTCCTGTCCTAGATAGTTGTGTAACATTGCTCGTAAACATTCCCTGTGTTTCAGAAGTGACTGCTTTTTAATAGTTTACGAAATTATCTTCATGCATGATTGGCACCAACTGATATTCCCGTCAAACATTTTATCCAAAAATCCCCCTGCACTGGGCAAATTTTACAAATGATACAGACAACAATCAATTTACTGATCACCAAAATGCAGCAGGGGAGATGTAGTTTAAATATTAGGAAATACTTTTTAGCTATAACACTGATTAAATTGAAAGAACCAACTGCCAAATGAAGTTGGGTAATTGCCATCACTAGAGATTTTCCATCACTAGAGATTTTCCAGGCTATGAGTATGCATTTGTTTAGTAGGGATGGCTTAAAAATGATGCAGTCAGTTTTGCCACAGTTCAGGACTTGGACTGAATGACTCATTATATGAATGTTTTATCCCGAATAATTTTAAAAATGTCTTCCTACTTTACCCTTGCTGGGGATAAAGCAGCAGGGATGTCAGCAAAAAAAACCAGTAACATTTTCTCTCAGTGTGTGCCAAGCCTACATGAAATAAGAAACAAGTTGTAGTGAGAGAGAAGAAAGCCCAGATTGATGTGACCTTTATTATTTTAACAGTGTCTTTCAGCACAATTACAGAGTTGCAGGATTGCAGAGAACAGAGCTGGAGTATAAAATAACATAAATAAATAGAACAGGAGCCAAAGCAGTCAGCAGGAGGTGGTTGGAATTGGGCAGTGAAGGATGGGTGAAGGGTTTGCATTGGTCAAAGCCTTTATGATTCAGCCACCATAGTTGCAAATTCTGGAGAAAGGAAAGAATTTTTAAAAATATTAAAAAAACCAAAATTTAAAGAAGGAGGAAGCTTACTACAATGAATACAGAGTCACTGGGGTAGCAGAAACATCACAATAACAGAAGAGCAAAGAAATCCAAGTTAATTAAAGGGAAAGTGTGATTTGGGAAATCTTACGGCAAAATGAAAGGATTTTTTGAACGTAAGGGAGAAATGCTGTACATGCCAGACTGTAAGACTTCTACCACTATTCATCTGAAGAACTTGATTAGTTCCTGGTTATTTCTTTGTAAATCTCAATGGGTTGAAGGCAAGAACTAAAAATTTAATCTTGCAGTGAGATAAATTTCTTTTATATCACAGTTTGGCAAAGAGAATCATTAATGAGTCTCTCAAAGTATTCATGTCCCATATTATAATTATATTGCGTTTAAACTCAATTTTGTATTTGTAAATTGAATGAAAAAGACGGATTACAAAAACAGAAGGCTGATACCAACCTATGTAGCAATTTTGACCATGTTGTAAGGATGAGAAAAATTCCTGTGGTGTCAGAGCCAGGATTTTACCCTGTGGCTTTTATTAGTGGTACATCCATAATATTTACATAAACATATCTATCTGCAGTTTGGGGTTATTTTATGCTTTAGTATATAAAATGCCTTTCAGCAGGGAGATAAAGCATGAAAAAGGCACATTTGTATCTTGGTGAATAGCTGTCTGGTTATAATTCCTAACTCCATCTAACCTTGGAAGAGTTACACATGAGAATACCTTGCACAGTTTTATGTGCCTCAGAGCACTGGAAATGACAGACTGGAGGGAATCCCAAGAAGGGCAACAAAGACGATAAAGGGATTAGCGAGTATGCAGAGAGAGTGGTTTATGGGTTTAACATAATCAGCTGAGAGGAAAATGACAAATAGGGGAGGCAGTCGTCTGTGAAGGCTCGAGAAAAAATTACTGAAGTTTGACATAATGAAGAATAAAGCCTGGCAACTAAAAAAGAAGAGAAAATTAGACACTTTAAAGAATATTCTAGTGTTTAGTTGAAAAATGCTAAACTGTAAACAACTGAGATCTTAATTGACTGTTTTGTGCAAAAAGATTGCACTTTTGATGGTGTGTCCAAAAAACGTGTTGCCAAATGCAGACAAACCAGACTGAGAAATAAAAAATATCAGAGGGTTTAAATTAATTCCAAATTTATCCATCATTTTGAAAGATGGAAATCCAAATTAGGATTAGTGATGCAGATTACTTAACACAAAACATATATAAATCCTGTGCATGGTGGGTACATAGATTGAAAGTGTTGCAAACTGAATTTAAGAGATAGCATAAAGTGCTTGTGATAAAAACCCCAGCTATTCTGGGCAGAAAAGGAGAAAGGCTATGATTATTAAATCTCTGTGTGAATAAGTCCTGCAGAGAGAAATATGAACTGCAATGGATCAAACCTTTTCTGAAAAGGAAAGCTAACTATGCATGTACTATTAAAACAAGCTAAATTAAATACCTTTTATACTAATTCGTATCTATAGAATATATTTGGAAAAGGCTATTCAGACTTGCAGCCAAATATTTTCTATTATACGTTTTGATGGTGCTATTATCACTTAATATATTTCACAGGTACTTTCTGATAGCCATCAAACCATAAAATACTCCTTCTTGAATAATTGCAACAATTTCGCTTTTCCCAGGATTTTCAATGTATTTTAAATATTTCAAAGATGTTCCAGTTGAATAATCTTCTAGATTAGTTCACTACTCATTTTTGTATCACAGTTAGTCCAACAACAGGTGGCTTGTAGAAGCATTGTTACAAAGTGTACTCATATATGCAAAACCTCTGAGATAATGCACAGTATATCAGTCCCTTATAAATGGTTATTGCCTCTGACTGGCCTGTTGGTGGGGGAATCCTTGCGATTTGCTACATCCTTGTTTCCAGTTGTAGTTACCCTTCCAAACAAAATTAAATTATGTCTTTCTTTGCGCTAATAGTGGCTTTAAATTGCAAGGATTTAGACCATTTTGTAATATAAAATAAATTACTAGCTGTTTTTTGTCAAAGCTCTGACTTAAAAGGAGAGGACAGTTTCACTGTGTTCAGTACAGTTTAGTACTATATACCAGCCTAATGCATGTCCTCTAGTATTTTACTGAAATGACAGACATGATTACAGAAGACGTGTTGTAGGCTCGTGATTTCTCTTATCAGATCATATTTTTTACATTTTCTTTACAACAGCAAATCTATTTAGTAAACTTTATGAGTAATGACTTACACTAGTTTATTTTAGAAGATAGAAGAGCACAAAGCAGGATAAGAGAAGAAAGAATTCAAAATCTTTTTTGTTGTTGTTGTTATGGCTTTCACCTGACAAGGTCATGAGTTAATAGTTGTAATTTTGCATGCTTAATGTCACATTTTTGCAACATTCTGATTTACAGGGATAAAAATTTGGATTTGTGGTGCCCACAGTGCATGATTTCTTCAAGTTCTCTATGTACTGTCTCAATCTATTAATATCAAGAAACTAAAAGGCATGATTTGCATGTCCAATGCCAATACACAAAATAGATTTAAAACAACATTGTGACTAGAAATATTCATATTATTTTCTCCTCTTGCTTATAAATATTTTCCTGAAGCTAGTAGAGCTGCTTCAGCATAATTTTTCAGCCCGACCTGGAAGCTAAGGTTGCTTGTGTTATGAGGTAGCCTGGCCTTGACCTACAATTTTTTTCTGATTCATCATCTTCTGACCACATTGGCGGAATATGGAGGGGGTTTGACACTGCAAAGAAGATGATCATGTCTTACACGAACTGGCTGCAAGTTTTCATCTCTTTGAAACTGCTTCATCAGCCACAAGTTCAAACCCTGATCAGACAAGAGATAAACTGCTGAAACTATTTCAGAGTTGAATGGTCTTGCAGGAATGAGGAAAGGTTTAAAGCAAGAGACCTAAGAGAAAATTTGTAATGTGAGACCCCAGCAAGAAGAAGGCTGATTAGGTTGGGATTAATGTTTGTGATGATACATCTGAGGAAGTTGTCTCTGTGATGTTAAAAATCCCTAAAGATCAGTTCTTACAACTGCTGTGGGCTCCTGAGGGACAGCATTCAAGAGCCATCAGAATTAATATTAACCCCTGTGAAAGGCTGTTTGTTTGCAATAGTTTAGTGATTTAGGAAGCTGATGTTTGAAGCAAAGGGTAGAAGTGATGCCTGACAATTCAGCTGCAGGGAAACAAAATTGGTTTGCAACAGAAATACAGCATTGCAATACTGCATATGAAGTGTGATGTACATTTGTGACTTTACATTTTATTTACATATGCAATTATATTCTTGAATTGGATTTATGGGCCAAAGGAAAAGCTGGGAAGTATCTGTCCTCCTTGTCCTTTGGTCACAGTCAGAGCTGTTAACTTTTGTATGTATTTCAAGCCTTTCTGGTATAAAAATTGGCTGTTAAAGTCAAATTTAAGAAATGGAAAAGAAACCGTTAGTGTTGTATGGTAGGGATATGGTCAGAAGAATCAAAAGAAAAAGGCACATTATTCTCTTCTCATTATCAAGTGTAAACACAGTAATTTCATTTCAAAGTTAGGGAACAGTAAAAGTGCAGAAGAAAGAGATAAGAAGAGGCATTTCATATTGCTTTATTACAATGTACTGGGTTTCAGGCATTGTTTCAAAGAAAAAAGTTATGATAATCTTAAATATAAAGGTTAATGCTGTATTTTCTTGTTCAAACCAAAATCATTATGCAATATTGTTCTTTTATTCCAATTAAGATTAATTTTGATTTGCAGCCTTCTGGAATAGCTGAAAATTTATCTGATATGAGGCTGGTGGATCAGCTGTAAGCTTACTTACCTGAATAAAGTTTTCTTTTGAAAAACTTGCCCAGTGATTTTAGTACTACTATCACTAATTTTAGTGTATATAAAGAAGACTCATGTAATAAAAAATATGAAATTTCAAGAACTGACATTCACGCTGGATTCAGCAGCACTGCTGAAGTTTAGCAGGAGCTTCACCTAAACCATAATATAGTCATGATTGGAGAAATTAAGAAGCTTTGGTCCATGAACATGGCCACAATCACGGATAAGCCAGTGTGCATCACCTGACTGGTAAGTTAATGGCTGGTTTTGTGTGTTGTCTTCTAAGCTGGGAGACTGTGTTAGTTAACTGCTTTTTATTTCTCTTTTAATTGACTTTTTTTTTTTTTTTTTGAGATAACATTTTTTAAAACTCGCAGAGGTTAGGTAACAGACAGGTATGAGAAGGTTTAGGTATTTTTTAGATTTCAACTTATGATATGGCTTATCGATATGTCAAAACCCTAGCAATTGCCTGCTCTCTAGGCTCTCTAGTACTCTGGCCACAAACTTCTATCTCCTGCAATGAGGAAAGCTTTAGTTTAGAATTGCATCTCTTCTTGTCTCCTTCAGTGTGTTTCATTCACTCTCACCTCCAAAAAAAGAGGAAAAAGGAGAAATTTTGTATATGGGCTAAGTTGATTCATCCCAAGGGGGAACAGAAAATAGCACTAGCTTTTTAAGCAATGCTGTCAGAGGAAAGATTGTTTTTTTCTTGTATTTCTCATATTCAGTAACGGGGAGTGACAAGCTTTCTTAGATGTGAAGAGACACGTAAACACTACCATAAGCTGGATAGACTTATTGTATAGAAATCCTGTAGCAAAATGGGTGTACTTTGAATGTTAAGAGCATTGCTTTGCTAAGTCATTTGCTACTTTCCTGCTACCTAAACATCAAGCAGAAATGCTGGCGCTCAGCTTTTATTCTTTCTAAACTTTATAGTCAAGCCTCCGTCTCCTTGAACTCGCAGTGTCCTGATCCTCACTCCACTGATATCAACAGACAAATTACAGTCATTAAAGTAGAGTTTGGCTGAGTACTTAGTCCTGTGCTGCGGAGTGTCCGACCCACAGCCGGGTTCTGTGAGCTCCTGCCCCCTCTAGTGTCACAGCTCGGCTCGTCTTCCTCTAACACCTCCAAGCAAGGTATGGCAAGTAGAGCAGGACTTGGTATTTCATTAAACCCTGGTTGTGCCCTTCAGAAGGTCACAGCCTGCAGTGATTCCTAGGTTTCCTCAGTTCTTTTGTGTAAGGGTAGTATTCGGTTGTTACTGTCAAAGTTTACTCCTCTAATTACATACCATCAGCGCCAATTTTACCATCACCATCCTTATCTCCAGCAGCCAGAAGAGCCTTCGTTTCTTTGTCTGATAGGTCTCTTCCTTCTGGGGTAAAGCCCTTCAGGACAAACCTAAGGAGGAGGCATAGGAAAAAAAGGAAGGTTGGTTTGAGGGTTTTTTGTTTGTTTTTTGGCCTTCTTTAACATTAAAAAGCACTTTACTCTGAAACTGCATTTGGCTGAAGAACTACTTGTAAGGTATTGACCATTCACGTGTTTCAGAGATCTTGCAATCCAAGTGACAGCACGCCAACACTCTTTAGATCATGTGCTCAGCAAACAACTGGCATAATGCACAAATACTAGTCAAGAGTTTGAGCTGTGTGTTACTACCTAGAGTCTTGTAAAACTAACCCACAGAAAATTAGACTCTTAAGACGGGGATATTTGAGAGAGGAAGTAACTTTACTTACTTCAATTCTTCCTCTTCAATGAAGCCACTCTGATCTTTATCAAGAATATGGAAAACCTTCTTCACATCTTCCGGGCTCTTCTTTTTCAATCCTACCATCTCGAAAAACTTTTTGTAGTTAAAAGATTCAGCCGCTATAAGAGATGAAAAACCAGGGAACTGCTTAGAAAAGTCATTGAAACACACACACCAACACATACCCATGGTTTTCCTCCATGCTCCTGTTTTTCCTGCCCTGGGAGGAACAGTGGAGCCCAGCTGTGGTAGGAGCTGTGTTTACTCACTGTAATCGTCCATGCTTCACAGGTGCTAATGGAAATTAACAAAGGAGCAGAGGGGCAATGTCCCCTCTTTGCAGATGAAGATCTGAGCTACAGAAGGATGAGACTCGCCCAAGGTCACACAAGAAGTCTGTGATAGACTTGGGAGCTTTGGGAGCTGGGGTCTAATGTGCTTGGTCTCATTTCAGTGCCCTGAACCTTTTTTTTTTTTTTTTTTTTTTTTTGCTAAGTTTTACACTTGAACAGACATCTGAGAGTGGACTCTGACTAATAAATATCTGTCAGTTTTTGACATTTCCACCCCCGGAAGAAAAAAACCAAAAATGCTCTTGCTCAAGCATTGGCGAGAAGTGTTTCAGAGTGTTTCACTGTTTGGTTTTTTTCCTGGAGACTTACTAGAAATCAGTGTTACATTTCAACCGCTAAAGGAATGTGCAATCGTGATGTGTGAGCTCAGACACTGCAAGGGAGTGCTGCACGGCGCGCTGCCTGCAAGACCTTGTGAGGAGCTGTCTCCGGGGAGGAAAAAAAACAAACAACCCAGAGCCCTTGAAATCGGAGCCGAGTTTACCTGCTCCACCTCCATTGTCCTTTAACCGCAGCCGCTTTTGTCCCACCCAGGTAGCCTAACAACTGTGATGTGGATTAAAAATACCATACAGTGACCTCCAAAACGTGCGGTGGACTTTTTTTTTCCTTCCCCATGCATTCTTATTCCCGCCGCATTAAATTTTCCCATTACATAAAATGAAGAAGGCTCAGTCTTCCGTGATCTGCCTGAGATCTTCCTGATCTGTCATTAGTTGCTGCTAATTGCATCTGCTCCGGGACTTGGAGATGGCCGTAGAACAATGGAAGCTAATGAGTAAAACAGCTGCTGGATCGAGCAAAGCGATTTGTCGCTCCCTCTGACTCTCCGGCTTCTGAGCTGAGCCGGGCTCAGCGGGTCTTGCGCTTCTGTCTGTTCGGGAAGGTCATCGCACAGAGCAGGACAGACAGAGGCGGCTCCCCGGGATGGTGCGGTCAGCCAGGTAGTTTGGGGGAGGGGGGGATAACGTGCATCCCGGAGCACGATTTCTGGTTTTCTTTGAGAGCAACTTTAACTACCTGAATCTCTGTAAACACGAAGAGGGTTTGCTGTCAGTTTTGGGGGTCGTGATGAATGAGAGGGGTAGGGAACATCTGATACCCGGAGGAGTCCGAGAGGGAAGTGTGGACCACTGCAGCCATTCGACCTGCAGGGAGCCCCTGCAGTCGAGCAGTGCACCCGCTTACTCTACTGTTGCCTTCTGTCCATCCCGAAAAGCAAAGCCCACCCGGGGATTCTGCATAGGAAGTACAAAAGTAGTTTCTTATATCCTTGAAACGGGAAACAGCAGTTCTGTAACATCTGAAACTAAATTTCAGGAATGAGTGGGAAGCTGCCGACATCCACTGCTGACTTCTCTATCCCACACCGAGATATAATGCAGCTTGGTTCGGGGAGGGATTTGTTCCCTTTGAAAGTATCCTCTCGGTAGAACAAAGTCTGTCTGCAGTTACTGCTTACTTTCCTTTAAAATAAATATTTCACCTCTGTAATGTGCAGGACAACTTTGCTGAGGATGCAGCCTTGTGCTTCATAAACCTGTCAGAGGCATTCAATGAACATCTGAAAACACATCCTCATTTGAAATTTTGTCTAGCTAGTTCCTCTAATCTTCCCATAGCTAAAATAAATGCACAGCTATAATAACCTGAAGAGATGAAAGGAGGAAAAGAGAGAAGGAAAAAAAAAAGGAAAAAACCACTCACCTGAAAAGGCTCCCACAGCCTTCTTGATATCCTCAGCGCTGAGCAAGTCAGTCATAGCCATCCTGCAACTGTTTGAACAGGGAAGCAAGTGCGAAAAGATTAAAAAGTGCTTTTCTCATCATTTCTGCTCATATGACCAAGGCTGCAGTGCTGTGTGGGGATGGCACACCGGGAAAGGCTGGACTCGTGCCAGCTCTATAGCTCTGCGTGGATAAGTGCTGTGGGCTGTCGCTCTCCAGTTTGCAGAGCCCCAAGTAGTCCACAGACGCGAGGGCTCAGCTAAAGAGAGGGCACGGGGATGCCTTTGTGGGGACTGGGGTGGGGGAGGACGCGGGTGGGGGTCGCTCCCTGGGAGGCTGGATCCTAAGCCTTACTGGAGCAGCGCCAGAGTCTGCTGTGATACCGGCTGGAGAAAGAGTTTTGCCAAGGTCAAGTCCTCGGGTGCAGTGGACAAACTAGTGGTGCAGAGCAGAGCTTTTTCCTTTAGTAAGTCAGAATGAGCTTTACCAGTTATATTTGGTGATGTGTAAGGAACTGCAGCATATGCCAAGCTTCAAGCTGCTCTTGAGGTCGGGAAGCAAATGTAGCTTTTGAACACTTGCCTTATCGTTCAACCACTTTAAAACATCTCCCCCTTCTCCCTTCCCCCTCCCCTTCACACACATATTCCTTTTAGACCTTGTTTCTTTCGGGCCAGTCCATATTAAGCATCATCCTCACTGAATTAATTATCACATCCCAGCGAATCCTACAGATCCCGTTTGTAATGCACAATATGCTGCAGAATCTTCCGCGATAGGGTATGACAAAACGAGATGCGAGGTGACAACACACTCGTGAGGAGCTCCTGTGCTGTAGTGGGTTTCTCAGGCAGGACCGGGCACTTCCCATTAGCGTCAAAAAAAGGAAGCGTTTAGGATTTGTAATGTGTTTTCTAGGGTTATTTTTTTTCCTCCAAGAATCTCTGCCCATTTTTCACATAAAATATGGCAGGTAGTCCAACTTGCTCTCAGGGTTTGGGCAGGAGCCATGAGACTGAGGTAGCCAAGGTTAGGGCCCAGTAGTAGGGCAGATCTCTGCAGGACTATTGGCAACGCTGCTCCAGGAGAGACGGGGGAGGACAGAGCGGTGGCAGCGAGATCCCCTGGCGCGATCGACGGGTACGGCCCGGTCCCGCTGCCACAATCACACCTCTCCTCTGAATGGGGCCGCCGGAGAGCAGCCTCGAAAAGGGGGCGGCTGGTGCAGAACCTCGGGCTGTGCTGTCAATAATTGCTCGGTGCTTTTAAAAGTAAGAGCCCCATCTTTTTTTTTTTTTTTTTTTTTTTTTTTTTTTCCCCCTCTTTCTTTCTTCTTCTCTTTTTCTTTCCTAAAGGTCGTCTCTTCATTGTGGAAGGGACTGTCGTTTTTCTCGCGTTGGAACTTCCCCTCCGGCCTCCTCTTTCCATGTATTTCCCGAGATGCAAGAGATGCTTAGTTTTCTCCAAGGACAAACAAGGAGATGAATGATGGGGCCGAGTCCCTTTCCCTAGGCTGAACGCATCCTTCCCTGCTTTACAGGGAAAGAGGAGCTGAGCGCTGGGATGCTGAACCGAGATAAACAGCAGCCCCACAGAAGAGCTCTGTGCACCTTCCCGCATGGGTCGTTCTCACTCAGCGGCCCCCGTTATTTTGGGGCTGGGGGGTGGAAGGGTGCAGTAAAGACAGCACCGGGGTACTGGAACCTCTTGCTTTAGCGGAGTTCAGGGTTAGAACCCTATTGTTAGTCCGTTTTAAACCTAGGATAAGTGCAGACCCATCAATATGCAGCTATTTGCCAGAGATCAATGCGCCATATCTTATGAAATTGACGTCCCTTTACCTATCCTTAACTGAGGGAAGAGAGGACAATCTCGCACTCAGTGCAGGCACCGCCAGCCCAGTGCTACATCGTCCTCTGCTTTCCCTGCTTTGCTGAATGCAGCATCGGTGTGGTCTGAAGAGTTGGGCCTGAGTCTCCGCAGGCTTTTCCCCTTTCTTACGAATCTTTTGCAAACCCCTCGTTGAGCCACAGCGCTTCCTTTTAGGTCCCTACAAACGGGAACGAACCTGCCCACCCGCCAGTGAAGATGCTCTCCCAGCGGGTGACTCGCGTTTCGGTGTTAACCCCGCTCTGCTGACGAGGCAGAGCACATTTGGAGGGCTGCCCTCGGGGGTAACTCGAGCTGGTGGTTGGCAGAGGCGACACGCAGCGCTGCCTGCTGTGCTGGCAGACGCTGATCAGGTTAACTAGCCTTAACATGCCAAGCGAACCGGCCAGAGGCGCATTCCGCGTCTGTGTCCTGGGGATGGGAAGCCGGCGGCTCGCTCTGCATCCCTAACGATGCGCGAACTGCCTCGCTTTCCCTCCGTCATCGGATCTGTCAGCCTTCTACGGCCTAATCATGCTGTGGAGGCGAAAAGTGAGAGGTGTCAGAAAAATGAGGCTTCAGATCAGGTGGAGCCATCTGTAGAGCGTAAATAACATTTCCCCCCGCTCAGAAGCCCTGTGTACGCTCTGCAGCCAGAAAGGTGAAAGCAGCGGCACAGGGTTTGCGAACCGGACAGCTGGGATCTGACATGGAGGAGCGGCTGAGGCCCAGCTCCAGCCTCAGCAGTGTCTCTCTTTCAGCGCAGCTAGCAAATTTCCAGAAGCTTTTAGCCTTCAACCTGTAGTCAAAACTGTTATTCTAATAAAAAAGGCGTTTCACGAATTGACAGTTTCTCACTCGACCCTTCATCCTTTTCTCATCATCCCTGCGAGATGAATGACGCATTTTCTTTTATCTCTGAGATTTTGCCAGTTTTCCTGCCCAAACTGTTTGCAAGATCCACACCGTGGATTTCCAAGTTGTCTCCACCAAAACTTTTGTGTAGATCAACTCCCCCTTCCACCAGCCAGAATGATATTAAGTAAACGACCAAATAAATTCAGTAGAAATCTGCCCACCCTTGCCAAAAGCAAACAATTCTGGGAGAATTTCCTGAACAGCATGTAGCTCTCACACCAAGAATTGAAGCAGAAAGACGGCGGTCCTTTGCAAAAAGGGTCACACATTTCCTTTAGCTTCCTAGTGACCACACCAAAGAGAGCAACTTCATCCCATCGCTTACAATCACCTGTGCAGAAATAGAGGTGCCATTTCTAGACTTGTTGTGGATGTTGAGTGTTTTCTGTCTTCAGTTCACAGCTGGCTATTTCAGTAAAATGTCTTCGAGAGCCCTTGCTCGAGTTCTCTTTCACTTTCTTCCCTCACTTTTCCAGTTTTGTCATTTCCACCTTTTCTCCTGCTTTTCTTCTCATTTCCCCTCAGTGAGTTCACCTATTTACTCCTTTCAATGATCTAGTCTTCTCATTTAGAGTCTTCTCTGCGGGAAGCCATTCCTCAGTGTTTGAGATTTGCATCTCTGTGTTTCTGGGCTTTTGTTTATGGAAAGGGGATGAGGCAGGAATGAAGGAAGATACCCTGATCTGCGAAGGTCCTGCTTCTTTGCCCAGAGCTGGTGAATCCACGTTTGCTGTGGAAATTTGAGCATTTTCTTGCTACTTACCTCTTGGATCTCTCGTAAGCACGCTTGAAAAGGTGTTAGATAGGGAGGTGGTCAAAAAGAGGTGGAACTCGAGGTAGGAACCCCACTTATATAATCTCTTTCTCTCTTTCTATTTTTGGCAGGTGATACCCACTCCTCACTGGTATCAGATATTCAGGGGTTTTGTTGGTGGTGTCACATTTATCTTTCCCTTAACTAATAGAGGAACGCTATTAATAATCTTTGGCGCTTACCTTCCCCTGGCTGTGAAAACCCATTACATTGGCAAACTGATGGTCTGCGTGGAACTTGAATGTTAAGGGGCAGGCAGTACAAGTGAGCTGTTAAGGGACAAACAGGCAAATAACAACGATAAAAATTCCATTGAGACGTATTTTCCATTGTGTAATTCATCTAGGGACGCTTTTCCTGATATTTAACGTTTTTCTGGCAAGGGAAAACGTTTTGCAGAGGACCATGAATCATGCATCAGAGCAAAGCGGCATTGGTGAGATCATGATGCATTAGGAGGTTCAGTTCAAGAGATGGGACTCTGCTCACGAAGGGAATAGGAAGATGTAGCCCCCTCATCGGTGTGAGGAAAAATAAAGCTAAGCTCCAGAGCTTGCCCTTTTCTTTCTGTAGCTTTGACAGATACTACTTGTAACAAAATAGAACAGATCTAAACTGCCTCCTGCACCTGAAGCTACAACATTCAGCTCTATCTCTTGGCCCTGAAGGAAGTAAGAAATATTTTTTTTTTTCCTACAGGCAACAGCAAACTAAATTATGTAATTCTGATTGCTCATACTTACAGGGGCATGCAAAACCTGCATTCAGGGCTCCACTGAGCAAGGTGCTGTAGAAGTCTAAAAAATTTACAACCTGCACTTTCTTGGGAGAGAAAGGGAATTGTAAATGGAGAGATCCTATATATGCAGCCATAATACATTGACTGTAACCTTTTCAGCATATAAATTCTCTTTATGCTGAGTTGCTTATTCCAAGGAAAGACACCTTTGAAGACACTTCTATTTTTACTCTGTCAAGTAATAATAACAACAATAAAAATGCCTATGAAATGTATTTGCCATTCTGTAATCCATTTGGGAACATGTTTCCTGATATTTAATGTTTTTTCTGGCAAGGGAAAATATTTTATAAAGGATTATGCACTGCATTTATCTGTAGTAGATTTATGAGTAAAAAAAGGCTTTTTTTTCTGTTTTAGCACTCAAATCCAACATTTCTTAGGTTAAAAAGCAACCAAGGTTTTGTGATACAATGGAAATTATCTTTTGGGAAAGGCAGGTGCTACAAATGTGAGCTCTGAGTTTTCTAGCTTGATTAATTGATCCTAGAAGTGAGGAAAGATAAGGTATGTATGGGAGAAAAATATTTAAAAGTATTTCTCTGCTGCCTGTATAATTTAAATGCTGAGTTCTGTGATAAATTGGAAGTACTCCAGCAGCTTTAGATAATTTCTGAAGAGGCAGCTTTATTGAATCAAACATGACAAAGGTTAATTCAATAATTTGTGTTCTCTCTCATTTTTTTCCTATTACACTTCCTGTAGTGGTTTTTGAGTTTACAGTGTGCTACTGTAAACTAAAAAAACCCCCTGTGCCACCATACTACAGTGTGTGTAGTATAGGAAGTAATACTACTTTTCAGCAGTGTTCCTAATTTCTCACAAACACTGTGTCCATACCTTAGTTCAGAGCAGGTGATAATTACAGTGTGAGGTAGCTGGCTCTTGTGGGTCCAAATGTTTCAACCAAATGGTGCATTGTCTTTGGAACAGTCATCATATACTTTTTGCTAAATTCAGTTGTGTGGGGTTTGCATTATACTTTCCTATATTATAAACCCTTGGTGTAGTACCAAGACTAGATTTTGATTTAGAGATACCAGTATCTCATGGTTGTTAGATGCATGTTTCATTTCCATTGGGTAGCTGGCAGAACAACTTTTCTCTTTTACCTTCCTTTGGCAGCTTAGAGAGGATGAGAATTGTAGGACAGTCTTTTGGCTAATGGACTGTGACTTCCATTTCTGTCTATTCCACTGGAATGATTGCATTTGTCCACTGGTGAAAGGACAGCAAGCACAGGGACAGTCACTGTGATTCTTCTGTGTAATTCAGCCACGTGAAAGCAATCCTGATTAGTGGAAATCCTTTTTTATCCTTTTAGTTAGTTCCTACTAAGGCTTATTTACAAAGAAGCAGATTTATGACCACATTGGGCATATAGTGAGGTCTTTGTTACATGTCGAGTATTTAATTAATTTAAAGGAGTTTTGTTGTTGGGATTTTTTTTTTTTGTAAGAAGAATACAATCAAAATCTGACACATCTAGGTTATTCGTACAAATCTTCCTGAAGCTGGAAGGTGTGGAGAGTTGTGGCAATCTCAGGCTCACTGAGATTCTGAGATTTCACCTGCGTGAAATGGTAGAATTTAGGGAGGAAGTTTGTGCTACTGCACTTGTCAGTTTCGGTAGTGTGGTTGCATATTTACTATGATATCAATCAAGTTCATTCACAAAAAGATTAGGGCTGGGTTTCCCCTTTAGGATACAAATACAGTGTGGAGCTGGGGATGCTCATCCATTATAATTTCTTTCTCTCTTTCCCACCACATATAAATAACTGTAATCTGAATAATGAGGTGATTCAGGTCCCTATCAGCCAATGTATCCAAAAATTTGGGATGGTATCATCACAGCACTAGCATAGCACCTTAGAACAGAAAGCTTGCCTTGCTGCTATCTCCTATGTCTGCTATGTGTTACGTGTTGTGACAAGCACCTTCAGTCTTCAGGAATACCAGCCAGCCATCTTTTGCTCCCCATAGATTTTCCTTATATGTTAAAGAATGTAATAGAATCATTAAAGGTGGAAAAGACCTCCAAGATCATCATGTCCAGACTTTGACTGAACACTACTAGCTCTAAGTGCTACATCCAGTCATTTCCTGAACACATCCTGGGATGTTTACTCTCCTACTTCCCTGAGCAGCCCATTCCAACACTTAACCACCCTTCCAGGGAAGAAATTCTTCCAGATGACCAGGCTGAACATTTAGTCTGCCAAGAGTGTTGTGATGATGAGTGCTTATATGTGTTGGAGAGGAAAGTGGACAAATTTTTGGAAGACAGATCCACTGAAAGTTATCAAACTCCTATGGGCCACATCCAGCTTGTGAAGTTCCTAGGCCAAAATGGTTGTGATTTGGGATAAGATTAGGGGAAGATGTCATAATCTGACTGCCTTGAGATTACATTCCTCCAAACACTTTTATCTATGTCCACTGTCACTGTTTACACTACTGAAAATATCCTTTGTTTTGTATATACTAATTATGAGTTCCTCTGCAATGGCTGGTTCTTGGCTTTGCCTGAGGGAAAGCTGCATTCCTAGGATCAAAGCTCTGTGGTTCCATTTTTACTGATTTTTCCATTCCTCTGATAATTGTCTCAAAAGCTGAAGATAGCAAATATCTGCAAGAGATACCCCAGAGGTAAGAAATAGGTCACTACTAGTCCATGCTACCTGTGGGCTTTGGGGACTCCCCAGCCTGTATTGCAAATGGTGTGGAAAAGAAAGTGAAATGTCTAACCCAAAGGGGATAATACGAATAAAAAACAGATATAGGTGTAAACCCCTGGTGAGAGTTAGGCTCAAATTACCAAACAAGAAAAAAACAAGTGCTGAAAGAGTAGGTCTGTGTATCGTAACACCTCCTAGCAACTTCAAATGGATATTTACAGCAGGAAAAAAAGCTGTTAGTCCCAGTGGGAAACCCTGACCCCAAGGTTAAGAGAATGGAAACAGTTGGTTTTCTTTACAACAGACACTTGTGGGTTTCAGGCATTTGTCATAATTGACACTCTGGTGGTGTTCACACTGGGATGGATAAGCCCCATGTAATTATTACCACAGGGGTTATATTCCAGAAAAACTAGCACAGCAGAAAGACGGTTTCATTACTTATTCCTATTTATACTAGGCTGCTGGTAGGAGAACAAAGTATTAAGATCAGGGTGAACAGCTTTTGGGGAAATTGGACTTTAGTTTTAGCAGCTGGAATCCTATGGCAACCCAAATTTTGATAGTAATTATTTAATTAATCTGTTGGGGTTTTTCTTTTTAATTTTATTTTTTTCCTTGTCTTTTTTTTCCTTTTCTAAAAAATGTTTTTAAGCACTCATAGTTCATCTCAGAGATGTTAGTACCCAGTAAGAAGGATTTAAAAGTCAAAGGTTTGTAAAAGAGTCATCTCTTTCTGCGTTAACAGCAAGTGGGAAGAATTTTATAGCTGTGATGCTCAAATAGCAAGTTGGGGCTTTGCTGCCCACATCCCAAGTAGAAATTACAAGATAAAGAAGTCTATAACTATTACCAGAACAGGACCACTGTTTATTTATTGTCAATATTTCATCAGAAAGCAGTTCTTCCATATACACAATTGGTAAATGAGATATCTTCTCAAGGTTAAGTGATGATTTGAATCCAGCTAAGTAGAACAACAATAAATAAAAGTAATTATTCTGTAGTGCTGTTTCAGTCAGCCTGATGAAATGAGTTGAACAACATCAGTCCACTTGTTAATAAGCAAATACACACAAAATTATCTTATTTACACCAAAAGAATATCTCCATGTTGTTCATGGCCTGAATCTGACCCAAACGCTGAATTCTTCTGTATGTCCGCTTCTCTATGTCTTTAGATTTCCTAAATGGAAGACTACAGAAAGGAAATCTCTGCTCTTGCTACCTGTTCTAAACATCTTAAGAGAATGGACAGACATTCAAGTGTTAGCTTGTCCAGCAGTATTCACCTGGGATCCCTTCAGGTAAATGTCAAATTGAAAATTTATCTGTTGTAACATCCTTATCCTCTGTGTTCAGGAGAAAAAATATTAAATAAAGACTCACAGGCATATTCCTAAGGGAACTATATTTTCCCTATCATTTCCACTGTATTTCGACTTCTTACAATTTCCTTTTAAATATTCCTTCTGATAGTAATCACATTGTTAATAATTTTATGTATGGAGATTTCTTTATTTTCCTATGAAAGTGAAAAAGTTTATTCCTACTATTTAAAAATTATTTGCAAAAAGGAAATTGCTATATTGGATTAACCATTTTTATAGAAACTTACATTACTTTTTTTATACTTTGCACATCTGAATTGATCCTCATTATGGGCATACTTCTATTGCTTGGATATTTGCATTGTTTCTCCTTCCTGAAAATGTTGCTAAAATCACCCTACTGCAGGGCCTTCTTGAATTCCTGCTTTCAAAACTTTGTATATATTCCTCGTGTAGGTAAAAGAAGTGTTGTAATCTAGAATTAGAGCATCAATGCATTTGGTAGAGATGCATCAGCACTTTAGGTTCAGGCTTTGGTATTTTGATGGTTATTTAGAGGCAATAGCCTCTCAAGCCTTTTGAGTTTTGATCTTACTGGGGCACAGAAGCTGCTGTGTTGAAGAAGAAGAATGAGATATTTCAGAAAACTGATTATTAATAACTTGCTTGTGAATGATGCAGAGACGTGCAAGACACAAGTGATGTGCTGCTTGGCATTTTGCCTCTGAAATTTATTATCTCAGTTACTTTTTTTGCCCTTCTGTCGACAATTCTGCTCTGTAATTTGTAAAGGAAAAAGCAAATATCAGCGCATACTAAAGCCTCGTTGACTTCTAAGGTAGCATACTTCCATGTCTTCTGTTACTATCGCCTGGCTCCCTAGGGACTTATTTTTCCAACACTTTCTCCCTTTAAAGGGCAGACAACTGAAATACCAACAAATCAACTGTTTACATGAGACCACACAGTGCAGTGGCACAAGAAATTGCATGTTCCATCCTGTCATGAGGTGGTATCTTCCAAAATGGACCATCCTTTTCTTTTTTGCACCTCTAGATCTTGGTGGTGAGAAGTACAGCTTGTGACAGCAGTTTCACCTGGGTGGAGCAAAGAGATCATTCCTTTCACACAGAGGATTTGTTTGTTACTTGACCTCTTCTTTACTACCAGATTCACCCTGTTTATTGTACAGAATTTTGTCTCTTTTTAGCTGGGCTTCTTTTACCCTTTCTTAATAGAGCTAGATCTGTTCCAATTATTAATCTTATTCATAAGCCTGTATTCATAAGCATATTGTAAAAATGCTTAAAGCTGCGTTCACAGGAGACAGGGGGAGGAGTGGGGCTCTTCTCCCAGGAGAGGGGAAGTTTGCTAATGCCCTGTGAGGGAATGACAGATGATTTCTCTCTCAGGTTATACATGCTCTAAATCCTCGCCACCGTTTTTCTCCAGCAATGAGGAGACAGATGCTACTGTAACAGCACAGAACTTGCACAAATCCCTTACAAAGACCTTTATCACTGCTCTAAGTAAAACCAAGTGACTTCCTTAACCTTTCATCCTATTTTTAGATGAGCTTACGTTTCTGAAGGATGTATTTGATTGCCTTTCATGGTTTTGGCTAGTTTTCTGTTGATTTTTTCCCCTTTCTTTTAGTGTGATATGGGAGGATGAAGGTGTGAGAAAGTGTCTATTTCTCTGAGGTGTTGTGTTGGTATTTGTTAACCTGACATTTTATATGATGTGCCCAATTCCCTTTCTAGCAGTTTCTAGTAGTCATGGGAATAAAGACAGCAGAAATCACACTTTTCACACGCAATTTCTCTCCTGAAAAAAACCCCAAAACTAGTGGAAGGGATAGACAAATGGTTTTGTGGACAAATCTTTGATTTGGCCTCAGGGTAAATGCTATGAAGTCTTGGGAGAGGAAGTTTGTTTTTATTTCACCAGTTTAGTGTAACCTGGTTTGCAAGAATTGCTTTTACATTCAGAGAGCTACAGTTTCAACTTGGTTGTCTTTTGAGGTTCTGAGCCACCTTCCACAGTTGTTATTGAGAATCTGGTGGTGTATTTAATGGAGATTTCGCTATGGTCCTCTTCTAGAGCTTTTCTCAGGAGCTGCAATGTTATGGGGATCAAATAGTACACTTTGTAGAGAGAGGGCCAATTGGTTAGAAGTTTCATTGACATCATAAATCTATGTGGGTACTGATCTCTTGTTAGATATCAGTGACTGTTGAAAACTACTGATGTTTTAGATTGTAATCTAAAGGCAGAAAAACCAGGTAAAAGATTTGTCTCTTATGCTGTTTCTTCTTGCATCCATATTTTATGCACGTGCTTTTTTTTTTTTTGTGTATAAGAAAGAGTACATACTGGACAGTTGTATTGTGTTTTGTTTTGTGGTTTTGTTTTGAGGGTTTTTTGTTGTGGTGTATTTTTTTTCTTTTTCTTTTTCTTTTAAATTTTGTGTGTGTGTGTGTGTGTGTGTGTGTGTGTGTGTGTGTGTGTGAAGGATACATAATTGTCCGTCTTCTGGCATAGAAGAACTACAGATGCTCACAGTTCTGGAATGAGGAATTATCATATATTGTCACCAAAACTAACCAAGTATTGACATACAAAATTTTAAAACACTGTGTATTTTACTACTCATTAAGACTGGGAGGAATATCTGCTCTGGTAAGTACTTATGAGTATGTGAGAGAAGCAAACAAGGACATGATTGATTGTGTGAGGATGAAGACTGGGGAACAGATACACACATGCTGAGAGAGAGAGATGTAGATAAATACCTTGGGTGTCAGCTGGAACAGATGCCTCAGGCATGCACGCAGCCTTAAGCTAAGCGTGTGTGTGCATACATTCCTCCTCCCTAAATAATCTACACTTGTAGAGGAAAGTATGTACCTATGTGAAAAAAGCAAGTACATACCTGGTGTAGAGTTAAATAAAAAGTTGTTTCAATAGCTGAGTTCCTGCTCTTAAAAAATCAGGGAAATTGTCTTCATTTTGAAAAATATGTGGAAGCTTTGAGAAACCTGTAGAAAAAACATAGTTCTCCTACAAATTGGTAAGTGGAACATTTGGAACTTTCTGCTCTCCTACCAGAAGTGCATCTGATACACTGTACAGGGATTTCAAAGTTTAATTTAGCTTAACTCTTGGCTGCAAACAACTGCTGATAAATTTAGTTGGGGGATTAGGGAAGACTAATAGCTCCTTAAAAGGAGCCTGAAGATGAGACAGCAAAACAAAAACATCTGCTAGACTCTCCCTTAGAATGGTAGCACACCATACAGACATATTTTAGAGAAATAAATAGGTTGGTTTTGGGCAAGAAATTATTTTTGTAGATATAGGCACTTGGAGAAAGAAAGCCAAACCGGGACAGTGTTTAAGGGAGTTGCTCCCTTTCTAAAGTGAAGGAGGGGGTATCTTGACTGGAATCAGTAGTATATACCAAACACTCTTCTCCTGTGGCTCTACATAGTTTGCTAGCCATTTAAAAACAGCTATTGTTAAATTCTTTTCCCCATTTTTTTAAATAGATCATCATGTTTGTATAGTCTCTGGATTACTTTGGCAGCATAAATTCAAATATACATTCTTAAGCAAAGCTACTACATCTTAAATTTCTCTGTGGTTCATAAAATAGTAAAAGGCAGTATTTCATATGTCTGGTAAAAATGGACAAACCAGATCAGTGCAAGAAAACTTATTCGGGTATTTATTTGGAGAATAGACTTATTGGAAATTACTAGAACTCTCTTCCTAGATGCTTCTTTCTCACTTGTTTTATACTGTATCAAATTTTCTAGATCCAGCTGTAACTGGGGCCTTTTATAAGTATTGTATGTAGATGTCTCATAGCAAGAAACAATTCTTATGCCAAAGGCACTGTTTTTTTGTACATTCTTCTTTATCCTTAACTTTTAGACTATGAATAGTTCCTCTGAAGATAGATTTGGGATTAAATGAGAATGAAGTAACTATTTCATGCCTTTTTTTCCTGCCTTCTTCACTTAGCTTTCTGGCATCCCACAGTTACATTTTTAGTTTTTCTATTGCCCAGGGGCCCCAGAGAGAACTTATGTGAGAAAAGGTTAAAAATAAAAAAGTATTTGAATAATTATTATTCATACTAAGAGAGAGTAATTATTTGATAACATTTCAACTTGCTTAAAAAGAAATGCCCTTTCATAGCGTGTTTAATTATCTTGTGTGTTTAGCAGCTGGATGGGTATTATTTCAGCAAAGAGTTTATTGAGATTTGCAGAAGGATTATATGCAAAAGCAGAGTGTCTGTTGTTAGCCTAGCTAAGTCTGATAGACTGTGAAAGCATAAGACAGTCATCTGTAAGATGTGATCTATATTGCCAAGTCAAGGTGTTTGGTTTTCAAATTTTTTTTTGTGCTTTGCAACAACAGTTGAAAAGTATTCAGATTAGAAATATAGATCTGCTCTGATGAATTGGGATATGGATTCAAAAGAGAATGAAACTAAGAATTTTTCTAGTATAAAAATTGCTATTATGTTCACAGACTCTTTGTACATGATGATGTAGGTGGACTAGTAAGCCCCAAGTCTTGCATTCAAAATATGTGAACAGTAACTTTGCTGTAACTGAGAGCAAAATGTCACTGACCTTTCAGTTATAATTCTAAAATACCAGTTGGAGTTCTGTAGTTATGTGGTGAAAGTGTTATTTTCTGTGATTCTTGTACTCCGAATCAGGTCTATTTATAAAACTCTGCAGCCTTTCTGACTGCTCACTAGTTGACAGCCTAAAGAGCCCAATTTCACGTTGTGTAAATGTTTCTTCATCTTTTGTTTCACTGTGTCAGCTTGCCAGGCGTGGTGAATATTATAAGTGTTTCATTTCTTATACTAAGACTCTTGATGTCTAAAGGCCACAGCATTAGCAAGAATAAAGAGACTGAGAGTAATGGGAGACGAACTACTAAGTAAAAAGAAAACCCAAAGAAATGTATTAATTGCTAATAAAATTAGTGCGGGCCTAGTGCTTGTGTGGTGCATAATTTTCGTGGCAGACATATTTCCCTCTCCCCTCTGGAGCACTGAATACTTGATGTGTCAGGGAACATTTGAGGAGGGCTGCTCAAAGGCACTTTATGCATCAGGATCTCTCGATTATTTTACAAGTCACGTTAATGCAGACCAGGTTTTCCCTGGGGTTACCAGGTCAGTTTATAGGTTTCTTGGTCATTCCAAAGCTTCCCCACACACTTGATAGGCTTGATGACAAGAGAGCTGACAAAGCAGGAGCAAAGCCAAATAATTAGCTACTGTTTAGGGGAGGTGCCTTGAAGAATTATTTTCCAGCTCAGAGCTTCAAGACTAGAAGAACAAAGGTTGGGATCAATGAAGGAAATGAAAGGTTATGTGAAGAGAAAAATAGGTTGAGGAGGAAGATGGGCTTGGAGAGGGAGGAGTGCCACCAGGGGGAAAATGGTGAGGGAGGAAAAGTTGGTGATCAAAGAGAAAATAATTTGAAGATGAATGAGATAAGAAGTATAAGCAAGGCACTGAGATCAGCTGATTTCTTCTTTCTGTCAATCCAATTTGAGAATATACATCAATACGTTTTATTATGATGTTATTAAAGGTAATGATTTTAGAAGTGTTGATTTTAGGGAACTTGGGTCTCATCTCAATCCTTTTTTTTTTTTTTAATACAAGAAATTTAATTTTATAGCACCGCATCACAGACTGTCTGAAGTGCTCATGGTTGCCAAATGCCTGTAAGATTTTAATTTAGGTCAATCACATTGTCTCGGCAGACCAGTAACTCTGATGGAGATTTTGGTTGTCTGAAGATAGCATCTGACACCTGAACATAGTATAAGTAAGGTTAGAAGGGGCCATCAGATGTCATATATGCAATTAATAGGTCAAAGATGACCTAATATAAAGGATAGGTTAAACTTGTCTAGTCAAAGTTTGCACATTTCCCACGATAGAGATCCCATAGTCTTTCTAGGCCCTTGTTCCAGTGTCATGTTGAATTCTTTTTTCTTATCTGCACTGAGATTTTTTCACTTGTGCAACTCTGTCTCCTGTCCTTTCATTGCCCACCTAGGAGAAGAGTCTAGCCGTGTCTGCTCTTTAATCTCACTTTGTTTAGCTCGAGTAACAATTATATCTCCCTCCCAGTCTTTTCCTTTTTAAGGTAAACAAAGTCATTTGTTTCAGCCTTTCCTTCAATATCATGTGTTCCAGCCTTACTTGTCCTTGGTTAAGCTCTATCAGACTCACACTATTTGTCTCCAAAATTAGTGATAGTAATCCAGATACAATCTCACAGTATTCCAGATACAGCCCGATAAGCAGTTACTAGACAAGAAATATAATTACTCTTGACCTACTGGCTACTGTTTCACTACTGTAAAAAAACCCAACAAACTGAAGTGGAAGTATATAGAGAGAAAGAAAAGCTATAAACAACAAAGATCTATGAAAGAAGAGAAAAAAGCAAGGATTTGAGCAAAGCCTGGTCAGCAAAATTGCAAAAGTTGTGGATCTGAGACTGCAGTTGTGCTAGACAGCCATGCTGTCAGACAGTGCACGAAAGGCTATGATCTATTACCTTTTATGCTGCAGAGGTCTTGGCAAAGACTTTTACTACCTCGAGGCATCTACAGACTTTCAGGTACCAACGGAGTATATTCCAGGCAGTTCCCCAGAGGGTAAGGTCAAGATTAATCGGATTTCCCTTCCTATCTCCTAATGTAAATCATATTGGCGGATATAAGAGCTATAATTTATAGCCAGCCTTCTGGGTGGTCAGCTTCACATCTCATAAATTAGATAGCCAGACACATGTGGGTCAAGTTTGGAAATGCACTGCATTTCTCTAGAGAAAGGATAGATGCTTTCCAATTCTTCCTCTACATTTGATTGTTTCCACATATCCTTATTCTTACTTTTTATGTTACTCTTTTTGTCAGCTGTGCATTGTCCCTATTTTTTCTCTCATTCTGTTATTTTTCTCCAGTGGACCATGTTAGTCGTTGTAGTAGATCAGTATATGAAGTTATCTGACGTTTATGTGTAATATTTTGTTTATCTGACTTCCCAGATATAGAATAAAGGACTATGTTCCTCTTCCCAGCCTTCCTTCCCTTGTTCTCTCTACAGAGGCACATATTTCACAATGAGATGAACTGCAGAGAAAGTTCAAAGAAAGTTCTCTGGATGTCAAAGATCATGATGCTCTCTTGCAGGTGAACAGCAGAAGATGTCCCAGCTCTTCTTAAATTCTAAAGATAGATTTAAATTAGTCTCAGATGAGTCTGTGGATTATCATAGCACTTGCTGTACAGCAGGGCCTGAGATCCTTTCTTTTTTTTTTCAGACGAGGTTTGTGCTTGATACTGCTGGTCAAAATAATTATCGGAGAAGAAGCGTTAGTGAGGATGGTGCTGCACCATCCAAAGAAATCTTTAGGCAGTGAAGATTATTTTGTTCTAATGTGGTGTTCACAGTAGAAGAAATTATTGATATAATTCTGTTATCAAAATTCTTTTTTTTTTTCTTTTTATCCTGCAGTCCCCTCACTGTCTGTTTTTGATACAGTCAAGAGAAAGAAAATTCGAGTGGAGAGAATACAGTGGTGTGGGATGCTCTCCTTCTGGCAATATCAGCACCAAGGAAAAAGTAAGTAGTATTGAAAACGGATCTAATTCAATACTGTGGAAAGTGATAGTTCCACTAAAAAGCACTGGAAACAAAGAGGGGAGTTTGTTTTTTTTGGTTAGTCAATGGGAATACATCCAGTTCAGTCCCCTACTGAGTATATCAGCCCATATTATGAAGGTTACTTGACCATTCTCATTTAAGCAGAATGTATTACAGAGCAGACTATATCTCTGTGAGATGCAGAGATGTTAACCAAGATGGGGAGAAAGACAAAACATATTGTCTTTCAAATCCTTGATTATAATATTGCAGAAATCAGTTTTTATACTATCTCATCAGGGTAGTATTAAAAGACCCTTGTGGCCAACAGCCTGATAGTTTTAGAGCAGCTGGACAGAATCTAATACGGCAAAATGGTGGGAAAAGTGTGCTTCTTAAGTTGACGGAGTCTTTGCAATTGCTGGCAAATCCACTGGATGAATCTTTTGACAAACTGGACAGGGTGAGTTGGAGATAGATCCTTAGTAAATCTAAGAGCCGAAAATTGGCTAAGCATCTTGGAAGCTTGTTTCTTGTTTGGCTCATTTCCTTGTCCCATCCCCCTTTCTCTGCAGCAGAAGCAGTGTTGAAGGGTGTGCACTCCGTCTAGCAGGCTGTTGGAGGAGTCTCTGGCCTCAAATTACATAGCATGAGAACTCTGTGCACAAAATTAGCAGCAGAGTTCTGTGTATTAGGTGCCAGGGAAAAATGTCACATTCAGCAGAACTCAAGAGGCGAGATGTGGAACAGAAAGAACTGGAACAGGACATCAATTCCCCTCTAGTTTTTACTGTTTTTCAGCAGACATACCTGGAAGTGTCATAACCACCTTGGACTAAGAAATATTTGGGTAGTAAATAGATTTTATTGTATGTCTTAGTCACAGGCATGTTTGGTTTTTACTCCACCCCCCACCTTCACTTCCTCCTTTTCATTTATTTTGAAGTTTTCTTTTTGCCTTTTCACAAGGAAAACACTTTTCAATCATGAAAAGGTGCTGCTGACATATGGTTTTCTGCCCTCTTTTCCACCTACCTGTGTTATGATTCCTGATGAGAAACCCACTGTTATGGCACTGCATTCACATCGTGCAACAGCTTGTACAAGTTGTTTGTAGTGAAATCCGGAAAAATGAATAAAGTGGTAGCAAATAAATAGTGATGGCAAACAGGGCAAAGGCACTAAAAAGGAGACAGGAGCAGCTACTCAAGAATTATGTTCTATAGATACTACCTCTGTAGCTGCTGTCTCATTCAGAAAAGCTATTACAGCAAAGGTCATGGTTTGGGGGTGTGTTTTGGCTTCTTCCACACATCATAAAAGTGGTAAAATTCTTGCCACACCACTGTTAGATTGCCCTGAAACATATGTGTGAAAGAAGCTGCATTAGTATCTGCATGTGGAGATGGATTGTCAGGAGACAAAATGAATTATTTGGGGCTATACATGTACACGCATACACTTACTGTGTTGTCAGACCAGACTGCTTTTGTAGGCAGCGCTTGTTTAATGTATTCCTCCCCATTCATTCTCCTCACCATGTTGATGTCTGTGCTGTGAACTGGGCTGGGAAATTGATCTGTGGCTTAAAAAAAGTGTTTTTACAGCTGGCTTAGTTAGCTGACGTATTTTGCAGAATAGCCTCAGATGTGCCATCCTGTGAGGCAGGAAAAAAGCAAGAGTATGTGAAGACAGGGAATTTCCTAGGCTGTTACCATTACCTTATACTTATTTCTTGAAATCCCAACTTTAAAGTTCTCTAGTACCTTTGTTAGGCTCAGATTATTGAGGCAATCTACCAGCACGATGATGTATTCCAAAATTAAATAGCACTCTGGGCAGAAAGTTATTCTTAATTTCCTTTCCTTGTTCTTTTCTGTAGCAGCACAGGCTCATTGGCTACTGCTGTTTAACATATGTGATAGTTTAGCCACTACAGTCTTTTCTGAGTGTTTGGAAATCTGTTCTAAAGCCTGGCATCAGAGCATTACTGGCACATTTTGAAAGAGCAACCTTTTTAATATTGTTTTCTGTTTGCACTGCAGGTGATTTTGAGTGCAGGTGGGTTGCAAAGGATAATGGTTGTAGTTTCTCACTTTTTACCTGATTTTCCCCAAGAATTATACCTCTACTGAGCATTTTTCCTTCTCACCTCCCCCCTCACGAGGAAAGTCTTAGTCAGCCCTATTTTACAGGTGGCAAAACTAAGGCAGAAGGAATTACACACAGCAAGCCAGTGGCTGAACCTGCTATGGCAATTAATTAAGAGGTCTCTTGTTCAGACCCACTTTCACATAGTGATGCAGCCTTCTGCCTATTGGGTATGGAAGACATAAACTCCAGCCTTCCACACTTGAAAAGGATAGTCCAGCCACTGATTTGGGATTGAATTGCTTGTTGAAATGTTAATTGGCGCATTAATTCCACAAATTTATCTTTCAAGGAATGAAGGCTGAGGTAATAAACACCTGGTAGGTGAGGCAGCAGGTGAGGCAGGCTGTAAGTATATGCTGTGAGGAATAGACAGAACAGAACTTTGAAAATCACAGGACTTTGCTATTTATTGCCTCTATGTTTGCCACTTGCCTGCCTATCCTAATCTCTAGTTCCCTTGCCCCCTGATTTTATTAAGGAAATTGTCCCAATTTATGAACCATTAGAAAATGAGCCATAAACTCTCTATAAGGAGCAGACTGGATATTTCTGCACCAGAAAATTGTGCTTCTTTGACTATATCAGTGTATCTTAAGTAGTACAACTCCCCTAGGGTAAAGACAATTATACCGGTGTAAAAGTGCATATCCAAATATAGCTGAGTCCCGAATGAGAAGGTACCTTTGTACCAGTAATAACTAGGTCCACAGTAAGGGAGAGATTTATTACCTTACCGTTAGAAACCTGAGGTGACAAAACTGGGAATATAGCCATTTCATAATTCCTGTATATTCCTAGGAGACAGATAAAACCTTCATAGGGAGAACTGGCCCACTTGAGGTCCTGTTTACTGGTCAGTGGTACCTGTCTTTCTTCACTTCTCAGAAAACTTCATTTACCTACAGGCACTTATCTAAGGTTTCTTAATAAGGTAAAAGGAATTTGGTCACAGGATTTCTTCAAATGAATGGGGAAATCAAACTGTTAGGAACAGTGTAGTTTGATTTGAATGCATCACTGCACAAATTTTAGCAAATCCCAACCCTCTTTTGCCATTTGGGGAAGTTCAATGACATTTTTTTGAGTAATTTTAACAAGTCTTTTAACTTGTGAAATTGATGAAACAGAATTTTCTTTGCCTTGAGTAGCAATAACTCTGTCAGATTTTTGATTCTCAGAATGATTAGGAGACTTCAAACACAAAAACCCTCCTGCCACAAAGGTGCACTGCTGCTGTGTACTAAAACTAGGTTTTAAAGTTCTGGAGGGATGGTTGTAGGCATAGCTCTTTCAGGAGTGCTCGAATGGAACTTTCCTGCTGCTTTGTCTGCAATGGCCAGTTGTCAGATTTTCTCACTGGTGAAGTTGACTGGAGCACAGGGCTCCACCTCCAGCCAACATCTGTCATGCACAATAGCAGTGACAGGCTCTGCTCTATTTCTTCCTTATTTGCCTCTTTTATCCAGGAAGTGATATGTCATCTGGATGAAGAAATGTTCTCTTGTTGTTTCTGAGCTTCCATTTTTCTCACTTAGTCTAGTCCTGGGCATCGAATATCCATCCAAGCTCCTCAAGAACAAAAAGTTCCGTTGCTCATGAAGAAGTTCCTTCTACTCTTCCCATCTAAGTGATTCTATTCTATCAGGAAGCAATCCTGTAGATTTTAGAAATATTTTTAAAGGAAGCAGGTTTATTTTAAAAGAAGAATTGTTTTCCACAGAGAGGAAGATCATAATGCTGCTTGTGATATTGTTCTGCATAAGAAAACTGGCAAGATCTGTCTATTGAATCTTGAACTATCAAACCTCAGAATGGTACTGTTGATTGCACATTTCCAAAATACTGATAGTATCAAAAGAAAAACCCCACTTTTTGGGGTGATTTTTCTTTTTTCTTGCAATACTTATTCCTTATTTTGCTCAAGCAGTAGAGGTGAAAAAGCCCAGATTCAGGTATATGATTTAGTTTGATGTTCTGAGAAGAATGTAATTTTTAAAAATGCTGCTCTTTCTTTAACATTTGATTATGTAAAGCTATTCCATGTTAAGTAATAATTTATTCTGGAAATGACACCATTAAATTCACTGTCAGGAACAGTGGTAGATGCCGACCTTTAAATTTCTTTAGTCCAAGATGGATTATTTTGTTGTGTTTATATCAGCAGGGCATGGAAAGAGTCTTTTTCTGCACATACCTACTAGCTACTTTTTACCCTAAAAAGGCAATCATGGAAACTGTGTCCAGATTTAATTCAAAGCACAGTTCCAAATTCTATGAATCCATACTCCTGTGACTTTTATAATCCCGACTCAATGCATGACAGGGAGAATATCCATACATTCAGACACTATGAATATAGCCATTATCAAATGAAGAATATAAAATCAATTAGCCCAACTGTCAACTTATGGCCTCCTTGGTTTTTTTTTTTTTTTTTTTTTTTTTTTCAAAGTTTCAAGTCAAGGAAGATAGGACAACTAAAAATTTTTTTTTTAATTTTTTTTTTCAACTGTCCTGAAATCATATAGGAAAGAAATGGTCTTATTACTTATCATTGTGCCAACTGCCTCCTAAGGATTTTGTAGCACTACCTGCAAAAGAGCTCCAAAGATTGCAGGACAGACATGAGTAGCTTATCTAATGTGATTTTTGTCCAGAAATTTTACAGAAATGTAATTAATTATTCATGTGCTATAATAAAAATAGTAGCTGTTTTATACATGGCTGTATTTGAAAATAAATATTGTAAAAGTCTGTTAAAGCATTCTGTAAAGCTGGTGGTCTGTACAAATATTATTAAAGGAAAATGGAAAAGATCCCCAAACACTTCCCAAGTCAGTGTTATTACAGTTGCAGCTCAGTCTCAAGCAACCACAGGAGTCAAGGCATCCAACTGCTAACGATGTGTATTCTACAGGAACAAATATTCCACATATCCTTTGAAAACAATAGGTTGAATGAAAGTATTTTGCAAACCAACTCTCTTGTATGTGTTTCTATTTGATGTTCAGCTTCCTTGCAGTGATGGCTAAATGTTATTTCCTTTGCAGATTAGTCTGTGATGAGATCAGGCATCTTTTAACAATATTATTGTTGTTCACTTTCTCCTATCACTTGAAAGATTTATTCTGTGGCTGGTGATTGAGCATAACTGCACGGCACTTTTGTGAGGTCAGGGGCATCAGAGAGAAGCCATTATTCTGTAGAGACATGCAAAAGATCCAGTAGCTGCTGCCCTAGCAGATGTGTTATGTAGTGCTGTCATCCAAACTTGATTCAGCTGAGTATTTCTGCTACATTTTTTGGTTAACCTTTTGTTAGTGGTTCATGTATCTCTGGTGATTTGGGACTACATTCCTACTTTTCATTAAAATTCCTCACGTGCTTTGGTTGTTTGGTTCTAGCTGATACTGTCAGATTTCCAGGGCGCTATGTATCCTTGTACGTGTGTTTTCTAACAACAGGTGCATTGGACAGAAGGCCACAGTTTCACAGCTCACAGGCATGTCCAAATTAATAGAGTAGATTGTGAACTGTGAAGAGGCATAGAGTGGTGGCAGCATATGGTCATGATTCAGTCATCTGAGGATTCTCTTAGTAGTCTCCTTTAATGAACCAATTTTTATTTTGTATTCCTTGGATGAATTCCTGTTTCCTCTTGCACATGTGTTTGGGTGGGTGCATATTACCACAATGACCATGCCAGCCATAGTATATGGATGGGTTTTCTCAAAACTGAGAGCTGGCCACGTCAGCTGATGAAATTGGGTACTTTCCTAGTGCAGGCAGATCTCTTGACATAGGTACCGTCATTAGGATATCAGTTTTGTAATGGATATTTATTTCATTCATCAAATAATTATTTGAACAGAGAAAGGATGTATATTTGGTTAGAGACAGCCTATTTTCTCAGCCCAAATAATAGAAATTTTTATTTCTACTATAGTAGCAAAATGCTAGAAATGGAAAGAAAACATGTAGTTGAGGGTCTGATTTGGTACAGAAGAACATGACAAAGCAGTATTTCCAATCTTAGTCTCACAGCCTTGGTGATCCCTCTAACCAATCAGCTATCCACTCTTCTGAGGTAGAATTCTCCCTTTTGTCAGAAAAGCAAACCATTTTTCTGGTTGAGTTCAGAACAAGAAAATACTGCAGAATCATAAACATTCTTAGTAGGTTTAGCATTATTCTGCCAGGTTAGCTGTAATCTCTAGTAGAGAGTGGAATTGAGCTGTTTTCAGTTTGTTTTACTCATCTTACAGCAAAGCAGTTGCACAGAAAATTTGTCTGAGAGTTTCTGTCGACTTGTTTTCAAAAAGTCATGTCCCTAGAAAAACAAGGAACATGTGTTTTTACATTGTGTCATATCCTCTGTCTATTAAAAGATGTACTTGCATAATATCTAGATTATCTTTCAGGACATTTAAAAAAATTAGGATACCCTTCCAATTATTTTCTTGTCAAAGCTATGATATGTAGCAGAGTAGCAGATCAATCAGAAAATACAGCTCAGAATTTTTCTGGTTCTCCTGGTCCTTTCTGATCAAGAGACACTATAGCCCCTCTCAAATTCTATCATGGTGCCTAGAGTTATCCATGGAAAGGAGATGGGTGAAGGATTTACTTCATTAAAATGCAATGCAATGCAGTTACTCTCAAGGCTGATGATTACAGTTGTAAATAGAGTTTTATTTTGAAGGATGCTGGTTGATTTTTCCTCCATTCAGATGGGAATTTTTGTTCTTGGCAGCGGAAGAAGGAGAAGGAGGCAAATATGTATTGAACACAGAAATGGAAGAGAGTCAAATACTGAAATGGAGAGGCAAGGATGCATGTAACAGCTTTTGACTAAGGCAATAAGCTGTGTTACAACTTAGCCATATTGTTAAGAAATCATGGTTTCCTCATCATTTTCTTCCTTTTATTTTCTTCCTGAAAGATTGTGAAGTGATATTATATAAATGCTTTGTCATTGCAGTTTGAGTACAAGCCAGGGTGAGCCATTACCTTGTCTTTGTGCCTGGCAAGTGTGGGTTGTTTTGAGCATATGAAGCCGAAAAGATCTCTGGCCTTTAAAGGACTCCTGCCTTACTTTCATTGATCCATCCTTCAAATCTCAGCTTCTGTGCCCAATGCCCTGGTGTTTGACAAGGCTGATTTTTCTGATGATGCATTCTGCTCCCATTTTAAAATTTATTCTTTAGCTCCACCTCCTGGCTCTTGGTCTGTGAAAAGGAAGATCCTTGGGAATCACAGAGCCTCAAGAAGGGATCAGAAGTATTTATCCTAGTTTACAAATATTAATGCAGAGATGTATATGGGGGCATTTTAGCTGAGGCAAAACAGGCTTTGCTGAGCCCACTCATACTGGCTTTCAACAGAGGCAAATGTTTCAGTGGGGGGTGGGCAATGGAATATGTGGCTCATAGTTTCTTCTTTTTCTTGGGCTTTCAGTTTCTCAATTGTGGCAGTTTTGAGACATGACAGACATCACAGAACAGTCTCTCTTTATTACTGTTTTTCCCTGGTACTTCCTCAAACTGGTGGGGGTGGGGAGGTACAGCAGAAATCGTCTGACACTGAAACATTAAAAAAAGATCTCTGAGGCCTTGCAAAGGAGTCTTGTTTCATGCAGGGAGAATTACTTTGAGCTTGTGTTCATCCTATTAAACCAGGAACTGCCCAAGAAGTAGAGGAATAGATCTTAGTCATCTGGATTTAAGAAGAACCATGTCTCTTCCCCGACAGCTGCGAGAAAAGAGGTAATGTGTCTCTCCCTGCTCCAGCCTTCCCACAAGCCCCATGTAACTCCTGTGATCTATTTGGTTAATTTGGATGCAAGCATCTTTGGTGATTCTAAAAGGCTTCTTCTTGTCGTAACTTCCACACTCTTGGGCTGTTTATGGTCGAGGAGACCCTTTCTTATGCTGGAGTGGACTTTCTTCTTTTTGTGGGGAATATTCACCACCTGGGACATAGTGGGTCATTGTTCTCTTTATAGCTGCAGAACAGTTTCCCTTTTACTGGAGTTTATGATACAAGTGTTTGTAATATGACTAATTATATCCCTTGGTCTCCATAACCACATCCCTCTTCACAGTAAGGGGTAGCATTTACAGTATTGTGGGCGGTGCTGATTCACGGCATTCTCCTCGTACAGAAAACTATTGCAGGGTGTTGCATCATTACTTCAGCATTTCAAATGGGCGACACCTTCTGGAAGTCCCTGCTTGGGATATTCTCCTAGTAGAATAAACTGAGAGAACTACCACTTTTTTTTTTTGTATTATCAGAATATTTCACATTCTGTCAGCTTGGCATTTCTTAGATGATCCTTTTAAAAGTCTCTATCTCATTTGTTATCATTTTTTCCTCGTTCTGGATGTTTTTTACTCAGGTGTTAATATAAATACCCCACTAACCACACTGAGTTATAAGACTGAAGCAAAGATGAATGTCTGTTATTTGTCAAAGCTATTCCCCCAAGGAGAAGGTCAGAGAGGAAAGAGCACCTGCCAATCCATGCTTTTTTGTTGTGTGGACAGTATAGACCAGTGACTATGACTGTGCGGTCATATGGCTGCTCGTTAGGTGTTCCTGCAGGGATCCTTCCTTCTCACTTCGAATCCAATTCTTTCTAGGATCTATAAAGCTTATTCTTGCCTTGCCTACTTCCACGTGTTCCTTCACACATTTTTGACATTTTCAAACAAACATCTTCGTGCTTGCTTCAGGCTATCTGCTGTGACTGCCAGATAAATGCCAAGGTTTGACCCCTGTGCGGGCCACTCATTTAAGAGTTGGACTGGATGATCTTTGTTGGTCCCTTCCAACTCCAGATATTCTGTTATTCTGTGATGAATCTTACCTGCTGTACTGGGAGGTCTCTCTCCAAATATTTGATAGCCTACTCTTTTTTTTCCAAGCCTCTTTAAGAGTTTGCTTTATTGTGATGTTTACAAGAAAACTTGACAACATTTTGACAGCTGGTGTAGGCACCACTAGTTTTGATATAGAACAATATTTTGCTTTTGTTTCTTTGTTCTTTTTCTGTTTGTGCTTATCCTGTTGTTTCTTTTCTTATATGTATGAGGTACATTTTACATATCCTGCATGGAGTATAAAGTTTTTAGGATTTAGCTTTGTGCTGTCAGTTTCTACAGCACCTTGCATAACAAGCTCTTTTCTCAGAACTGTTTTCTATTCCCTACAGTAATGCAGTAATAATAGCAGCATAAATAATGATATATAGTGATCTCCTTAGAATAAGATCTACTGATGCAGAGTTCTTATTATAAATCTCCTAGATTAAGGAAGGATTAAGGATGCATCCACATCTGATCACATTTCTCAGGGAAAGCTTAGCAGTTCAAGTGTTTGTTTTGTAGTCCTAGCAAGCCTAGGGATGAGAGGGGAATTTTTCAGGCATGATGAATCTTCACAATGGTCACTGACTTATGCTGAACTTACTGAAACTTGACATCTCAAAAGCAGACCTCCAGAGGAAGAGAATGACACCATGAGCTTCTAACATCTTGATTTTTGTACTAGAAAATGTGATATTGCCTATCTTTGCTCCATGTGGCTCAAAGACTATTACCAGTATGAATAACCTATATCTTCTGTTCTTACTTTACAGTGATTTTGACCAGCTTCCAGATGATGTACCTGTTTCAGCTAACATTGCAGATATTGAAGAGAAGAAAGGCTTTACTAATTACTATGTAAGAAGGGAGATTTTTCCTGCCTATATATACCTTCACCTGTGACTGGTTTTGTTATGGGAAGCAAAATGCAATTAATCTGGTGTAATTGTTTTTTGGCATGAGTAATTCCATGTGGAAGACTTCTCAGTGCTTTATTTTTCTGGAATGGAGTATAGTTATCCCAGAATCAGTCTAAAAATGTATTTTCTGAATGAAATGTGGAAGATATCCTCTAACATCATCATTCTTTCCTAATATCTTTTTTGTCTCTTGTTGGAGTGCTGTACTGTTGAAAATAATGGGAAAGTTATTCAGAGGGTAGAAGGGCAGAGTCTTGCTTCATTATTCCATGGTACTGGCAAGTTAGGATGCTCCCATCTTCACAGGAGGTGGTATATTAAGACAAGAAAGACCACACAGGGAAAGGCACTAATATTTTCTGAAGGTTTGAATATGACCAGCTCAGTCTGACTTCTGCTGAAGACATTGTTTATAAAAACCTTCCCACTGCAGTATTCAGGTTTTATTCTGGAATAGAGTGATGTTTGGTTGCTCTGTCTTTATGTTTGCTGGAGGATCTGGCTGCCATGTGACTCAGAGGTCAGTGCAAAGAAATTTTGTCAAGGGATAAATAAAATAGTGGTTGAAGGAGGTCAGACCATAATTTCTGCAATTGTGTACGTTAAAGTCAAAAAGAAGTATGAATACCTTCAGTTCTGAAAATCAATGCATTTAGATGTGTCTGTCTCTAGATTTAGATGTCCAAGGCATCTTATTCTAAAGTATTTGTATTTGTCTACCTAATTTGTTTGTTACTGAGGGAAAGTGTGCAAGCATAAAGTTGAATATAGTAATTTCATGTTTCCTTTTAAGATTATATAATATAAAGCAGCCAAGCTGGACCCACACAAATACCACACTGGTGCTCCCTTGTTATTTCCTATTTCCTGAATTTGCAGATGCTTAACTGAAGGCTTGCTTTCCTCTCTGCTCCTAAGAGAATATTCCCACTAATGGAGCACTGATCTTGTGTTCCTATTTTATTCCTCACATTCATTTGGTGAGTATTTATAAGTATGAACATCAGCCTGAATCCCTCTTCTCTGTTTCAGATGTTTGTCATTGAGGTAAAGCTTAAAGGTGGTGGCAGATACCTGATTTTCCGGCGCTATCGCGAGTTCTATGCCCTTCACACCAAACTCGAGGAGAGATATGGCTCAGAGAGCAATAACAGCCCATTCACCTGCACACTCCCTGTACTGCCAGGTAAGCTGTCAGTACCGAACCTTTGCATAATTAGCAGCTTTCTCAGCTCCAGGCTGTCTTAAAGAGGAATGCAGTGAGTGAAGTAGTTGTGACAAGGAACCAATTCCTAGCTATGAATGCCAGAGAAGTCATGGTCCATTGACAATCCCATCACTTGTGGTAAATCCTTTAGAAAATCCTTTAGAAAATATGTAATTTTTTTAGCTTCTACTTCCTCCTGATTGCTTCATTTCTCTGACAGCCTCTTTTATTTTTTTTTTTCCTTTAGTAACTGTCACAGGTTTTATATTTTCCAGGAAAAGTTTTTGTTGGTGCCAAAAGGGAAATTGCTGAGAACAGGATTCCTATCCTAAATGTCTACATAAAGGTAAAACTTAATTTTAAACTAAAGAATGCATTGGTGGCTGAAGATACTTAGCTATTGAAAACAGCTAAGACAGACAGTACTGTTAGAGTTCTAAGTATCTGCTTCTCTCTGTGCTGCTTTCCTGAAGACACAGTGCCCACACTGTGGTACAACCTGAAGTCCTCTTCCCCACGTTGTTCAGACTGTAGGATTTGCTGGAGTATGCAGTTCACAAAGGCTCACTCTCTGTCTTCATATACAGCAGATAACCTTACCAGAAACCCCCAAGATGTATGAGGAAATGATGAATCTCCAGGTGTTGCATGAATACAGAATTGGTGTGTGCATCTAAGGGATTAGGAGTGGGTGTGTGGGTTGTGCTTTAACCCCGCCCACCATCTAAGTGCCACAGAATGGGGAGGACAATTGGGAAATGGTAAAACCCATGGGATGAGATGAAAACAGGTTAATAATTGAAATAAAGTAAAACACAATACTAATAAATCATTGTAATTAGAAGGGAGGTAACCAAAAAGACTGAGAGAAATAAAACTAGAGAAAACAAACAAATGATGCACAATACAATTGCTCACCACCTGCTGACTGATGCCCAGCCAGTCCACTGAGCAGTGATCAGTAGTTCCTGGGTAATTCCTTCCAGTTACATACTGGGCATGGTGTCCTACGGCATGGAATATCCCTTTGGCTAGTTTGGACTAGCTGTCCTGGCCATGCTCCCTCCTGACTTCTTGTTCAGCTCCTCACTGGCAGGACTTGGGAAACAGAAAAGCCCTTGGCTTGGACTAAGTAAGCCACTAGTTCGTTATCAACTTTATTCTCATGCTAAATCCAACACACAGCACTGTACCAGCTCCTAAGAAGAAAACGGAACTCTCTCACACCCAGAATCAGGACAGGTAGGCTTCTGAGAGTACCTGAACTACAGTGAAGATGCAGAATACAACAAGGAGAGATCTCTTTTGTGTGCAGGTTGACTGAAGGCCTGAACTTCAAATCAGTAAAAGTTTGACGCACTGGCCAAGACTTCCACTACTTAAGATTGCCTTCTTTCCACAGTTATTCATTTCTCTTCAGTTCTGAAGAGAAACACCAAAAGCAATTTACTCCTGCAGTAAATCAGGTACAAAAAGAGTGAAGCAATACACTGGCCAACTCCAGGAACAAAGAGGAGAGACTGTCAGCTGTTCAGCTGTGTCCTGCTGAGTGAGAAGGGAGAGGAGGGAGATTTCTGGCAGTAATGAATATCCTTCGTGATCCTGTAGGTCAGAGAGGAATATTTGTAACATGTAAATAAATAGAGAATTGGTCTCTCCCACTGTTACACTCTGCTTCCTGCTTGCTCTTGGCACAGAACCTACTCTGCCTCCCTGCTTGGGTGTTGATGGATGAGGATGTACGGCTGTTCTTCTACCACTCAACCTTTGATGGTGAGCAGGTGCCTCACAGACTGAGACGGCTTCGCCCACGGACACGCCGAGTGTAAGTGATTGACATGTTTTTTTCAGCATTGCTTGATGTAAGAGATGCTGTCCAGTTTTGTGGGGGAGAGAGAGATGAGGATCACCACTGTGTTTTCCAAGTGAATCCATGAATCCCTAATTATGAGGGTCTTTGTGGTGGAGTGAACACAGAGTATTTCTTGTTTTCAGTAATCTCAGATTTCTGAAGTGGATGTGGTACTTGCATTAAAGGAAAATTCCAAAATGAGAGTATATCTTGCTTTTTAAAGATACTGTCCAGCTCTATCTGCCTATATTTCTTTAATGGTAATCTCTATTACAATGTGCAGAGTATACAGGCCAAGCTTAAGGACATAGGCTTACACTGCTGAAGTCAATGTGAGTTTTGGCACTGAATCCAGTGAGATCTGATTCAGACATTAAATGAAACTGAATACTTAATTTGTTCCTGTCTGTTGTCTAAACAGGGGCCTGCCCTATGTAGCAGCATTGACACCCCTTTGGAGAACTGCTAAGTAGACCTCATCCTTCATTACCCTAGAGATAAATTAATTCTCCTTTCAGCATTCTAAAGATGGACTCGCTTCCTTTTCACCTACCTCAAACAGTGCAAAAACGGCATGTGTACATGATGGCAGAATTTGAACTAAATGCCATAAATGCTAGAAACAATGATGCCCAGAAGGCAGAGTAGGGGGACTGAACAGTGCTGTGGAAGAGAGGTCCAGAATACTGACTGTATTGAAAATTCCATCTGTTCTCAGCAGCAGACACCATCAGATTGCTGCTGCTCTGCACTGAAACCAAGAGAACTAGGACAGTGTTGTTGCATCCGAATTTATTTACTTCAGTGCTGCACACAGATTCCCATACAGTTTCTCCAGTGATCTATGGCTTACATGCCCCTTAAATAGTAAAGACATAGACACTGCACTACTGACTGTGTAGCATTTTTAATGACCTAGAAGGATGTTTACCTCCCCGTTGTCTCATTTCTTTGCAGTAAGAGCATTTCAGATCAAGTGCCTATTTTTGACCGCACGGCAGCTCCGCGGGCTGAGGTGAGTACTCTGCACAACCTGTCATAGGACAGGAGATTAAACTCTGTTTTTCTTTGCTACCTCATCCATCAAGTTGGCTTTTTCAATTAGAGTGTAGGGGAAGAAAGTGAAATCAACAGAGAAGAACAATTGATTTTAACAACAGGGAATGAAACAAAGGATGGAAAGAGGTGTTCTGTTCCTCACCACTTGAGTAATAAGAAAGTCCATGGTGAAATAAGAACGACAGGAGATTCAAAACTGAGACATGTACAGCTTACTGCCAAATGGTCCACATTTGCATAGTGCTAGCCATAAGATAAATCTAAAGCAGGCATAAGCTTCAACTTCATTGACTTCAGCATATGTTTAACAACTTTGCAGGTGAGGCATCTTTGTATTTTCTGTAACATAAATGTTCTACTGAAAAATGCCCATACTCTTGTCTTTTGGGGCATATTTGCTCAGTTTTAAGCATATGAGACTGCTTTGAAACCAGTATTTGTCTGAGCAGGGTCTTGCTTCCTGAAACATGTGACTTTGCCATATAGGATTAAAAACCCCATGCGTCTGCTTTGAGGTTTGTTGGTTTTGTTCTTTACACAGAGAATGACAGGTCTTGGAACAGTCATATCTCTTGGGTTTAATATATTAATTTATTAATATTGAATATACCTACCAGAACTTTTCAATTGGTGAAAAAAGGCTTTTCAAAGAGCTATTAAACAGACATATGAAACACCAGCACAACAGTAGCCATTGTTTTGTTTGTTTCTTTTATTAAGAGGACTCTTGGCATTAACAAGACCAAAAGAACCATTGCAACACAGAATAAAGAACACCTTTTCATTTTTTCTCCTCTAAGACTATTTAAATGGGTACCATGTTCTCTAAGGACAATGGGGAAGATATACATTTCTGATAACTCAGCCACTTCAAATATCCAACCTTTTGTTAGGGTGGTAGCATGTATTTGTCTCTTTTTTTTTTTTTTCCCTGAAGAGGGCATCTAAGTTCCATTTTAACAACACATCAATTTCCCAGGCTTTCCCAAATCTCCCAGTTCAGCATACAGACCTGAAAGCTAGATGTAAAAGCAACAGTTAGTTACCCTCAAATTAAGACACAACATCTCTGCAATTTTAAAAGGCTCTTTGCGATATTTTGCAGCAAATCTAAAAGCTGTAAAGCTGCAATGAGAAATAATATATTTTTTCAATTCTCAGGATTTCAAGCTGTCAGTTGGCTTCAGCTCTGTTGTCTTACTTGCTCTTAAGTGCTTTCAACACTTAGTGCTCAGTGTTCTGCCCCTTTAAGAATCTTAGTATGTAGCTCTCTCAGGGCCTCGTTTATCCTAGTGCTTTCACTGCTTCTTCAAAGCAGTTTTGTGTGTGCTGAGGAGGAGAAGAGATTGTGAGAACTGCAGACTAAGGTCCAATATACGTGACCTTATCCCAGAAATACATACGCGATGACAAAGTGCACACTGTCTTGCTGCTTTATGCTTTCTCTTGAAGAACACAACAGAAAGATTTGCTTTTGTAATTCTGTGAATTAATTTTGAGGTTATTACTTTCCACAGGCACTGTTTGATTTTCCTGGAACCAATAAACTGGAACTCAGCTTCAAGAAGGGAGATTTGATCTATCTCCTCAGTAAAGTAAACAAAGACTGGCTGGAGGTAAGACTGCAAAAGCAGTACTGAATTATTAGCATACCTTGAAATATATGAGTAGAAAGGGCTCTCCTGATCCTTGTGACCTGCCTCTTCCTCTCAAGGAGAAACTGTATCATAATCGGGTCTTATTGTCAAGAATAAATCCTAGATTCCAAATTAGTAATTGTTTGGTTGCTTGATGGTTTTTAGCTTACAAATTTTCTGCCCTCCAGACTTCAGTTTTTATTTGCATTTGCTTCTGCTGGAATGTTTTTAAATTCTTTGGAAGTGACTAGAACACAGAAAGGCCACAGAAAGGAGATGGAAACTCCATTTCAGCGATTAATTGTTTTCTTGCCTCAGGGTGAGTTGATGTATGCTTCATGCCTCATACCACAACACACGTCAGCCTGATTAGAGAGAACTTGGGTAATGCAGCAGTGTTCTGAAAATAGGATGAGGGGAACATACTGTGTGTTTGCTGATATGATATCTCTGCTTGTTCAAACACCACAGCCTTCCTTGCTAACCGTCTGACTTTAATTTTTTACACACTGTTTCACTCCTCTGTCTGGTATTTGACTATGTAATTCTATAATCTTTTTGTAGGGATGCCATCAGGTCACTTCCATAAAATTTATTTTCTTGATTATAGTGGAAAAATTCTTACTGTTGTTTTTATGTAAAGTAATTTAATTCCAGAACCTATTGCATGTGGCGAAAATGGCATGGTTTTCTTGATTCTAACATTTCCTGTCATTCCAGGGAACTGCTGATGGTGCCACTGGGATTTTCCCATGTGCTTTTGTGAAGATCATAAAAGATTTACCACAGCAGGAAGACACAGTTAATAAAGTTCGCTGTTATTACTATGATGGGACTGTGAGCACTATCAGGTAGTAACAAAATACTCTTCTAGCTTACTGCTGAAGAAACACCAACAATTCTCTTGTCACGATATGTAATGATTAGATGTGTTCTATACACAGAGATATCTCAGTGGAAGAAGATCTGAGCAGCATTCCATCATTCAAAGATCTAATGGAATTGATGAGGTACAATGCAAGCACTTGGTTGTATATTTGATACTTAAACATTCGTCAAGTTCATTCCAGTTTGAGATTTTCCACATTCTACTTGGTCATCACCATATTTTGTATTAAATACTTCTCAAGTGTTTTGAAGAAGTTGCACTTTGACTTGGCCCAGGACCATCTGTGTAGACACTAGTCCTTCTTGAGACTGTCAGTGAGTAAGGAATGACACACACCTCTGACTTAATTGTGATGGGTAGAAATTCCCATTTCTTGTACTAAGACAAGAGTCATACCCCCATAAAAGCATCTTTTGACTAGTACATTTCTTCAAGACGTAGGACATGGCCTTCTAACAATTGCTAAACTAGTGTTAAACTAGATTAATCTGGTGTTTAACATCTACAATTTAGAACGTTAAATATTGGTAATAGAACACCTGTTCTAATATTCTTGCACTCCTCAGAAAGAGCAAAAATAAGTAGGCAAAAGTGGGTAGTAACAACAGTCAGCTGTTTTGCATGGTAATTCTATCAAACACACAGATTAATTGTGCCATTTATGTGGTGTTACTGGAAATGGTTCTTGGTTCTGATAGATTTCTTAGCTTAAACACAACACAGCATGAATGTGGCTATATGATTTCTAGTACTAGCTGTATCAAGAAAGCCAAGATGCTCAAGGCTTTGTGTGGCATTTATCAAAATTAATTAGATTGTCAGTATATTGTTCATCATGAAGCACCTCCCAGGCATTCCTTGATTTCTGGGGATCAATCCATTTCTTTTCTCCCAGGCAGGAGTTTAACCAGGATGACATTGCTTTGAATTACCGGGACCCCGACGGCGATCTGATCCGCCTGCTCTCGGATCAGGATGTTGAACTCATGGTGTCTCAGAGCAGAAGAAGTCCCTCTGAGAAGCACTTCTTTCCTTGGAAGTTGCACATCACTCACAAAGATGACTTGGGTGTCTACAACACCAGCCCAGGAACAGGAGCTACTCAAACAGTAGGAGCAGGGTAAGTGCTATATAGATATCCCTCTCTGCAGGCAGTTCCCTTCAATATGTCTTTGAAGTGTCCTTGAAATGAGTAATATATTATTTTTCGCTGTAAAATCTGTACTTCGTTAACTTCTTCAGCTTTTTAGCACTCATTTGCAATAGAGACATCTACATAGAGACCAGAGAAGGTGAGGAATGGAGAAATAAAATCATGGGCCATGTTCACAAAGCTTGTCAGTGTCATCCTGCAGTAGATGTCTCCTGAGCCCCCAGACCTGCTCTAGTCTCTGTTCTCACTCTCAAGACTAATTATTTGTTCAGAATGTCTTCATAAGATTTTCTTTTTTTTTCTAGACTCCCATAAATTTATCTTCATTTGCTGATCTGAAGGTTTGTGTGCCAGTATGTAATTATTTCTCTCATGTTGGAGTCTGACTGGGTGTTCAGAATTTGTCCTAGGAGCATCAAGAAAACTTTTTTGGATTTCAGTGAAGAAATTGCAGCCCATCTTAACTTTCTTCTTTTCCACTGACCAGTGGAAAATATTGAATTTTCTTAATCAGACCTAGTACATCTGTGGTGTTCCTTGTAGACCTTTATATAATTGTACAGTCTACTTATTTTCATGTTCTGGGAAAATGTGTAGGATATCTACTCAAACAGCAATTTCTTCTCTATCTTCTGCTTTCTGACTCTGCATTTCAAAGCAGAGCTATCAAGAAATTATTGTATCAGATTCTTCAACAAATAAAGTTGAATATTATTTAATCCATTTTTATGTAAAAGTGTTGGGGTTTTTTTGTTGTTGTTGGTTTATTTTTGTTTGGTTTTTTTGTTTTTTTTGGGAGGGGGACTTGTTGACATAGTTTTACTAAAATATTACAAAATGTAACATTCTTCTTCAGAAGCATTGTAGCAATGCAGTTGAGAAAGGAGATGAAGCAATAGTATCAGTGATATTACATGTTGTGATACCATAAGAAAATGCATTGTAAATTTGAAACCTAACGGCATGTATGGTCTGCAAAGCTTCTAATGTGCAGGATTCCTTATTACTTTTTCCCGGAGTTCAACAGAACAAGTGGCACTCAGAGATTTTCACTGACAGCTAGGTCCTGTGATCTAACCAGCAACTCAGTGTGTCTCTCTCAAAATGGAGGAACATTTTCAATGGGAAAGGAAAGGGAAGGAAAATGTCTGCTGGGAAACAACTGTCCTCTTTTATAAGGGTGCTGGAAGAGCATAAACACCTCGCCTTTGAAAATCAGAGCAGGATGAGCCCCCTCAGTCTTTAAATTGCAATGCAAAATAAATTCTTCCCATCCAACCAAGTTACATATACCCCTAACTGTTTGCATGTTTTATATGGACACCTTCTGACACACAGGTTCCCCAGATATTCCACATATTCTTTGTCTTGCTTTGCATGTTTCCCTTATTCACATTATACTATTTTTTTTCTTGTTTATTGATGCAGGTCTGATGACAGAATAATTCTGCTAACTGTGGTTTTGGTTAGTACCATGGGGATTGAGAGGTGGAGTAGCAGTGTAGGACAGACAGACTCTAGAGGTTATATTCTGTATCTGGGGACTCATACGAGCCCCCATAGTTTATCTCTGAGAACACAAACCTGAGCATGTCTCTCCCTTATGGCTGCCTAACTTTCCTAAGGTTTATTTTTGAAGGCTACTAGGCTAAGTTTTATGGGTGAATTAAAAGACCAGGCTGCCTTGGATGTAAGATGACTTCAGATCAACTACTCTCACCAGTTTTCCTATGTTTCCTCTATGTATTATAGTACTTACAATTTATTATTAATTGTTGAAATGTGTGAAACTTAGAAATATTACTCAAAGAGTTACAGAGATAAAGGTAGTTCACTCTCCCCCCATATAGATGTACAAACAAAATTCCAGAGGGATTCCTGCCATGAAGATTGTCTAGTCTAGAGTAAAGCAAGAAACAGCACTGGGGTGAAAAACAGAAAATTCTTTCTTCATCTTTCTTACTTCTGCTGCAGTCAGTCCTTTTCTTCTTAAAATACATAAGACTCATGATCGGTAATTGCTAACACACAGATTGGCAATGACAAACTTCCTTTCCCTCCCTTCACAGTTAGCCTAACAGTCCCATCTAAGTGCGTGCTTCGGGGGCTAAAATAGGAAGTACAGACTTCCTACTTTGTGCAATTGCACAGACTTTCCTTGAAAGGGGGGGTGTCAGCTTCTCTGAAAGTGGAATTTGAGGTTCACAAAAGATGTAGCAGTTATTTTGAAGACTTACTTGCCAAGAAAATCCTGTGGTTAGTTTATACTTCTGTCCCCAGTTCTAGGCAAGTGTGAGTTTGCTGATTTCTGCATCAGAGGCTTCTGGTGCTGCAGGGGGAGGCTGGACAGGGAGAGTCACGCATGAGGTTGAATCATCTGCCTCACAGACACCCCTGGATCAGGTAAGGGAATGCCTTCCTGTCAGGGGGAAGCAGAATGGCAGAGTCTGCTTTCATACAAGGACTTGTGAGTTACTGGGGGATTCTTTAGCTGCAATGATTATTCAAAGGCTCAGCTAGTTGTTTCTGGTCCAAGGAAGTGGTATTTGGGAATCTAAAAGTCAAGAGGAATTTAAAAGGAATTTTTTCCATGCTCCCCTAAAGTAGAAAAATTCTCAGATCTGTAACATACTGAAGTAGGTGTATGTATTATGATTTTTGAGAGAGCAATGAGAGATGGCCAAAAGGACTTAAATTCCAGCATTGAACAATGTGGTCCATGGTTCTGGAACGGCTCAATCTACTTTCACTCTTTCCAATCACCAGAAAAAAAAAATTAATTTCTTTGGTACTATGTTTGCAATTTGCAACCTGTTTGGGGGGGGGAGGGGAAAAGTAGTATGTTGAAGGAAATTCTCAAAGTGAAAGAATATGGAAATCCAACCACTATAGCTCCTAGGAACTGTGTGGTTGAGATAATATTTTTAAGGAAATTAACCTCTGTTGTGGTTCATTAGGAAGGCTTTAAGCATTAAGAACAGAAGCACGAAATGAATTTTAAGGATGAGTTCTCGTCACAAATTAGGATTTTTTTCTTGTTGCTACTCAACTGACTGAATCTCTGCACTTCCTTGGAAATGTATATTTACTTCATTCTTTGCTTGCATTGCAACTACACACAACGAGAAGACATGGATTTTGTTCTACAAGAAATGCTTGGTAGAAGTTCTTCCTGAATGCCACTTCAACATGATCTTAAAGAAGTTCCCTTATTCAGTTTTACTTCTCTTTATGTGAAACGAAAACAAACAGCTCCACAGTAAGCAGAGCAAGAGAGTAGCTAGTGGGCAATGAAAACTCCGAAATTCTGAGTTAGGACCAAGCCTGTGTGCCAAGGACAATATGAACATGAAAGAGATTTTCATCCTGCTGCTGAATCTGTATTTGGACTTCCGTGTTCAAGCTATTCGAGGTGAGATTCAAATTTATATCCTCTTTTATCCTTCCATTATTGCCTTTCCTTTTACATGTCTCCTTCTTTCAGCTAATGCTCTTCCTCCTTTTCTGCTTGCTTTTCTGCTTCCTTCTCTTGTTTACTAATCTGGAAGAGAACAGACATCCTGATCAAAACCAGCATATAGCAGGAACATGTGCAGCCAAATCAGTTGTATATTGGTGGTATGGACAGGTGAAATACTGTATAAATGGATGAGATGAACAAGTTGATTGGATAATGAATGAATGAAAGGAGGGATAGACCCTGATAATTAGTAAAAACATAGGAAAATGAAGGGCTGCATAATTCAGATGGTAGTGAACAGGAGTAGAGGCACATGGCCAGACACAAGACAGTGTGGTGGGGGCTACCAAGAGCAAAATGCAGATGACCTGATTTTCTTCTTGTGGAATAGCTGACAGATAAAGAGACCATCTGCCATATCCATTGCTTGAGTTTCATTTCTTACACAATGAGAGCTTATTTCTCCTGTCCTGTCCGGTCCTGTCCTGTCCTGTCCTGTCCTGTCCTCTCCTCCCCATGCTCTGTCCTCCCCTGCCCTCAAATTTGGCTTAACACAGCTGGGAATAGGAGGTACACCATACCTGCCACAAGACCAGGCCTGTAGCCATCCTAAAGACAGCAGGAAAAGACTGTTGTCAGGAATTGTGCCCCTCATGTCTGCAGTAGCTGGAGGAGTTGTGCTGCCTGGCTCAGCATCAATTACAAGATATCTTCCTTTGAGGTCTCTGAGGGAAAATGTATTACTGTGTAGGTCAGACTGGGTTCTTGGCATTCTGAGCCTTAGCCCCACATTCAGACCATCCTTTTCTAGGTGGGATGCTCCATTTTCTGGTTATGCAAGGAGTGCAGTAGAACTTTGTACTGGTTTTCAGTAGAAGATCAAAGTAAGGTCCATCTTATGCCTACTAAGACAGCATCATTCTGTTCTGATGGTTTTTTTCCTGTAAAAAGCCCTTCAAACAAGCTGTTTATATCTCTCATCAAGAAATATTATTTGAGAGAGCACACACATGTATGCACACTGTCATCTTTGTCATCTGAAGGTGCAATATCCTAATAGTGCAGCATGGGTATTACCTTCAGAGAAAATAAGGAAGGGTAAGGAAGCAGCTTGCTTCATAGTGCATGTGCCAGAGGCAGTCTGTATTTTTCAGCTTCACAGTTGTGAACTTTAGAAAAAAATACCCTTGATGAGAAGTCTGGCCATCTCTGGATCACAAATCTAGTTCCAACAAATTAGTTTGGACATTCTTCTGAGTCATAACAAGGCTATTCCCAGAGCATCTCACTTTTAAAAAAAACCTTTCTAGCATTATACACTTTACTAGGACGTTAGTAGCAAAGTTCACATATCAACACATAAGGAGGAAATGATCACCATATGTCTGCTGACCATGGTATCTACTAATCCTTGAAAATACTCAGTGTTTGAAAAGTGATACCTTGGCTAGAGCTGTATGCCTTGCAGGCACAAGGGTTTCACTTAATTGTTGTTAGTTGTAGCTTGGCTTGGACACTTGTGTGTTGTGGAGGTGTGCAGAATGGTCACAACTCTGCACATATTTTCATGGAGTCATGTCCCATCCCTGGAGATGTTCAGGGCCAGATTGAATGGGGCTCTGAGCAAAGTGGTGCAGTGGAAGATGTCCCTGTCCATAGCAGGAAGGTTGGAACTACATGATCTTTAAGGTCCCTTCCAAACCAAACATATCTATGAGTCTGTGATTTTCTGGTGCCAAGAAGAGAGTATATTTATCAGTGCCTTACCCATTCTGTACCTCCTGCTACCTCTCAACATTTATATTTTTAATCACTGCATCTTTTTTGCCTGAATTCCTTTCCCAGAGAGTATCCCAATGAAAAGCTTGAAGTGCTACAATGACTACAACTCACAGGTGACTTGCACATGGATGGAGCATTCAGAGGCTCATAACCTCGTTGGTATGGTTCTTTACCAAAGGGATAATATTAATACGTAAGTACCTGAAATGCACTGAGCTAGATAAAAGTCCAAAGGGAAATTTACCATAACTTGGAATCCTGGGGACAAGCAGGAAAGTTTTTAGAAAGCGCATCCACCTCTCTTTTTGAATTGAGCAAAAGTTTTGCCTGCTCCTGAGGCCTCATCTAGGAAGAGACGAATGAATAGGCTATGCCAGTGGAGTTGTTTTTATCACCTTTACAATTATTTTCCCTAATTTTGTTTGTAGGATCATAGATATGAAATAAGATGGGGCATATAGGCTGCTAAAAATCAGCATTAGGGGAGAAGGAGGTATCAGAACAAGTGTGACTATTGTTTGTAAACTCTAAAGGGAGGAGACATTTCCCCTGTCATTTTGCTCATTTAGGAGCATCGCTGAGAGTGTGGTTTTGATAACTTTTGAGAAATACGTGTAGACTGTATGTTTATGAGATAGAGAAGACCGGTAAATTCCCTATCTGTGCCATCAGCTTTCCTCCCGGAGATACTGGTGTGTTTATGACAGTATCTCTCTGTTACATTTGTTTCCTTTTCAAAAGGGAACCAAATCACCAGACTGGGTGGTTGGTGAGGACAAGAAAGGACAGAAATGGAGGAATAGTTAAGGGAGAGAGGAAGGTAAAGATAGATAGTTGAGAATAAAATTTTTTAGAGTCTGAGGAGACAGGAAGAAAAGGAAGGAGGAAGAACTCTTGATTTTATTGCAAACGAAAGGGAATTAATAGACCTAAAAGCAGATGAAAACAGTGGAAGAACTTTGGAGCAGGACCTTGAAGTTAAATACTTCTGGGAAAAGATGATATAAAGTTCTTTGGACTTTTGGAGGATTTTCTGAGACATTGTTACATGACGAAGTGTGTAGATCATGAAGCGTAACTGAGGTGAGCTAATCAGACAAGCAGGTATTAAACATGGGCAGTCACATAGCTGAAAACGACCAACAATTAAACAGGATCAGCTCAGAGATGAAGAATACTTGACTAAACTCCAAACTGTAAGGTAATGCTGGTGAGTAGTAGAAATAACTTCAGGGATTCACACCCTTTGGGGTGACTCTTTTGCTTAAGGCTACAGACATACTGCAGAGTCCAATCCATACTTCAGCAATATCCCTGGTTTCCTTGCTAATACCCAACCTATGAAAATAGCAATAGTGCTGAATAATGCTTGCTGACATACAGTTGGCTAGAAGACTCCATCCTATCCTGGAAGAGAGTATTTGGCCTTAAATATTCACAACTTAATATTTCTCATCTGAGCTGGAACAAGATAATACACTGGGCATGAAGCCATAAACACAAACAAAATTCCACAGGGTACATAAAGAACCAATGCATCTCTCCAGCAGCTAAGGCTACTGCAACCACACAAAGATTATCCTCTCCTGCCTAGTTTAAAAAATCGTTTCTAATTTTCATGATGCTCCTTTGCCTGGAGAAAGGCCATCTGAAAGGATGATTTACATTGTGGATGAAATCTTTAATGAATACTTAAGATCCCTTGGCAGAACAGAACTACTAAGGATACAAAAATACATTTTGGTTGAGAATCTTTTTCTAAGTGTTTTCCTGGTACTGCAAATTGAAAGTCTTCAGGTAGCTTAGGATCATGAGAAATTTTATGGCCTTTAACTCCAAGTAAAAGGTGTATTTACATGACATTAATTTTCATCATACTATTTCTCACCTAAAAATATGAGATTACATAGAGCTAGGCTAAAAGGTTACAAAAATGAGCTGGTACTGTAACATTCTGCAGCACAACTTTTAAACGCAAATTTAAAGGCAAAATTCTGGTGTTAAAAATGTTTGTCATATTAATTGATGCAAACTAGGACTAATAGGAACAGTGAGAAGAGGATATAAAGGCCTTCATGACTTATAACAAGATGAGATGAAATTGGTTTCAGGTGTTTAATTTTGCACTAACTACAGGTCTTCAGACCAGATCTTTATAGCTCACTTTCTCGGTACACAGGAAGAACAAGGACATGTTTTGCAAACGCCAGATGGAAAATGAGTTGCAGGAAACTCCAGATGTGTATGTGCACTGGGTCTGCCACAGGACTACAGACTATTTTGGAATTGGGGTAGAAGATACTTACGGCTTCAGACCTAAAAAGGTGCTTCAAACAGAACTGGATGTTAATCTTTTCCAAAATGGTAAGGCTTAAATACCAAATTCTTGTTTCCCAATGAATTTTAAGGATTTTTGAAAATGTATTTGCCATTCATCTGGAATCTAATTCCACTTCCATTGTAAAAACTGCCAAAGAGTTCCACATTGAGGGGGTTGGGCAGGGAGAGAGGAAGGCAAGTTTCTGAGAGCAGCTGGACGTGGTATCATCTCAGGAGTTAGTCAAGCAGGAGGTACTTGGTCTGTCAAGGATAAGATACTCTGGAAATGGGGAAGCTTACCTAGATGTTTTCTTCCCCTTTTTGTGTCATTTCCTCATTATCTCCTCTCATGCATTGCACCTTCACCTTCCAGTTCAGCCCCTCCCACCTCAAAACCTCTCAGTCAGCTTAATGACATCAGGACACTTCCTGCTGACCTGGAAAAGAGCTGATGAAAGCCAAGGGTTGGGCAGTGCACTGGACTATGAAGTCGCTTACAAGCGGGAGTTGGAGTCCTGGGAGGTAAGGGCAGAGGAGCTGAGCTGTCCTGATTCAGGCTGCATCATTTTGGGCAGTTGAAAATCTGTGCTAAAAGTTGTGCAAATGAATAGTCTTTCCATTCTCAGAGACTGTGAAGAGATAAAAGTGTTTTTTGGGTCAGGTGGAAGGGTCTCTATTTCTGTTAGCAAGTGACTTGTCCAGTGAAATACCATTTTTCTTGAACTGAATGCTGAACTGAATGCAAAGATCTCTTCTCCACTCAAAGAAACCCCCAACCACTGTACTTGGATTTGAGTTGGAGTTGAATCCCACTTAAACTGAACTGAATCACATTCTAACAAGAGGCTGTGGGTTCATGTAAGGAAAACAGCAAAACATACTTGAAGTTGCTCCCCCTTTGAGACAGATATGTTTTGGGGTTTTTTGTTTTTTTTTTTTTTTATTTTATTTTTAAGTTTTTGGGAGTCCATATCCTTTGCCCTATCATTTCCCTAGATCTGCATATGTTTCTGTTCTGTACCTGGTCAGCCTGATCTTTAGATTTTAAGGGAATTTTCTTGGCCAGATTCCCACAAAATTCTGTGCTGAGCAGTGTTATGAACATGTGTAGCTGGAGCTGAGGACAGACTGGACTTTGCAAGCTGCAGGAGTTTGGTACTTGTTTTGGGAGGAGATTGTGCCTGACAGTGGCCATGCCTCGCCTTCTGGAGTTGTGCTGCAGCACACACTGGAGCCCCTCTTGTGTGGCAGGGAGGAAGCACCATGGACCACCACACTTGTGGGACTGCTGGAGGTGTAGCCTGACAGCCAACTCCTCCTCTCACTCTTTCCCTGTCTTCCCTCCACCTCTTCGCTCCCCAATTTCCTCCATCCCTTCCTCTCCCTCCTCTCCCCCTACAACAGGAAGCTGTCTCGCTCTTGCTGTCCAACACCACACATTGCAGTCTCAGCCATGAGCACCTGGTCCCAGGGAGCAGCTACGTTGCCCGTGTGCGAGCCAGACCAGGGCAGGCCAGCAGTTTCTCTGGGCAGTACAGCCAGTGGAGCATGGAGGTGTCGTGGAAGACCCCTGAAGGTAACATGGGATGGAGTGGGGCTGTGCAGGGTTGGAAACAGAGAAGCCAGGACTTTCCTGTCACTAACCTTGCACTTGTGTTCTCTGAAGGTGGCCTTCAGCCCAGGAACCTTCGCTGCTTCTTCAATGGTGGAGATCGTCTGACATGCAGCTGGGAAGTGAAGAAAGTGATCACAACCTCTGTCCTCTTTGGCTTGTTCTTCAGGGCCACCTCAGCATCAAAGTATGTGCTCTGCCCATGGCAGTGTGTCTGCGCCTCTCCCATGGGGCTTCTGCCTGTCCCATTCCCCTAATTTCCATTCATCTTCTTTCTTCCCCTCAGAGAAGAGGAGTGCTCTCCTGTGCATGAGAAGCCTTTGTCCCACACCTCATATGTGGTCCAGAGCTGTGAGATTCCTGTTAACAATTCCAGCAACCAGAGCCAGTACCATGTGTCTGTCCGAGCCAAGACAGAGGACAAGCTGATTGAAGCCTACAAAAACAGTGAGTTTCGGTGTTGTTTCTTGCTTCTCCTTCTTGTTGCTTGGAGAGATGCCTGTCTGAGCAAGTGGGGCTGAGGACAGTGGTGATGAGGAAAGATGAGTGGGAAATGGAAGAAACAATCACTGATGAAGAAAGGGACTAGATGAGGTCAGCTCTGGGGTGTAGCTGTGGAGTTCCTCGGTGGCACTTGTTACTCCAAGGAAGGTGACAGTGATGGAAACTGCTGTGCAGAAATCCAGGTTGTGACCTGGAACTTCTCAGTGAGCATTTGCCACCCTGCTGATTTCTCTGTGATTCACATTCATGAGTGTCCCAGGTGACAGGGGGCTGTGGTGAGAGGCGTTTGTGGCAAGTAGGAGAGTGTCACTATCTGATTTCTCAAGAGGCCAGTGAGTTCTTGTGGGTTTGTGCAATGGCCCCTGGAACACTGGATGAGGTAGGAATCCTTTGCCCAGTGAGTTGCACCAGGTAGGCCATCTCTGCCCACATGAATCTGAAGACATTTTGGTGAGTTTTCAAACTCTAAAACTAGGGCAGCTCCTGCAGTGGGTGAAAGTATCAGGAGGTAGCTCCAAGAGAGCTGAAACTTTCTCAAAATGTGGTGGACAAGTACAGGTACTTCAACTATTGCTTTGCTGCTTTTCTGTACACAGGGATGCTGTCAGCATTCACAGGCATAGGTTTTCTGTTATTTGGTGGTCTACTGTTGTATTTGACTAGAAAATGAAGATGAAGAGAGTTAAGAGGTGTTAAAAAGCTGAGTCATTATACATTGCACAAAACAACCTTGTTTTCAGTCCATGGAAATGATTCACAACGTGGAAAGCGAGCACTGGACTTCTAGGTTGGTAAGTGCTCTGAGACATTCATTGTGTTCCAGTTCAGGTGCTGCCGCCTGCAAATGTGACAGTAACAGCAACAGACAACCAAGAGTATGAACTAAGGTGGATCAAACACCATTTGAATTACAGCTTCATAGCACAGAGATACCAAGTCAAGTACTGGGAAAACAACCGATATGAACAGGTAACTTACAAAGTGCAAGAGTCACGGATATTTCTTTGCTGGTCAAATGGAAAGACAGTTCTTCTCACCTCTGTCATTTGTGCTCCTCTTCTCTCCTCAGACTCTCCAGGAGTTAAATATCAGCAATGATGAACCTCCCTTCATCTTCACCCTGCAGATGCTGGCAGCATCTACAGAATATAGGGGGAAAATGCGTGCAAGGGTGAATAAGCCTCCAGTATATGAGGGACCGTGGAGTGAATGGAGTGAGGAGTTCACCTGGAAGACTGAGAATGGTACTTTTCATGCAGCTGTTTCTGTTAGGTTTTGGTGGACTGTTAATGGCTGGAATGGCTCTTTAGTATAACACATTCCCTCAGCTGGGGTTGGAGTGAGCTGCAGCCGTGGCCTAGCTGAAGTCACTTACCAAGGCAGCTGCCTTGCCTGAATCCTTGCAGTACATCAGCAATGCTAGGGAAGGAAATGAATTACCTTTTCAGCTTCTCTCTTACTTGCCTTCATAAGGTGAGTACAACTAACCATATAGCTTTCCACGTGGAGAATGAATCAAAGATATCCTGCCCAAAAGATTATCATTATTTTCTGATTCCAGTAGTCCATTCTGCTGCCAGTGACTAAAGAGCCTGATACTTTAGGAAGATAGAACATAAGCCATCAGCCTTTTATATTTGCAGAGTGACTATAAGGTTGTGTACAATGGAGTCTGCTGGAAATAAAATCTTTACATGATTTTGCTGTTTATGGACTCAGAAGAAGAATGTCTGCCACCATACAATATTTTGCCCAAAGTAATATGATCTTGCATGATTTGTCCTGAGGAAGGTTGTAGTGGTTATATTGTGGGCAAATTTTGATGTGTGTATTCAGGAAGAAATTAGTGTGCTGTTGTGGCTGTTAGCAGGGGGAGCTCTTAGAAAATTTCTGAGACTCCATTTCCTCAGAACTACAGAGTCAGGCACACTTAAGATGTCTGAAGTCATGCCTGTTGTTCATTGTGAGGTAAGGTTCATAACCAGTTTTTTATTAGCTTAAAATGTCTAATTCTGATGTCAGTAAAAGCTAAGAAGCGAATGAGTAAAGGAAACAATGAGCTCCTTTTGTCAGGATGCTGTTCAGGTCACATTTGGCTGTCCCGCTTTGGAGGATATTCCAACAGTTTGAAGGCCCTGTGATCCTGCCCCTTGACATATCAAATTCCCTAGATAGTGGGCAGAGTGAAAAGCCTGTTGAAGGAAATAGTCACTCTGCATGTGGATACCTTTTTCTCTTTTCTTTGTTTCAGTTCTGGCACCTGTGATTCTCCCTGTGACGCTCCCAGCTCTCATCATCGCCCTGCTGATAGCTGCTTATTGCAGCTATAAGTATTTCCTCAGGTAGGCTTGCATTGCAACATGGAGACTTAGCAGCTCGTGTGGGTGGCACAAAGTCTGAGGCACTTCTTGTCCCCCAGGAGAGAGGTCTGTGTGGAGATGGGGCTCGGTGGGCAGCCTTGTGCATGGCCGTGCAAGGGAGAGAGTTTTGGGTGATGCTGTGCCAGTGCCTCCCTCGGTTGTGCCTCGCTGTGCTGAGCAGGTGTATGGGGTGCAGCCTTTTCTGGTAGCAGCCACGTTGAGAAGCAAATCTTGAAAACTGTTCTTGCTGCAGGAAGAAGAAAATGTGGGAGGAAAAGATTCCGAATCCCAGCAAGAGTCTCCTGATCCAGAGCTACCTGAGGGTAAGAGGGAACTGTATCTTGAAGGATTCATTATTTCTCTTTCTTTTTCTGGACTTCCAATAATCTTAAGAGCTCTTCTTGTTTTCTACTCCACAAAGAACAGATATCTTCATTTATCTATTACTTATTTTAGGGGAAGTTCTGGTCCTACTCAACATAACAGCGCTCTTATATTCAAAAGACCTCTTTGCGCTGTGCTTGTCAGCACAACTGTGATTTAAAATCAACGTAGAAAAATTTTCATTATTTTAAAATTTCCTGCTCCTGTGCTTTTAAAAGGGGGCTCTTAAATCCTGCCCGGCACTTATGGACTCACCAACTCTCAAAAGCAGGTTCCTAGGAGACACTGCCAAGTAGCTCTCTGAACAGTTTGAAGTTTGCTCTCTTGAAGTCCAGAGTAGCAACTTTACTGTTCCTTTTTCTTTTTTCCCATTACTCTGAAAATTTTAAACTCAATCATTTCATGATCACTGTGGCCAAGACAACCACCTACTATCAAATCCCTTAAGTCCTCTATTCACAAATAACAAGATTAGGAGGGCATCTTTCCAAGTTGGCTCACTGAGCACGTGTAGTTAGGTCAGTGGTAAGGCAATATGGATTTGAAGAAACCATCTTCTGGAGAGGAGAACATACCTTTGAGCTGTATTAGTAGAGTTGCATCCCTGTTACCAGGTGTTATAGGCTCTCCTATTTGTTTTCTTTGTCCACAAGGAATGCACAATTCCTGATTCTACTGCCAGTGAGATACTGCTCTTTGGTCATATCTGCTTTTTCATTTTCAGAAAGGAAATTTGGGAAGTTGGCCAACAAGCAACCAACTGGACTTCAACAAATACAACCTTTCAGAGAAGATGGAGCAGGCTAGCTTCCTTCAAGTTGTGGACAGGTGAGTGAACAGCACATGATACTGGCACTGTGGATGGTCTCTAAGACCTCACTGCATCATGGCAGAATATAATCAAATGTTCTGTCACTGAAAATCCTATGCAAGTTGCTTTTGAGGAGGAGATTCAATTTTTTACTAGAGGGCAAGAAATTTTTTTCTAAGCCTATGCGTAGCTATGTGTGCTTTTGACTAAGATTGGTTTATGTTTTGTGTTTAAAACAACAATCCCTCTCACGAGCAACTTTTAACTTTTCCACATTCAGGCAGGCAAAGACTTTGGCAGAGTGCCCTGAAGGGCAGACTAGGAAGACAGATGTTTTCCCTGTTACACCGGACCTACAGAACTCATACCATGCTTTAAATGAGTCAGAGCACATCCCAGTTGCCTGCTCAAGTCAGAGTGCCTGTCATTCCTTTCCCATTTCAAGGAGAAACAGTGCTGATGCAGGTATTGCTTCCCACACAGCAATCCCTTGCTTTGCTTTCAATGGTCCATACTTGTACAGCCCAGTGGTGTCCTCTCACTCTGATATACATCAGACCCTGGAAATGGACCCAGTGGGACTCAGTAAGAAATCAGTTTCCCTTCAGTATGTGATTCTCCCAAGGGAAGACTCTCCCCAGGCCCCACAGAGGCAAGAACAGCCAGGAGCAGCTCCTCCAAAGGACATGCTCCCAGATCAGAAGAAAATGATGCAGTACCTCAATGACAAGGAAGAAGTCTCACCAGCCTATGGGGAAGGCACCAACAAGGGAACAGAAGAGCAGAACTCTCCAAAGGGTCTCAGCTGTGCCACATCTCCTCAGCTGTGCCCCTTGGAGTACATTGCCACAGACAGCCCATTGCTGCCATCAGTCAGCACCTCCACCCATCCTCCACTTGTCACATCTGAGGAATCACCCTGTGGCTCACAGGAGCCCCAGCATCCCAGTGACGACTCTTGCCAGGAGTCTTCTCCAGGGAAAACTGGTGTCATGATCCCAGCTTCAGGCCAAGCACCAACCTCATCTCCTGAATTGCACCCGGATACATTTGGCGACTACCTTACTGTGCCAGGAGGTCTCCATGAACACTCAAAACCCAAAAAGATTTCTCTGCCTGTCTCACAGAAAGAAAATGGTGTTCCTAGAAAGCAGCCTTTGTCAGAAGGTAACTTGGTGGTGTTAAACCCTGACAGCACTGAGCCAGTTTTCCTTTGCCAGGTTGGTGACTATTGCTTCCACAGCCTAAAATCCATTGTGAAGATGGATAATAGTCAGGAAAACCACCAAGTCAAGAAACTTTCTGAAGGTGAGACAACACTTGGGCAGCCTGTATGTGATGATGAATCTGTCATGGGCAAGGAAAAGGATGTATGGAACAGGGACAAAATACAGGCCATTCAGCTATTCAAAAACATGAAATCAGATGATTACTTTTCCTGGCAGCAATCTTTGAGGATCAAAGAAATCTGTTAAATGGATAAATATTAATGAATACCAAAAAGACTTGTAACTGAAAGAGGTTGCAACTATCTGGTGAAAATGAACCCTCAAAACTAGGAACAAATAAACACCAGTTCCATTTTCAAGCTTCCAGTCCAACGTGTTAAAAAACTTGAAGTAGCTGAATATTATTCTCTGGTCTTCTCAAATTTGGCATGAAAGACAACACAAATATTGCCCTTTAGTGTTTTTCAAACTTCTTGGCTTATCCATGATGGACAGTTTATCCTCCTCATGATCCTGTAATACATCACAATCATCTTGCAATTATATCAGATTGCCTGGCAAAACTCGTGGCAGGAAATGCAGACTTAACAGCTTGAAAGGCTATGAGAAGAAGACAAGCTCGGAAACCTTGGATAGAAAAGTTCTATCCTTAAAAGCAATTTTGTTTAATTTCTGTGCACTTGTAAAATAGCTCTAAAGGTCACCAAGGAACTTCTATATCTCTGCCTTTCCATGATGGCATGAAATAGGTATTGTTTAAGGTGAAAAAAATCCTAGACAGTTATAGAAGCATAAATAAAAAATAAGAAAAAAAGTTGTTGAAAACCAGGAAAACTTTCCAAATGTTATTGGGCAGTATATGATGGTGGATTCAAAGGATAAGAAGGAAACATTACTGGGATACAATAAAGCAAGTTGTAGAGAAACATTAGGAAGAAGAAATGTTACTGAAAGAAAACCCAGGGGCTCCTAAGGTTCAGTGAGAGGGATGGGGCAGATAACAGAAAATGGCAGGTAAGAGATGCTGGGAAGGTGCACAAGCCTGGAACTCCTGGAGTTCTTCTATTTCTAAGTGTTGAAGTACTATATGATTTTCTTTCAGGTTTATTGACTGTTTATACATTATATACTTTATCCTATCGAGTAATTGATTCTTAGTTTTGTTTTTTTTTCCTTAAATAATGAGGGTTGAGAAAGAGGAGACCTTTTTTCTCAGTTTTGCTGTATGGAAAGTGGTGCAAGGTAAAAGCACTTGTTCAGAGTTGCTACTCTGTTATCAGTGAAAAGGCTTTGGTTTCAGACCTGAAGGTGGACTTGACTTCCAAAAACCCATATTTTTTTCAAATATAAAATCTGTATTAATAAATATATTATTTTTTCCTGTAAGTATTTAATTTCATATGTTAAAAATATTGTGTTTGCAATAAAATTACTGTTAGCTCATTTACTCAGGTCTCAAAAATTCTATGGATTCAGCTATGCCATATGTGAGGTAGGACAATTTCTCCTGACTTTGCTGTATTACTTGACTGAGAAAATGAGGTCTGTGTTTGTGCCACCCGATTCCTCCTGCTGGGTTAATGGGACAGTGCTGATTCAGAAATTAGAGTGAAATCATTTGGGCTTTTGAGAATTTAATCCTTGTAAATACCATTTTAAATCTGAAAGTTGTGCAAATTGAACTTGGTGCTCTTCTCAGCAGAAGGCAGGCAGTTGCAGCCTCTGATAGAGAATAGTGATGAGCACTTTGAGAGATTTGCAATTTAGACCTTTTGCAATCAATGGATTTTTTTGTTAATCTCTTCTTTGGCCTTTTATAAGTGGCACAATTAATTTCTTCCAGGATGTATAATTGTACTCTATCAAGGCATATCCTAAAAGGAGATGCTCAAATTCATATGCAAATCTTGTATCTGAATGAATATCTTAGATATGCATCAGTTTGCTGGGCCTTGAATTGCTAAGGTTTAATAATCAAGAAGAATAATGAGTGGGATAAGTTTTGTTCAACTCGGTGGCTTTTGGATAAAGCCCATTTGCACTGTGATCAGTACTCTGACAGCTCTCTGTTCCTTCTGTTCCTTCTGGTCCTCTGCACTTCACTGGGCATTTGCAGAGGCTGATTTTGGAGACAGGAGTTACAGATAAAAGCACATTTTTCCCACAGAGACGATAATATCATCTGAAGGAGCCTGTAATTTGCAGAGTAACATGCCATTGTCAGCATAGGGGAGCTGCACAGTGGTTTGCTTGCAAACTATAACAATTCATTTAGAGCAGAATGAATTTCTGCTCTAGGGACTCTTTCTTCAATAGTCACATAAGTATCCTTAAATAAAATATGTAATGAACATTGGAAACAGAGCTCATAATCTATGGCTCTTCTCTGCCAGAGGAATCCATTTCTTATTGGAATCAAAACTTCTATAAACTTCACCTGTTGTTGATCCTATGAATTTTCCATTCTCTTCTGAATGAGTCTAAATGCAGTGAGGGTGGTAAAAAGCATTTTACAATCCTATAGCCTGGTGATTCAAAACTTAGAAGTAGTCATGAGTCCCAGGTCTTCAACTTCCTGATCATTAGCCACAAAGTTACTGTGCAAAGGCAAGTTGCTGCTCCCTTTCCCAGTGCCAGGTACTGATATGCACGAGAGGTATCACCATTCTGATGATTCAGGAGCCAATTATGATATGCTTCTCTCTGTAGGGCTTCTCACTAAATAGTTCCAGTCCCTCAGCCTGTGTATCTGCATGATGAGTCACCAGTGTTTCCTATATAGTAAAAAAAACGAGCTTTGAGGTGATTGCAACCTTTTCCTGCATACTCAAACACAAAAGATTGTGCTCATGTTTTAACAGCAGGCATTTTTCCTTGCTCTGAAGTAATCACTTTATTATTCCCTTATCATAATCTTCATCAAACAGAAACATATCACTTGAATTTGCATGAGACTAGGGTGGGAAGTTTGTGACCTCAGTAGTTCTAATTAAGGTCAATGCTGAACTGGTCCGTTGCTGTATTTCTGTAGGCTTGGGGGGCTGTCTCTTCTGTAAGGAAGGAAAATGGGGCTGAATGGTTTGCTAGAAAAAGAAATCTGTGGTGGGAAGCCCTCCAAGACCTCAAGGAACAATAGCTGGAGAATTTCAGAGAATCCTGAACCTCTGCTGGGTAATGCAAAACAAAACAACCCATCCTGCAGACCCTGCCTAGTTTCTTGTTCACAAGCACATTGTACAGACAATTTTATTCCCATAGAACTCCACTCTGTCTCTTCTTCTCACTCCCTACATGCTCTCACTATGGAGATGAAACTTCCATGAAAAGAAACTCCACATGTCACATTCTGTACATGGGGAATAACTAACACCATGACTTAATGCCTCTTTTTGCCCTTTAGAAGTCCTTTCAAGTGTATGCCAGGATTCCATATGTTCCAACCCTGACCCTAGCAGCTCCTCATACCACACCATGGATGTTTCACCACAAGGTTCAGTGGGTGAACCCAAACTCCTCTACAAATTTGTACAACATGAACCAGATTTAGGTCAAAACCTTTGTAGGTTAGTTGTGTGCTTTCCAGCTCGTTGGTAGGGAACCAATCAGTCCTTATTCTTGAAGGATGATTTATTTGTCTAGAGAAGTAGTTGTAAAGCTATCTGAAACAATTGGACAGCTTTTCCTATTCTCTTTTTAAAAAATTTCCAGCTCCTTACTTGCAGTGTGCACATACATTGCAAAGGTTTAGGATGAGTACTTTTTAATCTTCTAAGCTGTTCGTGCTTCTGCAGCACTCAAAGTTACATAAGATATTGACACACATTTTTGAGTTTATTTAATTCACTGCAGATTAAACCCTTGAATTCCATGACTTCTCTCTTTGTTTTCTTTTCATCTTGAATTTGGGGATTTTAATCAGAATAATTTTGGCAAGTTTCAGTGTTTTCAGTGCACCTCTTTTCATCTCAGTATATGTGGAGTAACCCTAACCCTAGGCCGAGCAGTGAGAGCAGCCTTGGGCTGAGGCTGGTGCCACGTTGTTTCAGTCCTGTGCTCCCCTTTTCTTGGTGTGGTGTTCCAAAATCAGGGGAAAAAAAGGGAACAAACACTCTGGAAGAGAGATATGAGTGAATAAATCATAATTGGAAAAAAAAAAGAGGGAATCTGGAAATGGAGTGACTACAGCCAGCTATGCAGAGATGAAAAAGGGTGCAGTGAAAAAGACTAAAACTTGCCAAAATTATTCCCATTGAAATCCCCAAATCAGGGAGGAAAGCTAAACAAAGAGACAGGAGAAGAAATTGAAGAAATTAAATGCTTAAATGAAAAAGAGGCAATTCTGAAACAAAGTGAAAAATCATAAAAGCAAATGGAATGACATGAAGTGCAGGGAAATGGACTGAAGGTTGCCTAATTGATTCTCATTGGAATTGCAAGGTTTCATTCCTGTAGTGACAGGACAATTGGCAACAGTTTTAAACTGAAATAGGGTAGATTTGGATTGGACATAAGGAAGATACTTTTACAATAAGGCTAGCAAGACAAAGAAACTGACACCTCAGAGAAGTTGTGGATGCTTATTCATTAGAAGGTTCAAGGCCAGGTTGGATGGGGCTTTCAGCAACCTGGCCTATTGGAAGATGTCCTTGCCCATGACAGGTGGTTTGGATCCTTCCAACCCAAACCATTCTGCGAATCTCTGGTTCCATGATTCTAATCTCATACCCCATTTATACCTAATAGCTTAGTGTTTTCTCCATCATCATTAGGTTGGAGTACCCAGAAAAAATGTTGCCTTTCTCAGTCACACAGATCTCTTAGGTAAGAGATCTCTCACCCCTTGGTCTGTCAGATAATTAATAACCATATTGAAAATTATAATTTTCCTGGGAGAAATCACTTAAATCCTTTTTCTGATATGAAAACTAACCATTAATTTTTCTTATTTATTTTCCATCTTTAAATTACTTCAATCTACATGACATTCTTCCTTTTATCTTTTAGTTTTTGGAGATGCATTTTTGAGGAGCTCTTTACACATCTAGGTATGAGGCATTAATTAATTAATGTTTACTTCTGGGGTTCTTCGAAGAACTCCACCAGTTTCATGAGGCATGAACAACTCTCTTTTATAGAGAGATGCTAACACTTCTCCAGAACATTTTTCTCTACTACTTCTATTTTTCCTTATAGTTTGTATCATCCTGTACAAAAACCAGCCTGATTGGTCAGTAGTTCCTTGGACCTAGTTCTTCTGAGTACTCCTTAAAGCTTTCATTTGGTATTTCTTTTTCTCTGATGCTGAGGCCTGCTAAAGCCTTTGATTATTTACCTTTAAATTCTTTTGCAGATTTATATGATAAGAAAGCAATTGAGGTAATAATATAGGTTATGCAAGGCTTGTAAAGAAAGTAAATCTATTTTATTAAACAGTAACGTTTAGTTGGAAAAGATCATTCTAAGTTATCGTTTTTCTCTACATGTCTTTCCTCATTTACTTTTCCAGAACATTAAGGCCACAATAACTCTACCTTTTTAGCATGGGTAGACTTACAAAAGGACTAGGTTCACTTTTTAAATTTGTATATGATTCTTTAAAGAGCTCCTTTGTCCACTGAAAACATATCATCCTTTAACAGCTTCTTAGCCTTATTTTTGCCAGTTTTTCCTTAAAACATTATTGTGCCTTTCACTGTTTCAACTTGTACTACGTCCTGTATATTTTTCAGGACTAAATCTGTTTGTTTTCTTGTGAGTGCTTCCATAAATAACTCCAAGAAGCAATCATTTACAGTGGCTAAAAAATAGACTCTGTGGCTAGATTCATACTAGCAAATAAAGTAAAATAAAACAAAGCATTTGTCTTTATTTGATTGCATAGTTTTATATGCTCTGCTTATCCAGTTTATTGTTTTTCTCTATGTTTTTCTTACCTTCAATCCTCTCCTTTTCTAAGTCATAGGCTTTCTGTGATTTCAGACCACACAAATAGATCAATCCAAACAATTTATTTTCCACATCTGGCATCATTGCCTTGGTTTTCATTTTAAAATTGCTTCATAGTGTCTTTAATCTTAAATGTCAGCAGCACTGATTCTGTTTTGATTAGGTGGAATCCATCTTATATAAACTTAATCTGCTTCAAAATGCTACCAGATACTAATAAATATAATCCCCTTTTCCCCACAGAGTTTAATCAATCATGCAGTGAGATTCTTATCTTACAGAGTGTATAAAAGCAGGACCATTGAGGAATGCTACTATGTAGGCCTACTTTTTTCAGCCTCCTGGTTTAAACTTTGCTTTCAGAACCTCTCACCTGCTGTTTCTTTGTTGTTGGGCCACAACCATCAGGTTTTTCTTGTCACATACCAATAGAAGGTCTAGATACCTTGTGATCTTTTCAACTGCATATGTCTTTTCTACTAAAACATTTGTCCATTTTTGTATTTACCTGGTCATGAGAAACGAAGGGGATGTTTTCCTTTATTTCGCTCCTGAAGGGAGCCCATCCTGCTAAAGAAGACACCTTTCAGCCTTTGCTGCACATGGTACCTGCTGAATAACTCCTGGTGCAGTGTTGGTGGTGTCCATGTAACTCGAGATTTCCCTTTGGGAGGTGTCCTCCTCCTGGGGGCAGAGACCAGATCCAGCAGGTAGTCCCTGGCTACTGTGACATCAGTCTGTGACATCACATTCCTGACAAGGCTTCCACTGTGTCCAAGAGAGGCTGTGGATGGCCTGCACAGATATGCCAATACCCACACAGTGTCTAAACAATGATTTGCCTTCATCTTCATGTCCCGTCTTGGAGCTAAAAGGTTGGACTTGTCTACCTATTCAGTCAGGTTTTGTCCCACTTTGGGATTGAAGTTTCTAACTGCTCTACAGATGGCCTTTTGGTGTCTTGTCAGCTCATGATTCAGTGTTTCCTGAAAGGATTTATTAAAGTATGTCTGGTCAAAGAGCCCATCCCAGTAGCCCTGAAGAGATTACCAATGAATTTACGGCAATCTGCTCACTGCTTTTCATATACACCCATGAAAGTTGCTTTCACTAAGGCTCAGCAAATAGAGAAGGAGAAATTCTGGGATTTAGACTGATCTCACCTGCTTGCTCTTTGTATCAGAAGAGTTTTCTCGAACCTCTACCTTAAGCTGCTGCTAAAGGCTCTAACTGGATTTCACTTCAAATAGGGAATTAATGCACCAGTTAACTCCCTTCCTGTGACCTTTAAGAGGAAAGGCACCACTTCACAGCCTGGCTCTGCAGAGGGAATCGCCTTTCAACCTTCCCAAGCCAGAGCTCCTCAGGCCTTTTTAGCCTGGGTATGTCCTGACAGTCAGGCTGCTGTTCCAGTGCAAACTAACTGGTAACTGGTGCTGCCAGACTCTGCCATGGGAGCAGCGTGGTGAATTTGCTGTCACTCATCCTGTCACATTCCAGCCAAGCACAAGTTGCCACAGCTTTGCTGAACAGAGATGCCTCAGTCCCACCCTAGGGAAGTTTAATCTCATGTTCACCAAGCATTGCTCTGTTGCAGAAACACTCCATCTGATAGGCAGATCCTTGGTGTCTAGGGATGCCCGAACCTAATTGGAGTAAATTAAGTGAGAGGAGTAACAAAGTATTGCTTGGAATCACACACAGTGTGACTGTGTTCAACAAGCATGAAAAAAAGAAAAGGCAATTATTTATGAATGACTGAAGTTTCAAGAGACATAGTGCATGGGTATTCACTACTAGTCCTCAACTTTCTCCACTGAAGTCTCTTCTTCTAAGTGGGAAAATTCTTCTGCCTGTTAAGAAGAAACAAAAAGGATAAAAGGGTAAGTTTACACATCTTTTTTTAGTTTCCCTTCTTCTTCCACTCCTTGGCTTACTCTTTTTTAATTTTAGCTTTTAAAATTTTTTATTTCTGATGCACTTTCAGCTGTCACTGATTCCTAAGAAACTGTGTACACTGTGGCAGATGTAATCCAACCTTGCCTGAGCTCTAGTACTTTCAATGGCTAAAGGTACATACTGTCCAAACCTGCAACTCTCTTCATAGAAGCTACAGTCCAGGTTAGAGAAAACAGGAAGAGATTTCATCACCTCTCACTTCTTTAGATGTCACCAGCCCCTTCCTTTTCCGCCCCAAGATTAAGAAGATAAATATATGTTAAATTACACTGTCTCTATTTGAGCGTATTTGCCTCACTTCTATTGATACAGAGTGGTATTATCACTTAAATTAAAATATGTAATCAGAGTGTGGCTTGAATTTTAATCTCTCAGTTGTGTGGGTTTAGTTAAAGCAGAATCCATATTTAGTAGTGCTACTATGAAGTACTCAATAGTGCCATTGCATACTCAGTAGTGCTACTATTTGACTGGAGACAGTTTTATACACATGAGACTTAGCAACAACAATATGCCTTTAAGACAGCATTCACTATGTAAACCAATATTTTATTTAAACATTGTTTAAATTTATGGAAAGTAATTTTCCTTTCAGAAAGCATTCCACACCAGATAATTGATGATTTAAAGGACAGGTTCTGAGTGCAGATTAACAGAAAACGGAACAAGCAGCAAAGTTCAGCCTCTGTTAAAAGATCGTTACATCTTACTGGCAGAAAAATATCACAGTTCTGGGAAATTGGTTAAGCAAAATGTAACAGTGAAAATACTTACTTCCCTATTCTTAATTTTATGACATCTGATCAGGAACCTAGTCACTGGACTTGTGCTAAAGTCAAGATTTAGTTAGTAACAGAGCTGGCAGAGCAGAGGCACAGCACCTGTGTGAGCGAGAAACAGCCATGACTCATAAGTGTTGGAGCCTCTGGGGTGCTCAATAAAAGGTATTGAAACAAAAGGTGATGAAAATGTTTGTGGTTTCATTTCCAGATGGCAAGTAACTACCACTCAGTGCCTCTTGGTGGGATGGGAAAAAGAATGGGAAAGGGAAGAGCAAAAGTGAGAAAACTTGTGGGTTGAAGTAAAAACATTTTAACAGGGAAAGCAAAACTTGCTCATAGGAGCAAAACAAAACAGGGAATGCATTCACCACTTCCCAGGAAGGCAGGGCTCCATCCATGAAATTTTATGGTGACTTGAGAAGACAAATACCATGGCTCTAAATATTCCCCTTCCTTTTTCTCTCAGCTTTATATGCTGAGCATGATGCCATGTGGTATGGAATATCCCTTGGGTCACTTGGGTCAGTTGCACGTCCTGGCTGCGTCCCCTCCCAGCTTTCTGTGCACCCCCAACCTCCTTCTCACTGGTAGGGTGAAGCAGAAAAGGTCTTGACTCTGTGTAAGCACTGCTCAGCAGTGCCTAAAACATCCCTGAATTATCAACACTGTTTCCAGCACAAATCCAAAGCACAGCCCCATAACAGCTACTGTGCAGAAAATTAACTCTATCCAAGCCAAAACCAGCACATCATTGCACACTGATCTTTCCAGAAATAAGCACACCCTGGGAAGATTATAATCCCTTGCCTGACATGTGATTTACAGTACTGAATGCCATGGACTCTGGCGTCTCAAGCAGTAACTCTACAATGGCCGAAACAACATGGTCTTGGCAGCATGTTTCACTTTTTGGACCTGACAGTGATTTGGCTCAGGTACAGGTGTTTCTTGCAAGGTTAGGCTGTCCTTGGGCTGCTAGGAAAAGAAAAAATATTCACTGCCATCTTTTGGCTGCAGTTTCTAAAAAACAGAGCACTCAACCAAGCTGATCCTTGTATTTCTCATGACAGCAGAGACAACTTCAGCTCCTGTTCTTGGAGTCTGAATTCTCAGGGAAGGGCAAATTCATTTTCCCTGGTTAACAGTGACCTTTCCTCAACACAGACTCAGCTCCCTCTCGCAGAGAGGTTTTTGACAAAAGAAAAATGAAAAGCATGTTCTCTGCAAATTCACCTATGAGGTGTGTTTGTTTACTGATAGAGGGACACGAGCTGTTCAGCTGCTAGGTTTTTGAAATACTTTTCTTTGCCAGGAAGCATTCTCCTTTCGGTGACTTTGTAGCTAAACAGAGTGGGTGTCTCTCACTTTTTCATATGACTTCCTAGAGGCAGAACTCTTGCTAAGGCAAGTGGGCTTATTTGGTGGGCATGGCAATGTATTCACCAAATGAAAACAACCCACAAAGGCAAAGTTGAATGTCTTGCTTAATAAGGCATCTATTTTTTTGCCTTAAACAATAAATCACTCACTCATGTCTTGCCCTTACTGACTTTTTACTGAGATCTCTCTTGTCTGCTAAAAGAGAAGTGGATTGCTAAGAGCATTTGTTTGGCTTTTAGAAAATCTGTAATTATGTTCTTAGAAGTTGTTTTTTTAAATGTCTGCCATATTCTTTCTGTTGTTAAGGGGTACAAAAGTCAACGCTACACTGTTTAGGTCCTGAGGGTCCTCTCATGCAGCTTGGACCTTTGCTTATTGCAAAACTATGCAGAAAATTACCAGGACTCAAAATTATGCTTATGCTAGGACACTGATACTGATGTGAGTGCTCAGCTAGATAAATTCCCATTCAGCATTACCCAGTTGGTGTTGTTACTCTCATTTCCTCCAACAACAGGCTTCTCACTGGGGAGATCTACTCTGTTGGGCTTTCTGTGTTATACTAACACTTGCTTGACCAGCCTTCCATCTGTGTTGGGGTTTCATGGAGCATCAGGCCTCTGAAATTCAGGAAGAGAAACAAAGGTACCATCACAAGCTTAGATGGTAGTTCACTGTGTCAGAATGGTTGTGATTCCTTTGGAGGGTGGGAAAGGGAAAGATGTGTTTGCAGTTTTAGCCAGTGTTATGAGGCCCTTTTGATTCAAAGGCATGAAGTTTAATGAGGCTTAAAAACATCAAGCTTAACCCTTTAGACCTATCATTTGAATTAGAATATTTATTGAAAATTAATTTTACCTGTTAGAAAACAATTCCAACTTTTCTGCACAGGTTGTAGACCAGTCTTACTTTTCTTGCACAACCATTTTGATTCACAAACAAGCAGAGTCAAAGAGCTGAGACTTTTTCAGTTCTAAGACTCATGATAAAACTCTGGTAAAAGGCAGAGAGTCCAGCCTATTCTAAGAGCAGCAAGTGATGTTGAAGACTTCTTGCCACTTTCCCATGAAGGGCCAATTTTGACTAAAGTGAAATAAACGCCGATTAATACCATAGATATTCCCAGCAGTTCTCATCATCCAGCACCTCACTTCTCTGTCTCTGCTTTCTCCAGCCCAGTAACTTGTGTTCATTTTACCATTTCCCACTGTGTTCTTCAGCCTGATCCATTTTCTATTCAGAAAGCCTCTCAGTGATGACTCTACAGTGACTACAATTTGGCCCTACAATGACTATATCTCTTACAGCCTGCACATGGGTGGAGTGTTCTGAGGCTCATCAAATCATGAATGTGACTCCAAGCTTTAACAACTGCTGTAAAATCCAAGTTCCTGGTTGGTGTCCTGTGAAGGATGTGAAGAGGCTTGGTTGATGAACCTAAGAGATGGAGCTGAGCAAAAAGACATGGACTGGTCTTTCAGCTAGCATAGTATCCAGCTTGCAGACACCAGTGTTATGTCCAGACTAGGGAGGAAGGTTCTGTACAGGATGAGGAAGAACAGGAAGCAGAGCATGCTAATCCATCTGGTTTCATAAGCTTTTCAATCACTGTCCCCTGCTTTGGATGTGAGAGCACACAGACACATTATAGCAGGACTTGGGAATAATTGCACTTGAGTGAAGAATAATGTGTTACACTAGAGGCAGAGGTGATAATAACTAATCAGTTTGGCCAAAAAGGCTGGTCCTTCCTTATGACAGCAAGAGGATAGCTATGTTGAAATTATTTCTGCAAAACAAAAACTGTGAGAAAAAAAGTTGTATGTGTTTGTTTGACTTGTGTTTCCTCTCAGATATACTAGATATGTCTTGCACTATCTTGTTGCTACTTCTGCCTCCTTTCAGGAAGAAAACAGAACAGTCAGACTGGAAAGTACGAGAGAGAGGAAGGAACAGAGAATAAAGAACAGATAGGGTAAAGACAAAAAGTATAATAGTGGATGCTGGAGATGGAGGGATAAACAACAAAGAGATTGGAGGCAGGGAAGAAAACACATGAAATGAGAATAGAAAGACAGTACTTCGGCTTTAATTTTGAGAAAGAGCTGTAGGATTCATTCATGAATTGACTTGACAGCTGTGAAGCCAATAGAGAGAGTGGCTCATACAATCTCTAGAGTACTAAATCACATTCTAAAAGTTAGCAATTTGATGTGGGTTGAAGTCTCAAACCACAGAAGTGTTCCTGTGGCAGAAAGGACTTCACAGTCTGCATGGAAATAATTTTCTGTTTGCAGGAGCTCTGCAGTCTCACAGTCCTTACAAAATCTCTATCCTAACTGCTGATTGCATTTCTCTGGTGCCCCATCTTTGGATTCTCTAGTGTAAGCAAGCATAACAGATGTTGTACACATGTAAAATGCCAAGCCTGCTGCTATGAAGTCAAAAGCTTTGCTTGCTGAGAAGGTGAGCTGGGAGCTGAGGGTGACAGCAAAGCATTGCTCAATGGCAACAGTGCAATTCCACAGTAACAAGAAATGCAGAACAGCGAGAGTGACCAGAAACAGCCATCAATCCAGACCCCTTAGGAAGTCCCTATCCAGTAGCCAGATGTAAGGACAAGCTAGGAAGTCAATCCCAAGGATCGCAATCAGCAATGGGCATCACTGGGCACAGATATGGCTCTGCCATAGCTCAGGTAAGGGCCTGAATTTACAAGCACCTTCTGAGTGAAGGTGGGGAGGCCATCAGCCAGAATGATTCCAGTTTTGACAGCCTTGAGCATGGGCAGCCAAACCCCTTTTGTGTAAGGCACAAAAAGGTTATGCTCAGGGCCCAGACACCCACCAACCTGAAATAGTTATTGTGACTGCATCTTCCTTTGAGGAAAGAAAGAGAGTAAAGCAGAAGTGTTTGATACTAGAGAATTTATTTGTGTCACTTAATGAATTATAGGAGTATGCCAGCATAATGTAATATTGATTTAGAAACAGAATAAAACATATGCGGGGAAGATTTCAGAAACCACATATAAGGCTGTGCAGCAGCATCCTATTGAGATAGTCATGCTTATTTCCTTTTGATTAACAGGAACAGAGAAACAGTTCTGAACAAAGAAACGGATCTGAAGGTCCCACAAAGGTCTAAAACACCCTGACTGCCAGAACTTCACAATACCCAGGGTGTGTCACATCCATGCATATGATCAAGAAAACCACAACTTCAAATTTTACCCGATAGTGGAGGCAGAGATAAAATATCTACTTGTTTCAGAATGATAAAGGTAAACCACTAAGTCTTTTCTCTAGTCTTGAGTATTTAAATCATTATCAGAGTATAGTATTGAATATCTAATCCTAAAATTCCTTACCAGCCATAGGGTAAGAGCAGGCTTGCCTAGGGGGGACAAAGCATTTTCACCTGTTTATCTCCTGTGTCACCTTCCAAACACCTATGGAAATTGTAAGGAATTACTGCAGCTGCAGTCCCTGGATGGAAGTCTGAGGATAGAAAACTGCTTCCTTTCTTCTTCATTTGGAGATAGGTTTCAATAAAAGGCAGTGGAAACCTTGTTGTCTGAATTCCTTCCAGTTTGCCTGAACACAGCTTTCCTCTCATGAAAACACATATTCCCTTTCCTCCTCATCCTTTAGAAATGACATACTTTCTTCTCCTTGAAGCAAAGTCTGACTTTGAAAGTGGAATGTAAACAAAGAAGAGCTTCATTGGTCCCAGCCACTGTGTGGCTGATCAGAAATAGCTCCAAATTGTCCATAATGCCTCTAATTTATATCATGTCTTGAAAGACAGAAGGTGACCAGAACACCCTCTTTGGGAAATATCCTAGGTTGCAGAGCAGTCAGGGAAGCTGATACAAATTAAATTGACTCCTGGGTCTCATGATAATTATCTGGTTCTTAGGAGTGAGGGTCAGGTCTTTTTAATTTGTACTTTTGTAAGTCATATGAAGGAAAGATGAGTTTGTTTGCAGCTTCTTGGAAATTGTCTTCTCCCTTTGTCTAGTTCCACAGTCATTGCTTGTAAGAAACAAGGGCCCTTTATTTTAGAAACCTGACTGCAAAATATCCCTGAAAGCTCGTGAGCTTCATAAACGCTGATGCTAGCAGTCACATTGCCTGAGTTATTAGTGCCAAATAAATCAGGGCCAAGATGTAGTATCACACACTGCCTTGCAACTGCTTGCACTGTTTTGTTGTCAGCACTCCCCCTGCCATGTTTTTGCCTGTGCCAACCAGTGCTCTCCAAGATAACAACCTGGCACCATTTGGGAGATAGAACAGAGTAGCCACAATTCCCACTGGGCAACACGGACACAACTGTACCGTGTGAGGATGTATCCAGTGTCCTTCTGCAGCATTCCAGCAGGCTTTGCACACAGGCTGTGCAAAGCACATCCTTTTTTACTTGGAGTACAGCTGTAACACAGTGTGTTGTGCCCTTTGAACTGAATAAAAGAGACACAGAACTTTATCTGTGTTTTAAACTGCAAAAGCTCTGTGGGAGACCAAGGAGACCAGCAAGTCTGCAGATGCAGCCAGTCTGTGCCCAGAGAGCCACAGAATGGCCCCTGCCCCCGTTTTACTTATAGGAAAAAACATGGATTTTTCTCAAAAGCTGAATTATGCTTTCATATCTTGGAACTGGGACACTTGTAGCTGGCAGTAAACTGTTGACCTCTTCCTGTGTCACAGAAAAGTCCGAGGCTTGCAACTTCTGAGGAAGGTACAAGAGATGTGGCCAGAGGTTCCTTCTGGCTTCCTGGAAGACAGTGTACCCCATTAGGCCATCTCCTGTCTGTATGCAGATGGCACCTTAGAGAGCTGTCAGTAGCAGCCAAGTCCTGTGATTTTTTCATCTGGCAGTGGTAAGGAATACAATGCAAAGGTCTTTAGAACCCTAAAGAAAGCTGTTGGATAAGGAAAGTAGCCAGTCTTGGGATTCAGAAGAGCTGGAGTTGCAGGGGTGTTAGATAACGAAACCAAAAATTCAAAATATAACACCATTATTATCCCATTTTCTTTCCAAAAATGCTACCTCTCCTCTCTAGAGGAGTTAAGCTTCCAGTTTAACATGATGAAAGATCTCAAATAACTTCACCTCTTTCTTAGTTATATTAATGTATTTGGTAAAAGGGACAGGCCATAATTCCTAGGCACCTGCATTTAGATAGACTTGTTTTGCACTCCCCTGATAGGTGTGATTGGCAGGGGAAGAAGTCAGATTTAGCTAGAGCTTCTTTCTAAAAATAGTTAATCAATTTCAGTTCAAGGCTCTCGGGTTATAGGAAAAGATGATTTCACTTGGGCACATAATGAGCTTGGATAATCAGTTTTCCTGCTCACAAGCAATGAATCCAAGGGTTTGAAAGAAAAGGAATGTTATTAAGAGGGATAAAACGGCAACTCAGCATAAAACTGGTAGGCCTGTTCACTGAAATCAGCAACAGAATCTTCTTGTATATTTTTCAGTGTAGCCCTCACCCCTGTTTTGGCCAAAGCTGAGAGAGCCTATTCTCCATCTGTAAGGAGTTGTTGCTCTCAAACCTCTTTTACTGTTTCCAAGTGCAGTGATCCCACCACTGACACTGGGTCGCTGCTCTTCCAGCTTCAATCCATGAACCTTGGCTCTGTCAGAGAGGAGTCTGTGGCAAGGAAAACACAAAGTGAACCGTAATGAACACATCATTTGAGTTTTGGTTTTGTTTTGTACCTTTCTTGCTTGTCGGCTCATTTGCTCTACCACTATCAAGTGGAGCACCACAGGTAATTCCTAACCCTCAAATCACTGTTCTCTCCTGATGAATAAGAGTTTTCAATACCTTCAAATGTAAGACACAATTGTATTTTAAACTCAATGCCTGAGAGTGAAATCCACTGAAGTCAATTCACCTGCTCCCTTTTTGTTGTGATCTCTTGTCAATTCAAGCAGTGCTGGATTTCTCTTTTATCCCATTATAGGCAGGATCAGCAGTAAGTACTAACTCTTTTAGGAATACTGGGCTTACCTCAGGATAGATGTAGCTCTGAATTTAGGTTTTACTTCCGTGCAAGCTTTACAGCATAAAAGAGTGAATCGAATAGTTGGCTGAAGACTCTAATAAGAGTCTTTGCAGTGTCTGTCTTCTGTTCTTACAGTTGTTACCATCTCTTCATATGAGCCATTCAAAGTCATTCACAGTGGAGATAGATTGGAGTGATTCAATTCACTTTGGAATCATTCAGAACAGCATGAGATAGGCAGAGGTCAGAGGGTTAAATGAAAAGGAAAATGAAATATTGTTTGGAGAATAGGAAATACTTATTAAAAGTGATATCCTGAAAAATGACCTGTGCTTCAACTACACTGATGCATAAACCTGAACTAGGAAGTAGCTACTACTGCTACAAAAATTTGCGAGGAGAGTGCTGCAGAAGCTGGGGTGAAACTGGTTTCTTCTACTTCAAATGCTTATAGTCTGATAATATTTCAAGTGCACTGACTGTTTAGAGGTGACATAAACAATTCTTAAATAGCAACTTCAGTGAACGGTTTAGCTAACCAGAGAAGAACACACTTTCTTCCAATTTCTGACTTGTCAGATAAAAACGCTGGCTCAGAGCTGCCACCCAATGATCAGACTCTGTAAAATCACTTAAATACGGGCTACCTATGTTGCAAAGCACTATGTTCTATGAGACAATACAGTGGAGGCTAATTAATTTCTTGCTGCATAAAAAAGGCAATGAAAGGCCATTTCCACCTCCACTCTTCTTCTACTCCTCTTTCCCAACATCTGCAAATCCCATCACTCATTGCCTTGTCTGCAACAATTGCTTTGCTTAGAAATTTTAATTGGCTAACCTGTTAAATTTGTTTTGTTTTGTTTTATTTTTCCTTCTGTATTGATTTTCTGCTGGTTTATCAATTTGACTCAGTTCAGAGTGTGGGCAGTGAAGTGCCAACAGTAGCACAAAACAAGCAAGAAGGAATGAACTATTGAGAGACAAAGAATGGATAGAAGAGAGATTTCAGCTGCAGTGAGCAAGAGCACTTATTTCAGCTCTGTTCTTGTCTAACTGCATATGACACAGTACCTGGAGATTCCAAGGCTGGCTTTCCATATATGTGTTTGGATATCCAAAGCACTCTACAACAAAAAGTGCCACACATGAAAATGCTCCTTGCCAAGGTTGTGGCTAAATTAGTCTGCTCAGCACTCAAAGACTTCAGGTATTGATTGACCCAGTGGCTGTGCTGCCTCACTTGAAAGCTATAATCTCAGTTATCTCTGCAGCCTTCATGTGTCACCTGTCTGAAAGTGTTTGCTCCTGGCTGAGCTGTACCATTTGGCAAAGCAAAGAAGATGAAGGGGGATTGACATAGGTATGTTTATTTGTCATCAAACAGCTGTCACTCTTTGAGTGCATTATACAACACCAAGTATTTTATACTATTTAAGTGCTTATAAAATATTTTCATTTGTAGAAGGTGTACACAGTGACTTCATTTCCCTGCAAGAGGCAAACACCCCATTTTGTGCCCAATCGTGCACCAACAGGACCTTTCAGTCTATTTCTCTTCTGATCTACTCTCTTAATGAGCCCCTCATGAATAGCAAAGGAGCATTTGCTTCCAGCTGAACCATAATCCTGCAGTGTGCCTGCTCGCCCTAGTGTCTATTTCTAATGGCTAATAGGTATTTTTAATGTCTAGTAGAAACATATTTGTACATCTAGGTCTGAATTCATCCCACATTATGTGTTGCCTATTATCTGACTGTGCCCTGAACTGCCTGCTTCCAGTGTGCCAAACAACATCAGTAGATTTCTGTTCAGCTCCATGTTTTCTGGATTAAGACCTGCTGTGATCTCAGAAGACAGGGCTCATTATGTACCTGGAGTTATGCTGGCCATCCGTGCTGGATGCAACACAGAGAAGCGGCTGCTCCTACAGAGCCGTGCTGTTCAGGGGAGGTGAGAGTGGTGTGTGCTCAGACAGCAGTCACTCAGTACTGATGTACAAAGCAAACCCGCAGGGAGGTTTCTACAAGCTGCAATTTGGCTGGTCTCCTTAATTTGAAAGACTTGGACATCTGCCTGGAAATATCTGGTTAATTATTGGTGGTGGAAAATGATTATCACTTGATTATCATATTAGTTACATTTTAGCCTCCCTCACTGCTTTAACAAAGTTAGCATACTGTTATTTAATCACCAGCCAACGGTGAAGTAACAATCCTAGCTCTGTCCCCAAACAGTTCATATTATTGACAAAAGCATCAATGTTCTAAAATGGTGAGAGCTTAGGACCAGACGGGGAAGAACAGGGCATTTCTATTCCCAGAAATGTACTTTGTGGTTGCTGCACCAAATTGCTACACTTTGGAGCTGGAAGGCAAAGTCCTGAAATAAAGACCATTAAATTTGTGAGAAAAACACATCAGGAAGTACTAAAGACCCTGCATATCTTGCATCATTCAAACCTTGGGTGGTCCTTACTTACTGCCCAGGTACATCCCCAAACTCCAAGTTGTACAGACTGGACGCTGGGTACGTGTGCTTCTCTCTGAGAGTCGCTTAGCTCAGAGCTAGGGAAAGGGCTGTCAGTGGGGCTTATGAGAGCTTCAGTAAGGTACATGCACGTTGTGGGGTTATTTGTGCACTGGAGGAGTTCTGAGGCTTCTTGCAGCTTTCCTGTTCTCTTTAGGTGGAATAAGCCGTTGTTTCCTTGGTTTTATTTTCACTGGCTTGGCCTGTAAATAGTGAGCTTTCACAAACAGCCTGATGTCTCCTCAGGTGAATTTCTATTTGCTTTAGCACATTTCTACTGCTGGGACAACCCTGATTGGTTCCCAGAGCATCCTCTGTACTCCCTGGAATGCTGGAGCAGCTGTCAAAGTGTCATGAATCTTCTGGCAAACATGAGTTTGCTCACAAACACAAACTTCTCCCACCACTGCCCTCTTGCACCACTCACAGGTCCTGCTCCACCTTACCTGCTGAGCAGGTGAATTTCTGTGTGTGCTCCTCTCTACACCACATCCTTCTGCAAGGGTATGGGCCTCACAGACTAATCCTTCCCACCATACCAGTGACCAAAAGAGTGATTTTTTTTTTTGCATATTCAGACTTATCTCACACTGCTCTCCCCAGAGGTACTTTAATAGAGAGGGGAGAAAGCACCACGAACAAATCTGCCATTGCCAGCTAGTAGGCAATGGGTTCAGGTTTCATAGGCAGGTTTATTAGATAGTGGAAGAAAAAGACTCATTGAATGCACTCCAATCTTCAACCTTCATCTTCTAGAAACTGCCTTTTTTACCCCCCCCATATTTCTCCTTCATTGCTTTCTGCACGTTAATATCCAGGAAATACTTCTCATACCATCTCCCTGTAAAGATAGGAAATCATAGTTCAGTTACAGCTTCCCTCCTAGTGCTATCGTACCCCAAGGATTATTCTAGCTGTGGAGCTTCTCTCTTGTTAAAATACCAATTTCTAGCCCCCTTTGTGGCTCTGCCCAAATCCATCCTTTGTCCTTGGCAGAAATAGCACCCATCTCAGGAATTCAGCAATGTACTTTTCCTGGCAGAAATCATACCGAGATCATGAATTCTTTTCCCATGCCAATGTCTGGGATCTATGGTTGCCTTCTGAAATGTATCAGGGGTATAAGAATCTCTCATCAAGCTTCGGTTCCTCAGTGGGCCACCTGCAAGGAACAGTAAATAAGGAATTGTATGAAGAAATCACCCTTCTCCAGTCCTGGAATTGAGCAGGGGTGCAACACCAGCAGTTGCAAGGGCTCAAGAAAAGGCAAGTGTTGACTGCAGTACCTTTGATCAGGTTTGAAACTGGGTGCTGAACAACAGCTTCATCATCATCACCCAGGAGGTGCGTTTGCCAGTTTAGCTGCTTTTCATCCTCAAATATGATACATACAGAGGGTGCTGCAAGGTATCACCTTTATTTGTATCCCAGTGCCCTTTCTTCAGTCAAGTGCCCACCTACCTCCTGTTGAATCTCCTCATCCATGTGAGTAGTTTCCTAGCAGCTACTAGCAGCACAACTCCACAAAACTCCCATCATCTTATCACTCTTCTTGATCTCATTTTCTTCCACAATACTTAACAAAGAGTTGCCAACTGTGACAACAGTTTTTATCTTTTTATCCCCTCTTTACTTCTAGCCATGAGGGGGCTTTATTTTAATATCTAATCCTTTCCTCTTCACCTTCCTTTTAACCACACCTTTGTCTTGACAATAATGATTTTGAGCTCTCTGAGGAAAGATATCTTTCTTTTCTGTGTGACCACACAAACCCAGGACAATGCAGTCCTCAATATCCATCAAGGTCTTGTCATGGAAAGTACTCCATAAGGAAAAGGAATCTGCTTTATGCTGGTACATGAGAAACTAGAACCAGGGAAAATGATTTCAGAGTTTCTTGGATTAATGCTCAATTTCCAATATTTGCTTAGATGGAGAGATCCTGGGGAATCTTGGAAACAGAGGTTTGGGAAAGATATTTCAGAGCTCCACATGTCTAAAGGTCTGGAATAGAAATGATGTTGGCACTGGAACTGGAGGTAACTAGCAACTGGAGATGACAGGGAACATTGAATTGCAAATGGTGTCCATTTGGACAACTCTGGACAGGATGACACGGGTTATGCTTCACATTCACTTTTCATATTGTGGGAAGAAAATAAAAAAGTGAAAGAAAAGAAAGAGATACAATACATAAAATGGGAGTGTCTAGATTCCAGTTCCTCAGGTACCATAGCCTGGAAAAGCAGTGACTTTGGATAGAAGGAATGTGAGGGGAAAGTGAGTATTACCTGTGGTCAGATCTCTACCCACAGCACTGCGGCTGCCTGAGCCCTGTCAAAGCATAGATGGAACCAGATTTGAAGGTCAGGGATAGGCAGTGTCCCCTCACCTTGGAAGAGATTTATTCCCAAATTGTAACCCAGCTGTTGGTAATCTGAAAGAGACGCCCAGACCAAGGAGCTTTTTGTCATTTCAGTACAGTTGTTGGGTCCTTTCTGTCCTGTTCCTAATTCTGCATTGTCCTGAGCTTCACATTTCTGGAGATACAAACAACAGGGAAACTCTGTTAATCCACATTCCCGAAGTGCAGCAAACTCCTGGCATTTCCACCCCTGCAAAGCTCTTTGAACTATGACTAATCCCTGGGACCTGGGTCTGTCCTTGAGTCTCCCTTAGCGGCTTCTGCAGGCATTGCATTTGCATGGGACAACTAGGACGAGAAGTGCCCTTCCTGCAGAGGGAATGTCTGTGTAGTCCTCAGTCAAGTCCTGCCTGTTGGGTGTGCTCCTCATCCCAGGGAGACTTGATAGGTTTAGCACATGCCAAGGCTGTGACAAGTTAAAACCAAAGCCCCGGCCCATATGAAATATGGTAATTGTGAGCCTGCTGGCACTAGCAGCAGGACAAATGGGATCTGGATCAGGTAGGAATGTACCCGCCTATGTTTGGATTTGTCAGATTAGCTCAGGACACGACACAGGGCTTACCTTCTGCTCTTGAGGCAGTTGTGGGAATGAAGGTGCCAGCCCAAGGGGTGCAAAGCCTAGTGCTCCACCAGGGCTGACTTTAATCAGCAGCAGCTTGCATTTTAACACTGAGACAGGTCTTTGCAGCACCAAGTCTTACATAGTATTCAGGGATCCTGAAGCTGAAGTTACTGTATCAGCCAGACTCCAGGAGTCAGTGCTGTACGCTCTGCAGAACCTCTCCCACAAAAAGAACAGTGCCACAAGACATGAGGAGAGGAAGCCAGTCCTGACTCACAGGGAATGATCTGCCTCTTTTTTTGATCACTCTTCTTTCTTTTTAAGGAAGAGCCATACACTTACACATGATCAAAGTGCAGGAAGCTGCTGCTAAATAAACTGCTGTCCTAACTCCCACCTCCTACTTAAAACAAAAACATGTCTGTTTGTTATTATTACTATATTCAGTAGGAAGAACTTTCCAGTCTGCTGATGTAGAAATTCCTCCTCTCCCATTTCTTCCAACAAAGCAGAATTTCTGTGTGATGAGGCAATGTGCTCATTTCCCAAATCCCTTTCATCAATAATTTCCCCAGCTCCTCCTGGACAAAATGACACCAAAGCCTGCAACTATTCCTACTTTCTAGTTTGTAACTGTATATGATGTTGTCACTGTTATAAAAACACTGCAACTGCATGTGATTGTTGTTTTTCATTTTATTTCTGACCCTGAAGGTCCAAAGTCAAAGCACTGCCCAGAGAGTCTCACATCTTGAGGCCAAGAAGGACTTTAAGGCCATTTTACCACCCTCCTGGATAACTGAAACCACGAAAGTATGTCTACTTATTGCTTTGCTAAACCAGTTCTGTGAGGTCAACAGGCAACCAATCAGAAAAGATGTATTTTGATCAAAACTAAAAAGGATTATACGTGACCTTTCTTTCTGAACGAAATGTTTAGCATAGCCTAACACTGACTTTCCTGACATGCAGCCTTTGAGGAAAGAGGGAGATGGTCCTTCCTCTCTATTTATTTTTTAATTTAAAAAATCCAAATGCCTATGATTTACCAAGAGGCAAAGCCGCTTCCATAACTACATGTCTCACCTGGTCCATGATCCCTGGTGTGGTGGCTGGTGGTTTGTACAAGCAGGCAGGTCCTACTGAAGTCCAGGTATGGAGGTGGGATGAAGGCTGCAGAGTAGAGATGGTTGCTAGGGAACAATGCTCCATCCCTCTATGAGCTGTGGGCTCCAGCTCCATGGGAAACAGAATTCACATGGTGTACAAAAGGGCAATCCTCACTGAATGGAAAAACACACAAGGAGCAGAGTAAAAGGCTCATGTCTCATGAAATATCTGTGCCCAGAAGTTCTTATCACATATACAGGACTTCTTGAAGACTTTCCTAACACAGTCATGATAATCAACAAGACTGTATTTCAGCAGAAATGGATCTTTTAGCATCTCCAAATGCTTCACATGAGCTCTCTGACCTCAGCCTTCTTGCTGGGACCTTGTTGCTGCCTACCTGGAACACCAGTAGAGGGTAATAATCAGTCGGCCGTACCAGTTAATACATTTCTTTTTGATGTCCCTCACCTGGACCCCAGGGAAGCAACACACTTCCCTGTGGATTGGGTCTGGTTGTCAAATGGAAGGTACATTCATCTTTCACATTCCAAATGGGAAGATGGTGGGCTAGCAAGAAGCCTTCCATAGAGTCAGTGATAGAATCACATTTTGGCCCTCCCATGCCCAGTACCCAGTGGTGTATTTTAGCACTGGACTTTGCATTCATTCTGCTCCTGATTTTCACCAGGCCACTGGAATTTCTGCAGGTCTTCAGGCACAGAGTGTAACTCTCCTTCATGCTGCAGAGCTGCTTTTCCCACCCAACACAAGCAAGTCGCAGGTAACAGAGAATTATAAATACTCACAGATGCATCATGTAAGATTTTATTAATTGTCAAAAATCAAAAGTTCAATAGGAACCTAATGATAACTCTTTAAAAAATTTGGCAAAATCTAAACCGATTTTTTCTTTACTTCCACCTCCTTGCTTTTGCTTTACCCTGGGCTGGAGACAGCTGCTAGACCACGTTGCCCCAGACACAGCTCTCCCTCTAGGCCTTGCTGCGCTTCACCTCGGAGACCTTGTAGTGTGGCGGGGCCCGGTGGAACCACTCGGACCAGGAGCCATCGTACACGGCCACGTCGCGCTTGCCGCACAGGAAGGCTGCCAGGGCAATCTGACACGCCGTGACGCCCTTGCGGCACGTGGCCGTCAGCGGCTTCGAGAGATCCACCTTCTTCTCACGGAAGATTTCCTGGATCTCCTCAATACTCTTCTCATGGCCTGTTTCTGAGAGGAATGAGTGGAAGGGTATGTTCACAGCACCAGGGATGTGGCCAGATTCCAACCCTGCAAGAGTGAAACAGAAAAGGAAACATGAGCAAGGACACATTAACAGAGGTGATGAAAGACACCCACAAGAGACATTAGAGACATCACTGCAGATAGTCTCGCTCCCTCCAAAAGACTCATCTGTTCCACTCGATGATGAAGATGCAAAGTCATATTGAACTAAAAAGAAGAGGACAAATATTATTCAGGTTTGCTGAAGTCAAAACTTCCAGAATATTTAGCAAACTATTTCCTCACTGAAAGCAATGAGATGTAGAAACCTGAATAAGCCCTAGACATGGCAGGAATCAAAGAATATCCACAGAAAATGCCTTAACAAAGGTATTAAGGGCACCTGTGGTAAGAGGAATAAAGCAACGCATTTCCAACCTTCCCCAGGTATGCCAGCAGTGTGTAGTGACAAGAGTTTTCAGAAGCAGGAAATGTGGCCTGTATGTGGAATTTGTGAAAGTAGTTATCTGTTTGCAGTTTATTCCTACATCACCTTAAAATCATATTTCAGAAAAATAAGTAAGAAATCAAAAAGCAACCTTAAAGTCAGCCGCATCGCTGCTGAGGCAGCTATCCTGGGACAATGGGGTCAGAGAAGTCAGAATTTAAGTTTTAAATTTTCACTTCTTATCTACTCCACAGATAAAATCAGCACAGGTTCTGTTTTTCTGGTGATGTATCTGACCACTTTAGGCAAGTTCAAAGGTGCTTGTCAAAACAAGGTCTTCAGAGAGTATCAGATATAAGAATATGATGGACAAGGTTGGCATCACACCCTTGAAATTCAGACTCTGAAGGCTTAATAATGGAAGCTTTTCCAATCATTTTGAGAGGCTTTAGATCAAGCCTCATTGGAGTGAAAAACATTATGTATTGCATTGAAAATGTGTTTCAGGGAATGGTTCCTTGCTAGGTTTGAACTTCTAATGAGACAAATCTGAAAAAATCACATGAACAGTAATCTGCTTCACTGGCAGCTTTCCACTTGCCCAAATCATTGGGATAACTGGTTTTGGGAGATGGGAGAGATTGGGGCAGCTTGTTGCAGTCAAATGATTAAACTATACCTAGACAGAGACTGACATCACACATAATGACACTGCAGTTTCATCACTATGCAGAGTGGTAACATGACATGGTGAGATATAAGGGGAAAATGGCTTTGGCACGGAATTGAAAGGAATTTTTGCTCTGCTGGACAAAGACAGAGCCTAAAGACAATCAAAGCTGCCCTGAGTCAGCTTCACAAGTTCTCTTCCTGTTCCAGATGGACCCTTTTTGTCTCTTGATTCATCCTCCCCAAATGCATTAAAAATACGGCACAGTTGTCTACGAGTCACCTCATGCATCCTTCAGAAATGTTCAGCATTACTGAGAGAAGTTGGGAGAAGAACTGCTGACTTCTGCAGGGACTAACATTTAAAAAGGAAAAGCAAAAATAAAAGAGGCAGCATTTTGGACTGATGCTTTCACCACATTTTTTCCAGGTCCAGAAGACAACAGTTCATCACTTCAGCAGAGAGAACTGCAAAATTCACCCATCGATAAATATCTGTATAACAGAGAGGAAATAAAAAATGAAGCAAAAACTGAGAAAACCTTATATAGTTCTCAGACTGCAAAGCTGCTTACTGGAGCCTCTTACATGCCTGGGTGAGGCTACCACTTCCCCACAGAGTAAATGGGAAAAGATCCATTCAGCAAAGGACTTCTGCAAGGCTCTGCTGCAGTACTGGTGATCATCCCAATACAGACAAGTCTGTGAGCCATCCTAGGGCACTGGGAAGCATACCAAGATCAGGAAGTCCTGTAGGAGAAACTAGAAGGGAACTCTTGCTCAAAGAAGCTTGCTGGGCCATCGATTCATTTCCTAGGTGTCCCAGGCACCATGATCATTATGGCTTCTCTAGATTGTTCACACAACTTAAAATAGGTTTGTACCCCTCTCTTATTGGAGACTGACAACTCACTACCCTTAAACAACTCTTCAGGTAGCAGCTGAGCAGATCTGAAAAAAACACTCATTTTAGAGAAGTTTTGCCTTTGATCTATAGGGAGACTTTCTTGCTTCAGAAATTCAAGTCCGTTAGAGTCAGAGACCAGTGCTTGCACTCTGCGAGTGAAAGATGGGGAATTCTGTAGAAATTGCATTTATTCACATATGTGGGTGTTCAGTTGAGAGAAAGAGCTGAAACTGCACAACCACAATCCCTTGGACTGCCTAAGAAGTGCTCTCAAGTGGCTAAGGAAGCTTTATAATATCTCTCTGCTAGAGAGAGAGCAGAGAAACATAGGACTGGAAGGCAAGGCTGGATGCAGCTGGAATCTGAAAAGGGGAGTGGATACATCTGCTCCTGTCCCATATGAAACAGAGGGTACTCCATGCCAGGTTCATGCAGTCACCGTCAGAAACTCCAGGACAGAACCCTTGGACTACAGAGCCCGGGCCTCAGCTACCTCAGTAATAATTTTATAAGCTGCCTTTCAAAGAAGCATCCATCTCAGAGACAGTTTGGATTCTTGTCATTGAAACTTCCCACTGAAGCACCTCCTGGCTCATGTGAAGAGGAATATTAATTTCCAGTGTTCAGATCATCACAGGCAGTCCATACACCATTTATCCCAGAGCTAACACTACGCTATGGCCAAAATAGTTTTTCTGCCCTTCTGTTATTGCTCCAACAAACTGATGACAAGCCCTCAACACTCCCAACAACCTCATGTCCTTAGCCTAAACCCAGGAAGAGCCCATTAGATACACTTTTCTCTGTCTTGGCCACCCTAGAAACAGCTCTAGGTCCAGCAGGCTTTTGGATAAAGAAGTAGCATTTCCTACCATCACAGCTGGTAGATAGGAGTCGCCAAGGCTATTGTCAAAGCTAAATCACATGTGATGTTCCTGCACCCAACTAATTCATTCAAGTGTTACCCTCTTCTATTGCTTCCAAATGTGGGTCATCAGCTTGTAGGAGAAACACAAGCAGTTCAGTGTTTTGGGCTACTAAGCATTGAGGTTTGCTCTCTGTAGTGTTATACTTCCTGTCACTAGTACATCTGCAGGTGGCACTTCACATAATACTCCCCATGTGATCATTTAGACCGTCCCATGGCTGTGCCAGCAGCACATTTCAGTAACAACTCCCTATTTTCAATGCCTCAATGATTCAGGAAAACACGAAACAAAATACAGAAGCTTAACGATGGGACCAGGCTGGCAACTTCCCACCCCACAGATCTTTCAGTACATGCTGCTCTTATCTCACTTATCTATTGACTGAAATTTTCAGTCAACTTCTTTAATCTAACAATACTTCTGCTATTTGCCCTCTCCTCATATTGAGCTAATAGATGCCCCTCTAATATTATGCCCAAAGCATCAACGAAGTCCAAATGGCCCAACTCTACCTTGTAGATGCTTCCAATGGCTGGAAGAAAAGATCAGACATAACTTCCAGACATTCATGTTCCCATTTCTCTTATCTGGTCAACCAATTCTGCTGGCAAGGAAATAAAGCCCTTGGCCGCGGGGCAAGTCTACCAGCATATTTTACTCAATTTTGCCTTCATTTTCATTTAAAATAATTTTTCTTGATCAGTTTGTTGAAAGCCTCCCAGTCTATCCATGTTAAAAGAATAGCAGCTGCCTAAGTTGTGCTGTACCCCCTATTCTAAATATGAAGTTCGCAATTGTTTCTGTGCCACAGAACCATGCTTTGAATAAATTTATCAAATTTTTGCCTCATGAAGTTGCAATGTCATATGACTGATTTTTGACACATATTTGGGATCGAGATCATCTGCCTCACTGATCTGAGCATGGGGATCTCTTTTGGTTAGCCATCTCCTTGCTCTGCAGAATTATCCTTAGGAGAGAAGAAAATACGGTAGCACAGACTCCGGGCTCATATAATGCTGTGACTACACACAAACAATCTTCTACCTGGAACCCCTGCTAACTGCACAGCAACTTCATTTATTCTTTCTCTCCTCGTTCTCTTTTGTTAACCCTGTTCCAGCAGTTTTTGTTATTTAATTCCTTTTGCCAAGTCTCACTCAGCTTGGTGTCTGGCAATCCTTCCTCACAATTTATAACCTATAATATGTTATCTTCTTCACTGCTTAATCCCCTTTTCCGTATCTGTTAGATTCTCTGCTTACATATTGTTTTTACTGTTGGCTAGTTATCTAAGACCATAGCAGCTCCTCTCTAGCCTTCCCTTTGTGATGGAAGCTCCAGATGGAATTTCTTAATGTCAAAAAGATAAAAGATTTGCTCTGTCCCTATTTAACTCCCCGTGGCTTTGGAGTGTGCTGGCTGCAAGTTCTTTTCCAAATGCCTCCTCTGTTGCCTCCTTGTTTATCTCTCTCTTCCCTTCAAATGGTATGTCTTAGAAGGGACAATTACTGATCTCGTTTAACCTACCATGAACACATAGTAAGGAACACTTTAGACTTGGTCCTGGCCAGCTCCCTGAAAGTCATTGTAGGTCCCTGTGGGTTGAAATAGACTTTATCAAAGTCCCTCACTCTCCATGGCTGAGCCCCAAGTATTATTACATGACGAAAGCAAAGCCAGTCCACTCCCAGCTGCAGAATCCTCTTGGAGAAGAGGGGGAAGAAAAATGTACACGTCATTCTCACTCCCACAGAACATTCAAGATGAGCAAAAGCTTTATGTTTGGGGCACGCAGGATGGAGAGCTGGGAAAATGGGCAAAATCTGAAGAGTTCTATATGCAGAAAGGAGACAAGTACTACTTCAGAAAACGAGGAGAAAAATACCTGTAAGTTCATTAAATGATTTTGTGTTTACTCTCTTTTTTTTAGATGATAGAGTTCTTGCCAGGCAACTTTCTCCTCTTTTCTCAGATGTCTGCAAGAGAATTCAGAAATTCACAACTTTTCTGCATGCATTTGGTTAACTATAATTCTCATTCATCAGTTTTCAGTGCCTGACAATCAGCGAGGGTCAGCACTAGCAACCATCACGTAACTACTTTTATGATCAGCTCTGGACAGCTAGAAACACAGCACTGCGCAGGGACACCTCAAACTACTTGGTGCACAGGTCAGGGTTGCACATCTGTCAGGCTTATGCTCCATCCACACTTTGCATGAACTTCCAAGCTTTTCATCCAAAGCAATACCTGCACTTAAGAGCTATGAGACCTGGCCTATACAGATATCCATTTTTCTCCACTCTGGCAACTTTAGTGAACCTCTCCCGACAAATAAAAATTAGTCCTATATTATGGCTTATCTTAACCAGTACAGAGGTCTAAATCCCAGCAAGAACAAAAATAAAACAGGCACAATTAATTCTTTACCCCAAAGAACTGAAAGACTTAAGAGGCAAAAGAGTCAGCTGCAATTAGCCTCTTCTAGAGATGAAGTTCACAGAACAGGAGAGATTAATTGACTTAATTAGGAAGTCAAGAACTGAAGCAATAATTAAACTGAAATCACCTGAGAAGGCAAGTTCCTTAACCTGAAGACCATTAGTCTTCTCTAAATTGCATCCTCCCTAATTGGATGACCCTTGCAATTAATCAGCATTGATTTCAAATTGCTCTTTAGGTGTAAGCACTGTCTTTTACCCACTGCTGGCTGGTGTGCTGCTACTGGCTAGCTTGGTTCAGAGAGCTGTCAAGCTCCTGTGGAATGAGCAGATGCAGCTGGAGTGCTTATCCTGCTGGATCTGCTGTGGGAAGCAAAACTAGACCACCACAAATAAGCTGTTCCATGCTGACTCATTTCAAAGGAAAAATCTGTTTTGAAGATGCTGTTGGGACTGCGGTATTTGTCATCTGGTGACAACTCTCACCTTGGGAAAGAATGTAAAATCTACCAGCTTCCAGCAAGGAGCATTTTAGCCACACCTTGAGGTTAAAATTCAGCCTTCATTTTGATGGGCTGTGGTAGGAGAAGAAATAAAATGAGTGATAAACCTAACTTTCCCTTTCCCCTGCCAGCCTCCTTCATCACTCCTATTACCTCTTCCACTTTCCACAATTTCTCTGTGTACAATGTGTTGGGGGGCTCCCTGTAGACACCTGGGCCACCCAGGTGTACAGAGTCATTTACAGCCAAATGCTTCCTGAAGTTTGGATGCAGGAATATACTTCAGAACATGTTGTTACACTAACTGGCTGTACAGCAGCACACACATATGTGGACAGCCAGGACAGAATGGCAACAACCTGTGGGGCAGTAGGACAGCACAGCCTGGGGATCACAGAAATCCATTAAACTGTGGGCTCTGCTCAGACCCAACAGCTGCTGTTGAGCTCTTCTCTGCTTTCTTCTAGAAACTCTTTCTCTTCCAACCATTTCTATGATTCCCTCGTTGAGGAACACATTCAGTGCAGGTAGCTCAGTGTGCAGCTGCAGTGTCAGCCGCAGGTTTGGCTCTGGGTAGTGAGAGCCCCAGCAAGAGGCCAGGAACTGGCACTGACCCTTTGCACAACGGAGGGCGCAAGACCTGTGACACAGCCAGGTGACCGGATAATGAGACACAGCAGGAGCTGAGGACTCAGCAGGAAGAGCCAGGACTTCGTCACACACAGAGACCGTGAGAGCATAAAAGTTCAGTGTTTCCTTTGTACTTTTGAGGCTCTGCTAAGGAAAACTCAAACTCGAGACGGTAAGAAAACCTGGTCTGAGTGTGCGTGTGGGGTGTGTAGGAAGTCAAGTGTGGCACCCATCAGTTCAAGATGCTGAGAAGGGGCTTTGGTCCCAGCAGTTAAAGTCTCTGGTGGTGGGAGTGTGATTGCCAGAGTGTCTCCTGAATGGTCAGTCAGGAAAGTTTCCTTTACACCCTTTCAGAGGGGAGGTTATTCTGGGATATACCAAGGCTTAAATTACACAGCAAGAGCCTCCTTTAATCAACTTCAATTTCATTCCAGGCACGCTGCTGTACCTGCTGTCCCCACTGCAAAGGACTTCTCTCACCCCTGCTGCTTGTGTGTCCAGTGTTTCACCGAGGTAACAAAATCAATTTTTGTTCCTGTAACTTGGGGCACCTAAAAGAGAGAGGCTGAAATCCCACACATTTGCTAAAGGCTTCAGATTTTTCTTACATAAGCAAAAGGACAAAGATCAGCTCAAGCAAATTCTCTGTTTGCTGGGAGTCAGAGCGATAAGGAGAATGTCCCTTGGGTTACTGTATTACCTAAAACCTTGGCTTTTGCTAGTGCACTCATTATGGTGAGAGGTGCCTGTATGAATACTGATATTTTGTATGTGTCTGCTGGTTTTAGATAGGACCCTGAACAAACCCCTGGGAGCTCTCACCTCCCATATTTGCATTTTGATAAACTTCTGCAGAGTGTGGGATGGGAGATCCTGGAACCAAATGACTGCAGCCCTTTTCTGCTATTTCCTCCTGCAGCTTTCTAGCCAACTGCAACCAAAGCATTCACTGATGGCACTGGGGTCTGAATGTGCAACTGTGGATCCCTTAAGGTAATCAACGAGTCGGGCTGAGGCATGCCTGTGCATTAGGAAAATCTCTTTGATGGCTGCCAGGAGCTGTTACTCCCAGTCTAGTATTGACATTCATCCCATTCTGGGGCAGGTGCCAGTCCCACCTCCATTACCTTGGTCCAGCTCTGTCCCCCGAAACCGGCCCTCGGGGCGGGAATCCACCACCTGGAACTTTAGGGACGACACGTTCTGTACCATCTCGTCAAAAGTCTTCACCAGGGCCCTGTTCAGCCTGGCCTTAAAGACAGCCGGGGTGGGCTGGGTGACCTCCGCCGTGACAGGGTGCCCCTCCTTCACCCAATTCTTGAAGCCACCATTCAGCACGGAGACCTCTTTGTGCCCAAAGGCTCGGAACATCCACCAGGCGCGGGGGGCATAGAAGGTGCCCACCTCGTCCCCGTCGTACACCACCACGTGGGTGTCATTGCTGACCCCCAGCCCGCCCACGTAGTCGGCGAACTGGGACTCGCTGGGCAGCATGAAGTCGTAGGGGGAGGACTTGTCCCGGCACTCCTCGATGTCGAAAAACGACGCGCCGGGGATGTGCCTCTCCTTGAACTCCTGCCGGGCATTTCGCTCCTTGGGGGGGTACCAGGAGGCGTCCAGCACCCGCAGGCCGGCGCCCACCCGCCCGGCCCGCACCGCCTCCGCCAGCCAGGAGGCCGTGACCAGCGCCCGGCTGAGGCCCTGCCGCGCCATCTCGGGGCACCGGCGGGGGCGCCGAGGTCGGGCCTCGCTCCCCTCACACACAGAGCACGACACAGGCCGACACACGCGAAATGGCCGCGGGAGGCGCGGCCCGGGGGGCGGCACGGAGGCGGCCGCACGGCCGGGACCGGCCCGCTGGGAGCGCTCCCGCCCTCCGGTGGCGGCCGTGGCTGGCGGGCACTGGGGCCCAGCACGGAGGTACGGGGCGAAGCGGCGGCAATCGCGGCCCCTCCGGGCCGGGGGGGCTCGCAGCGGGCGGGCGGTGGGGGCCCGGCTGCAGGTGTGCTCCGGGGCGGGCGGAGGCGTGGGGCCGTGCCTCACCGCCGAGCACTTGGTCCTGAGGGCTGCCCCGCTCCGCTCTGGCTGCTGTCAGTGCTGGCTGGGGTCCCTGGATGGGGCCGGAGGAGCGGCGAGGGGCCGGGCGCGGGGCAGGACTGCTGTGGCTGTCCCGCTCGGGGCGTTGCTTGGGATGAGCTCTGGGAAACTACTTTCAGGGCTGGAGCATTTCAAGCCCCTCATTATAGGCTTAGCCAGTACCTCAGTGCAGACACGGGGCCCAAACTACATCTTTGTCCAGTTGCTTTTTGAAAGGCTGTTCTCTAATTTGTGACTCTCTACCTTCTGCAGTCAGGTGGACTCGGGCAGAATCCAGAAAACAGCTAATTTCAATCAGGACTCGGGAACGATGTCGCAACAACTCCTCTACCGAGCTCTGGTGTCTGCGAAATGGCTTTCAGAAGCCATCAAGTCCCAGCAAGCTGGCCTGGCCTTGAGAATCGTGGACGCATCCTGGTATTTGCCGAAGATGAAGCGTGATCCGAAGCGGGAGTTTGAGGAGCGCCACATCCCTGGTGCGGTTTTCTTCGACATTGACCAGTGCAGTGACCGAACCTCGCCTTACGATCACATGCTGCCCAAGGCTAGTGACTTTGCCGAGTATGTGGGGAAGCTGGGAGTGAGGAATGATTCCCATGTTGTGGTGTATGATGGCAGTGACCAAGGTCTCTTCTCAGCACCCCGGGTATGGTGGATGTTCCGGGTCTTTGGACACGAAGCTGTTTCCCTTCTGGATGGTGGCCTGAAGAACTGGCAGCGAGAAGGGAATGCACTTAGCTCTGGGAAGACCCAGGTAGCTCCATCTGAGTTCCATGCCTCCTTGGACAAGTCCCTGGTGAAAACATATGAGGATGTCTTAGATAACTTGGATTCCCATCGCTTCCAGCTAGTGGATGCCCGCGCTGCAGGACGGTTCCGGGGAGTAGAGCCAGAGCCCCGAGATGGTAATGTGCCTTCTGAGACAGTGGCATTATAAAGAGGGGCTTAATTTAAGGTGCCCACTACTTTGAGTCCTGTAGAGGTAATGCTAGGAAATAATGGCTGTCTTTTATGGGATGGGACTTCAGGCAGTGTGTCCACCTGTCCTCCTTTCTTTTTGACTACCAAGTGCTACTCTTTGAAAATTCAGCAATGGGGAAGCCTTCTATCTTTTTTTCCTCATAAGGGACTGGGGTGAGAAATGTAGCTTTCAATACACCCCAAAGATTCTCGTTGGTCTCTTTAAGTACTAGTGCTACTCTTCCCCTCAGAATGGTGTGTGGAGGTGCTTCATCGGTGTGGGTTACTGTGATGGGGAGAAAGATGTGGAGGGAGCTAGGGGAAAGAATGGAACTTGACAGGGTTGTGCCCATATGATAGCATGAAGGTTACACATGGAGCCATCCTTCCTGAGTAATCAGTAATCTTGTAAAGCGAAATGTAACAAAAGTAAATGTACTTGTTTTAACAAAATACACTAAGCAATAAATATTCCTCGCAGTGAAACAGAAGAGGCTTTGCAGTAGACTTGTCCCAGACAATAGAGGTTAATTCCTATCTGTATTGTTTTTTTCCCTAGGAATTGAGCCTGGTCATGTCCCTGGATCGACGAGCATCCCCTTCACTGATTTCCTCACAGAGTCTGGCTTTGAGAAAACCCCTGAGCAGATCCGCACTCTGTTCCAGGAGAAGAAGGTGGACCTCTTAAAGCCAGTGGTAGCCACGTGTGGCTCTGGGGTCACTGCCTGCCACGTGGCTCTGGGGGCCTACCTCTGTGGCAAGCCAGATGTTGCAGTGTACGACGGGGCCTGGGTGGAATGGTACATGCGGGCACAGCCTGAAAATATTATTTCTGAGGGAAAGGGAAAAACATTGTAATAAGCTGCATTGTTTCCCAGCTGTGCACATAGCTTGCCTTGAAACAGGATTTGAAAAAAATGGGTTTAGCATTCATGGTTAAATATCTTGAGATGGAGGTGTTGGATAACAATTATGCGCACATGGTGCTTTGGCACTTTCTCCTTACCCTGCTGCTGCTTAGGAGGATGAAGATGACAGTAGTTCTGGGCAGCCAGCTCTAGGTGACCCTGCTCGAGCAGATAGGGTGGAACAGATACCCTCCCAAGGTCACTTCCAACCTCAGCCATTCTGTGATTCTGTGACCATTTCACCATACCAGATGGATGGCAGAGAGTGTTGCTGCCAGCATGGGGAATTAATTGAATTAAGCCAAGCTCCTGACTCAAAACACTCATGTTCATTCACGAGATGGTCATACTTCTGTAACTGTGCCTCATAATTCTGCTCTCTGCCTATGTCCCACCAATGCACGTTAAGGCCATTTTGAGTGCAAAACTTTGTGGAAAGAGATGGCTGTTAAAGGAGCAAATATGGCATTCGGGTTGGCACTCAGGCTAGAGACTTGTATTTCTTCTTGTACTTGGACTCTAACTACGATGTGTACTTAGCCAGCCTTGTAGTCTGATGGTCCAAAATCCCCCTTGAGAAAAAGATTTTGGGATTTAAAAAGTGTAAATAAACATGTTTCAAGGTCTTTCTGCTGAATGGAACTTACATGAGTGTTGCCTGGGTGAATCCTTTTCAGGAATTCTGTTTTTATGGAGTCACTTTGTCCACAGTGAGATTCAAATGAGATATTTCCTTCTCTCTGTGAGTAGAACCACACCTCTTATCTCCAACAAGCTCTTTGACCCAGAAGACAATGGTATGCCTCTCTCGGGTCTCTGCACATCTTCCTGCTTTTCGCCCTTGTCCATTGACTATATTGCCTTAAAGCCCACAGTTGTCAGTTAGAGCTCTGTTCTTGAAATGCTGGATGCCAGCTTAAATAGTGGAAAATGGACTGCATGGGTATTTTCATTCTTACCATGTAACCTTCCCCTAAAAATTTAGCAGAACTGAGACCTACAAAGGAATAGACTGCACTGGCATCTATTTTTCCCCAAGACCTTTTTCTTTTATGTCTAAAAGTTGAAAGCACACCAGGTGTTCTGGATAATGTTTAAGAATTTGTTCTCTCTAGGATTTTCTCCTCTACAAAAAAAGCCCAAAACTAAACAAAAAACTCCACAGAAACCTCCCACAAAAAAAAAAACCAAAACAAACCAATACAAAAAAACTGCATGTCTTCTGGCCTATTGATAAATTAAAAGTTAGTGAGACAGTTTCTTCTCTTGGGCTTGCAGTAAGAGGTACCTGTGGACATCTAAGGATGATGGGGTTGCCCTTTCTAGGGAATGCAGTGCATGCTTACTGTCACAGGTTTGACTGTAAGGACAGGATTCTTCTCTATTGCTGAGTGTTTATTCTTTGCATTTCCTTTTACCTCTTTTGGATGCTTATGATTATGTGGCCAGATGAGTGCTCTGCCTGCTCTGTTTCTCCAGGAAAATTTAGTTATTAGGAAAATTGACATATTGTTTCAGACTTATTTGCAATAGATGCAGGGAGCTGGCTCTTGTGCATCCTTCTGGGATATTTTTTGGTGCATCTTAAGTACTGTGTTTCTTTTTTGCCTCTGACCCAGCAGTCTTTGGGGTCAGCAGGAATCTCTCTGTTTCCTCTTGAGACTGAGATGCTTTTCTCTGTCCTGTGTGTGGCACAGCCCAGCCATCCACCTGAAGGTTGCAAATCAAGTGGAAATCTTCCCTCTCCCCTTGCTCTACATTTCATGCCTGTGGCTTGATGATGACATCTAGCAGGGCCCTTCCCCCTTTCTGGTATTTATGCCAAGCTTGGCAGAACTCAACTGCCCTTCTAAGGCTGAATTTTCTGCTACAAAATCTCAGTGATTCTTCCCAGCTTTTGGCAAATCTTTTCCTAAATGCTTAACTTTGCCTTGATTTCTTCACAGGGAAGAAACGGAGATCTTCTTTCCCACAGCAAGATACTTTGTTTTTCTGGGGTCTTCCCTCTTACGTCATGTATCAAAAATCTATTCGAGAGTATCTTCTGATGTTACCCCACCTTGTAGTTGAGAGCTGGTTGTGCCGGCAAAGCCCTGAGAAGGTTGGGAAGACTGAGACAATGTTTTCAAAGCTTGGATACTGCAAAACCCTATTTTGAGCTATAACAGATGCTACTGGACATATGGAACAGCTGACAGGACTTACACCAGGACTATAAATGTTCTGCAGATCTTTATGTCCCTTACTCAGTGGGTTTCCTATAGAAACTGAAAGCTGGGGAGAAGTGGATATAATGCAGAACACTAATGCTCATGACTTTCCTGTGGAAAATTTGCCACCGGGATTTGGAAATTACATATCTTTGGTGGAATAGGGCTCATGGTAGCCAAAAAGGTAGCCTAAACAACAGCCCTGATATAGGAGGAAGGTCACATTGACCTGTGGCTAACTTGAGACTAGGTGTTTTTACAGCTCTCTGTATAAATTTGTGAATCCTAGGTCAGCATGTAAACTCTTTATTGATTTATTGGTACTATCTGCAATACTTTTGTCTTGAAGGAGGTTTGGATTCTGTGAAAACAGTCTCATCTAGTCAAAAGTAATCCCATGGTCCCCTCTTCTTCACTTGTCTTCGTCAGCTGCTTCCTCTTCCTTCCGTACTGCTGCCTAGCAGTCAGGTTGCACTATTTCACACTTCATTTCCCAGCAACCTTTTTGTTCCTCTGCCAACTTATCCAAATTCTAAAGCAGCCCTTCTTCTACCAGCATCACTGGCCCAAGCACTGCATAAGCCATGGTAATTGGTATTTGCAGGGACGTTTAATATTCCACCCATCTCTCCTGGTCCCTACTTACAACCAGGTGCTACACAACTGTTTTGTGTCCTTCTCCCAGCAGTCTTCTAGCAAAGGTGCTGTGTGATGCATGTCCACACACAGGCTTTGCACACTGCTATGAGTGCAGACCTCATGCAGCACAAGCAGCTGGAGGAAGATTAGCTTGCCTGTATGCCATGAGGCCTTTCTCTTCATGCTCCAATATGCCTGGCTCAGCTGGCAGTCAAGCTGGACTCTAGTATAGTCAACTGTGTCCACTCCCAAGTCCGGTGTAGGGAATTTTATTTGCCCAATTCACTCTTGGCTTACTGGCAAAATGTCAGAGCATCACTTGTATTCCCTTCTCCACTTCCTACAGAAAAGAGTGGCACTGATCCTACATGGACATGCCAACTAGTTCTTCCTGGTGTCTTCTCTGATGCCTCCTGCCATGTAATCCCTAATATGTGTTCCCAGCCTGTCAGAGTGGTGACACTGTCTGTGCCAACACATAGTGGTCCTTGCTCCCACTGCTGTTCCACAGTGCAAGAGTTCCATAAGAGCAGCTCTACAACACCAGAGATGCATCGTATGCCACATACCAAGTTGCAGAGTTCTGCAGTGTGTGTAGCCTTCTGCAGGATTGTATTGCAGGCCTGACTGCTGAACCAGGACACTCCCAGTTTAGCCCCTGCTCTGCTCTCCTCTCCTCAGCTCTTGCTCAGCCCAGTATCCGGTGGCTGTTGAGTTTTTCCTGCTCCTAGTCCATCTGTGCAATGGTCCCCATGATTTCACTGGGATTTCTGCAAGGTTGTACGGTCTTATACCATCATACAGCCTCTGTAAGCTCTTACTTGCTCTTCCCTCTGTTTCTGTGCATGTGTTTTATATAGCATTATCATAAAGGCAGGAGGAAAAAGTGATAGAATCATAAAACATTAAGGTTGGGAAAGAACTGATATCATCGAGTCCAGCCTTTGACTAAATGCCACCGATTGTTTAAACTTGCCTCTGCTCTGTCCCATTGCTTGATTTTAAGGGACCTTATAAAGGGCACATTAATTGCATCTCAGAACAACATCTGGTGATAGTGTGCAATCAAGCCTGTATTTAGCCCATGCTACCAAGTCATCAGAATATTTCAGTTGGCAACTCACCCCACACTGGCTTCTTCTAAAGAGGATTTTCATGTACTGTGGATAAAAGGATTTTTTTGCTGTATGTTGCAGGAAAAAAAGGCTCTGATATTGAAAGTGGTGTTCCTTGACATCTTTCCTTATTTACAATATACCTCTTTAGATTTAGCAATTTACTTTTTACCCTATGGCCCTGGGGTGAGCAAGACTTGAGGTTCCAGCCACAAGTGGAGACTGATACTGATGGAAGAAAGTATGCCTTGAATATAGACCATCCTGGACTCGTGAGCAGTGTTGTTAGGGGGGAGGTAGGAAAATAAGGTGTTGAGAACAAGGGATGGACCGTAAAGAGGAGAAAGAGGCTGAGGGACTGTGAGAGGAGGAAAAGGAGAGGGTGAACCCTTGATAAAAGAGGGAAAGAACTCAAGGCAGGGCAGATTTCTTGGAGGGGGAGATAAGAGGTTATAGGCTGCCATCCAACTGCTGCATTCATATCAGAGAGCCACAGTTCTCACCCCAGTTCTGTGCTGGAGCTGCAGCTAGTACAGAAAGGGTCCTGCAGGCCTCACACACCAGAGTGCAGGGCAGAGGTCTCCAGTTTGCTGTGGTTTGACTCAGAGCCAGAATTAAGACAGCAGTTTGACAGCCCAGAGCTGTGTTGCACTGTGTGATGCTTCAGCCCGGGTCAGTGTTGTCTGGGCATCTTTGATGCATGTTACTGCTCAGTGGAGACTGGTCCCAGGGCTGGACAGTAATTTTGGCTGGAGCCTGCTCCATATGGGTAGACGAAAATATTTTTTCATGCTCTGTTAATGGTCACTCTAGTGCTGGTTCAAAATTATTTGAATTCACACCCTTGGAGCAGCTGAATTGTTCCTGTACTTAAATTAGCTGAAGGTCAGCAATCTTGAAACCTCTTCCGTGTTACCCTCTCTTCCTCTCCTCCCCTTGGCACTCCTCCACAGAAGGAGCGAAGTACACATACCTTCATTGTGAAGGAAATCCTGGGTGATTTGGGGGAAGGGCGATGCTGCCTTCTTCTGTACTGATAAAGGGAGTGATTTGCAAGTAAAAGAAGGAAGGAAGGACGGACAAGAAGAAAAGGAATGTAAGAGTAAAACATAATGTTTCTCTGTATTCAGCCTCTTCACTCAATAATCCTGCACCTCAAAAGGCACTAAGATCTAAATGCAAGAAAAAGAAAGTGTTGTGTGTCTCTGCGGTGCTGCGTTGCCCTGTCAAGGAAGAGCCAGGAAGTTGTTTGGGTGGAGGAAGGTTTTGATCCACAATGGGGTGAAACGCCAGCCTTTCCTTTCCATTCTTAATGTGCTCGAGCTGCTGTCGAGCGCAGCTGTGCTTCGGTGGGAGTGGGAAAAGCAGAGCTGTTGGAGAGAGCTTGTTCAGCTTGTGTTCGTGCCAAGGAGTATGTTTGAACAGAGTGCCCTGGGACGTGAACTGCTGAGCACCAAGCTCGGCCTGGCAGGAGCAAGTGGCAGAGACAGGACTAGATTCCATTACACAGGATTGGCACATCAGCCTCGGCGAACGATATGTGCCCGGGGCAGAGGTAAACTCCACACAGAGCTGAATTACAGTCTGAGCTCTTGCCCAGACACAAACAGGGATGGCAGGAGCCTAGGGGAAGGGCACGGGTGGTTTGCTCTGGTAGAGCAGCAGAGAGGGGGAGTTTGCTGAGTCAGCAACTCGGCTGCGCTGGAAGAGAAATTATTCCTGCCCCCTGCCAGCACTTCATGCGGATCCAGGTTACAGTTCCCAGAACTGTCCCTACATATGTTAGCAAGAAGGCAACAGTCTGCATATTTTGCTGCAAGAGAGTATGTAAACTGATGCGGCACTGAGCGGTGAGCCTGGGCTAATGGATGTCCTGAAGGGAATGCTGTGAAGTACAGCGCTGAGGGGCCTAATCTGCCGGCTGCCAGGGAGCAGGCTGTGCTTGCTGTCTCCGAGAAAGCTTGCAGACACATCCCAGGACTGGAAGCAGGCAGAGTGCCTGCCGTAGGGCTGGGGTCTTGTGGCGCAGTGCCCTCCGTTACAGCATCCTCACTGCAGGAACAGCAGGCTGGGAAAACTACAGCTCCCATCACCCTTTTGTGCGTGTCCCTGCGAAACTACAGTACCCAGAACCTTTTAATGAGCCAGACAGGATGTCTATGGAAATAAATGCCGACGAGTTTTGCATAACACCCTGCACCTCCGGAGTGCTGACTGGCCCATGGTCTGTGAAAACAGGAACAGGGGAAAAGCCAGGGAGTGTCAGCGCTGTGGCGCTGTGGCTTTGCCCACCCCAATAGCCGCAGTGATATACTCCAGCACCGAGCAACCTTCCTCCTCTCAGGACTCCCTTGTTAGTCCAGGGAAGATCCTGACCCTCAGGAAACACGGCTGCTGCGGAGGGAGAGGCAGATAAACTACAGATCCCGGCATTCTCCGACAGGCAGCACCTGCGGCAGTCCCTGCACGCCGTGGGGGAGGTGGGGGTGAGGATGAGGATGGAGGGCAGGGAGGAGATGCAGGGCGCCGTGGGGCTACGCTGCACCTGGGACATCCCACCACCCGCTGGTACCCAGGCCAAGTGGGTGAGGCTCAATGTGGGGGGCACCGTCTTCCTCACCACCAGACAGACCCTGTGTCGGGAGCAGAAATCTTTCCTGTGTCGCTTGTGCCAGGGCGAGGAGCTGCAGTCGGACCGGGTAAGGCAGCTGGGTTGCCTCCCACTCCTTGCCCCACCGAGCATGGGGAGGGCTGGAGGGATGCAGGGATGGAGCCAGACAAACCTCGGCAGCTGCAGGAACAACTGAGTAAGAAATGCCCGCTCTTTTCCCTCTCTCCCGGGAAGGATTTCCCCATACCAGATTCCACCTTGTTGAAGCCTGGCACCTGCCTTTCCTGGGGAGCTGGGGAGAAGAGAGGCCGTCTCCCCTCTGCCCTTCCTCTTTGTCACCCCACATCCTGGGTCTGCTTCCCAGCTGTGTCTGCCTGACTCAGCCTTGTTCCTGTATGGGGATCTCTGCTCTCTTACACCAGGCCTGGATGCACAGTTGCGCAAAGAGACCGAGGCCTATTTTGTGGGCTTTGTCAGCTGGATTGGTTCATGCTGATGTTGGCATGCTGAGCAGACCGATACAGGAGTTAAAATCTAGACTGGACTGACTTGGCTAGGGACTCTCAGGACCCATGGTTTCCAAAGAATCTTAGAAATAGTGGACATTTTTGCTTAGGTTTATATTTTCTTGTATTCTAGGGCATTTGAGGGTTAGTTACAAGTTTTCCTTGGTTTTTGTCTCCTTGTAATCTATCTCTGTTGCTAGGATGAAACTGGTGCATACCTAATAGATCGGGACCCCACTTACTTTGGACCGATTCTAAATTTCCTCCGTCATGGAAAGCTGGTCCTGGATAAAGATATGGCTGAAGAGGGTGAGTTGTGGAGCTCAGAAAAATCCCACTTACCACAGTCAGGAAAAAACTTTGGTCAACATTGTTGTGTCTTGTTCTCCTTTTGGATGTTGATGTGGGGGATTTCAGAGAGCTGTGCCTGCAAAGCATGACATTGTCTCCTTTATTAAAGGGATTTGGAGTGGGTGAGGAAGGTGTCCTTGCAGGTGTTGTGGCATCACAACTGTCCAGCAGAGATGGCACCAAGACAGAAGTAGGCAAGATCTCAGAGCCTCAATAAGCCATTTTTTACTAGTTCCTGATCTACTTTTTACCAGGCCCTGTGACTGAGTTTGCTATTAATGTCTGTTTCTAATTAGGAATGAAAGCCCAGTAGACCAAACAAAACCGAGCTCATCTCTTCTACTGACTGTAATAAAGACCATCATTAATCAGTGATATGCACTGTATGCAGCTTGTGCTCTCATGGGTTGTGGACTGCAGAAATTCCAGTGGAGCAAGTTAGTCAAACCAATCCCTCATTTGAGGTTGACGGTGGGTCCAATAGGATGACTTGGTGACATCACAGTGTCACCAGCCAGCAGTCCACAGTGCCTTCTTAATTTTTTGATGCTAAGGTCTAATAATGAGCCAATTCCAAATACATGCTGTGTTGTCCAGCCCTTGCCAAGCACAGTTTTTGCATGGTCATTAGTCTTCTTGCCTTTCTTACATGTTTTTACCTAAAGCAAGGAAAGTTTTCTTCAGAATAGTCTTATCAGTTATAGTTCCAAAAATATACCCAAAGAATGGTACAGGATTGTAATAAGCACAATTTTGAGGTGTTTACTACATGACATTTCTTGTAATCCTGAGATCAGACAGAGTTCATCAGCAGGTTTTAATATCAAATCTGAAGCATAAACAGAAGTCCAGTTCATTTGCATTGTCTATTTTTTTCCCTGCTGCAAACATTCAGGCTGGTGTAAAACTAACCCATTAGACAATTCACTGCTGAATGAGAGACACAGAAGAGGTCTTAGTGTGCCAGGTAGTGAAGGATCAATCTCCTCATCTATATTTTCTTTGTACTGCCCTGGGGATATGTGAGTGTTGGCTTCCAGCCACCTTTCCCTCTCTGACTCTCTGGGAACCACCTCCATTTTCCTGAAGGCCTGTTAGCAAACAGATGAGTCTCAGGAGAGGTGATGGGTGCAGACATCACAGAGAAAAAAACCAAAAGCATTTCTCTTTATCTGTTTTGAGTTGAATCACAGGCAAGAGAGCCAAAGATCATATAAAGTCATATGGGGCTGCAACTCCAGGTGGCCCTGGAAGTAAGTTAGGCTTTTCTAGCTCTTTTGGTGACTTGTCAGAACTGCAAGTTGTGGTTCTCTGCCTTAATAAGAGATCTGAGCAAGGTCATTGGCAATTGGTCATTGAGAGATACTGGAGCCTACAGCTGTTCTCCTTGGCCAGGTATCTGGGAAAGGTATTAGCAGTCCTCTCAGCACAAGCCTTCACTGGTAGTGCCTGTTTCTGTAGTAGCAGGCAGCATAAGGAAGTTGGGGTGAGCATTAGAAACAAGATGCAGAGAGCCAAATTTCAATTCTCTGCAGCAAGAATTTCAAACCTGTTAAAACGTAAGACAGTAATAGAATTTCTCTCTATGGACCTCAGAACTGATCTTTTGCAAGTCAAAAAATAAAGATGAGCTGCTAACTTTCTGTCTTTGTGGTCCTTCTGTCTGTCTTTCTCAGGGATCCTTGAAGAAGCTGAGTTCTATAACATTGGTCCTTTGATCCGAATAATCAAAGATCGAATGGAAGAAAAGGACTACACAGTAACACAGGTATGGCAAGATAGAGTGGGGTAGGGAAAGCAAGGGGTGTAAAAAGGGAGAGAGATTAGTCTAGAGGGAGAGAAGACTCGAGAGAAGCAGCAAGAAATGGAAAGAAGCAACTAATTAAAGATTATATGCTAATCCCTATGCAACAAAATCTTGCAGGGGACAAGCTACCACTAAATTAGTTACAATAAACAAGTTGCAGGCTTGCTTTGCATCCCAGAAGTAATGTTGGATGTAGCCCCTGAAACTAAGTGAGCTCCTCTAGCTTTTGGAAGAAGGCAGGTGGTTGCCGTGGGATATAGAGGAATATTTGTGAAGAGAGCAAAGGTGTCATGGAGAGGAGGACTGGTGTGGGGAGTCCTGGGAGTGTAATCACAATGAAGAGCATGGTAATACCTGTAGAGAAACCTGGAGGAAACAGGTGAAGAGATGGATATGAAAGAGTTAAATGGAGACAAGGGATCAATCCTGTGGCACAATCACACCCTGTCTTGGCCAGCAACCTCTGAAAATCTTTCTTAGAGGGAGGATTGTCTGCTATCTAACCTTTCATCTTGTCTGCCTCAGGTTGTAAGCCTCTAGCGCAGTGTCACTTTGTGCTGCAAAGCCCCATCAGCATTTGTTACATTTGCAAAAATGATTTTGTAATGACAAATGCAAACTCCCCATAAAAAGAGGGCAACATCTTCTGGGCACAATGCAGGAAGCACTGAGCTCAGTCGCAGCTCTCCAGAAGAGATACTGTTCTTGCCTCCAATGACAGCACAGGAGAAAGCTGGATTGTGGTTTCCACTCCCCTTTCACCTGGGACATGGGGAAGAGGACAGGTCTGTCCAGGAGGGGTATTACCACTTCATTCTGCAGGAGGGGAACAGCTTTTAACATCTGACAGTTGTCAGATGTCAGTGTGCTCTGCAATTTTGCTCTCAGGTGCCTCCTAAGCATGTCTACCGTGTGCTGCAGTGCCAGGAAGAGGAGCTCACTCAGATGGTTTCCACTATGTCAGATGGATGGCGCTTTGAGCAGGTATGGATAAGGCAGAGCAGGAGGGGAAGGAGTTGTCTTTTGGGGAAAAGATCGTGAATACCATACAGGTGCCAGGCAAGGCTCCTTCCCACTCTGAGAATACTGGGCAAGTCATTGACTGAGCCATCGTGCTGGCCCTTTCTTGCCCCTTTCTAGAGGTTTAGAGGATACTGTGTGAGGCCAGTCTGTTTTGCATACTGGCTAACTTCTCTGCTGGTTCTCTGTGTCGTCTCCTTAGCTTAGTTATGAGGCCTTTCCACTAGGATGACAGATTGGACTCAGTGCTGCATAATAGGCTTTCTGCCTTGCTCCCCAGGTGGAGTGGGTGTTTTCAGGAATATGTGCTTGTGATTCTTGCTCTCATCTTTTCTAGCTTGTGAACATTGGCTCATCCTATAATTATGGGAATGAGGATCAGGCAGAATTCCTGTGTGTGGTCTCCAAGGAGTTGTACAACTCCCCCAATGGCCTGAGCTCTGAGCCCAGCCACAAAGCCAAGGTGAGATTAACTTTGCTATGGCCCTGCTCCCATTGCCTATGAGATCCTTTGCTCTTTGCTCCTTCTCTCTTTTCTCTCTCCTTTGCAACAGTGGGGCACCTCAGTGGTGAAATACAGGGGCCTGTCCTGGTGTTCAGCACCGTGGCATTACACCCATTGCCCAAAAGGAGGAGTGTGTATGTTGGAGGGGTGGTGTGTGGCTGTATGTGGCAAATGGCTTTAGCAAGTCACCCTGGCACCTCTCATGCTACTCTAACATCCCCCTCATGCCTCCTCATGCCCATTCTGTGTGTGTCACTGCCTATAGGGCTTTATTTCCCTGAAGATTTTGCAGCATTCTCTTTCCTTTTTCTGTCTCAGCCTGAGGGGCAGATATCTCCTGCTCCCCTTTTGAGGGAAGGACAGAAACCTGTGGCAGTGCATGACATCTTGTAGACACACAGGATACAGGAAGGAACACTAGCAACTGATGGCAGTTGTTGGACGGTGGGGTCACAGCACTTGTAAGTGGGTTAGACACCCTGATGTGATACTCCAGAGAAAAACAAGCCTCTCTGTTCCCTGACCTAGAATTGTCTTGGCCATGGGGAAAGGTCCCTTTTTATTCCAGTGTTATGACAATTGCTTTGTTCCATTGTATGTCAGAAAGAACTGCCATGGCTCATCTTGCAAGTATCTCCACTCTTTCTTCCTTTTGTCCCACATGCTGGGCCACAGAACACAGAGGAGGACCTGGAGGAGGAAGAGCAGGAGGTGGAGGAGGAGGCAGAGGCAGAAGCAGAAGCAGAGGAGAAAGGTGCAGCAAATCCCTGAGGAAAATGATAAAAATAACCCCCCAGGCATAGACTCGTCCACCTTTCTGGTGAGAGCTCACAGCTAGCAGCAGGGAAGGATTAGAACAGGTGTGGGGTGTGGGGGCGATCTTCTCCAGGAGTTGGAGTCTCTCTGGAGATAAAGCTGATAGGGGAGAGCTGTTACCATGGCTGCTGCTTTGTATTTTTTACTGTTTGGTTTATCTACGGTTTTATTTTTATTTGCAGACTGTCCATCTATTCGGGATTGTGCTAAACTCTCTTCCTGCGGACCCTCCCTCCTGCTCCCTTCCGTGTCCATCCCAGCACTGTCATCTACCTCCCACATTGCCCCACTTGCCAGCCTCCAGCATCTTTCCCTCTGCTCTCTTTGTCCCCCAGGGCTCAGAGTGGTCTCTGCCCAGGGCTCTGTCTCTCTCTGCTCCTCACTTTTCCTCCTCTGCAGGTATGTTACCTGTCTGCACTCCCAGCTCCTGCCAGCCTGAGCTCTGCATGAGTGACTCACTTCCCTCTTGTGGGTATGGCCCTGGTTTGTAGAGCTTGGGGAGGGGAAGGAGGGAGGTGTGAGGTTGACTCATCCCTAAGGTGGCTTTACATATTCTCATCCTATTCGTGCCTTTACCTGCCAAGCAGATCCTATGGCTGTGGACCAGAGGCTCTGGCAGCAGAAAGGAGAGTGCAGCTGGGAGAGGGGTGGAAATGAATGTAAAGCAGGCAGGGGTGGTTCGGAGAAGGGGTGGAATTTTGCCACGTGTCTGCATGACACGCATGCCAGATCACTTCTCCAGACTGCCGTCCGCAGCTCCTTTGCCTGCCAGCCCGGGCAGTTTGCAGAAGGCAGCCTGTTATTTTTCCTTCCCTGCTCTCACTTCCCTGGCCTTTTCCCCCAGTAGCTCTGCCAGGGTGACAGTGCAGTGGGAAAGGTGGCAAAGGCAGAGCAGAAGCAGCTGGTCCCCATTGCAGATGTTCTCACAGCTGTGTGCAAAATGAGCCTCTCTGCTCTGCCTCCTGCTTAGGAAGGCTGGCTGGCTGACATGCGTGGGGCTGGGTATGGAAAGTGTTAGAAAGAGGATTCCTCTCCATACTGCAAAACTGTGAGGCTCTTGTTAATCTGGAGATGTTCAGTGTCAATCTCCACCAGTCCTGATGGAGGGCACTTGTTAGCTGGCTGGCATTTCTCTCTCCCTCTGTTTGAAAGCCTCCTTGTCTATTGCTGTGGGACCTGAGTGTATTATCTTAAGACTCACTGTATGTTAATCATATGGAATTTTTCTTCCTGCTATTCTGTTTTCCCACCCTCATTTCTTTTTCTTCTGTGTTTCCTCTGTCATTTCCCTTTTTCTGTTTCTCACTCTTCCCTCCATATTCAGTTGCTTTTTTTCCTACTATTGATTGTGTTTCTCTTTCTCTCTCCTTCTCTAGCTGTTACAAGCCAGAGATCTGAGGATGTGATCTGAACACGCCACTCCAGCCTTTTCATTTCTCGTTTAAATCTTTATTTTTGTACTGCAGTGTATGGCAGCCCACAATGACGCCCCCAGCCCCCTTCACTCTCCACATGCAGCCATTTTTTTTTACAAACTCACCTCGGAGGCCTGAGCTTCCAGCCCTGGAGGAGGGCAGATGTTTTATGGAGCCCCTGAGCTGCTGTAGGAGCAGGAGCCCACGGCCCCCTCCTATGCCTGGCAGTCTGGCTTTCTGTAATGTCACAGTGGCCCCTGGTGGGGACATAAGCGATCAGCCACTGCAGCCTGCGGTCCCTTCCTGAGTACCCTGGATGCAAATGAGGACCGAGGTGGTGGTAGCTGTGGAAGGACCAGCCCTTGCCCTTTCACTGTTGCAGGCAACTGGTGTGGGCTTGTGGCCTGGGGACAAATGCAGAGCCACTGTCCTTTTCTGGGCCACCGGTATTGCTCAGAGGTGTCCCTGTGCTGGGTATCACATTCCTTGGTGCCTCCCTCCCGTCCCCCAAAGCAGCTCTGTGCCAGCAGTGTGAGAAGGAGAATTGTGTGCTGCCTGGGTACCAGGAACATGCTGGTACCTGATGTTATGTCAGGCAGCACTGAGCAGATCCCAGTTTTGGGGAGTGGGGTGTTTGCTTCACTGCTGTGTCTGAAGAATCCTGAATAAAATTCACAGTCTGTTCCTCCTTGCTGCTTCTCATTTCAAGTGGCAAGAATTCATTCCTGCTCTAAGGGGGTGGAAGTTGGAGAAAAGGAGTCTGGATTCATCACCTGGAGCCACCAGAAGCTGCTTGTGCTGTGCCTGTCTTCTGGGGGCTGGAGGTGCTTCCCACCGTGTCTGTGCTGCATCCCCACTGCAGGCAGCTGGGCTAGAGGGCAGGTTTGCTTATTGGTATGTGCACCTCTAAATCATAACAATAAGTGAGGACCACCTGTCTAGCAAATGTATCGACCCCAGAGACATCTGGGGTGGGGGGGTGGGCAAGGGTGTGGCAACTTTTGCCAGTTCCCAGTGCCAGGAGTGGAGCTTGGCCAAAAACATACAAACCTCAAGATAATTTTTAGCAGAGTGAGGAAAACTAGAGCCAAAAAAAATTCCTCAAATTAATTTTATTTCTGATTCCAGAAAGTGGCTAATTTTGTACACACACACACACACACACACACACACACACACACACACTCGCATATCTTTAGTTAAAAAACCAAACCCTCAGCAAGTTGCAGTTTAAGCCCTGTGCCCTGAAGCGTTCTCCTTCACCTCCTGGATTACCTGAGATAGGAGATGGAAGAGGTTGAGACACTCTGATGTTAAAGGTATTTAGAAGGCCTGAGGGAAGAGGATGGGAGTCTGCTCCAGCATTTTTACTGGGGGAAGTGCAGCAGTGGAGGCTGGGTGCTGCTCCAGCGGGAGGCAGGACACGTGCTTGGGGGTGCGATGCTGGACTCATGCCTGGGAGTCAGTGAGACGTGAAGAGTTGCCTGGCTGAGCTGAACAGCACGCTGAACAGCACACGCCAGCTAAGAAAAGAAGCAATTAGGGAGATGGAAGAGGAGGAGTGATGGGAGGGGAAGGGGGATGAAGGATAAGCAGCAGGAAGGAAGAGGGAGGCAGATTGATTTCACAGTTACTGGAATCTCTAACTACATCAGTCACATTTTCTTCAGCAAATGTTCCAGCATAAGACTGGCTGAATCACATGGTTCATGGAAAGTTCAACTCCCCTTATCCCTCTTCTCAGAAACCATCAGCTTGGGACTATTGCTGTGTGTCGTGTCATTGCCCTCAAGTCCCCCACCTGCCTCCCTTCTGCTCGTTTTTGGATGGATAGCCTAAAAACTCCTTGGGATGCTCACTGGGAAGTACTAATGGGGAAGAGGGTCTGCCTGCTTTTCTCTACAATCCTTGCAGCAGCCTTTTTTTACCCTGTTCAGAAGAGCATCCTGGGTCTGACAACATCCCACACTCTCTTTCTCTGGGAGGCAAGTGAGCAAGATCAGGAATAAGTGCCATGTGAGTGTAGGTGTGATGGAGAGAAGACAGAGATGCACTTTTCTCAGCTCATGGTTTGGTTCATCCAGCCCAGCACTTGAGTGATCCTGGTGTATACTCCGTAGTGATTAGCACGTGCACATCCCATTCCCCAGCTGACCAAACCAGCCAGAAACCATCTGCCACTGGGTTCTTTGCAGGCCAGTGGACCCCCAGAATCACCCTAGAAAAAAAGAAAAGTAAAATGAAATGATGGTGATCCACCAGCTTCTGCTGCTGCTTGATTATGCTCTCTTTGAGCCCCTCTCTATACAGATTCCTCTATCCCCTCATGTCATGCCTGAGACATCTGCAGCATTCCTTATACCTTAGGCAGATGTCAAAAACAGTATCCAGTGCAAACATCTGACTCAGTTATTCCTTCATCGTGCAATTTTTTCCCCCTCAGCCAGGTCCCAAAAAGCTGATTGCTCTACTGATTCCTCCTGGTCTGTATGGCATTTCCAAATATGTGGCAAGCAAGGAAGCTTGTTGGAATTTAACTGGATTCCGTGAGGGATGGAAGAGAGGAATTCCTTGAGGTTGATAGTAATGAAGGAACAGACAGGTTACTGTGTAGACAGGTGCTAAAGAAGCTGAGGGTGTAAGGGACTGATGTAGTCACCTGACTTGAAAGTGGGAGATAGAGTAGAGAATGGGCTGAAATGAGAAAAGGGTAATTTAACTGTATTTGGATCCTGTCTAAAGCAAGAATGCTGGGAAGAAATGGTCATGAGAGCTGTTTTTGGCCACTTAGATCAGAGGAAATGTTGGGAAAGTGACCTTATATGGTCTTTCCCCCCTCATTTCAGGCTGTGGATTGCATTTGTGAGACACATATGCATACATATGGGACACATCCCACCTCTGGTAGTCAACCCTGATCCCACAACTCTTCTGTCACCTGGCAGGCATCCTTCTTGCCCTGGTAGTACCCAGCACACAGCATCCTGGGAGTAATCATATAGTGATAAGCCTCACTGCAGATGTTCTGCTGGATGAGCTGCACATCCACCTTCTGCAGAACATTGCTGATGTGCCCTAAAAAGTAGAACACCAAAAGGAGCACAGGTGAGCTATATGGAACTTCCCCTAGCCCATGTCTACCTCACTGCATGCTGAAACCTGACTTTGAAATTTCTGTTCTGCTCTCTACTGGCATCACAGTCTCTGACTTTCAGCAGAGCACTTTATCTGCATGGAAGGCATAACATTCCCCTTGATTCCTTTCCCTACAGGGATATGTTGTGGGCACTTCAGCTTTTGGGACAAGGAGTAGTCTGCTTTGGGGAAACCTCTGGGCTGTCAGAGTCTTGGGTTTGTTTCTCACTGAAATGGATTTTAAGCTCTTCCGTCTAAGAGTACAAACCAAGAGTGTCCAGTTCTGTATAGTTTCCTGAGTGTTTCCAATTAGGAAACAGCTGGAACGAGTCTGTGAGTGGGTGAAGGCGCTGAACTAATCTGAAGGGCTATTCAAATTTTTGGATGAAGAAACACATGCTGTCCCCATATAGATTACTAGACTGCCACGCCTGTCTCTCCACATGAGGATTCAGGGTACTCAACAGGTATATTTGGTCAACCTATTGCCCAAAATCAGGAGTGAAGGAGGCACAATGTTTTGGGATGAACAGAAGCTGTTCTGCCGATGACACATCTGAACCTATGTTTCTGCCTCAGCACTGCTGCAGTAGGCCACCAAGAGACCTTGAACCTACCACCTTCCTTGAGGGCTCCCCAGCCAGTGATCCAGCAATGAAGGCCAGGCTCAAAGATGTGAGAAGGTGCTGGCAAGCAGATGGGCTGGATTAAGGGCGAGATGATCACAGGATGATCCAGCTGGAGCAGGGCCACATCATAATCATGGCTGTCCTCTTCATAATAAGGGTGGAGGAAGAGATGGATAACCTTGAAGGACACCTCTGTATGGCCGGTAGCATTTTGCAAGTATTTGCCCAAGTAAACGGTCCAGATAGAGGGGGAGGCCAGCCTGTAGGATGCAGCAGAGGAGCATGGGACCCAAAGGGCACACTTTGCAGGTAATGCTATCCCCATCCTAGCACATGCTGACATCTCCCTCGTTGTGACAGCGTGGGGACAACACAGAGCCAAAACAAAGGTGGAGCTCTGCAGCATCTTCTGCTATCATTGCCCCCTCAAAGCTTCTCTGCAAATCCCAGCATTTCCCCTTTTTCCCTGCACACACCCCCAGATAATACTGCATGTATCCATACCCCTTTCTTCAGTTCCAAGCCATGGAGAAGCATGGCTGAGGGGCCAGAGGACGGGTGCAGCTGCCCCATGGTATTTTCATCAGTCAGAAGAGCCTCCAACCACGCATAATATGGAAAGCAGTGCAAATCTTTCCATCCAGCACCTCCCCTCTCCGTTTACCTCTCATCCTGGAAGCAGTGTGCAGCTGAGACCACCCAGCGGTCAGCAATGAGTGTTCCCCCACAAATGTGGCGGCCCCGAACTTGCAGGCTGGCCTGCCATGGCCATTCCCCTTCCACAGAATTCATACCACCCACAATCCTGCTGAGAGGAGCTTGCATCCCACAGTCTGAGGAGGAGACACAGCAGGTACTTCAGGGAAGGAAGGGAACGTGATATACTGTGCCTGTCCTTCCTTTCCTACTTAGTTGACTGAAAAGTTTGACCTCTAATTGCTTGTCTTACCCAGCTAGGACGTGCTTTATGTACTTCCCAGGACAGGTCTAGTGTGCACTCCCTCCCAGCATTCCCCACCTCCATCTGCAGCTTGGGGATGCCTTTGGGGTAGCATGCTGACTGTGCTAACTGCTGTGCTGTCAGGAAACCCTCCTGGTCATTCCCTTTTGCTGCCTACCAAGGATCCAGGAAAAAACAAGTAGGGAAATCTAAACATAAACTCCCTCCCTGCCAGTAGCCATGCAGACATGGGTGATTTTCCTGGATGGAGCTTTGTACAATGGCATATAAGCCGACACAGTGGTCAAACAGGAACCCTGTGGGTTGAACCGTGCCTGTGAGACATGTCTGTCTGGCTTGATTTCTCTGTCTGAAGGAGGCAAGGAGCAGCTGTCGAAAGAGCAAGTGCCTGCTCACCCTCAGCATAGAGTTGGCTCATTGCTGCTGTCCCTGCCACTGCAGGATGGAGCAGGGGCACTGGTACTGTGGGACTGAGGTGGGGAGAAGGTGGCAGAACAAGGGAAGGTGGGTGCCTCTTCTGGGTGGCGGGAGAGAACGGGGCAACTTGCAGCTACATGTCATCCCGAACCTGCCTGGCTGACTTGTGGCTGATCATTTCCTCACCACAGTGATTCTCATCAGACAGGTCCTTGCAGTCTGCACTGGTGTCACACAGGGGGTTGGGTTTCTTCACACAGGTCCCATCTTCACAGCGGTAGGTGAAAGGACTGCAGGGGACTCCTGCAAAAAGGAAGGGAAGCCAAGTCTGAGAGATGGCAGGTGGTTGTAGATGCAGCCTGAAGTCCTTTAAATGAGGAGAAAGGGCAGCACAGAGCTTGGGGGAACTCCATAAATGATGACAGGGAATTTCCTGAACAAACAAACAGCTCACAAACATTGTGAGGAGGCTGGGCAAGTTAACTCCCAGATGGTGCCCTTATGTCACATGTGGGAAGTAGTCTACAGGCAGCCTTGCTTTGAACACAGGGATGGGCATTTGTCATCCCAGCACTGTCCCCTCCCTACCTCCACTGCAGTGCTCCTCATCACTCCCATTGACACAGTCCAGCTGCTGGTTGCAGACCCTGCTGAACTCGATGCAAGTGCTGTCCTCACGGCACTGGAACTTCGCAGGGCACACTGCACAGGAAGGAAGTACTTGGGAATCAGGCATGCAAGACAAGGTGTGAGATCAGGGTCATAAGCTCTGCAGTCTGTACAGCCTCTTCCCCCACCTCATAAGCTGTGCTTAAGACCAGCTCTGGTATAGTGCAACTGTGCAGCTTTTGCCTGATCTGCATTGTAGGTGTGCCTGCACTCTGTCTTAGACTTTGCTGTTGCTGACTTAACTTTTCTTGTCTTGGCCTCAGACCCACCTCAGTACTATGTACTTCTCTTGAGGTCCATGGACTCCTCAGTTGCCACCACCAGTCTTGGTCTGCTTGCCTTGTTAGGGGTTTGTGGGACTGCATCCTGTCTGGTGAGGTCACTGCCTTTCTGTCAAGCCCAGCTCATGAGTCACTGTTTCATACAGACCATCATTGCCCCTTGCAGCTGAGTCCTGAACAACAAAGGATTCCACAATGTTCATGAGTTCTGGTGGACACTGAAGGATGGAGATGGGTCTAAGCTGCCTGCCCACCACAGAGTTTGACTTCTGTTCACAGATTTCCATAGTAGGAACTTGTTCTGTTAGTGTGTACCATTTTCATACTGCAGTGACTATAATTTCTTCATTAATAGCACAAAGCTTCTAGATGACTAAAGGCATATGAAGGTCTGAGGCAACTTGGACTTTGATTTTAAAGACAGGGATTGTTCCATGCCAACATGGAGTGAATAATCAGAGATGCACTAGTGGCAAGAGTATAAGAAAGGAAGGAAATGATAATGTTTCTATTTTATTTTTCAAAAATAAAGCAATGTTGGAAAACACTGAGAAAGTGTGGGGTTTCTGTCAGTCTTGGTCTGTGTCAACCTCTGGAACTGAATGACATGATATCCCTGGGGCTAAAGAGATACTGGGATTCAAGAAAGGATTAGATATTCATAAGGATGCAAATGTATCCATGTCTACTGGATGAAGCACTCAAACCCTGATGTCAGACAGCTGGATGATGGGACAGAGCACATTGTCAGCAACACTGCAGATAATACAAAACCCAACTTCAGCAACGTTATGTGAGCTCTCCATTTCTAGCACTGAATTAAAGCTTACTTAGAAAGATTTCTCCTTCTTTTGACTTTAGAGTTTTCCTACACCTTCGTCTGAATCTTTCAAAACTGGCCACTCTCCCCAGTGGTTTAGGGCTCTTTATCTGTGAACAAAACATCTGTAGGAAACAACTAATGAAAAGTTAGTGGTGGCAGCAATATGATGAACCCCCCATCACACCAGAGATGAGAGAATAGATGAATTAGGTGTCGTGTCTAAGCCTGAATTGCTGTTCCTATGAGAATAGAGCTCTGCAGGAGTTCTGAGATGCTAAGGATGGAGCCCTGCAGCAGCACTATCTGCTTTTGGCATCAAGAACCAATTGAGGCTGCTCAAGGACTTTGATACTCCCAAATTGGGGCAAAATCTATTTGTGAGGATCTGTACAGATGAAGTGTCACAAATGGCCTGGGGGGAAAGAGGAGAGAGAAGGGCAGCAGGTGGGCTTGGGGAAGTGTGAGCAGGGAGGGGGATGCTGAGTGGTGTTACAGCAGAGGGGGCTGTAGGCCAGGGCTGAGGTTGGTTGTAGACCCTGGGTGAGAGGAAAGAAGGACAAGATGGGGGACAGCTTGGGTAGGGGGCTTCTTTCAGGCTGCCTGGAACTCTTGGTGCTCTTGGCTACTAGGGGACTCTCCTGGAAAGGCTGTGCTGTGACAGGAGCCGTAAGCATTACTGTTCTTTCTAGAGCAGGCTAAAGCCATATAGCAGTGGGATGAGACATTTAAGGGCACAGAGGTTTAAGCTCCTGAAGTTGAGGTACAAGGCTGTGCCTTGGCCAAGCAAATCCTCCCTATTTCTCCCTACCTTCAGAGGAGCAAGTGGCTATGTCTTGCTGAGACCAGGGACCAGCAAGGAGAAGAAATCACTCACCACAGTTTCTCTCATCCAGCCCATTGGGGCAATCTTTGATCCCGTCACAGGCTGGGACACACAAACCGTTCGCCAAACACAGAAACTCCCCAGGACAGGCTGTGAAACCAAAAGAGAGTAATTAGTCCCCAATGACTGGAAACCTCCTGGCAGCAAAGCACCATGCCTTGAAACGGTGGAACTGCACACCCTCCTGACCACACAAGTGCTGGCAGCACTCATGACACTCCCCAAAATCTGCCATGTCATCTGCTCTGAACAGGGACATATGGACAGGCTGTCTTAACAGGGACAAGTGACAGGCTATGCACCAGGAGAAAGAAGGTTTCCTCTGTTTTGCATTGTACCAATGGGCAATATCTAGGACAACCACCTGTCTGTCACGCCACACGTTGGGATCACTGTTATTTCATGTCTCCTGAATGCCATGGGAAAGCTGAAACAGGATCTTTGGAGTTGTTATCAAAACTTACGTGGGACCTTGAAGGGGTTGTTGTTAGACACGTTGACAGGTGCACATATTCAGGGACTGGTGTGCATTACTGGCACCCTTTAGGAGGGAGATGGTGAAACCTTGGAAAGACAGACTGTGGGTGGCATTTGCATATGTGTGTATTTGTGTGCGGTTTTATTTATGCCTTGTTTGTGCGGATTCCAAGGTGAGCAGGAAACAGCTCTCTCTAAGAGATCTCGTAATCAAAACAAATGCTGCTTCAAGCAGAGGTGCTTTCTCATTGGATTCCCAAGGTTAGCCTGTGATGTTGACATGAGGGTAAGATTTTAGGCAATTTTGTAACTTGGGTTTTGTTGCATGGATGCTCTGGCCACAAGAGGCAGGGCCACATGTGCAGGAGCAACTTTGCACATAATTGCCTCTTCTTTTGGGGGTATCACTGGTGCATCACTGATTTCTGAGCATCTTCCTAAAGGGTGGATGGCACCTAGGGCTCTTGGGCTGTTCCTTGTGTTTCTCCCAGCACAAGCCAAGTGCAGAGGGGCTGCTGGTCCCCCTGCTAAGGAGCAGGGAAGAACCTAAGCTTACGGTCAGATTGCTTGTACAGGCTGTAAGCTGCCTGTACCCCAGGGCCGGTTAAGGAGATCTGCGAGGTGAAGGTGATGGTGATGTCAGCAGAAGATGTGACTGGGATCCTCTCAGCGTAGGCTTGCAGGGTCCGCAGGCCACACAACCTGAGGAGCAAACACAGGCAAGGTGGTTTGGACAGGGAGGCAGGAGACAAGGCAGGGCAAGGGGTTGGGGTGGGGTGGGAAGGGAGTCACACAGACTGCTGCGGACAAATCAGGAATAAAAAATGCCTTCACTATGCATAAGATAGAGTCCAAAGGGACCCTCTTATCTTTGGACATATTCTACTTTCTGGCAAGCACTGAGATCAAGCCACGCAAAGCAGTTCAGTTCTTCTAACGTAAGAAGATTCTCTTTTGTCATCTTCCTGAAGTTGTAGAAACTGTGGCACTGACTGTTTAAGAGAGGAAGGCAGGGAGAGAAAAAGTGGAAATCCTAAGCCACAGTAACATAACTTCTGGATCAGTTCCTTCATAGGAAGAGGAGTTATCTCCACAGGAGCCATGGAGAAGGCACTGAGGAGGTGGGTCGGGGGAGGTTTTGGAGGGAAACAGGCAAATTTGCAATAAGTGGGAGGAAAACAAAAAAAACCATCTATCTCAGAGCCTGCTTTGAGGAGATGGGAGCACAACAGGTCTCCATCCTTTGCACCTGGGCAGTGGTGAGCAGCAGCCCCAGATACATACTGATGCTAATTGTGAGGAGTCTTGCAGGGAAAGTGGCTGAAGTCAAAGCAGAAGGATATGGAGCTAAGGGGAAGATCTGTACGGAGGTGGATGCAAGGCAATGGCACACACAGATAATATTGCAGAGGTGGTGACAGGCAGATTTGCAAACACAGGAGACGTGGGAGGACACCAAGGTTACACACAGGAGAAAACTAAGAAGCCTGATGCAAACAGCAAGACAGAGAAAGCAGGTTGGTAGCTCGAAGCAAATCTTTGAGAAATGTGTTCACTGAGGAGAGAGTGAAAAGATGAGCAGAAAAGCAGGAGGTACCAGCACTAAGAATGGTCACTGAGCATAGCTCAGTCTATGGCTTCTTCCTTAGATATAAAGTGAGAAGGGAATCTGCAGAGGTTTTATCCCAGGTGAGAAGTGAGAGACAGAAACCAGGACCCCACCACACACCTTCTGTTCTGAATTATCCACTGGCCTTGGGTACAGGGCAGGTCGTGCTTCTGTCTGCTAAGCGCGTAGGCGTCGAACCAGAGGGTGACCCCGTAGTCGAGGGATGGGACCTGCAGACAAGGGGGGGCACGGCAGAGGACAGATAGCTCCTACGAGTGTTACAGCACGCTCCATAAGTTAGAAACCAGCAGAGGAAATGTGAAGGCCAGATGTGTCATTGCAGGTCAGAAAGAAGCACCCTCTAAACTGGAGCCATGCCACAGCCCAGGGTGGCTTTGCTGCTGGTGTCAAAGCCTGGCAATTCTTATAAATTCCTACCAATCTGGTTCTGTTTTGAAGAACTCCTCTGGAGATCAGATTTCAGATTCCTCCTCAGCTATGGCATCTCTGTGCCAGTATGCAATATTAGACTTTTTCGCCTTCAGAAACACACCTTATGTGGAGTCTGGGCAGGCTGTCACTCTCTTCTTGCTTCTCATGATGATCTAACTGAGAGCACTGGCTGTATCCCCCACAATGTGTGGAGTGCTGCCCGGGATTCAGGAACAGGGTGGATGCTCTTGTGGGAGCTGGCTCTTACCATCATGTGCCAGGTGCACTGCGTGTTGGGCGAGTAGTAGCTGGGGTAGTGTGGGGTGCCGATCTTCCCCTGCAGCTCCAGGCTCTCCCGCAGAGTTATGTTCACTTCACAAGCTGTAAATACAGACATTCAAAGCCCTGCCCTCTGTCAGCTCAGCCTCAGCCTGGGGAGGCCATGTAACCTGCATTTTACGGACCCCCATGCAATCCAGAATGAATTCTGTCCCTAACAGATATGCAGCACCTCTAGGAGCTCTAGGAGAAACTCGTATTCTCCCTGTAACTATAGCCACTCTCCTCCAGCCTTCCTCACCTTCGAGGGGCACTGCCTGTGCTGAGAGGATGAAGGGGTCATAGTAGCTGTACATGGCTTTCTTCCACACAATGGACATGACAGGGCCAGATGAAAGGATTTCCACAATGGGCTCCTGCCGGCTGCAGCCATAGATCCTCAGGGGAAAGAGATAAAAGGATGGGAGTGAAGCAAGCAATAAACAAATGAAAGAGAAGAATGAGAAAGACAGACAGTGGGTACCTGTGTGATCCACACACAGCTGTTGTAAGGCAGTAACTGAACCAAACAAAGGGCCAAGAGTGACAGCTCCTGCAGCATGGTGGTGTGAGACACATGCCACATCAGTGACTTCAACTGATCAGCAACAGGCAGGTTGTACATCAGGAAGAACCTCCTCTGATGTCGTCTGACACCTTCCCCTACTGTGGTGTGTGGCACCATCCTGCCTGTGTTCCCCACCGTGTTCTCCCTGCTCAGGAGCTACCTACGAGGTGATGAGGTGTTTCTCCAGGGGCCCGGCTGCGTCGTACATTGCCAGGCGGTCCCTGCAGTCAGGCAGAGTCCACTCCAGGCGTAGCTTGATCATGTAGCCCTTGAGGCCATGGAGGTGCCAAAGACAGCTGGAGGCCAGGTAGTCAGGGCCCTCCAGCCTTAGGATGTCATCCTCCTGGACATAGTTGTACCTGTAGCAACCTGAAATAGATGTGGTTGTAAGAGAAATTAAGATATGGGATTGTCACTTGGTACATCAGTGCAAGCCCTTTTTTAGGGTAAGTCTGACTCATCCCAATGATCTCGGTTTACTTTTACGTATCTTGTGGTGGCACTGATCCTTTGGTACCATTGTCCCAGTTTCTCTAAGCAGCACAGCACAATTATCTTCCACTTGTTTTATTTACTTTTTCACCTCTTTCTCCTCTCAGCCCCATATTCTTTCCGGTATTAGATCTCCCTCATCTGAATTCCAGGTTTCAGAAGACGTTCACACCAGGATTTTTGAGTAAATATCAGCTTAAATGTGAGCTTCTAATAGCATATCTAATGCAAGCTGCCAGACAGAGAACTTATAGCACCGCCTGAAATTACTAAATGCATCTTCAAACATTGCCAAGACAACAGACTCCTAAATGAGGCACATCCAGTGCAGAGCCACGCAGGAAACCCCCACCCTACTCAGCAGCATTGCATGGGACTGGAATCAGCACTGTGGTACCAGTACACCCAGCTATTTCACAGTTCTCATTAGGACCAGGACAACTCTGAGGTGTCTGCATTGCCCCTGGCAGCTGGCACCTCTGCCCAGAGCCATCCAGTATATAGTGGTCATGTAGTTTGGATTTGCACTGGTGCTCCCTGGTTCCTACTCTCCCCTTCCCAGGATTTACAACTCCAGGAGGCCAACAAGCTTTCTGTCCCCTGTGAAAACCCCTCCCATAAAGTAATGAACTCAAAAGGAAAGGAGAAAGCAGCCTACCCAGAGTGGATTTCAGCACTACTATGTCTTTCACACTGGATTCTGTTAGAAAGAAAATACAAAGGAAGATAAACAAAAATATAAACTGGATTAAAAAAAAGATAATCTGATAACCTAGCATGGTAGGTGAGGACTCCCTTCCTTCCTTACATAACTAGCTCCCTTACAACTTCAGCATGGGGCATCCTCCAGGTACCTCTCTGCTCTCAGGGACCTGTTTCAGTCATGCCTTCCCCAATTCATCTCTCTGGGAAATTTCTCTGCCCCTGACCCAAATCCAACAGCCTTATTCTTGCTTTCTAACCCACCAAGGACTTCTCTGCCTTTTTTCCTTGCCCATTTTGGTGTGCCTATTCTAGGACCTCTTCCCCTTCCCAGGAAGGCTGGGCATTGCTTCAGGCAGTCATCCCCCTCCTCTGCCAGCCACATCACAGGGCACGGCCCCCCTTCCCAGAGCCTTCATCATCTGCTGTCCCACTTTAAAGAATGCCCAATCAAAAATATGGGGGTCACTGAAGGTGGAGAAGGAGTTCTCTTTTGATGACCACTGTGCAATGAGCTACTCAACATCCTTATAGAGTCCACTTTTGGAGAAGGGAGTTGCAGAGAAAGTGACCAGCAGGGGCTATAAATCTGTGCAAAACAGTCACAGGATGGATAACACTTTAAGAGAGCTGGGCTTTTCTCCAGCCTCCCAGCTGAGCTGGAATCAGCCAGAGATCAGGTGCTACCGGGAAAAATTGCCAAAATAAAAGGCACTGTGAGGTCAGCTGGGTGTGAGGATTGTTGTTGGGGGTTTGCCTAGGTCAGGGCCTTGGTTTTCTATAGCTTCTAAGCAAATCTGTGGGGAGAAATGAGTGGTTTTGTCATAGCAAAAACAGTTGTTGTGGAAAATAGCATCCTGCAGGCATAAGGCAGGCTCCTAGCTGAGCTCCTGTGCTGTAGGAAATAGTCTGTGCAAAACTGGTAGTAAGTACTCTTTTATCTGAAGGTAATACAACCAAGTTCCTGCAGGGAACAGAAAGTCCTGAAAGATTTTTGGGAAAGGGGGAAGCTAGTGTACTGGGGTTAGTGTGGCTGTTAGTAAAAATAAAGCACTGGAGAGGCTGGAGAGGTTCCTGTACTAGTCAATGGTTTGCAGCTCTGTGTCTCAAGGCAGAGCAAACGTTCAGAGCTGAGCAGACCAGCAGGAGTCTGTCAGAAAGCAATGAATGCTAATGACCTGCTATTAGCTGGCTGTTTTTACACTCTAGATGCACAGGGCAAAAGAATCCAGAAGTAAAGTCACTGGCTGGAGGTTACCCTGGCTCAGCAGTATAAGAAATTTCTGGCTTTTGTCTCAGTTATCAGACCATACTTCCGACTGGAGAGGGAAAGGACTAGAGAAAGCAGAAGTAGCTGGATAAACTACAACTGGTGTGTTAAGTCCAAAATAGAAAGAAGTGGGGTCTGCTGAAATGAATAAGATAGTGAAACAGATGCAAAGCAAATAAGAGGGAACTGGGAACAGCTAAAATTATGGCACCATCATTTTCATCTGTTTATGAGTTGCATTATGAAGTGAGCAAATAAAAGGAAAATGCTAGATGGGCTGACTTGGAAGGATTTGGCATATTTCCTTGTGATGTCTTTGTTAAGAAAGTTCATTTAAATTGGCCGAGCATAGGATCTGGTATGCTGGAAACAAACCATAAGTAGAAGTAAGGCACTAATATTAACTGTGGGAGGAGATGTCTTGATGAGATGCTAATGCAGCTTCTGACTAAGAACTTAAAATGATGGTCTGGGTGAGGGAGTGAAAATCATTTAGAGGAAATAGAATTTTCTTTACAGGTGCCAAAAAAATGACCCACAAAACAACTGAGATGTGGGGGTAAAAGTTAAAGAAAGTATGGGGAAGATATAATAAAGAAGCTTCATCTTAGAATAATGCAAGATAGCATGCCTGGGGAAAAAAAAACAACAACAAAAAACCAACAAAGGAACAACTTGGAGATTTAAAATCTCATGGGAAGAAGAAACTTGGAAATAGGAATCTCAAGAGGAGAGAAGAAACACGATGTATTTTAAAACCTGTGAGATTTGGGACTCTGTAAGAGGGATCAGACTAGGCTGACAAATTAAGCCTCATTACAAAGATCAAATATAAATTCCATTGGACTTGTATGCATTGACTATATATACATCCCTAGTCCCTTACCTAACACCTACTCTGGAGCAGTTTTGCATGGGTGGCTTTTTAAACAGGCTGTGACCTTCACTGTGAGCAACAATAAATAATCCTTAAAATCACTGAAGTGACAACGATGCTTTGTCTCAGAGGAAGACTTAGTGGTGACTCAGATATGTTGCTTTTGTTCTCTCTATCAAATAGTCTGGAATAATCTCCCAAAGGAAAGCAGGAAACCTAAGTGCTTGGTATTTTCCAGCTGAGCTGATCAAAGTCATGACCTGTCTAAGACCTTGCTCTACAGAAGCCAAAGCTGATGGGTGAAAAAAGAATCACCTATCTGATTGTGGTCAGTTGTATCTCCAATAATTTTAATCCTTCAAAAGAAGGATTTTTAAAATTTTTTAATCGAACTTCAGTTCTTCTCTACCAGGAAAAAATGTCCATAATTGTATCTCCTGATCCTTACTATTTCCCTCATCCTCTTCAGGTTTCCTCTGTCTCCTTCAATAGACTCCTGGCCTTTTCTCCTAACCTTCTATATGGTGGAGCATTTCTGACTGCTCAGGCCACAGCTGAGCAGCTGATACTTACCCAGGAGGACCAGAGAGTCTGGGTTGATCCTGTACTCTGTCTGGTAGGAGAGGCCGCCTGAGCTATTGAAGCTGGTGGAGAGCTCTTGGTGGAGCACTGTGTTTACCCTCTCAGCAGTTGCCTCCTTCTGCTGACTCTCAGGGATTTGGAGGGTGAACCAGAAGAAGAAGGTCAGAGCTCCCTCCCTAACAGAGAAATAGCATGTAAAATAGTCTTGCTCTTCATCACCAGAATTACTGGAGAGACAAACCCTGGAGAATTACCCTCCCCACTATTTTTCCACAAATCAGACATATCTGTGTAGATTTTCCAGCTCTGCTGCTGTGACCCAGAGGAACCTCTCTGAGCAGGGCAGGAGAGCTGCAATATTCATCGTGTGAGTCAGTGTTTTGTGGGAAGAAGCCTTTCCATGCCATCTGGCTTTAGTGAAGACCATATGAGCTCAAATTAATGTGATAATTAATCAAGACAAGTCTAATGAGTAGTCTCATTTCAGGTAGAAATGACCTTTGGGTACTACTGACCAGGGCTTGAAAAAAGAAGCTCAAGACTTCACTGTCTCATCTCCCAGTGGTGACAGGTGGATGATTTATGACTAAGTACCTTACCACAACCCATTAATGCTGGCCAGGCTAAAGCTGCAGGAGACAGTGCCTGGGAAAGTTCTGTTCAACCAGCTGGCAGAGAAAATTGACTGGGGGAGGGCGAGGAGATGTTGAAACACATCTTTGTTCAGTAAAAGGCTAGAAGAAGATGTGCAAGTGAAACTTTTCTTTCCCCAGTTGAAAATGGAACTGCATTGAAGTTGGAATGTTCCTTAGGTGAAGAATAAATGTAGGGGTATGGTTTTCCACAGAAAAAGAATCAGAAGTAAATGACAATCAGTCTGGAAATTATTTCTGCTTTCCTGTTCTACTGTTATGACCTGTAAAACTGTAGTCCCACATCTGTCCCATTCCACTGTTATCCTGTTCCCAGGTGGTCCGGTTTTCTTGGCAGGAACAACTTTTCCATGCTGCATTCTGGCCTCTCCCTTCTGGTGCCTAGAGTCAGGCCATAAAATAGCTTTCTCGAATTAGAAAAATTAATTTCCAGCTGCTTAGTTTCTACTGACAATGCCAAGACAAATTTTTTTAATCTCTTCTCATTTTTTTTTTTTTTTACTCTCTTGAACTTTTGCCTCTCTGAAAAAATTCTCCATTTTGGCTTTTCATCATGACCTGAGATGAACAAGAACACCAAAATATCCCCAGCTCTGTTATGCTGGAACCATTCTGAATCTGAACTGTCCTGAAGTTTATCATGGGCAGATTTCAGTGAAATTAGAGTACAATTTACTGGAAGCTTTCACACAGGAACAAGCCAATATGCTGCAGGTGCTACTCACCCAAAGGCATACACGGTGCTCGAGTTGTAGTACCGACCCAGCTCTGTGGCATGAATCAGCTCCTTCAGCTGCAATGAGAACATTGTCTGATAACTGCAGTGCAATGTTACAGTGGCTGATCTGATCTTTCATCCCTCTTGCTGTACAGGCCCACTGAGCTTGCCCTTGGATGGGGGTGCCCGACCCCTTCCTCATTCTCCTCACTGAGCAGCCTCAGGGCTGGCTCTGCTCATGAAACTGCCCTCACCATGTTCTGGAGCTTAGCTGACTCCACCCAGAAGGCTCTGGACTCCACGTGCCCAAGGTCCGGGGAGTACTGGCGGTTCAGGACCTGGAGGCTGCCACAGTAAAACTGCAGGATGGATGGCTCCAGGTGCCATGGTCTGTAGTCTGCCGAGAGAAGACACCACTGGGTTGGTTACCTTAGTGATAGATAGGAAAGAGGGGGTTACCCCTGTGTATGACTGTCTAGAGACCACCCAGAGTCACTAATGTGCTTTGGGCTGGGCATTGCTTTGACCACCTCCTGCTTGGGGGAAAAAACATGTGAATTTTTACCTAGGAAATACCAGGTTGCTGCAGCAGCTCCAGCCAGCACAAGAAAGGCTATCCCAAGGGGCACATAGCGGAGGCAGCGACGTGAGTTAGTCTCTGATTTGTCATTTGAGAGGGAGCTGGAGTCTTCCTCCTGTTCCTCGGCCTCCATCAGGCGCGTCTGGTGACACAGCATGCCAGGGTCAGGCTGGTTGTTTCTGTTTCCCTTTATACCCTCTCTGAAGGTGTTATGCCAAATCTGTCCTCCCCTCCCAAGATCTATGGCCCCAAGAGATTACTGGGCAAATCATCAAAGACTTTGCTCAAAGCAAATGTGTGTAAAGCTGCTGAATCAGTGGGAGACAGGCTTCCAGGACACTGTCCTGTCTACATCTCCTGGTAATCCCTTGCTTTTCAAAGGCATTCCCTGGGTTTTGCTTCTGTAAAAACTGCAAATTAGTACAATAATGAATTTCTCTGAATATAGAAGTGTTGTCCTCCCAGGCTGGGAATTGTTTTAAAACTGGTATTTTATTGATCTAGAAATCAATGCAGAAAAAAATCGGTGACCTGAAATGTGAGCAAAAGTTGCACAACACAGCCACTGCCTGGGAACCTGAAGTTACACTTTGCCTGCTGTGCCATTTTTATCTTGATCCCTAAAAGTAAGCAAACATTGCCATTCCCACCAAGCTGTGTGTTCCCAGGCAAAGCCAATGCTGGCACTGGCTCAATAGTTGAGCTAATGAGAAGAGAGCACCTGAATAATGTTCAGCCCTTCACCACCACCTGCTTGTGCCAGGGGACACCTTCTGTCTTCCTTTGCCCCTCATCTCCCCCAGGCTGCTTCTTTTGCTTCTTCCTGGCTGCTTCCCTTCTGTCAGCCCCACGCTCTGAGGGTAAGAAATATCATCACCCCAGAGAGCCACATTAACACTGGTTTTGTCACCCACTTTCCTCCTGCTTTCCTCTGCCATCACGTAGCGCGTGCCTGCCCTCAAAGGTTTTCTATGTCTCTGCAGCTGGAGAAGAAAGGGATGTGAATGCATGGAGATGGAACGGGATGGACCTGCATGGGAGAGCACAGAGGTCTTGTGGAACGCTTATGTCCTGTCTGTGTGTCTGTGAGCTGTCTTTGTTCCCCGTGGTGCGTGTGAACATGGGGACAGGAGTGCATGGGAGGGACTTGCTGCAGCTGAGGGAACAGGTGGCTGGTCTCATTTGCCTTTTGGCCCACATGGATGCCGCTGGGCATCACTTGATAAGTGTGAGTGGGTTTTTTGGCCTCCTCCCCCCATTTACAGAGCCTCAAGCCCTCCAAGCTGCCTCACAACATGGAAACACATTTGCAGAATGTAAGCACCAGGTCACTCACTCCAGAACATTAAACCCAGCCTGGTGAACATCCCCACTCAGACAAGCAGTCACACATCTAACATACCCTTCCAGAGAGGCAGGTGGTACGAACAGACCCAGCACAGACTGCCCTCCCTTGCTTCTCGTGGGGCACGTTTCTGTGCAATCCCTGGGAAGGATCTCCTCCCCCAGGAGCCACGACAGGTAGTACAGGAGAGCAAGGGCACTTCTCCACTACCACAGTATCCCCTCAGAAAACAGCAGGCATAAGCACACAACTGCAGATGGAAGGGCAGGGGAGGGAGGGCAGGAAGCAGCAGAAGAGCCTCTTTGTTAGTAGATTTGATGGCAGGCACTGGGGTTTCCCCCAGAGCTGCAGACCTACCTCTAAAGCCTGCTGCTGCCCGTGAGCCCTGGCCCACACCCCAACTCACACCTGCAGGCAGTGGGGGAGGAAGCAGGACATCTATTTACCCAGCTCAAGGTCTCCTCAGTGATCAATAACCTGATACCACGTCCCTTCAGCTTGGCCTTTGTCCTGCACCATCCTGCTGCAGTGGGTCGGCGCACCCTGCACAATGGCTTTTTTCTTTTCTTAAATGGAGCGCTTGGAGGCTTAAAGTGGGAGAAGATCTGCAGGCTGAGCAGGGCAAGTCCAGAAAACGTCGGGGTAGGAGCTGTGCAGAGAAGAGCAATCCAGAAGACTGGTGCAGATTGCTTACGTTGTCTGCCTCAGGGGACAGGGAGTTGCTGAGCAGCTGCTGTGTTTCTTAGCCACCCTCTTTGGTCCCATCGGTGTGTGCTCCCCAGCACAGGGATGGAGCAGATGCTGCCTGGCAGGGGTAGATGGCTGGAAGGAGGGAAGACAGCAGTAGAGAGCAGGTCTGGTTACCACAATGTTCATGCAGATGAAAGCAAAGCACAGCGCCTCTCAGTGCCAACCTCGGAGACTCCCTCTTGTCTTCTTGCTCTTCTTGCTGCCCAGTCTCCTGACACGGGGTCCCCACACTCAGCTGCACCACCATTCACACCTCCCTGCAGCACCTGCTTTTCTTCCACCCCAGGTCCTCCTCAGCTACTTTTCCTACACAACCTTCTGCTTACAGTCCTGCAGGTCTGTATGTGCCCCTTTGTTTCTCACAGAAAGCAGAGACACTGCAGCTAGAGAAGAGTAAACAGAGTTTTTCTGTCAATAAATGGGTGACTCCAGACCCAGGGCTGAGCTCCAGCCAGTGACATCGACCTGGGGTTGAGCCCATTTGGGCCAGGGCTTATTTGGGCTCATTTTGGCAGCTGAGCAGGGATAGATATTTTTTATCTTTGCCTCTGGACCAGGTTTAGTCTGGTACTGCTTGAAGACCAAAAGCCATTGCTGCAGTTGCCTCATGGTGGATTCTAGTAGATAATCATTAAATGTATATAGAAAACTGTAGTGTTTGACTGAGAATGCTTTCAGAACTGCTCAGGAGATTTGAGACCTGGTTTCATTTAAAAAAGTTACTTTGAACCAGAATTTCCACAGATAATGAGGGACAAGCTGCTTCTTTAGGCACATATGTATTAATATATAGCTTTTCTGAGTTTACACTATGAGGGGCTTGCCACAGTGGGTCAGAACCCATCTGAGGGTACTTCTCAGTGCCAAAGACCTTACTTTTTTGAATTAAATTTTCCTGGAAAGAAGAATCTTCATTCTCTGGTGTTTTCAGCAGAACAAAAATGTTGAATCTCAATCTAATCTATCTAAGCAAGCATACCACATCTGTTCACCACAGGCTTTTGAATCAACCAAGGACCCAAACCCTTGATCAGATCTGACTTCAGAGGAATTTTTTTACTGCGAGTACCCCTTGCTTTCTGTTTCTCCAGGGTAAAAAGAAAGGAAGAGATGTGGGAGGAGGCTGAGAGTGATATCTATTTATGAACAAGGTATCTTGGAAAGGAGAAGAGAGATGTGACAGCTATCTTTTCTGCCCCTAGGCTTAAGATAAAGAGAGGACTCATGCCTGTGGCTTTTATCTCGATATTTTCCACACCAATATTTTCCACACAGGGCTGTTATTCAGCTTTGGTTTGGCTCTGGTGCTGATGGTCGTAGCTTGTTTCTGTGGGTTTGCAAAGCACACACCATGGTCTCATGGGCTGGAGACGGGACTGACTACTCCCCGTGTGACATTTCCACAGGGCTGCTGGAACCCAGCAGCAAAAGGTCCCCAGATCGCTGAAAGTGCTATGACTCTGGCATTCGCAACCCATGTTACTCACATACAAAGCCACATGATCGCGTCTTCCTGGAAGAAAGGTCCGGTTATCGCCAGATCTGACGCTGAGCACTTCCTGCCGCAGTGTGTCACACATTCACACCCAGCATGGCTGCGAAAGCACGCTAACAGCTTGCCAGCTCCAAAACTGTCAACATTTCACAAAAACTGGGGGGTGGAAAAATACTGAGCCAGCAGGACAGTCCTCAGGAGCTTGCTACAGGATCACCTCTAACTCTGCTTTCTTTTTTAGGGGTCTTACTCCCTTGGGGCAGGGAGTAGGAAGCAGAGCTAAAGGTATATTAGTCCGAGCAAAACTGTACCTAGTTCCCTATTTAGTAAAGTTGTTAATCATTTCCACTCACCCCAAAGGACAGAAAAACACTGTAGATTACTTAATATTTTGTCTATTTACGAAGGAGCAAACCTGTTTTATGTACTCACCAGCAAGATGTACTCAGTAAGAGTACTGATATATAGTTTGGTCACGCAGAGAGAAGATTAGAAAGGAGAAAGTCCAGCTAGAACTCAATCAAGCTACCGTCATCAAAAATAACAAACACATTAATAACAAAAAGAGGGTCAAGGAGAATCTCCATCCTTTATTTGACTTGGAAGGGGAATATTGACATCAAGGATGAGGCTGAGCTACTTAATGCCTTCTTTGCCTCAGTCTCTAACAGAAAGACCAGATGTCTCCAGGGTACCCACTCCCCTGAGCCAAAAGAAAAGATAGGGAGCAGAATAAACCCCCTATAATCCAGGAGGAAGTAGTTAGTTACCAGCTGTGCCACTTAGACACTCCCAGGTCTATGGGGCTGAATGTGATCCACCCAAAACCACTGAGAAAACTTAGCAGAAGAGCTCGCCAAACCACTCTCCATCATTTATCAGCAGTCTTGGCTATCCAGGGAGGTCCCAGGGACTGGAAGTTAGCGAGTGTGACACTCATCTACAAAAAGGGCTGGAAGGAGGATCTGGGGAACTACAGCCCTGTCAGCCTGACTTGGTGCCACAGAAGGTCTTGGCACAGGTAACCTCGAGCTCCATCACATGGCAGGTGCAGAACAACAAAGGGATCAAACTCAGCCAGCATGGGTTTAGGAAAGGTTGGTCCTGCTTGACCAGCCTGATCTCCTTCTGTGACAGAGTGACCACTTAGTGGATGAGGGAAAGGCTGTGGATGATGTCTACCTACCTTTAGTAAAACATTTTACACTATCTACCACTATCTACCAGCATTGTCCTGGAGAAACTGGCAGCCTGTGGTGTGGATGTGTGTACTCTTTGCTGGGTAAAACACTGGCTGGATGGCTAAGCCTGAAGAGTTGTGGTGATTTGGGTTAAATCCATTTGGCAGCCAGTCACCAGCGGTGCTCAGCAAGGCTCAGTATAGGGGCCAGATCTGTTTAATATCTGTTTAATATCTGTTTAATATCTGTTGATAATCTAGATGAGGGGATCAAGGGCTCCTCTTTAGTCAGTTTGCAGATGACACCAAGCTGGGCAGAAGTGTTGATCTGCTGAAGGGTAGGAAGGCTCTGCAGAGGGGTCTGGAAAGGTTGGATCGAGGACCCAAGGCCAGTGGTATGAGGTTCAACAAGGTGCCGGGTCCTGTTGGGAACAGGGTCACAACAGCACCATGCAGTGCTGCAGATGGGGAAGAGTGGCTGAAAAACTGCCCAGTGAGAAACGACCTGAGGGTACTGGTTGACAGTGGCTGAACCTGAGCCAGGTGTGCCAAGGTGGCCAAGAAGGCCAGTGACATGCTGGCTTGTATCAGGAATAGTGTGGCCAGCAGGGCTGGGAAAGGGATCATCCCCCTCACCACAGCACTGGTGAGGCCACACCTCAAATCCTGTATTGAGTTTTGGGATGCTCAATACAAGAAGGGCATTGAGGGACTGGAACATGTCCAGAGAAAAGCTTCTTCACTGAAAGAGTGGTTAAACATTGGAATAGGCTCCCCAGGGAAGTGGTGGACTGACCGTCTTTGGAAATGTTCAGAAAAAGTAGATGTGGCACTTTGCAATATAGCTTAGTGGGCATGGGAATATTCAGTCAAAATATGGACTAGTTAATCTTGAAGGTCTTTTCCAACCCTAATGATTCTATGTAGGAAAATAGGAAAGCTTAAGAAAGTCTACATGGGGACAGTGCAGCTTGGATCCTTGGTCCATTTAAGATAGCAAACTCCCCATCAGAGGCAAGGGAGTCAGTGTCTCTTTTCAAAGTCCATCTGGGAAGATTCTCAAAGTCCAGGAAACAGCTGGGAAAGCCTTATGCTTCCTTATCTGGGAAGCTGTGGGGTCTTCTCCTGTTTTCTCCTGGACACAATGGAGCAGTCCATGTCTTGAGACAGATGGTGAAGGAACTGCTAAGAGGAGAGGAATTGTTCCTGAAGCCCTCCCACCTACAAGTGGGCTCAACTCCTCTGAGCAGCTCTTTTGAGGTGAAATCCAAGCCAGTGGGTGACTCTGCACCTGGACTCATAATGACATTCAGGATGCATACTGCAAGATCAGGTAAGAATGTAGGACCAGGAATCTCAATGCTTGGACAGACAGAGATAGGAAAGAACTAGTTCTAGTTGACACTCACAGCTGTGACAGAAGCACTAACAATTTCAATACCCTGGAGCTTTTTGATATAAATTCTCCTAGAAGAGTTTTTAAGAGATAAGAACTCTTAGCACATGGTGTTTTCCCACTGCTGAAAATTCCAGAAACGTGTCAAGAAAATGGACAGATGGTACAAATGGTGAATGCAGGGATCTTCCTTTGCCTTACCACTTTTCTTCTGTGGCTTTTTCTTAACACAGATCAGGGCAAGTAGAGGAAGAAGAAAAGTGAAGTCTGTGCTATGCCCATTCTTTGCAAGTGGATTGAGGTTTTCTTTTCAGTAAAGGTGCTGATTCGTGGGTTAGTTTTCTGGGCTCATTCACCACATCTTTGCTGCTAGTTAGGCAATGGTTTCCCTTGAGCAGTGGAAGGAATGGGCAGCACTGCTATGATGTTTTCCACTTATACAGGATGTGGGATGAACTATTCTGCAATCAGCTTATCATAGTCAAATAACTGTAGTTTGCCAGCAGGGCAGAAAGGCTTTCGATTTCATGAAAAATATTGCAGCAAGAATGGGAAACTGTGTGAGTTCTTTTCACTGCCACCACCAGAGCTGGAGGAAAGAAAGAGAGGGAGGGGATTTCCCCAGTATTTTAAGCCCAATAATGGGGATTTCTTTTTTTACGCTGCACTGCTTAGACAGCTGACGCAGCTGTGGCTCTGAGCCAACCTTAGAGACTCTAAGGTCTAGACTTTAAAATCTAAAGCTGGACTGAGTAGCTTAGAATGTAATCTCTACTTAAAACCCAAAGTGGGGATATCATAGAAAAAAATTACACCCTTGATCAATCAGGAGGAGATGTCTTCACCCATTTCATCATCCACCCCAGCACTGTTGCTCAGCCTCAAAGCTGAGTGCTATTTTACACCAAAATGCAGAGCACAGAAGTGCAGGCACAGTCTCCTACTAGGAGCTAGGAAGGGAAAAACGTGTTGGTGAGGTTTGGAATGTCACTTGAGAAGTGTGAGAGTTTCTATGCCATCAGAGCCAGTATTAACAGAAAAACAGAATTGGTCATCAAGGTAAGTCCTTGTTGGCCTGTGTTTTCCAGCTTCATTAGTGAGCAGTCCCGATGGGATTGATGCTGAAGTTACATTCATGTCCTGAGGAGAGAAACTGTCCATCTAGCCTTCCCTGCAGAAGTGGCCTTTCCCACCCTGTGGGTCTCCTCCAGGCAGACCTTAGACAGAGCAATGGCTGTACTGGCTTTGGAGGTCCCTCAGAGAAAGATAGGCACCAGTGTTTGGCACCTGGTTGGAGAATGTTGTGTGGCATGGATCCTCATCCTGTCTTTGCCTTAGAGGTGGAGGCTGGGAGAAGGAAGAGGTAGCATTTGCTGCTGGTGTGCAGGGGTCAGTGGGAGGGCCCCCCTTCCCACTTCCCTCCATTACACTGACAGTATCACTGTCCTGCTGCTCCAGTGGGTCAGGAAAGTCAGTGTCTAGCTGGCACACGGCCTCAGCAGCTTGTGAAACTGCTTTGTCCATCACCTTCTTATCCTGTTCCAGAACTGGTGTTGGTGAGGTGCCTTCACTCGCCTGGAGAGCCCCAGGAACAGCCATGGCCTGCTGGGCTTCACCTGCTGTCTCTTCCAGGAAGGAGCTCTTTGGGAAGCCCTGGGTTGCTTCCATACAGTGGAAGAAGTTGCTGGGCAACACATTCATGCCCTCTGCCAGTGTGCAGAGGTCTGGGGAGGGCAGAGCCTGGTAACACTCGTCATCCTTGCTGCCACTGCCCTCCTGGGTGAAAGGCTCGTAGGAGAAGTAGACCTGACAGGGCTCGATCTCAAAGGAGTTGGAAAGGTGGAAGAAGAAGTAACCTTGGTTGGTGAAGCAGCTGGATCCAGAGTGCACGCTGGTTTCTTTGGGAGGATCAGGAGTTAGGGTTCCCTTGGAAAGCAGAAACCGGGAGTCCTGGTCATTCTTCTGCATCACCTCGAGCACGGAGATCTCTGGGATTGTGCTGTTCACGCACAAGGAAGATGTGGAGAATGGGGAGGAGAGCCATTTCTGGTGGGGAAGAAACACAAGAGAGAGAGAAACTATGACTGCCAAAGTAAAGCACTCAGAGAGGAACCAAAGGTTTTATCTACTGACTGGCCACAGCAATCAAGTGACTTCTTCTCTGTCCAAGCAAGGGTTAACAGAGGTAGTGGGGAGGGAAGTTCCCATTCATGATGTCTCATCTGAAGGATTTTCAGAGAGAGTATGTCATCCTGTCACTTTAAAATTAAGAGTGGATCTTGATCTATGTTTTGAGATTTCTGGAGCAGAGAATTTAAGATGGAGAATTAAAGTGAAACAAAGGGAATAAAAAAGGTAAGAAAAACCCTTACAAAACCATAAGATGAAGCGAAGCATGAAAAACAGCATTGAGGTGCATCTCATGCAATCTATTCCTTGGTGCTGAACAAGCTTCTGATATATCCACATGGCCATATGCAGATTTCTTGTCTAAAGTGCTCTTCCAGGCCCCTTGTGCCTAATTTTCACATTCATCATGAGCAGCATCCTGCAGTGCATCATTATCCTTAAAAATAAACTGGTTTTGATGACACCCAAATCCATTGCCTTTATGGCTTGTAAAGCAAAATTTTCAAGTTCTTTCTGCACTGATAAAGTGTCTTGAATGCCTGCTGCATAACCCTGACCCCCTACTCTGCACTCTTTCCCTGTAGTTCAAGCTTTCTAAGCCTTTTTACACCTTGGCTTTCCCACAGCTTTGCTGTTTCTGAACCCTCTGCAGTTTGTTTCCATCCTTCTTAAAACAAGATGCCCCTTGGGATCACCTCCCACGTCTTGCATCTGACACTCCCTTTAATGCTGCGCAGAATGGTAATTGTCTCCTTGCAGCTGCCCATACTCACAGAGAGCCTAGGGGAAGGGGAATAGTGGAGTGGGAAAAGAAGGGAAACAGACAAGAATGCAAGGAATAGCTAAGTGCTGTCCAATGTGATAGCAATTCACATCAGGAACGGAGGAGAAGCTCAGAGACGGAAATCTAGGGAAGAGCTGGGCAGCCTAGGGCAGGTAGGGAGGCACTGAAGTGGGAGGGAAGGGGATGTTGAGAGGCCAAGCTCCCTCCTGCTGGTCCCTGGTTGTCTCTCAGGCTGCTGATTATGGGAGCAGGATGCTGTGTTTTGTTATTTCTCCATTCTGTAATTAGAGATGCCTTAGCTGAGCATCAGGTTTTAGAAGGTCAGAAAACAGAACTTAAGCAGAGAACCCAGCAGCTGGTGCTGCAGGCACATATATCATGTGTGCAGGTCTATCTGTCCTGGGCATGTGCAGCTGGACACTCCTTTCCCTCATTTCTCCCTGCTATGGTTCCATCCCCAGCCCAATACCTGAATGTCACCTCCGTGAACTGAAACAAGTGGGGGAAAAAACTTCTCAGGGTCTGGGATGTGCATCTTCAGGATCTTCTTAAACCTTGAGGAAAAAGATTGAGAAGGTCAAATGAAGCAGGGCCTGATCCTGATCACTGTCACTGTGGTGGGGGTGAAAGAGTGAACTGCAATTCACAGGTACTGCGCTGGCATGGGGGAGAGGTAAAATAAAGTCGAGCCTGAGGGCTGTCCTTGCTCTTGAGTGGTCTGAGAGGCACTAGATGAGCCACGAGATGTACAGAGATGAGACTGATAAACCCAGCACTGGAAAATACATTTCCCTCAGCCTTTTCCCTGGGGAAGGACAATCCCTGGTTTTAATCATTTCTTCCCTGCTTTGCCTGCTCACCTTAACCTCTCCACCTGTCCCCTTCAGTCGCTGTCCTGATGACCAGCTGCCTCCAAGGTCCTGCTGCTGTGAGCTTCCCCTTCTTTGTTTTGGTGCTGCCACAATGACTCAAGGATCATGTGGGCTGAGCAGGGCCATTACTGAGAAAGCTCTGCCACAGCTCTCTGCCCTCCTAGCAGGATGCTGCATGGCATAGCTGGAGCACACTGACTGTGCAAGCCATCTGGGTGAATATGCCTTGCATTGTCCAGAGGCCTCTCCTTCCCTGGAACCAGTGTGTTGTCATCCTGAGGCAGCATGAAGTGGTCTAATCTGCTCCTCAGTTTCTCAGAGTGGTTGGATCATCTTGTCATCCCTTTGCTGAAGCTTTGCTATAGGATATTCCAAGGAAAAATCCCTCCTGACCTCTGGAGGCAATCTGTGTACTCTCTGAAGCATCAGAACTTGCTAGCTCTTGCATATAAACTACCTTACATCATCGCAGATGCTATTTTTATTCATGCATGTCTAATCCTTCCTTGCATCTTACCTCAGCATTATTCTGCACTCAATTCCCCTAGGTTAATTATACTTTGTGGAGAAAAGAGGCCTTTTAAACTCTGTCTGTGCTGTACATCTAGCACTTCCTCAACTTTGTATTGTGACTCAGGGTAAAATAGTCACCAGTGACTTTCTCAGTATCCATCTTCCTTCAGCATGGTTCTCTGTCTTTCCTTACAGAGAAACCATCCAGCCTCTGCAACTTCATCCCCAAGCATGTTTGTCCCTGCTTCCTGCCGTGAATATCAGCACCCTGCTTCTTTACACCTGACCTGAGATGAGAAAACCCATGTCTGTTTCTAACCTTGCCAAGCTGAGAGGTCACTGTTCCTATTATTGTGTCGAGTAACCTTGTGAGACACTTTTAGTCCTTAATAAAAGCGGTGTCTGGGTAGAAACACTGGCAAAGAGGTTTTGAATCATATAGGTTTTATCAGTGTATGAGGACTGCACAGACCAGGGAGAGCAAGAACTGTACTCCTCACTCAGAAGTTTTGCCTGCAGGCCCAATGTCACTTCATCCTGCCTGAGCTCTTGCTGGAATGTTTAAATGAGAAAGTAGTGGTAACCAGGCTTTCTTGGTCCTTGCTACAGGGAGAGTTCTCAACCCAGTGACCTGCTTTTGAAGAGGCAATTTTGGTGCATCCCTGCCAGGAAACACCAATCTAACCCCTGGGCAACAGATGTGCTGAGGCAGCTGTTTTAAATTTAGTCAGGGCATAGCACCAGGGTATGGCAACAAGGTCACAGCGGCATGGCACAGTATGACAGTGCTGGTGAAACCACATCATCTTGGGTGGTGTTATTTCTCCACAGGCAAATATCAGTCTCAGAAGGTTGGGCAATAAACCATAAATGGATTGGCTTAAAGCCATCTCTATCCTGAGTAACGCCAAGTGAAAAACAATCTGAGTTTTGAGAATACACACAAGATACAGGAACAGAGATATAAACTTAATTCTCAATTACCATTTCAGGGTCCGTAAGTTAATGAGGAAGGCAGTCCCAATGATCACAAAGACCAAAGTGCTCACTATCAGAACAGGCAGGACTGGCTGGGATGTTCCTGCAAGATGAGAAAGAATGAGGAAATGGCTGTTAAAATCTAAAAGTATGTCTTTGCTATACTTTTATATAATATTATAATATTTTCTAGAATTATAATATACAGGTCAGAGTATATGTGAATTCTGCTGTGTTGTGTAGGATCCCTTTGAGCTGATAAAGGTTTCAGAATCTAAGCATTGCTTAATAAATAATTTGTGCTGAACAGCTTAAACTTCCTGGTCATAACAGCACCACTGCTAGAGGTTTGCCCAGATGAGGTGGCACAGTCTTCCAGTTGAAGTGTCCACCATCCTGTCTATTTCTTTGCCAAGGAAAGCAGGGACTTTCCAGCTAAACCAGCTAAAGTGGGGTTGGAGGCTTGAAACAACATTAATGGTCAGTACGGAAGAGGGAGTCATGGAGTTCACAGGTCTCTGAGGAGACAAGAGGATAAGGTTAGAGAAAGTTAGGGATCAAGAGACTGGCTTCTTTCTTTGGAGAGGTAGCATTAGGAGGCTAGGAAAGTTACAACTTTACACCATATTTTAGTACTTGGATTGTAGGGTTAGGACAAAGAGACTGGGTTCCCACATTGCCAGGGCTGCCAGCACTCCTCAGGCTTTTTTGGCATCATCTCAAACATTCTTAATCTGTCTCTTTCACACTTATCTCCCCAGTGCACCTTTGCTTGGTCTTGCTATTCTGGTGCCTGTTTCCTCTGCCTGCCCCTCATCTCCTCCCATCCCTCGTGTCCCTTGGTCTGGTCATGCAGGGAATCTCTGGAGCAGTTAGGAGAGAACGGAGAAAAACGAAAGACGGAGGAGACATTTTTAGCGCAGTCTTTCTTTCCCTGTCCTTGAGATGCTGCTCAGATCACTTTGTCTCCTCTGCCTCTGGTACCCTGGTTATCTTTGGGTCTTGGTTGCTATGACAACTGGTTGCGGCTGTATCCCATTCACTGACATCACACAGTGTCAAAATTTGATCGCCACAGCAACACAGTGCCCTTTCTAAACATAGCTCCTCTGTTTATACCAACACCAGGAACAACAGGGAGGGGTTGAGCAGAGGCAGGATGGGGGCAACATGAGAAGGAATAACCTCTACCTGATTGTTTTTTGGAAAAAAATGGCAGAGGCCACAGCCACTGACTCATGCAAATCTCAGCAGACCTTTTTTGAAAGGGTCTTATCATGCATGTAAATCTTTCCCAGTTTACACGAGACTTTTCTTCCCAGGATTGGGTGTTCTTCAGCTCAGGAGCTGAGAGCTGTTTCACTGCATTTCACTGATCAATACCTCCACTGGGCCATTTTAGGAAGCTAGGAGAATGTTCCCAGGTAACATTAGCATCTGGGAAAATGTCAATCCTGACCACTGCTCTCTGCTGGTTACACATCTGACCTTACTGCTCTGGGGAAGCAGTCCCTGATTTACACCTTGTGGATTTTGCCTGGCTTCTGGAAGTCAGAGGGGCTTTGCTGGGGTGAGGGGGTGTTTGCCCTTAAGCCGTGATGCTGAGATGATCTCACCCAATTGATCAGGAGGGACAGCTTTCAACCTTTCTATTATGCTTTGGTCAGCACACTTCTCCCTACACATCTTCCTTCAGCTTCTCACCTTGTTTTGGCCATTCTACCTCATTTCCCCTGAGTCCCTCTTTTCCCCTCGAGGTCAGGCTCTCTGACTTACCCTTATGGTCAGCGTGTGTCCTCCACAGGACCGGCTTGCTCCAGTCACTCCACACACCTTTGTAGTTGCTTCTGGCACTTGGCCTTGCACGGACAGCTGCCTCATATTTCGAGTTGGGTGAGAGTCGCTCAAAATTTACCCATGTCTGGTCCTGTTCAATGGGAAAGTTTGCAGCCTCCTGGAAGTAGGGCAAATTTAGAACATCATCAACATCCTGGTTTACAGCCTCATGTAACCCATCTTCTCCCAGGCCCTCAGAGAAGACCTGTCTCAAGTCCTTACACCTCGTGCACAGCTTGTTCACCCTGAAGGAAAATTCTTCTTTTCTTTGCTTTTCTCATCCCTTTCAGGGCTGCCCTGGAACTGTCTGATTTTTTTTTTTGTGACAGCACTAAGTAAAATAGGATCTCCATCTGCCTCCTTGTCATCACCAGACACTGGCAGCAGGTGACACAGATAAAAGAGCAGGGGCTGTCATCATCTCTCCAGCTTCACCAAAACTGGTTACATCCTGAGAGGAGGCCCAGGAGAAGTCTTGGGGGACACAAGCAAGACCAGGATTCATCCAGGACTCACATGGTAACAGGCCCCAGTCTCCCCCTCCGTACTCACCTCCCAGGTCTGGCTCACGTGCCGGTACCGCACTTGGTACTCCCGCTTCCCATCCAAATAGTGAGAGGAAATATTCAGGCTCCATGTTAGGTTGGAGGTGTTTTCAGTTATGTTAACCAGCTGAAGGTTTCCTGGGGGCCTCAGCTTTACTGGAAAGAGAGAAGAAGCAGGGCTGATATCCCCATACTCTGTCCATAACATGACTGTACATCAAGCCCCTCAGCAGCAGGACATTTCCTGCTTGAGACAGGTAAACTCACACAGCCAGCAAAACAATATCTCAAGCAGATGTTTTTCTTCTGGATTAGTGAGCTGAATCCTTTCAGCAAAGACTAAGGTATGCCAAAGCTGTCCTAGAGAAGGGTGGAAGCATATAACTAGAGGGGCAGAGGAAAAGCAGCAAGACTTTCCACCCTTCTTGCAGCACACATTTTTCCTGAGGGAAGCTGAGCTATCATTACCTGTTTGAAGCCAGATATGGGATAGGACAGGATGTGGCTGACATGACACTCCATGACAGAGGAGCAAGTTGCAGGGGTCAAAATTGTGCTCATTGTAGCAGAGGACAAGCAAAAGACAAAGGCCTAAAATCAGCTGTGGGTGCTGCATGGGAGTGGATGAGGAAGGAAAATTAGCTGTCCTTTCATGGGGAAGCTTCGGAGATCAGAAGGCAGATGAATACTCACTATTTTCAAATGGACTGAAGTTTATTATTTGCACAGGTATTTTGTTTTTTTTCTCTCCAGTGTGGCAATGAACAGAAAAGTTAAGACGGTCTGAAATGGTGAAGCACTGATTCTGCAAGTGAAATTGACCATTAGTGACAATGAAACCTAATGAATAAGCATTCAAATTTCTAAGCACTGCCTACTCATAAAATGATTAGGTATACTTGACTATAAATACGGAAGATCTTTGTGGCAGAAGGGCATAAATCTCAGTGGTGAGTGAAGAACCAAAAATTTATATTTCATGTGGTTGGAATTTTTTGTTTGTTTATTGGCAAGAAGGGCACAAAATATTGTGATACACTAGTTTCTTGGGATTCCTGTATGTACTGACTAAGCAGGAAAAAAAGTTACTCTCTATGAGTGACATTTATTGAGAAATTTTATTCTTACCAGAACATTTTATGTTCCCTGGTAAGACTGAAACCGCATTAGTATTAAACATGACACTTGAAATGCAGTGATGCTGAAGGGCCACATACATCATACAGTACTGAATAAGCAACAGAAAAATTAGCTTGATTAGAAAGAAAAGATTTTGGAGCTATATACCAACCCTGCAATTTGTCTCTTTGCACGTGATATGCAAATGTATGAAAGCTTGTCTGTCATTAGAACTGGTTGTGACTTTACCAATAAAAATATTATCTCAAATTTGGGTGGGTGTTTTCTGAAAACATGGGGACTGCAGTGACTCTGAATGTGACTGAAGGAAGTACATAACAGATCTAAAATAAGACTGATTTAAATCAAGAATAATAGTTAGAAGATTTGCATCACCATTAGCTCCAATGATGTGTTGCTATTGCATCTTGCATTAGACACAACTAACCACACTTCACAGTAGCTAATGATCTAGAAAATGGTATTGATATTTTCTAGGAAAATAAGGTCAAGAGGTGACCTCAGAGCTGGTGGTGATGCCCATCCCTCCTCAGGGGAAGGGATTAGGGCCAAACACAGGTGATTGAGACATGGGAACCGCATATGATCTGTCTGTTCAGCAGCTCTTCTGCATGCATCAGGACTGCATGGCCCAGTTCACAATGAAGCCAATCCCTCCTTCCTTTCTTCAAACCCACAGGAGGCATGTATATCAACAATACACAACACCAAGCCCAATCCCAGATCCAGAGTCAGGGATTAGGTTTGGGCTTTTTATACTACCTCTGGATGTTACACTGTTTATACACCCAAAATGCATATATAAATCCTTTGCACTTCGTCATTAGCCAGGACATCCCAGATGAATTACTCACATTAACATTTTGGTTCAAGGTTTTGATGCATCTCCTCAATCCTGTCATATGCTCTGCCTTGGGTAATTTGCAGTGCTTCTTCTGTTTTTCAGGTGAGGGAAATAACTCCAATAAGCTGGGAAGTTATAGACTTGTAGTTAGTCAAATATTATATAACACTAAAAGGCTTTCAAAGCATTTTATGTCCTACTGTATTTGCTGAACAGGTTACAGCAAAGATTTAATCCTACTTTCTCTCCCCACTGTATCACCCAGACAAATTTCAAGTGCTGGCACATGAAAGTCAATGCACCCCAGTTATTTCAATGCAAATATAACAGCAAATATCCAGTTTCAAAGATTTCACAAAACCCTCTTCCTACCTTCTCTGCTTCCTGTTGATATCAGAGGGCATACAGAGCCCAAACTCACCTTCAGCAACATGGCTCTGGAAGGCAGGTGCCTGTTTCAGCCCCTCTAGGATTTACAGGTCCCCTTCCAGACACTGACAGTCCTGTAGGATCTCAGCTACTCAAGTGACATGTACCTTCTGAGCCAGGTCACATCTCAGTCAGCCAGGACATCGTAACCTCTGTTCTGCTCTGACAAGTGTGTCTAGAGAGCCCCAGCTGAGCTATGGGGTGTGGCACGGTGCAGAATATCTGTGGGGGTGCAGCTGGGGCAGTGTCTGACTGAGGTGCCTGTTCCAGCTCTAAGGTCGGATCAGGCTGGGGACTCACTGACAATGGGGAGTGTTTTCTTCCTAGAGCCCGGGTCAAAGACTGGCACAGTTCCACATCTAGCCCCAGATCTAGCCACAGTCTCTGATTCACACCCATGGAGCAACATAAATGTTTTAGCTTTCTAGATCCATACACCAGCCCCAAGATATATTTGCCAATCTAACCTAGTTGGAGGTGTCTCTATGACAGTGACAAGCAGCCCACCCAATAACAGAATCTTACTGAGCCTCTCCTTATGACAGGCACCCAGGGCGGTCCTGGGGTTGCCTGGTAAGCCTCTTAGGGCTGCAGATGTCCTATTTGGAGATGGCAGAGACTCAGCCAGCCCCCACTGGCCAAACACTTCCCCTCTGCTGGGAGGCATATGGAAAAGGAAAACATCATGAACTGGAAGAGATTAAAGAGCCAGGGGAGAGAAGGGTGACAGTATTTTTCTTCATTCATTGTTGCTCAGGATTCAACATCTCAGCTCATCCTGGCAATTGCCAAATGGCCTCTGTATAACTTCAATTCCACCCTTCTCCAGCCCCATCTCTACGCATCCTCATTTTCCATTGAGAATGCCTTTCAGTCCCGAGGGTGTCTGCCAAGTGAGAGGGATTTTTTGAAAAGTGAAGTTCAGATAGAGCCATGGAGCTGGAAGATGGGTTGTGCTAGACAGTTTGGGACTGTCAGATGGCAAACATTGTGCAGTGGCTGCCAGCATCTCAGCCCACATGGAGACAGAGTTCAAGATAAAACACCTCAGCTCTGTGACTCCACTACACCTGGCCTGGGAAGGGGAAACCTACATTTTTGTAAAATGGCATTGTTTTTCCTCAGTCTCTCCGGTCACCCACCTGTCACAGAAGCCTTTTTTTGATAAAATCTCCAGCTGGCATGGTGCTTCAGCCAGGTCCCTGCCCGGGTCCCAGTCGCAGAAGAGAGCTGCTCGTGAGTCATACCAACAGGTGAGGCTGGAGGCGCCTGCCAGCAGAGAAGAGATGGACAGCAATGTGGCTCAATTAGCAACGATGCTCGGCATTAATCATCACCCCAGACAATGCTGCCCCTTCCCAAACTACTGACTGACTCCTCTGCTAGGCAACTCCAAGTAAGAAAGGCAGTGCCACTCATTTCTCAATATCCTTGGAGGCTGATGTGCTCATATTGCAACCTCCTCTGCCTGTATGTTACGACACAAACATTGCACAGCCACATACTGTGGTGCCCACGCTGCCCTGGCTGACTCCCCTCCCAGTTCACCCAGCTGGCACAGGTGAAAGGAATCGCTTCTTACCTTGTGCCGAGTCTGATGCCCACAAGGGAGACATGAGGCTGAACAGGCAGAGGTAAGACAGAAGCAGCAATGAAGGCTTCATCAGTACTGCTGACATGCTGGAAGAGAGAAGACGCCCCCACAACACAGCTCAGCAATGGAACTTATGAAGTTGTTGAGATGTCATCACACAGGAGGCATCCACTGTCCTAGGATGCAGTGCCAGTCTCCTAGGTCCAGAATCTCATATCCCTTCCACTCTGGAGTCTGCACTTTTCCCTCAGCACCTCACTCTTCTCCTGCCTTGGGTGCTTTTCTCAGCAGTGAAGCTGTTCACAAGGCAGCACAGAGGCTATTTGCAGGAATCATGTCTTCTGAAAACGCGTGAGTGAGCGCACAGCAGTCCGTGCGTGTTGTCTCAGGCTGCCTGCTGACTCAGGTAGAGAGTGCTGCCTCGGCTGCGCACAGCTTGTGCTTTGAAGAGCTTCTTTTTTTGGTAAACCCTAGGGCTGAAATAACTAGGTGCTTGCTGAGTGAGAGGGTCCCTAGATGCAACTGACAGAAGTTAGTTGCAGAGCTCGTGGCTTAGGAGACAGATTTTGAATAGCATGTTTGGCATGGGTGGGGGAATTAGGTTCTAGAAAGTCAAGGCTTTACCATAGCAAAAAATACTGCATAGTAGTGCACGAACAAGGCATCATCCCCTCTAAGTAGACCCTTGCTCTGCCTTGGAAGGACTCATGATTTTAGGCATATCAGAAAATTTGGGCTTTGTAATTAGGAAACGCAGCAGCGGCCCTCATCCAGCCCAGGCACTCAGGGAGTCTCCTTGTCTTACAAAGCCTGTACAGTCATGTTCTATATTAGACAGACTGGCCTTACAGTCTTCTCATCCAAGCCTCTCTCTCTCCCCATCCACCCGGACACCCCTACCTTGAGATCTGCCTTTGCCCACAGAAGGAACCACCTTCACCTCCCCCCAGCCCTGGAGCTCAGGCAGACCTGAGGAAAACAAGATGGAAGTGCCACTGGACCTTGCTGGAACTGCCAGAGGAGTGTGAAGAGAGGGTTTATAAAGGGCTGGTGTGAGCTTAATACCAATTCCCGTTGTGATAAAAGATTAGATTCAGAGGAAGAAAAACATGATGACAACATATTAGCAGACTGAGGAGAGAAAGAGAGAAAGCAGGCAGCATGGTTGTGAGATGTGGGGTATGATTTGAGAGGATTGCGGAGAGACAGAGAGATAAATATGTTCTCAACCCTTCCCAACAGCGAGATGCAGTTTGTCAGATTGAAACTCCCACTAAAATGCTTTCAGATCAGCCACCCCCATGTGGGAGAGCGCTGGCATTGCTCCCTTTACCTTCCAGCTCCAGGCACCGAGCGGTCCAGATGAAGGGAGTCCCTGGGGTCGTGAGGTTGGATGGCAGCAGGTACTGAATGTCAAACAGTGAGGGGAAGGATGAGGGGGAGAGTGATGAAGGCAGATATCCTGGCTCAGTGCATGTCCATGAGAAATGAGGTGCCTACAGCCCAGCAGTTCAGCTCCAAAGCTGTTTCTCTCATATATGCATGGTCTCTCTCTGTCTTCTCCCTCTCACCTGTGCACAGGAAGCTGCTGCTTGCTTGCCTTGTCAGACTGAGACAAGGCCCCAAAGTATCGAAAAGGCTAGTAAGGCCAAGAATTAAAAAAAAAAACAAAAACCCAAACCACATTTTACTTCCTGCTGATAGAGCAGTAAGTAAAAACCAAGTTAGAGGGGTCAGGTGTTAGCACTGCTCAGACATTCCGGGACCAGTTTCAAACCATTGCTGGGAGACAAAAGGGAGAGCAAAAAGGACCTCTTGGGATACTGGCAGGACCCATAGCTTCCTCTTTTAGACATCCAAATGGATCACTCATATTGCTCTCAGGGTCTGCACAAGTTTACAGATTACTTTGAAACTGGGGATAGGAGTCTGTCTACAGTAGAAATGCCATGAACCACTTTGTGAAAAATAGCTGGAGTTAATGATCTGAGCAACACCTGAATGAAACCAGACTTTGTTGCCCCAGTTTTAGAGGATCCATGCTGGGTCGCAGCAGGAGTGGAACCAGGTCAGTGCTGTGTGTGAACAAGTTTGAGGCACACCCTCACACTTACAGATGGTGTGACACCACAAGAACACCCTTGGCCTCCCTACTCAGCCAAACACCCTGTTCACTCCACAGAAGGAAGAACTACCCCCTCTGCCCTGAGCCTTGCAGCTAGTCCAGCCAGGCAATACTGCCCTGCAGTAGCTGCAGTGCCTGTTTGGCATGGCTTGTCCATTCAACAGGCCACACACAGACACAAAAATTATTTCCACCTTCTTCCAAAGCTTCTTATGCCCTCACCTTTGCAGACAGATAGCCCCTTTCTTTGCCTTCACATCCCAAGCCAAGGCAGATGTACAAATGTGAATCCACAGCCTGATGGTTGCCTTATTCACAGATAGACACGGACCTGCAAATGTGTCCTCACACTCCTCTCTCTTTTCCATACAGAAATAGAATTCTCTGAAGTGCAGCACGTCACGTTTCCTGTCTGGTCTGGACTGCACGATGACGGCGACTGGTGTGAGGCCAGATGATGAGAGTCATCATGTATGCATGTACAGTGGCCACCACACTCAGTGCTCCTCATCTTCCTCTCCTAGAGCAGCTCAAGGCCCAAGGTCAGGTTTGGCAAGAAGGTTTTGCTGACCAAAAGTTGCCAGAGGTGAATCACAAGTCTCTAGGCAGTTCCTGTTTGAGGACTCTCTAAACCTGGAGGATGGGACCTAGTGTAACAACAAAGGGATCTTGGATTCAGGTAGTGGGAAAAGGGTGTAGGAGGAGAATGGGCTCTTAGTCCAGGAAGCCCAGCCCAGAGACTGGATCTTAGAAGATACTAGACCTCAAAAAGAAATAGTGTTGGAGCAAAACAGTAGTTTGAAGGCAGAGCCATTGTGCAGAGGGCTGCAATAGTCAATCCTCATGGCCATTTCTGGGAAAGCATTGCAATCGATCCAGAACTAAACACTCACTTAGCCAGCAGTAGTGGAATGCAGCATCTCTTTCTTCACCACACACAACAATGACCAGGAGTCTTGAGAGCTGTCATTTGAATGCATCTGAAAACTCTTGTCATGGCCAGGCTTGGGGAGGACGAGTAGGGAATCAAAACCAGCCAGCCTCTGCTGACGAGGAGCAGAGGAGAGGATGGGCTGTGTGCTCTCCTGCTCTGGTAACTGCTGGCTGTGTATGTTGCACCTTAGAGGCTCCCATTGGGATGGAGATGTAATGGCATGGATTATCAGACCACCTTTCTCAGGAAATCTGAAAATTAGTGTAGCTTACCCTGGCACAGAAATCCTCAGCTGAAGCAATGAAATTCTCTGTGAGTAAGCTCTTGGTATCACCAATGTTGCAGCTGCAATGGAACATTCACGTTAACCATAATTTTTCCTGTTTGTCCTTCAGGCTAGAGAAACCTATGCCTTCCTTAAGACCAGAGATTACTTTGGGAAAGCAAGTGCACAAAGCACAGGTTTTTCTATTGTTCAGCTTATCAAGGAAAAAAACCTCTACCGATTCCCATATTTTTTCTATTTTTTTTTTTTTAATGCATAAAAATCATAGTAGGTTGATTGTGCACTATGGTACCTGAAATAGTGGAAGAGGAAAACTTAACATGTAGTCAGTCCCTTTAGGAGATGGGTGACTGATGCAGTTGGAAACAAGGATTTGTGTGATAAGCTGCTTCTCTGGAAACCATTTTTTTTTTCTAGATGCGTTTCTCTACAATAGATTCTTGTGCAGAATTTCTGTCATCTAGTACGGACTGATGTCATATTGAAGATTTTCCCATGGAGGGTCCCAATGGGAAACCAGCACACCTCTATCAAGATGCCCTTGCTCAATAAGGGATATACTTATTTGTCAAGGGCAACTGGAACTGATTGACTTCCAAAACAGTGAAGGGAGGGGGAATTATAGGATGGATCAGCTACAGGCACCCAAACTTTGATGTGTGGAGACAAACTCCCTCAGTATATTTTCCTTGGAAACGCAGTTTAAAATGTATTGAACCAACAACTATGTGGCATAAATAAAAGAGGGTTTCCTCCAGAGACCTGATAATGGTATTATGTCCAGACCCCACCTGGCACGTGTAAATTATGCTTGCTGTCAGCACAATTTTTGAACTTGATTGCCCAAGATGTTTTGCTACTGAGAATGTGGCACTTTTTATCTCCTTCACACTGATATTGTTAGGAATTGTGCCATTTGTAATGTGAGAAGCCAAACAAAACCACATTGTCAGCAACACATGCGAGGTGTTCTTGTCTTAACCTTCCTGTCCCATAATGGTGACTGAGATGGGTAAACTCTGCAGTCAGTGTTGTTGTTCAGTGTTAAAGTGGCAGGTAAAAGTGTGATGATGGAGGTTTGGTTAAAGGTGTTGTTTGGTCCAGATTGGTTTCAGGGACAGCATAAGTTTTTAAAGTACTCAAGACTGAGGCATGTACTATGCACAAGACTTTTTCCCGTCACACTGCTTTTCATTAGAGAAGAGAAGTGCTGCTGAAGCTGCTCATTTTCAGTTACGTGTCCACTGAGAGTCTCTGCAAAATGGCAAAGGTGAACAGGGGAACAGACGCAGAGAAGAAGCTTGAAGGGAAAAAGTGTTTTGAAACTACCCCACATTTGTTAGGTTGGGGACATCCCTTCCCTTTGCTGGCTCTCAGTGGGACCAGAGTGCCTGGCTAACTGGGATGCCTTGCAAACTGCCCGGCCCACCGGGGTGAGCTCAGTGGAGGGCTCAGCAGATCCATCTCGGTGTCCTGTCCCCACAGCCCTCTGGAATGGAGCAGTGGAAAGGGCACAGAACCCGCAGGAGGTGAAGGGATGAGGGCAGACATGCCCTGATGGCCACTAAAGTTCGCTTCCTGACAGGATACACTGTGAAGGTCTCTAGAAGCTCTGCAAGTTATTTCTGGTACTTTCCAAATAATGTTGTTTTAACTATAACCTTTGCATTGAATTTCCTGCCAATCGTATGCGTGCGCTTCTCAAAACTACGCTGTTGTTCTACATCTGCAGTTATTTTCCCCTTAAACTGTGGTTCTACTCCGAAAAATGTCTATAAAAATGGCCTTGTGGGAAACCACTGCTCAGTGTATAAGTGAGGTCTTTATTGAATTTGTTCACATTACAAGTCTATAAAAGGCTTTACTTTGTATCAAAACAGCAAACTTGGGCTGATGTGAGAGAGGGTTTTTCCCTCCAGTTCCATCATTCCTAGAGATATTGCTGCTACAGTCTAAACGCTGCCCTCAGGTTAATCTCCATCACTGTGTTTAAGTGGAGAGGCATTTAAGCAATGGAGTTTAAGATCTGGAATGGGGCATCACAATGGAGTAACAATGCCGGGCAGCAAGTACTCAGCCTACCCATAGAGCAGATGATATGCCTGCATTTCTTTCCTTCCAAATTCTGCCCTACAGAGTGTCCTCATAGACATGCCTGATAAAGGCAATAGACATCAAATATACATGAATACACAAAATGTTCAAAAGTAGGGATTCCCTAGCCCTGTAGGCTATAGAAGAACATGGACAAAAGTGGTAGGAGGCTGAGGTATTCACAGGCACTTTCACTCGAGACAAGTCAGAGACCAGAGGTGGGAGGTGATGGAGGAGGTGCTCATTTTCACTCCTTGACAGTGATGGCCACAGCCCCAGAGAAGTGGGGGGAAAAGGGTCGGAGGGAGAGCATACTACTTTCAAGCAGTTTCACTCAGCCTGTCTGGCTGTGAACACACTGCTATGATCTCATGAGGAGGAGCACGGGACAATCACGAGATCCCCTGCTTGGGACCTGAGCCCTAGCTCCTCATTATGTTTAGGTTGAACTAGACAGTGTCAGGACTTGGGCTGGAGGGGCTGGAGCCCAGCAGCAGAGTCAAGCTTTAAGAGAGCTCCTAGGGATGGATGTCTATCTTCCTGATGAGTGCTCATGGTGCCACAAGGGCTGTTCAGACCCAGAGTCCCTTCCTAGAGACCCTCAAGGAAGACCTGGGCTGTCACCCTGAACCTGGCTCAGCAACATGAAGGAAGGCCACTGCCTACACCCTTGTCTGAGCCTGTAGTCTTGGTGTCCGAGGTCCAGCAGGTGTCTGAGCCACAGCAGTGTGGCAAGTGATCTCTGTCAGCTTAATCATGGTGCCTGTGTGCAGATGGTCTTGTTCTGGCACACGGTGGTGGAAAACTCAGCAGTGGGAACTGGAAGGAAGGTATGTACCCACGGGACTATCAGCGTATTTGTACAGCTCTCACATCCTCTCTGAGTCTCAATTTCCACAGCAGAGAAAAGAACATAAAGGACACCTTCCCATCTTCTTCAAAAACAGATTCATAGACCAGGCTCTTGGTCTTGCATCATACCCAGGTGTCCACTGCCCAGGTCTGTAGGGCCATTATTGACTTCTAGTACTTAAACCTGCCTCTACAAGTCTCTGAGGGTTTTCCCAGCATTGAACACTGAGGATGCATGGCTAGACTGCCTACAGAATTTGCTCACAGACCTATATTGAAGATGGATTGCCTGTGCAAGTGATGTGTTCTACAAGAAGGCAGCACTGGACTCAGAGAACAGCCTTACATCAACTCTATGCCCAAGCAAGGTAATGAGCTGAATGCTGGCTGATTTGCTATTCAGCATCACTGGCTGCTCTTGTCCTTGGGGGAAATTATTACCTTATTACCTGGGCAGTCTTGGAGATACAAAGCCCTGCTCTGTTTTTCAGCCTGTCAATGTGTTACATCTCTCTCTATTTGAAGTTAGGGGGTACAAATGCTTGACAAGTCTAATATGAATCAAAGACAGCTTCCAGACCTAATAAATTGAGAAGAATTTAGGGATTTATTGTACATTCAAAATTGCTTGAAGGCAAGATACGATACTTTAAGGAGATTCCTGAGAATAAACCCTCAGGTATTTTGATTATCAAGGCTTGCTTTCAGTTTAATCACATTTCCCTTCCTTCTCTAGAGGAAAAAATCATTACAGCCACCACCCCCATTCTGCTCAGAGCTCTCCTTGCTCCTCCGTTTTCTTCATCTCTGCCTGAGCAGCTTCTAGAAAGGGAGTTAATTAGACTGTTGATTTTGTTTTAAAATATGGTTGGTGATGTCATGCTTATCCAAGGGCCAACCCCCTACTCCCCCTTAAGCCCTTCCGGGGGTTACTGATTTGTGACTGCAGCAATTATTAACTTTCATGTCATTAAAATGCCTGAACAGAAATTACTTGTTTGGAGGCAGCTTCCTGTCTCCTTACAGCTCACTGCTCAGAAACTGCATTCCTGTTTCTCCCCTGGGCTCAGCCAGAAGAGCTATTTTCCCTCTGCTCTGTGGTTTCCTGGGTTCAGCTCTCCCCCCATTTGCCCTCTAACGTTGCTGCTCCCCGCCTTGGGAGGCAGAAGGTCTGATGAGAAAGGCCACAGTCAGTGCACTTGGGTGCAAGGAATGGAAGAGAAGGGTGGTGTTCATGTAGACCCAAGAATTTGAGGGCACTTGACTCCCTCGAGGGGTATACCACTACCTTGTGAAACATCTCAGAACAAAGAGCTCTCCAGCCCTCCTGAGACCACACCTCTGCCAGGGTTTTAGCTCTGGGATTGCTCCTCTGAGGATTTTCCTCCTATGGAGCTCTCCTCTGAGGTGAACTGCCTGTTGCAGAGTAGCTCTTTGGCTAGATGAGGCTGCACACAATTGAAAAGACTGGTTATGGGTAGGCAAGGCTTCATGTTAGTGGAGACTACTAACAAGATCCTGGTGAGCATTGCAAGACCACCACTTGGAGAAGAAACAAGCACTGTGGGCACTACTGTTTTCCTCACTGTGGTCTCTGTAGATGCCCCTTGAGAGATGCAACACAGAGCCCTGTCCGTGTGGTACCCGTTAAGTTCATTGCCATAACACAAAGCCCAAACTGCAGCTCACCTCATCTGCTCCATAGGCTGTGCCCTTTTTTGGGAAAGGGGATGTATATGTCTCAGGGAAATGGGACTTAATTCACTGCGAGAAAACCACACAGGGTTGAACTTTCCTCCTCTTCTCTTCCTGACTGACACGCATGGGCAGGGGAGAAATGTCATTTTGTGTATCACCATTCCCTGTTGCTCTGGTAGCTCCCACATAAGAGGCAGGAAAGGGCACAGAGCATTGAAGCAGTTCATAATTTCACCCTCCCTCTCCCTGCAGCTGCAAAGAGCAGTTGCATGGGGCTTGGAGGGATATTTTAGGCGGGTGCTGTGCCCTGCAGTTGGGGCAGGCTGCAGGGAATGTCCGTGGGGGCACTGCCCTGTGCTTGCACCTGAGCACACATTCATGCACACAAATATACACACACACAGAGCACAGTTCAGGCCCAGTGGGGAAGCATGGGGGGCATCAAGCACTTGGCTGCACTTGAGTGCTTACCCTGGAAACAGGCCAAGGACAGCACGTGTCCACAGGCACCAGGGTCCCTTGTCTTAGCCACCATCTACTTAGGTGAGGCTTTAATTCTAATGGGAAACATGTACTGTTGCGTTTATGTTTCAAGAACGAGAGTCTCACCGCATTTCTCCAGTGCTGACCTTCCGTGCACCACAAAATATCCCCTCCTTTCTAGCTGCTTTCCCTACCCTCTTCTTCCTTCATCAGAGATGCTCAGTGTTCAGATGGAAGGTAGCTGACGAACAGGACTGCTCAGGGTTTTTGTCCTTTTGGTCTTGGAAATGATGCTGGCAGGCTGGTGCAGCATCTCTCCCTCCCTTCCCCCTCCCCTGCCTGAGCCCCCGTGGTGGGGGGAGGGAAGAGCGTGGGCGGTGGAAGGAGTTGTGGCCCCCAGATGTGTGAATTGTTGCCGAGCAGAAACAGCACCACGGACAAACCGCAGCTCAGCTGAGAGCCATCGCTTTGGGCTTTCGTCACTGACCTTTTCCTCTCGCCCTTCTCTGTCCTCACCTGCCCTCACACTGCTCCCCCTGCACTTGGCACTCCAGCAGCTCTCTGCACAGTGCTTTGAAATGGTGAAGAGGACTGGCAATGGGAATGTAAAGGAGGAGGGGGGAGTGGAAAAAATAAAAAAAAGACCCGCAGCAAAGAGTGGGCTATGCATTCATCCTCTCTCCATTTCCTCCTGAAATGCTCAGGTTGCCATCCTGCAGGACAAGAGAGTCATGGGCTGAGCCAACTCACCACTGTCCCTGCCTGGTATACCTATTGAACTGAAGGCTCAGATGTTCTGCCTCAACAGCTGGCAGGATTGGGGGTCAAGGAGGAGAAGAAAGCCTGTTTGAGGGTCAGAGGAGTACTTCAGTATCTGCCATATAATGAACAAATAGAATTTAAAAAAAAAAAAAAATTAAATTAATGTGGTACAGCTGTAAAAGCATGCATAATTCCCTTAAACTGAAACAATGCCACCAGCACACCACACATAGAAAAGTGTGAGTTGGGACAAAGCAAGGGCTTGGGAGGTGTTTTGGATTGTGTATATAATAGTAATCCTGTGGACCCTTGGCACTAAAGATCTGCTGAATTGCTGGCTGTGGCTGCAGGTGATAGCTTCACTGCCTGGACTGTCCTTTCTAGTGATCTGCCCCATTCCAGTATTTCAGGGGAAGAACTGAGGACATGTGGGGAGAAAAAAGTGCATGTAGGGGTGAATGTGAGAATGCCACAAACCCAGAAAAGCATATGTGGGGCAAACAGAATGCAGTGAGCATCATGCACCCCATGTAAAACACTTGCTGTAGGGCATTGCTGTGTCAAACACCTGGAAGGTGATCAGGGCTTCGGAGCAGGGGAACAGAACAGTGAAAATGATGCCTGCAGGATGTGTGTCAGTTAGACAAGAGACCTATTGTCCTCCTTCTTCTCCGTGGACCATTTCTTCCTCTGGCTACTTTGAAGCCTTGCATCTGCCCTCAGTAGCACCTGTGAGGCTTGGGCACAGCTGCCTCCTCAGCCGTGCACTGCAGCTCTCACCGTCAGTGGAGGCACCTCTGCACTTCTCCATCCTCACCCACACTGGCAACGGGTGCAAGTGTGTTAAAACGAATCAAGAAAGAGCACAGACTCCTGCCTCCCACTCACCCAGGGCTCTATTTACAACCTTCCCAGGTAGATGGGGAGTTCCCTGCTCCTTAGCTTCTCCAAGCCAAGATCTCTACATCCTGCTCCCATTTTAACTGTTGCAGAGACTGGGAAAAGTGCGAAGTTCTGCAATAATTCGAGGGTCATTTGAGAGTTAAGTGGCACAAACTCAAGAGACTGGATGGTCTGTTTAATGAGAAACTGTCAGAAGCCTTTGATTTAAACCTTCTGCCCTGGCCCTCACTGCGGTATAACTGCAAGGCAAGAGATCACAGAGAGCTCGTGGGTGAAGGAGAAAGTATTTCATTAGATGAAGGAGGCCTGGAGCCTCAGCACCCTCTGCCCACCTCCTGATAGCATCTTCAGAGCGAGCCAGGCTTGCAAAGGGCAATAGTTTCCGCTGGCAGGAAGGCGAGAGATGTCCATATGAGGTTGGTGTGTGTGGGCATACACGTGTGTGGGTGTCACAGCAGAGCGTGCACCAGGCTGGTCTCCAAAGCCTGGCGTGACTGGGCAAGTGCCTGCTTTGCCACTGTGGTCAGAGAAGGGCCATGCCACACGAGGCAGTGGAACAAGTGCCCTCAAATGCAGCTGTGCCCCAGCATCCACATAGCCATGACCAGGGTCCATATCCAGCCCTTCAAATCCTATGGCAGCTCCCAGCAAGCAGTGGGAAAGGGAAGTTGAGAAAAAGGAGATCTGGGCAGGCTGAATCCACTGCTGGCATCTGGCTGCCAGGTGCTAGATGGAGGGAGGTGGCAGCTCTGCTTGTGGCACTGGGTGATGCTGGCTGGGGTGTTGCATCACCCCTCTCCTTCTCTGGCCTCTGGGAGATAAACAAGGCTGAGGTGTGAGTGAAGCAGGGTGTCTGGGTGGTTTGGGAGAGGAGGAAGGACAGCAGGCTGCAGCAGAGGGGAAACCTGCTACAGTACAGAGTGGCAGTTCCAGGATAGTGCACTGACGTGGGGCAGACCTTGCACCATAGCTGGCAGCTGAGGCAAGGCCAGAGACACTTCTTGTGACTGCCCCTCCTGTGACAAAGACTCTGAAGGGATGTGGAGCCAGGTCCTGCTTTCTTGTGTCCCTGCTCTCCCTGGTGCTTTGGGTGCCGGCACATCCACCTGTGCCCACCTGCAGGGTCAAAGGTCTCCATAATTTTCTTGCCCTGCTTCTCTCTTCCCCTTTCCCACAGCTATCACAGGGCAAGGAGCTATTGCAGGGCCTTCAGCTTCTTCTGACTTGTCCCTGGCATGTTCTTCATTTCTCAGAGACAGCACCATGTCCTGCCCTTCACATTCTCTCTCCCACTCCCTTTCATAACTGCAAGACCAGGGACCTGCAGGAAGTCAGTTTGCAGGGACAGCCCTGTGGCAGATGCCTTGAACAAACTTCAGGCATGTCCACAGAGCCCTTTGCAGAAGAGTTTGGACCACTCTTTCAGGAGAAAATATAGGCACAGCTCCAGGGATAGTGCTATAACTGTGCATCCCAGAGCACTTGCTTTGCCCAGGAGAGAGATACTGGCTGTCACCAACCCCTGAATCACATTCCATAGGGCAGCTCCATTGCATGGAAAAAATCACAGACCTGGGGTGAATGAATGAATGATCTCATGGCCTTTCAGGCATAGGTGCACTCACTGGCAGGGCAGCAGGGCTGATCTGACCCATTCTAGACATTGCTCCTTCAAAGCATTGCAGGGTCCACCTTGGCTGAGCTTAGCCTCACCTAGAGCAACTCCCTGGTCACGCATCCCTGGTGTGATGTGTGGCCCCAGCTACAGATCCTGCCTATCACAACACTTCTTAGCTCCGAGGGATTTGGCTGAGGAGACTCTTCAGGAGACAAGGCTGAAAGGCTGAATCATAGAAAACTTTTCTTGAAGATCTGGCTACACATTTCCGGTTCCCCCTTCCTCCCTCCCTCCTTTCCTCACCTTTTGTAAATGTGACAAAGTCACTTCCAATCTGCCAGCATCTCACCTAAAGGAACAAGAACATGCACAAACACAACTGCTATGCTTCCTGAGGACACATTTGTATCTGCTTCCTCAGAAGTAAATAAAAAATGGGAAGAAGGCTGGGCTCTGACCTGACAGAGTATTGCATTTACTAGGATATATATAGCCCTTGCTCTGGGCCTGACACAGGACCAAAGAGGCCTGTAGGGATGTGTATGATTACGTATTCCACCCTTTGCCAAATGAAGTGTCTGGTACACATCAAACCACAGGAGAAACTATGTGAAGGCAAATTAAACTCAAAACAGAAGGTCCTATATGGGCACTTCATCTTGTTTTTTCGCCTATCCTTCTACCTCAGCAGGAGTCCCCTCAGTCCAAAGATTAGAAACAAAAACCCCATGTCCATCTTTGACTTGGACTGAGACCCCAAAAGGCATGTCCCTGTCCTTAGGATTCTACTCCTTCTAGATCTTTCACTCAAGCTTACAAGTCTCCAGTCACTGCTCATGTTTTCCCTTCTCTCTCAACTTTATGAGCAATTACCACTTGTCTTTCCACCTCTGACCTGAATCTCAGGCCTTTCTCATCACACATAGGACTTCCAAATATGCATGTCCATCTTAACTCTGGAGCTCCCACTCATTCCAATATTAGGAGGAACAAGTGTCCTATCAACAGTTTACTATCCCTCCTACACTACTTCCTGGCCTTCAGGTCTTGGCAATGAAAACAGAAATGTCATAGGGAAAACAGAAAACATGGTGCTTACCAAGTACTTAACAGAAGAATGTGCTAAAAATTTCATAAGATAAAGAGATCTGATCTCCCTTAATAGAACTCCAATATTCACCCAGCCTTCCTCAATAAAAATAAGTACTTGAAGCCTACTCTTACAACCCATTGTATTGTCCTGGGATTTTTTCTTGTAATTTCCAAAGAATCCTGGTTTTGAATTTGCTGAAAGCTTTTCCAACAAAAGGGAGAGAGTTGTCGTAATTAGAAGTGTTCAAGCAGTAAATATTTTAAGGTAACAGTTCTTTGCACAGGAAACAGACACAAGATTGCCAAGGATTACCCAGGAAATTTTCAGAGCTGAGTTAGACTTTGTACCTGTCAATTTCAGGTCAGTGTCTTTTCCATCACATCATTCAGCAATAACCAGAGCTAGAAGGAATAGGTTGGGAGAGAAAAACAGATTTAAGTGCAAAACAACAAAGGGAAAAAGTTTAATACCACTGAAAAAATATATATATACAAAAGTTCTTGGAGTTTGTTTGGTTTTGTTACATAGAGCACCATTAATTCCAGAGTACATCACAACTCAGCCTACTACACTTTCCAGAAAGCACCCAATACTCCTGAAATCTGATTTAGCACCAAGGGAATGCCATCTTGTTTAGCACCAGAAGCCTGTTAAACACACCCTTTGGTCCCCCTGCCCTCCTCTCTCATGTGCATCAGGCACCCTCTGGCTGCTCACGGGTAGCACAGGAGACCTGTCACCAGCATTCAATCACCAAATAGAAAAGGAGAAAGAAGGAAGCTTGTTTATGGAGATATGCAGCGTTAGAGAGGTTTGCTTCTCTTCAGGGAGGCATGGGGCACTATACACTGTAAATAGACTATATCTGGGTTTGCAGCCTGTTGAGGAAGAGAGAAAGGGTTTTGGTCCTGAGCATTACCTCCAGCTTTCTGCTTCCTCTGCTATCTGAAGTCCTGTCTCTGAGCAATTCCACACACTTGACCTGCTAAGGGAGAGGAAGAAACCCACAGTCTCCTTTAGTTTCCATGATCTCTTCATCACGTTTCCCTGTGAAAAAATCAGCCTTACCTTAGTGAAACTTTGCTTTTTTATACCCATTGCCTCATTGACAGTAGTGGGGAGGATCCAGAGCAAAGTTCCTGAAACTCACTATAGTCTGTACAGCTTCCTTAGAAAAGCACGGAGTAAGTAAACAGGATAAGAGAGAAAATTCCCTGCAATTTTTTCAAGGTCAGTTTTAATACTTAGCCTTGGTCCCTGTTCCTTTGCCATCCTGGGCTGTGTGTACCAGACCTAATCTTGTATAATGACACACGTTTCTTCTGGGAGAGTCCTGGTAGTCCCAGGTGCTATAGGCAGAGACTGTGGCTCATCATGAGACAGCAGAACCCAGGTAAGTCTGAAGATTTCATGATTAGTGATGAGCAGAGGAGAAATACCTGTGTTTCTCCTGCTTGTCCTGCCCTGAGACTCAAAAACGAGACATGCCTTGGCACTGCTGTTTATGGGAGTATCACAACATGTGGAAGTAGGTTTCCTAAAGTGCTGAGCCAGCCTCACCTGCTCCCCCCAAGACTGCAGCATGCTCTCCAGAGGGATGCAAGTGGGAGCAGTGTAAGACTAATATAAATAGTACTAGAAAACCCTACCACTGGCATTGCTTTCTCACTGCAACTTCTCCAACCTGACAAAAAGAGCAAGGGTTTGTTTTAGCCACGTGCTTTTCTCAGTTACTCTGATGAGATTGCCAGAAAAGGGCATAGAGCATATGACAGGGAAGCTTTTAACCCTTGGGCAAGGTGCTGTAGCCTCACCTCTACCTCTGTTCCATCACAGAGGCAAAGAAGTGGCAGCCTGTCCAGGTTTGGAATTGATTGAACTGCAATTGCCTCTACAGCCTTGAGCTCAGGCCCTGAAGCAGTGGTCCTTCAATACCAGTGTGGGAGAACCACCTTTAGGAGGACAATGAAATGGCACCTCTGCCAAAGGAGAGCGGATTCAGGTTCACTCTCTGGACTAGCTTCCCATAGCTGACAAGCCAAGACTGAGTAGCACTGCAGGGGAGGTGTGGGAGAGGGGTTTTCAAGGTTTTCTCTCTTTCTCTTGTTCTGTACTGATGATCCCTAGTGGGAACAGAATGGTTACCTCTACTGAATCATGGGCAGATGCCCATGAAGGGTCTGGCCAGGTGTCTGGCCCTTCGTCTCTTTGAAGAGCTAGAGCTGGCACAGAGAAGGCAATCCCATCAGGTCTAGGTTTGACAGCCAGCCTGGATTCTGTGACACAGAAAGATGTCTGTGAAAAGCCAGTTTAGAAGGCAACAGCTTCCTTTTTGGAAAGACAATATCCTCTCTCAGCTCCTACATCTTCCCTGTGCTATAGGAGACCATCAGACCCCAGCCCACTCTCCAGACTACACATATAAAAGGTGACATTAAGAGCTTGTTTCAGGCTGCAAAACTGGCATGTCTAGTTGGGATGGAGAGGAGCCAGGATATACCTCAGCAGTGGGGACTTTCTAGCCCTTTCCACAGGAGTCCTCTGTGTATGAAGCCCCAAAGAGGGACACAGGCCCAGGAGCAGCTTTCCTCTTGCTCTAGAACCCTAAATGCCAGAGGCAGCTCTCTGGCAGATTGAGAAGAAGCCAATAACCTAAGCTGGGGCTATGAGGTGAGGGGCAAGAGGTGGTAGTGCCGTGATGTAAAGTGGACTGATACAGGTCTGGCTACAAGAGAGCGTGAGGTGGGAGCCAGTGTGGCAGTTTCACACTCAGTGCCTGAGATTTGACAGGCCCATTTCCAAGTGATTTGCAGTGGTTACGGGCAGTAAAGAAAGAGAGAGAGAAAGAAAGGGAGAGAGAATGAGAGAGAGGAAAAAGGAAAAGGCCTAAGAGGCCCCAACGAAGAGGAGAGGCAGTTATTCAATGCTGGGCTTGACCAAGTACCCACTGAAGGTGATGTACACATCAACATCATCACTGTAAATGGCATTCTCCCGCTCCCGCTTGTAGAGCCTCACCCAGATCTCATCATTTTCCTGGAGCTCCAGCATGAGGCTCTGGCTCTGCATGATGCTGCGGTCACTGGGCTGGGCATAGAGGATCACTGCCTCTTCTTCATTGTGCATGATGTGCATGTAGGTCTCCTTGAAGTTCCAGGTGTGGACATTGAGGCTGAAATAGTAAAGTCCACCCACTGAGCAGTAGAACTTGCCATTGAACATGTCGAAGTGGCTGTAGAGGTTGACAAAGACAGTGTCAAAGATCAAGACCTGGAAGCCCTCGCTGCTGTGCAGCGCTTTCTTGCGACCGACGGAGAAGGCTGCGTACTGATGCTTGCAGGGGTCTCCTGCTGTGCCCATCTGTCCTTTGCTGCCTTTCTGTCCCTGGGCACCCCGCTCGCCTCGTGGTCCCTCTTTGCCCCATTTCCCTGGCATCCCAGGCTCTCCCCGGTCTCCTTTCTCTCCTGCAGGAGGAAGCAGAGGACACAACTCCTGTGTGATACCAGAAGATGTGGAAGTGATGGTGAGAAAGCCTAATGAGGAGGCAGAGGATTGCACAGGAATGAGGCAATGCCAGGAGAAGGAACATTTTTGAGGGTCACAATACCACTGCTCTTCATGGGAAAGGAGCTAGCAGAGCTCTGGGAGTGACTGGAATCTCTTCCCCAATGAATCCTCTGCTCACCAAATGATATGGCCCTGCTGGAGGCACCAAGGACCTCTCCCTAGGAGACGTCAGCCTCAGAGGGAGCCCAGCAGTCCAAAGTACCGTTGGGGCTCTTGACCTCTTCTTCCTCCCCCACACTCCTCTACCTCCAGCACAGCCTTGCCCGCCCACACCCCTCTCCTATGACCCAGTTATCCACAAAGGATGCACACTGGTCTCACCGTAGGCTGGAGAAGGGGAAGAACTGCTAACACCTGTGGGGGAATATGATTAGGGAAGGACAAAAGGATGGGTCAGAGGGAAAAGATCCAAGCTGGACTGGGAAGATGGAGAACTGCAACTTAGAGGGATGGTACTTTCACAATACTGGCATGCTTTGAGCATCTTGTATAATTAATACTGCAGTTCTAACCAGGGGTGTGTGCACTGCCCATCACCCACTTGGGCAGGCATCAATAGAGAGAAAGACCAGCACAAGAATGTACTTTGTGCATACAGAGAAGAAATAGGACTCAGAGCACTAAGTGAAGCATTCAAAATATCTATCTTGTTCTTTTCCTCCTCTGCATCCCCTGCATGATATTGAAGGCCCCCCTATGACACCCCACTCCAGTCTAGGCCTCTATCTGCCCTTCTGAGCTTTGATGGATTGCAGCTAATTCCAGGCAGGGCAGGGAAAGGAGAGCATCTGCCTAGTTAACCCAGACAAACCACAGAGCAACAAGAAGTGTGTGGCAGCATCCAGCTGGAAACAGGCTTTTGCCCACAGCAAAGGCTAAAAGAGGAGTCCTGAAGGGAGGAGCTGATCTTAAATAGAGAACTCTTTCCCGTTAACCAAGCCAGCCACTGCAGAGTGGAATGAGCTGGAGATCACTGCCAGTTTAACCTGGAGGTGCTTGCAAATAACTGCTGCTTCCCTTTGCCCTCCTCCCACTCTCAAATGCACATGACCCATAGAGCTGGAGAAAGTTTCCCCACAACCTCCCTGAGTGCCAATGCCCTCCAAACAAGCTTATTTTGCAGTTGATAAGGAGTGTTCCTTCCCTCAGACACTACAGGACTCTGTAAGGCTGAGAGAAGGAATGTGTCCTCCCAGCTTGGCAAGAGGCTGTCAGTGCTACTCCCGTGTTAGCAAGAAGGAAGGATTAGTAGCAGGCAGCATCCTGAGAGACAGAAATCACAGCAGAGATACACACTGACTTCCGTCCCCCCCGGCCACTCCTCATCACAGCACAAAACACCTAAACCCCAGGCACAGTGTGTGGTGTGATAAGTGTGTGGTCATTTATCTTCCAGGATGGCTCCTGGTGGTCTGTTAGCACAACCAGCATGCCAGCAATCCAGATGCCACCTCCACTGCAATGCCATCAGTCCCTGAGCCAGCCTTGGCATGCCGGGGCAAAGACTTACCCTTCAGAATGGTGATGTTGATATAGGGACGGACCTCTGGCACTGGGTAGGGAAAGTGGTGGTGGCTGGGAGGGACTGGTGGGGTATCTGTGGAAGAGTCCAGTGAGTCACAGCAGCGCTTGCAAGCACCAGGGCCTGGCTCTGTGAGGTTGGGTTCATCAGTGGGTGCCCCAAATCCAATAAGAGGGAGAAAAAGGAAGATCAGAGATGTGCGCAGGTAGGTTATGTCCATGGTGATCTGGGAAAATACGAAGCAGTACCAAGAGTGAGGCATAATAAGGGGAAGGACATAAGGAATGGAACAGAGATCATGATAAAACATCTTTCTGTGGCTAGAGCCAGGGCTGGGATGAAATGGCATTGTCCTGTGGAGGGAGCTTACATGCTTGTTCAAGGCTGCAATCTGAGCAGGAACCGCATGGCCCAAGAGGATGTCCCACGCCCTTCTGCATGGACCAGTGGAGACCCAGTGCTGACTCTGGGAGAAAGTTTGATGCTGATTAGGCAAACCATTAAAGCCACTAGAATATTCAGTCCCCAGACTGGGATAGAGGAAGGAGACAAATAGAATTGTTAAGATTGAAAAGACCTCTAGGGTCATTAAGTCCAACCTCAAGAGTTCTTTAGCAAAAGCATGCTCTTGTAGGCTGCTCAATCTGTGGGAAGCACTTTAAAAATTCTCCGGCCCTCCTATCACTGCAAATCAACTCTTTATAGGAATCTAACCCCAAAATCCCCAGATGGCACCTGGCCCACATCTCTTGTCAGAAATGCCTCTTCTCGTGTGGGCTGGGAACTTAACTTCAGCCCCCTCCTTTCCCCCACCGAATCCCACCCGTCCCGGCGGCTCGGTCCCTTCCCATCCATGCCCAGTGGGCTCCCAGGCAAACCCCAGCGCCTTCCCAAGGGGACGGCTGGCTCCCCAACACAGCCTTCGGGCAGACCAGGGAGACGAAAGCTGCTTCGCTGCCGAGGGTGATGGACGTGAAGCTCTGCAGCTTGCAGAGAAGTATGCTTACGAAAGACAGACACGCCAAGCAGCTGAGGAAGCCCCTCGGCAGCCTGTGCCCCCCATCCTGCTGCCCGCCCCCGGCACGCCGCAGCTGCTCACCCCGGGGGCCACAGGCTCCCCTCTTCGCTTCCCAGCCCCTGCTCGCCGGCTCCCCTCTGCCTGCAGGGCAGGCCCCCGGGCCCATGGCTTTAAGGAAGCCGGCTCTTGGCACAGACGCTGCTCAGCGCTGGCTGGGTGCACAAGCGAGGCTTGGACCGGCTCCCTCCCCTCTCTTCTCCCTCCCTCCCTCCCTCCCTCCCTCTCCCTCCCTGGCTTTGGGTGCTCTCCATCCTAAACCGGCTTGGGTTTCAGTGTCTTTTTAACTCTTTCCTGGGAAGTGCCTTTTCCTTGTATGTGTTTTTGGTTTGGTTTTATTCTCTGCCTTTTCATTTCCAGCCAGCAAAAAATGCAGGCAGCACAGACTGTGCCTTGTGCAAAGGGTAGACAGCACCAGGGCAGTGTCCCAGCCTTGGCATCTCAGGATGGACAAGGTAAGGTGCATTGGTGCCAGAGACAGGCTTTCCTTCAGGCAGGATGCTTCAGGATTCTGCCCTCGGTCCTTTGCGCTAGTCCCTTGTCCCATCCATTAGTCCTTCACTTGGCCACGCTGTTTCCCCAGCTGTGCCTGACCCACTCATAGTCCCCAAACTTCATCTTTCATTCTCTCCTGCATTGTTTTTTCTGCACGTCACTGTGGCCTCTTGCCCCAGGCATGATATTTCTACCAGGAGCAGCTGCCAACTGGGAGAGGCATCAATGTTTTTCCCTCTCTGGTCATCCCCTCTGCCTGGGCAGAGCCCCAAGCCCTGTGCTCCAGCACGTGTCATCCCCTGGTCATATCCCCTGTTTAGGTCCCAGGCCGAGCTTTTTGGATGGGAGGGATGTGCCTGATCTGAAGCAGGGCCTGGCTGCTGGGAGTTGCCTGCCAGCAAAACTAGGGATCTGGAAACAACCCCTGGCTGTGACCATTGTCCCCAGCTTGGCGCCAAGCAGACGAGCTTGTGCCTTCGGGCTAAGCACAATGTGGCTGCACCAGAAGGTCGGAATGAAGGGCATTTTGGAGGGGAGAGGAATGCAGGGTAGGAGAGACAGGAGATTTTTCTCACACTGTGAAGTCGGTTGGGAAGAGGATTAGAAGATTCCATCCTGCATCAAAACTGACCTGGGTATTTATACCCTGGGCCTATGTGGGGGGAAGGGAGGGTGTGCACATATAGACTTTTGGGAGGCAGGAGGAAGGATGGACAATATCTCTGTTCTGCAGGGGTCAGAAATGCCAAGTCAGCACTGTGCCTCCTGCAGTTTCCAAGAGGAGCTGCAGAAGGCTCCAAGGTTTCTGAGGGGAATAGGATTTTGAGCGTGTCTACGTGTGCTGAGACTTTTTTCCCCTGTTTCCCTTCTCCCATTTGTTTGGTTTAGGAATGGGAGGCCCCGCTTCCCAGAGAGTGGCTGGCGTTTGGCAGGACCCCAGAACCACTGGAGAAGCAAGCGGAAAACTCTGGGAAAATATGTACTGCGAGCTGGGGGGGAAGGGAGGAATGGGGGCTGGGAGGCCTGGAGATATTCTCAGGCTGCCTGTCAGCCTGGAGCTCAATGAACATGGAGTGCACATGCCTTCCAGCTGGGGCAGGAAGAGGACAGAGAAATTCACTGCTCAGAGCATGAGCTCCTCACCAGGCTCCAGCACTGATCTGCAATGAAATCCACTGCAAGTTGCCCACATTTGCTCATGCCTCAATTTCACCTTTTGGGAAATGAGAGGGGGGGGAAAGGGTCAGGGCAGTACTTCTTTCTGATGGAGCCTAACTAGTTGACAGAAGAGGAGTTTTGTAATCAGTTGTGTTGTCCACTCCTGGCTGTTGCTGGTGGGAATTTTGGCAGCTGACAGCACTATTAAAGGCAAGTAAGTTTTCTGGAGTGCATGAAAACTTAGAGACTGATACTGAAGACAAAGTTCCTCTCTGTCCCAAAAAAGCTTCTGCCAGTGCCTCTCTCAGGTTTTCATGCCTGGCTTATTTCCAAACATGACATTACCCACTTTTGCAGTTCTTGGCCTTATGCCTGGCTTCTTCCACCTTTCCAAGGGAAACAGGTAGCAGGGAGGCCATTGTCCTCATTTCCGTCCCACATTTCCATCTGCACTCCTTGAGTTGCTCACACCAAGCAGATGTTCTTCATGGGGAACCTCATCAGCTGAGGCTTTGCCCGTGTCTCATCTGACTGCAAGAACAGCTCACAGTGGGGAGCGAGCAGGACTTTGTATTTAATGTCTCATCTGGGCTGAATAGGGACCTGCCAGGAGCCAGCAAATAAATGCTCTGGTGGCATTGTCCAGCTGGGCAGAAGTTTATGCCAGTAAAGACACTTTTGCTAGGGTAATAGTGCCCTGCTCCCTGAAGGGAACAGTGTGTACCAGCAATATTTTGCCAGGGCAGCCACATTTGCAGGAGACTTTGAGAATTCTATCCAGTAAACCTGTGCCAGCCATGCTTGAAAGTGCAGTCCAAGCCAGAGGGCACCGTGTGTGCACAACAATCTTCACTCTACCTCATCACACACTTTGCCTTGGAGGCAGCCCAGGGAAGTACTGTCCAGATTTTACTGCAACGATCCCTGCTCAAAAGCAGCTGTTTCCCACTCCTCCGTTTCCTCCCTTTTCCTGTACCCACCACAACACTGGCAAAGTAGGGGGACAAAGACTGTCTCTACCTAACAGGATGGAGTGGCTGCATCCATCCTATTACACCTCTCTACCACAGATATGGAGAAGGAAATTGATGTTTTCTCTCCTCTCTAGCCCCTGTGTACAGCTCAGGTCTCCTATAGCACATGTGGATCATCTGCCCTGTTGCACATACACACATCCACACACAAACACTCGCCCTTCACAGCTCCTCCCTCACCAAACCTCCAGAGCGAAGGTATCATTTGCACCAAGAGGCAGAGCCCCTTCTCTTCCCCTTCCTGACTGCTCCTCCACCACCACAGCTGCCTTTCCTTCCCCGTGCTCCCCACTCCTCTGCCCCTAATCTTCAAGAGCACCATAAGCCGGGAGGGGAAGCGGAGCACCTCTTACCTCCGCTCCCCTCGGCAGGGGTCCGGCGCGGAGTTATCGCTATCCTGTATCCTCAGCTGCTCCTGGTTAGCAGCGCGGGAGGGAGGGAGGGAGGGAGGGAGGCAGGCAGGGCCGGCGGGGCCCAGCTGACTCCAGCCAGATGCTCGCCAAGTGCTCTTATGTAATTACTGTCTTTTCCATCCTGCCTCCAAGGCCTTTGTGAGTGCCTCCCCTCCTGCTCTGGCCCGTGTCAGGCTTGGCTCTCCCTCCCTCTCTCTTCTTCCCTCCCTTCCTCCCTCCCTTCTTCCACCCACCCTGCACAGCATCACAATTTGCTCAGCTCAACAGCTGATTCCTTCCGGAAGCAAAGTTCAGGCTTTTGGCTACTGCTGTTACTACCCTTGGAGAGAAAGCTCACATGTGTTTGAAGAGCTGGGACGGGATGATGCACTGCTCTGCACTTGCCTTCTCTCTATCACAGCCTGACCGCTCCTGGGTACCTTTGCCTTGCCCTTCCATAGTGCTTGTAAATGGGGAGGGGTACACCTGAGACATGGAAGAGTGGCAATGTGGTTTTTGCTTCAGCAGTTTGTGGTGCCCTCAGGCTATCCTGTAACAGCAGCTGTCACTCTGCTGTACCAGGATTGCTGATCACCTCTGGCCAGGCAGCAGAAAAGGCTAGAAAGAATAGATGACCTTTAAAGGTCCCTTCAAACCCAAACTATTCTGTGATTCTACGATTAGATGAATCTTTTCCAGTCTGTGGTCTCCACGTCTGTGCACAGGGCTTGTGCAACAGCCAGCTCTTGTTACTCAAGAGCACCAGCATGGTACAAAAGTTAGAATACTTTCTGCGTCTCTAAGGATGGGCAGACCTATCAGATGTCAGTTGCATGGCCTCATTTCTCTTTAGACTTCTGCTCATGTGTGGCCTGGACCAAGCAGAAATCAGAACTGACACGTTCTCTGGCTTTATGCAGGCTGCTGCTGAGTTTGAAGGCACTTCTGCCAGCAGGGATTTCTGCTGTGTGCTGCTTGGCGGCCTGGCCTGTCTCACACAGAGATCAAGGCCTGGCAAAGACTCTGCTTTTTTTCTTTCTTCTTTTTTTTTTTTTCTGTGCATTGCTGAAATGCCACGTGGCTGAGGAGCAGCTGGAAGATCCGTTCACCTGCACTCAGTGCTTGAGCAAAGCTGTTGCTAGACCTGGCAGTCTCCAATACTGAGCATGAAAGTGTGAGCTTGTCTCCTGCTTCCCAGTGCCCCCACAGCCAATCCTTGTGTGGCACAGCTGAGCAGGGAGGGTATCAGACACTGGCTCACAAGCTGTATCAGTTGGAGATGCCTCACAGCATCACCTAGGCTGCCCCTCTCCCCATCAGCAGCTTTTCCAACTTAAGCGTCCCATCTCTTACCCTTGCCTTGTGACTCTGCCTGTGAGACCAAGGAACTGTGCTAGTATACACCCCAAGCTCTGGCATATGACTACAAGGACTATCCCTTACTGCAGTCAGAAAGAGTTTGCTGCCTTGTGAACATCTAGATCCAGCAGCTTGGCTGGGTGAGAGATAGTCTGTTTGAACCAGTTCTTAAAAATAACCTTCAGGCAAGTCTGCTGCCTTCTGCTTCTCAGTATTGGTATGCACCTGAAGGCCCCTTCCTCCCATCCCCTCCTGTGTAGACCCATAAAATTTTACTCCTTTGCCATCTTATCCAATGCACACGCCTAGACCTGCCCGTATCACTTATCAACAGTAGATCGCTACTCAGGGCTCGTCAGCTCTCACAAGGAGTGCTGAGAAAAGTGCCACAGTGGTTTGGGTGAGAAAACTTTCTTCAGAGATACCCATGAGCTTTTTCACCAAAGAAACAAAAGCTTTGTGAAGGGAGGATGGGGTGGTGGGGCATGAGTGGACAGGTGGATGGGCAAGGAAGCTGGTGTTTAGGAGATCGCAACCTCTTGGATCCGTGAGGTGTGCTTTCCACTAAGAGAACCAGACTGACGTGACAGAATTATAGAATCACAGGGTGGTTTGGATTGGAAAGGACCTTCAAGATTATCTAATTCCAAGCACCCTGCCATGGGCAGGAACATGTTCCAGTAGGTCAGGTTGCTCAAAGCCTGCCAGGGATGGGGCAGCCACAGCATCTTTGGTCAACCTGTGCCAGTGCCTCACCACTTTCACAGTGAAAAATTTCTTCCTAATAAGTAATCTAACCCTGACCACCTTCATTTTAAAGCCATTCCCCCTTGTCCTATCACTACACGCCCTTGTGAAAAGTCCCTCTCCAGCTTTCCTGTAGTCTCCATGGAACCTTCTCTTCTCCAGGCTAAAAACCCCAATTCTCTCAGCTTGTCTTCATAGGACAGATGCTCCAGCCCCCTGATTATATTCATCAGTGTCATCTTGGACCTGCTCCAACAGGTCCATGTCCTTTATATATTGGAAGTCCCAGACCTGGATGCAGCACTCCAGATAGAGTCTCACCTAGAGAGGACTAGAGGGGCAGGATCACCTCCTTCAACCTGCTGGCCACGTTTCTTTTGAAGCGGCCCAGGACACAACTGTCCCTCTGTGCTGCGAGCGCGCAGCTCTCATGCCTGCACGGGTCCCTCTGGATGTCTGACACGTGGGGGGTTGGGCATGGAGCGGCTCCACTGCCGCTTGGCAGCGCAGTCCCATCCCCAGTTGGAAGCGCAGGAGCCCGGGCGCGTTCCCCGGCTGGCCGCGGTGCCGCACCTGCTGGCCGGCGCCCGATCCCCCTCTGCAGGACGCGCTGCGCAGCGCCCGCATCCCCGCGTCCCCTGCATTCCCCGCATCTCCTGCATCCCCCGCGTCCCCCGCATCCCCCATGTCCCCCGCGTCCCCCGCATCCCCCATGTCCCCCGCATCCCCCGTGTCCCCGGCATCCCCCGTGTCCCCCGCATCCCCCGTGTCCCCCGCATCCCTCGAGTCCTCCGCATCCCCCGCGCCGCTCGGCGCCACCCCCGCCCTGCCACTCCTGCCCCGCTGCGTGTCCCCTGGAGGTGTCCCGCGTGCCCGGAGCAAGGCAGGACCGGGATGGGCTCTCAGGTCCCTTCCTCCCGCAGCTCCGCAGCCGCTCCGGCTCCCGAGCACTGCGGGGAGCCGCGGCGGGGCACTGCCCGCCCAGGCACAGTTCGCCAGCCAAGGCATCCCTATTGCCGTGCCCCGCGGCCCTGTTTGGCGTGTAGAGAGGGCTGCTGTGCTGCAGCCCAGGCACGTGTCCTTGCCCGACTGCATTGACGCACTGGGTATGCGCGTGTGTCTGTTTGTGCATGACGCGCTGAGTGTGAGATCTGCGTGAGCCGGCTGCGTGGTGTGTGGCGTTTGCACAGTTTATGCTTGGGAAGGCAAAGAACAGCAATTTTTCATAAGCAAATATTTGCATATTTTCCACTCGTTCGAGCAGATAAAGCATTTCAATTCTCTGTCGGATCCTCAGGAGAGCCAAGAGCATCTTCTTTTTATAGGTGTTTCCCTTTTTTGTATTCCCCTGCCTCTTTTCTCTAGAGGCTACTCCATTACAACAATGCTTCCTGCCCCCTCCACACACCCCCTTGTTCCACAGCCCTTTAAAACAGCAGAAAGCAGCACATGGCTTGGACAGTTTTGCTGTTGCCTGATCTGAGCTGCTGTGTTTCCCTGCTGATGACAAATACAGCAGCTCCCTAACAACAGCTTCAAATGACATTATGTGTGGGCTGTATTGGTAACAACCTGGAAACACAGCCTGTGTCCTCCACTCTGGAGCCCCTCTGCTATCACCATTTACCACCCTTCCAGTTTTCCTCCTGAAGATCCACTGCAGAGCAGAAAGGTCACACCGAGTGGGTCTACAGCTGCCCCGGACCATCGTTGTGTGGTTGGGTTTGGTGGGTACGAGTGTGTGTGTATGGAGGGTCCTTGGCAAGGTGCAGAGGCTCTCTCCCAGCCTGACCTGTGTGCATTTAGGTGAATGTGTCGCGTCCTTGGTGCTCATGCTTAGGCTCAGCGGTACACACAGGTCTGGATGTGTGGGCATCTGGGTGGGTGGCCCCATATGGTCTCATCACACATATAGCTGCTTGAATCTGTGCAGGGCATGAATGTGTGTGTTTATGCACATCCATGCTGTTGCATGTACACACACATGCATGCAATCATGCAACAAACACTCATTTGCATGCACAGCACATACAAATGCCGCTCTCTATCTGCTCTTGTGCGCTCCGACGTGTGCACACGAACTCTCTGACAGAATGGGTTCCCCGTCTCTCTATCACCCCATCTGTAATCACAGATTGTTTGCTGGGAAGAGGATTGCACAATGCTGCTGAAATCATTGCAGCCCTTTCTAGTCTTGCAGCTCTGATCACTACGTGACAAGAATGAAACCTTTTGTGCAGCACAGGGCTTGATGGAGCCCTTATCTCTGTGTCTCTGCACACAGAATAGAAAAACTCTTTTCCGTACCTGACTGGAGCAAATCCCCCCTGAATAGACCCAGACTTTCATTTAACCACTGCACATTGTGCCCATGGCCTCTGGGTTGCCCAGAGTTAACCACAGAATTGTTAAGGAGAGGGAGAGGGATCACAAGGGCAGTCAGCTTAATGCCATTACCACAGAAAACTCTGGGGATTCACCAACAGGGAGACAGTGCTGAGAAAAGAGCAGAGGTCAGGAGGCAGTGACCTCCTGACCATCATTCCAAATGCCTGTTCCTACGAAAAACAGCCTTTAAATCAGTGGTGATAGTTTGAAGAATTTTGTGTAATTTGTTTTCTCCTCATGAATTTTGGACAATAAATGCCTTTTCCTTCCCCTTCCCCCACTCTTATTTTCTGTTCATCTCCATTTTTTATTTCCCCAATTTGTCACTGCAAAACAGGATACCGCCTAGGGGGGTGAAGAAAACATTAGACAGAAAAATGTGATGTTTGTGTCTCTTTTCTTTTAAATCCCTGTTTAATCTAAAGATCTCTTTTTTTTTTTTTTTTTTTTTTTTTTGCAGATCTCCCTGGAACACATTTTGTTTGCCCCAGCAGGCTGCCCTGCAGAGCTGCCTTGGTGGGAGCTCAGATTCTGTGTGTCAAAATGATGTCTCCTTGGCACACTTGCTTGATGCTGGCATTGCAGTGCTTGGGCTCTTAAGGAATGTTGGTATTTTAAGAAGCCAACCAGTCGACAGAGTTTCTTGAATGGTGATTTGCAGCAGATGGAGCTGCAAAGGCATGTGAAATGAAGTCTCAGCTCAGTTTGGTGGTGAAGGAGACTGTCTCTGTTAAGTGTTGGCAGCTGGGGAACTCCCCCCATCTCCCCATGGCAGCTGGGCTGCCACTCTATGGATAAGAAAACCCATCCTATATGTGTCCCCCACCCACCTGACCTGCTTCTGCAAGGTCCTTGCTCACAGTCACATGCCTTCTTCAGTGCCTGGTCATCAACCACGAGCAGCGCTACCAGCTCCTCAGATAATACAATTTCTGCTCTGTCCTACAGCGATTGCTCTGACAGGGGAGTCCAGCACTCACCTGGCTCTGCTCTTCTCTGCAAGAGGAGCAACACAAATCAGAGTTTGAAGTGCTTTGTTGTCCATCTGACCATTTGGTAGTCAGACCTGTTAATCTTTCCACCATCCAAGCCCTTCCCATCTTTTTTGCTGCCCCTTACAGAGGCAGAAGCTTTGGCAGTGCATCCTTATTCTGCCAGAATTTCTTGGTTGTGTTTCATCCAGTAGATGTTGCGGGAGCTCCCCAAGAAACTAAAACAGAGGCTTTTTTTAGTCCAACAAACTGTATCCCACGCCCATGAATAGTTTGGCTGGTTTTCTGACTGGGGCCCACAGTGTGGGAAGCTGATGCATGGATTGAAGGAGAAAAAGATGTAAAGACATAGCAGAAGATAGAAACTGGCCACCAAGCTCTTTCTTTTCCCTGTGAGCTGAGCCTGCACTCCTGGGTGTCTGGCTGCCCGTGCTCAGGTGAGCGCTGTAAAGGCAGCTGAGCAGTTCCTGTGAGGTCTGGCAGGCAGCTCAGCTCCTGAGGCTTGGCACCAGCATCCCAGGCTTAAAGAGGAAACATGAGGATGTAGGATTTCAGGGGACAATCTTTGTCATGGAGGTGATGGCAGTACCAGTGGCTGAGAGCACAGCTGAATGTGTCTTGGTTGGTTGTGTCTGCAGTCCCTGCCCACCCTTTCTCTGCTCTCTAACTGGGCGAAGAGATGTCTGTTCACCTGACACCCTGTGACAGTCCTTTTCCAAAGTTGGGTGCCCCTGCACTGCAGCTCTGATGCTTGCTATGCCTTCACATCTTCTCACATTGCCTTTGTGTAACCTTGACCCTTGCTTCCTCATAAAGTGGTACTGTTCCCACGATCCTCAGCTGCTGCAGCTTGTTCTGCTTTCCAGCCCAGGCTTTTGGCTTTTGTCCCAGCACAACCAACCCCATGCCACTCCTTCCCTTCTCTTACCTTCTGTCAAGTGACCCCTGAGATATCTTTCCATTACCTAGACAGCTTCCATAACTGACCCTCCACAAGTCACCTCCAGCAACATCTCCTGACCCCAGGGAGGCATGTGTCCTTCTGGTGGGTCCTTCCTTCCCATTTCTTAAAACTGTTGAGGAAACTGCCCAAAGGGCTGCAGTATGGGGGTCATTTCGGTGGCTGTAGCTTAGCAATAGCATTCATGCAGAAGTTAAAAGTGTGGGGACAGATATTTTAGCAGAGCTGCAGGAATGAAGCCAAAGTGGAGAGGGAGACTTTCATCCCACCCACCCTTGTACAGTGCTGCTCCTCTAGCTGCACACTCAGATGGGCACATCCACATCTTCCTTCCAACAACCAGTGCACAGGAGCAAGCATCCAACTCCACAGCAGCATCTTCGCTCTCCAGCTCTTATCCAAGCATTCATATCCTCATTTAAACATCCTGCAATTACACTCCCTCATCTGTGTTTGTGTACACTTACACATATGCATATCCCTTAGGTACCCCTGTACACATGTGCACACCCCCAGCAGATCAGCATCAGTGCCCAAGACTGGCACCAGCCCCCACCAGCCTTGACTCCTCGGTGTCCCATCCTCTTCAGCCATCCCCATACATGTACAGTCCAGGGAACAAAGTTTTGCCTACAACTACCTTTGTGCACATGCAGACACATTATTTGTTCACCATCCTGAGCCAAATACTCTACCATTTCCCACAGGATAAACTGGTTCCTAGTATTGCCCAGAGTTTTTACAGCCACAGCTCTCACACACTGGAAATCCCCTGACCTCTGTCAACTTCCTGCCTCCATTCTGTACTGAGAGATGCCTTCATCTCCTGTATCAGCCAAACATAACTCCATGCAGAGATTGACTCAACTCAAAGGCATTGTGTATTCTCAGAAGAGGCAAATCTATAGCACAAATCACTCCCCTAAACACATAGAATGGTCTTGCCTACCTGGCCTTCTAAGTCCAAAGACTTTTTCTTTATTTACAGTGAAGCTTAAGGAGAAGAAAAGAAATGCTGCCTCCAACTCATGTCTCATTGTCTTTTTCTTTACCCTTGCTACACTTCCCACTAGGGTGCAGAGGCAGCAGGAGAACCCTGAGGAATGTGAGGTGCAGGAAATAAATGTTCCATTTTTTTCTCCCAGGTAAGTCCCAGCATCCTGCCCGGAGTCCATAAGAGCTCTGAAAAGAAAGAGGAGGTTTTGAGCAGTCAGTGTTCTCCAGCCATGATCAGCACAGGGAGGAAATCTGTCCTCAAGACTTTTTGAAGAACTAGAGAGGGGCCAGCCATGCATGTAACCGGCTGGTATGTCTTTGCTGCAGACATTTCTCCCTCCTGTTCATTTTTTGGGGTAAACCACTCCTCATGTTTATAAACAACATAGTCAAGGCACTGGGTTGCCTACACGTGGTATATGCCATTTGGGGACTTCCTCGAGGTGCCACCATGAGATGGCAGCCTACGCCCTCCAAAGCTGGATCATCTAAGGGCAGACCATTGCTTTAGGGCTGACCTTGCTCTCTCTGTACTCTCAGTGCTCATCACCTTTTCAGCTCTCCCTAAATGCAGTCTGCTTTTTACTTGGTGTTGCCAGATGAACAATTCCTGGTGGCGAATATGATGCTTATTCTTCAAAACCCACTGGCCTATGGAACTGTACAATGTTATTCTATAGGAAGAAGAACTTGAAAGCAACCAGCCCAGTTATGCCACCTTCTACCAGTTCACCAAGCAGTCAGGTATGACTTAGGGGTCACCAACAAGAAGGAACCACCAAGAGACTCTAAGGACAGAGGAACACATGTATAAAGGAGAGGGAAAATACATCAATGATTTTGGGGAAATTAATATCATATGCATGTTTATTCTGGGAAAATCAATGAGCATGTGTGTAAAATATAGTATATAAATAGGAGCTTTTTCTGTATTCAGCATGCATGATATTTTGAAGGAGATAACCCCTTTGCATCCAGCCAAATAAAGAATGCCTGCTTCTTAATGTTACATTAGGTTTTATTTTTCACCGATTTCTGGTAACACTGATACCACACAAACCTCAAGTGTCTCTTCCAAAGCCAAGAACAATGCCTTGCTTTTTCCACAAGATCATGGAGCCCTATTCATCTTTAAGCATTCTCTCAGACTTTATTATTCCCTTGTATCGATGTTTCCCATTGCCTTTAAAAGCAGAGAAGGTGAAGGGGATCCCATGTCCCGATGTCTCTTTCCCCTGCACCACCTCTTTCATCATAAATAACTGACACGCAACTTGTTGCTCTTTTCACATCCCGCAGGCTCTTCAGGGAGTGGTTTTTGCTCATTGCTTTTTCCTTCTCCACTGCTTAGAGGGTGCTCCTGCCTGTCATTTCCATTCTGTGTGATCTTGCTGATCTCACCCTCTTCCCTTTCGTCATCAATCTTCTCTGGGGGGCATGCTGGCACCTCCTGGCTCTGGACTCGGCGGGATGGCCTGAAGATGGCCCTGCGGAAGCCCTGCTTGAAGCGGTAGGAGAGGAAGCCATAGATGATGGGATTGGCACAGCTGTTGGCATACGGCAACACCACCACAAGGAAGTAGACTCCAAAGAGGGATGGCTCCTCTGGCAGAGGACAGACAACATTGATTATATTGAGGACGTAGAAGGGAAGCCAGCAGAGGACGAAGACAGCCACCACGGTCACCACCATGCGGGTCACTCTGCGCTCGGAAAGCTTGTGCTTGGAGGACAGAGCCCTCACCCGCCTGCCAGAGGAGCGAACCTTCACAACAATCAGGAGGTAGCAGAGACAAATCACCAGCAGTGGTCCAAAGAAGCCCAGGGTGGCAGTGTAGACGATGAAGCCAGCTCTCCACACTGAGGCGGGCTCTGGCCACTGGATGTGGCATGTACTCATCCCTAAAGGGACATCTGAGAAGACAACCACGGGCAGCACTACTATGGAAGACAGCACCCACACGGTTACACTGACGGCCTTGGCCACCCGTGCTGTCCTCCATTTGGAGGACTTCCCTGGATGGACCACAGCCAGGTAGCGGTCAACACTCATCACAGTCAGGCAGAAGATGCTGGTGAACTGGTTGATGGCATCCACGGCCATCACCAGGCGGCACATGAAAGAACCAAAGGGCCAGTAGGACAGGGCATTTTGAGCAGCCAGGAAGGGCAGGCCCAGCATGAAGAGCTCATCAGCCAGGGCCAGGTTCAAGATGTACACATTGGTCACTGACTCGCTCACGGAGTGCCGCAGGACCACATAAATGACCAGGGAATTCCCAGCCAACCCCACCACACAGACAATGAGGTAGACCACGGGGATGAGGACACCGCTGACAACTACACCAGGGCTGACGGTGGATGAGCTGTTGGGGGTAGTGAAGCCTGTCCAGCCACTGGAGGCATTCCCCTCCTCCAACACTGCTGGCGTGGGGAGGCTAAAAGCAGAAGTGTCCATAGCAGAGGCAGGGAAGAGGGCAGGGGGCAGTGTCCTTGCAGGATCAGTTAGCAATCTGGAGCTGAGGGGAGGAGAAAAAAAACATTGATACTGGGGACATGACAGCTGAACAAGCCACAGGTAAAATCACTAAATTAACTGTGTGTTAGGTATGGACAGGCATGGGAAATCAAGGGGAGTTTGTGGATGCTAGCAGATGCTGGAAAATCTAGGACAACATCAAATGCATCTAGTCCCGTGAGGCACAGTGGGCATGAAGGGACAAACGGGGACATGGCTCAATGTGGGCCTCTCCTCTAGCGAGAGATCCTCTGGGGAAAGAACAACAGGATAGCATAAGGACAGGGAAAGTTTTCATATTCTGCTAATGGATCCAATACTGAGGGTATGGTCACCAGGGGCCTGGTTCTCATTTATGAGTGGCAGGTGTTCTACAAACAAAAGAGGGAAAAGCATCCAGTGACAAAGAGCCTTTCCAACTCTGACTTTCCTATTCTCTGAGTATTTATTCTCCTGCTTGCTGAAACTCTTTTTGGACTGGCCAGGTTATTGTTAGCCCCACAAGAGAAGGAAAAGCACTTTCAATCTGAGCAGAGAGGCTTAGCTCAGCACCTGAGCTGAAGGGCAGATGGTTTGTGTAATGTCAGTTTGAGAGTAAAGGAAAGATAATTTTGAGTACAGTCCAGACCCTTCTTGTCTCTTTTTCTCTTGTTCTCACTGCCTTTCTCTCCCTCTCCTTCTGCACTCTGCAACACACTGCTAATGGTAGAGGCTCTGCCTGCCCCACCTGTTTGCAACACCAAAGCAGTGTCCCAGCCTTCCTAAGCTGAGGAGCCCAATTGCTCGTCATGTCAGGGTTTGGCATGGAAACAGCACTCAGCTCACTCAGAGACAGCCTTGAACAAACAAGCTCTCCATTCACCACCAGCTCGCTGCTGACACTGGGTAAGGAGCTGCAGGGAGAGAAGGGACGTGCCTTTTATCAGGGCTCCATTTGTGAAATACAGAGCCCAGCACATTCTGTGGACCAGAGACACCTTGGAAAACCTAATGCAGGGGAGATTTGTGCTTCTTTCAGGATCACTCCAGCTCTGAAAAAATCTTCTTGAAGTGTGGACTGGCAGGGTCATCCTCCTGAATTAGGTCCTTGGAAGGGAAGATGACTTGGTGGAAGAGAATGGGGACCCTGAGGTTCATCTTTTTACATCATAACAAATCTCTTAGGGCTGTGAAGCTCCTTTTCTATTGAAATTAAAACTGGATATGTCAAATGAAAGGACTCCCAAACTTAACTACTTTCAGGAAGCCAGAGACACTCCAGAGACTTTTCTCACAGATGTGATTTTCTGTAGCATCACAACTTTCTTCACAAATATCTAATATATGCAGTGTTTGGGGGCTTTTTGCTTGGTTAGGTTTTTGTTACTTGTTTGTTTGTTTGTTTGTTTGTTTGTTTGTTTTGTAGGTGCCATTCCAAGTTCTGGAAACCCAAGGGGAAACCTGAGCTTTAGACGGATTCCTTGGACATCAGACAGGCAAACCCAACAGGCTCCACAGATCTACCGAATTTTATGCTGAAGGAACCTCATCTGATAGGCCCCTTAAAAACACAGTTGAGCAACTATGTCTTAAGGCCAGCTGTACAGGCTATTGTATAAATGTTTCCTGCCTTAGAGCATTTGAGTTTTGAAGCACTGGGATTGTTTAGATTTTCTTAATTTTCAGGTGCCTTGGGCCGTGACACATTGTCCTGAGAGAAGCCCATCTCATGGAGTCCCACACATCATGAGTGGCTGCAATGAATAAGCAGAGCAGGAGGTGATGTGAAACTCTCAGTTCAAGGATGATATTTTTTCTAATTCTGTTCTAGTGACACAAATCACTTGTTGGAGAAAAGAGGAGGGCAATGGCTGCTCTAGGGACAAAAATCCCTATAAAAGGTGGCAGAAGCCAGAACAGTATATTCATGAAAGGATGATGCTCTAAAAGATGAAGACAAAGATAAGAATCCTTTTGGATGTTCCTCCTGCATGCAAAGGAATTTAAAGAAGAAAAAGGCCAAGCATTTGGAGCCTTACAAATAACAAATATGGATGGAGATACTCCTGGTGGAGCTGCAAAGCATTTGCAGAAGTATCTGGGGTCCAGACCTCAAAGCCAGTTGTTCAGACTGTTGTTTAGAAATACAGTAAATCCAGCTTCAGTGTAGCTTCAGAAGCTCTATCAAAAATCTAAGGCGTGCAACAAAAACCATGGATTTCCTATAAACTCATTTTCCTGCTCAGGGAGCTGCAGGGGAGAAACTTGATCTTTAAGCAGGCGTGGTCTGTTGCTGCTATTCTAGCTTTGTCAAGTACTATGGACCAGCTCAAATGCCATGTCACACATTTTGGCTAGTTTGGCAGAAAAAACACTGGGCACCAGTGCTCCATCTAGTTTGGATCCACTCTGCTGGTTGCTTTGGCAGCACATGCATAGGTAGGAGTTGGTGAGGAACCCTGGCCTCAGACTGATAGTGTGTTGGCATCCACTTGGATCTGCTCCTGATGTGGACAGCACCTGTTGCAAGAGGCTTGGGATCCTCTGACAGGTGCTACCAGAATATGCCTGGCTCACGCAGCTGGAGGGCAGGAAATAAGGCAGAGAGGCAGGAAGAGATGGGAAATTGGCACTACTTCTTTCCTTAGGGAAAAAAAAACCCATAAATATATATATATATTTCTGCATTGAATGAGAGGAGGAGATGGATGCTGAAAGCTGAGCCTAGTCCTGGTAACAAACCATGAATAGCAGGTGGGAGGGACAATACAGCCAAATAACCTGCACCACTCTCTCCTGACCCCCTCCCCTCCTGTCCCCCTTGTTTCCCACGGCCCTGCTCCAGCTCAGGACTCTGCCGTCTCACCTCAGGGTTGAGCTGTCTTGTAAGGACCAGGCTGGACTGGCAGAGTTGGAGGGTCGGGAGCGGAGGGTGGTTGGCAGGTTTTCTTCTCTGGAACTGCAGACTTAACTTCTGCGTGGACTCATGCCCGCGGGAGACATCTGGGAAGAGCGGGCAGAGCCGCTGGGTACTTACATGCCGTCGGGATGTACATTTTCCTCCGCTTCCCTGGGAGAATCCGTGTCATGCTTGGCCCCTTCCCCTTTCTTAAACGCGACAGAGCAGAGCGCTCCCGGAGGGAGCGAGCCCCGCCGAGCGCTACCGGAGGAGCGAGTCCTTCTTCCCGGACTTGCCCATCGCCCCCGCAGTGCCGGGCGTGGGAAGGGCCCGGGGGCGGGCGGGGGATGCGCGGCCCCTCAGCCCCACACCCGTGGGTCTGTGCCCCACGCAGCCCCCACCATCGGCGGGGCTCGGGCAGAGGGAGCGGAGCGCCGGTACCGCCGGTACCGGGGGACGGGCGCGGCAGCCAATGGGCGCCACGCACGGAAACACCGGCAGGAGAAGGAGGGGATGGAGGGGATGGACGACAGGGCAGGAGAACAATGATGAGCGGCGGGAGATACCGGGATGGAGAACAAAAGCGGGAGAGGGAGGCGCAAGGAGATGGGCAAAGGGATAAGGGAAGCGCAGAAGAGGCGAGGATGAAGGAATGAGGAGTGCGGTAGAAGAAGCTGAAGACAGTGGAGGGAAGAGGGAGAGGAAGAAAAGAGGGATGCAGAGAGCAGCTATGGGGTGGGAGAGTGGTGCGCAGGAGGCTCGGCTCTCCTAGGGGCACCCAGGAGACGAGCCCCTGCTCCGAGGGTCTTGCAGGCAGGACTGGTGCTGCTCGGAGCTGCAGGGACACAGCAAAACCTTCTGGCTGGCAGGGTGCTCAGAACTGGGGCGATGCCGAGCACACAAACCCTTCTCCCTTCTGCCCTGTGAGCACCTCCAGACGGATGGAGATGAGGGCAGATGGGCAGATAGGGGACTGTCTGCTTCAACTCTTTCCCTTTCCCTGGCTCCATGCACGATCTCTTTCGCACCTTCTTTGAGAAAATGTTCCAGTTTAACAGCCCCAAAGTCTCCTACCAGATTTCATCTCTGCTGGAAGACACAGATCCAGAGTAAACTGATCTAAGAAAGAAATGAGTCTTTGTGTGAGCAGTTGTCCCAGGAAGGATTTTCCCATCCCATTTCCTGCACAAAGGGCTTCCCTGTCATTCTCACCCCCTTTCCTGCCCTGCAGCCAACATCAGTGACTCCCTGAGCTGTGCATCACCCAGTTCTTGACATTTGGCATTGCTATTGTGAGAATTTGAGCCCCTAGGGTAAATTCCAGCTTTAACAAAAGAAGGCAGTATCTCTTCAAGCACAACATAGCCAGGGTCTAAAATCTGGCATCCAAACCCACTTGGGCAACTTTATGTGCAGCCAGTGCTGCTCAAAGATGAGCTGATGAAGGCAATACAGGACTTCAAAGCTGTCAGGCCTCTTTAGGCTAGAACACAAACACAATGCTGTCTGGAGACACAGAGAGGAGTCCTCATTGGGGAAGGAATGGCATGGGTAGCACCCAGAGGTTTTCTTTACCATGGCAGGGCAGGTGTCTCCAGCACCATGCAGACGCCTGCAGCATCATGCAGAAGCCCCCAAGCTCCTTTGTTAGAAGGAACAGAGCCATGCAACAGCAGAGTTCTACACAGTCCTGCTAACCCTTGCAGGACTTGTTAGCGTAGGCACAGTCACAGGATCAGAAATTCCAGGTCTCCAGATCACTTCCTCAGTGCTCTGAGTCGTGTCCCATTCTCTGCCTCGGCTCCAGAGGGGGGCTGTGCAAACTGCTTAAATTGTGTTGGGAGGAGAGCTCAGCCTGTGCACTTCCACAGGTAGGCAGATACATGAATTTTGCTTCACACACATCGTATGCATTGCTGTACATGATAGGGGATGGGGCAGACCAAAAAGGTAAAAGTCGAGGCTTGAAAACTGGAGAGAAGTAATAAACCACTGGGAATATATTGCTTTGAGTCATGCTTAGGATGCTCAAAGGAGGTTAGATCCCATTTTCAAATACTTTGTGTCCCTTGCCCTTTCACAGGTACATAGCCCATATCAGAGGCTTCATTTTTACTCTTCTGGACTTACATTGACATAATTTACATTACCTTTGGATGGGGCCTTGGCAATTCATACAGCAGCCCACGTGCAATGCAGATATTTGTGGAACTCCCTGCCACAGGATGCCCACCAAGGTTGCTCTGAACTTTATCAGTAGGTAATGTGTCACATCACTGAATTAACTGCCATATTCCATGAATTGAAATTGCAGAAATTTCCCTGGCAGCAGAGTACCTCGAGAGCTTCACTGTGTCTGGCTGTACCTGGCATCACCAATGAACCTCCTCAGTGCAGGAAGCAGCCTTTGAAGCTCAGAAGTGTTGCTGCATTTGTGAGCAGTAATCTGGCTCAACTCCATAGTTTCTCTGTGCCCTCCTAGGACTGCAGGATTTTGCAGTGCCAATCATCACAACCTGAGCCCTCTTCCCTCCTGCAAGCAGTGGCAGTAGCAGCCACCCTGTAACACTTACTCTCAAGTCCCTGCAATGCATCAGGAAAGCAGGTGCTCACAGCTGCCAGATCCATAGTACTGCTGGGACCTCTCTCTTCAGCTTAATTTTAGTGTCTTGGAGGCAATTTGTCTGGACTGGTGACTCATTCCTCCCCCTTTAATTTTTTTTCCCTGCCCTCCTCCTTCCTATTCTCACTCTGCCTGTGTCTGGCAGTGTGAGAGAGTGCCAGAGCTTAGGATTAATGCAGCAATGTTTTGGTGAAAAGATGTCCCCAGCAACCTGCGGGGGCAGTCCCCACGGAGAGGACTCTGCATCCAGCCATCCCCTTCCAAAGCCTGCCTCCCATCCTCTGCGTGGCACAGAGGGGAGACAACTTTTCCTTTGAACACATGGAGACTGAGAAGAGGAAAGGAAAAAGGAACGCAGGGGGCTCAGCTGAGAACTTAGCAACTTGGAGGATGAATCAGGTCTGGTCTCATCATCCCACAGCAACTGGGGCTCACCAGGCTTGGTGTGGTGCTGCCTGGGTTGTCACTGCTGAAGGAGGGGCACGGCTGGGAGGTGTCTCCAGCCCAGCCATCCCACTGCTCACAGCTTCAGGGCTGTGTCCCCCTGAAGTGCAACACATCACGGACATGACAAGAATGTACAGTCTGTTTATTGGGTCTTACCCACTATGTTGTAATCTCAGGGGCCCGAAAGGAAGGGAAGGGGCAGGTGAGGCGAGAATGGGGACATTGTGTGAAGAGACAAACCAGTGCTACAGAACCACAGCAGTCTTTCAAGCTGGCAGAAGTAAAAAGCAATGACCGCCCCAAGGTGCTGAGCTCTGGGTTGCTGGAGCCATCACTCTCCTGTGTGCTGGGCAGCGCCTGGCATCAGGACGAGGCTGGGATCTATAGCCAAAAACATGACAGACCTCATAATACCAGCTGAACTATTTTCCTGCTCTCCCTCCCTCTGCTCTGGTGATGGTGGGTGTACAAATGGGTCCAAAAGGGTCCAAACTAGCTCTCACTTTTCTCTCTCATCAGGCTCTGATCTTGTCCTGAAGCCTCTCTCTTCTCTCTGCTGCCTTGTACTGAAGTGGAGGCAGGTAGGGACAATATAAGGAGTAAAGGGGTCCTGCAGGACAAGCTGCCACTTGCCAATGAACAACACAAAAAAAACCCTTGAGGTGAGCAGGGCTTGGTAAGAAGAAGGGCCACTGGCAACTGTCATGAATAAGGAACAGCTTTTTCTTTTCCTTATTTTTTTTTCTATAGGCAAAGGCTATGGCTTCATAGATCTCAGAGCAGGTCATCCCCAGGCCAGCCTGGATGTAGTTCCCTCTGTGGCAGAAGCTGACAGACAGTTCTTCTCTGTGAGGGTACATGTGGAAAATCCTAGGCTGCCCCATGGCAAGAGATGGGAACAAACTTGTCCACAGTCAAGCAGAAAGGAGGGGGAAGTTGATCTTTCCCCAAGCAGGACTGGCTGTCTGTCTCCCTCTCTCTTTTTGAAGGTGACCCATTCCAACAGCCTCACCAGGAACAGATTGGCCCTGACTGTCTGGGTTCGGGAGCAGGAAAGCACCACTGGTGTCAGTGGCAGGGATTGCTGTCAGACTTACCTGGTTAGAGGAGGCTGCATACCCGTTTCTTGGTCCGGGTGGGCTGCGGGCACAGGACAGCTCGGATGGCCTCGTCAAACACCGTCTTGAGGCCGCGCTGCGTCAAAGCCGAGCACTCGAGGTATTTCACAGAGTCTGTCGGGAGGAAAGCAGGGAATACAGTGGGGAGGAGGGGAGCTGGGGTAGGCACTGGGGATACCCAGGCCTCTGCTCCTTATGCTGGAAAGCACGGCACCTGGCTCTTGCCCAAGCTGAATAAACACATCTCAGGTGATCAAAGGCATTACACATTGTCAGGACACATTTCGCTCACTCAGACAGTCTTGACTTCAGGGCAAAGCTTGCCAGCTGCACTAGACCTATTGGCTACCCATGTAACCAGAGCAGAGCCATTTTGTGTGTCTGACCACGTTATCCTGGCCAGACACTCTCTCTGCTGAACTCCTTCTAGAAAACTGCCTCAAGCTGTGTTTTTCACCCTCTCTCCTACTTCTGTGTGTGCCACATCTGAGAAGAGCTGGATGGTGGGGTGAGACACTCATACCTAGGATTGCATGTATGAGCCCCAGCAGACAGAGGCATGCACAGGAAACTGCAGTTGCAACTCTTCCTGAGAGAGGTTAAAAGCCTCTCTTCTGCCTCTCTCCGGATATGGAGGAGTGGCCTCTGCCCACAGTGCAGCTGTGGCTTGCACAGAAAAAATATTGTCCCAGATAGAACTGTGCAGAGTAAAAGGGGAGGAGAATGTGAAAGTGTGTAGCTGTGTGTGTATGTGGAGGATGGTGGCCAGAGACAGGCAGAGGGCTGAGGAGTTGAGTCTTCCTCAAGAAGCAGATATCTTTCCTGAGTCTCCTGGGGTGCATTTTGTCCCATGACCGTGGAGTCTTGTGTCCCTCGGAGATGCCATTTTGGGATACTGCTACAAAAGCCTCGTTAAATTGGAGTGAAGCCCTTTTCTTCTTCCTCTCTCCTTTCGGCAGCTCCAAGACGATTCCCAAACACATACCTATTTCCTTGGCCAGAGCAAGACCCTGAGGATACGTTATGGGGGACAGCTTCTTCTCCTTCAGCTTCTCAATGGTGTCCTTGTCATCACGGAGATCCAGCTTTGTGCCCACGAGGATGATAGGAGTGTTCGGGCAGTGGTGCCGCACCTCGGGGAACCACTAGCAATGGAGCAAAGGGGTCACACATATGGGCATGCACATGAGAAAACAAAGAGGCACTCCTGAAAAAAAATGTCAGCAAGGTAGCTACCAGCCTGTCCTTTCTCACATCAGTTGTTAGGCACTACAGCCTGGCCCAGGCCAGCTCCTGTTGCTGAGTCCTCAGGGAAAATCCCTGACAGGGAGCTCAAATTTTGTTACACGAAAGCATAAGCTGCTCTCTGCCCTTGACCCTCCCACCCAGGGAAGAATCTTAAAGTGGTAGGAAGGACATACTCTTGTTCTCCTGTTCACCAATCTCTCCCTTCTTCCCTCACTTCCCATCTAAAAGCTGTGAGTTCCTGCTTCTTATACCCTATGGATCAATCCTGTGTGTCTATGCTTTGACAGTCTTGGCTGAAAGATGCCATCAGAATATAAGTCTGTGATCCGACAGCACAATAGCCCAGCAAGATGAATACTAGCCCGTTAGTAGAGTTGGCCACCTTCTCTGAAATGAACCAGAAAAGGCATCTGAGGAAGGTTTCTGACTAACAGAAAAGACGTATGACCTCTTGAACCTAGATGTCCCAGTGGTAGTCTCTCACTGTTCTTGCAAGACCACCACCACTGTCATCCCCCTCATCCCCTGGGGGACCAGGATACAGTCTCACCTTAGCACGGACGTTTTCATAAGATGCTGGGCTGACAAGGGAGAAGCAGATCAGGAAAACATCCTGTAGGCATACAACCATGGTTCAGAGTTAGGATAGGAGCATGGGATGGCATGATGAAGCAGGAAGGGGGGGAGGAGGGAGGGGAGGGAAGGTCTGTGTGGGAAACACCCTCCCTCTGCAGCAGAGGGTTGTGCTTGGGAAAGCTCGCTCTATTATGTAAAAGTCCTGACTGCTGCTTCTTGCTTCTAGCAGAGAAAAGGATCTCCACTCCCCTGAGTCATTGTAACCATAGCCACCATTATCACAAGAGCCAAACGGTCAGTTCTGAGGATAGGGCTCTTGTGGTTGGCACACTCATCCTCATGGGAAATGGCCTGACAGCTTCCTGCTAATTTCTCACAGAACACCAGAGAGCTTTCAGGCCAAAGAAATTTTGCCTACAGTTGAGACAGACCTAGTTTCAGCCTAAAAAGTACACAAACAGTACTCAGAGGAGGCAGTTTTGGCTCTCCAGGTAAACGATTCTCCAGGGCATGGTAGAATACAGACTTCTTTTAAAACCAGAGCAAACCAAACAGAACCAAAACCACACCTGCTCATCAAGGTTATATCTATTTCATCCAGCTTTATCTAGCTGGAGCAGTGGTGCCAGACCCAGTCTATCTATTTCCATACTTCTACAGCCATCAGAGACAAAAACCTTGGAGAAACATTCCTCCACCTATCCTTGAGATATGTCCCAGGGTGGATGCAAGCATATTGTTGAGAAATAGACCTGCTTGCACTGAATGCAGGCAAAAACACCTTATACCAGGTGTCTGATTTTTAGGTGGCTGAACCTAGCCCGAACAAGTAGCTTCTAATCAATTCCCAAACTTTTTGATTGCAGTGGCAACCTTCAGACTAATGTCTGATGCAGCAAGGTCTTTCTGAGCTTGCCAAAAGCTTGAAACCACATTCTCCACAAAAGGTGTTCCCTAAACCTTGAAATCACTCTGTCAGTGTGGTGAAAAACCGGTGAACACAGTATCTGAGGCACCCATTTCTTCTGCTAGAGGCACCAGCAGATCAAACACATGCCCAGAAATCATATCTCTTTTAAAAGGCAGAAGACACAAGAGTGGGGTTCACAGATATGTGACAAACTCCTGCCTCAGCTCTTAAATGCCATGAACCACCTTAACTTTACAAAGGGAAGGTTTTTTCCAGGGCTGTGTAAAGCATCTGCCCCACACAAAGTCAGTGTCAGCTGGGCCCAGGAGTGTCTTTGAATGTCTCATTTTCTTGTTCAGTTATGCCAGTTACGGGAGTTCAGATAAAATCTCCAAAATCTCCCTAAGATATCTTTCAGCTTTCAGGTTTCAAGGCAGTTGTATATCAACAGAGATATTCTCAGAAAAGGGCAGCGAGAGACAGTAACAACCCTGTCACTGTTTCATGGCACACTTTGATTTCTGCAGTGAGGGCTGGAGATGTAGCTGAGTGAGGAAGGGAGGAGGGACATGGAGTGTGACCCACCGTCTGCGGGTAAGAGAGCGGCCTCAGCCTGTCATAATCCTCTTGTCCAGCAGTATCCCACAGTCCCAGATTTACAGGCTTGCTGTCAACCATCACGTTGGCAGAATAGTTATCAAACCTGAAATTCAGAGACATAGGCCATGGCTCAAACAGGAGAAGAGGGAGCCATTCCTGTAGTGTTGGTGGGGTTCACTAGCAGCATCCAGGAGCAAAGGGTGGTGATTCTTCTTCTCAGGTCACCTGGTTGATGCTGGTTCCCTCTGAACCTCCACCTTATGAGATTCTCACTCATCAACCTCCTTCTCGTCATTCAGCTGTCCTGGAGAGGTGCCTGGCTGCAGCTACACCTTTGATACCTCACATGCAGGTTCACAAACTATTTTCTTTTCCCATTTTTTCCCCCAATATCCTTCCCACAACTGCGTCTGCTCTACAGCCAAGCCCCTGTCTTTCTTCTGTGTTCTAAAACCTAGTTTTGTGCTTAGAAGTTAAGAAGAATCCATGTCTCTGTAGTTTGCTGCCCTCCTCAACAGCCCTGCTGGAGCTGAGAACAATGTGTCCCATTACTCTTTGACAATCCAGCTTGAAATATTTTAGAACACTTTTTGTCAGGATCGCATGCTTAGAAGTAAAGACTTGGTAGAAAAGAAAGAGGAGCAACAGAGTAGTTCCTATCCTCATCCTAGAAAATTTTACGTCCTGGTCCTTTTGGTACTTTTTTCTCAGATTAAGGGAAACCAGTGATAGGGAGGAACCAACACAAAGGTTGAATGTGTTCATGGCATCTGCGCATTAGAAGGGACATGATTTAGTAGTGGGCTTGGCAGTGCTAGACTAGTGGTTGGACCTAATGATCTCAGAGATCTTTTTCAACTAATTCTATAATTCTGCTCCATGCAGAATCTATGACTGCTCCAATGACAGCAAGTACTTTGGACAGGGAAGGAAATGGGGTCCTGTGTCCATCCACCTGCCTTCTCTTGGGTCTGACCCTAGTTGTAGCCTAGTGCCTGTTTGTTTTGGCCAGCAGGATCCCATCTGCTACTTGTAAACTTAGCAAGCAGATAGCCTTGACTTGGCTGGAGTCTCCCAAATATCTCATTTATACCAGGGTTTTATACGGTTGCTTCTTGTGAAAGGTGACAGATCCAAAGTTAGAGACACCTTCACTGGGTTTCCTCTGCTTGGCATGGAGATTGTGACCCACAGAGTGCACAACAAGGAGTCACTTCACCCCTTCACATCCTGCTTTTCATGCCTCCCCTTCCAGGACCTGTTTATGCATTACTCACACGGTGGGGATGTATTCTCCTGGGAAGGCATTGGTGGTATAGCTGATAAGGAGACAGGTTTTTCCCACAGCCCTGGAAGAGAAAGAAAACAATAGCAGGAATTCATGGCAGTGCAGGCAGACTTGCTAGGGTGAGATGGAGATGGGGCAATCCTTCCATACCTCTAACCTAGCCCTATCTGAAGACCCCTGGAAGCAGAAACACATTCACAGGACCAGACAGCACACAACACCACAGGTTAGAAACCTGGCAGGAAGAAAGACAGGATGTTGCCCAGAAATGTTTGTTGTCTTTGAGCACGAAGGCTTGTTTTTATGGTCTAGTACAGAGATCACTCAGCTAAAACACATCCACTCTGAGATGGAGGTGGGAGCCCATTTTGCAGTGCAGGCAGAGTGCTGTAAGCTCACAGCCAGGACAGCTGCACTGCCCTGGTGTGCCATGACAAAGCTGCCATGCCAGCTTCAGCACTTGAGCACATGCTCTCCTGCCTGCTTTTCAGGTGCTGTGGCCAGGGACTGGTTGCAACTTTTCCTGACTTACCCAGTCTCTCTCATCTACAGGAAGCTGCAGCAACACCAGCACAGAGAGCTGTAAGGAGCCAAAAAGGTGCCTGCCTCCATGGCTGATGGAGGCTGCTGGTGGTGTTTCTGAGCTAGAAGCTGGTGCTTCCTCTCCTCAGCCTCCCCCACAGCCTGCTGCAGCAGGGTGGAGTGCAAGGTAGCAGCACAGACCAGACTGGGTGAGAGCATTGGTGGGAAAAGGAGCAATAAGGCTATCGTGTGGGGAAAGGAGGTGTTGTGGGCAAGCTGAAGCCTGTGGTGAGGAAAGAAGTGCAGAGAAATCTGAAGAAAATAAAGCCGCTAAGACAGGGGTTGGAAAGAAAATATTTCTCCTGATGGATGCTGTTTCTCAGGTTTGTGCGGCCTGGGAAAGCTTGGCCGTGTTTCAGTTATAGAACACAGGAAATGAAGGTGGTGACAGCAACCTGCCTCAACTAGCACAGCCCAGTAGGAGGGAGAGGTCTTTCCTGGGCAAAGGCTAAATTCTGCTGCTGGGGATTCTCAGACCATCTCAGTTGTACCTGCAAAGTTCCCTGCCACAGGGCTGCAGCTCTGCCTTTTTGTGTGCCCTTGGCAGGCACCTTGGTCACAAGGCACCTGCCTCTGTCGCTGCACTGTGGGGCAGCTGGGGAGGAAGCTGAGCTTTTCGTCATGCTCTGACATTTGTTTCTTCCTGCTGCCACCCCTCTCTCTTAGATACTCCTCTCTCAGGTCATGGGGTTATCCATGATGTGAGGGGGATGCTGCCTTGAGGGAAGGCTACAGAGCTGGTGCCATGTGTGAGGGGCAAACTGGGGGGTGGAGAACTGGGTAACAGATGAATGCCCAGTGGAGTTGTTCATCCAGCTCCAGCTTAAAGCCTTCAGGGGACCTTTCTTAGAGGTTGTCGTTTTTATTTGGGGCACTGCCTTTCCTCATGCCTTCTCCCTGTCCCCTTGCCCCTGAGAACATGTCTGACATGTATGATTACGTGTGCAGACATCTTCTTTCCCAGGCGAGGTCTGAAGGAGGAAGTGACAGTGGGGAGCAGCACTGCTGTAAATGTCTCTTCATCTGCTACATTATAGCTGCTCCAGATAAGTCTGGCCAGCTTCTAGTTGGAAAGGAATTAAGCAATTCCATCCCAAGCACAGACTCTCCTCCTTGCCTACCTTGCATTTACTCATCCCACAGGGAAAGAAGATGCTCTGTCCACTGTATCCTTCCTGCCCCGGGCAGTAACGTTTGCTTAACTCATTGATGGCTTGGATCAGGCCATTTCCAGGCATCAGGGGACATGGGCAGAGAAGTCACCATATTGTGAAGGTGAGGTTTTGTTAGCTTCCACTCCTATACTTTTGCCTATCTCAGTGGAAAGAGCTTCTTGTCCATGCGCCCACAGGCGCCCCTTGCCAGGAGTCTCCACCACACCCCAGTACAGAGCCAGCCTGCTGAGAAAAGCTGAACATAGAGATCCTGGTAGACATCTTGCCAGGAGCAGAGTGCCATGCCCTCTCCCAGTCATTCCCAGTGAGCACAGGGCTTTCAAGGAGCCATTCTGCAGGAGAGCACTTGTACCTAATGGGTTTTAAATCTAACTCCTGCCTACAAGTTGAATCGGACAGGAACACCATCACCTCCTGTGCATGGGACAGACCTACTCTATTTCCCATGGATGCAGACGGAAATGCGGATGCATGACCAGCATTTCCACGCAGATGCCCTGCGAAATGCCCTCTTCCACGCTCCCCAGAGGAATGTCCTCTGCCCCGGGGAGGGACGAGCGAGCATGTCTGCAGGAGTAGCAGGACCTGCAGGAGGTCGGAAGCAAAGCGGGGGAAGTTTCATCAAGCATCCACTTTCCTTCGTGTCCCTGGTGACAGCCTGTCCGGCCCCGCTCCCCCAGCAAACCCGCAGGTACGTACCCGTCTCCCACCACCACACACTTGATGGCTTGCATGGCTCTGGACCCGTGGCGGAGGACGGTGCCCGAGGCAAAGAGAAGTCAGGCCAAGGCAAACAGCAGGGAGGGATGGGCAAGTGTGGGTATCAGGCCAGCAGGTTGCAAGGAGGGAGGAAGTGGAAGAGGGAACTTCACTCGACGATCGCCCTGCGGTCCCTCCGCCCCTCCACCGCAGCCGCAGCTCGGCTGGCTGAAGGCGGAGCCGGCGTGACTCCATGCTCGGGATGATGACTGCTCTAACACTTCTTGTTCTCCCTGCGAGTCTCACCCACTGCCTCCCCACCCCATCCCCATGAACAGCGGGGAGCACCTAACTGCTTTTCCAGGGCAGCTGAACAAGGGTTAGAAGCAATGTGGAAGGGTGCATTTTCTCCTCCCTCCGTTATCACCCAAGCTTTGGAGGAGGTGGTAGCAGGGAAGGGAATCTGAAGTGGGAGAACTGAGGTGATGAGGGGTAATGAAGGTTTTCCAGGTCTTCACAGTGTCCCTAAGTGTCAAGGATGAAACATCTCAAGGAACAATACTTCTGCGAAGGCTGAATAAGGAAGTCATGCAGCCTCTAGAAAGCAGTTGCGACCCAATGGCTGCTCTATTCCTCCTCTACTGTAGGGATATGGTATTGCTGCACTTCCTCACCTCCCCAGACTATTAGTACATCCTCCTCTTCTTCAAGCTGAACAACTCCAACTCTCTCAGGAAGTCCTCATGGTCCTCAGAAAATAAAAGATTTTTAGAGCTAAGCATCAAGAAGAAGAAAGCAATCACCCTAAGAAAGAAGAGACAGAGCAGAATGATCCCGGGAAGCTCTCCTCTTTTCTTTCCATTATTGAAATGAGAGTTTGCCTCTTCTTTCTTCCTTCTCCTCCCATGCAGCATGAAACCTTGAAAAGAGTGTATGTGTGCACATCTGTGTGCTCCAGCCTGAACTCATGAGTGGATGGGCAGGAGATGGGTTTTAGAGAAGATGGGATACGGTAGCACAGAATTAATTAAAAATTTCCAGGCTTTGCCACAAGGCCAATTAGATCAAGAACAGTGGGTTTGCAGCTGGGATGTTCCTGAAGGAAGGAACTCTGAGCAAAGTGTTTCTCCAAAGGCTGATGACCTTTGTGATTCTGCAGCCACAGGAGGCTGCTGTGACTGACCTGCTCTGGAGAAGGGCGCTCCCAGCTGTCACTCAGCACTGGCTACAGCTCAGAAACCTTCAACCATGGAACGTTTCCAAGTCTGCCGCTATTTCAGAAGCACAAAGTGACCAGCTGTACGAGGTGTTCCCTCTGTGGGTGGTAGGGAAAGGGGAGGAAGGAAACCCACTGACACTTCTGCAAGTGAGAGCAGGAATGGGACACAGGAATACAGGTCAGAGAAGGACGTAGGAGAGAGGGATAAAGGCTTTTACAGAGAGGAGCTGGAAAGGACAGGCAGGCACAGAATATATGAACTCAGTTAGAAGGCAGATGTATCAGGCTCTAGAGAATGCTACTGGTGGAAAGACAAAAACCATTCTGGGACCTGGTGGAAGAGACGAACAAGGACCACTGACCTGCTGAACACCTGAATACCAGTGTTTGTTTTTGTCCTGTTAGCCTGGCATATGGGCTTGTGGGACTGGCAGTGTGGAAGTGAAGAAGACCAGTTTAATTGGTCAGGGAAGAGGGATTGTTGTGGAGAGCCCACATACAGGTGGGGCCCATGCCAAAGACACTGTAAATCTGCATGTCCAGCAATGAGCTATGAAGTCCTGGCAAGAGCCCATTTCTGGGCAAATTACTTCTGGAAGATAATTCCCTGGAACTGCAATAGACAGTCAGTTCTTGTCCAGCCAGAAGACTGTGCTGAGAATCTATAAATATCCTTCCTCCACCAGAGCCTCTGTAGAGGGACAACAGGGATCTACAGAAAAGCTTTCAGGATGTTTCTTTCCATCACATTTAAATGTGATTAAGTGGAATTATTTAATAATGGGATATTAGACTCAAATAATACATACAGAAATCACTATAAGAACAACTGGCACCTGCTGCATTAAAATCTTTCATTTGTACACGCTGCAGGAAAAGGAAGGAACCTGCAGGAAATAGAGTCATAACCCCGTACTGAGCATATACAGATATGTTGCTGCTGCTCTGATGTCCTCTCACACCACCAAGAGGTGCTCTTGACACGAGTTTCCTTCTGCACATGCATCAGGGCACACATCTGGGGTTTCTTGTTCCCTTTGCTGAGTTTGAGGGAGATGCTAATGGGAACTAATTGCTCAGTGAGACACTTTTGTTCTGGCAGGCTTTCAGGGTCTTGAGCTGGGTCCCCTCAGAGTGACCCAGATGTGCTGGGTTTGCATGGCACCCATGTGAGACTGCAGAGCAGGGACAAAATGCATGATACCACTTTTCCCCCACAAGGATCCAAAGCAGTGAGGACCACCTATCTCTCCCTCTCTTTCTGTGGTGTTCTGTCTCCTCAAGGATGATGGAAAAAATTAAGGGGGCCCTTTTCTGAAATGATGCTTGCACATCACAGTCCTGTACAGGAAGGCAGGAGCTGAGCAGGAGGTTTGTCCTTCAGCACAGACAGAATAGCAGGGCGGATTCTTTCATGGAGGCAGCACAAGGCTCATTTCTTTGCACACACAGGACATGGTCACAGCATGTCTTCTCATCACCTTGGATTTTTTTGATGTGACCTCTCTCTCAGGCAGTCCTGAGTGGCCGTGAGAACTTTCTTCTGTGCCTTGGGTGCCGACCAGGGTAAACATTAATTTGCTTCAGCCTGACTGGGCTGCAAACTGTCCCCACTTCCTATATTCCCCTTTTGCACCTTCCCACTTCCCCTTTGACACAGCTTCATGCCATCTGTCTCCTGCTTTTAGTTCTTGCTTTGCTGCTTCTCTTTTCCAAAATTCCCACTTCTCTTCGTTGCTGCTTCCCCTCTCCCCTTCACTGCTGCGGTTTCTCAGACTGCCACAGTTGCTTGAAAAGCCTGTCCTGACTTAAGAGCTCAGATCATAACAGAAGTGGGCAATGATGTTCTGCAGTCCCTCTTAGAGAGGCTGTGGAGTTGTTTCATACAGGGTCTGTCTTCTGTTCTCTTCTCCAGCCTAAATTTGTTCTATCAAACAAAGGCTTAGAAAAAGAATGAAGTTTCCAATCCAGCCTCATTGAAGACAAGCTACCTACATTTACATCCATCATAAGCAACTCAGCTTGCAAAAGGTGCTTACTTAGTCTTGCACCTGTCTCACTCATGGGCTGTTCTGGAGACCAGCCCTACTGCAATCAGGGGCAGGTAGTCCATTCCTGACCTCTTGTCATGGAGGCTTCTCTGTCTTTGGAGTTCCTCCTCCTCCTCCCCCTCCCCCTTATGGATCTGGGTAAGCAGAAGACCATGGCAGAAACCTTTGGGCTTCAAGTTCTTTGTGATGGTTGTTTCATACTGCACTTCCCTCAGTCTAGAAATTGTTCACAGACTCTAAATCATACCAGGTTTTTGTGGCTTGGCCTTATCTGGTTCTCTGTACTTCTGCAGGTTGGCAGTGATGCTGATGTGGGTTTCCATTCCCAGAGACATTTTACTCTCAGTGACAACCCCCATCTCGCTGATACCAGTGTGCCACTTTAATGGCAATAAATACAGATCAATATCTGACTGTGTATTCTTTCCCACGAGGTGCTCAGACAGTTGAACAACATTTTTCACCAGCCTGTTGTAGAAGGAAAGTAACAGAGACTAGAGATTATATGTGTAAATTCAAGCTTGAGTTTCAGCTGCATGACTTGATTCCCCTCCCTGTTACCACTCTCTATATGGTATCAGATGTTAGATATACTGTATTTCGTAAATACAGATCTAATACATATCTTTACTTGTAAGTGATGGTGTCTTCTAGGAAGGCTGCACCACGGAAGTGAAAAGAGCTATTTAGAGTACTAAGAAAATCTACAGCTACTCTGTTTTACAAGACTAATATTTCCTGAACTACTAAAGTAAAAATTCGTGCTTCCCTTCTACCATTTTATTTCAAAGGCATAAAGCTTCAGTCTTGCTGCATTTTCAAGTCTAACAAAAAATAATCCCTCTGGCTCTTCATTCAAGTTTATCAGACTCTAAGTGACCCTTCTATAATCTTTATAAGAGGGTTTCTTCTTGCCAATGGCCTTTTATAATCACCATCTTTCTACCTTTAAAACAGACTCCAGTCCCTAAGCCCAAACTGAATGGCAGCCTAAGCCTCCTGAAGGGGCTATTGAATTTGAACAGACCTGTACTTTGTCACTCTGTGGACACTTGTGGGAATACAGTTGATATGTTCAGCACAGAGAAATACATGGCACTTTGTCCGTGCCTTTATCCCCTTGAAAGCAGTAGGAAATATAAATTTGTCCTTTTTATTTACACAATTATTGTAAGCCTGTACCAAGCAGTAGAAGAGTGCACACATATTGTTGGTTTGATATTTTCCGTCACGATTCCAGCTCAAATTTAAATTTTTGTGTGCAGTCAGGGAGCATCTGGGGAGAGAAACTGGTCCCTGTCAAAGGAGGCACAGGGAGTAATGCCTGGAGTATTGATCTGAAGCAGTCTGCCTAATCTGCCCATGCTCGATGAGGTAAGAACTGTGAACTAGCAATGGATGCCCCCATTGCACACACTGCTGACAACACCTGTAGGAAAACCCACATGCTCTGAGCCACACTGGACAGCATTTAACCTCATTTCCCCTAGGATTCCTTCCTTCCTTCCTTCCTTCCTTCCTTCCTTCCTTCCTTCCTTCCTTCCTTCCTTCCTTCCTTCCTTCCTTCCTTCCTTCCTTCCTTCCTTCCTTCCTTCCTTCCTTCCTTCCTTCCTTCCTTCCTTCCTTCCTTCCTTCCTTCCTTCCTTCCTTCCTTCCTTCCTTCCTTCCTTCCTTCCTTCCTTCCTTCCTTCCTTCCTTCCTTCCTTCCTTCCTTCCTTCCTTCCTTCCTTCCTTCCTTCCTTCCTTCCTTCCTTCCTTCCTTCCTTCCTTCCTTCCTTCCTTCCTTCCTTCCTTCCTTCCTCCTTCCTTCCTTCCTTCCTTCCTTCCTTCCTTCCTTCCTTCCTGTCACTATGTTTTGCTTTGGGTGTTGCCCCCCTACCTTTTTTACTTGAAATAATGAAAGTTTTGTTTTGTAGTCCATTCACGGTCTTTTCATGTTTCATGCCATGACCACAGAACACGTGACACCTTAAGGACATTTTTCTGACACATTGCTGGCTGGGTAGTGTTGGTATCCACTGCACATCTGTATTGCCTGTCTGGGATGCTCAAGTAGACTGACTTCTCATCTGGTGCTAGGTTTCCTCAAGAGAGGAACTGGTTGTATTGCTCCAGGGTAAGCCTAGAACTGAAGTAGTTTGTCCACCTTGAGAATTAGTGGAGGACTAGGGACCACGACAGGGAGACACACTTACCCTCCACTTTGGAAAGAATGGGAGATGCTCTAGGGTTAGTTTATTTACATGATCCTGTCTCTTGTGCGCCCTCATGAGAAAACATCTCACAGGTGCAGTTTTTTTTATCAGTGCATTCCCCATTCAGACTCCTCCAGCTGAAATAACTAAAAGGATTTAAAGTGCATCAAGTGTTACAAGCAAGGCTACCAGATCCAGAGGAATGTAGGTAGAGGAGGTGATCCTTGAACTGAATAAATACAAGAGACTGGGAGGAAGGGAGTGCAATCTGTGTCTTTGTTTGTGAGGCTGAATGGCCCTAGAGAAAGGGACCCTAGGCAGAGTGTTTAGGCAGATCCTACCTTTCACATCAAGCCTTCTAAAGGGCCAGTTATTCTTTCCAGAGGCATTCAGACCAGACTCAGTTAATGGGAAAGTGGGAAGGTAATAGCTCTTCTCTTCCTAGTGAGTCAAGGACCTTCAGTCTCACAAGAGCCTCTTCGATGTGGTGGTGAGCATACACACATGCAAGCTCCGACTGCATAGCAAGTCACAAGGTCTTTTCTTATTTTTCTGCATGCACAATGCTCTGGCAAACTCTACCTTGCTGTCTCGGGGAAAGATGGTAAGCAGAAGTCTGGCTGTTTTGCTGTGCTACTCAAGGCCTGCCGTGAGTACAGCAGCAGGCTGGGGAGCTGAGGATGGAGAGTGCTCCAGAGGAAAGTGTTCATGGATGGAGAAGGCACAACCCTCTACAGCTTCAATCCTGCCTGAGGAGGAAAGAGCACTTGGGCTTTACACCTGTTCTGAATTTGACCTCCAGCTATTTATTCAATCGTCAGTTCTTATGTCTCTAACAAGGTCCTCTCCTCGATGGGAATTTTTTTCCCCACATTGCCTACAACACAGCTCTGTCACATAAATCACACAGCAACCAAAAACAGCTCAAGGGGATGAGTACAGCTTCCTGGAGATGCGTGGAGGGCTGGGATGAGAAACAGCGTCTCTGTGCCTCGCAGGAGAGCAGAACAGCACAAGTGCCTTCAAAACAGTCCTGCTAATGCCAGGTCTCTCACCAGCAGGAATACTGCTAAACCTGAGAGAGGTCTGCGTTTCTTCTTAGTTCACTCTATCCTCACTTACAAGGTTTCACAAGAAAAACAGTTTGTTACGGGGAGAAAAAGGAGCAAGACTTACAGTGACACTGAGCAGTGAGCAAAGCAGAAGAGTCTGACAACTCTATTCTCCCATCAACCATCCACCAGTTTTGGAGTGTCCATCCCTATCCCTACCCCCACCCCAACCTGCTACAGAATTAACACAGGAAGAATCTTCCCTTTAAAATAAAACCACTTCCCCAATCAGATGGGTTTTCTGAATCAAGAACTTCCCTTTTTCCCCTCTCTCCTCTGAGTATCTCAGAAAAAAGCCTCTCACCACTCATTTTAGTCTCCTCAAACAGAGATTCCCAAAAAGCTGCTGGGACAGAAATGCATTTGTGCACTTGCATTTCAGAAGTAGCCAGTGAGCCCCTGTTAGCTCATCGAAATATACACAGAGTTTCCTGCACTGCTAAAAGCTGGTGACATGTGATGGGGAGGATGAGGAGAGAAGGAGGAGCCACAGGGAAACCCGCCCCCCCAAAGCTGCTGCGGTCCTGCTCTCTGGCTCCAAGTTGTTTCAGTTCTGTGAAGCATCTGAACAAGCCGAATACGAGGAGAAACACCACTTGCGTTGAAAATATATTGTGCTCTTCAGGATGGACCTTTGTCCTGCTGGTAAGCCTCAAGCATTGTGTGCCTGTTTTGGGGTGAGGGCTGTGCGCTCAGTTTGATGGAGCAGAGCACACCCTGAAATCCCAGCAGCCAGAGTGGATGCTGCGCTGGTGGCTGGAGGAATGACATACTGGAAGATCCTTGGTGGTACAGTTAATTGCTTGCCAGTCTTCAGCATTAGGCATGGATTTCTTTTTACTTGCTCTCCTTTCCGTTCAGGAGAAATTTCCCCACTGGTTTGAATGGTCTTTGTGCTGAGAGTGTTAGTGCTCTGATTCCTTCCTTCAGCGATGCTGGGCTGAGCTGGGAACTGACTCTTTGGTGTCTATGGTGTATGTGACACCTGGGGTGAGCCCTTGTAGGCTTTGGCTGCTCTTCATGCAACTCTGGCAAGCTCCTCCATGGTGTTTCCCTTCAGATCCCAGGAGCTGGTTTGCCTTTGTGGAGCCTTTCAGTATCCCAGTTGGGTATTCCAGTGTAACGCCCTTGCAGGGCTTTGGGTACTGGGGCCTCCCTTACTTATGGCCATGCTAGAGGTGAACAACTGTATTAGGGTTCCAGAAGCTCCAAGTGATCTACAGGTGGGCCTGCCTGGTCCTCAGATAATCTCAGTGGGCAGATGTGGGTGAGGGGAAATAAACCACATCTGAGGAACTGAGAGAGATCTTAGGTTTTATTTCCTGCTTTGGCAGGTGGTGGGTAAAGTGCTTGGGATTTAGCAAGGAAAGGCACACCACCAGACTAAAAATTTCCAGCTTCTGGCTGAGGAAGCTCTGGGTGTGTGTCTGTGCAAAGCCAGCAAAGAGGGAGAGCTGAGTGGGATGAACAAAGGAAGAAGAAGGATCACCTTCTAATATCTCTTCTCATTCTGACTCTGTTCCCTCAGGCTTTTGTGTATAGGATGTGGAGCGCACAGTGAAAGCAAAAAGCAGTGCCCAGTTTCGACAGTTGTACGCTTTTTAGCTCTGAGGAGTGTAGCCAAGGAAAGGGCATGCTCAAGCCATATACCAGCCTTGCTTGCCAGGGAAATTGGTGGCAGCTGTAGGAGCTGAGTTCTTGCCAGCATCTGACTGGTATTGAATGTTGGTGAAGATGGGTCTCTTCTGATAAGCCAGCCCTCACTGCCTGAAAGCAAGTGTGGGCAAAGCTTCTCCAGGACAACCTGGGCAGGAGGAGGCATAACTCATATTTTGCTATTTATTTTGGGGTGTGCCTTCGACAGAAACTGAGGGTCTCCTAACTGAAGGTCTGACACAGTAATTCACTCAACTGAGTGTAACTGAGTTAATTATGTCTTGAAAGTTACACATTCAAGCAAGTATACTTTGAAGAAAGCGTGCACACTGCAATAGCACAATGAGACCCTATTCAAGCACCGTGGGGGTTTGCTCAGTTCTGGGTAGAGCAGAGCCTGGAGACAGGCAATGCCTGGAAAGATGTGCTGGCTCGGACTGATGTTTTTGCTCAATCTCATCCTGTCATTCCACAGCTGGGTGAGCAAGTGGGTTTGTCTGATGCTGAATTCCCTTGGGAGCCAAGGCTGCCACCAGAAAAAGTTTTCCAGCAAGCTTTAGAATACTGAATGCATTTGGAATTGCTCAGTTGTGGCATGATTGTCCTGAAGGTCAGAGGTGCATATATACCTTTCTCTGGGGCTGCTCATACCTGGAGACATGATGGTCCTGTTTGCAAGTAAGACTTGATGACTGGGGGAGGCTGCTCTCCCTGCAGTGTGTGTCCTCTTCCAGCTTCCTTCAGAACCCTCTCAGGACTGTCTGAGTGAGGCTGGTGTGCCAAGCCTGTGCCAAGCCCTTGAGCTGGGTGTGTGAAACATGGAAGAGCAGACTGGCACTGTGGTATCCTGTGCTGGGATGTGTGGGGTAAGAGCTGTAGTCAAAAGTCAGGGGAAGCTCTCCTGAAGGATGGATCTAAGTTGTCACGTGAGATAAGGGGACCAGTAGACTACATAAATTCTTCTTCTCAGCTTTCCCCCCATAGCTGAAATGCGCAAATTAAACCTGTTGGGATTTATGTTTAATTTCTTCTGACACAAGCTGGCAGAGAGCTGTGGAGTGGCTGCAGGAGGGAGACACACATGGCTAGGGGGAACTGAGCACTGGGAGGCTTTCTGTCATCTCCCTGCTACTGGACTGGTACCTGGCTGAGGAGGTGGTGGTCTGTACTGGAGATGACACAGCAGCCATATCAAAAAAGAAAAGGAATTTCAGGGGATATTTTTCTACCAGAGAGCCTCCTTCAGGCAGAAGCTGCCCATCAGGCTGCTCTGCTTTTGTGCAGCCGTGGGTGGAGGTGCCCAAACTCTTTAGCAGCAACACTCAAAGCCTCCATTGCCTTTCAGATGGGCCTGATGAACCTTTGCTCTTGTACTGTGGATGTGTAACACACGGGTCTGCTGTGGTGGCACAGATACAGTCATTCTTCATAACCTTCCCCTGCTGCTTCTGCAGTTCATCCTTTCAGCTCTCCTGGGTGGTCACTTCCCACTTACCTCTGTGTTTCAAAAGCCATCTCCCTAGTCCTATAATTTTCCATGGGACTGAAAGCCTTACACCTGGGTGGTTCAGCGCAGCCCTTAGCAATGGGAAATGAAACCAGCAAACACAGAATTCTCTGCTGGCCACAGAAGAGCCTGGATATTGGATAACTCTGACCTGCTCTCTGAATGGGGAGGCTGAAGGCATAAGCCACCACAACTGCAATTGAAGTCTGTGTCCTGTTTTGAGTGACAGCACTGAAAATGCAATCCTGGTCAGTTTGTGAAGACTGGCAGGTCTTTCTATCTGGGTCTGCCCTGAGAGTGGGGAAGCAACCTCTGGAGCAGAGGTAAGACCCACAAATGTGATGATGATACACTTTCCTTTCAACATTTGCTCTCTGAAAATAAATTCCAAACAACAACCTAATGTCCTCTCTGGAGAGGATACTAGCCATTTTTTGCTTGTCTGAACTGGAAAACTTCAGTGTTGGTTGGACTGACAGCATCCTTCTGGAACCTGCAGGTGTTTTTGTGGTGTGTTCTTCATCAGGGTGAAATTTCCCCCTGTGCAAAGAGCCCTGACCAGGGCTATGCTTCATCTGTGTGCTGACCTAGTCCTAGAGGGAAGTAGAACTGAGGTGGTACTGAGGACTTTGACAAGGCATGGACCGTTTTCTAAACCAATCAAGGACTTAAGCTGTATAGGAAACCTGACAAAGACCCTTTCTCAGCTCAGTCTAAATTGCCCTAAAAGTTTGATCCATCCATTTTTTCCCAAACTCTGTCACCCTTTCCTACTTTTTTACCCCTTGATTTCTTCCCCTTCTCCATGACTCCTTTTTCTCCCCTGCTCTCCCCACACACACACAGAGTCCTTCCCACACTCTTCTCATTCTGACAAACCGGGCAGGTGGGAGTTGGGCTTTTCAGATGTTCAGGAGGAAGGGGGACTGTGTTATTTACAGCCTTACTGGGGGTCGTGTGGCTGAGATGGTGTCCTCTGGGAGCCTCATGACTCTTTGAGATGCTTTAGGCAGCTTCAGTAGACACAGAACAACTGAAGCAAAGCAACCAGCCACACCGCAGAGTTTGCTCATGGGGCGGGGGAAGGCAAGATTCCTCAGGGCTGTCCTCCTACAGTGCTTTTGTGGAAAGAAATACAGGGCAAGAGGTCTTTGTTGTAATTTGTCAAGGAGTCACCCCAGTGATTCCACAATTACAAGCCCCGATAGGAGTGAGAGATACATCTGGAGAGACTGAGAGGCCAGCCTGATCTCCTGCAGACACCACTGCAGGATACATAAATTAAGCTGAAGAGCCCGGGCACTGCTCAGAGGCACAGGGCTGACATTCAAAGGGAAGTCAGCAACCCACCTAACAAACAACAGAGACACTGCATATTTTTGCTTGTCTCTCTTTGTGGTTTCTTTTCATTTGTTTGGTTTTTGTTTGCTAACCTTCCTGCCTGCTTTGGTTTTTCCCCTCACCTACAGATTTGGCTGTCGCAAGCTTTTGGATGGTTTTTCCTCCCCCCTTGACTGGCTTCACCAGTCAAGCTTCTTGCTACTCTTCACAAGGGCTGCTTGCAGGGCTGGGAGGACATGTGGGTCCTTCCCAGAATGGCTTCATGCTGGCTCCTTGTCCAGAGCTTTACTCCCATAGACTCAGCAGCCTCTCCCTAGGGAATGTGATGCTTGGAGCCATCAGGAAGAGTGGCAGGAGAGAGGCTGCAGTCTGAGAAAAGTAACAGGAACATACTTAGCACATGGAAACCCAGCCAGCCAGGAGGATTAGGATTGGGGAAGGTGGGTCTTTCTGAACTGTTGTGGCCATGACAGAAAAGAAGCATACTAAGATGATTGCTCTTGCTGCTTTTCCTTCTGTCTGTCGTGGCTGCTTCCTTCCCTTTTTTTCTTCCACTCATATTTATAGCAATTGTTTTGCATGTGAGATCCACACTAAGAGAATTTCCAACGCAACTGGTGCTACTTCCCCTTTTTCTGGGAAGACAGGAGGCCCAGGGGATTTTGTCTTAGGGAACAGTGCAGCAGGGTATCCAGTGAGTTGCCTTGGCTTCCCGGGGAGCTTTATCTTGCAGTGTTTAGGTGCAGCAAGGACCCTGTCTGCCAGTTCACCAGTGACCTCCAGTGCTCTCAGCCTTCTGCAAGCTCTGCTTTTTTCCTGGGACCTTACCTTCTGCTTTGTCTCCTCTCCAGGGCTGCAGCCTTCTCATTCTACTTGCTGAAGAGTCTGTGTTTCACCTGGATTATATTTAGCAGCAGCTCTGTCACCTCTATTTTTTTTAGGTCTTTTATGAATCATATTGTGGTTGCATCGGCTTTGCTGCTATTTGTTTAAGTTCCTGTATATTGCAAGGAAGCCTACTCATATTTCTGCATTTTCTGCTGTTCACAGAACAACAGCCGCCTGAAGACATTAATTCTTCAGCAAGGCTTTCATCTCCCAGATCCTGCCCTCCCACTTGAAAAACCTCGATTTTCTCTCTTAAGCCATTTCTGACTCTAGCTATGACAGATCAACTCATGAAGCCAGTGGTTTTCTTGGGAGGTTCGGCTGTAAATGAAGTATTTAGGTCATAGATTTTCAGTATCTAAAGACGTCTGACATAACAAGTACCAGAGAGCATTTAGTGAGACCTCTTCACCATGCTCAGGGTGAGCAGAATTGGCTGAATAGGCAGTGGGTGTCTGCAGGGTCAGCTGAGAGGGCTGTGCAGAGCCTGTGGCTGCAAGAAGAGGGGGTATGGTCTGTGCTGCACACTCTGAACTGAGAACCCTTTGCAAGGTAAAGGTGAGGTGCAGTGGTTGTAACAGCAGGGAACACAGATGCTGAAACACAGAAATCAGAGTTTCTGTGGCATGACCCTAGGAGAAGGTAATCCTGAGAGGTTGGGGAAGCTTTTTCCATGATATATTGGCCCCAGTAGAATTTTCACAGGAATCTTTATTCTTTCAGAATCAACTGGCTTGAGTGGGGCTGAAGAGGCTGAATTAGAGACAATCAGGAAGCACAGACAGGAGCTTTTGGATGACATTAAGGTAAGGACCATCCTGTCCCTTGTGCCTGCCTAGCCTTCTCAAATCAGTCTTCACCAAGGAGCATCTTTGCATAACAATCCAGGCCATGCAAAAGTGCTCTTGTACAGGAGAAATTTTCTCTGTCATGATCCAAATTCAGTTTTAAACTTCAGGCTGCCCTGGCCTGTTTGCCACCAGGGTACATCCAGCCTGTGGTACTCTCTGCTTCAGGAATCATCAGCTGCCCTAATGGGATATTTGAAAAAGGCTGGTCAGATTATGAGCAGTGATGAGCTGGGATTGCATATTTAGGATTAAATAAATGTCTTAACTAAGTTGTACTGACAGACATCTGGCTCAGCATTTATGATTCTTTTTAATTACTGATTACCTGCTAATGGCATATCAGTCCTAGTTACCTGCAGCATCCCCCTGTGTTTATCAAACTTTTGTTTGCTTTGGACCCTAACTCCTCCATGAAGGATCTTGTCTCATGGAAGAGGTCTCATGGCAGGACCTTCCACCCAGATTTCTGTGGCTGAACTGGCTTTTTTTTTCCTTTTAGCAGACTCAACCATTTCTCCAGTGGCTCCTAAAATGTCTGAAAGTAACAGATTCAAAATCAGTCACTAAGACTGCATCACAGTCCTGCATTGTGCTGTGCCCTTTCTATTCTGTTCTGCCTCCACCATGAAGTGTGGTTTCCCATTTGAGAGAGCTTATACCACTGAATCATTGAACTTGGACTGATTTTTCCACAACGTGAAGGTGTCTAGATGTCTAGGGAATAGCTGCAATATTTCCTGGCATAGAGTAAAGGATTAAGCCAAACTACATATTACTTCTCAGGGTTCCAGATCTCCTCTCTCTGCTGCAAACCAGGATAGTCTCTTGTCCCCCCTTGCAGAACAGATTATGAATGTATGTGCCTGGGATTTGCTGGTGTGTGGTTTGTCTCTCCAGTTTTCAGAACAGGCAATGGGCAGTGTAAGAGCGGGATACTTGAACAGGAATACTACATGTTTTTGCTCACTTTGGAGAGAGAAAGGTTGCTAGACTGCACAAACCCATGCTTTAAGACCCAAAGACATTAAGCATTGAGGTATGCAATGTCCAGTAGGGCAAAGTGAATTTAGGTGAGAAGAGTGCCATAGAAAAAGAGACATTTTCCTGAGGGGATTTTTTTCCAGAAGGTATCTATCAGTACCCTTAAGCACAAAGACTTGGGGGTATATCTGGGGGAAGGGGGAGGGAGGAGAAAAGAGGATAAATCTTGGCTTGCCAGTAATGCTGCCAAAAGACAGCAGTAAATAAAATAACAAAATTGATAATCATTTGAAAGTCACGAGCTGAGATCATGGCTTTGTTTCATTTGTGCAACACCTAGAAGTATGTGAGGAACACTCACAGCTCTGGGGGCCAGTGAAGCACAACAGAAGGTGGCCAGAGCAAAACTGAGACCCAGAAGCTCTTTTAAATAATGGGATATTGCAGAAATTCAGTTTCTCTCTCTGATTATGTGCTCCATTTACATCCTCATTCCTTGATGAGAAAGGATCTGTCATAAAATAACCCTTCTTCCCCTGCCAGTTCTGGTTGGTATGAGGAAGAATTTGGGTGATTCCTGGAAGAGAGCTGTGATGCACTTTGGCTTTGAGGTGGAACATAACTGCAGGATGGAAGCAAGGAGGTATAGACACCTTCGTTTCCATGGTAACACAAATATCCAGCCAAGGCAGCCATGGTCTGTCATGGGCCTAAATGAAAGTGAATTCCACAATTGATTTTTTAGAATCTAGCAGTAATTACTTTACCTTTACTCCTCCTCTCTTTCTTCTCCACATGAAGAGAATTATCTGCTCAATGGTATTTAAATGACAGGTACATTAAAAATTCTGTGTTTCATAATAAAGCCAGTTTGGGTTCATATTGATCTCACAGTTACCAGTTCCACTTCTCCTTTCCTGGATGTGTAGCAGAGCTGTACAAGATAAAAGGAATGGGCACAATGGAAGGATTCTTGCATCTGGCATTGCTTGAGGAACTGAAATCAACAGTGGCATGAGTTCTCTGACACTCGCCACACTGATTAAGCTTGATTTTTCCAGTCCTGATTGACAACAGGCCTGAGAATATCCTTCTGTCTCTCTTTCCAGTTGTTTTCATCTGGAATCCAGCAGGATCATTCCAGAGCAGTGCCCATTTCATAGACATCCTTGGCTGGTCATGAGCACCTGACCTGTCCTTTTCCTATGACTGAGGGAAGAAGTCAGACATGCTCTTAATCTTCCTTACTGCGTGTCTGCTGTTTTTCCCTCCATTGCCTTCATCTTCCTGACATTTCTTTTGCAGAAGCTGAAGGAAGAGATTGCTGAGATGGTTGCAGAGTTTGAGTGTTTCCAAGAGGAGAAGCAAGAGGCAGACAATAATCCTGGAGAGCAGACCAGGCAAGTGGAATTCCTTTGTTTGCAAAGTCACTCTTTTTAAGCTGAGAAAACAAAAACACTGATAGGATTTGGTTCACAACAAGGGCAGGGGAATGAGACCAGGAGGGAAATGGGCAGGGAAATGAGGCCCTTCTATCCTTTTAGATTTCTCATTATTCCTGGATAGTCAGACACCTGTCCTTGAGGTATCTCACCTTGTAAGTGAAATGACATGGTCCTTTATTCTAACTTTGACTTTTCCTTCTTTTTTATGATTGTAGCAAGCTGTCACAGAGGGATAAAATTCTGTCTGGGGGCCGGAAGAAATTCAACATGGATCCTGAAAAGGTAGGATTTGTTCATTTTACCAGGAGGATAAAGCTGGGAGGAAGAGCCTCTGCTGGCTGCTGTTCCAGCTGCAGCCACTGATGTCGAAGGAACTATGGCAGGGAACTGTGGGGATGGGTTCCTACCTCACTGAGGCCCCTGTTGGGAGCAGCCTCCACCCTGCCCCTGACTGAGGAATTCTGATATGATCAAGCTGTGTTGCCTCCCACCTATCATGGGCTCAGAGGCCATGCCATACAATTCAACCCAAACCTAAGAGAAGTAAAGGGAGGATGGTTTAACACTGTCAGCATGCCACGAGAGCCAAATTTCCTTCAGCATAGCCCTTCCTGACTGTCAGAGGCTAGGAGCTTGCTATAATGTGATAGAGGAGGATGAACTAAGAAAGAGAGTGTGTCAGGTTCCTTGGCTCATTGAGAACAGAAGAGGACAGAATGCCTCTGTCATTTTGGAAAGTTTTGGTTGAATTGTGGAGTAAACACAGCTTTTCCACTTTTTGGGGCTCTGACCAGTGGTGTCAAGACTTCATAGCTTTCAGCCCTCTGCAGAAAGCTCTAAAGCCATCATGATCAAGTAGAGAAGAAGTGAACAAAGACAGTTCCCTCTTCCTTCCTCCTCATTGGCAGAGCTCTTCAAAGGAAGCCACAAGCGGTGATTAAATGTTAGCTGATCATCAGCTCACCACCGCAGCTAACATCTCGGCTGGCTGCTGCTCTGTGGGACAGCTTTTCATGCCTCCTCTGTGCCCTGCTGAGAGTGTCAAGATGCCTTCCCCAGTGTCCACACCCCAGCTGGAGCGCTTGCCAGTCCCCTGGCCATCCCTCTGCCAGTGGGGGCTGTCAGAGCAGCAATGTCATACTCACAGCCTGTGTGAGAGTTGCTCTTATTTTGCCTTTCTGTCTGACCTTGCTTTGAAGCCCCTGAGGCATCTCTCTCTGCCATGCTGTGCAGGAATACCCGAACTAATTCTAACCCCAAACCAGCTTAGCTTTATGAGTTTAATGCCAATCAGACTGGTCAAAATGTTATATACTGTGTGCCTGTATAATGCAGATCTCTGATTATTGCCTCCCTCTTGCTACATGCCATAGAGTGGGAGGTGCTGCAATGCAAGGAAATTTCTTTGCCCCTCCTTTCTAAGGTTACACTTCATCTATTCAATGCTGATACTTATAAATGAGTTCATATCTCCAAGATCCCATGGAAAATTCCTGAGGCTAGAGGAGGTAAGCATTAGGAATCTGGCTGATAAAAACCTTTGGGGAGAAACATTTTCTTTTGCAAAATGGGGCCCCATCATCACTGCAATGCTTTTCAAAATTAAATTGATATTACTGAAAATCCATCTGGGAAAAAAAAAAAAAGAGGAAAATAGAGTAGAAAAAAATCTCACAAAAATTTTGATTTCTTCTTTTAAAACTGCTTTTTCTTTGAGGCATTTTAAAAACAGTTTCATATATATTGCAAAAGAAAGTGAAATGATTCTATTGAAGCAGAACATTTTGATGGATCTAAAACAATTTTCATTCCTTTATTGTATATTGCAAGGAGAAGTGCAGTGTGGTCTGGAGAACTGCAGCATTGTTAGATATTGTCAAGAATCTTTTGAAAAAAGCCTCAGCTTTTTCTCTGGCTTTAAAAATTGTGAAATTCTCTATAAAATAGGATATTGACTCTTTGCACAACCCAACTCACCACTTCTATATTCCTTAAAAAGCATATTCCATCTTTAATGTCTAGGAGGGACGGAGATGAAAAGATTGCAGACTTCTCCATTCTATGGCATAGAAGAAAAATTTAGGAAAAAATTGTTTCAAGTTGTCTCAAGCCCATATTTTTGTCTGAGTACATTTTTTTTATCATGCCTTCTTTCAAACAAACAATTTTTCTTATAAGTTAAGTTAATTTAGGAAAAAATAATACATTTAGGAGCAGAACACTAAGACATTTTGGTTGAAAATATAAAAATTTATTATTTTGACTTTTCCTTTTCTGACTTTAAATCTACATTGCCCTATTTTGTTTGCTTGAGTTTCCATGCCAGTGAAACATTTAGCCAAATCTAGGGATGAAATGAAAACAGGACTGACAACCCATAGTGGATGAAGAGGGATTGAATAAAGATGAGAACATGGCTGCGGTCTCCCATGAAGGGGCTGGGGAGTAGCAGAGGAGCAAGTCCATCAAAGCTAAGGAAGGCTGATATCAGAGTGTGGGGATCCTACTTTCTCATTAGACCAGGGAACTGTTTGACTTCCCTGTCCTGCTTCTCCTCCCCAGGGGATCCAGTACCTGATCGAGCACCAGGTATTGTCCTCAGACCTGCAGGACATCGCCAGGTTCCTGCACAAGGGGGAAGGCCTGAACAAGACAGCCATTGGGGATTACCTGGGTAGGAGGTGAGCACCCCTGGCTGAGGAGACCCCTTGGAGGCCCTGTCCTGCCTGGCCCCTCTGCACTAACATTTTGGATGACTTGTGGCACACCTCATCCAGGTGCCAAGACTGGATGTATCTCCAACCACAGTGGTCTGGGTGGGCAGGACACCCCAGGGAGGGTCTTTGGAGTGTGACTAAGGCTGGTTGTATGGACTGCCTTTTCTCCTGCTTGTAATGGGATCAGTCATCCCAGACTGGAGTGTGCACTTGGCTGCTTCTTGGTCAGAGGGGAAGTGAGACTGGGCTGGAGCCAGGTGCGTGCTGTCACACCAAGGGAATCCAGGATGAGCAGGGTCAAAGCTCTCCTGACCTTTTCCCTCTATCCCCTCACAGGGACCCCAAAAACATTGAGATCCTCCAGGCCTTTGTGGCATGTCACCAGTTTGCCAACCTCAACCTGGTGCAGGCACTGAGGTGAGTGAGTGTGCCAAGAGTGGGGGACAGTGCTGGAATCTGCTCAGCCACAGGGTCTTACCACCCAGGAGGGTCAGGAACTTCTCTTGGGCTGAAATGGGAGCTTCCCAAGGCCCTGCTCTGTCTGTAGGCTCCAGGGCTGTTAGTCTCTGAGGTGTCAACAATTTCTCGAGGGGATAGGAAACACTTTTATGGCCCTTTGATTGGATTGCCCACATGCAGAAAAGTGGGTCACTGTGGCTTCAGTGTCTGGGGGGATGAAAAAAGTTATTTTTGGCAGGAGGAAACATCTGTCCTCAGTGCCTGTTACGTCAATAACAAAGTGACTCTGTCTTAGGGCACCTTGTTTTATTACAGGCTGTCTCCTGGCAGGACTCTTTCTCCTGAGGTCTCTGCTGCCTTGCAGGGCTCTCATTAGGGAAGCAGAGCTGTGATTTCTGGGGGGCTTAGTTCTTTTTTCTGCATTTAGGGTGTTTGAGGCTGATGTATCCAGGCAATTTCTAGAGACGAGCAGAGCCCCTGTTCCATGCTCTGTGTTGTCTCCCCAGTGTGACGGGGTGCCTTCTCTTATCCTCATGGTGTTGCATGGGTTGAGGGGAGGCATCCCTGTCCCTTGGACCCAATCTGGCTGATGCTGTGTCACTCTGCTCCCGACAGACAGTTCCTCTGGAGCTTCCGGCTGCCTGGGGAGGCGCAGAAGATTGACAGGATGATGGAGGCCTTTGCCAGCTGGTACTGCAAGTGTAACCCAGGAGTGTTCCAGTCCACAGGTGGTTATGGGGAGAAGGCCTGTAAAGCTGAGCTGTGCTGTGTGCTAGGGAGAGGAGCCTTCCTTTTCCATTCACAAAGCACAGGCAGCATCACTTGGAAGTGTGTTTCCCCCTAAGCTAAAGGAGGCAGCCCAGCTCCTTGAAGCTCCTAAACTGAGCATCTTCAGTCCTCCTTTTTCTACTGTGCTCCAGGCCCTCCTGATGGGCAGCAGAAGGGCTCCCAGCCTCACATGAGGTAGTACCTCATCACAGTAGGGATAGATAGCACTGACAGATGTAGGTCTGCAGAAACTTTTCTGCTGGCAAAGCCATTATTAGACTGCATCTGCCTAACTTGCCCCATTATCCTGAGGGCATGGAATCACCTCCATGATAGGAAATCATCTGTGTCCCCCTTTCTCCTAGCAGAGGGAACATTTCCCTTCTTGTCCTACAAATGAGAGGATGACTCTCTTCTTCAGTGACTAGAAACCAAACCACCTGTGGTGTGGATTGATCTGCCCTCTAAGACAAGTGCCACCCTTCCTGATTTTCTTTCTCATTGCTAGATACCTGTTATGTACTCTCCTTCTCTATCATCATGCTTAACACCAGCCTGCACAATCCCAATGTGAAAGACAAACCCCACTTTGAAAGGTTTGTAGCCATCAACAGAGGCATTGACAATGGAGGGGACCTGCCAGAAGAGCTTTTAAAGGTAAGATGAATTCCCATTTTCTCATCCCTTCGGGTCTACTGAGAAAAAAAGGTGCAGAGACAGGGGATCCATCCATTAGCAAAGCTGCAGCTGGCATTTTTCCAGAGGCTCAGCAGGCATGGGACTTGCCCTGTGAGGTAAGGTAGAGATGGGCAGCCTGCCTCTATGTGTCTGCCTTCACCCAAGCAGCCTGGGCAGAATAACTTCTGTCTCGTGTCAAAGGGACTGCCTACATCTCACACCTGGGGTTTGCTGAGCAGCATCCCCTCAGGGTAGAGCCTTTAGATCTTTCTCCAGAGTGTCATTTCTTTCAGGCAATTTGAGGAAAGTTGCAGAAGCCTGTACTCTCTTTTCTTTTCCCCTTGGCTTGGGATTTGTGTAATAAATTATGGCAAATACAATGATGTGAACAACATTTCAGTATCCTTTGAAAGCCAATAACTTGCCTTCCTGTCACTCTGCTGTTATGAATGTCACCCTTTGTGCCCCTCAGTGCCAAAGCTTTGGCTCTGTGACATGTGCCTCCTTGTGGCCATGTAGCTTTACGTGCTGGTCTCCACATTCCACTTCCCAGCAGCGTTTGGCACCACCAACCCTGCGTCTAAATGGGGCTGCATCTCTGCCGTGCTGAGTCCCATCCTAGTGCCTTAATACTACCCACAGCAGCACTTGTGACGTGCTGGGTTTGGCCACTGCAGCCTGTCTTGCTCTGGGAGCACCATTTTATGTCTGTAATTTTCCAAACGGAGAGTCTTTTTATGACACAAGATGCAGAAGAGAGCTGGTGGCCCCCCTGGAGACCCTGTGAGGTGCAGAGTGTTTTACCCCCAGTGCTCACCGTGTGCTCTCCTGCCCTTCACCCAGCTTCCTTGTAAAAACAGTGATGGACTAGTTGGACCTAGGATAGTTGTGTACAAGCTTTGTCAGAAATCAATCTTTCTTTCCCTCTCTTTCTCTCTCTCCTTCTCCACCAATGCTCTGGGGCAGAATCTGTTTGAGAGCATTAAGAACGAGCCGTTCTCCATACCAGAGGACGATGGCAATGACCTCACCCACACTTTCTTCAACCCTAACCGTGAAGGCTGGCTGCTGAAACTAGGTAAGGGGGAGGACTCCCCTAGCTCCTCTGCCCTCCCCGTTTGCATGCCTCCCACCACAAATCTCCCCCGGGAACCTACCGTCATCATCTCCGCTGTCCTTCGCTCCTGTCTGCTGTGGTGGGCTGAGGCTGACACCTGCTGTTGAAACCAGCTGCCTGCTCCCTCGTCCCGGCTTCTGCAGGCTCTTTCTGCTCAAAGAAAGACTCGAAAACATATCCCTCTCCGTCCCCAGACCCATCAGAGCAAAACTGGCTCCGTGTGTGTCTTATCACACAACATCGTGTCAGTCTGATACCATGGTGTTTCCTTGGGGCTCACCTACACAGAGAGCTGGGAGGGCGTGACTGTGTGTGCATGTCTGGAGATTGGGGAAGGACAGAAAAATGTGTGACTAATGGCTTCTGAACCTCACTGCCTTTAGGAGGACGAGTGAAAACCTGGAAACGCCGTTGGTTCATTCTGACCGCTAACTGCCTGTATTACTTCGAATATACCACGGTAAAGGCTTAACTCATGGTTGGGAAACTCTCCTGGGTGGTTATGAGCCCCTGAGGGGCCAGGGAGGAGCAGAGGATAGGGAGCAAGTCTCCCCTTTTTACCCCCTGCTCCCAGACTGATCTCACTCCTCCACTCATTCCTGTGCGGTTTCTTCACCCCCGCATCTGGAGGAGGATGGAGCCTGGACACTGCAGCTGTGGTCTCCTCTTGACTAAACTATTGTGTCAATGGAAGGGGTCTCCCGAAGCATTACTCTGCCCTGTCACCTCCACAAAGACCCACACAGGGGAAATCAGAGAGGTTTTAAACAGTGACATAGATTTGGGGTGCATGTTGGGTGTTAATTTATGTTTCCTTGCCTTCAGGACAAAGAGCCTCTGGGCATTATACCCTTGGAGAATCTATCAGTCCGGAAGGTGGATGATCCCAAAAAGCCAGTAAGTATCCATTGGTTGGCACTCTGCCAACACAGGCTGTCAGATAGTTGGAGGGAAGAGAAGATGCACACAAATTACTCCCACTCTACACAAATTGCTCCTAGTGTTCTTGCTTCTCAAAGGGAAGGTGCCATTGGAAACTGCCTTGTGCCCCCATCTAAACACAGCTGTGTTTTTAATTTACATTTTTGGTGTGAGTAGAGAGCTGTCCTTTGGCTGACTGTATTGTATGTTCTCACTTGTGTATGTGTGTGTAGGGAGGCAGAGATGAATGCACACAGCTGACTTCCTACTTGTTTTGCACCAGGAGCTGTGGGTTTAATCTCTCTCCACGGGACTCTCTCTAACGAGTTACAGCGCATGTAGACTAAACAGAACTGTTGGTGTTAGGGAACTTGCCCAGGAAGTGACACATTTCTTCCATGTGTCCTTCATGTGTACCCACTCTTCGATGTGTCATGGCTCTGAGAAAAGTGCCTTCTATCTGTGTGGTGGCAGGCAGAAAAGAGGATGTTGCATCTTCTTAAAAGGAGGAGGGATTTTCATGGATAGAGTGGAGTGACAGATCCTAGAAGGTGTGTTTTGATAAGTGTTGCTGCTCCATCTCTCCATAAAGCCTGTTTTAGTGTCCAGTCCTTCATAGGAGGGGTGTATTTACCTAAGAAGGAAGGTCATCTAACTCGTAGGGAAATTTTTGAGGTGGGGAAATATAGGGTCTGTTGCATTTTGTAGATTCCTCCCCATTGGAGCTCTCTGAGCCTGTTACTCATGGTTGAAGGCAGGAGTCTTCTTGGTTCCCCCTGTCTTATCCTACTGCTCCATTTTGTTTCCTTTCTGACAGAACTGCTTTGAACTCTTCAATCCCAACTGCAAAGGGCAGAAGATCAAAGCCTGCAAAACAGATGGGGATGGGAAGGTGGTTGAAGGCAAGCATCAGTCCTACAAGATCTCGGCAGCCACTCCAGCAGAGCGTGATGAGTGGATTGAGGCAATACGGTGAGGAGAACTTGAGGCTCAAGTTGCCTTTTTTCAGCCCTAGGGACAAATGGTCACAAAGTTTATTTGGCTGTCTTTTATCAGAGCTTGAAAAGGGTGGGGAAAGGGTGGAAAGAAATGTTTGCAGTCTAACAACTATGGTACCCCTTGACTTCAAAGAGTTTCAAGGTCCCTTCTGGAGAATCTCTAGTCACAGCTAAATTCTCTGCTTCAAGTCTGCAGATCTCCAGTCCTACATTTTGATAAGTGGTGTCCCTGTGCAAGTTCAGTTAGGTTGCCTGTGCTGCTTTCCATCATTAAATGTCTTACTTTTGCTCCCATTTCCTCTAATTTCCAGGACTAGCATCACACAGAATCCTTTCTATGATCTGGTCTCTGCCCGTAAGAAAAAGATTGCCAACAAAAACTGAACCATGACCTGGTCACCGGCATCAAAAAGGTGTAGGTTATTGGAGACCTTCCCTTTCACACTGGGCTCTTCCAGTGAAGAAATTTGGGAGCTTTGGTTCCCTCTGCCTCCCACTTGGCAGGCAGACGACTGACAGGACAGCTGTCCCTCTTTGCTTCTACCCCTTCCAAACTGAAGGCAGAGGCGCAGGGTGCCATCCACTGAGGACTGTCCGAACTGTGGGCATGGGGCTGCTCATGTCTGAACACAAACTCAACAGCAACTGGCCTTTGGGTTCTCCCATGCAGCTCCAGATATGTGGGACAGGATCTGAGAGGAGACAGGAATGTCTGCACCGTGTCTCCAGTCCCTTCTGTTGTCACACCAGGCCAGGATGTTTTTCTATGAGGGACCATGTAGATTCTCTTGGAGAGGCTGAGCACGGTCCAGTCAGTTGCAGAGCAGAAAGGCCCAGTGGTTTCTCTTCCATGAACAGATGTATAGTGGTTGTGGGGTGGAGGCCACCGATATTTAGAAACTGACTGTGAAATTAGAGGTCCAGGTAAGATAAGAAGCCCTCAGTTCAGAAGAATTCCCTCTCTCCCCCTTCCTAAAGCCTGTAGTGAGGGCTTCAATCCTGGGAAGCCCCTGCTCTGTAATTGAGTCATAGATTTTTAAAAGTTAAAGATATTGGATCCCTATTCAACATAAGGGCTAACTGAGCATAGAGATGCTGTGGGACCAGGAAGGCAGCTCTGGATGTTTTGTCTCTCTTTTTTGAGACTCATGGACCACCACAAATTTCCTTAGGGAAGAAACCCAAACACTAGCTCTGCTTCTGGTTGATGGTTCCCCAGCAAGAGTTGGTTCCTTGAGTAGCTCAGAAGCCTGGGTTTTGTTTCTGAAAGTTTTACAGTCAGATGGCATGAAAAAATGGAGGTGCATGTATCTCCCCACCAGCATACACACACACACAGAGTCATTCATTCCCATCTTCGTACAGTGGTATCATCTGGAGTCTGGGGGTTTTTTGTCTCTTGTGTAAAAAGAGAAATAAAAGTGCTTAAAACAAGCCCAAAACTCAGGGTAACGTGATCATTTTCGTGATAAAGTCAGAGGATGTGGGATAAGAGTATCATGTACTGTGCCCGGCAGAGCAACCTGAGCACCACTGCAGTCTCTTGGCCTTTTCTTTCCTGCAGAGGGCTGTATCTACCAGGCAATCTGCAGCAAGGCCAGCACAGCTCGATTATTCATTCCAGCTCTTTTCGCCCAAGCCACAGGAATGTTGAATTAATTTCAAGAGGCAGGGAGCGTATCTCAGAGTTGAAGCACGCGCTCACCCTGGAGAAGGAACGTGAAGGTTTTCTTCTGCTCATGCCTGCAAATGTCTCCTGTGCTGAATCTCGTTGTTACTGATGTGATACAGAGTGAGTTTGCTGCCCACTGCTCTGGAGCACAAGTGCTTGCACACACACATTCGCTCCTTGTTTAGGTTCAGTGCAGAGAGGCAGGCTCATGTCCAGAGGTGGAACAGAAGTCTGAATATGACCCCCTCTCTTGGCAACGTCTCCCATCTTTGTAAAAGAATTACAAATATGTGTTTGGTTGGTAAGAGATGCCCCAGAGCCTAGGATTGGGGTGAGAAATGTCTGTTCTAGTGCTTCTCAGGCTTATACTCTATGTGACAAAAGCCATCAAAATGTAGTCTGGAATCTCTGTTCTACCCATAATCTGGTGTTGGGTAAGGGAATCCAGGCTATGCCCTCCCTACAGTTTACCTGGATAATTCCTATGATAGCAGGGTCTATCCAAGCTCTTCCCCATTCCTCCTCATCCCCACCCCTTCTAATTCTCTTCAGGCTGGATATGTCCTTTCTCTTCCCTTCTTCCCCTAGATACCCACACACTGCAGAGAAAAATTACTCCCAGCTGGGAGAGAGTGGGAAGTACAACTTGAGAGAGGCAAAACAATGCACAGAGGCAGGCAATTGTGTAATTTCCATCCATCAAACTAACCACAAGAGTCAGGAAGGGTTGAACCATGTTTCATCTCTCTTAGAAACTGAGGCAGCGAGGCAGACAGTAAATTTGAGGTTCCATTGCCTTTCCTTGGCTCCAGCAGAGAAAATGCATTTCTAAACTCCTTGCTATGAGATTCCCCAGTCTCCTCAGTGCCATGAACACAATGCTATGTGGTGCTGCCCACCAGCAATGCAACAGGTGCTCTCCCTGAGTGGTGTCCTGACCTCGTGCCTGCTGAGTACCCATGTGTTTGGTATTAGCCTGGGTGTCTCAGGACAGGTCTCTAAAACTGACCACCCACTCATGTCTGTGTGCTTTGACAGACTCTCTTGGAGCTCACAGAAATTTATGAGAGGAATCTCTTGTGCAACTCGAATGGCATGACCAGGGAAGGTGTTGCTGACCACCACCACACATTCTCTGTGCTGAAGGCAGCTGCAGCAGCTCACACAGGTACCGACACACAGGCACACAGTCGCATACAGCCCCTCAGGTGCTCAATCTGACAGACTGCTATCTGGATGGTAGAGGTATTTCTCTTTCTCATAGGCAGCATGTGTGGCTCACACAGACGTACATGCAGGAGACTGACACTTATTCCCTGCCTGCCTAAGGATTCCTGCACACACCCAGCCGTTCTTTTTCATAATAAATGTCCATCTATTTTCATAAAAGGGTTGGGAGGAGAATACTGCAGATGTGTGGAATAGACCACGTCGCTGCACCCTGCCTCCTCTCCACTCCTTCTTTTCCTCCCATCCCCTGTTTATCAGCTCCTTTTTGGAAGGCTAATACATCTTAAAAAGGTATTCTAGAAATTGTTTGCATCGACAGAGATGGAGCAGCTGTGAGGCGAGCCAGCAGCCTCATGCACTACAGCTTAGGTAGAGAAAATCTCTGTGAGGTGGAGGGGTAGGACAGCGTACAAATGGAGGCACACTGGACTGAATTACAGATTGAGAGTGATCAAAGGACATGAGCTGAGCCTGTCCTTTGCCAGGGGCTGAATGCTCTTGGTGATGGGGGCTCAGGAGCAAATGGAGGCAAGACTCTGTATCCAGGTTGGCCAGGAAGGTGTTCAGTGGCAAGGTGAGAGCACCCATTAGAGACACTATTCCTGTCAAGCCTGAAACTGCTCAGCTGTGCGTCACACAGCCTACAGCACAACAGGAAAATCAAGGAGCTGTTTTCTGTCAGCTAAACAGGGTTATATGTATCAGGACTGCCAGCCTTTTAACTCCCTCTATGTGAGCATTTGTACTTCACCCCTCCACAGCAGTGCAGGGATTGACACCAAGAGAGGACAACAGTTTCATCAGCTTGTACTGTAAATCCATAGGACTGGAAGGCTATTGCAGTGGCCTCAGAGGGATGAGAGAAAGTCTTTCCTCTTTGAGATTAGCCATTTGTATGGAAAGAAGGACAGCCCCACTGTACTAGAACTGGTTGGAATGGTGCAGTCAGATTTGTGAGCCCAACAGGAGCAGTTCCTCCTGTCTCCCACCACTTACGTTTGGTGTTTGGAAAGCAACTCTATACCTGAGGATGGGGAACCCACTGAGGTACTTCTTCCTTATTAAGTTTTTTTTTGAGTATGCATTTCACACAGAAAGGCCAGAGCACAAAGGTACAGAGCAGGATGGCTCTCAAAGGCATCATGGCCTCTCTGCTGCACCTTGCTCTGGATCAATTCTGCCTCCAGCCTGGCAGAAGGCCCATCTGGGGAGCTGGAGGAAGCCCAGGCAGACAGGGGTTGATACCTGACCAGGATTTCTAGGAGTGTCACTGCTGTCACATCTGCAGTGTCTCTGCCCTAAGTGCCTGTGACAGGGGCATGCATCAGTCTCATCTTGCCATACCATTTCCAATCCTGCTGCCTCTCTGCAATGAAGATGAATGTTGCCTGTCCCGGATTATCACATTCCCATGTGTGTGAGCCTGTACACAGACAGCAGTTGGCTGCTGAAGGCTGGTGCAAGTGGCCCAAGTTCAAGGGGGCTGTGTATGGTGGGGCAGAGAGATGTGAGGAATGAGTTAGGGAGGTGGAGGAGTCTGGGTCTCTGTGGATGGTCAGTGAGGAAGGGCGGGCACTGACAAGAACAGAGCTTCCACCTGAGCTCCAGAGCAGGGGCAGCGCAAAGGTCAGGAAAATGCAAGGTACAAACACCCTCTGAGCAGCCTGCAACCTCTGCCACAGCTGCTGTGCCAGAGCATCGAGGGACACCTTGTGTCTGACAGCTGTTCTCTTCCATGGGGACAGGGAGTCACGTCACCAGACATGCCAGCCCAACACTTCAGGGGGACAGTGGAGATGGTGCAAGGTGGCCATCACATATGGGCTCTCAAAGGCACAGCCTGTGCAGGGACAGGACCATATGTCCTGGCAGCACAGCATGCTTTGCTCCTGTACCTTGCTGAAGGGACCTGGCAAAACTGTCTGGATGGGAAGAACAGACATAACAGAGGAGTGGGGAAGGGCAATCCTCGTGGGGTTGGACAGCAAGCAGTGTGTGGGGAGAGGGGGACAGGACAGACTGCAGAGATGTCTCTGGGCTCTTACCCTGGGGGCTAAACTAGCAGGAGCACAGCCCTTCACCTGGGCAGAACTGGGGACGCACTGCTGTGGCTGGGTTAAGGGACGTGGCAAGGTGAGTCATTTAACCTCCATCCGAGCTACCAGATTGACCTTAAGGGACCTACAGAAGAGACATTTTCTGCTGCATCTTTAACTGTGGTGGGTGGCAGCAAGGTTCCTGGAGCTGGCTGAAGAGGTGGTGATTTGTGCAATTAACATCTAATCAGTTCTATGAATATTTATTGCTAGTCAGCAAGCTTCTGAGTGACAGTGAAGCCCCATCTGATTGGGATCACTTTCACAGGTAAGTCAGATCCTCCTTTGGGGGTCACAGACCTCCCAGTGGGGCAAAAGTTGACAATGGTATAACCATCCAGCAGCACATGGGAGGCGCATGTGCAATGTGAACATGGAAAATTGTATTCAATCCTTTTTTGAGAGATGGAAAAACGGAGGTTTTAAAATTGACTTGTTGGGGAGAGACACCTTGAAATAGTCTGAATATATTAACAAACAACACATGGCTGAGTTTGAGCCTGGGAATTTGCTTTTGTTTTTGTTGGATTTTGTTGTTTGCTTTTTTGTTTGTGTGCTCTCTCATTTATGTTCTATTCCAACATGGAAAAGAAAATAAAAGGGAGAGAAATAGAAACCTCTGCAATTGGGTGAAAGCTCACATAACAGACAGGAATTTCTTGGAGCTTGTAATTGACTCTCCCTCCAAAATGGCATAAAGTGTGCAGAAAGCTAGAACTTTGTTTCCTAAAAACATACTACTTTGAGGTCTTTCTGTCATCATCAGAAATTTTGATCGTTCTCAAATTTGTCCAAATTTATGCTGCTTTCCAGAATCCTCCATCCTCTTCCTGTATCTTCTCTAATCCTTTCTCCTCACCTCTGCATCTGGCTTCTCTTCCCCATAGTACCTTCCACCTCTTGGGCTTTGCTCATCCCTTTTCATAAACTTGCCTTAACAAATCCCCTTTTTCCTGATGCTGCCTCTCCTGCTCCTACTCCCTGGACAGACTCAGCCTGCCTTGGCAGAGCTCTGGGAAAACCCCCTATTATCTGTGGAATGTGAGCTTTTAAACCTCAGCCAAACTCTTCTGCTCCTGCTGCTCACCTGCAGCTTGGGTTTGCACTGGTGGTGCTGCCAAAAGCCTGTTATTACCTAAATGAAAATGACACACAGCCCTCCCTGAAGAGGAAGACACACAGATAACAGTGATTTGCCTGTTGACTGCTGCCTTCTGACTGAGAAAAACACCCCGAATTCCAGCAGGGCTTCCAGGACCAGCCCTCAGTGGAGGGAGAGGGACAGCGACAGTTCTGCACATTTTCCCTTTCTGCATGGAAAGGATCCTGTGATTTTCTTGTGCCTGGGCGGGAGAAGATCCTCAGAATTTTCATCACAGTGAATATAGTGAATATAGGTAGTATGGGAAAAAAAACCCCAAAAGTAGGAGCTAATAATAGACCCAGAATAAACTGCATGGTAACAGAGGAGAAAAGAGAAAGGAGGGAAAAGAAGGGAGGGTTGGCAAGTCTGAAGTCATAATCATAGAGCACAGGGGCTCTGTTGTGTAAAACTGTTTTCCTTGCTGCAGCCCTCCACTTTCCTCACCCATTGCATCTGGAGCTTTGATTTCAACATCCAGGAGCTAATGGTCCCCTCTCCAGAGGCCATTCAGCAGAAGAAATTGTGCTTTGCACAGAGAAAAGCTAGAGACCTTAAGGGAGACAGTGGAAGGGCACAGAGGGGAGCAGGCAGCTCAGAGCTGCCTGTGGGGCAGAAGTGCACGTCTTCCAGGTTCCTGGGAATGCCAGCTGACCCTAAATCCCAGACATGCACAGCTCCACATCTCACAGCTTGGTGTCCCTACAGCGATGCCTTTCCTCTGATGCAGTTAGAATTCAGGTAATGGTAAGCAACACACTGGGGGGTGTGGACCACTAGGAGTCAGCCAGTCATGGACACCAGTATTGAGTGGTTTCCCTGTCCTGGGACCCACATTATTTAATATCTTCATTAATGTCAGAGAGAGCAGCATTCAGTATAGACCCAGCATTGTGGATGACACTGAGCTGAGTGGTGCATTTGACTCATCCATGGGAAGGAATGCCATCCAGAGGGATCTTCATAGGTGGCAGATTGAAACTGAAAGCGGGTAGCTTTAGATTGGATGTAAGGAAGAAACTTCTTGGGATGAGGGTGGTGAGAAACTGGAACAGGTTGCCTAGGGAAGTTGGGGATGCCCCATCACAGAGATTGTTCAAGGCCAGGCTGGATGGGGCTTTCAGCAACGTGGTCTAACAGAAGATGTCTCTGCCCACAGTAGTGGGGAATGGATTAGATGATCGTTAAAGGTCTCTTTCAAACCAAAACATTCTATGAGCACAAGCACATACACAGACATTCTTTTTCCACTACAGCACTTTGTTATATCCATTTACCATTTGACTGTGATCTTTCCCAAGTTAGATCAAAATATCGTAAATTTCCACAAACATAAGACAGGGCTTTTTAAAAAGTCCCAAGATTTTATTTCAATGTTGCCTAGTTATGTTTTGGGAGTATTTGTTTGTCTGGAGAAAGAATCTGGCTTCCCTCATTCCTTTTCATATTTGGTCTGAGAATTGAAATTATCTTTTCATTATCTTGACTCCAGGTACCAGGGCTTTAAGGAAATTATTAATTTTTAGGATGCTTAGGACAAAATGGTGAGAAACCGTATCATTTCCATGCACTCCTTTCATCAGATAGCTCTGCTCCTGCTGTTAGGTGTGCCCTTAAGCTCACATCTCCCCAAGTGTTTGCCCTCCTGTGTTCCCCTGCACCTGACCCAAATATCTCTGCACCACATGCAGCTCTGCTTAGTCCTTTGCAATCACATGCAGAAATACCTTTTCGTTTTGGTCTGATTTGTGTTCTTTTCAAGGAAAAGCCAATATTTATCTTGCCCCATGGTAACATTTATCTTGTAACCTTCAGAACCAGGCTTGTTGGCCTGAGCAGCCAGAACTGCAGGTGAATCTAAGAGGCACTGGGAGCCCTCTGCAAATGAGGGGGTCGTTGCTATGAGAGAAAAAGGAGAAGAGAAAAGCCTCTGTCCTCTAGGCAGGCTTGGGAGCTGTTGCATATTTCCCCTCCTCAGGGTAGACAGGCTGCTCCTATGAGATGGGAATTGCTAAGTGATTGAAAACTTGTTGCTGTGAATTTCAGAGTTGCCTGGCAGGGACAGCTGGCACAATGAAGGGTTCAGTGTATTAAACTTGCCATAGTAAAGCCATAATGTGATTTTGCATGCTGCTGTGACCAGAATACCCAAACCAGCTCAGCACCTCACCTCATCAGAGATGCTCTCAATACCTCATTGTTGCTCCAGTCCCTCTCCCTGCACCTGTGGTGCATGCCATGAGGCTTTAGAAGAATGTCTAAGGGGGGACTCTATCCCTTGGCACCACCCAAGTCTCATAGGCGTGTTGGCTGCTTCATCTGCTTCTTTTAGGAGTGTGCCAAGCATCATTTATAGGTGGGAATACATCAGCTGTGAAGGAGAGAGGGCAGGATTGCTTCCTGGGAGGAAGAGCAAGAAAGTGAATTTCTGAGAAGGTGGGTCAGCTGTATGTGGAAAGGACACTTGGGAAGAGAGAGGTCAAGTGTCAAATGGGATAAGAATGAAGGGCATGGAGGAAAACTAGGAAGAGAGATGCTCCAGGGAAAGAGCTGGGAATGGTTTGGGGAATGGTTTGCCTTCAGAATAAGTGAGATGTGGACAGGGATCTGTGAGAAAAGTAGCCAGGAGATGAGACTGTGGGAGGGCAGGCACAGGGTTTGTACAAGGATTTGCAGTCAAGTGAGCACAAGGAGGGTGATGGGTATTTAGAGGGGATATATGCACCATTTCCCACAAGGTATAGTCCCTTTATAAAAATCCACTTTGCAATCGGAATCTGAGATTTGCTCTGTTGGATCTGCCTCTCCTCTACAAAGCATCTAATAGAGTTCATCTGGTTAAATCCTCTGCCCTGGAGGAGGTGAGGAGGTCAAATGCCTTCTGAGGGACAAACACTTAAAAAGCTGTTTCCCTACTGTTGCAGAGACCTTAATCCCTTGCCTCCTTTCCCTGTTCAGGCTCTAATACCTAGAGGGAAGATGAGAAATAGAGGTGGATGCAAGAGTGAGCCCTCCCTCCATCTTGCATGAGACTCCAAGTCTGTGTGCTACAGTCCCAGGTGGATTGTGCTATCTGCCCAGCTCTGCAGCTGCCCTGAAGGGGTGAGGGCAGGGAAAGCCTGGGGCTCCCTCCCAAACCTGTGTCGTGACTAACTCACAGCCACCCAAATCTCCTGGAGAGACCCAGACTTTGCAACACACAGGGCAAATGCCTGAGAACCCTAAGCATCAGGAGACAAAAGCTAGTGTCAGGGTTTTGTTTGAGGAGAAGCCCAAACAGTACATCTGTTTCTGCCTTATTCTCTGTGTTTTTGCTCAGAAGACCTCAGGCAGTGCAGTGGTCTCTGTCACACAGAGCTGACTTTGGGGTGCAGCTCAGGTGCAGAGGAGCCTGACTGGAAGTGAAAGAGATGGGAGTTAAATAAAGGAAGATTTGTCAGTGGCAATAATTTAGTAATTTGGAGGTTTTAGGGTGACTCTGACACAGTGGATATTAGCACAAGGAAGTTGTGAGGCATTTCTATGCACATTGCCCTTTTCTAGCCCAGAGGAAGCCAGGAAGGGACCTGAGGGTTTGCTCTTCAGCTGTGAGTAAGCTTGCAAAAAGCCTGCATTACTTGGGTCACTGACAACTGCCCCAGGGGCAATGCTCCCTGCTGGCTGGGTAACAAGGCTTCCATCTCCAGTGCTGGCAGCGTGGCAGTCAGCCACTTGAGGAAAAGATGGATCAAATCGGAATGCAGCCAAGGAAAACCTGAGAGGGAGATGGAGTCCAGCTCTGGGAGGCCAGGCTGAGTCTGCTAAGAAGTAGGACAAAACTCAGTTTCTTCAGCACTCTGAAGGGTGAAGCAGGAGTATGGATAAATGGGAATGAAACCTAGTGTTCTTATGAGCAGGAAAGGGTCAGGGCATCATACTTACCCCTTCATTAGCCTTCCCTCCAGCACCCAAATCAGACACCAGTTGCCACCATTGCTATGCCAAAAAAAGACCCACCACAGATACAAGGGAACAGCAGAGCAGATTAAGGGAAGTGCATGGAAATAGCAAAGGCTACATTGCTCTACCTCTTCCTGAATGCTCTTTTCATTCCCTTTTTCCTTTTGGTACCCCATGTGCAGTGGTTTCCCATCTGCTCAGTGAGGAAAGGCAGGTGAATCTCTTTCCTTCACCACCTCTCCACAGAGGATCTCCAAGAGCTGAGGATGACAGTAGTTTTTTGCCTGAGTTCTGCCACAGAGCAGAGAGGCAAGTCATAGCTGACTGAGGATGGTGCTGTCATCAGAATAGGCTGGAAATAGCCAACAGGGCTCCAGCCAGCACCCAGCCACTCCTGGCAGGGGAGATGGCTCCATACATGAGCCTCCTCCTTCCCTTTGAGGGATGGAATTGTGTCCCTTTGTTCTTCTCGAGGGAAAGGCAGTGCTGGGCACAGAGGAGGAGAGCAGATCTATGTGAGTGTGTGAGAATGGTTCTCCACCTAGAAACAGGCATGCTGTTAGCAAACAGCACTGCACAAGATTGTCATCATGAGGTGTGGAGTCACAGGAGTAAGGTCCCTGAGGAAAGGGCAACCCTGTACTCAGCACATGCAGCCTGTTGGCCCTACTTTTTCCTCTGCTCTGGGCTCTATGTGCCAGGATGAGATGCATCAGGAGAGGTACCATTTTGCTAAATCTTGAAGCTGACACTTTTAATATCCATTAGTGCTGCTACTCTGCCAGAGAGCATTAGTTAAGATACATGGACTGTTCCATCCCTGATCCCTAGCCTCAGTCCACTATCCCTTCTTTTGTCTGCCCAGCCCAGCCTGACTGCTCTTCCCAGTACTGACAACATTACCCATCTCAGGTCCAACCCCCTTGTTCAACAAATCTGTCAGTTCCGTCTTTTACTCTGCTCATTTTCAAGGATCTTTGTATCTTGAGGAAAGCATCTCTCCATCCAATGCACATGGACCAACTGCCAGACACATACCTAGAAAAGGACAGAAGGCAAAACTTCCTTTTTGCTGCCTCCAAGAAACATATATGAAGCACTGAAAGGAGCAAAGGAAGGAGAAAGTTTGAAATACAAATGCTGGCATTCCCTCTTGGCTGCATTGCAGGAGTCAGCAGACTCCTCTGCCAAGATTTGGTTTTGAGACACTGTGCAAATGAGTTGTCAAAGCCACCCCTGTCATGCCTCCACTATCTTGGGCTACTGAGCATCCAAAAGCAGGATCACAGAATTATAAAATATAGAATCGATTGGGTTGGAAGGGGCCTTAGAGATCACCTAATTCCAACTCTTCTGCCATGGGCAGGGACATTTTCCACTAGACCTGAGTGGATTGCTCAGTGGACTCTTTTCCAGCCTGGTCTTGAATACTGCCAGGGATGAGGCATCCACAGCTTTCTCTGGGCAACCTGTTCCAGTGCCTCACCATGCTCACAGTAGAGGAATTCTTCCTAATATCTGATGAATATTTGCCCTCTTTCAGTTAAGCACCACTCCCCCTTGTCCTATCACTACATACCCTTGTAAAAACTCCCTCTACAGCTCTCTTGTAGTCCCTGCTTTGGTGCTGAAAGGCTGCAATAAGGCATCCCTGGAGCCTTCTTTTCTCCAGGCTGAACAACACTCCGTAAAAAAGGATGGATCAGGAGCCAAATGTAACGTAAGCATGGGTAGGGCAGTCACCTCACACTACCCAAGCAGGGGTGGTGACAACAAGAACTATTAACAAACTGGGAGAAACCAAGAGGGTGAAGCAGACCTCAGATCCATTCAGGAGCCACACAACTGCAGTGCACCAGAAGTGGGTGCCTTGGTAGGAGCTTAAACAAACCTCTGGGGCCTGGGCTGAGGATGTGTGAGTGGAAGCCGCAGGTAAGACTGACCAGAGCAGTTAAGGCTCATTAGTGCACTTAGGGCCCTGACCCTATTTAATACCATGGAATGCTATGCCCTGGGTGTGTTACTGCCCTGGGTTACTGCATGTGTCACTGGGGGTAGGTGGGCAGCTGCTACACTGTTATATACAGGCCTGTGTTTGTGATGAAGAGATTTATACATTCCCAATGTATCTGTACATACTTATATGAAGCTGTGTGACTACTGAATTCAAAGAAAAAAAAAAATTGCAGCTGACAGAGCTGCCTGATCTACTCCCCCAGTAATCTGGTCTGCTCTCAAAAGTATAGGTGAGTTATTTTTACCATTTCTATCATCCCAGTTTAAATAAATTAATGATGGGAACATCTTTTTCAGAAAGACAAGCCTTAGCCTTTTAAATTCATGGTCTCAACTGTTGTATTTGGGTGAGTTTCAATCAAAGCAGCTGTCCATCACTGTATCTAGACAAGTAGTAGAAGGTACAAATATGCTTGAGTGACCCCTGTTTATAAGGATTCTGGGCAGATGGTGAAAGAGTTTGGAGCCATGCTAGGAAGCTGGAAAAGAAGACTGTATTTTCTTAAATATGGCGAGATAGTTTTTCTGAGACCTACTTTATTAGGGTATACTAGGGAATTCTCACAGTGAGAAATAGAGGAAATAAAAATTTCCCCCCTCCAGGCAGAGGACATTGTCACCTAGTCCCTGTGCAGATCAGAGGTAAAAGAAAGACGTAAAGTGAAGAGAAGAAATAATGTGTGTTAAGGTACCAAGCATGCACAGATGTCTGAAAGGACAATAGTCACAGAAGAAGAACAGATTGAAAGTTGCACACACGAAATAAGCAGCTAGACAGACAAAGTCTTTCAAAGGTGTTATTATTTAGAGATAATTCTACGGTAAAGCACAGGTGTGAAAAATCAGTATCTCACACAGAAATTTCTTGGCAGAAGAGATAGTGCTTTGGCAGCTCCATCCCAGCCCCAGTAGCATGGCAGCTGTAGGCTGTCTCTTGTCATGAACCCTAGCCTTGCTTTGTGGCTCAGGCTGGGACTAAGATCCCACCTTTGACCCACACCACAAACTTCCACCCAGCATGACTCTCTTAGCAGTGTACATTTAGTTTTGTCTGCCCTGCTTTAAACCTACTCCAACCACACGTCCAGTTTTTATCTTTATACCTTCCCTAATGGCTTTTATGCTCTCTACAGGATGTAATGGATTTTTATAGACAAGACTTTTAGCCATGGTCTTTGCTGTAGTAAGTTCATCTTGAATCCTCAGATAGCTATCTTAAAATATTTGAAATTGCAATTCAATGTATTGACTTTACCCTGTCTATTGTTTTTAAAGGCAGAATCCAGTTATTTGTCTTAGGAGCATGAAATAGTATTTGCAATGTCTCCTATCAACATGGTGTTCAGGCACCAAGCAGAAAAATCCTTGGAACTGCAAAAATTATGGAACTGCTTCTTCTGCATATGGGTATGCTCAAGTCCCCTGGGACAGACCAAAAATTTTCCTCTCCCAAGGTTCTTCACCCAGAGGGTGTTTGGGCACTGAAACAGCTCCCCAGGAAAGTGGTCAAAGCACCAAGCCTGACAGAGTTCAAGAAGCATTTGGACAATGCTCTCAGGTACACGATGTGGCACTTAGGGCATCCCATGCAGGGCCAGGAGTTGGACTTGATGTTCAGGATCAGCATGTTCTGTGATTCTGTGAGTGCCTAATTCCTCTTTAGGCACTTGAATTCCCATTGATTGGAAGGGACTGTAACTGTGAAAACTAAAGTAATTTGTCATTCCTTCACTCTGGTTTGTAAGGGCCAGAGTAGCCCAGAGACAGACAGACAGAATGAATGAATTAAGCAGCTCTGAATAAATCTCTAGTTTAGCAACATGTTCCTTCACTCCTCAGGAAGGATTAGACAGGCAACACCTCGGAGCTGACCTCTAAGCTCTACCTGCTGCTACTCCAGACAGCCCAAGGTTGATTTGCCTTGGATTTGAAGCAACTGCTGTCAATAATATAAAACTCAAGAGGTGAATAACAGGCCCCCTCATGAGATCTTATTTTTTTCCCAGCCACCCTCTCTGCTCCTGCAGCTTTAAACCCAATGAAGGAATGAGTAATTTTTTCCTAATGATTGAAAGAAGGCAGATAAGAGGTAGGTCTTCAAATTAAGAATCCAAGACTTGATTGCAGCTCTTATCATATTTTTCCATTTTTCCCCTTCTTCCCAACAGAAAATAAATTGCTTCAATAAATTATGTATTTAATCTGCATAGAGGACCAGCAGACTGGGCTCTCCTTTTAATATCTTCTATTGCGAGATAATCAACCCGTTCCTCTCACTGCATGGAACAAACGAATAGATTTTGAACAATTCCATTATTTGATGATTTCTACCATTATTAATACAAATTGTCTCTACTCACTTTCAATTAGGGCATTTTTATTTTCTAATAAATTCCAATCAGGTTCTCTCAAACACCACCTAAATATGGAGAGATTATTGCGCTTTCCATTTAAACAAAGAACCCATCATATTGCATGCCTCACCTCCTTCTGCTTCTCATGACTTTCCTTCTTCCAAACTCTTTTTCCATTTTCCCCTCCTGTCACCGTCAGCAGACCTCACTTATTTTATTCTCCTACTGCTTTCTTCCAAATCTAATTCTGTCTGTGGGATGTGGTTTGCCCCAGAGGCAGAGCTAAGATCTTGGTGGATTTTTTGTTGGGGATGGGAGGTAGTGGGTTCTATGGTTTTGCAGGGGGAAAAAATCCTATATAAAGACCCTGAGCCACACAGATAAGGCCACTGAAGTCTTTGTGAGAGGGTGCACCAGGACATAACCACACAGTAAAAATGTAAGAATGATCCATCCTGAAAAAGCCAAAGATCCAAAATTTTGTCCTAAGGAACAATTGCTTAAAATGACATAAATATAAAATATTATCCTCAAAATGAAATGTCATCTTTTTAGATACCAACTATTGTACAAATAGCTCTCTTATTGCTATCAATTGAGTGCATTCTCTAAATGGTGCAGCTTAGAGCAGACATTCAGCTCACTTTTTAATGCAGCAGCTCCTGGGGTGGACCCTGCTGCCCCTGTGTGCTTCTGCAGTGCAGCAGCGAGTCTGAGTGACAGGAGATGCCTGGAGAGGAACGATTCGGTGTGGAGGATTCTGCACTGCCAGCTTGGAGCAGCCTGGAGACCCATTCTGTATTCAGTGCTGTGGTAGCACAGTTTAGTTTTCAGAAGGGGCGCCATGAAATCCAACCCAGCAGCTGGACAAGACTGGTTGTGGGTGAGGAGCACCATCAACACCAGTACAGTAGCAGCTCTCGCCCAGCATGGCAGCTGGATACTCTGAGGCAACCACCAGGCTCAGAATGTTGCCAAAGGCATCCCAGCTGCCTTTCCCAGGAGAAAGGAACACAAACAGGCCATAGGTTTCTTCATACAATTCGCCTTTTTTACTGCTGCTGCCTGTCCTCCTGAGAGGTAGGAGAGTGCAAGTTGTCAGCTGCTATGGCAACCCTGTCTTGTCTGGCAAGGAGCAGGGAAGGATGAGAATGAGGGCAGGGGTGGGAAAGGGTGTGGTGATAGATCTCCAGAGCTTAGTTCAAGATAATCGATATGCATTCACTATCCTTTATCACTGCAAAACAAGTGAGGCTGCAAGGCAGCAGGGGAGGAGACTGCTGTGGGATGGACAGGCATAAGGACAGGAGAGCCGGGTTGCAGCACAGTGATGGGCTGGCCATAAACTCCACATGCATGGGCTTCTTCTCCTTCTGCACGTCGTTCACAGTGTGTGCCACACATCCTCTCCCAGTGGAAGCACCTCCACCTCACCTCCCTGGGTCTCGTGGGTACGTGTTGCTGCTGCCCACCTGCATATGTTCTCTGTGAGTGTCACTTCACAGCCCCTCCTGGACATGCAGCAAGTCACACCTTTGCCCCCACCTGTGGGCAGGTTTGCAATTCACAGCTGCAGAGCTGTGGAGATGTGGTTCCTTACCCTGGTGCAAGCCCCACTCTGCTCCTGTGAATCTGGACCCCTGGCCACACGCACACACACCTCGTAGCACACAGAAGGCACAGCCACACACAGACGCTCCCAGGCTTGGCCTCTGCCACATATGTTTGCATACACTGTCACAGCCAACTTCCCTCCTCTCTTCCTAAGCAAATTTGCTTGAAGCATTTGAGCTCCCCAGCACACACACATCCTCCTCTCCACCCTGAGACTCCCTCCTGCCACGCCAGGCAGCACCAGCCACCCCCGCAAAAAACACAGGCATGCAGCTCGAGAGCGGCGGCAGAGCCCTCAGTGAGCTGCTGGAGCAGAACAGATGGCTTAGCAACCAAAAAAACAGTCATTTGCTCCACAAGTTTCTTCCTCAACGTTCTGTTTGTTTTCAGAACACGTTCATCACCAGAATAAAATCCAGGCAAGATGGGCTCATATAAACACCCCAGCCTTGATCCCTTGAGGTGTGAAGTCCCACCTGCTTTTTGCACCCCTTTTTTTTTCTTCACAGATTTCAACTCACTCTTCCTCCTCCCCCTTTCCCACTTTCAAACGTCCCCCCTCATCAGCATAAAGATTAATTTCATCTTCCTCGGGAGACAATAGCCCCACAGCTTGTCTCATTCTTGTCCTAAGCTGGAAGGCACACTTCATCTTTTCCAAAGCTCATTTCTCCATTTCAGGTGTGCAACTGACTCAAAAGAGCACTTTGCCTTTTGTCTCATGCTGGAGTCACTTCCCTGAAAAACATTTACTTTAGTTTTGAGAAAGCTACATAGCGGATCTGCCACAGTGGGCATAGTAACCATCAGGTAGCACATGCTGCTAAAAAGAAGGTTTGGGGGTATGTTGCAGCTTCTTCTACCCTACATGGAATTCCCATGTCTGGGACTGGGAAGAGCAGATAGAGGGGCACTTGTATGAGTGAGGGAAAACTGTCTCTTATAAGCAGGAAGGAATCTGTCATAATCTTTTTTTGTGCTGCATCACAGCCAAGTGGGAGTTTTATCTCACACAAATCACGCAGGTCAGTTATCAGGGCTGACCTATCCAAAACCTATGGCAAGGGGCAGGGGAGTCTTAAACCCTGCCCTGCTTCAGCTTTCTGCCATCTATGGGGGTTGAGGGTTTCCATCCCTGCTATACATCAGCACCTGAGCAGTTCTGTCCATCACTAGAAGCTCCTGGTCAAGCTGAACTGCAGCAGGAGGCAAATCTGACTCCATCCAGGGATGTATCTGGAACTGGGCCTCACAGACCCACTCTCCCCACAACTTTACCAAAATTCAGGACTTGGGCACTCAAGATGCAGGGTCCAATCTCCCAGCTGAAACCAAGCTATTTTTACAAGCAAGCCAATTAACAGCTCTCTGTTCGTTCTCACACTGACACTTAATGATGATGCCTCCTGGGAGAATTCACCAGATGCATGGGGTGGGCAGGGAAAAGTCCCAGGAAGGCAAACAGCTGGTTCCAGTGAAGTAGGAGGATGGGAGACCTGGGTTTGTCTGGGGTAGCTCTATGGCTTCTGGACAAATTCTCTCAAACCCAGTCTCACTCCACTTAAACAGAAATCTCTGCTTTTGCAATGTGCTCCACTGTAAGGGAACTGCACACGTCTGCTTCATCACTGAGGACAGGCCCCAAAGCCCCAGAGTACAGCAAATTAAGAGCCAGGCCGTGCACAAACAGCCTTTGTATTTCTAGCAGTAGTTGGTGTAGTGCTCTCCCTGCACACCTCTTCCCCTACTCCCTTCCCCATGAAGAAAATAAAACAGAAAAAGCTTTTGAAAGATGAAAATGAATTTTTGAAAAGAAAGCCTAGACGAAGAGGTAATTGCCAAACAAGTCAGCATGAGGAGAGGCAGTGAGAGGTGTGAGGAGTCCACAGGTACGTGAAGACAAGGACTTGTATCAGTAATTCAGGAGGAGGAAGCACTCCTGTGCTGTGAGGCTGCTGTCCTCAGCTAGTGGTGAATGACTGACCAGGGCAGCAGCCAGAGGAGGGTTCAAAAACATGGTCCAGGCAAGCAGAGTTTGATGAGATGGGGGTCTGGACAAAGGAGGGATGCAAAGGTTGAAAAGAGATACTGATCCTTTATGGGAGGTAAATGGGGACTAAGGAGTGCAAAGTACACAAGTGATAACCTTTAACCCTAAAGAAAAGTTGTGCTCACACATGATTATGCTAGGTCATGCTCATCTCTGACTTAGCCAGCTGTGTTATACTTAGGGGATCACACTTACAGCCTAACTTAACTAAGCAGTCATCCATGCTGCATCCAGCTCATGGGACAGAAAGTTTCAGTACCAGGGCCGAGACAAGGTCTGCAAACCTGCTGGCTTTTTTTTTGTGCATCATCAGGCTCTTCTGAAGGCTCAAGCCTGTGTCCCCTGTGAGACCCAGTTATGCTATCTAAATGAGTTCTGCTCCCCTTCTACATCTAGAGTGAGCTGCAAAGACAGGCTGCACCGTGCCTTGGTAATCCCATCTCACATCAGTGGAGCCAGGGACTGCAGCAGCCATGGCTGCCTGCTCACCTGCGCCCCTGCCCTGCCACATCAGGCAGGCACAGATGACGGGGTCTCACTGCACATGGGCTCAGCACAGAGCACAGCAGAGCAGAGCTGAGACGTGTTCTGGCATGTTGAAGCTCAAGTGTAGCCCAAAGAGCTTTTCCCTTGTTCCCAAGGGCCCTTCCAGGAGAGGAAGGCATGAGTGTCAGCCTTGCCACCACCATGAAATTGTGAGCACTTGTGCTACGCAGCACAGCAACAACTGTGAAATCCCGAGGGGAGTCACGGATTCGTTCTAGTGTAATGTATCTGGGTCAAAACAGGGCAGGCGAGGGGAACTGACAGGACAGGGAGAGCTGAAATCCATCCTCCAAGGCTGCCTCCACTGCAAGCAAGAACAAGCACCCACAATGTCGAGCAGGCTGTTGTGATGGCTGCTGGAGCCATTCAGGGCTTTTCCCAGAATTATTGTGTCTGTGGTCTCCAGAAACAAATCACAATGTCATCCTTTTGCTGACTATCCCCACCAAATGCCAGGCTGAAAGACCAGGGAGAAGTAGGAGCTCCCTTGCAAAATCGGTGGGTGATCAACACGTCAGAAAGGCTCCTGAGCCTTTCACATCTAGTTCCATGTGCAACCCTCTCATCTAGTGACAACCACAATTTCTCCTGCTTCCTGCTTACCTTGGAAGTTCTCCCCCAACCTTCCAGCCCTGCTCCCTCCCTCTTCCATCATTGTGCAAGACACCAGCAGGCTGTGAGAGTGGGTCTGGGGGATGAAGGCTGCGTTTCCTGACAGAGTCAGTCAAGGTTTGGCTTGATCAGCAGACAAACCCTTGGGCCCTCCATGTGTTTCACTCACCCTTACTCTGATGCTCTTTCTCCCAGAAAGCTCCCCCACAGACATCACCCAATGCAGTAATTTCTACCACCAAGGGGCCATATTCATTTTTGTTGCCTTTACCTCCTCAGTGCACCCATTAAAAAAGATTTATTATCACAGAGGGCCATTATGGATAAATGGTCTTTTGACAGGTCTGTTTAGCAGGGCATGGGGAGGAAGCAGGAGCCTGGGAGAGGAGCAGAGGTGGGGGAGGCTGGAGCTGTTCTCCTGCTGACAGCGGCATTCATCCGCAGAACTGTGCAGGACCTAATTAACGTGCAGCAATGCTGCCCGTGGCAGGTAGTGCCACAGCAGGACATCAGCAGGGAGTGAACAGACAGGGAAGAAAGAGAGAAGAGGGTTGAGAGATGAGTGTAAGACTAGGGAGGATAGGTAGGGATAGGGGAAGGCAGGCAGGGCAATGAGGGCAGTCCACCACTTCTCCGTCATCCTATAGTGGCATCCTCCCTCTGGCTTCCCTAACAAATTCATAATTGCAACATCTTTTTGATTTTTGCCTCACTGCTGGAAGTGACAGCTCTTTTTGCAATGTTAATAACATCTTCAAGCCCAGAGCATCAGCCAGACCCCATGAGGGTCTGAGAAATGCAGGGGTGTGGGACAGGGAGAGAAGTGGAGCACATAAGGATTGTTTTGCTCTTTCAGATGAATTCAGGAATTGGGCTTTTGGTTGACAAAGAAGAAACAACCCCATCCAGGTCTAGAGAGCCAGGTCTTCTCATCCATGGGCAGACACCTGGCTGAAGGTAAGAGGATGGGGATGAGGAGTGTGGAAGGGGAACAGAGCCACGTGCATGGGCATACAGAGGTAGCAGGAGGTTTTGGTGTGAGAGGGCCAAATCAACACATTTCATATAGTTGAGAGAGTAGACGACAAAAAACATCATGTGGCAAGGGGAGACACAATATCATACCACACAAAACAGGCTTTACTTACAGTGACTGGATGGAGGGGTGGGGAAGACACTTTGTGATGTGCCCATGCATGTTTGTTCACTGTGTGCACAGGGGTTTAGGCTCATGTGCCACATGGCCCTATACACTCAGAGCTCTCATCGCCCATGTGCTCAGGCTCTCTGCATGTGTCTGCCTATGTCCCCCTTCCCCATGCGCCCATTTGCCCAGCGTGAGCCTCTGAAAGTCTGAGTGGCAGCTCGGGTTTGTGCCCAGGAGGTGCTGGCCCAGGCTGTGGTTGCACAGTTGTGCAGCTGAAGCGTGTGTGTGTGCACACACGTGCACACAAATATCCACTGCTCCCCTTCTGTACCAGCTGAGTGCCCAAGGAGCTGCAGGGCACGCCATGTCCGGACAGCAGCTCCATGCTCCGGGATGCTGTGAATGATACAGGCTAGCTGTGGCAGTTCTCAGCAACTCAGGAGAAGGCTCTTAACTTGCACAGACAGCCGGTGCTGGGGGCAGCTGGCAAGGGGTTGGAAGCCAATCTACTTTGACAGCTGCTCTGCCAGGGGTGGTTGGGGGCTTCTCTCTTCATGTTTTCACCACAAACTGGTTACCTAGTGTGAGGCTAACAAGGCCACTGCTAAATCTGACAGAAATGGGATCTAAGGGGACAAGCCCAGAGTGCATTAAACAGAAGAGCATCAGGAAAGCAAAGCACTCGAGAGCTGCACGCTTCTTGTTTCACACACTACTGATACATGCTCATTTCATGCTTGCTGCTTTTCTCAGGGCCCCTCTTCCTGTCTATCTTCCACTGCTCCTCCTCTTTCTCCCCACCTCCACTACATCCTTTTCCAAAGTACCTTCTCTCTGCGACCCTACTGAGCACTCAGTCAGGATACTGTGAAACCCGGAGCTTCCAGTGTCATTGGGACTGGCTCTCTGGACATCTTTTGGCAAAGAAACCGGAGAGGAGACTGCAGCCATCCTCAGCTGAAGCCACACGTTGATCAGCATGCATGGCCTTAGCCATCCTGGGAGATCCAGAGCCAGGCAGGTTGCCAGCTATCAGAGAAAACTGTTGGAGCCAACAGGCTCCTGACAGCACTGGCGAGCCTCCTGCTATGGATAAGGGAGAAAAACCTAACAGATTTGAGCCTACTGAGGAGATCCAAAAGAGCTGTGATGTCTCAGCATAAAGTTCATCCTTGTAGACAAGTACTGGATACAGAGGGCTTGAAGCAAGCAAAGAAAAGGAGGAAAAAAAAAAAGAAAAAAGCACTCTGGATTACACTTGAAAACTGTCCTGAGTCTATTCTGAGTTTTTCTGGCCCTGTCATGCCCCACACTGATCCATTCTCCACAGCCTCTCTTTCTTCCTTCAATCCACTGCAGAAAGGCTGGTTCTTTCTCCCATCTCACAAACGAGTTTGAGAGGCCAGTGAAGACCTAATTTTCTAGCTCCACGAGTATTGGGAAGGAAAGAAAAAGAGTAAAACGTGTGACTTGGCAGAGGCAGCAGCTTTGTCGCACATCACCCCATAAATCTCATGCCTGACAGAGTTTCTAATGCTAGAGTCACTTAAAACCATGGCATCGTATTGGGTTAAATTGATGGATGGCACTGAGAGAGGGACAGCCTAAAGCACTGAGCAGGGACCCTGCCTGCAGGCCTGTCACTCTCCTTCACATTTTGCTCTCTTTCCACTAATGGAGCCTCATCTCTTTAATCAGAAAGCAAGTGCTCTCCAGGTTACTGCCTGAAACGCTCAGAGGCACTCTTCAGGGGGACCTGCAGGCAGCAACACTCAGCTTGTGAACTCTTCAATCACGAGAGGACAAAAGAAGGGAAACCACAAGGCTGTTCAGAGTGTTCATACGTGAAGGGTTGTGCTTTCTCAGCTGTCGGTGGTGTCAACAACAGCCCATCAAGTTGTTGGAGAAGCCCAATTCCAAGCCAGCCTTGGCCAGAAGATGAATGGGTACAGAGGTTGTCAGAAAAAGCCACCTCTGAAATGAACACAGAGAATAATGTTCACTCCTTCCAGAGAAAGGAGTGGGCTCCTGGGGCAGCACAGTGGAGATTGTGGGAGATTATTCCAAGGCAGGGCTCTGACCTCACTGCAGCCAGTGCTGGGATCAGGTAAAGCCTTTCTTAGAGCCTTTCTTTGGCTCCCTGTTTTCATCCCTTCTCAGCCTAATTTACTGAGAAAGGGTTTCTATAAGTATCTGCCTGGTTTGGTGCTATCTCCTATCCTGTGGTGATCTAAGTGCAAAATAGTGTCAGAACATCCCACAATCCTGTGAACATCAATTTTTTACTTCCACTCTGGGATCAGATCCTTTGGCATTCAGACTACAGTGCTACCTATGTCTGCACAGCACCAAACATGAACACTGTGAATTGCCTCACACCCACTGCTGCTTTGAACCTCTGTCTTCCACTCCTCCCACCTGCTCCAGCCACCTTTTCTTGCAGTCCCAGAACCCTGTCCCCTGCTCTGCCACTGCATCACAAGCACTGCCTTCCCCCTCTGCCTTACATTCCCCACCTTCTCAGATTCCCTCCCAGGGACTGTATTTTTCCAAGTTTGTTCCCAATACATTTTTTTCCTCTCAATGTTCCCCAGGGAAATCCTCTTCTGCTCTTCACATCATTTTTCCTGCAGGTGCAGGACACATTAGGTACCAAGTTCACTCTTTAACTGTCAAAATCTGTAAATCAAATGGCCCCTTCAGAGTTGCAGAAGTGTTTTGACTGAGGTTTTCAAAAGAAGCCTGCTGTGATTTTGGTATCCATCTCCCAACATGGCTGCCAGTCCTCTCTCTTTCACCTTCAGCACCTGGCTCAGCATCAGCCTTGTCCTGTGCCACAGCAGCTCTGGGCGGCCATTCTCACTCTCTCTTTTGCTCTCTGGGAAAAACAAAAAGTAAGCGTTCAGCATTATTACCATGTAGCTCCCAGAGTCACTGCTCTCTGTCACTGGGATGCAAATTTGAGGATGGAAGGCAGACTCCTCGTGTGCCAGGGAAGCACTGGAATAAAGCTTGTACTTCAGGTGCTTCAAGGGAGGTCTGCTGAAATAGAAGGAACCTGTAAGACTCCTAGAGACCTCACAGCAGGTAGGCTAAAAAGAGCAGTGACACGTGCTAGATACCAAAAGGCCAAGGTCTGGGGGTGGGAAGGAGGTGGAAGCAATCCTGGGGAGGGCACTGTGACATCACTCCTCCTATGTAGGGACCTGAGCACAAGGCAATTCAGCTGTGGTATTTTCTAAATGCTGCCTATGTTGATGAGCAGAGCTGCTCCCATGAGCTTACCCTCTGAAGAGTGCATGGGGCTGGAAAGGGGAAAGTGAAGGAGAACCACAGTTTGGGACAGAAGAAAGAGTTACTGATTTTAAAACACTGCAGACTTTGATCTTCTCTGCTTGGGTGGCTGCTTTGAGAGGTGGGGGAACAGGGAGGGACCACACATGGTTCCTGCAGGTAGTGAGATCAGCAGATCTTCTCAGCCAAATGTCTCCCTCTCAGAGCTGGGACTTCTTCCTGAGGCGAGGGAAGCCTTTCCATCCAAGACTAAACCATGTCTAAACCATGTGACAAATGTCTGCCACCATACCATCATGTTCCACTTTCTCGGACAGTTTTCATGTACCCCAGCCTTCCTAAGGTGGTGTCCCCCAGTGTCCTCCCTGTTGCTTTTTTTTTGTTGGGTATTCTCCGTTCTTTACCTCAGCATGAGCCCTACCTGGGTCTTCGGCAGGAAGGGACTCCTGGAGTCTTCTGATGCCACATTTGCCAAGAAGCTCTTTATGTGGCTTCTGAGGTGCAGTGAGCAGGATGGGGGCACTGCCTTGGTGTGTGCTTCAGGGGGCTGCAATCAGAAACAGGGCAGGAGCAGGGGAGAGGGCTGCATGGAGACATAGCCCCTGCTTGCCCCAGCTATCAGAGATGCAGCCACGTTTGCCCCTGCAGTGTATGGGAGCTCCTGATGCCCTTTGGCCACGTGTAATCAATGCCATGCTCAGATGGCACAGCCTGCTTCATCCCTCTGCCTCTCAAGGCTCTGCCTGCCAGGACTATTCTCCATTCTAATCCCAATAAAAAGAGGAGCAGGGCAGGAAGACACAACCGCTTCCCAAAACCAAGATAATTTTTCCTGCTGACAGTGAGAGTATTTGTCTTGCACCTCCCTTCCCTCCCCTCCTCCTCTCCTTTTCTCTGTGTTACATTTTCTCTTCTAATGAGGGCAACATCTGCTTCTTGGCCTCATTGGAATCCCTGAGCCTCCTCCTCCAGGGAGTGCAACAGGAGCCTGGCAAAGAAGGGCAGGTAGCCACTGCTGGAAGATTGCTCTGCTGTCAAGGTGTTGGGTGCAGAGGATGAGACACTGCAGTGGCTCTCTTGGCTATGGGTGGGAGCAGGGCTGCTTGTGTAAGAGACTCAGGAAACTCTGGGCCCCAAACTCTGGGTGTTTGACATCTAATCCTCCAGAGGTTATTTCAAAGCCTGTACACTTCAAAAACCCGTGGAAGTATGGGCCTGCCCTGCCTATTCAATGTGGGGGACACAGATTTAGTACACATGCCACATCTACACTTTTGAAGTCTCTTGGCAGAAACCTCTGCTCTTCCAGTTGCCCAGCCAGCCAGCCCGAGCAAGGGACACCAAATGTGTCACCTCGTAGCTGTGTAGGACAGACTTTTTGGGGGGAGCCATGAACAGGGTTGTGGGAGTCAGTCTGCCACCCCCTAGGAGCTTGGGCTGTGACTTCCTCCCTGCAAGGCAAGGCCAAAGGCTGAATATTCGTAAGAGCAGCCTCAGGTGCTGGAGAGCCTGCATGAGGCTTGGCTCTGAAGTAGAAATCCCCATCTTTTCCCCATGCAGCCTTGGATGCAGCAGCTGCCTGGCTAAACCTGGTGACTGTGCTAATTGGGAGCACAGGGAGAGGGGCTGAGACATGTCAGGCAAAGATGGAGTGACTGAAAGAGAGCAGGCGCCAGCGGCGGCATCGGGGGACGGTCGGAGGGAGAGGGGAAGATTGCATGGCGGGATGAGGAATGGGAAAGAGGCTGAGCAGAATGAGAGGCTGAGCCAAGCACAGCATTTGGGAGAGCGGGAAATCATGCGTCAGAGCTGCAGGGACTCGGGGACAGTGTCACAGGCAAGGCTGAAATATAAATGGAAGTTCTCACTGAGCTGCATCAAAGCCATATTGGTGAATGAGAAAAAGGGAGGCTGAAGGAGTGAAGGAAAACCACACAGCCAGGACAGCCCATCCAGCACCTTCTAAGGCATCCTCAGTGGCATTGTTCCACCCCATTAGTGGAAGCTGCTGAGCAGAGAACCAAGCAGTCAGTGGGGTGGGAGAGTGGCATTAAGTCATTAGTTTATCATTAATAAAGCAGTAAGGAGAGTGAACAAAGACACACAGCCCTTTTTTTTGTTGTTTGTTTGTTTCTTTATTGCCTTTTTCCTATCACACATGTACACACTCTTCCTCCTTGGTCCCTGCCTGGACAGCTCTGGTACCCTCAGCAATCAGCTAGCCCTCCTTTTCCCACCACCCCTAGTCCCAGCCTCTGTCTCCTACAGGAGGTATTTTGTGCGCTGGTGTTTCTCACTAGGACTCCAGGAATACATCAAACGTGATTTTCACTGCCTCAGATGCTAACACACCTTATAACTTAATAACATAGTTGCTTTTTCCCTCAGTCTGGTCCTAGAAGACATGGAGGGGCCTGTGCTGATGAAATGTGCTGCTCTTGGAAGAGTAGAGCAGCACCTGTCCAATAGCCATAGGCAGTCCAGTTAAGGTGACAGGGAGGGAGGTAGGGGAGCAAGGAGAATGATCTCTTAAGTCAGTGGAACTGTGGGGTCCACTCATGGCCATGTGACTCCCTCATGGCCATGTTTCATTTAATTCTGTTTTCTGCTTGGCCACAGCTCCACACACGTACCAGCCCAAGTCCCACAGTCACCTTTGGCCCCAAAGATCTGCCTTCTCTCTACCTCCTGTAGTCATGCTGCCTTCTACTCTCAGATTCCTCTTTCTCTTTATCTAACACCTCTGTTTTCCCACCTCTCTGTACAGTGAATTTCATGGCACTGGAGAGGAGCATTAGAAAAGTCCAGGTGGAACAGTGCAGATTAGCCCAAAGGCCTGCCTGTTCCTACCATCTGTCTTTACCTACAACTCATTCCCCTGTGTCCCAGGAAGAAAGCCTCCTCCAGAGCAAAGGGGAATGCCTTCTCAGACAGAAATAGAAGTGCTGAGACTGTAAGTGCCACCATGCCATTGGGGCCTGCAGGTTGATGACTCCAAGGACTGAGCTGCCAAGAACAAAAACACAGCTGGGTGGGCCAGTGACATCTTTCAGTCTGGATCTGCTATGGTTTCCTAATGCCACAGATTTGACTCTTCCTGTTCACCAAGATGGTAAATCTCTGCCTTTGAAAGCACAAAAGCCTAAAAGCAAAAGGGATACCCCTGTGGGAGAAACAAGCACACTTCACCTCAGTGGATAAGTTCACATTGAGAACTTTGCAGCTTCCTGGTAACTCCACATGGGCTACATGAATAGAGAAGCAAACAGAAGTGTTTCCATTTGAGGAAACTGAGGCTCTCTGTGGTATACCAGCAAACCTAGATTTTCTTTCTGACAGAGCCCCAGTGTGATGGCCATGACTGCTTTTGTGAGCACCACTGTGCACACAGAGAGTTCCCAATTGTGTACACAGCACTGACTCAGCTCCCACAAGGTAGAAGGAAGGATCATTCTACATCCAGCCATTTCCTCAGAGGGAGTGACCATGAGCTCAATGGGAGGGCGCCCCGACAAAACCAGTTCAGTGAACACAAACCACTGCCCACGTCACAACTACTCATACAAGTGCTAAGAGGTTGCTGGTGCTCTGTGGAAGGGATGTCACCTGCATGGTGACACCTTCTCAGCCCCGTGGTCACACAGTTTGGATGAGCAAGGCCTCTTGAAATGCTTGCTTCAACATGGTGCACCAGCAGCACCAAGGTGGGGCTCTGCCTAAGCACTCTCTGGGCACAGTAATTGAAGATGGAGCCAGCAACATGGACATGTACAGTCTGCCCCACACCTCTCAATGCAGTCAAACCCCTACATGGTTCTAACACCTTTTCTCCTCAACTTGAAGGTCAAAACCCAGTATACCATGTGAGGTCAGAGCTTAGGAAATGCATTCTGGTTTTCCTCACTTGGATCAAAATTGCCTGAGGAAGAAATTTCCCATGTGCCCTAGATATGTTCAGCAACCATATCAACCCCCCAAGTCTACCCTCCCATGCTGTGAATGGAAAGAAGAACATCTCCCTGCCCTGCACAGCACCCTCCCATCCCTCACCCTGCCTGCCATCGGTCCTCATGAACATCACAGCCAGTTCCTGTGCCACTGGAGCAGCTGGCTTCTCTCTTGATTTTTCACAAGTGATTATCCAAGTCAGAATTTGTCACCCACAGAATGAAAGGAAAATGAACCTTCAATCACAGATGCAGATCTACCTACTGAAAAATAAGCATGTGGAGGGGTGGGGGAGGAGAGAGAAATGGGCAAAGGAAGAGAAAAACAAGGAGAAGGGCATGTGCAACAGAGAGAAAAAATATGAACAGAGTGAGCAAGAATGAATATAGGAAGGAAACACAAAGAAAAGAGGGGAGTGAGGAGCATGAAGAGTCTGAAGTGAGGAGACTGAGGCAGAGCAACTAAAGGGTAGTTTTTCATGCTAACATGAAAAATGGAGTGGCAGGGCAGGAGAGATCGCTATATCTGGAGATGGAGAAGCAAGATGTCCTTACTTTCCTTCCCATCCTATCTCCCGCCTGATTCAAACCCACTGACCTCACCTCTTCTGACTCCCAGCATGACTGGTCCCTCATTGGCTGTGTGAGGGAGATTCTGCCTGCCCTTGAGCCCGTGTAGGGGCAAGGTAACCACTGGGGTCTGGCTCTTTGAAATTCCTTGTCCCTGTCACCACCCTAGATCATGCCCACACACACACTAGCACATAATTATCCACGTCTCTCAGATGGCAAGATGGTTATCACACGTCGTTTTAGTCATCACTTAGCAAAGATAAACACATTTAGTGCTTAATATTCCCTCATCAGTCAGGCTTTCCTTGGCCCCTCTATCTGCTGCGCTGCCCTGAATCTTCTCCATTTTCTTTCCATTTCAGTTAATAAGCTGCCCAGCCAAGCAGAGCCCTCCTGAGAGGGGCCAGCAGCTCCCTGACTCTATGCTTCTTTAAGGACAACCACTTTCCTCTCTCCACTCCCCCCACTGCTCCCTCCATCTCCTCCAAATAGCAGCTGTGGATTTTGTTCCATAATCTTCTCTACCTTTCCCTTCTCTACCACCCTTGCTAAGCCCAGCAATTTGCCTCCAAGTCTCTCAGCCACCATTCCCCTTAAAGAACCACTTACTGGTGTCAGATGAAGAGGGGCCAATTTTGAGGTTTGAGAATTATGTATGAAAGTGTATGTGCTTCTGTTAAATAAAATGAAGGTTGTGGCTGAATTAAGGAGTCGTTACACAAACAAAGCTCAAAATCACCAAGTATTCAAAATAAAATTTAAAATTCATTATGATAACCATATCTCAGTTGTATTAACCCAAAGACTTTTCATTACATCACAGTGTTTGGGGTGTCACATGCTTCCCAAGATACTTATCTATGCCTTCCAGTAGCTTCCAGAAATCTGGTATTTTACAGCAGGGCTACAAAACCCTTCTAGCTATCCAGGTTGTAGCCCTGAAGTACCAAAGCCAAGCAGTGCCTTCCCTGTTAATTGACTGGCCACATACCCACAACACAGCCCGATTTGGTCTTCTTGCAGCCTGAATGTGCCCACAGTGACCTGTAAGATAGGGACAGAAGGATGAGGCAGCTCACTGCACACCTTGCCTCCAAAGCTGTAACGGGACCAGGTTTTGTCAGAGAAATGATAGGGAGAGCCATGGAAAGAAACTAGTCTTGAACTGTGCTGCATATAGCAATACAATGACCACTTCAAAAGCTGCAGTACTCGAGCACAAATAGATGCTGGACTGTGCAGCCATACACACATCCCCACTGGGAAGGCAGGGAGGAATCCAGGGCAGGTCTGTGAGTGTCTGACAGTGCTGAATAAAAGAGATGCTGCAGGTGTAATGATTGCTCGGGAGATTGCATTTGCTTGTGGATGAGGATGGACGATCTGTCTGGATTTTGAATAAGTTCTGCAACAAACCGATCGAAGGCCCTTTAATCAGATGAATTTAGCTTCTGTCTTTCTTTAAGATGGTTCCAGGACACAATCAACCTCCTGTTTGCAGCATAAATGAGCATCATCTAAACATAGGCATGCACCATTTCCCAAAAGTAGGAGGTATGGGATAAAAGGGCTGTGTTTGAGAGAGCAAAGAAAGGAGTGTATTTCTGAGGAAACTGCAGACAGGAAGCAAAAGACCACTAAGAAAAGCCTGAGGAAAGGGGTTTGGGCAGCAAAGAAGTTGCCTCCTAGTTTTTGACATCCCAAAGCAGCACTTTTCAGACATAGAGCGTGTTCCCAGAGAACTTCCTAGATCTATTGTTAATATGCCTCCTTAAGGAAAACAAAATACTGGAGCTTGAACAACAGCCGACCACTTGAATGAAAAAGATGCAACATATTATCAGTGGAAAAGTCTGGAGCAGGGATCTTGTAATCGATATTTTCTCACTCTAGAGTGCATCTCCCATTAGGTTCACCTCTTCTCAGCACTTAGCTAGCCCCAAGTGAGTGGCCTGGGGGAATCTCTGTCCTTTCTCTCTCACCCAAAGCAGCATGTGTGTGCCCTACAGGTCAATGGTAGCCAGGGTGCAGACAGAGAGCTGCCTACACATCCGTCCCTGTCTTTGGATAAGCAGAGGAAAAAGAGAAAAAGGGATGACAGTAATATTTGAGGAGGATGGGAAAGGACTCACACAGACCCTGGCCATTTCTCTGTACACCAACTTTCCCACCCCCACCTCCTGCTCCACTGCAGCCAGAGGGATGTTTTCCCTGTTGACTTCAGAAGCAGCAGGAGCCAGCCACTAATTAGGATCCAGTATGACAAAGCACAGAGTAGCCTGACACTGCTAGACCACAGTTGCCTAGAGGCAGAGGAGACAGTGCCTGCCAGAGGATCACTTTCATTAAGACGAAGAACATCAAACAGCTCTCCCTGAACTGACATCCGTCTGTCAAAGGAGCCTGCAAAGAAAGGCAGAGCTGACAGGGGCCCTAAGGAGAATCTCATTAGGATGGTTTTAGAGGGGCTTCTTGATGAGAGAGCTGTGGGGACTATCCTCCTCCTTCCATCAGGAGTGGCTTGTGCCTGTCAGTTTGTTGTCCCAGTTCTCAGAAGCTGATGGGAATGGACAGGTAATACTGATGGAGGTCACGGGCATGGGAATGTGAGCAAGGAGGAGGCAGTGGTCTGAAGGAGAAGTAGTGGAGCAGGACACCACAGAGCAAGTGCACAGAGGGAACATTCAAAGCACACCTTGAGTTTTGGTTCTGAGAAGAGGAAGCTGCTGTGAAAGGCAGACTACTCCAGTAAGCACCACGGGCAGTGCTGGGCTGCCCAAGGGGAGCCTGGTGGGAGTGGGAATAGCATCTCACCTCCCTGTGCACACTATGCAGAACTGGATACAGACAGCCTGCTTTTTGTGCATAGCATTTGGGCATAGCTTTCACTCAGACACATCTGCACACCCCTAGAGCCTCTTCAAGTTCTCAACCCAGCTGAATTCACCCACAGCCCAGCTTGAGAGGTTAAGGATATTTGTCCATTCTAATGGAAGCAGGGCTGAAGAAAGACTCCTTCACTCCACAACAGCAACATGAATGTTTGCATGAAGAGGTATAACCCCCGAGACATGGTTCTCTGCGTTTGAGCTACAGCCACATGGCTCTAACATAGACCAGTGATTTCTAGAAGGCTTTAAACAGGCATTTATCGAGGACCATAACTCCCTCCTGAAGCACTCCTGCTGGTAAGTGCATTCAGACGCTTGCCCTGCAGTACAATGAGAAGGCTGTGCTCAAATTCCCCAGCCAGCTCTGATTCAGTAATCACAAGTGCAATTCACAACAATCAGTGCCTGCAGGGACATCCTACTTACTAGGATGTGGTCAGCTGGGCATTACACTGTGCTCAAGGGGTTCATCAGTCTTCAGACTCTGGAACCGACCTTGCAATTTATTGCTACACAAGTTGGTGACATTGTTCAGTCTCTTTAAAGGTTAGTATGGGCAACATCATTGCCTTTTGTTAAAAGTTGCTACTCACAGTCCCTCAATGTAGAAGGCAAGCATGATATTTCATTTCCTTAGAATGCTGATACTAATGGCTGTCTTCTCAGTCACCCTTAGGGCTGCCACACGACCTCATTGTTTTGTCTAAGGCAAGGGTGGGAGTCCTAAAGCTCACGGGCTGTAAATAGCCTGCAAGAGTTCATGAACCTAGGACAGACACTTGGCATGTTCAAAAGACCTGTACCTGGACAGCACAAAAGATGCCTCTGGTGCAGGCCAGAGTCTCTGAATATGTCATGACAGTCTCAAATCAAAGTTCACAAAACATGCTCCCAACTAGCCCTGAAAGGCACTTTGTGCTATTGCTGTGCAGTGCTAAGGCATGTGGGAATTTGCAGCCAGCTGAAAGGTGCTGGGATAACCTGCTCCCTCACCAGCAAAGAACAGGCTCAGCAGGCCTGCATCGGGATTTTGCAGTGATGACATCATCAGGGCTTTGAAGAGCTCTGCCAGATGATTTCTCATGGTACCTCTGAAAATCTGCAGTGCTGATGCTGTCCTGGGTTTTAAGGGTTAGCACAAATTATGTCAGTCAAGGAGAGAATCAGAGGTCTGAGCACTGGTGTACAATGCAAGGTCACGCACCTGTCTTCAGCTTTTCCTCCAGAATATCTCCCACGGGTCCTGTTTAGTATTCACCAGGACTCAGCTAATGTCTTGGATAACCCAGGTCACTAAAAATGACTCTGGAAACCAGAATCTCACCCTCTTGATTCCTGAGGACCTGCAGCAATGGTGCCATTTCCCATCTCCAGAGTTTTGCTGGGATGCCTTTCTTCTAGCTTTTAGTCTCTCTGAGGACAGCCACTCAAACATTCAAGGCTGTTCCCAGCACCTGGCTCACACTACTGTCCTTCCAGCTGACAGAGAGCTGAGTTGCATTTCACACTGCATGAGCACTGCAGAAACCCTTGTCTTACCAACAGACCAATGTTTCCCTCAGTCCTGCAGAGCTTGAAAAGGCCTGAGCCTGTACCAAAACTGAGGGTTCTATGAGCACTGGATGGCAAGCAGAAGCAGCAGGAGCAAGGCAGCTCGTGTTCAAGCCAAACAGGTGCTGGCAAGGAACACTGTGCTCCCATCTTTCCAAGACTGGGAGTTTGTGGTGAGACAGGACTGGGTCTGGCCAGCTGCAGGACCTGGCTATGCTGTGCTGGCCATTTGGCTCTGCGGAGGAGCCTCCTGCAGGCAAGAGGAAAGCTGTCTGCCACCTGCTCTGCTTTCAAACGGCACAGACACAAAGGCGGCAGGGCAGGCTGTGGGAGCAGGACAGCAGCCACCATCTGCCAGGACATTTTTACTAGTCCTTCTTGGCTTCCCAGTGTACATGGAAAGGAAAAGGTTTATTCAACCAGCCTCCTTCACTTCCATCCTCACCCCTGCAGACCAGCCAGGTGGTATTTCAGATTTGGTGACGATGGGGGTAAGCACCAAATCAGGGAAGGCATTGTAGAGACAGGAGGTTGTGGTGACTCACAGAGTGATGTGGTGGCAGCATGGACTTGAGCCAGAGGGGTCAGTGCATAGCTCTTACATCTCCCCACCCTTACACAAAATGTGTCACCCCACCACAACTCCAAGCCCTTTGAGTGGCTTCCCAGGCAGGGAGGAGGCTGGAGAGCCTTCATTTTGGCTCACCCCTTTTTGTTCCAGGCTCTCACTCCCTCACTCACACACACACAGGAGCTGTCTGGGCTCTCTCACACAGGCTGTCTCACACACACACAAGCTCTAACATGAACACAAAGGACCCGTGTCTCTCAAGCATTGTATAGGATCCCTTTCCCTCAGTTTCACACTCTCTCCCTCTCTCCCTCACACTTGTGCTTTCAGACATCTCTTTTTCTTCTGTCTCTTTGGCATTGGGGGGAGTTTCAAGGAACAAGGCACTGCCTTATTCACTCTGTTTGCAGTATCTCATTCCCTGCTAGTCTGTACCATTTGGTTTGCTATATTACCATTTAGTTTGCTTTATTACTATTTGCTTTGCTCAGGACTCAGTTCCCTCCCCTCAAGGAGGAGCTCAAACCCTTACAGCTCATCTGAAACATAAGAACATGCCCTGTTTCCAAGGATTCACCAAGACATGCCTTCACCGGCAAATCCATGAGGGTTTTGATTTAGACCCTGCTCTGTTTGGCTTTATTACCTGTCAGAAAGTGATGTTTCCAGTGTGTGACAAGTTCATGAGTCAACCTGAACACCATGTGAGCTTAATGTGAGAACAAGCTATACCACAGCAAAGATCAGCTCTGAAAGATTAACTGTTGAACTGCAGTTCAACTACCTGGAGGAACAGCTGATCCTCTTCTTCCTTATTGCAGGTGTGGATTATCACAGTGGGTACTCATCTGCAAGGGCATCATCAAACAAATCCTTAATCTTTGGTTTACTTTTCTCCCCAGCTCACCAGTCAGTGTAAGGAATGTTGCTTTTATGGCTTGGTTTTTGTGGAAATAGGAATTTATATTTTAAGCCCAGGGCTGCTCTAAGTGTAATGTCTAAAGATGGTTGGAGTGGCAAGGTTTGTGTGAAGGATCAGCTAGGATACAAGAAGAAATAAATGGACAGGGTGTCAGGCCCACAGGAGGTAAATGCAGCAAGTCCAAAAATGAGCTTGTCCATTTTTACATTTAATTTGGCTTGTCCAAAAAAAGTCATTTATCTCCCTCACCAACATGGTTCCAACTTGGCAGGAATCAGAAATGCATGGATTCCTCCATGCAGCATCACCCCTCTGTTCTAACATGCCATCAAAAACACAGAGGAATTTCAGTTCCATCCTTTCCAGTTGGCACAGTCCTTTCCATGACTTCCTATAAACTGAGACTTCCATAGTGACATTTACATTCCTCCAGTCCTCAGGCACTTTTCCTACTCACCATGAGTGTTCAAAGATTATTTGGATTCACCTTGAAATGACACCAGCCAGCTCCCTTATCGCTGCTGGATGCATCCCATCAGGGCCCATGGACTTACACGTGTCCAGTCTGCTTAAGTATTTTCTGATCCTCTTCCACACAGGTTAATTTGCTCCCTATTTTGCCCCAGTCTCTGGGCCTGACATTTCTGAAGGCCAGTATTGTTACTAAAGACTGAGCTGGAGAAACCACTCAATACCTCAGCGTTTTCAGTGGCCTGTCTCACCAGGGCACCTGCCTCATTTAGCAGTCAGCCAGCATTTCCCAGATCTTCCTTTTGCCTCCCTCCTCAAAAATTTTTGTATTTTTGTGATTTTTAAGGTTCTGGACAGTCATGGGGAACTCACCTGGAAGTTAACTCAGAGACACTCTGTCCCAAGGATGAGTAGTGCAGAGTGTACCTACACTACCATCTGCTCTAGAGAGGACCTGGAGCCAACTGCAAACAAGGTCATTAGCAGATCTAGTATAGCCTGACACTTCCCAGGATCAATCCCACAGGGACTTCCCTGTCTCAAGTCCTATCCTGGTTCAGAAGGGGATTTAGGTCACAAAGCCATGTGTTTCAACCTTTTCCTTGTCTATTTTCACCAATAAAATCTTGGGGATTTTCTATCCTACCACTTCCCATACATACTATGTGTCAGCAATTACTGACATCAGCATTCTTGTCATGAGGCAAATTTTGCTGCTGAGAGGATTCCACTGCCCTGGTGTCATGGCTCTCCCTCTCTCATGTCATCTGATGTGCCTGGTCATGGTCACAAAACCGGCCTGTGTGGGCACTCTGCTCCCCAAGGTAAGCATGTCTCCATGGGTGTCCTGCCTTATATGTTTTCATTCAACAAGAAACCCAAGCTAAATTTAGTTCCTTCCTCCTGTTCATTTGTCTGATTGCTGTTGTTACATTTAAGTTTTTTTCTACCTGCACATCCCACTTGCCGTTTAAGTCCATGCCAAATAGTAATAAGACCTGAATTTTATGCAACTGCTCACTGTATGTTAGAAAAACTGGAAACAGCAGCTGCAGAAACTCTGTTCTGAGTCTCACTGCTGCAATGCTGGGAAGTTTCAGATGCAGCTCTTTTCCCATCAGGTCTGTCAGATGATCTTAGTATCAGGCTAACAGTTAGCTGGCATTTCAGACCACTGCAGCAGCCTTGCTGGGCAGACCTTGGCACAAGGCTGACAGAGGTTGGATAAGATGTGCAATAATGCAGAAGAGCAGAAGTACTGGATTGTCGTGAAGGTCCAACCTGCCCCAGTGTTCTCTCTCTCTCCTTAATACTGGCCAACAGCACTTTAAAGGCTTTCAGAAATTTGGTTTAAACATTTTGGCAAGGAATTTCATCAGCTATTTCTTTACTATGATTTTTTTCTTGAATTTTCCCTTAAACCAGGTGCTTAATCATTTCAAGGATACTCAATGTTCTCACTTGGGAAGGAATAGCCAGTACTTTTGCCCTGCTTGCTTTCTTCAGACTATTTGTAATTTTAGAATCCTCAGTGGAGGAGAAGATGCAGACGGCTTTGATTCATGCTGATATAGCAGATTTTCTGCTGCTTTTCCACAAAATATTTCCTTCATTTGGAAGAAAGGTCCTGATCCCTGGGCAGATAAATTTGCTGCTTCTGCTTGGTGGTCACCTGGAGATGATCATTACTGAAACCAGAAAACCTATGCCTTCTTCCAATGGGCCTTTTTCTTGCCTGAGATCTCAGCAGTGGAGGAGTAAACCATGAGGGCTGCCCCATCTGGAGGATGAGAAACCCTGATGCCATGGCTGTCTGCAGGGAATGTTTCTGGCAGGAGCCTTCTGGATGTGTGCTGTCCAAGGAACCCTGGTGCAGATCCAAGGAATCTCTTCTGTCCAGACAGTTCCAGGTGGTGGCAGTAGAAGGAGCTGACCCATCAGGGGAATCCTTTCCTGCCCACCAAATCCCCTCATTTATAACAGCAGGCTGGAAGCACATGCTCCACATCACACAGCAGAGGAGCCTGGCTGCAAGCACAGAGCCTGGTCATGGCACAGATCACACACTGGCAGCACAGCCACAGCCTCTGCATGGCTTGGAGACTCTGCCCCACACCAGACCACCCAGCTTGGGCTGGGATAAACTGGGAAAGGGGAGAGATCTGGTGCAGGGCAACACCACACACTGCCAAGGTGTCTGTCAGAAGGCACATTCCATTGCTACCACTCTGCCACAGTTACTTTCCCAATCTCCTGCCTCAGCCTCACTGTGCATCAAGATCCAAGATGCCCCACCACCCCTGCATGATGTGCTGCCTCAAGCACTGATGAAGCAGATGCCTGCCTCTCCAACCTCTCCCCATCTTCATGGATCCCAACAGGGTCACATAGTGAATTAGCCTAAGATCCAGCTGTAGAACAGCTGGTTCAGCTAGATCCCAAGACATTTTTCTTGCAATTAAACATCTTGTGTCTCTCACTACAGCACTTGCAGACCTGGATTTTCACCTGAGAGCTATCTATTAACTGGGAATCTTTGGACTCTGGCTTCAGGATCCTGTTAGTGAAGCAAAAAGTCCCAGTTACCCTATCCATGAGCAAGCTGCTAAAAATATCAGGATCACATGGGATGAAGCCTGTACTTGCTGTACACAGAGGTGTGGTTTGTTTAATAGATCACTGAAACAGAAAGGTCTGCGGGATTCATTGAGATTTTCTTTCTCTGCCCACCAAAGCTGCTCTCTGAGTCATAATGTGTGGTGCTGAGTCTGTCCCCTGCCTGCAAGAACAGTATGTTATTTTCTCTCCTTCAGTCATTTTTAAAGTGATGCCCCTGCCCAAATCTGACTTCCTCTGTACTGTGGTCTTTGTTAAGAAATTCCAGCCTGTGGGTGATGCTCAGATACTGCAGTAGGTCATCTCTGGGGTCAAGGTGTGGAAGAAGCTGGTTACAGCTGAAAAGATTCAATAAGGAGCCAGGAGAGACCAGGAGATCCATCAGGGAAATGTGTCTGTAGGGCAAAGTGCTTGATCCCTCCTGGAAGTACTTTCCAGGGATGCTCTGAGTGTTCACCAGGTTCCTATGTCTGATGGTGTGGAAGAGGCCCCTGGCCTTCCTACCCCACATCACAGCTGTTTCTGGAAAAGTCATAACTGGAGTAATTTGGGCAGAGACATCATCTCAGAAATGACTGCAGCAGAGACTATCCAACTGACTCACACACTAAGTTTTTTTCACACAGTGATTGTATCTCGGCTTCCCCCCAGATTCCACCTTCTGTCTGCCCCAGTGCAGTGTAGGTTGGCCCCAATGCAGTGCCTGCCTGCCTGGGAACTTTAGCAGTACTTTCAGAGCATACTGATGCAGAAATGCTCTAAACCCAGTAGTGAATATTGCTGAACTGGCTTTTTTTTTTCTACCCCATATGGTCAATATTTAATTTTTGGTGAACAAAGATATTTCTCACATTCTGTTTCCCTGCAGGAATCCACTTCCTTTCAGGTTTGGATGACTCAAGATGTGAGGAATTATATTAGACATTATGTGAGAGGGGAAAATATGTGGATATGGGAGGAGACAGAAGCGGTTGAATGGCAGGAAAGAAATGGAGAAATAGGAAAAGGATAACAGATGGAAGATGGTGAGAGAAAATATCAAGAAAGTGAAGGGGAGGAGACATAGAATAAATCATTACTCCTTAGGGAACCTCAGAGAGGTGAGGGTCAGTAAAGGAAGGTAAACAGAGAAAACAGGAAAAAGGGAGAGTGTGAAGAGAGTGGTTCAAAATTGTGAGGAAAGCACAATCTGCAGGAAAGGAGGAGGGAGCTGATGGCCCAGAAGGTAAAGCAGATGTGAGAGGAGAATCTGTGTCCTGTTCTGACAGAGTTTTGGGTGACTGGTTGGTTCTAACAGGTAGCCAGGCAGAAGAAGGCCAGAGGTCTGGCTGCCATCATGTGCTGCTTCCCTCCATCCACCACACTAACCAGACTTGGGACTTAGTGATGTGAAGAGAAACCGAGGGAGACAAATCTCTTCCATTTCCCAAAGGTGTTTCATGAACTCTCTCGGTAACACTTTCCAAGAGATGGGGAATGTCACTTTCCAAGAGACCCAGGCAAGGCCATTCCTCCCCCAGAGCCAGAAGGGAGTTCTTCAGTTTCTTCAGACCTAGGACAGTGTGTTATGCTGTAACTGTGTGAATTCACAGATGTAATAACCTTACAGCTTATATTTTTCAGAGGAAAGATTCCATAATATGTTGAAGTGATTGCTCCAAGGCCCTCAAGCAATGAGTTTCTTATTCCTCTGAGAGGGCATGGGGGTGTAGAGAGGCTGTGCTGGCAAATCCAACCACTTCAAAGCATCCCTGCACGGCAACAATTGAAGGCAGGAAGGAGATCTGTCATCTAAATCCTCTTTCTGGGCTGGCTAATGTGCCTCAGGCAGTTTCACCTTGAGGCACACACACTGCATAACAGGGCTGGAGAAATCAGTGCCCCCTTCTCTCTATAGGATCTAGGTGGGGATAAGAGAGCAGTGTCTCCTCATCAACCCCAAAGTCAAACAACCAGAACATGCAGAGTGAAGGCAGGTGTAAACAGAATAGTCCGAGACAAAACCTGGAGGATCCCCTCCCTCCCTCCCTCTCACACTCCACCACTGGACTGGTGATCTCTCCCCAGAGACATCTGCACACTCAGTCACATCCTTCTTGGAAAGGCAGGATTGGGCCCGTGACGCCTTCTTAGAGAAGCAGGCTACTCATCCAGGAGCACAGTTATCACCTTGCAGTCTTGGGTGGCTGAGGGCTTTTCAGAGGTCATTCAAGCCTCGGTTTCTCTGGACATTGCCCTGGCAAGTTCTGCCTTCCAGCTCAGCCCTCCACAGCAGTGGAGGGAGAAATGAAGGATCTGGCACCCAGTTGCCCCTCCGACATCAGACCACAGCGCTATAGGAGATAAAAAACCCTTCACCTCCACCCCATCAGTCTGTGTCCAACCTTCCTTCTCACTCTCCTGAGTTGTGTGCTCCACCTCACACCTCTAGTGCCACTAAGGAGCCAGAATATCCTTTTCCTGGCCACCATAACCACCATCAATGCCACTGATACCTCCTGGCTCCTCTTCCTCATATGCACCATTTCCTACAATGGCCCAAAAAGGAGGGCACTACCATCATGGAGTATGGTAATATGGTCCTGAAAAGCCTCTAATTAACCCTTATTATATAATTCACAGCTTCATCCGGCAGTCCTGCCACAAAGGGCTCAACAGACAGTGTCAAAAATACCAATTATCTCCCTGGCTGCCACTTGAGAAGCAGAGAGAAAGAGAAACAGGTGTCACAGGTAGGAAATCTTGTGGCTGACAGTGACACAAGACAGAAAATGTACAGCAGAGAAACAGAGGCAATAGCTTTCTCTCCCTACCTTATCATAAAGGGATGAGAAGCTGGGATCTCATGTGTCTTCTGGCCCAATGCCCAGTTTGAGCAAAGCCCAAAACGAAACCCCATTTCCTCCAGATAAGCAGGTATCACACTAAGCAGCTACTTTCTTTATCTGAAGGCACTCATACACAACAGGGACAGCCAGTCCAGCCTTTATAGATTTAACCTGCACCTCCTTGTCCTGATGAATCCACCCTGTGATGCAGTTTAGCTTGGCTTAGCCACTTTTGTCAGCTGCATCCCTGTTCTGCAGCTCAGGACCTCGGTCCAACAATGCCATTTTTGGATGTTAGGAATCCCCAGTTATCAACTCCAGATGTTCAGGAAGGGAAAGAACAGAGGGGAAAGAAATCCCTAGGCCTGTGTTGTGATCTGGCAACAGCAGGCAGCTGAGGCAAGTTTGTGCCTATTTGCTCACAAGTCTGTGGGCAAGTGTGACCCTTCCTCACGCTCCAGGCCTGGCTATGCTTTTCCCTCCTTCAGCCACTTCTCCCCAGATATTCCCAGATCCTCCACCCACTCTTCAGGTTTCACCTTATTATTCAGGTCCCGTTTGTCCCTCGATACTCATGGCAGAGCCTCCACTGTCTTTGGAGCTGGAGCAAGACAAGTGGGACAAGGCACTGGGCTGGAAAATTGGGTGCAGAAGTTGCAATGAATTCTTAATGATGCCCTTTCTGGCAATGTATACAGAGGGATGGAGCAGAATACTTCTCTTTTTTGAAGTGTTTCTTATTTAAAAAGTGATGAGGCTTTTGGCTCATTTCCTACAGCAGCATTGGCTGGGCACCTGCTTACTTCTGCCTTGCTTAGCAGGAGTCACAAATACAGCTCCTCAGACTCATTTTAGATGCCATTCCTTTCTCCTTTGGGAATGCATGGTAACTGCCAATCCCTGAGGAGCCTGGAAATCCTTCTGTAAGAGGTATCACATAACCATGTTGTGAGAGCCAGACCCTGTTCCAAGGAGCCCGACAAGGGAAGGGAAGACACAGATCCCTGTTGAATATTTGGGAAAACAAAGAATGGAGCAGTTCTGCACACTGCCATAGTCCCACCAAACCTGTGGCAGAACCTGAGTTTATCCCTGTAGGAGACCAGCAGTGATAGTGATCTAACCATCATCTTAACAGTTTATGGGAACCTGTATAAAAGTATTCAAGTCGGTGTTTCATCTCATCCTTTCACTCCTAAATATTTCACTTTCGGGCTGCCTGGGTTTTCTTTCTCTCAATTTGTGTTTCCTTCAAGGGTCAGAGGGAAAATGTAGAGGCTGTTCAGTGACATCCTCTGCTCCTCTGCTATGGGTGAGCATGGCCTGTGCACTTAAAATCCCAAATCCCCTTGGGCTCTGTGTAGCTCTTAGTCTGTTCTCCAGCTCTGCACAATACACACCTTAGCGTTTTAATAGAAAATGCATCCAAGACATGGGGAAAGATGGTAGCCTGAGAGTTCCCTAGCCTGCACTGCTCTCATCCCCTTGAGCGACAGCTCTCAGGACAAAGGTCAGCAGCATGACCCTCACACCTTCAACCATATGTTCATTGCCCTTCAGAGCTGTTGGTTACTGGTGCCATTGGAGTCAACATTATCTGGAGAGGAGAGATTCCTTACTCTCCTCTCTTAGGCTTGGCCTGACCCTGAGGAGTCATGATGGCTCAGGATGCCCAGGCACTTAGTGCTGCAGAGAAGTATCCTCTATTCCAAGATGGCTATTGTAAAAGCCACCAAGATTTGGATGGGAAATCAAGACCCAGAAAGGTTGTTACCTTTGCAGTGGAAAGAGGATTCACCTGCCATTCCCTCAGAGATGTTGTTCCAGTGCCTACAGTCAGTCCAGAAGAGGGCAATGTTGCCTACTTGCCTGTTGGTACTGCAACACAGAGGCACATGCACATTACACATGGGCAAAGAGATGACAATTGTCCCATATGACTTAGAGCAAAAGGCTCTGTGGCTAAGTCAGGTCTTTCTGTGCTGCAGCCTGTTACGGTTTGGATAAGTCACTGAACTTCATAAGGTTGGAAAAGAACCACATCAGCGCAAACCAACCACAAGAAAACACAAAATAGTCTTCCCGAGTCTGCAGCTAGCCAAACATGAGGCTGTGCAAAGACCCCCTGTTCTTCTTCAAGGTGGGTTTGCTTAGCAGGCCAACTCACGCTGGTCACCCTCACATTGCCCACTGCAGCCACTTCACTGTCCACAGCACAGACCTTGCCCCTTCTCTCACTCCATGATGCAGACATCATGGTCCACCAAGCAGGTTCTGGATGCAAAGATTTGCTGCAGTAATTGCAGTCTGTTGGACACAGTTACATCCAGAGGCACTTGAGACAATAATGTAGACACACAGACACAGCTCACACCTCATGCCTTCTCTCAACACACACCATCTCACACAACAGTGTGCAGAGAACATGACCCCTAAGGTCTCTGAGTGGAACCAGCCAAAGGCTGTTTAAATACAAGCACTGCTTAACTCTTCCATGATAAATCATTTTGGCCCAGAGGGCTGACTACAGTGCCTCCATGTCCCCTCAGCCCAACAGTCCTCACCTGGCTTCAGGACATTTATGATGTCTTCAGCCCTGACAGTCTTTCCTTCCCAAAGCTTCCTACTCCCGCTAGACAGCATTTGCAAATACATCTTGTCCTTTCTCATCCCTATGGCAGAGCAACCAAATGAAATGCAAGGACTGTGGAGACAAAATCTAATTTAGCAACAAAATAAACAGCATGGGGGCTCTCTACTGATTAGATTACACCTCTTTATAATTTATGCATTAATTCCTCCCAAGGTCTAAGATACCCTGTCTCAGAAGGCCTGCATCTCTGCACTGCAGAGATGCAGATGCCAGGAACATAACTTCGACTGAAACATCCACCTTTCCACCAAGCAGATGAAGCACTGATTAACCCCAGAAGAGGTCCTCTTTGTTATGCACCATTGTCCATCCTCCAAAGATACACAGCCCAGCACCATTCCTTCCCACACTCAATCATTCTTCCCAGGTCCAGTGGAGAACATGTCAGACTGTGAAGCATCTGTCTGTAGTAGCATCTGCTCCTAGGTCTGCTCTCAAATCAATTCAAGCATTCATAAGAGTCATCAGCTACTGCAGCATATATATGTCCAGGAGCTGTTATAGTCACAACTCCCTAGAACCATTTATTCCCATCCTTTGTTACACAAGGAGCAGAGACTGTGAGCTGAGCACACTCAATAAGGAAGGCTAGAAGCCATGGCTAGATCTGTCTAATCAGAGTTGGATGTGCAAGAGCAAAAAAAAGAAACCCTCTGAGCCAAGGAGCCATAGCACTCTCAGGAGAAACTAGAAACATTAAGAAACAGGAGGCAGAGAAGAGACAAGACATGCAAGGGAATGGCTGCTATGTCACCATACACAAATTGGCCTAATTATGTGTATAAATGCACCAATAGGCATGGATTTGCTGGCTGTATCCTTGACTTTAAATATTGATGCTTAGGAAGAGCTGAGATCAGGATATCTGCTGGTGGATTAGGCTACAGATTGCTCAGTCATTACCCACGGCTGGATTGCCTGCCTTGGATTGCCTTGCTCCAGAAAGCTCTGGAGCTCAGACAGAGGATTTGTTGTGTAGGCAATGGGCAAGGAAGCTCTGCCTTACACCCAGGCAGAGCTGTCTGCCTGCCCTGGGTGCTGACTGGTGCAGGAAAGGGCCGGTATAATGACAGAACTGACAGCTGGGTAAAAATAAGGATATATCCAAAACAGGCAGAGAAACAGTGTGTTTGGGGCAAGCAGGTGACCGCAGGGTGCCTGGGAGAATCTTCCCATGCCCTGACCCAACTCTCTCAGTTTCACCCATACCCTGTTTCCTCCCGTCCCATCCCATCCCATCCCATCCCATCCCGTCCCGTCCCGTCCCGTCCCGTCCCATCCCATCCCCATCCCGTCCCGTCCCCATCCCTTCCCTTCCCTTCCCTTCCCTTCCCTTCCCTTCCCTTCCCTTCCCTTCCCTTCCCTTCCCTTCCCTTCCCTTCCCTTCCCTTCCCTTCCCTTCCCTTCCTTCCCTTCCCTTCCCTTCCCTTCCCTTCCCTTCCCTTCCCTTCCCTTCCCTTCCCTTCCCTTCCCTTCCCTTCCCTCTCATCCCATTCCACCTTCTCTACCAGACAAGTCTGGAACAAATGGACTCAGAAGCAGCTTTTCATAGTTTTTGCTTGTTGATTTTTTTTTTTTAGGTTTTTTGTTGGTTTTGTTTTTTTTTTTAAATAAGAAATTTATTGCAAATATAGAAATTGATTTTCTCCATACAGGAATCTCCAAGTTGAGGAAAAACGATTTCGTGCCATTCAGTTTTAAAACAGGAAAAGAAGGAAAGAGAGAGAAAAAAAAAAAAAAAAAAGAAAGAAAAGAACAAGAAAGAAATACAATTCTAAAAGAAGAAAAGATTTTTTTTAAAAAAATAAGAAAGTAAAGAACGTAACTCCAACTTAAATTTGTCCATACACAACCGGGGGGGGTCACAGGGTTGTTACGGAAGGAGGAACACCAAAGAGGCCACAAGGAGCCAGTCCCAGCAGCTGCCTCCAGGCCCTTCCTTACATTCAAGGGCTTCACCCCCTTCTCTGTGCCTGGCAGCTGCCCGCCCCTTCCCACCCCCTCACCCCAGACGCTGTGCTTGTGGATGGACCAGCCGTACCAGCCCTGGAGGGTCTGGCCTGACCCGGACAGACTCTTCCTCTTCCCCCCAGGGAAGCTGGAGAGCAGGCGGGGGGGACAGGCCACCCGAGAGCAAGGCCTCACAGTGGCGGTGGTAGAGTCAGGGGGGAGGCGAAGGCCGAGCCGAACGCGAGGATGGGGCACACGGAGGGGGACCCGAAAGGGGGGAAGAGGGAATTTAACCCCTGGGGAGGCAGAGAGGAGAAGGAGCGGGAGAAGAGGGGGAAGAAGAAGACGAAGCCAGGCAGGGGATGCCCTCTCTCCACTCAGGGACAGGGTGGCTGGGGCAGCCCTGCAGAGCTGCCCTAGAGTAGGATGGCCGGGGAGAGGTGCGGGGACACCGCCCCAGGGCCTGTGGGGGGACAGTCAGGGGAGGAGACCGAGAACGCCCCTCACAGTACAAGGCCAAAGTGGCTGAGGGACACGGTTGGGAATGCGTGCGAGGGTAGGGGGGTGCAACAGATGCTTCCCCCCTGCCCCTTCTTAAGGGGAGGACCCAAAAACACCTGCTCAGACAGCGTGGGCAGGGCACGGCTGAGGTGGGGCAGGCTCCACCAGCCCTAGAAGAAACCCCCATAGCCTGGTGGGGGGGGCACAATGTGTCCATCCCACACCAAGCCTCCCTCCTGCTCAGACGGTGGGACAGCAGCAGGCTGGCTCCAGCAAGAGGACATGGCTCCATGAGGCTCTTCTTGACTGCAGCTTGTGCAGAAGGAGGTGGTGATGGTGGAAGGGATGGTCTCCAGGCTCCTGGAGGCTGTGTGTCCTTCCTGACGCGGCTGAGCTTTCCAGTCAGCAAGAAGCACGGCAAATGTGCTTTTGGGGCCCTGGGTCCAGCTCCTGCCCATATGCCCACGCTGTAGCACTGAGCTCTGCCCTACAGAGAGGGGTCACAGCTCATCATGAAGTCTGCCCAGATTGTTTTCTCCAGGCACTGCTGACTTACTCCACACCTCCTCTCAGAGAGCCTTCACCCCTGCACTCAATCCTTTTCCTTGCTGTTCTCTTTGTCCCTTTATCATCCCATTCTTTCCACTGCAGCCATCTCTTCCCTAGGTCCTTCCAGCCTGTCCCTCTTCTACACCTTCTCCATCTCCCTCTGCCTCTTACCTCCTTGTCTCACCACTCCTTGGTCCCACCATACCTTATTCACCCCTGTGTCTGCCCCTCCTCTTTCTCAGCTCCTTTTCCACCTTCCTCCTGCATCTTCCCCTCCTTCCTTCAAGCCTACCAGGCAGAGCCTCCTCCAGCAAGGCAGGCTGATTAGCATTGCAAACACACAGAGGCCTCCTCAGCCCGACATAATTCTTCATTTGTCAGTCATGAATATTTCACACCTGCCTCAAGAGGGATTTATTCAGCATGGAAGAGTGGGGAGGGGGAGAAGGGAACATGGTACTGCAGCATAAACTGGGGCAGCACCAGCAGATATGGGAAAGAGCACTACCCCACAGGAACAGCATGCCTAGAGTCTCACCTTCACTCTCCTGGGTGCAGGACCCCAGCCCAGGCTTCTCCCCAGGGCTGTTCTTGGGGCTAGAGGGCAGGTCTGTGCCCAAACTCATTCCTCACCCTCCATAATTTCCAGTGAGGTGAACTGAACCCCCGTTTTCTCTGCCAAGAGTAACCAAGCCAGAAATAAACTGGGAAAGTGTTTGGTCTTGGTTTGGCCACAGAGGTCCACTTTGCCCCGGGAGAAGGGAGCATTGAGGGACTTGCTAAAGCCAAGCCATAGAAACTTAGAAACTTCAGGGAGTCTCTCCACACTTTTTCCCAACAAAGAGGTTTTGAGGTTTCATCATGCCCTCTGCCAGGGGAGAGAATGCATTGGACAGACTTAATCCAGAGGTCTATGCAACCAATAAGAGGAAGGTGGTGGGAGATCTTCTAAGTGATTGTAACCAGTTCCACGACAAGTTTTCACTGTATCTGATGTTTCCCTTCAGTTAAAGCACTCCACATTCCCTCAAGAATAACTTTGCTTTATGGGAAAGAGCAACCAGTTCAAAGAGAAGGTGGTGACCATTTCTCTTACAAGATCTATCTTGACAGGCCTCACTCCTGTTCCTGAATAACTAGGAGAAATGATGGCCACTAGAAAGAGCAGGCCTTTGGTATATAACACGTACCCCTTTACACACATGACCATGAAAAGCAGCTGAGAGACCACATTGGGAGCAAGGGAAAGGGGGACACTGGAAAGAAGAAGGAATGAGATTTATGGGGTGATTGGTTTGGGTTCTATTTTGGGTATGTTCCCTCTCAAACTGGTAGGAGTCTCTCATAAAATCACATCAGGGATCAATGAAAGGAGCAGAGGAAACAGGGACAAGGACAGAAGAGACTTGGAAGGAGGAGGTTAAATTCCAACAAACTGGCACATACACAACAGGTGTTTGCTCAGAAAAATACAGTAAAATTGTCATGCAAATAGAACATTAAATCTGCTTTCCTCCAACAGGGGTGGCATCACTTTGTGAGCCCTCATCCTGAGGGAGGGAGCAGGACAAAGAAGCAGGGAGGAGGAAGGAAGGTGAGACACTTTGTTCCCCTTCCTTGCCCTCTTCCTCCCACAGAACAGTCCATCTTGTGCAAACTTCATCCAATGGTTTGAAATGGGGGGCTACAGCTGGGAGAGAAATGGCTTTTCCCTCCTATCCAGCCTTACCCCCACCAGAGAAAAAAGAAGGGCCTGATGATAGCTGTATCCCTTTCTTTTCTGCCTCATGAGGTGGTGAGGGGAAAAAACAGAAACCTTTACAGGTTAATGCTTCCCCTTAAAGTATTGACTGAGCAGAACTGCCTACAAGACTACACAGCAGAGAAGCACAGGGAGGGAAGAGTTGGGGAGAGGAACAAGACTCCATCCCCCTTTGCCTGTCATCTCCCTTTTCCTGTCCAATTCTGTGCCCCAGCCATTAGTCTTTTATGCTTGGATGGCTGCTGTGCTGGAAGACCACTGAGCCTGCTCCATGTGGTGCCTGGGGAGGTCTCTGTTGTGCCTGAGCATCTCTCACAGCATTTATGTGTCTTGGGACTGCTGCACACTCCCAACAGGAGGAACACCTGCCAGCAGTGATGTGATTTCCCTTTGTGACTTCCCTTCATCCTCCTGCACACAGGTGCACACGTGTGCACACACACCCCTTCCTCTGAGTTGAATTGGCTCTTACCCTGTGGAGTCAGTCCCACGAACACCTCTGGACTCAATGAAAAATAATGCTTTGACTGTGGGAAAGCAGGCGGACAGTGAAAAGTCTGAGGCAATGAGGTCAGGACCTCGCTTTGGATTGTTACCAACAGCATTCCTACAAGGAAGAAACTCCACAGATCTTCATAGGTTTACACTCTGGGGATACCTGCTCTGGTTTTCATGCACCAGACTGCCTACTGCTCCCTCTCACTTACAGAAGGTGCAATTGTTGTCTGTGGCATAGAAGCCAGCTCTCACAGCTGGCATTGCTACTACCTGGCACATAACAAGCAAGTTCTCTGCATGCAGCATGAAAATCCCTCCTAGAGAAGCTCCTACACCCTCATCCTTCTCCCAGGGCCCCCAAAAACACTGGGTCTTCTGAGGAGCACCTCGAAGAGGAAATAACTACCTAGGGAGGGCCAAGATAACATAGGCCCTCATCCTGACAGAGGTGAACTATGGTCAAGTGTTGGCCAGATCATGGAGAGGAGGCTCACTGTGTTGCATAAAGACGTGTTCAGCAGGCAGCACTCCTGCCTGACAGAAAAACCTTGGGGGAGATGGTGACAAGATTGTGCTTTGTTGGGTTGTTCAAAAATGGGACCATGTGGAGAGGGCAGTAGGCTCATTCCCAACTCTGTGAGAGATCTTCTACCCAAGAGGCAGAGGTTGGGACCCAGCAAGGGCAACTGGAGTTTTGTCAAGACAAAAAAGGATCTCTAAGAAAAGTTTGTCACACCTGTGAGGATGTGGAGGATTTAGGGGATGGTATGTTGCTCTCACCCTCACGAGGGCCTCTAAGTAGTCAAAGGAACACTGCCATCCATGTCCTCTTCTATCCTGGCACACAGAGTGGCTGCACACGCAAAGGGAGCTTCTTCCAGGCCATCCTTCTTGGGCTACTCCCAGGCCCCATTCTCACATCCTATTTGTTCCTTGTGCTCCTGTCTTCACCCTAGGCTGTCTCCTATGCATGCCAGAACGTCCATAGCCTACACAAGAGAAAGACTCTTTATGAGGCCAATCCAGTGAGATGAGCAACTGAAATCCTGTTCTTACATACACCCGGAAATGAGGAGGTTGGATGATGCTCTTCTCATGGACACCCACCCCACAGCCCATGGTGTAAATCAGTTGGGAAGAGCCACAGAAGCTTCATGGAGAACTTGTTCTGCTGAGGTTCTCTCCATGTCCCTTCCTCATAGAAAGGGGGACACAAACAGAGAGTATTAAACTGACTACACAAGGGCAGCCTGAGCATAGGCATGTGTGGTGAGGAGGACTTCTGACCTGTAGCACTTTTGGAGAGATGGGAACTCTATACACCTCTGATAGACCAGGCCTTCCTGTCTTTTCCTCCACCACTTTTTGAGGACCTGGCTTGCCATGCCAGAGAGAACATTCACAACCCATTTCTCCCCACCAGCCTGGCAGAAAATGGTCTCTGAGAAGGCCTGGAGAATGCCTGTCCCTCCAGAATTGCTGGTGTTCATCAGCAGCAACATGGTGGGAGAAGGGAAGGAGGAAGAGCAGCAAGGGCACAGAGTTATACTGTTGTCCTACCCACCTTGGTCCTTCACATCTCTTCTCCTTCCTCTGAGGAGGACAGAGATTTGTGAAGTATCTAGACTGGAAGTTCAAGCCTAGGGACCCTTAACAGAGAGAGATAGGGAAGGGCAAAGTAAAAGAAGGGAGAGAACTTCTTCTAGCAATTCCCACCTGTCTTGGAAGGGGACAGGAGAGAGAGAAAAGACTCCACTGCTAAAGAAAATGAGGGCAAAAGTTAGTGATTGAAGATTTGGCATAGCAGGTGTACAAGGTGGATAAGGAAGCTTTCTAAACCAAAGTCCTTCCCTCCCACCCAAAAGAAAAATCAGCCTTCAACACCTTCAACAGGAACAGAAAGATGAATAGTTCACAGCTGAGTTTCATGCCCCGTGAGTGTCCATCCCTGCCCTTCTCCTGCCACCACTGCCACCCACTCCCAGGCCATTCCCACCCACCCACACTCCAATGTCGTTACCACAGTGTCAGAGCAGGACACTCCTCCCAGCCACCTGTGGGCAGAACAATGGTCCCCGTAACACAGTAGAGACAATTTGGCGTGTGTGTGTGTGTGTGTGTCAGTGTATGTGTCTGTGTGTGTAAGAGTTGTTGTAAACTTTAAGAAAAGGTTTTGTCAGTTTTGTATTTGTCAGGAGTATTTTGTTGTTGGTTTATTTTTCACAGTCAATTGGCTTTTTTTTTTTCTGGTTGTTGGAGGGGGGTCTTGGTTTGTATTGTTTCCTTGTGAGGAAGAGTCACAGCTTCTGCTGAGCAGAGACTCCTTTCCAGTAATCCAGGATGTCATGCAGATCCTCGTCCTTGGCAAATTGAACTTTCTTCCGCAGGGCATGCCCAGCTGCCATGTAAACCTCTTCCCTGTGATGCTTCTTGTAAGGCCGGAATCGCTCCCAGATCTTGTGGGTGCTCTCTGAGGAGTACTCGGGGCTGGAGGAGTAGCCCGAGAAGTAGTGTCTGGGGGAGAGCTGGGAGTACGTGGAGTCTCGCTTGGACCGGGAGAGTGGCTTGAGGAATGACACCCGCTGGCTCAAGGTGTCAGCACTTTCCTCATAGTACAGGGCCGGGAAGGAGTGACGGTGCTCACTGCAGTGGTAAGAAGGCTTGACCTCCAAGTGGTGGATGGCGCTTGGAGACACCAAGGGAAGACGATCCAAAGGGCTGTTTAGTGGGCTGCCCTTCTCAATGTATTTGGAATCAGACTTGCTGAGTGGTGGGTGATCAGGCACATCCAAGCTGAAGACCTTGGCGCTCTTGATGGAGCCACTAGAGGAGACACTGCAGGTCTTTCTGGCCACAGCAGCATCAGCACTGAGCTGGCGCTGCAAAGGGTGGTGGGAGCTTTCCTTGTAGGGTGGGGAAAGAAAGCTGGGCCTCTCCAGCCCACTCGAGGAACCAGCTGGGATGGACTGGCACTCAAAGGCCATATCTGAGTCAACACCAGTCCCACCACCCAAGAAAGATGCTGTGTCTAGCTTGAGGGCATCAATACAGTTGTTGATGATCTGGTTGACCTTGTCTACCTCCTTGGCTATAGTAGAGATCTCAGCAGCTGAGCCTTGCCCATTGTCAAGCTCCCTCAGGTCCTCATCTCGCTGGGCTCTCTCCAGGCCATCCCCACCACCAGTCCGCACCTCAATGTAGTTACCTTTAGTGGTGACTTTAGGAGTCTCCATCCCAGCGTCCATTGACTTTGATGGGGGCAACTTCTCCCCAATCATGGAAGGGATGGAGGACATCCGTGAGACAGGAATGACAGGTGGCTCACCCAGCTTCTGGGAAGGATGGACCATGGTACTGGTATCAATATCTGATCCATAACGCATTTCCAGAATGGTCTTTTTGACGTTGAGTGACTTCTGTTTCTCCTCCTGCATTCTCCGCTTCCGCAGGCAGTAGTACACCACCCCCAGGACAATGACCATCCCAAAGAGGCAACCCAGGGTGGTCATAATATAGTGTGTAGTGGTGGAAGTACTGGAAATAGGATCCTCCCTGCCTTTGCTCCGTGTTGCAAAGGTCAGGCAAGTATGGTTGTAACGCCTGTTGTTGCGGATAGAGGCCACACAGAATGTGTAATCAGTGTGGGCCTTCAGCTTGTTGACAGTGACATATTCCTTCTTGCTCTTCAGAGTTGCTATGTCAGAAACGTAGCTGTTGTTGTATTGGACCAGCACATACATCTTACTGTAGGGCATGGGGATGGTGACCATCAAGATGGCTGAAGTGATTGTGACATCATGTAGCTTAATGCTGGGACTGAAGGAGGAGTCAGTGGTGGAAGAGGCTGGAGGCTTGACTGAGAGGAAATCCCCAGGGCTGATGGCTGACCCCTCATCCAGATCTCGCTGGGAGTCAGGGGTGTAAGGAGTTGGGTTGACCCTGGAGAGGGAGGGGATGGTGCCCCCTCTGCACATGGACTGGAAGATGGTGATGGCATTGCGGTTGTGGTGAGGCCGAGGCACCAGAAGTGGATACCCAGCAAACTCCCGTGGAGTCTCACACTGGAGGCGGTCATAGTTCTTGGTGACATTGTTGAAGAGAGCCAGCCAGTTAAGAAAGCCGTAGAGGCTGCAGTCACAGTTGAAGGGGTTGCCAGCCAGCTCACACACCATCAGGTTGCTCAAGCTGGTGAAAGTGTTGCCCTCCAGACGGCTGAGGCGGTTGGATGACAAGTCAATGCTAATCAAGCTGGGGCACTCAGAGAAGGCAGTAGGGGTGACCAGCTCAATTAGGTTATGCTGCACAAAGAGGAACTGGAGACGAGCCATGCCCCGCAACATGCCCTCTGTCAGGTTGGTGAGTTTGTTGTAGCCCAGCTGTAGGACCTGGAGGTTTGACTGACCCATGAAAGCCCCATCCTCAATGTAGGAGATCTCATTCTTGGTCAGGTTCAAATCAGTCAGGTTGCCGAAGCGGTTGAGGGAGGAGTACAGCACCACTTTGAGCTTGTTCTCGTTCAGACGCAAGTCGTGCACCGTGCTGTTGATATGCTGGGGGATGGTCTCATACGGGGGCTGGTTCTGGCTGCAGATGGCCAGCCACACATACCCTTTGTCCCCCTCAATCAGCCAGCAGTCACCTCGCACGGTGCCAGGGGAAAACAAGCAGAGCAGGGCAGCTGCCCACCACCCCAGGCACAGCATGGTCTGCAGTGGTGCCCTCATCAGGATGGGGGAAAAGAAATCCCCAACAAAAACCAACGCCAAATCTCAGGACAACAGCAAAAAGAAACTAGGGGCACGAACTGGGGTTTAGCAATGGAAGGGAATGAGCACCCCAGTCCTATCAGATGTCATCACCATTATTTCTTCTTGCCCTGTGGGTCAAGCCAGGAGCGTAGTGAAAGGGGAACACATGCAATCTTCTCCCAGAACACCCAAAAGCTATGACCATGGATGTTTGGTCTGGAAGGGAACTACCTTGTGCTTCTTTTCTAAACAAAAATTCAGGCCAAGGATAATGAATCTTCTTTGATGTTCATGAGCGACTCATACACTTTTTCCACTTTTCTCCCCTCCCACCCACCCCCCACCCACACCAAACCCACCCCAAAACAAAAACCCAAGTCCTCCCCCCTCTAGTCTTCCCCCGCCCCTCCACAGTGTGATTTGGAAGAACAAGGCAGGGCTGCCTCCTGTGTCGCTCACGCTCCCTTGGTTTCTACTCCTTCTCTTCCTTCTTTCCTGGGTTCCCTCTGAGAAGCTTCAGAGCTTCGGATCAAACATGTTGAAAACAAAAATACAAAGAGGGAAAGAGCAAGTGTGCACGAGAAAGATCCATCTGTCACTGGAATCTGGAAAAGAAAACACAAAAGACAAGAAGAGGCATCATTTGGAAGGGTCTTCGAGATAAGTGTATAGACAGCAATGTTTCATGACAAGAGGGAGATGGGGAAGAGACACATTAAGGGGGGTGCAAGCAAGAGAGGTGTGGTACTGCCTGCCGTGCTGATAAGCCTTTGAGGAGGGAACCCGCACGATGTATAATGTCATATCAGGGATATGCAGAAGGGTATCTGGGCTCCCTTAAGTAGTGTGATCACAGCCAGGGACCTGGGGGAAGGCAGTGGCGTGGGAGTAGAAGGGGAAGGGAAAGAAGAGTGGGAAACATAAAGCTGTTACTGCGGGGGCTCAAAACCCCTAGTGTAAACAAAGGCAAGCCCCAATCACAGCCAAAGCCATGAATTTTCAGCTGCCTGAAAATGATGTACGCAGAATGCATGAAGCAGGGAAAATGCAGACAAGCTTCTTCCCCCTCTACCCCCCCAAAAAAAGCCAAACTTTTTTTCCTTTCCTTCCTTCCTTCCTTGATGCAAGAGGGATAAATAATTCAAGCCACGTGTAACCACTTCTGCTCTAAAAATTGTTCCTGATTCTTGGTGCATGGACAAGGCTGTTGAGGTGAACCAGTCTGGCTTGAGCACAGTGGGGGGGTGAGGAGCAGGCAGTGTGTCAAATACCAGCCTCCAGTCTCTCACCCAACCATGCCAGAACTCTGAATCTGAAGCACATCACTCATCTACCCCCCACCAAAGAGAGGTGCACAGTTTTCACCTTCATAGTTTACTACCTCTCCCTGGGGGCTATGAACACTGCCCCTTTGTAAGAAAATACACCTTGCAGACAGAGTGACATTTGCTTGTTAAACCACAACAAATGTATTTCTGGGCTCTGGGAGAGCTTCTGGTTCTGACTGCGAAGCGCAGCCTGGAGCACCTTTCTCTCCAGCTACAGCTTCAACCCTTCTCCCTGTGCTGAGACAGGAGCTTGGCAGAGGTGTCCTCAGGCAGCACAGAGGAAATAATTTCATACAGCAGATAAACCATGTGGGTACTGTGCTCTTTTTTTTTTTTTTTCCATTGTGAGGAAAAAGGAAACACAAAAAAAACCCAGAGAAAATTATTCTTTGTTAATGAAAAATAAAGATCCCCTCTTGCCCCTTTTATTTTGGGGGGAGCTGCTCACTAAAGATATCGCTGAAGCTTTTGCTGCAAAAGCTGAACCAATTTCTCGCACAGAGGCACAAAGGGCAGAAATAAAATGAAGGAAGATAAATGAAGGAGGAGTGAACCCTTGAGGAACAAGGCTTACGTCTGTGGAGAAATCTGAGCTGATTTGGGTCTGTGGAATTACCAGGCCAGCTGGATTAAGGGATCAGAGATAGTGTCACAGAGAAACACTTAAATATTCAATAATCCAAAAAGTAAAGCCAAGACAGAGAAGGGAAGAGGGAGAAGAGCTAGACCAATGGGAAAGAGAAAAAACCTCCATTCCCCACAGTTCATCGTCTGAGGCAACCAAACTCATGTCACTTATGGTTGTCATATGATGGCCTTCAGTTGCTGCCTCAGCTCTGCCTCAGCCAGCAATGAAGCAGAAGGCAGAGGTTTTAACAGTCTGTTGCTTTGTTTCTCAGCCTTGTAATCCAACGAGAAATAATTTCCTGACACTGTTTCCCCAGATGCATCAGATAGGAGGCACATCTGGCTCTCCACAGGTTGGGACCCACAGGCCTCTGATATTCCTCAGCACCCATCCCCTGCCATTTCCAGAGGTGACTCCATGCAGATACACAGCCAATTCCCCATATCATCTCTGTCCCTTTACCTTCCTCGCTAATGTTCCTTCACCTGATTTCTTCCACTGAACAAAAGAGTGGCAGATACTACCATGCTTTTTGCACATTGGTGCCCAAAATATGCCCACCCCCAGCAGAGGCCAGGGGCGGCCCCTGAACAAGCAGTGGAAAGATTTAGAGATTATAGCCAGCGTCCTTCTCTGAGCATTATGTCCTGGCATTATGCTCTCACCTCATCAATTACTCTGCACAATATCCAGCTCCATGCAGGAACATCCCAGCCTACTTGCTTTGACCGCTTTTGGTAGGGCAGACTGCTCCAAAAGGTGTGCTGAAGTCACCATTGCCTGCTGTGGATTGTTCATGGTGCACAGAGAGAAACTGAGGCCAGGACTGTGTTCCTCTGCAGCAACCCCAGCAATCCCTGAGAGCCACCCCATCCCACTCAAGGAGCTGCACTCAGGCAGGACAGAGAGGGTTTGGAAGGGCAGATGTCGCAGTAGCCTGGAAAGGAAAGAGGTGAGTGGGCTACAGGTAGATGGAAACAAAGGTGGTGTTTATTGTTGCTATTTGCCAAAACCAAGGGGACCATTCAGAAATTCCTGATTCCTGTCCACCTCCCACCTGGGCTGTGTAGGGTCAAGCCGTTCCTCAAGCCAAACTCATTGGTCCCCTTGGGTCCTAGCCGTGTATGAGAAGTGCACATACCTAGACGTTCTTCCCCCAATGGTTCCTGTCTCCCCACAATCATGGTAGTTTCAAAGGCCCCGAGTCCAGCCCAATCCATGGCCTACTGCACCCCTGCACATGGCCCAGAATCCCATTTCAGCTCAGCCCAACACCATCAGTCCCTGCTACAGCAATGCTGCAGGAGTGCTGGTCTCCAACTCTGCCACAGCCATGCCCTGCTCTCTAGGGAACAGTTGCTCCCTGACCCTGGCAATGCTTACTCAAAGGGAGGCCCAGAATGAGGGGCAGTACTATGCCCTCCTTTAAGCCAAAAGAACATAAATCACACAGCACTGGAGTCCAACAGCACAAGGAAGCAACACTCTGTCCTTTTTGCTGGCCTGAAAGGTGCTGACAATGGAGTTGGCTGTTTCCCTCTCTTGCTTCTCAGGGAACAGAGCAAGAAGGCACAGGGATGGAGTGTGGGAAGGGAAAGAAGAAAGTCCAGCACAGCATAGAGCCAAGGAAGGGGGATGCAAGAGTTGTGGAGAACTTATGGGCAAGAGAAAAAGTTAGGACACCGGATATGTTTTATACGGAAGGTACAAGATACCTCCATGTGCTAAGCTTATTTAGTTCTAGGGTTTCAACACTCTTCAGTGTCACCCAAGATTTACAACAAGCCCTTGGCTCCTGGCCATCCTCATGTACGTGGGAACATGAAGGAACAGTAGTGACATTGCACCCATGAAAGCTGTGCTGTCCTTGGCCGGCACAAGTCAGCCTATCAGCTCCCACGTGATTTCCTTCTGCTTTATTGTCAATTAATGGATGCCTCAATGTTATTTATCTGCAGCACTTTGGAGAAGAGCAGAAGGCCACAGGGATGGTTCCATTGTTCAGAGGAAAGAAAAGAGCAGGGAAGGTGAAACAGAGGGTGGAGAGTCCCAAATCTGAGTCAGGAGATAGGTGTCAATGGCCACAAACATCCCTTTGACTTGGAGCTCAAGGTAGCACAGGGGCTGACACAGGATTGAGGTCACTAGTGAGATGACAGCATAAAATACAGCCAGTGAAAGCATGGACAGGCAGGATAGGAGGCACAGAGGCAAACTGGGGCCTGAGGGAGTGGAAGCACCAAAACTGAGAGAGAATACAAGGCAACCAGAAAAGTCACAGCTGCAATTTTGGGCCTAAAATTCTGACCTTGCCAACCTTGTCCTCTTGGGGCCCCATGCACTGGAAAAACCAGCACTTAATTCTACCATTGCTTAAACGGTGCTAAGAGCCTCCCATTTGAAATGCATGCATTAAAAACTTGCCAAACACTCTTGACTCCTCTGGGGACACCCCGAAACCAGGCCAAAGCTCCTGCTGCTTTCTTAAGCTTCATGCTGCAGCTGAGCATCATCCCTCTTCCCAGCTCAGTGTGCTGCCTGCTCCTGGCAGGCCTCAGGGCACAAACTATTTCCAAGGGACTCTGCCTCCTCTTCTTGGCTTTAAGGTCCTTCCAGGATTTCTCTAACTACTTTCTGAAAGAGGAGCCTTTCACAGAGGTGCCTGGCACTCAAAATTTGTGCCTTACTTGAAGGGACTCTCCCTACCTGCTGGGTAGTTTCTGTAATTCACAGTGGTCTGACCATCACTGCAGCCACCCCAAATCACCACCTAGACTTGCTTTTGCACCTGACTCTAGTGGAAGCACAGTGCCGTGGGAGAAGCTTGAAGCACAGCTGTGGCACTTACACGACAGCAGTCCCTTCCCTCTCAGCCTTGCTTACAGGGAATTTTTGCAGGAGTGACCTTCAAGTCATGCAGCAAAGAACCTGTGACTGTGTCCAGAGGTGCTCCATAAGCTCTGACAAGTCTGGGACCAAGAGGGAGCAGGAAGTCTGATGACCTGTGGTTTTGTGGCAGGGAAGACATTTGTGCATCCATGAGAGAGAAAGAATGCCTTCTACTGTAGATTCTCTGATGCTCACCAAGGGTTGAGCTCACACAACACTCTTTCCTTTAATGGGTCTCAATGAAGGTTTCTTTCTCAAGTTCTCTCTTCTCTAATTGATCCCCTATTTTCATGGAACATGTAAGATCTCGACGTCTCTCAGTTCCATTCCAATGTTACATTTGTTTGCAATCAGCCCTGTAGCTTCAAAAATGCAGAGGTCAAAGGAGCTGAACAGCCATACTAGAAAGTCATGCAACAAAAGGTGTTCCCACGTCACTAACCGGACAACACTAACAGGAGGTGAACTGCTTTCAATGAGTCCTGCTGAAGGGTGTCCACTCAACCTTAGAGGCTCTGTGAATTTGGCAGAATGCTGTTGCAAGAAAAATCTCAGGCTTCAGCTCTGGGCAGGTTCATTTCATCCTATACAAATCCACAGTGCCTGCAGGTAGAAAATTAATTCCTCTGAAAGCTGGGCTGGCCCTGCATAAGTGGGAGGAAGACTGCAGCTCCCAAACTCCAGCTGTCCCTCACATCTGGAAGCCCAAACCACTAGGATCTCAGAAGGACATTGGGAACCAAACAAGATCCCAGCTGCTTCTCACAGGACACCACTGGAAGGATACTCAGAGAGCTCAAATTCCAGCCAGCAAGGATGGGACCCTGCAGAGAGGAAGGGAAAAGGGATGAAATATAGGCTGCAGTACTGCCCCAAGGACATGTTTCTCTGTGGTCTTGCCCTTTGGCCAGTTTGAGGCACAGGAAGGAAGAATTCAGAAGGAAGAATTCACACACCCAGGCTCAAACAAACACACTGCCATTGACTCAAAATCTTTGCTAGGACAAACAGCTTAAAGACTAACCATGAAAAAAACCTAACATGTGGCTGTATATAAAGCCCTTGCTCTCCCATCGCGCCTCTCCAACAGCGATTAGATGCCTAATTTGTTAGGCAGCAAGAGAGAGAGAATGGGAAGGCTCAAGGGAGAAAAATGAAGCAGCTCAGAAGCATGAAAGAGAGAGCTTTAGAAGCATAAATCTTATTTTAGAGTGATAAATACTGGCAGAAAGGTCTTTCATATGCCTGTGGTTCCCTGGCAGGCCAGAAAGCCACTTTTGTTTTCCAAAGTGAAATGGTTACCTTTTATATTAATATGATTATTGAAGATTAAGGCGGATTTGCATCAAACCAGCTCCACCCAGCCAGCCTGCAGCAGCAATCCACAGAAGCGTGTACATGGGGGTAGGCTTGGGAAACAGCCTTCTCCAGGTTGAAGAGCATGTCAAGAAATTGAGGTTTCACAAAAATTATTACCAGTAATAAGGCTGCCTTCAGTGCTCTCCCTCCAGAGCGGAGCCTGGGAAACATACTCCCCTTGTCATTCCATGAGCCCAGACAGGAGGCGGTAGAAAGGCTTAGAAATAATTCCTGCTGGCCATGGGGAGGGAGCATGGGGTCTGTGTGACTCTCTGTAGGGATCTGCCATAGGGAGTTGACAGCAAGACTGGCTATGCTTGGTGCACTGGAATGGATGTGAGTCACTGTAGAGAAAGAAGTGGCTCTGTCGGCTCCAGGGGTGCGAGGTGGAGGGGGTGTGTGTGCGGAGGAGTCGCTGTGGGTGATGGGGTGGATGTGTGGGCTGGGGGTGGATGTGGTTTAGTCATCTGTGAAGCAGAGAATCAGTGGTGGCTCCTGGGGAGGGAGGAATTGCCATGGAGAGCCAGGCAAAGGCTGTTCGTGAGTTTATGTGTGCGTGCATGTGTGCTGGCATGAAGCAGGCACCGCGGAGAAAGGGGTGGGAGTGCTCGGCTGTGTGAGAGGCGCTGCAGGGGACGGGGTGGGAGTGCAGGCTGCATGTGGGCGTGCAGGGATCATGGAGACAGCCAGTGTGTGTTTGGGAGAAAGGCTGTAGGGAAGGGGTGGGAACACTCCTTCTGTGTGTGTCCCCTGATGTGAGTCACTGTAGGGAGCAGGGTGTGAGGGCAGGCTCTGTGCATGTGCGTGTGCACGTGTGGAGGGGCTGCTCTACGGGACAAGGAATGACCTCTGCTGCCTGTGAGGTTTTGAGGGGTAAAGGCACAGGAATGGCAGCTCTGCATGACAGTGTGTGTGAGCTGCTGCAGGTAACAGGCCAGGAGTGGGGGCTCTGGGAGCATTTGGCAGGCAGGGTGGGAGCACTGGTGCTGTTGTGTGCTCTCATGCAGCATGTCCAGCATGAAATCAGGAGAAATCCTTGGGCAGTATGTGCTGTCACTGCAAAGACCCCCTACCTCCTCAGGGTCATTGTGATGCCTCTGCTGTCCTGTGCTGGTCTTGGTGTCCTTTTTCCTTCAACAAGCCCTGGCTCTCACCAGTCTGTCTATGAACAGCAGTAAGCTATTTAAGAAATGCCCTCACTCAAACCAAGCATAACTCCAGTATTTCTGGATGCTAAAAGCATCCCCAGCAACCTAGCAGTGCCAGTTCAGAGTGCCTCGAAACATGCTACCCTGCAGGTAGGGCAGGAAAAGGGCACAGTCCTTGAATTACTGCTCACTACAGTCTCTTACAGGGGGGGACTCAGAGCCTAAGGAATCACATATGTCCTGGAGTAGCAATCACTTCCTGACATGCACAGGCAGCCATTTGCCCTGTGTAGGACACCTCCAGGCCTGCAAATTCCTGCAGGGTACAGACATCAGCATTCAAGGCATCCTTCAACATTCTCTTGCCTTCCAGCCAACCTTGTCCTGGGTGGCCACCTGAGAGAGATTCCCTCACTGGCAGTGAGACCCTCAGCCCCTCAAAGCTCTTGCTCTGGTCAATGCATGCCTGGATTCAGCAAGAGGAATAGCCTCACACTGGACAGGGCGTTATGTTTCCACACGGATGCTTCCACCTTCTTTCCATCCTCCACCCGCAGGCAGCAGCACAGCTCAGCCCGCTGGGGAGGGACCCTCCTCCCGGCCGGCTCGCCCACCTATATTTCAAGCTAACATCTGACATGCATTTTGACACAACCGTGCCTCCCCTCTCTTTTCCCCATTACCTTGCCTTGTTTAGACCCTGTTTTTTTCTTCCATTGCCAAAACACAATGACTGTTATAATTAACAGATTATCTCAGTGCGACAGCTGCAGTCCTTTGAAAATTAGGTTGAATAACAGGATCCTGCCGTATGGTAATTTCTTTTCATCTCTCAAATATTTTCTCTCTCTCACTCTCATTTCTACCTCATATCTATTTTTCTTTCTTTCTTTTCTCTCTCTTCCTTCCTACATTCCACCAGCTCCCTGACTGCATGAGCAGTATCTTTGAGGTGAGACAGGCTGAAGGGCTCTCTCTGCCTTCATCAGCTGTTTTCATTTCCCTTCTTTTACTACCACACCTCACAGAAAAGCAGTGCTTGCAAGTAGGCTCATAAATACGTGAGGAAAATACATGCCCACCCGAGGCAATGGACAAGGGCCCTCTCTGAAGCCCCACTGGTTCAGAAAAGCAGCACAGTGAATTTCATGGGGAGGAGAGGAGAGGGGAGAAACTGGGATGCAGTAGCCTCAACCATTGCATGCAACTTTGCCACAGGGAGCTGAGTGCAACGGTGCAGCTGAGTGGTTTGCACTGTTAGCCAGGGTGCTCTACCCACCCACTACCCGTCCGCCTTCTTGCTGACTCAGTATCTGCCCCTGACTCACCACTTGCTCACTGAATGGGGACTGGCAGTACTTACACGGCATCCTTCCCTCTCACTCAGGCAATAGCTCTGCCACTTACCACCCCCTTTCCCATTATCCACCTACATCTGTCTCTCTACCGACTCAATCAACCCAAGGCAGCCAGAAAAGCAGCTTGCTGGGGATTCAGGGTTTCAAAATCAAAATAAGAACTGCTCCCAGCTGGACCCAAATTAGAGGCTCTGGAAATCTCCTCCTCCGAGACTAGAGATCCCCTGGCCCTAGCTGTAAACGGGACTGATCCATTCACAGAAGTGCCTGGACTCCTCGGTCTCTGCTTGGGCTGTGCCAGCAACACAGTTTTTCAGGCTGTGAGGATGACCAGCCAGACGTGTGGGATGGATCTGTTGGAATGGTGTCCAGGATTTGGCAACTGAAAGGTTTCAAGTTCATTATGTTCTGGACTCAAGAAGTCTGCAACTTTATTGTTGACTGCACCAGGACAATTAGTTAATTATTCTCAATGCCTGGCTTGAACTCACGCAAAATGCCTTGGTCCTGCACTGCTTATTTCAGCCATGTCTGTAATCGATACAATATAATCTGTTACATTTAAACACCATTTTTTCCTTTTCAAAAACAGGGAGGGATCCCTCCATACGACATGTCCATCACAGCCCAACACTCCTCTGCAGAAGCCAGTTTCAGCTGGGTCCCAGCCTCCTCTTGCCTCCTCAGCACAGCCATTTCCTCTCCTCCCATGGAGTTCCACCTCATTTATTTTCTTAATCCCAACTGGGTAGAACAGAAACTCTTTGTCACCATTATTCTGCCAAAAGCCAAGTAGTTTTTTTTATAACAAACACTTATCCGTTCCATTGTATTTCAGCAGTCTCCAGCAATGCATCTCCTCATCGTCCGTGATCTCTCTCTTTTCATCCTTTGCCATCCTCAACCCCACATTTTCTCTGCTTTCACTCCAGGCCCTGTAATAGCTCATGGCACTTATAGCACATCTCTTCATTCATCCACTGTCACTTACCCAAATGTTACCTCCATTTATTAATTCTTCTTTTTTCTAGTAGCATCCCTCCTCTGAGTGCTTTGTACAGTCCTACTTACGTATCCAATAATAGTATTTTCCCAATGAGTGAGTCATATACCCCTTTGCTGACATTTAGAATTCTCCTTGTTCTTTGAAACACATTTATTCATTCCCCATCTCTACAATTATATATGTCTACTCATGGCGTTGCATTTCCTACAGCAGCTGTGCAGCAAACAGATGATTTGTGCAGATAACCCAGGAAAATACTTTTTCCTCCTGGTACTTTGACATCCTCCATTTTAATTATGTAGGCCAAAACTAATTGAAGTTATGATGCAATCAAAAATAGGAGACAGCTCAATTTAAAAAACACCCCACCCTTTCCTTCGTTCTTGCTCAGTCCAGTCAGTTCTCCATCTTATTTCCCCACCTATTCTCTGCTCTGCTTCTTTCGATGCTGTCAGTAGCAGAGTAGATGGAGGCTGCAATTGTTATTTGGCCTCTGATTTCATAGCTGCTGAAAATATTTTCAGTGAGAAACAATCTTTGCTTCAGACTGTTTCCAGGCTGAAAGAACCAAAAAAAAAAAAAAAAAAAGGAGCATTACTCAGCTAATACAGGCACGTAAATGTCTTACCCACTTACCCACGTAATAGGTACTTCATGGCCAGGGAATCATGCTTACCCCTTAAATCTCTCTCCGGGTAGCCCTAGAAAGCATTCTGGCAGCCCCTCCTTGTTCCTCACTGTGGCCCTTTTTCTTCCCCCACAGTTCTTTGCTTCTCTTTGAGTCCTTAGTCACCCTTGCATATTCCATATTTTATTTATTCCTTACTACTCCTCCTAATCTGCACAGGCCAAACCCTAAGCTCCGGAGTCACCCTGACTCATTTTCTACCCAGGAAAAGCAATGATTTATATCAGTGGGAAAGCCTGTGATGTCAATCTGGACAGAGACTGATTCTGCATGGGGACTCCCGCATGATTATTTCTTGTTCTCACTCATTCAGGTCTCCATTTAGCAACACACTTAAGCATGCACCCAACTGTAAACCCATGCAAGTCCCATTCAGCTTCTCAATTGCTTTCTTCTGCAACATCTGTGTTGATGGTTCCCACATCTTCCAAACACAACAGATTCTCCCTCTGTGCTTCCTCTTCCTAACCTCTGTTACCCATTCACCAACATCCTTCCTCTTGCTCTGAGAAATTTGTTTTTTTCCATTTTTTTTCCTCTGCTTGTTTGGATTTTCTTATTTTCACTGCTGCCTGGGGACTCCAGCTTGTAATTTCACCTCCCTGTTCCTGAGATTGCTATGTTGAATAAAACACTAGCTTCCCCCTCTTCTCTCCAGAATTCTGAAATACTGAATTGGGCCACTTAAGGAGAAAAGCTATTGGCCAGGACTGCTGTCTCTGATACTGAAACAGAGCTGGCAGTAATATTTACAGGCGACTTTGAAAGCTCCAAGGATGGCTTGTGGCCAAAAATGATGATATCCACCCCCTCTTTTTTTTAATGATGTCTTCCTATGACTCAGTCTGGTCCATAAGTCAAAATATTTTTTTTTTTTTTACCCATCCTCTCTTTAAGCAATGAGAACAAGAGCCTAAGAACAGAACGCTGTAGCATCACGGACAGGACAAGTTACGTCACAAGTAATGCAACTTGGGGTGTCCTTGGTAGCTTTAAAAGAAGCAGAACAAAAGGCATATGTCCTCTTTCCGGAGAAATGAGTTTTGGCAGAGCTAAACTGGCAATTGCCTGAGTTTTCTAAACTTAGTTTTATCTGTAAGCAAAGCAAGAAACACGCGGGAAGCAGAGACACGGTGACCTCAGGGGCTCATGACTTCCCAGGCTCAGCAAGGAGCTGCCATGCCCTTTATTATCCACCATTGTGCGGAGGCAGAGCCTGGAATAAAGGGATGGTGTCGGGGGAGCTGTGACAGCTGTTTCAAAGTGGGGCTGTGGTGTACCAGCCCAGCCTGCCCACGCACCCGCACCTCTGCCTCCAGCCACACACCCTGCAGCACAAACAGCCACTCGAACGCTTGGGAAACCAGCAGTTCAGCCCGAGACCACTAAATTTGCTCCTTGCCTTCTTTGTCTGCCAGTGGCAGGGAAAAAAAATGCATGTTTGGAAATTGGCAGTGTTGCATATAGCATTACCAGGCTAGAGTTATACTGACTGCTAGACTGCTACAGGAAAAAAAAACAAACAAAACCAAACAAAACCAAACAAAATCAAACCAAATCAAACAAAACAAACAAACAAAAAAAAAAACCACCACCACCAAAAAACCAAGTCCCCCCAAAAAAACAAACCAACCAAACAAAAAATACCCGAACAAACCAAAAAAACAAACAAACCCGACAAAAACCCAGGAAAAATCTAAACCAATTAAAAAAAAAAAAGCAGAAGAGGGGAGCAGGCTGAGAGCTGTGAAGAAGGGTGAGGTGTGAGCGGGGGAGAGCCAGGCAAGGAAATAGGGAGAGAAATGAGACAGTACTGTATCCAAGAGTAGATACTATGATGATGGGGACATTAAGAATATGATAGATAGGCAGGGAAGGAAGACAAGCAGACAGAGGAAGGTACAGAGAAAGAGACAGAGACGAGGGAGGGAGAGAGAAGGAAGAGAGAGAGGCAGAATTAATTTAGGAGGAATATACTGAAAACATAATCCTCTCAACAGAGTTAAAAAAGAGAGCGAGAGAGAATTAAACAAACAGCGACAGGAAACTGAGAAAGAATAACTTTTTTTTTATGAGCTTGTTAACATTTGTGAAGTTAAGTAACCCTAAATTTATGCCATTAATTTGCATGTATTACATTTTTTTTCTGTGCTGCCAGTTTATAGTCTCTGTGAAACCTTTAAAAAGTGGCTTTTTTTCTCCTTTTCCCTTTGCCTATGTTAATTAAGGCTTGTGATATATGTATATTTTTACACTGCTGCTGTGCTCTAGCATTTAATCATGAAATGGTCCTTTTTGCCTTTTCTTTGGGCTGCTCCTGCCTCATCCTTTCCCCTGCACAGAAACCTGAGGAGGCCTATGGGCCCACCCACCAGCACCAATCTGCAAGCATGCCTAGAGCCAGACCCATGATCCCAGGCTGGGATTCTCTCTGTCAAACAAGGCAGCAAGGGAGAGGATCTTCTGAAGGGTTAACATTTCCAATGCACTGGGGCATTCACATTGCTATACTGAAGCACATGGTATTTACACATTAGCAATCACTGGGGAGCCATAAATCGGATTCTCAGGGGAAATCCAGCCAAAGAACAGAGTGAGATTCCTAATGAAGGAAGTCACAGCCAAAGCTGGAGGAGGCGTAAGTGACAGATACCCTCTAATCAGCTGCTGGAATAAAAGGGGATGCAGGTCGTCCTCCAGGGATTTAGTAGCCCCTAGAATTATCTAACCTAGGATGTACATAGAAAGTACTGCTGTAGAAAATGCGAGTCCAGTTTCTCCCCTGCTTCCAGGGGACTGCACCACACCAGTTCTCAGGGGCAGTGTCCCTCCTCTCCTCCCAAGGACTCTTCTTTCTGGGCAGGCAGATCTCTCTCTTGAGCACATTGCTGACTTTGGAAGTGCCCAAGGCCAACACAAAGCGTAGCTGGTGGAGCCCTTTTGGCAGCTGTCCCAGTGAGCATATTTCTGAGCTCAGCTGGACAGAAGTCCTGGTCCTAAATGTGCTTTGATTGCTTTGCTCCTCTCCAAAGGCTCTGTTTCTCCCAGCTGTAAGCAGAGTTTGCTGAAGCAAGAAGCAGGTTGCTAAGCCTGGCTTGGATGCTGTTTGGTCCTTAGTGGAGCTGATGGGACTCGTTAAAAGCCAGCTGAGCTGAGTCCATGAACAGTGAACACTGATTCAGACCTAATCACCCTCCATGGGAGACACAGCAACTGGAGGAGGAAATAAGGGAGATTGCTGGTCACAGCAGAGGTGGTGTTCCCTCATGCCCTGTGGAGGAAACTTGTGATCTCCTTGGGGTCTGACAGGCATATTAGAGGTCTCTGGAGGGTCTCTGCTGAACTGGAGTTGGGAAGGAGAGGTAGGGGAGACAGACCTGGCTTTCCACACTGTCATTTATTTTGCCATATGGGGATGTTGAGCACCAGAGAGGATATTCTGATTTACTCCCTGGCTTACCGTTGCTGTGGCAACGGGAGAAATACAGGCCAAACCAGGCTGCATCTGCAGTGTGGTGGTAATAGGGAGTTTGGATTCCCATGTGTGTGTATGTTTGTTTGTTTGTTTGTTTAGCTGTTGCAGGAGCCACATGGTAAAAAAGCACCGTTGCAATGAAAAGGGAATGAGGTCTGAATTGTACCCAAATACACCCTCCTCTCATGCAACAGCCAAACAGTCATGCATGCAGTCCTACTGACAGCACACTGCTCAAGGAACACCAGCACACACATGTGGCCTTTCTTCCCACCATAAATACACCCCTGGAGCTGGGGGTCCCCAGCTGCTCTCCCACCCTTAAAAGAAGCCGGACTTCTTATTTCATAGGTACAAAGTCCCTGTACACCAGAAACTTTGTGCTTGGGTTCTGAAATGCAGCTAAGAGTCTAGGGCCCCCCTGGTGTCAGCAGGAGAATCTCCTCTGCTGTCAGACCCACATATCCCATATCCCAGTCAGCTGTGATTCTAAGGCATCACAATCCCCCCATTGGTTACTGAGCAAATACTCCTCCCCACAAATACTCCTCCAGCACATCGTAGTAACAAGTTCTTACCTCCCCACACACACACTCCCCAAGCTGATCAACAAAACAAACTCAGACCTTTCTCAACAGTCATATCCCCAGTTGGGAGAGGTGGCCTTCATTGCCAACATCAGAGTGAGCCCTCAGGTCACATAAATTGGCCTGCTGCAGACACCAGCCTCCAGCTGTGTGAACTCATGAGTCTGCCAGCACAATTCCCACCCCAGAAAGCAAGTTGTAGAGCACAGTTAAATACAGCCTCTTTCACTCTCTCTCCTCCAGGCTGCTGGAACCTGAGTATCCTCAACCTAAACACTGGACTCTGGAGAAAGGCTCCATGTCCACTGCATCTGAAATATTGGCCCCAGAGACCTACTTTAGGTTAAGTGGAAGGAAGGAAATTATTTTTCAACTGCCCTTCATGACCCCAAAGCTTCTCCCTGCAGTGCTGGAAGCACAGAATAGCCTTGTAGAAAGACAAAGTATTCAGCCCTACCACGATCTGTTCTTCTTCATCCCACAGTCCATAAGAGGCTGAAGGTAGCATAGGTGCCGGCAAGAATGGCCTGGTAACAGGACAAGGACATGGTTTTCTCAGGCATGGAGACTTTGGAGTTCCTGGAAATCAGACTCCAAATCAGCTTTGGGGGTCCTCCATTGCAACTTTTGTAAAGGAGGGACAAAGTCCATGGCAGAGATAGGCAGAGTTTCCTGAGTGTGGCAGAGCAAGGGCCTGTGAAGCAGGATTCGTCTGTGAGGACAGTACACTTGGGGTGAGACACCAGCAAAGACAAGGGGTGTCACTGAAAGGCTGGTGATGCCAGTAAACTGTTGGCTGCTGCTAATAGCACTAAGGTTGAGTTGGAAAAGATGAGGTGACGGAGATGAGAGGTATGAAAAGAGTATGAAAAGCTTCTACAGAATATTGTGCAGACAGGAGATGTCCAGCTCAATCCCAACAAGGACAACCACAGGGAATGTGTGGTGGCTGCTGGTCTGCTGCAGGAATGCTGTGGATTTGCAGAATGCCTGTCCACCCAGGCTGTGCAGGAGAGGTGAGGCAGGATACAGATTCATCCCCCCCTTGACTCCTGGCTGCCTTTTCTCCCATTATTCCTGAAACTCCATCTGGCCTCACTATTTTTACACACATACACATACCAAAAAAAAAAAAAAAAAAAAAAAAAAGGGGGAAGATAAAATAAACACTTCATTTCTAACCTAATCAGCCCTTCTCTCACTAATTAGCACCCTCTGAGCACATCCACAGGCTGTGAGAGATACTCTGGGGCTGATAATGACCCCCAACCTGCAGTTGCATATGCTGAAGGGTCAGCAGAGCCAAGAGCAAGCCGTGGGGAAGCAGGGAACACAGCGACCTCTGTCATTGTCTCTTTTTTTCTCTGAAATGTAGGCTGATGAAAAGGGGACATCTCTTTTTTGGTAGGGTCCTTGGGCATGCATGTGTGTGTTTTTTGGTGAGAGAATGTGTGTGTGCACACGTGTGTCGAGGAGGGGGGAAGCTGGAGAGGTTTGGAGAGAGGGGACTGGAACAAGATTCTGGCACTGAGCCCAAACCTGAAACACATGCCAATTTATGCCTCTTGCTGGTGGTAATGAAGGGCTCCGTTCAGGACACACGGGACACTAATTAAGGGGCTTCAAAGGCGGCTTTCTGCAGAGTGCTCTCTAAAGGGGGGCTGAGGGGAGGAAGGAGCACAAGAGGGGGGTGTTCTCCACTCAATGGAAGACTTCTGGCTCCTAGTGCCGCTGGGGAAGGCACTTTTTCTTTCTCGCTGTTTCCCATAGCAACTCCTACCCGTGAGAGCTGAGAAGGTGCAAGCATCTGGCAGCTCCGGGCCAGCCCTCAGCAGCCAGCAGGCAAAGCAGGCTCCAGTGTGCAAAGGTGGAAAAGCAGCATGGCAGAGAGGAAGAAAAGAAGAAAAAGGTGGAACTTCGGAGGAAAATTGGTGTGATTACAAAAAGTAACACCTATAGTAACAGGAGTTGCTGTTAGTCTCCAGGGATTTGCAGGGACAAAGCTCTGGGTCACTGCAGCTCAAAACTCCATAGCTGAGCCTTGTCAACTTCATCCCATAGGGTTATTTCATATGAAAGTTTGTGAATAGGACAACGGGCAGGGCTAGGAACGTGCCTCTATCGTGTCAGTCTGGGCACAAGGGCTTAGCTGGGCACCAGAAACAAACAAAAACTGCACAGGCACCCAAACAGCTCTAGCCCACATCCCGGAGCTTCACAGACCTTGGCCTTACAACCTCTAAGCATTGCAGACCCACTCATAGCTGAGTGTCAAAGGAAAGGAGCCAGGCCATGGAACGGGTGACGTGACTCACCATGGTCTTCAAAGGTCTCAGTTCAACTCTCTTCTAGGAAGGTAGGAAACCTGACACCTTACCCTCACACCTGGCCATCCCCTCCACCGGAGTAAACATGAAACAGCAGCTCTGGTGAAAAACAGGACTGTGCTGAGATTGATGAAACGGGGACAGAGTGTGGGAGGAAAGAGAAGAATAAACTGGCAGGGAGAGCAACAGAGTGTTAGTGAGAGACACGAAGAAAGGATGAGTGAGAAAGGTGGTGAGGAAGAGAAAAGAGAGAATAGAGGGTTATCATGGATTATAGTCACTGGGCCATGCACGACACAGAGAGAGAAAGTGAGGGAAAGAAAAGAGAGGTGATATGAGCACATGAAAAGAAGTGAGAAGAGGCTCACAAAAAGCAAGAGAAGCAGACGGCTTGAGAGATGAGCAGTGTTTCGCTGATCCTGCTCAACAGCATGGTGCCTGCCATCACTTACCACCCCACAAGCTGCCAGAATGCCCTACTGCTTCCCTTGGTTTCAGACAGAGTTGTCTTCTCTATGCCAGGCAGTCTCAGCACCACACACAGGTCACCTGGACACAGCTCTTTGGGAGTCAGGACCAGTCCTGCCACGAGGAACCACAAGTACACATTATTTAACCAAGGTGAAGCAGAAGGCTTTCAGTACTACTTTAATGCTTCTCCACAATTGTTTAGTTTTACTTAAACTAAAGTTAGTTTTTCTAACCTTTCTGCCCTCTCCTGTTCACTGTCCTCCTACGCACCAGCCCACATTTAACTGCTTATTCCGGATGACCTGCTCCATGTCTCCCATGTTCAGTGTCACAAGCACGGCCACCTGCAGCCCAGAGCAGTTCAGCAGGGCTGTGCCTGGTGCTGGAGACAAGGAGGGAGGAGGCTCATCCTGGAAGAACCACCTGGGGTGAAACTGGCTGAGGTGTGACTGAGGCCAGTGACTGCCCAGAGCAAGAAGGACAGTGCAAGGCAGTTCTTAAGAGCTGCTCTTGGGCAACAGTTTTCACATGCATATCCAGAAATTCCCTGTTTTTTCTTACTACTGCCCAATGGTGAATCTTGCTGCCTAGCCCAAGCGATTTGTGAGAAGAGGTGGTCACGTTCCTAGGCAGGCAGAATCAAAAGGGGGTTGGATGTAGAAACACATTATAGTGCTAGAATCAGCCCTACAGCAGGTTTGCAACTGCCTGCGCTGAGAAACATCTGGGGTCTGCTGGGATCTGCAGAGAAAATAGATCAGCCTCAAGGAGGTACAAGCACAGTGTCAGATGCAGTTGCAAGACACAGCCTTGGAAGAGCTTAGCTCCATCACTGACCTTTGCCCCATCCAAGCATAACAACCACAGCACAGGCCAGACAAGTTCAGGGCACTCATGTGTGCTGCCTCCACCCATCCCACAGACCACTAAACACTTCCTACCAGCGGCTAACAGCTGCTGAGCCTTTACATGGAAACCCATAAAAGACCTAATTCAAATGGGAGAACAGCTGATCACCAGCCCCTTCTGACCATTGGGGAAAAAACAGTCAAGATATGCAGGTTCACAGAAAGACATCAGCCTTAGTTTCCATGGAGAGAGGAAACAGGAACACTCTCCAGCTTCCCCCTTCATCTCCCAGTTCTTCCTTCTCCCCCCATACCTCACCCTTCTGCCCTGTGCAATCCAAACTGGACACCATGCCAAAGACAGATAAACAGGCAACTAGTGAATCACTCCTATTAAGTTTGAACTTATTATTAAAAAAAAAGAAAAAGAATAAAAATGAAAAACATGAAAAGAGGGAGAGAAAATCAAAGCTGGGATTACAGGCTTAGCAAGCATGAGTGCATATTCAGCCTACACTGTTCTCTTTGTGGCTCTGTCACACCGGTAGACTGCTAAGAGAGTTATACCATTACTAACATGACAGCATTGTCCTACACAGCCTGGATTAGAAATCTCAGTGGCTGTGTGGAGGGGAAAAGTCCCTTGGCAGTGGCAGGCACTTGGCCTCATGATGCCTTCCACTCGCAGCATGGTGGCCAGGCAGGGAGAAGTATTCAATTATCAGACAGGCTCTGCCTTTTCCTAGGCCAGCTTTCTTTCATTGTCTGACTGCTTTCTCCCTGGCCAGTGATGCCTGAGAAGTCTGTCATGCAAGAGAAACTCAAGATGGTCCAGGCAATTCCTGAATCAGGCAGACTTCTCACAGCTGAACCCCTGCTCCTCCTCACAAATACACAGTCCCCTCCACGTATGGATAGGAGTCAGTCTTGAAGGTGGTGAATATCTCTTCACCAGCACAGGACCTCCAACAACTGCCTGGAAAACTGGATCTCCTTGTTCTCTGCTGGGCAGGAACATCAGTCAGTTGTGTTTACTTCACATTTCTCTGGCCTAAAAATCATCCTACTGAGCCAAGACTGATTGCCCTCATTACTTCCACTTCCCAAGCAGGACCACACCAGTTTTTAAACACATCAAAGACATGTATGTTGCTCTGATGCATTTTTCAAACCCTTCCTTTTCCCACTAATCCCCATATAAACATCACCCAGAGCACCACAGCAATCAGATAATTACCCATAGCCTCATCCACTGTTTGTACCCTTTGTGATGTCCTTGGGGACTGTGTTTCCTCACTGGGACAGTGATGTTACAGCATGTCTGTGAATTGGCATGGATTGACAAGAAAAAGGCAGCTGGCAACAATAAATGCATCACCCCAGCCAGGATGTAGAAAGAGGAAAGGTCATTGTGTAACGTGGTCTCTCATTGCTCTGGAAACAGCCAGAATTCCTGCTTATGTAGCCACCAATGCAGGGGCTCAGCTTTGGTACCACTGAGGGAAGATGAGCTGGATGCTGCAGGAATTGGCTGTGTCAGTCCCTGAGTCTTCAGAGTGGGAAAGAGGAGCTGGAGTGAGAAAGGCAGTGAGCTGAGAGGAGGAAAGAATTGGGTATGCAGTGCCTGGAGGGTGAGGGTCAGGACCAAGAGTAGCAGAAGGAGCTGCCTAGGACAGCTGCTCACCCAGATGGTCCCCAGTCTGTAGCCTTCAGATCTTGCCTTAGCTCCAGCCCCGTGGCTGGTGCTTGTGGCCTCATCTCCCCACATCTCTGTTCTGCATCCAGTACTGCAGGTATTGGGGCAGGGACCATTCCTCATTCACAGAACCCCAATACTATTTTCTCTGTCCCAACCCAAAGAGACAAGGGAAAAAAATACAGGTTTTCTTTCCAAAGTTGTCCTGAGGCTAGGATACAATATTTTATGGCCCAGTTCTTAGCCTATTTGCATTTTGTATTTTTACTTCAACTGCTGTTTGTTTCCAGACATTTGGGATGCCTAATGATTTTCAAAGCACTGTTTATTTTAATCCCTCTAATTTATTAATAAATTAGTTGGCCTCGAAGTGCTTGGAAAAGAAGGGTAAGGAAGTTCTAACCAGTGCTTTGAATAAAGCATCAAACTGTCATATGATCACATCAAAGCAACAGCAAGCAGATCACTTTGTTGGCTATATCATGATACAGCCTCATAGGTCCTCCAGCTTGGTGTCAGGTTTCTTCATACATATCACTCTGCAACACTACCAGGCTCACCAACTCCAAGGATGAAGTAAAAAATAGCAATGCCCAGAGGCAGCTCCCTCTGAAAAGTCTGGCCCTTCTCACCCTCTGCGTGTTGTGAGAATGTAAGGTGCCACCGTGGTGCAGATAATATAAACCATGCTGACATCCACGTGGCTTTGCAGGCAAGGTTGTAATCTTCCCATAAATCACAGGTGCACTCAGCCTCCACTACACTTTCTTCAGCCCAGTGCTCTGTGACAAAGCTACAGTTTCACACACACAGGACAGTCCCGGAAAAAACAGCATAAAACACTGCTAATCATGCAAATGAAGGGCTAGGAATCGCTGCTAGTCAGTCCCAACAGGAGCATGCCATGTTTTCTCATCACCAGAAAGCAACTGACCGATCCTGAAAATCCTGGGGACTGCCACCAAACAACTTTTCCCATCTCCAGGAAAGTAGTGAGTGTGCCCCTTCGTATGTTTATGAGCCTCCCCCCATCTCGAGCCTTAAAACCACATGCAGTCTTTTGCAGCTGATGGCTTCATCACATCCTTACTGCTGCAAAGCCCATTTGCTCTCAGTGATCCCACCGAGATAAAGACCCTCCTTCTCCCATCTCACGCTGATGTTAGTCATGGGCTAGCCTTTGCCAGGGACACACGACCTGCAGGAAACAGAATCCTCTCTCTTCTGTAGTGGCAGGGCTTGCTGCAAGTGCACATCTTGTGCTAAAGGGCCGAGGTGATTCCACAAACAGCTCTCTGAAAGCAGCCTGAAGTTGCTGCTGGTTGTCATGATGAGTTAGTTGTGCTAGATGTCCTCCAGAAGCAATGTTCTGCCTGGGAATAGACAATGACTACTTTTTAGAGGGGTTGAACACATCCTGCCTGAACCAACTGATCACAACAGCCAACACGGCTGTCTGGCACGGGGGGGGACACTTGCACCCATGTTCTCTTTGTACTTGTGTATAAATTGACAGAAACAGAGATGCCTCAAGCAAGGTGATCATGGGATAGAAGCTCTTTCACATAGGATGCAGAAAGAACAAAAACATTTCTGCAGTGCCAGTTGCAAAGTGGATTCCAGAGTGGAATCAGGTCCTGTCAGTGCTGATGCAGCCTGAGCAGAAGTGAGCCCAGCCTGGCTCTGCACCCATCTAAAAGGCAGGTGCCTGCATGTCTAGCAGCTCAGATGCAACACATTTGCAGGACAAGTGTATCATCAGGAGTGCCAGGGCAGGCAGTGATCACAGCAAGAGATTTCTCCCCTTCCCACCACAGATTAGGCACAGCTCCTGGGGCAGCTCCAGTCCCTGCAGAAACAATACTGCTGAGCGCTCACTGCACATTGCCATAGCTCCAGTCACAGTATTAATTTTTTTTGTCTCTATTCTTTACTTAAAACCTCCCTTCTCTCCAAGCTGCATTTCCCATCTGATGCAGGTGAGCCCAGGGTCAAGGGCTGACTACCACAATGCTTGCTGGCTCCCCACCACTTTGAGGGGTGCCAGCCTGCCAATAGAGCATCTCCCCTCCCTTTATTCCTTCCCTGACTCCCTGCACTCCCACCACCTCTTGCCAGCACAAGAAGGGCCACCTGGGGAGGAACTGAGACTGCTCACCCTCTTTCTGAGCTGTTTCCTCTCTCCCATCTCCTCCCTGTGTGTGGACAGACACCCTGGTGGCACCAGCCCCCTCACTGGGAAGGGCACTAGAGACATGGTATCTGCCCTGCGCCTGGTATTCAACATCCAGCACCTTGTTTTGAGGGTATATCAATCACTCCAGAAGCCTTTCCCTCTCACCCAGATCCCCAGAGTCAACAGGCAGTGATCCATGCTGTGCAGGAAGAAAAGGGATGTCATGAATCCCAGCACCCTGCTCTGTGTTGTGGACAGGGAGGAAAAGTGTACAAAGAAAGCATAACTCTGCTCTTGGCTTGACTGTGGGAACTCAGTTAATAAAGTCAGGTTATTACCTGCATGTCCTAGCAAGGCATAAGCTCTCCTGTCTGCCCATCTTCCCTGGGGCAGGGAGCTCCCTGCTTTAACAAAGCCTAATTGTCCAGCAAGTTCCCTGTGTGACAGAGGAAATAGAGATCTTCAAAATTTGGATTTGAATTGAGTCCTCAGCTTGATGATGTACCACTTAAAAAGAAGGCCAGGGTGGATGAACCCTGATCTTTGCTCTCAAAAAGGTGCACCAACAAGTGATAAGGACTTTGGGGAAAACTAACAAGGGGAACAGCATTTCTTGGAGCCTTCCCAAGAGGAGTATAACCAGCTCATGTACTTAAGGCTGTAACCTTTCTCATTCTCCCCATAGGTCTCTCGGTGTCTTTTCTTCTGTTGCCTCTCTGATCCTTGAGTAAAGAGCACAGCCTTAGCAACCCAGCCTCTGCAGGGAAGTCCCAAGAAAGGCCAAACCCTTCAGGATCATGCCTTACTTGTCTAAGGGCACAGGGAAGGACCATCTGCCTCCAGGATGCTTCCTCCAGCAGTGGCAAACACTGAGGCCTGGGAAAAAGTAACAGAGGTTGGCCAATATAGAGATGTCTCCCCAGGCCTCCCGGACAGGTTGAAAATGGTGGATTTTATGAGTTGGCCAAAATTTACTATGAAATTATTAAACCTCACGAAATTCCGTAAGGATTCTGCTCAGTGTTCACTTTAACTGTGCTTCATTGTTACATTTCACAGCTACACACCAGGTGCTTTTCTGCTGGGAAGAAAGGGGGCTGTAAAAGACCTATCCACGAAGGAGAGACTGCTCTGCACAGAGTGGTGTGTCTGTACACAGGGAGGAGGGCAGGTATTTCTTCTCCATGCTCCTCAGCAGGAGTGAACAGTAATGAACATGCTGGGAAAGGCCAGCAGCACCTGATTGAGGCACATGGGTCTTTGTGCAAGAGGTGCCAGCCAAAATGAAGAGACCATTCCTCTGTTAAATCATATTTAGTGTGTCCATAAAACTGGTGAGTGCCAGCATCCTATTGTGAATGTTCACATGTGATGAGCCCACAGTGGCCCTGGGACGTGTCCCCAGCCTGTGAGTGTGTGAGCCAGCCCCACAGGGTGTGTGTGTGCATTGCCTGGCTGCCAGGGCACCTGCCCACTGGGGAACTTTCCATCTCAACCAGCTGACAGCTGCTCTCCTGAGTTTCCTGGACACCAATAATGTTTTCCCTTTTCTAATCTCCCCGATGTAAATCCATTCACAACGAGCGCCTAGAGACTTTTAATTCCATCGGCATTAAACTCACTAAAACCTCTATTACCAAAAGCTTTTAGGATTTTCCCCAGAATCTACAAGTCAGGTTCATAACATGACAGAACTCCACCTCTCTAGGGTGTCTGAGAAATTAATTCATGCTTTCTAAACGCCAGGATCACTGACCAGACATTCAAAGTATCCTCCTTGCCATGAGTAAGCTCGAGTTGCTGGTACAACACGGCCCTTGGTAGGGGCTGAGCTGTCTCCTGAAACACCTCTAACAGTCTGAGAAGAGCCCCCTCCCTGTACCAGGCAAGAGCAGATCACCTGCCATGGCAAAGCAGCACCAGAGGTTCACAGATGCTGTGTTAAAGGGAAGTGGTTCGTTTCAGTGCTGTTTTACTGCATTCATAGAGCAAAGGTCTGGCAAATGCATCACAACACCAGTGCTCCCCTATACCAAAATAAGTGAGAAGATATTATGGTCTCACCTCAGTGCTGCACACAGGCAGGCACTGTAAAAGCACAAGGATTATCCAGCTACACCTCAGTAGAGAAGGTGGCTGGGTGCCGAGACAAATTGAAAGTGGTTGTGGTGGAGGGGTCAGACAGCTGTGAGTCAGTGAGTGAGGTTTCTAAATGCTGTAATACTCCAGCGATGGTGCATTTATCCTTTGGCCCTGGAGGTTCATTGGCTGCTGTAATAGAGCAGAGAGATGCAATCATCTTTTGATCCCAGAGGTCTTTTTAGGTGCTATAATAGAGTAGTGATGATCAAGCCATCTCCAAAGCCTTGGGGTTGCTGGCACACAGCTGGGTGACGTCAGTGTCTCTCAGCCCCCACAGTCCCCAGCTCCTGGATTCCAGGAGAGGTGTTGAAGATGTTGCTTCTACCCCAGAGGTTTGCAGGGTCTGTGGTGATGTCAGCTTTGACACACTGCCAAAGTTCCCTCTGGCCTCACAGGAACTTTTAACCACGTGGAAAGGTGTGATACTGACCCCAGGTCTCTTGGCACCAGGCCACAAATCTGGCTGCTCCCCCTCTATCCACATCAGCTGTGGTGGGTGCAGCTCCAAGCTACCCACCAAACAAATCACAGCTCTAAGAATTCAAGAGAGCTCACAGAGATCCAGCAAAGAGCAGCATGCAAATACGATCCCCAGTGGTTTTTATCTGGGTGAAAAACATTTCCCTGTGCAAGCAATCATTCTGCTCACACTTCATGGGCTGTCCAGGATGGAGACATACTTACAAAGAGTCTGGCATTTGTGTCCAGCTACACATGCATTTGTAGCTACACACAAATAGCTAGAAATCAAAAAGGCTAAGTTAGCCAAGCTGCTGAAGATTTCAGCATCCTATATCATGGACTCAAAAAAACAAAACAAAACAAAACAAAACAAAACAAAAAAAAAAAAAACAAACCAAAACAAAAAACCTAAACAAGAACTGGGACCACGCTCCTGGGTAGGGAATGCTGTTGGACAGGGAAGATATGTTTGTACACTCAGTCCTTACACTGAAGAGAGGAGGAAGTAAACAAATAAGGTTTCAGGATTTCCATAGGCTCAGGGATTTCTCTTCTCCCTTCAGCCCCAGCAGATTTCTAATTCTGGGCTCCAGCTTGGCCTGGAAATTGGAAAGTTTGCTGGATACCCTGTTATCCTGACACTAAGTCCTGCATCCATAGTTCAGGCAGAAGATGGAAGCATGGGCAATCTCCCAGGAAGGTCTGGGAACTTTGCAGGTTAGGTTTCTGATCTGAGGCAATATCAAGAGTTTAGGTCGGTTTATACCTTTTCTGTGGCAGGGCTTGTGTTTGGTTTTCCCCAGAATTGAGTTCAAACTCAGAGGATGAAAATTCTTCATACTATGGACTTCAACGTGATTAAACATGAACAGAATTTCCCTTCTCATGTCCCAGCAGGTAAGATGTGCACAAGGGAACAACTATTCCAGGTCAGAGAAATGTCCACACTGGCTCTCAGGAAAAACATGACTGGAATTAGAGGGAGAAAAGGTGGAAAAACATCAAAGCAGACAATTGAGGGACAATGTACTCCTGTCTCAATTTTCTTATTTGCCACTATGAGTTGCAGGCTAATATAGGCTCTGAAGACTGAACCTGCAGGTTCAGGCTTCAAAGCTGGGATCATCCTAAGCTAAAGCTCGTTGGGGTACTCTTGTTCTCCACAAAACACACAAGTCCACTATGAACCTCTCTAAATTCTTGGACTTGACAAATTCTCATATCTTAGACCTCCACAGTTCAATACTGCAAATATGAATCCCATACATTTTAATTTCACTCTGCATTCCTTCACTCCTAGGTGATGAGGAAAGGAAGGACAGATATATGTTTCATAATTTAATTTCCTACCACCATATACTCCCAGTCTGCTGACACCAACACCCCCTGTCTCCTCCATATCTTCACTTGGGGGTGTTCACAGGCTTTCTGTCTCACCTCAGAGGCCCTTCAGTTCTCCAGCATCCCTTCAGAAACAGGCTGACCTGGGTTTGGCTTGCAATTCCAAATGAAGCAGCACTGCAGGTGTACCAAGAGCTCTTCCAGAGCCCTCTCTCCCCACTACCTCTGCATCCAAACAGCTGATTTGCCTGCTCAAGGGCATCACAGCATGGGGAAGAGCTCTGCAAAGACATTCACCCTCACTTTCATTTGGCTGATACTCTTGATTCAGGACCTTTTGGGTATCTAAAGAGTTCTGAGTCTGACCTGCAACACACATTACTTTGAACATACCAACATTCAGTTTCATTCACCAGAGCACAGTGCATTCTTTTCACTTAGTTCTCTTTCCCAGGCATTTCCCACAGCCCTTTCTGTCCACAGCCAACATAATAATTTTGTCTCATCTGCTAATTTCCATACAGTGTATCTCTCCTCCTACCTTTCCAATTCATTAAACAATAAGGTAAATCACAAGGGATTTAGAAGAGAACTTGGAGGCCACATTAACCTTTTGCCATGGTGAAACTTGGCTGCTTAATCTCCTCATTCTTTCAGTCTCCTACTCAGTTTTTGATCTATGTCAATATTTTGTCTCTCACTGACTGCTTAGCTTCTTTAGCAGCTCAAGTGCAGGATCTTTCAAAAGCCTTTTGGAAGTCTAAATACGTTATATCACTTGGTTCTCCTTTATCCACTGCATTATTGACACATTCAAAAAGTTGTAGGAGGTTAGCATGATGCAGTTTTCCCCTGCTGAACCCACACTGGATAGGCCCTATCAGACCACAATCTTCCAGATGTCTTCAAGCACTGCTTTTTAATTATCATTCCCACCAGTTTACCAGATACAGATGCAAAGCCTACTGATCTTTAATTCCCCGGATCATCACTGAAGCCTTTTTTTAAATATAGGTACAACATTTGGTCTTCTCCAATTCCCTGAATCAGTCGCTTTTTTATTTTTTTTTTTTCACAAGAGATTGCATATTTCTGTTAGCAGCTCAATCACTTAAGCTCCTTCCAAACTCTCGGATTTAACCATCTGGACTTGATAACTTATTGTTCAGGGAAAGGGGGGCGGAGGTTTCATAGTTGTTGGGGTTGTTTTTTTCACTGGGCTTGTGGTTTTTTATGAGTTGCTTTGTCCCAGCACCATTATTCTACCAGCATATTTTCCAACAGATCCTCATCTAAGCAAATATAGGAAAAGAATCTCATAAATGCTGTTGGTAGGGACAGCTGATACAAGAGAAATAATATGAGAATTCAGCTCCCCAGCAACATCCTAAAAATGGAGATACTGAGTCACTTTAAGCACAGGAGGTGACTGGAATTGATCAATGCGAGTTTTCTTGGATAACATCCACCCTGTTCTGACCAACCAGGCTAGTTTTGCTCATTTGTTTGGGTCTCTTGCTGAATAGTGATTTCCCTCTTGACCCTAGAAGATTCAGGGCAGGAACAGTGCTAGCTTGATTATATACAGTCTAAGGTGTGATGAAAAGAAAGTGACCTCAATGCTGGGAGATGCATGAACCTGGGAGGAGATGAAACCCAGCAAGGATAAAAGGAAGTAAATCAGAAGGTGAGCAGAACATTGCTGGGCTGTTAGCTCCAGTGATTGCCTTTCAACTGCATCAGCCACAAGACATGAAATGTAATGGGCAATGCTGAAGAACTCAAATAAGTAGCCCCATTATATGAGTGTTTCTCCTTTTGTGCAAGACTGGTTCTCGATAGATTTCACCATGCTGGCTGTCTTTAAAAGGCATGGCAGGATCAGGGTAGAGCCCAGTGGCCCTGATGTGCCACTCACTTTAAGCCATACCTTCCACTGGTCCTAAAACAGGGAGTCAGGGAGAAAGCTTGAGATAGAATAGAAGCACCCACAGGTTTATGTCACAGTGAACACACGACCAGCTGTGGATACATGTTCACCTGTCAGCCTGCCTCCCAGCCAACACTGGCATTCCAGCTTCTGGAAACCATCACATTCCCATCAAAAGTGACACTGAGAACATCTGTATGAAATCTGTGATATACCTGGCATACCTACCTTACTTGATGGACATGTATTCAAGTATTTATTTAATAAAAGAAGAAGAGAAATTTCCATAAATCTCTCTTATCTAATTGCTGCTGTTCAGTTCTTGTGGGATATGTTGATGGGGCAATTATAGAAAAAAATACAGAAAAATTTGTAGAAAAAAATTGTGTAGATTGGTGAATTCATTCCCTGCAGACACTGCTTATGTGGGGTAATGTGGCCATAAGTTTTTCTGGGGAGCCATCTAAAGGCAAGTCTGTGCCTCCCTCTAAGACCTCACCAACATCCCTCCAGTACACAGCAAGGCAATTCTCAGCAGTGCTGGGCAGCACATTCACTTCCTCTGGCTCCGTGGGGCGAGGGCCAGGAGAACAGAGGACATGAGGAGGGGTTTCTCAGCCATCAGAAACTATATTGGGAGCAGACAAAAGTGCACAAGGAGAAGGCATCTCAAAGCAGGACAATCACAGGCTGGCTGTTCCCTTAATTAAGGAGGTGGATAGAAGATGAGCAGTTTACTGTGCAGAGCTGGTCCTCCTGCCACAATGCTTTTGAAACCACATCCCTGCCACAAATGTGGTCAGGCCAAACTATAGTCTGCAATATCAATATAAGATACTTCCATACCACTTTGTCACTGCAGGGACACGCTGCTCTTTTTCTGCCTCCGTCTCCACCCCTTTTTTCCCTTGCTGCTTCTGTCCTTTTTCTCTCAAGTCCTCCCTCTTTCTCATCTCAATGTCTGCATCCCCTCCATACTCTGAGTGTATTGGATTCCCCTTTCCCTCTGCAACACCTCCCTCCACTGCCTACAGGTCTCCACCTCCACGAAGCAAGAGAGGGCTCACACTGGGCCGAGACAGAGAGGGAACCTGGAGGAGAAGGAGGTCTTCTTCATGCCCTGACTTAGCCCAACAAGACTCCCCACACACCAGACACAGCCCTGCTGCAAGTGCCTGTTTGGGCTCGAATGAAGCAACGTGGACACTCACACAGATGTTGTTCTACTGCACAGGGCATAAACCAGGCAGGGACGTAGCACGAATCCCATCTAGCTGCTCTTCTAGCAAGGCTTTTAAATTGTCTCCCTCTCTTCACATGCACTGGTCTGCCATGTGTGTGTGTCTCAGGGCTGTCCTCAGCTGCTTGGCAGTGGATATGCAGAGGGTACAAGGGGGAGGTGAAATGACGGGGGCTGGGGATGGCCAGCTGCCAGTCATGGCCTGTACCAGGGTCCCCTCAGTCCCCTGACACACACAGACACGTGGCACGGCTGCTCGGGGAGGCCCAGCCAAGAAGCCTGTCCTTCTCCACTGAATCTCTACTCTGTTTCCTAAGTGACAAGCCACAAACTCCCTTTCTCTTCCCAAACAAACAGAGGCTTGAGAGAATCACTGCCTCGGCCCTGGCAAGCAGCCCCCTGGTCATTACAGATTCTTGTCCAGCATCCAGCCCTCTGCGAATGACAGCCCTCAGCCATGTCAGCAGAGTCCACAGGCTGAACCTCCCTTTCCCCACTGCATCCCTCTGTGCAGCCTGAAGCCTTGCTCCTTCACATCCCTATTCCTCAACACCCTCCTCTCCCACTGGCTGCTGCCTGTTCCACGGAAAGGTAGGGGAAACTGTGGTACAGAATGGTGACCAGAGTGAGAGTTTGCTAGGATTAGGACCCTTAGCAATAAGGTTTGGTAGACAGTGTCACCTCTTGACTTTAACCTCCAAAAGCTCATTTTGCTGGGATTTATAGTAAAAGTGACTTCAAACTGCTAAATCTGGTGAACAAATTCTCCTCCTAATCACCAGAGACTTGCACACATCCACACAAAAGCATGAGGCAAACCACCCCTCCCCACCTTCCTGCCCTTTGGCCCTTCAGCACAAACAAAACTACCTTCCTCAGCAAGACAAGCACCTGAGTGACAGACCTGGAAAAAGTCCCTGCAGAATAATAGTGAGAGTTTGCACTCATGCTCTGTCCCAAACGAGCACCTGCCTTCAGTGGGGCTGGCTCAGCCTCTATCCATGGTGCAACCCGATTTTCTGCCAACATGGTCCTATGAGGAATGATAATGCCTCTCCTGGGACCTGTGTGCTGACCTGTGGAGTGGTCAGGGCTGGAGAACAACATCCTCCTGCTGAGACAATGCTTCCCTCCCCTTCCTCTGCCTCTTCAGCATGATGCCTGCCCTCCTCCCAAACAATACCATCCTCTCCAGCATCTGCCTGGAGTGGGACATGGCTTGCTCCCAGACTGTAATTTAACCCTCTTTCAGACTGGCTTGCCTGACAGGAAGGACTGAACCAGGCTGGCTGCAGCGTGCAATTACATCTGTCAGATTAGCCGTAGCACGCACGATCCGGAGCACGTGCCAGATGTGGCACACAAACAACACTCGGGCCAGCACCAAGACACGGTTGTGCAGACAGATAATACCCAACACAACATAAATCTTGCCAGTACAGAGTTAAGCCAACATTCTTTTCTAAACAAATCTCAAACAGTAGAGTGAAGTCATACTGGGTCAGCATTTTCTACCATGTAGCTGCAGCAGTTTTAACCCAGCACCAAGGTCCCTAGAGCTGGATTTATTGTCTTGTCCACCCCGAGTCAGTGCCAAAGCCATGTCCTGAGAGGACAGAGGAATTTAACCAATGCCAAATTACTTTGGAGGCTCCATACGGGAAGAGCTTGCTTTCTGCAAACCCTCCAACAATGACACTGAGTGTGACTGCATGGACACACTCCCTGCCAGGCTCCAGCCAAGAGGAGGAGCCACACATCAACAACACCATGGTCACTTGTCACCCGCAACACACACGCGCGCGCACCAGAGGGTGTGAACCACAGGGGAAAAGATCACTTCACAGTATCATCAGCTGGCACCAGCATCCAGAAACAACCCCACTGGGCAGCATCAGCCCTTCCCAAGGCTGACCAAAGCTGTTCCTGCCCAGCATGGTGGTCACAAAGGAGGAGAAATGAGGAACGGGTGCTGAAAGAGGGAAAAGCAGGGCTCAGGACACTCCAGAGAAGGAAGAAAAAAAGCAAGAGGCACCAAAGTGAAGCTGAAGGCAGCAGTTTGTGTAGAAGGGTAGGTATTGGAATAGTGGGTCAGGAGGCATTGAGAAACTGCAGATGCAGAAAACTGATGGCAGGGTCGTGCAGTGGCAGCAGAGAGATGCACTGGAAGATGCAGTGGAAGATGTGCCCTCCTTGTCAGCATCACCAGGTGGGACCTTGGCAGGAGGGGAGCAACCCATCACCTCTTTCAGGGGACACCACACCAGCACCACTGTTGGGGCTGCACAGTAGCACGGACCCCGCCAGTCCCTTCCTCTCAGAGAAACTCAGAAAAAACTCTGATCTCTGCCAGAGTCTGTGCAGAGCCTGAAACTACACCCTGGCAGGTTGCTAACTCCCAGACCTCCCCTTTAAAATCCACTCCTCTGAGGTTACCCACTACTTTGCCAGCAGCTCATTTCTTTAGGGTCTATTTTAGGGAGAGGCATCTCCAGGCACGTTCGTGCTTCTTGAGGACTGGCAGCACGTTTGGGCCTGCCCAGGCACTGGGAGAAACAGCTGCTCCCACTCCCCTCCTATCCCCACACCACAGCAGCACAGAGACATGGCATGGAAATAGTGCAGATGATCTTCCTGCTTTCCCTGCAGAGGAGCTGAGGAAAGGGACACTGAGGGCAGCCCCAGGCAGCAGCAGGCCTTTCAGGTGCTCCCAAGAGCTTTGCACCCCAAAATGGGTCAGGCTCGGCACAGGGCCCCTTCACTGCCTGTGCAGGGCACATGGCGTTCCCAGCTTATGAAACACACTGTCTCCAGTAGGAAAATATCCCTTTCAGTTGAGAAGGAGCACCAGGGGATAGCAGATAATCAGTGACAAAGAGCATGCCCATCACCCCAAAAGCTGTGGCAGGCTGGGCTGGGTATTCAGAGGAGATACCTGGCTGGGAAATGGAGGCCAGCATTGTCTGTGGGGAATTAGAATCCCTAAAATATCTGCGAGATGAGGAGGGAGGGGGAATCCTCCCCTCCATGCCCCACTCCCGGTTGCATGATGCCCACTCCTGCTCTGCTGCAAGCTGCATCCCTGAGGTGACCCAGGCCAGGGCTGCCGAGCCCAGCTTTGCTGCTGGCCAGGCTGCAGCAGAGTCAGCCTGGCTGTCCCTTCTCCCGAGAAACAGGGGAGGTGGAGGAAGATGACGAATGGAAAAGAGCAGACAGGTGCGTGCTGTGCCCAGGGAGGGATGGGAAAGGGGCGGAATGCACTCGGGACTGCGTGCGGGGGACCCGCAGCGCTTCCCCCGGCTGCTCGGCAAACAAGCCCTCCCTGCACACGCATGCAGAGCCGCCAGGGAAGGGGCTCACAAGGGAGGGAGCAGCTCTCCCTTGTGGGGAGAGCGCTGGTGAAAGCCTAGATTTTGTTCACAGCATAGCAGAAACCCTTCTCCTCCCTCACACCTCTGGGGGACGAGAGGAGGGAGGGCGGCATGGACGGAGAGAGGCACAGACAGAGGTGCAGGGGTTGGCTTACCTCACAGTGCCTGCGCTGGGGTGCCCGGGTGCGCGGGAGGTAAATCCAGGGCTCTGCTCTCCTTGGCGAGTGCTGGGAAAGGTCTCTGTTCAGTCACATGAAGGAGTGGCCTGTGAGTAGGTGCTCCAGCTCACCGCTCGATCGAAGCTGCCATGGATTCATTGCGAACGACTTCGCCTTCTGTGAGGAGAGGAGGAAAGGGGAGGGAAAAAAAAAAAAAAAGGAAAAAAACACCAGCTTAAGACTTGGAGGGTAGATTCACTTCTTTCTTAGGTTTCCAATGGCAACTGAATATGCCACATATGAAGATCCAGGGTGTGTGTGTGTGTGTGTGAATATGTGTGTGTGGGAGGGACAGAGAGATGCACAGCTGCTGAGTCCACAGGCAGTGTAGGGTGTGAGCTAGTCAAGGCATATCGGTGATTATGGGAACAGACAACTGGACACGGGCAGCAGAGTAGACAGACAGCCAGATGGAAAGAGACTAAAAGGATGGAAAGAGGTTGGCCTGTGTGCTAAAAGCTTGGCTGTCCCACTGCACACAAAAGGAGAGAGCACCTGACCCAGCACAGGGCAAGGTGCTGACAGAGCTGCACGGGGAGAAGGTGAAGTGTCTGCACACACGGCCGCACACACACACACACACACACACACACGCACACACCACCTTCCAGCCCGCATAGCCACCCAGGCATGCCCCCTGCAAGGACACTCTACACACTCTGGACACACACACAGACATTTACTCACACTACCTTACATACAACCCCTAGAAATTCAGAGCTCCTCTCAAGGATGAGGTGCTTCTCTTCTACACATACACCCTGCACCTACCTACAAGGTTGCACATCTGTATTAAGATGCACACGTTATAACTCAGACAATCATCACACAACACCACATCAGCTCCACCCAGCCTATTCCATCACTCCTATGAGTACACAGCAAAAACATTTTTATATAGCACAGCAAATTGTGATCCCTGCACAAATGCACTTGGAATACCCAAACATGTCTACCCCACACCAGCTCCTGACCCCTTATACAAAACTATCACTGCACAAACACACAGCATTTAATGAGCCCATTCCCGCAGCAGATACCAGAAAAAGTGCCATGTACACACACACACATCCATATCAGTGTAAACACCACACTAGCAAATGACGTATCTGTAAGAAAATGAGGGCACATAAAACATCCTCATGCACTCAAGAACATAAGTAAGCACCAGTGGCTGTATATCACACACAAATATACTCTGCTTATGAATTGCCTGCAGCATACAAACTGATTGTATCAGATACTGTTACCTACCTAAACTCAGCCCACACAGTGGCATAACATCCTTCTGGATCCTAAACGTTAGCCCCAGCAACCACCAGACATATTCTGTCACATGGAAAACACAAATACTCATCAACATCCAACACAGGCAGACAAACACAAACTAGACATGAAACACAGACAGCCAGCACCATTCATCAAGAAATAAAAATAAAAATTAAAATTAAAATTTAAATTTAAATTTAAATTTAAAAATATATATTCTTGAAAGTTATGAAGCTGGAACTCACTCTGAAGACAGCTGTATTATTCTGTGCAAGTGCACGGCTGCATATGGACACATACACACTCCACTGTCACACCAAATCTGCTTTAACTGCCTCCATCTCTGAGTAAGATAGTAAGATTCCCCCCCTCCTTTTTTTTTTCTTTTTCACACTTTCTCTAATTCTGCCCGTTCTACAGTCTCCCATGTGTCTGTTAACGGTCTGGAGTTGCTGCTCCAGGAGGCAAAGTCTCTGGAGCAGAAAGCTTGCAAAAGCATCCAAGATCATCTCTTTTCTTTCCCTCCGTTCTGGTATTAGATGTATATAATATGCATGCAAAGAAGAGTGCACAGTCCCACCAGTCCCGAGTGCTCTGAAATTGGCTGATAGTGGCATCAGGGGATGTGACTGCAAACCTAAGCGTGGTGGAGATGTACATAAACCCTTATGGGAAGCGGAGATTTGGCCAGGAAGGCGCCGGCTTCCCCCAGGCCCCAGGAAAGACAAAGAGATACACGAGGTGAGTAAGAAGGGACAGGGGAATGCAGAGAGATCGGCCCAGCACCAGGGACAGCACAGTGAGCGCTCTGCCAGGCTTGTTTAACAAGCTCGGCAGTGTCACAGCGAGATGCTGCCAGCGATGACCGACAACAATCAGGGTTCGACATCAGGGCAAGCAAGCGTACCTGTGTGCCCCTGGGAAATGGGAGAGGCAGGGGAAAGCATGGGCTTTGCAGCGGGGAAGAGCAGCTTAGTGTGGGTGCAGCTGTACATTATATGGCTTAGGGGTCCATGGCTGCACTGGGATCATTGGAGCAGTGGTGGCACAGACAAAAAAAGAAGAGCTCGCAGGCAGAAAAAGGGCTGGCATAGGCGTGGCTTAGACACAGGCAATGCAGGGGTTGCAATCGGGTCTAGCCCCAGCCACATGGAGGAAGTGTGAAAGGAATCCCTGGGCTTCCAGCACATATAGATACACCTCAGTGTCAGTCAGTGGAGTGTACATTGCAATGGCCTCTTTCAGGAGCTCCCTGCCCTCACACACATTACCAGCAGCCTCAGCCCCTTCCCAGTGCACACACTTTCCACACCATTACTCTGGCATGCCAATTTTCCACTCCTCAAAGCCACCTACTTCAACACACTCTCACCTCCCCATGCTCATGCCACATCCAAGTCCATGTGGCAGCATCAGAGGAGCCAGAAGAAACATGTGGGGAAGCCCTCACTGCCACCTGAGCACCAAACAGCCCCTCTTCCCCTCTGCCTTCACTGGTGCTTCACTTTACTGAAGTGCTCTGAAGGAGTAGAAATTTCCTGTCTCTCTCAGCTAAGTTTGGCCCGCGCATCCAGGCAATTTCAGCTTGCTAGTAACGTCAGTGCCTCAGCACTGTGCTCAGCTGTACCTGCATGCCTCTTCCCACAAACAGCCATTGTGCATTACAGCAGATGAATAATTTAGGCTGAAAGGGGACAAGTGAGAGAGTCTTTTGGGTCTCAGCAAGGCACATGTACAAAGAAGAGTGGAGATGGAGCTGCCTCATTTGGTCAAAGCTAACAGACGCTGCCAAACCTAGAAAAGCCACTATGGCCTGAAGTGCTACTTGGGTTAAAGTATGATCATGAGGGCAATTTAAAGAGGTATTTGGACTCAGAATTTCTAATAGGTGCTGAGAGTGACACAGAGATGTTGTGTGTAGATGGGCAAGGAGGATCTTCATCTCTGAGACACTTAGCACGGACCTAAGCAGCTGAAGAGAATTACTAGCAGAAAAGGGAACCATCATCCTAAACTGACCTGCAAACCATCTGCTCCTGTGCTTCAGAGGCATGGAAGAAGTACTGTGACTGGCTAAACAAAGGAAAAGGGATTGAGAAAGCACAGCAAACAGGAGCTGAGTGGGATGCAGATGCGTGTTTGCATATGCACATCGGTGTTCCTCTCAAAGAGATTCCACATCAGAGTTTTCTGGTGGCATGCAGAGGGACCTGGAAGACACAAACCTGTGTATGTCAGTGCTGCACTGATGAGCCCATCTACATGGGATAATGCTGGAAGGGGGCAATATGGACAACGTGGCAGCACGTGTGCAGGTGGGTGTGCAGGAATGCATGGCCTCTGGTGAGCACCTCTGTGTTGGTGCTGTGCATGTGCAGGTATGGATGTGCACGTGTGCATCAAGTGCTGCAGTGCAGGGTGAGCAGTGACTGTGTGTGAGTCTGTGCCTTGATGCACTGGTGCATTAGTGAGGTGTCACAGGGAGCTGTGGGTCCCCTGTGGGCTGCCTTGTGTGTGTGTGGCAGCATTTACCTCGGTGAGACACTGGTGTGTTACTGCACACCTGCAGAGCCTTGGCAAAGCAGTGCAGTGCAGCAGCACAAAACTGTGGGAGTGTCCATGTGCTGGAGGGCACCCCTGGGAGCATCCAGGTTCGCAGGGATGGGATCCCCTCTCTGGGTGGAACAGTCTGTCTGGCTCCTGCACTGCCTCTCCTCCTGGACTCCGCTTTTCCTTTCTCACCTTCCCTCAGCTCCCCCTGCTCACTGGCAGCAGCATGCTCTGCCCTGGGAACCAACTCCCACTCACCACACTGGGACGAACTCCTTTCTTAGCAGTTCCCTGGTGTTTTCCCATATCGAGAGCCAGAAAGTGAAGAAAAAACCCACTGGGCAACCTGAACTGGACCTATTCCCTTTCCATGTCCTTATTCCTCTTTCCAACCCACAGGAACTGCATTACAAACTTACAGATTTTCACCCAAACCCACAAACTTCCACCCCCAAGCCTCACATACAAGCCATGGGCCATCTCAGGCTGACACAGCTCAGGTAGGGCAACTCAAGGTAACAGAGTTAGGAGAGAGCGGTCCCTGTAGCTGGGAATATGGAGAGGCTCCTGCAGCTGCAGCCACACCTGTCTGACTTTCAGTCCCCTGCCAGAATCACCCATAGCTGGGGTTGGAGTAAGAAATTGTATGCAAGAATTGCAGTCAGCTCAGCTCAAAGTCATGCTTCTGGAGCCAAAACAACATATCTTAGCTGCTCTGTTATTGCTCGTATCAGAAGGCTAAACCATCAGCCAGATCCCACTTCCAGGGGATCTTCCAGGCTGGGTTCCAAAGCATGGAGCCTGTCCACTTGGAGCACATCCTGGGGCAGTGGGATTTGAGTAAGAAGAAAACTCCAAAGACATTTCTTTATTTCTTTAGCCAATTCTGCAGATCACTACCTCCCTCCCAAAAATCCTACCCAGAGCTCTACTTGTTTGTTCTGAGGCTGATCTAAATTACTCAACTCCCCAAACTGAAATGCAAGCAACTGGCCTCCATTTCAGGCTTTTCTTTTGCCCTATATCCCACTTCGCACCTATTCCCTCTGGAGGACAAAACTAGCACACAGGAGCCACTTGTGAAAATATGCACACCTTCCCTGGAAGGCTTCATGAGCTCCCAGTAAGACCCAGTTTCACCCAGGACCAGAAACATACAGTTTTGCCATGAAATGAAGCCTTAACACTTAAGCACTATCTGTTTTTTTCTCAACTGCAGTCTTGAATCTGGGATATCCCCAAACTTTACTCCACCTTATGTACTGAAAGTCTCACCTCTAAGCTCCATTTTAAACCCTTTGTCTCCAGTTTTCTTCTGAACTCGGCCTTTCACTTTACACATGAGTGTTCCACACCAGATCCCTTCTCTGATGTTTTCCCCACACCATACAAGATGACAGACTGGCAAAGTCTGGCTCTCTGATCCACAGCGCAGCAGCAGTCATGACCCACAGTGGACAGGATTTGCCAGATTTTTTTTTCCCTACAGAGGAGCCCTGCTCATGCCTTAGACAGTTTGGGTGACCTTTTCACTGCTGGCAATCACAACCAGGAAAATAGCTCCCTGTGCTAATATTTAAATGTCCACTATGAAAAGCATGGAACCAGCCTCAGCACCTGCTTCGGGCTCTCCCTGTGCAGTACCACAGCCTTGCTACTCCAATTCTTCCCTCACACTGAGCTCTTTCCCTCCAGCCCTGCATCCTTCTCTTCCCTGCTCAGCTTCATGAGCAGCTCCTGCCGATGCCTTTCCCACATCCTGCCCCGCAGCCCTGCCAGCTTTCCAGGCCCCACCAGGAATACGGAGAGTGAGCCCCTGATTACCATTCAAGCTGGATTCTCATTAGGCTGAAATTCCCCTCCAGGAGATCCATTAACAGTCCATAAGGTTAACTCAATCCAGCCAGTCTTGTGAGGTCTCTGCCCAAATTCCCTATTACATTAACAATCTTGAGCCTTAATTAGCATGTGAGGCAGAGGTGGCATTATTAATGGAGATAATATGGAGCATTAAGAATAAACAGGCCAAAGCTGTCTCTCCCCCACCATGCATGCAAATCCTCTTCTGTGCAGAAACAGCATGAGCTTCCCCCATGAGCAGCACATGTGAGGGGCTGGGGGGTCCCAGACCAAAGACAAACCCTGGAGCATACAGCCAGGCTGCTGCAGGAGGATGATGGGGAGGAAATGAGATCCCACAGTGGCTCTTCATCCACCTGGGAGATGAGGGGGAAGTGGGAAGACCACAGTGTGGCAAGTCCTGTGAGGTAAATCCTTGCACCAGGAAGGAGCAGCCATGTCCTTGGCTAATCCAGTCATCCCGTCTTTCTGGGAGGCTTGGCAAAGCAAGGCCAAGGGTATGTGAACTTCTATTCCCTTGCACGTTCAATTCACGCTGCTGTGTGCATGCACACAGGATAACATCATGGGTCTATGGTTTTGAACACCATGTGTAAGGAGGGGGTGTCTGTCCAAGGGGGAACAGGCTGTAGGAACAAGCTGCAGCTGTGCAAAATGCTCCTCATGAGTCTCCTTTCTGACCACTGAGCCCCAGTACACTGAGAATACAGGACAGGACAGAGCAGCTTCAGCTGAAGGAGAGAAGCAGTCATTTGGGGGACCAGAGAATAAATGATGGGGATTCCAGCTTGGTGCAAATTGACCATGGAGTGGGGAAGGGACAGGTCCCTTTTCAGGCAGACTGGTGACTGGCTGCACAGGTGGCTGCTCAAAACAGCTTGGTCATTATAGGTGAAGGGGCAGACCCTCTCCCAGGCCAGGCAGAGCCAGCACGGGTTAGAGGAGGGGAGGACTGGTGCTGCCAGCAGCAGCAAGGGGCTGGAGCAGCAAAGGGTCAGGGATGCACTGAGTATGAGCCAGGAGAAATTGCAAGCCTGACACTTTCTTCTAATACAAGCACTTGCAAAATCAGAAGGCAAAACAGGGGAGGAGAGAAGCAGAAGCAGCTAAGCCAAGGAAGCAGAGCCTAATGACAGGACCTATGGATTGCTAATTCACTTCCAGCAGCACCCAGCAGGATGGGGGCAAAGAGAGAAGCGTGTCTCAGGGAATGTCGTCCTGGCTTGTTCCTGAGGCCTGACCCATGCTGTTCCAGCATGGTTCTGTTGTGCTCAGTGTGTCCCTCCGGGCTTTGCAGAAGGGCTTGCACTGAGAGCAACGATCCCTGAAGCACAGAGTGATATCCTGTGCCTTGGCCCTGGAGCACTCGGCCAGTGCTAAATAGCCTTGCTTAGCAAGGAGCAGTGCCTCAGGCTGGGCTGCTCTCTCCCAGGGCTGCACTCAGCATCAGCCCAGCTGCCTTCACATGCCCAGAGGTGCAGCAGACAACAGTGGAGGCCCTGAGCAGAGCCCAGCTCTTCCACTTTCCAGCACAGCAAGTTCCCACTCCCCCAGGCCCACCAGCCAGCCCCTGCCAAATCCATTTGTCCAATCTTGCGCTTTCTACTAATCCTGTTGAGCCGTCCTTTAAGTTGCTCTGAGGCAGAGATAGAAAATACAAAGATGCCTTAAGAAGCTTCCCCTGACCTTGCTCAATTCAAGATAAAGGGCTTTGATTTAAAAAATTACAGTGGGGGTCTGTCACTGATCCATTGCGTGGATTAAAGGGAAACAAACAGAGACACAGGATGCAGCTAGTGCTAGGTGAGCAGACAGGGAGGGGAGAAAGATTACAACCAGAGCGGGGGAGGAGACAAAACAAAAGAAAGAACAGAAAGTGAGAGGGGAGGAAGAAAAAATACTTTCTCCCTTGCCATCTCCGTACTTGGCTATTGGTAGAAAAGCTTTGTACATTCATGACGTTATACAACATGTCCCACCACCTTTCCTGGTCTGTAAGGAGGAGCGAAGCAGCTGCACCCTCAGTGGTGTGGTCAGGCTGGGGACTGGGTGCTGGGACTGGAGAGGAGCTCCTTGCCCTGTCAGAAGCATCCAGTGGGGAACCTGACTGAAATCCCAAGGTACAAGTGCCTGCTAAAGAGATTGTTATCACTATCTCTCCTTACTATGTTGTGCAGACTTTTCTTCCTCCACCCCTTGACCCTTCCTTCACACCAGACCTCTCAGCTCATCTCCTTCCCTTCATGACAGTGCTGTCTCACTCTCCCTGCCGCTTGTCCTAGCCCACATCACATTTAACAGCATCTAAACAGACTTCCAACCACCCACCTCAGTCCCCTACAACCCTTGACTCAAAGGTTACTCAGAACAATTTTCCCCTGTAGGAAACGTCATAATGTCATAAGGACTAGTGAGGGCACCTTCTTCTTTTCCTGTGCCCTCCAGCGTTTGTTGCACCCCACAAGGGCCCTTTAGTCCGTGGCATGAGCCTGTTTCCTCCCCCTGAACCTAATCTGTTTGAAGATCACTCACAAGATGGCTGATGTTTCATTTTCATTCTTCTTTTACAGGTATGTTAAATAGAAAAGGAAGCTTAAAGAAGGTGTACACCTCTCATAGAAAATGGTGGGAAAATTATAACAATGGGTGAAGAAAAGGCTAAAGTACTCAACAACTCTTTTTGCCTCAGTCTTCAATGGTAACATTTCTTCCCACATCTCTTGAGTGGATGGGCAGTGGCATGGGGACTTGGAGAGCAAAGTGCTTCCCACTCTAAGTTCAGGTTCATGAGCACCCGAGGAACCTGAACATACAAAAGTCTATGGGTCCTGACAAGATGCATCCCAGAGTCCAAGGGAATTGTCCGATGTAGTTGCCAAGCCACTCTCCATGACTGACTTTTTATCAAAAAACTCATGGTAGTAAAAATTAAGTTCCAGGCGACTGGGAGAAAGGAACTGTATCCATCTTTGAAAAGGGTAGAAAGGAGAACCCTGGGAACTACCAACATGTCAGCCTCACTTCTGCACCTGGGAAGATCATGGAAGATCCCCTTCCTATTCTTCAAGCCTCCTCAGAACCTGCCCACTTATGTCTTGATGACCAAAGGCACCTTCAACTGGTTTCAGAATTTTTGCCCAGCTTCTTCAGCTCCCCTGTACCATGCATGTATGTGTGGACACTGCAGCTGACTCAGACATTTTCACCTGAGTGGGACCTGGTGCAGCTCATTGCTGTGATGTCAATTCCCACCCAGCAGTGCCCCATGTCCTGTTGCTAAAAGCTACATCACTGTAGCCAAGAAGGAAGCAGCTGACGGATGCAGAGAGATGAAAGGTAAAGGGATACTGGAAAAGAGACAACAAAGGGCGTAATATGAGACAGGTCTATAAAACCATAGATGACAGAGGAAAGAGGTGTGAACAGCCTCTTCCCACTCAAAGATCAAGGGTCAGGAAAGTTACAGGTTCAAGACAAACCGCATTTTTATGCTGCACAATTTCCTACTGCGAGAGTCTGAGGATGCTAAAACTTTACCTGGCCTCAAAAATTGGCGGGAAAAATTCAGGGAGGAAACAAATCCACCAAGAACTATAAAGTACACAACAGATTTTCCAGCATTGGGTCCCTCAAACATGCATCACGGGAGGCTGAAAGGGTGTTCAGGGGAAGTGCTCCTATACAGTTGTCCTACCTGTATGCTATTCCCACTTTCAGCTACAGCTGGAGATACTGCACTGGAAGGATCACAGACCTGGCTTGTTAAGGTCCTTTTTGTATTCCAATGGCTTTCCACAGCCAAGCTTACCCAGAAGTCATGGACAAGAGTACCTCTAAGTAACAGTATCATTTTGGTGCATTTTGGAGATGGATGGACAAGGCAGATCTCATCCAAGAAAGACTTTTTTTTTTCCCTAACCAAAAGCTGGAAGGGGGTCAGGTGTCATTTAAACCAGTCATTCCAGTACAGATCCTTGCTGAGAATAACATCTCTGCTTGAGCCCTAGCTCCCTCGATGCCTATTTCCAGACTTTTCTAAGACCAAATCCCCTTTCCCTGTTGATAAACACAGAACCCTTTAAACAGACCATCTGTAACAGGTCCAACCCCCCTGAATTCCCTTCCATTTCCCTGACCTGTCTATCACACTATTCATGGCAGGCTCTCCACACTAATCCTTTTATTATGATCTCACTCAATTTTCCTGGCCTATGACTGCAATGAGGAAAAAAGGAGGGGTATTAATCCTTCTGACCTTGTTGTCCCAATTCTGGGCCATCTGTGACTAGGAATCCAGAAGAGGGAAGTCTGATCCTCCTGACCCCACTATCAACCCCTTGCTTTGGGAGGTACAGTTTGTACCGTCCTAGAAAATGTTGTGGGAAAGCCCCTTTTCACTTAGAGGCACTTCCTATGAGATTGCTTCCTAGACTATCTTTCCAGCCAGAGAGGGGGGAGGGAATAATACCTTCCACCTCCATCAGACTCTGTTTACTTATTCCTCCTGTATCATCTCTCTGCTCCCTCAACAGCAGTGTCTGTGGGTTCTTCCCAGCCATGAGACAGGGAATCAATAAAAGGTGAAAGACATTCAAACATCTCTCAGAATTTCCCTGTCAATGCTGCATATAAAAAGGCCTTGCAGCTCACTCCACTTCCACCACTGGCTGAGGGTAGCCTGTTCCCTCCACCCCTTCCCACCACCATGTTTCCTTGCTGCCAGCAGTTGTATCTCCATGAAGCTGCCACACTATTTCATAGATGGTTTGAGCACTCACAACAGGAAGTTTGCATATATCCTCAAGAGACAAATATTCTCCTCTTTGCTTAGCTTCATCCATACCTCTGACTTTGCCCATTTTTTGCCACTTTAAACAATCTCTTCCTTTCCTTGGTGTTTACAATCCTCAATGCACACAAACTGTTACATATCATCATTTAGTCAAGCTCTACATATTTTTTCTTTTAATCTTGCCTCATAAATAAATACCTTCAGTCCTTTCATAATTTTTTATTGCTCTTTTCTGAATTCCCTTCAATTTATCACCCTCCTTCAGCCAGCACAGCACTCAGGTTTGCATGCTAGGTTTTCCAGACTGATCTTACTAAGGCCTTGGAAATATCATTCATTCGGTTTCCCTAGTGCTTCAAGGCTTGATGTTTCTGGATGTCAGGAAAGTTGTCTCACTTCATACATGTGGCACCAGGTAATACAAAGGCTGTCTCCCCAGAGAGAGGAAGAAGAAGGTTCATGAGAGGTGGGGAGAAGCAGACACATGGACAGGTGGGACAGATGCAGCTGAACAAGGCACACGACTACAAACCCTTACATACTCACATGCCTCGAGGAGAGACATCAAGTCCTGGATATGGAAAAGGTGCATATGCACACACACATAAACACACACGTGTTCACTCCACAAACAAACCTCCCTGCAACCTGCATCACACACGAGTGCACACAGGAACACTCCATAGACAAGGATAATACCATGAGGCAGGAATGGCACACGTGTGCATGGAGACTTTGGGCATGCACACGTAACCCATGCACGTAAGAGGACAGGACAAAGTCTAGCAGAAAATGGTGCTCTCCCTGCTCACAAACATACATGTTCTCATGCATAAACCAATGCTCCCAGAGGAAAGATAGCAGCTCATGGAGTCCTTGTAGTAGCCTAAAAAAACACAGGCAGCTCTGACCCATCTGGTCTGCAGATTGAGCCTATGAGCCATGGAAAGAATGAAGACAAACATATGACACCTTGCCTTAAGGCAACTGGTAGCACATGCATCATACTGAGACAGTCTTCATACCTACAGACCCTTCCATAGTGATTACATTATCACCAAAGCTGTTCAAAAGTGAGGTGAAAGCTGAGGACCACAGAGAGGAAAAAAGGGACTCTCTGCAGGGTGCCAGAGCTAGGGATCCTGCCTCCTACTCTGTGACCCTCTCCCTGAGACATGTTACTGATGATCCTTCTTCACAAGGATGTACTTCCTCCATCTCCCTGCTATCAGACATCCAAAGGAGTCAAAAGCACACACAGTTTCTTGCAAACAGTCTTTCCTTTACAGCTTACCAAAATCAGACAGGTATTAACATTTTGTGAGTGTCAGTGTATAGAGAGGAACACAAATTCTTGGCCCCCAGACACAGCTTCTCACTTCTGTGAAATTCATACTGCACCATCAGCTCCCCAGAGCATCACCTGGAATTAAAGTCTGTGCTAAAGGGCTGAAAAGCTGGAGATGCACTCTCCAGGGTGACTGCAGACGGGAAAGAACAGCCCCAGCACATCAGTCAGGTCAGCACAGAATGGGCTTCACCTTCAACAGCAGAACAGACTCACCTGTGGGGTTTTGATCCCATGCCTATCTCCGTGGCATCCGATGCTATGCTATAGGGCACCATGTGGCCACTGAGACTCCCCACACCAGTAATGCTTAAGGACCTTTAAAGACTCCCTGCAAGTCGCAACATCTAGGGACAAAACCCATCAAGTCATTCACCTCAACCTGACTCCTGGTAGCTTATTTCCCACCTCTTAAAATACCATGGAAAGAGTGACAACTGCCCTTCCGTCCTGTACCTCAGCTGGTCAGCTGGAACTGGGTTTCCTCTTGGCTTATGAATGTTGAGAAAATGAGGTCATTTCTCCTCAGTGACAGAAAATTATTTGGTGAGGAAAGCAGTTCATCTCAGGCAATGGCTGTGTACCCCCGAGCTACCCAGGAGACCCTTAAAGAGGAGGTCAGGGCAAAGTAAAGCATGAAACCAACACCAGCTGGGGAGCACAGGAAAGTCAGGGCACAAATGCACTGCTGCTGAATTGAGGCTGTAACTGCTGCCAGACCAGCTCACCACTGAAGCAAACACAACAGCAGTCCCACAGTCATTGTCACCTCCAAAGTGTCAAGCTTGACTCATCTGGGGATTTAATTACAGCACTCATCTGGTTCACAGCTGTGAGAAACTCATCCTGACCCAGCAGAGAGAAAGGGCTAGAGGTGGGTCACAGCCCAGTCCTGCTCCCTGAGTTTTGCATTCTCCACTTCCAGACCATAGAGGGGATCAGTGCCCCGCTACCCTGGCAAAAGAGACGGCTCCCGTGCATTCAGCTTGCCTACCCTTCAGTAGATCATTCCATGTCCTCTCTCACCCTCTTCCCACATGGAAAGGCACTGGGGGACACAGAGCTCTGCTCCTTGGAACTGCTCAAGCACTTGCTGTAACTCTAGTCTGGGCAATCCTCACCAGCAGAGCCTGCAGAGCTCCCAGGCAAACTCCAGCTTTCCCCATAGTTGCCAGCAGCCTGGGATCCCCCACTACTCAGGACAGCTCTGCTCCATGAAGGAGAAAAGCAAAATCACCTCTGTTCCCATAAAAGAGGATGTTTTGCTGGAAGACATTTGCTTTGCACCTAAGCTGCTGCTGTCCTACTCTGGTGTGCAGGCCTGGGCAAGGTCTGCAAGTGTTTTTTGCGACATCACATCCCTTTACTAGAGCAAGGCGGCCCTCCTGAGCTCACAAAAGTGTGAGGACAGAGGTGTTCCTTGCATGTCCTCTGCCCTCCCTCATACTAATAAAAGAAACAGTCCAGGTCCATACTTACAAGGGATCAAGGGAAAAAAGCCCCACAGTATTTAGGATGAAGGAGAGAGCAGCCAGGTCTCTCTCCCTCAGCAAATGTGCTGATATTTTTTGACACAGCTGATAAGAGCACTGGGAGGTTTCAACAGGCCCTGATATGACCAGTAGCTTTTTTCCCAGGTGGGCAGAGCTTTTCACCACTCTTCAACAGGGTCAGATGAGGCAGCTGCACTCTGCCTGGAGCTGCATCTGGCTTCTGACATGACCCCAGGTAAGAACAAACATCGCGGACATCATCACAGCTACGCTTCCCTCCCTTCTGCCTTCCCTGCAATTTTTACCTTTCCGATTTTAACTGCAAGCTGCCCCCCAGCAAAACCTACACCTCTGTACGCCCTCCTTTCCCAAATACCCTCTCTACCCTCCAAGTGGAGGGTACTACTCCACAGCATAGCTTTGCACCAGTGCAGGGGATCAGACAGCGTATTCCCAAATACCCACTTTGCCTGGAGCTGGGGGAAGCGCGGGAAAGGCCATGCATCCACAATTCTTCCCTTGATGTCGTAGTTTTTGATGGGGGAAAAGCAATGAAGGCAGTTTGCTTCATGCCGACAAATCTGCATGCTTGTGGTTTGGGTGTCCTGAAAGCCAATCACCCCCCAGGGAAAATAATGGCGTGAGGAGGGTGGTAGATGAGGAAGGGGTTGGGGGTGGGGGGAAGGTTGGTAGGTTGGGGAAATCAGTGGGATTAAAGTGTCTGCTTCTCACCCCTGGCACTGCATCGGCACCCTTCCACTCCCTGCAGCTTCCTCACTGCTGCTGGTACAGTCTGCACAGAGCGGGGAGGCGAGAGGGGGGCTGTATTTAAATATATTAATAATGCATGTTCCATGCAAATGAAGCTTCCTTTGAATATTACATTAGCGATGCTGTCAGGCTGCGCTTCTTGGGACCCAGGAGTGACGGGATGTGTGGGGACCCGGAAGGGGGGTGTGGGGCTCACCAGAAATTCCCTGACACCCCAGCACAGCCTCCTTTCTGCCCCTCCACCCTAGCTCCCCCTCATTACACACACTCCCACTCCCTCCCACCTCTCCGTGCATGACAAATTCCTTGGCTCGCAGCATGCAATGCAGCCAGGCTCCCCAATCCCTAGGCCCCTCCAGTGGCATGGTCCCCCCCTCCACTCCCTACATAATCTTTACCCCCCCCCCTCCAATCTCAGCAATCCTCTCCCTGCTCCACAGCTGGCTTTACAGCTCTGTACCTCCAGAGTGGGGAGAAGGGTTCTGCTCTGCAGCCTTTAGTGGGAAGGATGGGGAGCAATTCCTAAGTCTGGCCTGCACATGTGCACCCGTTTTGTTTGCACCCACCGTGCTCGTGTGAGCCCAGAGTGGGTGCCAAAGCACCGCGGGCTGTGCCAGATGTATTTGCCCGCAGCACAGGAGAGATGCTCTCCCTCCCAATCACAGACACCCCCTTCCCTGGGCGCTGGTGGGGATGTTTGGTGTTTGTGCACAGCCAGCCCGGCTCTGTGCACACTCACACGCGGGATGTGTGCTGCATGCACGCGTGCAGGGCTGGGGCACACCAGCACACACACGCGAGAGGGCATTACGCACAGCAGCTCCCGAATATACTGCCTCCTGCAGTATTAGCTGATTTATGCTGCCTTTCCCCAGCCAGATCCAAGCTCTGGAATGGGAACAGCGGCAGCTGTGCACTCCTGCCTGTCCTGGGATGAGAATAGGATGCGCCTGTTCGTCTCTCTCCCCCACGCCCACCCCTCCTCCTTCCCCCTCCTTTTGCTCCCATTCATTCATTCAGCTTCTCCTCCCCCCCATCCCATGCCCCAAAGCAGGAAGATCCTTATGCATAAAAATGTGGGCACGCTTTCTCTGGTGGAATAAACGGGCATGCAGACACCCTGCAGGCAATACACATACACTTACATATGCATTCGAGTAGCTGTCCTGGGCCCCTACATAAATACCCGGCTCCCACCACCATAGACACATTCACACACCCGACAGACACCACGCAATGACTTTTCTGCAGCCAGCCAGTCTCCCAGCAGAGCAGTGTAAGAGCAGAGGAGAGATTTACTCACTCCCCTGCATGCAAACCAGGCGAATATTCACACACCACACAAGTGACAGACACACAGAGACAGACAAACCACTGTCCGCAGAGGCTCCCCGACAAAGTTTGCAGAGAGACAGGGAGCAGGGAGCTGAGGGGTGAGACTGGCTCCTTCTCTGTCCCATAACTGCAGGCAATATACAGAGGTCTGCCTGTCTGTCTGTACATGCAAATGCATGCATGTGTGGGAGTATGTACACACACCTATAGCTATACATGAATACATACATGAGCACACACAGACATATATACACATATAGATACATGTACATATACGTCTATCGCCTCCTTTAGCAAGGTCTGAATAAATGTAGACGGGTCAAACACAGCTGTGTGCAGCAAGCCCTGAACCTATTCAGCATCCCGATCCTAAGCAGAGCACACACACACCACACACACATGGTGAAAGGGAGACCCGTCTCCAAGCCTCTCTCCCTCCCTCCCTCCTCCCTCCCTCCCTCCCATGTAGGCATAATCTCCACACACACACACACCCTGGGCCACTTCCCCATCTCCTTTGCACTCACCCCTCGCCTTCATCCTCTGATCAGAGGCATCCAACCCCCAGGGAGTGCGTGCACAAGCTGGAGGAAAAGGGCAATCCATGCATCCTGCCCTTCTCCCCTTCTTCCAACCTCAGCTGCTTCTCCGAGAGGCAAAACACGGACGGCAGCTGGGAGCCGAGGACACGCGAGGCAGCAGCACAAGGACTGCACACAAAAACGTGTCACACACACACACACACACACACACACATACACACACACACACACACGTACCTGCTTCTGGAGGGGCGACTGCTCCCAGCTTCCCTACGGGGCATGACACAGACGAAGTGGAGGCACAAAAGACCCCGGTCCTCACGCAACTTGCAGCCCTGCAGATGTGTCTGGGGTGGGGGGGATATCCCCCGCTGGTGTCAGCCCTTGGAGCTGCTCCGTTCCTTGCCTCGCAGCTGTCTCATTCCCGGCCGCACCTAGGCAGCGCTCCCAGCCAGGCACACGCGCGGGCACGGCAGGCGGGGATGGAGCAGCAGTCCAGGGAGGGCACGCACAGCCGGAGGATTTGCTGCCTTCGCCGCATCCGCATCACTGGGGGAAGAAGGCAGAAAGGGCTGTATTGGCATTTAAAACGCAAGTGATTAATTCGCCACAGGCTCGGCTGATAGGGCTCTGGGACCAGAGCCGGCGGCACTGCTTCTGCCAGCCGGGAAGGCTCTGACATGCGAAGGACCCTCTCCCATGGAGCCGGTTCCGAGCTCTCCTCGCCTGCACAACCACTGCTCCGGTGCAGGCGGAAAGGGGTGGGCCTCCACCGGAGACATGAGCACACGCATGCAACAGCTGCTGGAACTGCACACACACACACAAACACACACACTGACACAATTCCCCTCAACAGCTGCTCAGGAGCTACACACAGCACACAACAGCTTCCCAGGAACACACACAAACAACAGCTGCTGAGGAATCACACACACACAGAGGCTACAGCTTCTCAGGATTAAGTCACCCACACAAAAAATACAACAGCTTCTAGGAACCACACAGCTACAAGCAACAGCTGCCGAGGAGCCACACACACACAGATGCATGCAACAGCTATACACCTACTTACACAGGTATGTGCAACAGCAATGGGAAACTACACCTGGATACAAGCCCCTATGGTATTTGCTAAAAGAATTGACACATAAAAACGTAACAGGAGGTGGAGAAAACCTGTCATCCACACACAAACACACGCATGTGACTGCTGTGGGGAGATTGTGTATCATACACCTCCTCAAACCACCACCACAGAAACACAACAGCTCCTCAGAAAGCTGGAGCCATATACCCTCATGTATGTCTGGAAGACCTTCCACCAAACTCTCTCCAAACCCACACGTGCCATCACCAATGGAGATCTTGCTCACAGTCAGAAACAAGCATCCATGTACACTAGGTGCTGGGGACTCAGCCACAGCTTGGCCCCCAAACAGCTTGGCCCCCAAACACTTCACGCAGATAATACCTACTAGGAAAGCACATTACAAACACAGGGTCACTCTCAAGAAATTATGCCCCAGCTCCCTGACAGAAAGCAGAAACACACATGACAGACATAAATAATCTCTGGCTAGACATGCAAGACCACAACTGAAGTGACACAATGCACCCCTCACGCTCACCACAGCAGTGGAGGGACTGCCTGTCTCACTCAGAGACACATACATATATGCAACTGCTGAAAAGATTTAGGGACACTGCATGGGAGCTGGCTTCCTGGGACGTACAGTCCAGCCTCCTGCTATTCCAGGCAACCACATCATACAGTCTTACTCAGAAATGTCTCAAGGTCCATCTGGGTACCATGAGACTATTTCCTTCCTGCTCAGAAGCCACGTTGAAGTTAAAAGCCTGCCCCAACATCTGCATTTACCCAATTCAAACCCACATGTTCCTGGGCCAGCTGGCCATGTTCTTCATCTGGGCACACACAGAGGTTGCAAGAACAAATGGAAATGCTCTGAAACCCCCATCCCATCTGAACAGACACCTCCTGCCCCCCTGCTTCACACAAACATAATACACACGCAACAGCTGGGTGAAGATCTTCCCCTCAGCATAAATACCAACATTCTGGCAACAGCTTCTAGGTAAACAGACACCTAAGCCTGACCCCCACAGCACTCATGTGCACTCAGGTACAGACTATACAAACATGCATAACCTCTGATGAGAAACTAATTATTTTCTTCATGCACTCCAGAAACTGAAGAGGAATTAGGCTGACACACACACCACTGCAAGCAGCACTGTTATTAAACGTATTATATTAATGGCATGAAAATGCATCAAAGGAGGTTTAGGTTGGATATTAGGAAAAGATTTTTCACCCAGGGGGTGGTTGACACTTGAACAGAGTCCCCATGGAAGTGGCCACAGCACCAGCCTGACAGAGTTCAAGAGCAATACTGTGAGGTACATGGTGTGATTTTTGGGTTGTCTTGTGCAGAACCAGGAGTTGGACTTGATGTTTCTTGTGGATCCCTTCCAATTCAGGATATTCTATTCTATTCTATTCTATTCTATTCTATTCTATTCTATTCTATTCTATTCTATTCTATTCTATTCTATTCTATTCTGTTCTGTTCTGTTCTGTTCTGTTCTGTTCTGTTCTGTTCTGTTCTATTCTATTCTATTCTATTCTACTCTACTCTACTCTATTCTATATTGTGACGCCTCATGGACAGAACACCGAACCAATAAACCTCTACATGGGAAGACAACCAATAAATAGCCCTAAGGGAATGAACTGTCTCCTTCAAAACACAGGCAAGTGCAAAGGATCCATCTACAGAAGGACGCCCAGGATCACAGACACCAGCTGGATGGCATGAAGAAACAAGTTGGCCCACTAGGCACAAACACACAAGTCATCAATCCTTTTGAAGATGACACATAGGAAGCTTGTTGTGCCCTCTTGTACTCCAAACCTGCAAACCCAAGTGGGAAAATTCACCCAGACACAAAAATACAAACAGAGATACACACACTCCTCAGGCAGACAGGCATGCAGCTCTGAGGACACTTCTGGATGTTCCCAGGACCATCTGTAGACATCTGTTCCCAATGGATTAAATGCCAAAACTACTCACACCTCCCGGAATCAGAGAAGGAAGCTTGTCTTGGCAACTAGAGACTCGAGTTTCCTTGCCTTTATCACTTTTGGGTGTTATGACTGTGGGGTGTTTCCTCCAAGCTCTTTTGAAGCTAAAAGCTAAGGGAACAGAGACTTGCTTCCATCTCTCTCTACTTCCTCCAAGGACAGACAGTATCTAATTTTGGAGGGTGTTGAAGTAGGAGAAAAGGTTTCCAACTCCAAATTAATGCAAGATTTGTTCCTGCTTGAGTTCCTCCAGGATCATCTTGCAGTCTGTTTGTGATGAGTCTCCCAGAGGGTCTCCTGCTGGCACACATCCCTCCAGGACTCAGAAGTTCCAGGGCAGGATTCTTGTACTACACCATGGCCTCTGGGGGTCAAATGGTATTTGCTCATACTCCCACTGACCCAGGAACAACACTTAACTCCAGCAGAACAGAAGTGCCCAAAGAGACAAACAGAAGCAAGTACCACATTTCCAGCAGTGTGGGACATTTGGGTTCTCAATCTAATTCAAAGCCAGTCCCTCTATGCCTATTTGTCCCATTGCAGATGATCTAGAGGGTACAGAAGCTCACCTTCATGTTTATTTTGCAGAGGCTCTGACCTTGCCAAAAGTCCTGGAAAGATTCGGTTGTTTTTTACTTCACAAATAAAAAAAATAAAAAAATTCACCGAGAGAGAAAAAAAAGCCTCCTAAGGACGTCATAGATACCTTAAGTCAGCTGCAGAGGTGCCTCATTCTCTATGTCCAGCAGTACAGAAAAACAATCACCTTCTAATTATTTTGTGCCAATGTATTTGAGACCACTACCTACAGTCAGGCCTGACCTCTCTGCCCACTTAATGGGGATGAAAACAGCCCCAAAAAACACTTTAGTTTATACCTTTGTGCTTGACTCCTGCTCTGGTGGGCTGCCCCATCCTCTAAGACTGGAGATGCTGTTGGGGCGAACAAGGGAGCTGACCTTATTAGAGCAATTCCCTAGTGTTTTCCCAACATATACCGGGGAGCTCTAAAGTCCTAGAATAACCCAGAATCTGGGAATCACAAAAGTGATGATAAAACTGATTTTTTAACCCTCTGTGCCCCGCCTGGGGATTATCAGTTCAGTGGGGACGGTACCTACACTCCATGTAAGGAGAGGGGCGGGGAGTGCAGCCATCCATCCCCTCTCACCCATCACCTTGTGCCGTGTACCCCCAGGAGGAGGGGAGAGCAGCCACGCAGCCTGCCTGCGCTACCTGCGGTGTGTGCTGCCAGGGAAGGGAGCCTCACTGGCAGCGTCTCCACCTCACGGAGCCGGTGAATCAGCCCTTCTCCCTCTCTACCTCTCCCCCTGGCCATCTCCCCCCAGGGCACAACTGGGTCCCACGGATGGGAAAACAGGCCGAGGGAGAAGGCTGGGCTCTGCCCTCGTTGCAGTCAGAATCTCTCCGCTGATCTATACTGCGGTGAGCAGTGACAGATTGATTTTACAGCTCTGCTTGGAGCCGGCCGCTGGCCCTGGGCTGTGGATGAATCAGCTTTCTCTGGTCCTTGGCTTTTATTTCATTATTTTACTGCAACCTCGCTCACAGGCAGCTAAAGAGGGAGCGACAGGGAGAAACACGAAGTTGGCAGATTTCCTTGCCTGCTTGTGTGCTCCCAGCCTCTCAGCCTGGCTTTGGGACTCCAGGAGGAGGGAGGGAAGGGATTGTTTTCCAGGAACTGACATCTGTCAGGAATAAAGACATGAGGCTCCTTCTGCATGGGTAGATGCATGTTGCAGTGGCTGTGGGAAATAGCAAGAACTGCACAGGCACTGCACAGCATGAATGGTTCCTGCTCTGCTATGACAATGCCTAGGTCCTTGCCAAATGGAGAGGGGCCCAATTTTCCATACAAGGGGCAGCATGTTTGGAAATAACAATGCACTCAATCCATGAGTGCATTGGGCACTAACCTGCTTACAGACTCCAGTGTGGAAGTGATTCCAGGTTCTCCTCTTATAGCAGAGGAGGGGGCAAGGGCTGGACCATGCTGTCTCCAAGAGGTCTCAGAGCATGCCACAGATACAAGGTTCTCCTGGAATGAAGTAGCACCTCCAGGCATAGAATTGACCTTCTTCCCTCTCATGGCTGTGGATATTGCAGACTTTGTCCAGGGAAAAGCCAGTGCTAACTCTCTTGGTTCTTGCACCATCAAGAAGAGTAACAGTGAACTCAAGCAAGCACGGAGAAACAAAAGCAAAGGGCAGAAAGGTGCTGGGTTTTTCTAACTCTGTTCTGGAACTACAGTGGGACAGCTCAAGCCAGACTGTTGGAGCAGTCTGGAGACAAAAGAGCAGAGAACAGAAGGACCAACCAAAGTGCAACAAATGTTCCTCTCCACACCCCCAACACTTCAGGAGTGAATAGGACCAAATATCTGCTCTATCAGACTTGCTTCTGAAAAAATCTCTTTGTCAGAACTGAAGATCTACTCAGAGGGCTCCTCACCTGTGCTGACACCTGCTCTGCAAGAGGAGTAGCCCAAGGAACCCAACACCAGTTTGGTCTGCTCCAGCCTTCTTCCCACATGCTCATCTCCCAAGGGGATTTCACATCACAGTGGATGGTTCTTCCATTGCAATGGATTCGGGACACCTTGGAACTTTATCCTGCCTTACTCCAGAGCCCTCCAGCAATACAGACTGCCTAGGGAAGAAGTGCTTCTCAGAGGAGAAATGTCTGAAGACAGCTACAGCATTGTGTCATTGGGCTCCCCCAAGCTCACACATTTCCTCTCTCTCCACCTGCCCCTGCGCAAGCATCAGAGAGCGGCCTCAAAGGTGGCTAGCACAGCTCAAACCATCAGAAGGCAAGGGCCTTTTCATCTGCAAAGATCAAGGTGTGGGAGGGGAAGGGAGGGGAAGCAAGACAGGAAAAGCAGGAGAGAGAGGCTTCCCAGTGGTCTGTCCCAGAAAGAGCGAGGGAGGCAGCAAATCCATCTCATCCACTTTGTGTCATCTTTTAATCTCTTGGGTTTTAATCTTTCACATCAAGAATGAGACACATCATTAAGAGTAGAAGAAATCCCAGTTGGAAGGGAGATGGGGATGGTGAAGGAGACAAAAAGTTCTCTTACTTCTAAATCTTCTGCCTTGTTGCCTTTTTCTATGTCTCTCTCTCCCCTCCTTCCTTTTTTCCATCTGCTTATAAGCAATAACATAGGTGACCTGAGAGACACAGAACACACTGGGGGCCTCAGAACCTGGAGGAAGGGCAGTGCCATGGCATAGGTATGGTGCAGGTCAAGCCCTCCCTTGGTGACAGTCTGCGGTGACACACAGGCACAAGGCTCAGTGTGCCAGCTCCTCTTGAAAAGCTCTTCTGCAGCCAGAGACACACAGAGCAAACATTGCCAGCCAGGTTTCCTCTTGTCAGAGACAGGGTGACCTGTAGAAGCCAGCCGATCCCTCATCGCGAGAGGAGAGACAAGTTTTTGGAGGGCAAAGGAGGACCTGGTGGCACTGAGTGACTTGTCCCACAGCCTCAGGCTGGGCACTCCACATCTCAGCTTCTCCCATCTGTCCAATCCTGTGGATAGCAATCCTCACCTCAGAGGGTGATTGAAAGAGGTTAATGAATTAACATTTGTAAAAGCTTTAGATAAAAGGCTAAGGATTATTACTGTTGTTATGCATGGAAACAACTCCTAACGAGCATTTCCCATCTCCTCCCTCCTGCGAGCCTGGGGGATCATCTGACACAGATCCTGCCACACAGGAGCTCCCCCAGAGATGGAATTACAGGGAGAGGGCTGCAGGCTGCCAGAGACACTAATCAGGGGAAGACAAATTGGGGCCACTCCATCAACCAGCAACGCATTGGACTGTGGGGCCCAGAGCCTCTCAACTCTCTCTAATGACTGTCTCTCTAGTGACATGTCCATGCCACTCCCGTCAAAGTTCAGCAGGAAAAGGCTGCTGACTCCTGACCATAGCAAGCCTGCCCCTCTTCTTGCCCTTTCAAGGCTGTCGACTGACCCAAGATACATGCACAAGGATTTGCTTTAAGGAAAGCTTAATCCCGAAAGGAAGCTTCTGGGCTGCCTGCTTGCAGCAAGATTCAGGAACAGGCCTGAATGACAGACATTCCAATCATCGGCATAGGAAGAGACTAGCTGGGATCAGATTTCGGTGTCTTAAACCTTGAGCAAAACGTTTTCTAGGCTAGGGATGAGAAGTAATTCAAAGCAGAAGTCATAACATTATACATCTCTCCCTTACATACAAGTATAACCTCAAGGGAGAAAAGCCCTCCCTAACTTTCCTGCTATAAATACACCGAACCACTCAAAATGGCTACGTTAAAAGAGAGCTGGTAATTTGATAGTGGTCTCCACTTAATTAGATTATGCTCTTCTTGAACTCAAGGGCTGAAAGCAGCTGATCCTTCTTTCTTTTTCAGTATTATCACGTCAGCTGCCATGAAGGAAATTATTGAAGTCACCTATGTCTTGGGCAGCTGAATCACCATCCACAACTGTGCCACGAAGTGCAGAGCTCAATGTCCTAGAAGAGAGTGGCTGCACCAGTACAGTGCCCATCTGGGCTGCTCAGCACTGCTGAAAGCAAGCAGTGCTGTGCACAGCTGGGTGACAAAGTTCTTCCATCACATCCGGGGCACAAATCAGCCTCTCTGCACTGCAACGGGTGGGAATTGCACCTGAGCTAGGCAAACAGCAAACAGCACAGTTAGTCCCCCCAGGCAACAGGAGCCCAGAGGACAGCACTACCTTGGTCTTCTCAGGAGACTAGAGCATATGTTAATAAACCATATATGCTGCCAGAATCTTTTTTAAAGTATCTTGTTTGCCTGACTTCTCACTTAGAAGGAAATAAGTGACCTGTTTGTAGGTTACTGGAGCTAGTTGGCAAGGTCTGTACCTGATCATCATTGATTATAAGACAGAAAGTCACTTGGATGGGAGAGGTGAAGTTGTTCTGGTCTTAGGACAGTGATTTGACTTCGTCAACTCTTGAGGGATTTGCCAAGCCTCCCCAGCAATGCAGTCAGCCAGTCATTACCTTTCTCCCTGGAGTCCAATCCAGTTCTCACTTAAACTGAGAATAATTGTGGCACTGCTATTAAACTGCTGTATTGGAATGATGCCCTTCCTATACGGGTCTTCCAACCTGTGCTCAGTGAACTTTATTCTGTCCCTAGTAGGGCTACATTCTGCTCCCTCCACAAAACACCTCCAGAACTGGAGAATTAAAATTATCAGACCTTTTGCTCTCCTTCAACAATGGAGGAAGCTTGTTTTAACAACGCACAATTTTCTATTCAGTATGGTCTTAATTAATAATAAAATATGTGTCGGGTTGTTTTGTTGTGGGGTTTATTTTAATCCTCCTTTTTTTTGTTAGTTATTCAGTTTGATTTTTTTTTATTTTACCTCGTTAATGTAGTGGTGATTTAGATGCAGTTTCCTCTCTCTGCTGCACTTAATGAGTCGTCAGCTTTATTCACTCTCACCCGCACCCTCATGGGAGCATGCTTTGATTTTCTAGTGGGTGCATGAAAACACAGATTAAAGCAATTAGACAGAAATAATCTTAGGGAAAGGGGAAAGAGATCCAGAGCACCTAATTATACCATTTTAATCAAGATACAATTATGCAGAGACTTTTATAGATTATAAATTAACCAAACTCCAAAGGCAGAAAAAATATCATTTTAAATATGGTTAATTATGCTTGTTGTTTCTGTCTTATGAGCTCCCACAAACTGGACTTCAGAGTTCACTTATAAAAAAAATCTGGACAGGGCTGTGCAGAAAGAGAGGAGAAATAGAAGACCCTGCTTGCTAGGATCTGGAAATGGCCTTTGAGGGAAGGTGGGGAACCACAGCACATTTCTCACTGATCTCACCAGTCTTTTTGCAGTGAGTAGGTGCACCTGCTGGTGAGCTAGGCTTGACTGAAGACCTCCAGCCACCTGCATGGCTCAGGTAAGGAAAACCCCAGGTCTGGGTCTTGCCCGAAAAGGCTGTGCCAAGCTGCCAGTGAAGGACTGTGGGTACTGTAGTCTGAGGAGCAATTTTCCAAGCAACAAACATTCCAATTAGAAACACAGTGAGTGGGCAAACAAAACACATCAGCCTGGATGTGTTTTCTTCTGAACCCTGGAGGAACTTAAGCCAGCTGCTCCAGATTTATAGCTGCTCCAGATTTATTGCAGCAAAACCACAAGGCACTCAGGCTCTCCGAGCACGTAGGAAGGTGCTCTGCTCCTGCCATCACTGCAAAGGAGACAGAAGACCCCCACCCACCCCACTCCCCCAGAAATCCAGGGAATCCCAGTTTCCCATGTAGCTGTCATGTTGACTTTATGATGGAGAAGGTGTCCAGACCTTGGGCAGAAGCAGGAGACTCCAGCACCTCTGACTTTGTGGCTGCAGCCCAGTGATGTCTGTGAGCATCTTGCTGTTCACTTCTGCTGTGAGCACAGCTTGAGAGATCTCTCCTGCACTGGCGTGTAACAGTCCTGGAGCTGCTTCCAGGTGATGAGGAGACAGGAGAGGGCTCACCGCAGTGATCCTCGGCTTCCTGAGAGATTTGCCAGCAAGTTTCCTGAAAGGTTTTGCTGACTGGGGCCTGTGCAAAACACTTCTCCAGGAGAGTCTGCTGCCAGGCACGTCTCACAAGGGTATCTCAACCCATCAGGGCTTCTCTCCATGGTCATGATCACCCTATGCCATGAGCAGCAGTGCTGAAATGGCTCCTGTCTTCTCCATTCAGGGCAATGCCCTCATTTGCTGAAGGACCAGCCTTGACCACTTCCCACCTGCGAGTCAGTCCTGCTGACACTCTGCAGGGTGAGGATGGCTGGGATGCGCCCAGAGCTGGTCTGTCACAGTGACAGGGACATCACCAAGATAGGCAGCTGGAAAAGGAAGGGGACTGATGGGTCCTACTATTGAGCCTAAGGCTCCAAGGAGTGAAAGACAGCTGCCCTTTCACTCAGCTGCCCTGTGCCAGAGCCATGCTGCACCCACTGCCTTGGCAGGGAAATCCCTGGGCTGTGTGTACTCTATCTCCCATCTACGTCTGTGTCTGAGTGAGCTGATGAAAACAGACGTGGGAGATTCCTAGGACAATCTCTCCCTTGCATCCTCCTCGCCCATTTTCTCCTCTTCCCCTCCCGCAGCGATGAAAACACGGCTTGCAAGGCTGCTGCACTTCATCATTATCGCCTCCTTCAGTCAGGGCAAAGCCCCTAAGGGCTGCGGGGTTTTGGGGGAGGCCCCGCTCCCCACCGGAGGGCTCGGTCGGGTGGGTGAGCGGTGGTATCGGAGTGCCCTCTGCTGGCCCCATTCCCGGACGGTCTGGCCTGTCCAAGCCTTGCACGCTCCCCAGCAGCCCTGGACAGCTGGGTCTCGGCTTGCCCCCACCGTGCCCCGACACCCCTGCCATGGTAGGCACCACTCCAGCAGCCACACGAGCCAGCCCAGGGGCAACACGAAGCCCTGCCAGTGCTGGGCCAGAGCCCCAGAGGAGCCAGCACGAAGGGGACAGGGACAGAAATTATTGTAAGTCAGCAATTGCTCTCCTGCTCACCGAGTGCTACAGCGGAGATGTGGCAGAGACTCCCAGTGACCTTTGGGATATGTGCCCCATTCCGTGGAAGGAAAAGTCTGTCCCCTCCTCCTTAGCTCCAAGAGACAAGAAAATGAGAGCTGCGAAAGGGGCAGAGGAAGAGCACTCTCTCTCCCTTTAGGCTTGGTGCCATTCAAATGGTTGACCCTGTGAACGAGTCTACACAGAGCTGGGGCAAAACATCCTGACCATTTACCTGTTTCAGGTGGTTGGGATCTTCCGTCACTCTGAGATGTGCATGCATCTTATTCTCTTATTCCTCATGCCAAATTTTCCTGCAGGGCTCCCCTAGATAACTCCCAGTGTTTTGACTATCCAAATCTTACATCTAGAATCATTCTGCCTGGACTGGGGACACCTGGATTTGGACCCACCCGTGGATTCCTGAGTTACGCTAAGAAAGCTCCCAAGACTGAGTACACGGAGTGGGGGTCTGAAGTCCCTGTGGATCGATGCTGATTTACACCAGCAGAAACCTGGCATGCTGTCTCTGGGCTCTGGAACTAAAAGATGACATTCATTTGCTCTCAGGAGTGGAGAAAAGGAGAGAGTGAGATGACAATCCAAGGAACTCAGGTCTCTCTGTGGAGCTGGTCACTTGGTGCTTCAGCACGAAAGCCATTCAAGCAGGGATCACACCGACCTGACAGATATAGGTGAGCTAATTAGCAGTCCTCTTCTCAGGCTCCTTCCAAGCTCAAGTGCTGCAGAAATGCTAAATACTAGGTCTAGTTACTATTCAGGGCAATTGTTAGTTGGAAAGAGGTAATAGAGACTGGTTATCCAGGAAGACGACTTGAGTTTGGGTCTGGGGGTGTATTGAGGTATTTGGGGGCCTTTGAGGGAGAGATGCAGCAAGGTGCTGAACATGTCAGCGGGCTTGAGTAGAGAGGATTCCCAGAGGATCCCTGGAGGAGAATCCCTGAAGAGAAATTTCCTCCCACATGTCATGGGTAGGCAGCTGAACCCTGCAAGCACTCCCATCAGGAACTGCCCTTTATAAATATTACAAAACAGTGACAGCAGGAAAAAAAAATCATATGCAGTGGAAGGAGGGTTTTCTAAAGGAGAAAAACAAGTGTCCTGCAGCCTCATCAGGGGGAACAGTGCTGTGTCCTGCACTGGAAGAAATCATTGAAATTGCTTAGATATACAGTACACCAAAAGACTTCAGCATGGACTAACACGAAATGTTGCCACCCTCACTGGGAGTGCTTGCAGTCTTGAAATGCCATGCATGGCAGCTCTCTGCCAGGGAGGGAGCTATGAGTGGATACCATTCTTTCCTGGCCTTCATTAGAGTAACATAAAAAATAAGCTGACAGCATCCAAGGTGAAGTAAAAACTTCCTTTTCCCTCAGCTTTTCATTAAGCACTGCTGAAACCACTGCCCTCTCTCCCTGTCTGATAGTCATCTAAATGTCGAGCCACAGACAATGAGGAGCCAACCTCTGCTCCTATTAACCCAAAGTGCTGGAAGAATTGCAGGGCAGGAAAACTACTTTGCCTGGTAAAAACGTAAATGTCACTTTACAGAGGACAACTACAATTTGACAGAAAATCCGTTGCCTCTTCCAAACACTTTGTGAAATCTTTTGGATGCCATGCCATGGCTTGTTGATCAAGCAAGGTGGAACACAACTGCTATTTTTCCAGATCCATCTACTCAGTCTCCATCTGCAGTCCATTTATCTGTCACTGGATGGGCCTGACACTGCCACAAGGGCTCCCATTTTTAAAAAGCACTAAAAAGGCAGCCAAGAGCTCCTTCCTTTCTCCTCACCAGACAAATTCAGATCCCTAAAATATTGGCATGGATCCCATTCTCTATGGTCCCCTGGCTAACTCCCAACCAAAGTGGTGTCAGGCTGGGAATTCCCTGGGCTCCTCTAAATGAAAATGATTTTCTGCAACTGAAATTGAGATCCCATCATCCCACACTGGATCACTTCCAAGTAGCACAGAAGCCTTCAGCCTGTTTTCTCACCCACTAGGTACCAACTCCTACCAGGTAAGTCAATACATTTTCCTGGTGTCCTGCAGCAGTGTTGGGGAAGAGCTTCAGGGACATCTCAAGATTTAAAAAGCTCCCGGGGGAAAGAAGCCTGTGATGATTCCTGTGCCATCAAAACTAGATTTTCAGGAGAAGAGCTGAGAGATAGAAATCCACACTGAAGTCCTGACTACAAAGCTCTGCAAGCTTCTTTCCCTCAAGGTCTCTATAGCCTTCTGCCCCATTCCCAGCCTGGTTGTTCTGTGCCAGCACAGACCATGACCATAACGACCAGAATTCTGAGATATAGGAAATGCTTTTTGTCAGAGCTCTACCCAACCCACCTATCCATTAATCAGTGACACCCACTGTCTCCCAGACTGCTTTAATTCCTTTTCTGTGATTGCTTCCTGCCTTCACCACCCTGGAAGTTCCTCCTTAGATCAGGTGGAAGGCATGGGGCAGTGTGTGAAATAGTTAACTCCCCAGCTGAGGATGCCAAGCTCCATCAGCCAAAAAACCAAGAACACTCCAGGTATTTTGCACTCCAGGGCACTGAGGGCTCTCAGAGAAACTCACAGCACTGTGGAAATAACCACAGAGAAACAACCAGGACAGCGAATGAGAAAAAGAGATATAAAAAGAGATATAAAAAAGAAAGCAGAAAAATGCACACATTTGAGAGCAGGGAAAGCACAAAGAGCAGTGGGGAGATGCAGAGCAGCAGAAAGTGAGACGATAAAATGATATTCACAGAGACCTGGCGATAGGGAAAGAAAAGAGGAGGGAGCAATATAGAGGGGAGAGCACAGATGCAAGGAAAGAGAACGCAGGGCATGGAAGGGAAGGGGAGAGTCAGACAGGGAGAAAGGGAGGGATCTGGAGGGATTGCCTGATGTCAAATCTGATAGAAAAGAGGATTTATCTGCAAAAATAACCCAGATCTAAGCCACGGCTTCAGAGCAGCTGCGCACACAGCCACCGCACTATTTGCTCTCAAGCAAGAGAAAAAATGTGCTGGTGCAGGTTGCAAGGCAAAGCAGAGTCGTGCCGCACCAGGAGGCTGCCCATCCCAGGCTGCCCATCAGCCTGGACCAAGACGAAGGGAAGGCAAGGCAAGGGAAATAAAAAAAAAGAAAGACAAGGCACAGCAATGAGAGGCAAGGGCCAGCCGAAGCGGCGGGTCCGTCCCTGTCCAGGGTGCTGACCAGAGCCTACTTCCGCCAGACCCGGCCCGCTCTCCTCCTCCTGCCCCTTCCCGTCCCAGAGGGAACTGGGAACTTGTCTGCCTGGGGACTGCAGGCAGACAAAAGCAGTATTCTTTCCAGAGCGAGCTGAGCAGGGGGTAAAGGAACACACAGTCAGCTACAAACAAAATAGATTTTCCACATTCCTCTCTCCTGCAGTATTTTCAGCAGTGGGGCTGGGCTTTCTCAGGGCAGGACTGCATGACCAGCAGTAAAGTGTATGCGCACGGCTGGGGAAGTGAATGAGCATAAGGCACCTCTGGAGCTGCATTTCTGACCTGTCTGGAAAGGTCATTGTATGGATTGGACATCCTCTCCATGAAGGACAGGCCTCACTCCTCCTTGAACTAGCCTATGCCCTCTGTCCCTATGGCTGCTGGATCCCACCCAGGCTGTCAGAGATAGAGATGGGAGGCTGAACTCACAGCCATCCCACCTGCACCTGATCCATCCAGATTATATGACCAGGAATTGGCAGTCACAAAAGTGTGGTGTGTCTTGGGCCGTGCTTGCCACCAGGGAGCATTTGGTGGGGAGGCTTCACTCCATGGACTTGATGCTTACAAAAGGCTTAGTTTGAAAAGAGGTCTTAAAACTGTGGTCCACCCACAGGTGCTCTGTCCACACAGCAGTTTGAGCTGTGACTGCCAAGTGATTTCGAAAGATTAAAAGGCTGGAATGGAGCTTGGCTTCCTCTGCTCCCAGCTCTAGGATGTGTCTCTGCCTCTTCCCAAACATGTCCTGGCCTCACCAGGCCATTTTTGTTCCAGAGAATTGCAAATCAGTTGCCTCACAGAGGAGAAAGCAGTGCCCAGGACCCTGACAGAGCTGAAATGGGCACCTACAAATGGTTTTGGCACAGCGCTGCAGAACAAACCTGTCTTTTCAGATCAACCAGGTATCAGTGCTTTACTATCAGAAACTGGGTTTTCGATTTCAGCACCAATAGTCTTGACCAGAACAGTGTGTTTTAAGAGCAAGCTGGACAAACATCTGATGGAAGGGGTATAAGGTGGCTGGCCCTGCTGCAGGATTAGACAACCTGATAGCTGAATAACAGCACTTCTCTAACTCTCTGTGATTCTAACATGTGACCAAGTCAGAGTACAGTTTCCAGTCACACAGATCATTGTCCTACCAGACTAATAACAACACAAACTATTTTTTCCAACACTGAAATCTTGGTTATATGTCATGTGTAGCAGGAACTTGATATGGCACAAACATGATTCATGCCATGTCCATGTAATAGCAAGCATGACTATATAAGCACCTTTCTGCAGGTCACCATAAGAGGTAAAATGACCTCCAGGGATGCAGATGCGGGGCATCAGCTGGGTTCCAACTCTCCTGTGAACCAAGCAAATCAGGGAGCTTTTAATCAACTGGGCCCACATTACATGAAGCTGTGCTGCCTGTCAGCAAGCTCAGCCTGATCTTTTGGTTTGACTGAAGCCAGAAAAATAAACAAGGAAGAATGGGAACAGAACACCACAGTCCCAGGTTAGCTAGGATAAATTTACCTGCCTTGTGGCATCTCCCCCAGCTCTGCTCTCCTCAGCTGTCCTGTGCCCAGTAGCTTGCTGGCTGAGTAGCCATCCCTCTCTGGTGGGCCAGTGCCACACGTTTAAGTTGGAACATTATTCTCCAGTTCTAGGAAATTGGATTAAGGGTCAGACAATACTGACTGTTATTTACCTTTGATTAAAACCAGCCCTCCTCCCTCCTGGGCCAGAGAAACCAATGTTGCTGTTATTTACTCTGCTGCCAAACCCGGAGTTCAATCCCTGCCCTGCGGCACTCAATAAAAGTCAGCGCAGAGGTGGGGGTGTGCAGCAGGCAGGGCTGAGTGGGTGGAAGGGATTATCCAGGCCACCATGTCCAGCTAGTTTCTTTTGCAGTCAGACTCTGGCTCAGAAAGGACAGGGGTGCTCAGAGTGCCTGCCTCTGCGGCTCATAGGGCTGAGGAATCCAGCCAGAGTGATCCCAAGCAAGCCCTGTTTGCCCCCATGCCTCTCCCCTCAACAAATCCCCACTTTCACACAGCTTCCCTTTTTGTTTGTCCTTCTTTCTCTCTCTTCCTTCAGCCTCCCCTCCTTGCCACGACCTCCCTGCTTCCCCTTTCTGCTTTTTCCTCTCTTCTGCTCCCACTCCTTCCCACCCTCTTCCCCCCAGTCCCTTTCTCATTCCTCTCATTCTCCTCCTTCCCTCTTCCCCACTCTCCAAAGCCGCTATTCCAGGACAATAGAGCAGATGGCAGGCTGTTTGTTTTATATGTCCCTTTGGAAAATCAGCTCAGCTGTTGAATCTGCGACTTTTGCTAAAAACAGACACCGTCCAATGCAGCTGAATGCCAGGGAGAAAGGAGAGGGTGTGGGGGGGCCCTGCTCTCCCTGCCAGCTGCACCGAGACTCTGTCTGCACCCCACACCATGCCTTTGGGAAACAAGCCTGACAGACAGCCCAGAGAGGAGCTTCTCCCCTGCAGAAAAAACACCGTGGCAAGCAGAAAGCTTGGTCAGCTTCTACAGTCAGCCTCACTCCAGCCAAAGCTGATGATGATGTAGGAAAGGTGGGGCAGTGTGGAAGGGGCAGACTCAGGTCAGCGCATCCATCTTGCTCATTGCCCCAGCCTGCTGCTACTCCCAGTGTTTGTGGAAGCTGAGTTACCTGGGGTATACTCAGGCAGAAGATGTAGCATAGAGTAGAAGCTGATGCTCTTTGCCAGACCCTCACCTCCTCCTATGCTACTGGGAGAGCCATGAATGAGAAACCACCAGCCAAGAACAAGTGTGTGGAGAGGGGAAGACAGTCCTTGCCTTTTTCCTTCTGGCTTTCCCTTCTTTTTTGAACCCCTAAGGCCCAAGGTACTGGTCATCAGGCCACCATTCATTATTTCATTATTTGCCAGCACAGCCATGAAAGGGATGTAGATTTTTTTCTTTCTCTTATCCAAACCACTTGCTTCATCCCTCACCTCTCCTTTCATATGTGCTCATACCCGACATCTTTCAGATCTTCATAGTATTTCTGAGTGGAAACTCTGCCCCTCCCTGGCCCAAAAAGCATCTTCTCCCTGCTTAGACATGATAATACTGTCTCATCGATCCTGTAAGCCCTCCTCTCCTTCCTCACGCTGTCTCTGCTTGTTAAGTAATTCAGAGTAGGCACCCTGTCCAGCACAAAGTACAAGCTTGCCTTGGCTCAGAACCAGGGCTGCTGGATTCTCTGCCAGTACAGTTGCTGGATATTTCATGGCATATCCTCCATCTGATACAACGTGGCCAAAGGCACCAGCTGCAGATTCTGTCTGTGCCCCACTTCTGGGTGTGGGATAGGGAAAGCAGGGTTTCAGAATAGCAGCATCTCTCCCCATCCAAATGCCCTGCTTCATCGCACTTCTTTTTCCTACAGTGCTAAAATCAACACTGTCTTGTTTTCAAGCAGTGGCAGGAGGGTCAGGGCCAGCAAATCCTGTTTAATTTGTTCTTAAAGTTCATTACGGATCAGATGCAGCTCCCAACAAAACCAAAAGAGGCTCAACTGAGGCACAGTCAGCAGTAAAATCGGAAGAGGCTCCTTAGCCTTGCAAAATCCTGGAAGGCAATTTAAACACAAGAGATAGGCAAGAAGCCCATTCTTGGGGTCTGTAATTAATCACTTACAGTTCAAACAGGAAGAGAGATAAGTTTCCAGCTTTCTTGGGGTCCAAGCTGGATTAAATATGAAGGGAAAAGAATCTCAGGCTGTCAAGGAACAGTCTTAAGAGGCAATGCCATATGAGCAACAACAGTTCAGTTCTGCACTCCTTTAACCTCCCAGGTATTTAGGCAGAAAGTCTACAGGAAAAATTCCTGCATCAGCTGGTGAGAACAGACACAGTTACTTGAACATTTATGATGCTGCTCTTCTTCCTGGCCTTGCTTATGTCTATGGCAACACCAGCATCCTCTTCAGTGGAGCCACATGATGAGCATTATTTGGCAGAGGAGAAAGTTCCAGTTAGTCTGAGATTCCAACTGCTAGCAGCTTCCTCAAGGAAAAATGTAAGGATGGTCCATGCCTCCCTGTGACCATGCACTTACTGAAGGGAGTAGTCACCCACCCTCCTTCAGCTGTGGATCCATCCCAGAAGTGTGTAGAGCCAGCTGTCAGGTTGGGTTTTTCAGAGATTGAAGACAAAAGAAATTTAACAGATTAATTAAAAGAGCTGCTGATCACACTCTGGACTGTCTGAAAAGACTGCATTGTAAGCAAGAGCAGAAGAAGTAAATTAAGAAGCTAAATCTGTTGTAATACTGATGAAAAGCCACTGACTTATCTGGAGTGTTATTAAAAAATAAGAGGTTCAGGGCCAACCAAACTGATCTCACCTCTTCCAAGGTGCACTGTGTCTCACAGGCTGGTGTCCTTGGTGAGCTGCAGTTGCACTGATGACAAAAAAAACTCCAGAACTGGGGGGCCAGGCAACACTCCCTTTTCTACTCTTGCTGGGCAGCCCCCAAACAGCACTTTCAATGCACTGCTGAAATTCCCATGCTCCTCCAAGGCCTCGCTTGGTGGTTTCTTTCCTTCCAATCTCCTTTCTGCCTGTTCCTATTTCTCATCCTTTGACTTCTGATAAACTGCTCACCTTTTGAAGGCTGCTTCCTTAGCAAGAAGCCTGGGGAGAGAGCTGAAGGCTGCAGTCTGGGTACAAGTTGGGCAAATCCCACAGTGGCTCAGGAATCTGTTTTTCTTTGGCAGCAGAGCTGTTAAGAGGAGTTTGCACCAGAGACAGAACCACTGTCTAGTGTTGCTATTCTTCTCTCTCCCCTTCAAGTCTTTAGCAACAACTGCAGTTTCCCACCTATTTCAACTAACTTCTCTTTCCCCCTAAAGAAAGGACAGTCATTAGCATTTTTTTTTGCACAGTCAAATAGGGCTTTTCTTATAAAAATTCTTCACGCTAAGGGGAAAGTGAAGAAAAGATATTGTTAACATGAAAGCCTTACTTAATATTTTACATTTCAAATACTGTAACTGCTTTTTTTTCCCCCTCCTTCTCCTTTTTCTGAATTTTCAGTATACAGTTTAAACATCATTAATAGTGCTGGTTGCTATGGTGTTGGGCAGGCAGAGGTATCTGTACTTGAAACCTTGAACAACACTTAATGTTGTACAACAGCAGGGTCATGCCAACACCCTTGACTTTGACCCCATTTTTTCCCAGTAAATTATAAAGACCATATCTCCACTCCTTTTTGTTCTTGGGAGAGGGTTTTTTTCCCTGCAATGAGAAAAGGAAGTGTGAGCTAGAGAAAGGTAGAGATATAGAAAAAAAAAACAACAAAAAAAAGAAAATACAAATTTAATAGCCCCAGTGGAACCTTTCCAAAATCTTTGTTACATCAAGAGAAAGAGAATAAAAAAAGACAGCCCACTGAAAAGTTTCACATGAGATTGTTTCTCATTTTCCCAAGCAGCTAAACATTTTAATAAACTAGGAAAATGAGACTGTAAAACCACAACATCTGACAGCAAGCCCCAGGGGCAGGAACCATTCCTGAAACTAATTTTAACTCATGTTTTAACGTTGATCAGATTTCATGTGGTGAATGTCCCATTAAGCTGTCTCTCTGTTCTTAGAGAAAACCTGGTTTCTTTTGTCAAAGCTATTTTCTTTCCAGCGTATTGTCGTCACAGGCATAGCAGGACTCTTCTGTCATTCATTTCTCTGCAGCCCAAGAGATGCCCTGCCCCAGACATCTTCTCATCTGTTCTGTTTCCTTATGAGACAAGACATTTTCCACAGAAGTGGTACTTAACTACTCCAGCAACAAAATCCAGTCTTAAACGGGTCTCCATGCAGCCACTCAAGGATTCAACCCATTAAACATCTGATCTTCACCCGTGCAAAAGGCACCAGGTCAATTCAGACCAGCTGAAGCCAGGATCCAAAGCAAGCTTTCAGTTTCTCTGCTTTGCTTTTACCCCAGGGAAGTGAAGCTGCTGTACCAGTTTCCTCACATGAATAGCATTTTGCTCTGATTATCACCAGGACATCTACAGATAGGACCAGCTTTTTAACTCAGAAGTTTCTATTAACATCAGCTGAAAATCTGAACGGCGAAAAATGATATATCCAAGTAGTGTAGGTTTCCCTTGAAGACTCACTCCTTCTCACAAAACCTTATTTCATCTTCTGGTTGTGTTCAAACCCAACCACTAGTACTGTGTGGGGCAGGACTCCTTGGTGCTGCATGCCTCTTCCAATAGTTGTGTCTCTGTTTTGTGCCACGTGGATTCTGGGGTAGTGCAGCCGTGTGAGCCAAGGGCTTTCCACAGCTCAAGGAATGCTCACTGGCATCAGCTCGCTCCTGTGCCTGCTCACGATGAACTTCTACTTCAAAGGCCTGTTGTGCAACAGAAGAAAGCAAGGCTGTGTGCTGCTACACAAGCTGACTAAATGCCAGTAAGAATGGCCACGTTGGAAAACAGCTCTACAAGCTCCTGCCTTCTCTTTCTTCCAGAAATTAAAGTGCTCGTTCCTTTTTACATCCCCCTTTGCAGAGGTTGAAGGTCTTTCTGATGCCTTTCCTTTAAACTTTGTGTGCACTGTGTAGGAGATGCTGGTGCTTGGGGGTGGAAGGAGGTGACAGAGTGGCCAGTTTTCAAAACAGCAAAGCCACAGTGACAGTCGCCTTTGGCTCTCCCAGCCCACCAGCAGCAGGCTTAGTCACATCAGCAGCATCAAAGCTGAGCAGCTCTTTAGAGAAAGGGCATTTGTCCTTTCATCTGGAGATTACAGGATCTCTCACAGATCCCAGCAGTCTGTTTTTAAACGCTCTTTAAAGAAAAATACCTGTTTGTGGCACCAGCTGCCATTTGAAACAGCCTCTTTGCCTTCCAGCTTTCCCTACAACACCCTCCCCCAGCAACTTAACTGTGTGTGCAAGGACAAAATGATGCCAAAGTTCATTCCCCAGCAAGGACCATTGCCCAGCTTTCACACCGGGCACTGTATTGAGAAAAGGACCCTTCACAAACATGCCAGAAAGCTTGTAACCTATTTGGGCCCACTCTTTCCCCCTGTTGCACTCAGCAGGGACAGCAGGAGGGCAGAAAGCTGCTAATAGCATCTGGAGGAAAGACCCACAGAGATAAAAAGCTCTTTGCCTTGCAGTTTCCATTCCTTCATGACTTAATTTTTTTTGGTTGGGGACAGAGAAGATTATAAAGCTGTAACCTCTAATCCACTCCTGAGCAGTCCTTCTCCATCTCTTCCTTTCTCCTCTCTTTCGGCCAGTTCTAATCCTTTATGTCTCGTCTCACAGATAGGAGCTGGAGTCTAATCTCAGACGACAGGTTGGTAATTAGAGCAAGAGATTATCCTGACCCCACGTCAAGAAGGTAGGAGGAGAGGAATAATGCAGCACCATACAAGATCAAACCTTCAACATTCAATGCGGGAACCATCCCCATCTCACTGAGTTTCCTCTTGGCTCCCTTACCCCATCCCCTCTCTTTTGTCCCAGCAGAGCAGGGGATTCCTGATTCTTTGTAATTCCTGCCCATCTCCCCTCTGTTGAGCAAGGACTAAGCTTTTCCAGGATTCATTCAGCACAGAAATGGTCACATTCTCCATTTCCGTTGACTTTGACTATGCAGAGACTCAGCAGGTCTGTGGCTGTGAAGGGTAGGCATTAGGGAAAGCACAGATATGGAGGAAGAGGCCCTGCTCAGAGAGTCTGGAGCCATGACACGCTGCCACCCACGAGGAGCTGGGCACCAGGTATACACACCTACAGAGCCCTTCCAGTCCAGCAGGATGCAGCCAGGGCACAGAGCAGCAGCAAGTCCTCATCTCCACTCAGATGCCCAGCAGTCACTATCTGATCCTCAATCTGCTCAGAAGACATACTGCTCCCATCCCTTGCACATATCCCAGCACAGATGAGAAGCTCATTCATGTGTCCAGCTCATCTTTTCCATCTTTGGATCAGACCTTGTCTCTTGTCCTGTGTCACCAGTATTGAATAAGGACCAAGAAAGCCATCACAGAGCCCCAAGACCACCACAATGAAGGTGAAATTGGGAGCACTAAGCTTCTTCAGTGTCCCAGTCCCTACAGGTGAACAGGTGTCACCTGGATCCGCTGTAGCTGAGGCTCAGGCATCACCAGCCAACAGCCTGCAGGCACCAGGAGGTGTCAGGATAGAGGTGACAGTGGAGTGATCGAAACCTGCTGGGGAGAAAGCAAAGTAAGGTCAGAGGACAGTTTTTACACCAGCACACAGCTAGAAGATGGAAGAAGATCTCTCCCTCACGCCCCATTCCACATCAGGCACCCATTCTGCACCACAACTCTCAGGACTGGTTGTTGACCCCGAGATGCCTTTTCTTAACAAAGTCTCCTTCTGATACCCAAATCCAGCTCTAGCCCATGGAGCCCAAGCCCACAGCTCACCCTGATCACAGGCAGGGAGATGGGCACTGCACTAGCCTCTGCTACATGGTTCTGTTGATGCTTTTTTCAACACCTAGCTGCTTCCCACCCCTGCTATCTCCAGCCAGGATCTTCCTACTCAGGCTCTGCAAATAACAACTTTAGGTTTGTTCACTCAAAGAAGAGAAGGTAAATCAAAGAACAGTTTTGTTTGCAGTCAGCCTGAAGTGAACCTTTTTCCTTTTTCCCTTCAGTTTTCTCAGCAAAGCATAAAATGAAAAAACAAGCAGAATTTCCTTTCCTGAGTTTAAAAGAACATTTTTGTTCCTATCCCTGAGGTAAAAGGTTAGCTTGTTCAGCCTCAAAATGGGAAATAAACAGCAATACTTTTGGCATAGGCATTGTCCAAATAAAATGTTTTGAATGCTTCGTTTCTTCCCACTCACCCAAAAAGGTTTGCAAAGTTTATAAGGGTTCACAAATAGCTTAATGCTGCAGTGCCCCTCACCCAATAAAACCAGGTGACTGTAAGGTTTCTGTCTCTCCCTCTAGCCCTCCTGCACCCCGTTGGGCTGCTTCCCCCTTCCAGCCTGTTGTCTGAGGGCTCACACAGCTGCAGCACCCAGAGCACTCATGCCCCATACCTTGAGGGATCCTCCTGAGGCGAGAATGGGCCACTGAGCTCAATGACATTGAGTTTGTTCTCAAACACACCATAGCTGAGGGTGACCTACAAAGTGGTGAGAAAGGAGTAGAAAGAATGAGATGAGCTCAGGAGCAAGGAATTTGCTGTGGATGACAAAAACTCCCATTCTAGTTCTTTTTCTGCTGGCTTAGCCTCTGCCTTCCACACCTCTCCCATCTTCCTTCCCATGATGGCCCACCCTACTAGTCCTTTGCCCACTAGTTCTTTGCAAGGCAGACATAGTGCCATGTCAAAGGCCTTTCTGAATCAATCATGATTTCTGCTTGTCCTTGTGCCACATTCTCCCAGGGATGCCCTCAATCCTCCCATCACTCCCCATACATGTGCTCCCCACCACTGATCCCAGGGCACCGTGACTGGCAGCTGTGCTGCAGGCAACATCTGCTCCTTATTTCAAAGCAGCATTTGTCAGGAAATCCTCCTCAGAAGAGCAGATGATTGATTCAATGCACATCAGTGCCATCAGTGGAACAACGTGCCCGTAAGCTCCCCTCCACTTCTCCTTCCTCACACACCTCCCTCTTGCTTCCTTTCCCCTCCTCACCTGCTGCATGAGCTGAGAGGTGGGGATGAGCTGCAGGTTCTCCAGGTGGGAGTGGAAGAGTGCACTGGGAATCAGCTGCCCACCAACTTTGCACTCGATGATGTAACCCATGGTGCAGTCATCCGGCAGGCGGATGAGCTCGGAAGTGCTCAGGAAGTTCCTGCCACTGGAAGACAGTAGGGCTGCAGGGGTTAGGAAAAGGGTAGGGGCAGATGTAGGCATCCACTTGGGCAGATTACTGAAAACCAGAGTAAATCCTGCAACTAGGCAAGAAATCCCTGAGTTCCACCTGCAAATACTTGGGAATGGGCCTGCTCTTTCACCATTCCCAGCCATGCTGTCCCTGCATGTTCCTGTGACTTCACTCAGTCACTTCTCCATATGTTTGGTGAAGTGCACTGAACCCCTGGGGTGGACAGACAACCTACTACAAGAGAAACAGTGGGAGCACATGGCCAGGTCCAGGGGGACACACAGCTTGGATAGGCCATCTACTGTAATGTAACACCACATACTTGGACACCTTTTGATGACAGGCTAAACCCAACTTTAAGGCTTCTGGAATTGGAATTATTTACATAGTATGAAGTGCTGTCTACAACAACCACCAGCAAACTGAAATGTGTTTCAAGCATTTTTAAAACAGTAGTGGCACACTTTATGCCAGGTTAGGCACTATCTGTGCCACTTTCACTTTACCCTAGATCACAGATCATCCTCTTGACTGGTCTACCATAAAATACATATCATGGGCTTTAGCTAAAGCAATCACCTGGCGTGAATCAGATCTGTCCTTCTGGGTATGCTCAGATGTGGTTAAGGCTGGCATAGCCAATGCCTGCCAGTGTTATGCCTGTGGTATAACCTAGGGCATTATGGAGTACATCATCTTGTTCTAAGCTGGGATAACATGACCTTGGGATCTATTTCTGTTCTCCATTCATCAAGCTGAGGAAATGACAGTGGACACCTGAGAAGTCAAAGAGAGTTTGGGGTGAGGGAACAGAAAATTAGCTTTGGAGGGAGGTCAGAAAGCTGGAAAGAGGCAGATGAAGGGGAGATGAGATAGGCAGATAGGAAAAGAGTCAGAAGAAGCTGAAAGCGATGGGAAGGAGTGTGGGGAGTAACCAAGAGCTTTAAGGAGAGGGGAGAGGAGTACATCATCCCATGACCATGTTTACTGATGTGCTTGCTCTTGCCAGCTTTCAATCAGTTGGCAGACTCACCCACTACTTCAGTCTCCCATCTTGCAGACGTGCAGCACGTGGCACTCTGCACCTTTGCAAACACCACATGCACAAATCCAGGTCTGACACTGCCAAGAATTAATGTGCAGCCATGTTGCTCATCCCCAAAGGCTCCCACACTCCCTAGCTCACCTGGCCCAGGGCACCATCTTCCTTGCCAGCCTGCGGCTGATGCAGAACCCAGCCCCTCCCGTGGCAAACCAGAAGCGCACTGATTTCTGGAGAGGAACACCGGAGAAAATCAATGGCAGAGGCTCAGACAATACCATACTCCTCAAGGTGGGAATGCTGGCATTCCAGCTTTGATGTCAGGATAAACACAGCCCTATTGTCACCCCAGCTCCCGACTGCTGCCCAGAAGAAGGACTTGCTAGCAGTACAGCATGGATTTTCCTCATAACTGGAACAGCCAGTTGCTCCTGCTGGCAGCAACAGGTGGGGTGCCTAGGGCAGCTTATGTCCTGTCAGACACGCACCCAAAGGCAGAGCAACAACGTGGGACTCTGCCCCTTGGATGATCATATTTAGTCACCATCTACAGCCATGTTCAGACAAGATGGCAAGTTTTCAGCCATTGCCATTGCTCTCAGGGCCTGTCTCTCCTTGCGATACTATGCTAGTTTTGGCAGGGGTAGAGTTAACTTTTTCCACAGTGGCTGGTATGGAACTGTGTTTTGGATTTGTGCTGAACACAGAACTGATGATATAGAGATGCTTTTGTTATTGTTAGGCAGGGTTTACATAGAAGCAGGGCCTTTTTTGCTTTTCTACTGCCACACTGGTGAGGAAACTAGGGTGCAGGGGAGGCTGAGAGGAGACACTGCCAGGACAGGTGACCTCAACTGACCAAAGGGATGTTCCAACCCATATGACATCCTGCTTAGTATATAAAGTGTGGGGAGAAGGAGGAAAGGGGAGACTTTTGGAGTGATGGTGTTTGTCTTCCCAAGTCACCATAACATGTGATGGGGCCCTGCTCTCCTGGAGGTGGCTGAATACCTGCCTGCCTGTGGGAAACAGTGATTCAATTCCTTGTTTTACTTTGCTTGTGTGCATGGCTTTTGCTTTCCCTGTCTTTATCTCAATCCACAAGTTTTCTACCTTTTGTCCTTTTGATTCTCTCCCCACTCTCTCTGGGGAGAGTGAGTGAGCGGCTGCATGGGGCCTGGCTGCTGGCTGGGGTTAAACCGCAACAAATGTGAGCCAGAGCACCAAAACCACCCACTGCCCCCACAGCACCACCACAGGCTGTACCGTCTGGTTGTCTGGCAGCGTTTCGGAGGCCCTGATGGGTCGGTTCAGGCTGGGTTTGCCCAGGTAAACATCCCACGTCTCCGCATAGGAGGACAAGAGCTTCAGGAGCGCCCGAGGGTTCAGGTAGTTGTCATCATCCAAGTGGCAAAACCAGCTGGGGCAGACAGGAAGACACAAGAAGTCTGCAGTAAGGAGGGTGCCTCTCGCTCTCAGGGGTCCCCCCATGGCAGCCCTGCCTCACCTCAGGCCACTGGCCAGGAAGGCGTCGAACTCTGCGGCCATCTTGCAAGACAGGGCCTGGTGGCTGTGCTCGGCAGAGCAGTTGGTGAAGATCACACGGCCACCTGCCAGAGGAGGGAAAGCTCAGAGCCAGCCCACTTTGCACGGTCACAGGGAGGACATCTGGGCAGGAGGGAAGGAGTTTGTTCACAGTCTCCTCATGGCCACCCAAAAGGCATCCAAGCCCATAGTGACATGGGTTCCACTCCTCCTCCTACCAAGAGATGAAACCTGGACAAAGCCAAGCAACTTGGCCAGGACTCGAACGCCTGCCATCCACACTTCCACCTTGCCCGCTGCCAACCATGATACAGAGGTTGAGAGGCTCTGTCATGTGCTGCTTCTACCCATGGATGCTTTAAAGCAGACAGCACCCTGTCTCCAGCAGGCTGCATGCCCTGGGATAAGCCAACTACACCAAACCATCACCACCACAGACATGGCAAGAGGCATGTTTCAATGGGCTGTGCTGGTGCAGGACAGCCAGCCATCACACCCGACCCTTCTCAAGGCCAGGGCAGTTCAGGGGCTGAAGGTGCAGTAGAAAAGTGGTGTCATAGGACAGGTCATTACCCATTCTCCTTTTCAAGGCACCATCTTCTTCATCAGTGAAGATGTAGGTCTGGGGAAACAAGGAAAAGAGATTACTCTCAGGGATGGAGCTGGTGCTGTTCCTGGCTGCCCACTTCTTCCTCCCACAGCTGGACACACTTGGAGTAACATGGTTACCCCACTTCATCCTCTGCTGCTGTACCCGCTCCAAGGCAGCAGATGAACAGAAGGATGGCCGTGCTCCCCCTTCCTGCAGGGCACAACCACCAGCGTTTGTGTGGCTTCATTTCCACCACCATCCCACTGCCTTGGGAACAGGGGACCCATGACACCGAGTGAGGGGGCGAGGTAGCCCTGGATTAGGTGCCAGTGGTAGAAAAATTAAAGCATTGTGGTTAAATGATGCTTGAGTTAAAAGAACATCTGCTTTGTGTGTGAAGTGTGCTCAGCCCTCTGCCACTTTCTGCCCCCTCTTCCTCCTCTTCCCCCACTCCCAGGCTTCTCTAATCCCCCTTGCTGCCATTATGTGGCACATCTCCCCCTCTTCAGAGCCAGGCGGGGATCAGGGCTGGTGGAGAAAAGCTTTCCTCAGGCAGAAAATGAGCTTTCATGAAATGAAAAGGGAGTCGCAAGCCGTAAACAGTCTCCCCACCAGCTGCCCACAGGCTGGTTAAACACAGCACCTGCGCAGGCACAAAGGCAACAACAAGGCAGGCAGACAGCAGCTCCAGGAGCCATCACTGCTCCCAAAGGCTCTGGCAGGGAGACACGAGTCTACATCTCCCCATACCCACCCAGTATTTGGGAGATAAATCCCTATCCACAGGACATAGCAGGAGAAATGTTGTGTACCTGAAAATAAGGCAGTGAAGGACCCTCAGAGATCACCTGGCTCAAGCAGAGACAGCAGGATGGTTTCATGATCTCAGATGGATGAGCTACAGTGTTTGGTGAATTACCCTCCAAGAGCTGAGCTACAGCAATGGAACATGCACACATTCCTACCCTGCCCCATCAGTAAAATCTCTTAGTTAAAACCACTTTCAAGGATCATGTGACAAGAAGCAATTAGCCAAGTCTCAGGTAAAGGAACTGCTCTGGGTCATGGGACCATATCACAACCTTCAGGCAAAGTAGGGATTGTCAGCAGCATGGGACTTCCCTTGCCAGCATGTCAGAGTCAGAAATTTCCACTATGGCAGATATTTTCATTTTAAGAAAAACAAAATCTGAAACTATTGAAACTTTCTGACATTTAAAAAAACCCAAAAAACAAAAAAAAACCCCAAAAATACTGTTGCTGGAAATTACTTGCTTACAGATATAAAACCAACTACATATCACGTGTTTAACAAACATCGCATTTGATTGACTTAAAATAGCAATCTGCATCTTTTCCAAATTTTCTGCTTGTAAAAATATTCTGAGGTTCCCAGTTTTCTCTTGATGCAAGATGGGAAATGGGGTTTTTTTGCAGACATCCAACATGTTTCTGTGGAACCCAAGGATGAAAGTACACAGTCACCATAGGCAACACCAGACTGTCCAAAATAAAAGGGTAAAAGGGAAATAAGAGTGTGAAGACTAGGCGAGTCTGATTTTTCTGGCACTTTCAAACTCTGATCTCCATGGCATGCCTGGCTGTGCTCAAGAAATGCAAAAGAAGATCACAATAGCACATGCAGCTGCCTCCATCCTCATCTCTCCATTCCTCACACCCCTGACGGTGGGAAACCTGGAACAGCAGTTGCTGCCAGAGATGAAGCACAGAAAGTATCCTTCCATTGTGAAATGGAAAATATGTCTGTGTAGGAAAGGATGTCTGCTGGACAGCAGTGCAAGCAGTGCTATGGAGCCACTGTGTCAAACAGCTTTTTCTGGCAGCTCTTCATGAACATAAGAGCCCTGGGAATGGATAAACACTAGACTTTGAGACCTCATCACCCCAAAATGGGGAAATAGCCAAGCAATAAAAAACTAGGAAAAGAGAATAAAGATGTGGAACCTGACAATCCAGTGCCATGTTCATCGCCTAGGCTCCCAGGGTATCTTTTCTCTATGAAGAAACCCTCCCCAAAATGCAAACACATCAGCAGGATCACTGCTGTGTCCTGCACAGAGAACAGATTCAAAATCTGTGGTGTGTTCACATTACTGAAAATCTGAAAGCCATTTCAGGATGGGCCATTCAAAGGTTTCATTTCAATTGGCTGGGTGTATGGGCTCCAAAAAGGAGGGGAAGTGCTAGAAATAGTTCATGTTACCAAACCACACCAGAAAGCTGGACTTACCTCCATCAAAACTACTGGAGCCAAGAGTGTAAGTCACTCCAAGATTCTGCCCAGCTAAGCAATCATCAGAACCCACACTTTTATTTAGATTAAGCTTTTGCTGAGGAAAAGGCCTTATACTAAAATGACTTTCACATCAATCTCCAGTGGGAAGTTTGTCATGGATCAATTCTCAAGAGGCAGAGCATGGTCCAGCAGAGTGCCCATCTTGCACTTCCCAATCTCTCACCATCTGCATGTTTAATCTGTCTTCAGATTAAACAGAGCAGTTTCAGAGACAATCTCTCTCTCTCACTCTTATTTTCTACCCCAACAGAATCCAACACAGAGGATTTTTAATTCGGCTCCCATACAGTCTGTCCTTGCCACCAAAACCACAGCTGTTCCTGCCTCCTGTTACAGTCACCTAAGTCTGACCTGGGAGGTCTGGGTTGCTTCCCCCAGGAGGAAACCATGCAGGCACCCAGCTCTGAAGCCAGGCTTGGCATCAGCAACATAGCCAACTGCTAAAATTTCCCTGCTGGCCACTGGTAGAGAAAGACTCACTGAATTAGTCTCTAGCCATGATTAAGGGCAAGTGAGACAGTAAGATGCTGGATCTGCCCTAGGAGAAGGCACCCTCTGCACATCAGGACTTCTGAGACCTAAATTTCTCTGGGACTGGCTCCTAAAGCCTATGTCTCGCCATAAAGACTCAATAATAGGAGGTCTGGTGCACTATTCCTGTCTCCACAACAATTAAATGTCCTTTGCAAATTGAAAGCTTCCTTTTTTTTTGCTAAGTGAGGTTTTCTATATTGTCAAATTTTCAAAACTAACCCTTTTCTTGTAAACATAAAAAAACCCTTAAGCAGGAATATATTTAAAAAAAAGTTTTTGACTTTCATGTACTTCTCTTTACCTCCCTTTCTACTCCCACTCCCCTTCCCTCAAAGCCATTTTGTAAAAAATGCAAGAAAGAAGAACACAGAAAACTAAGGAGGGTGGAGGAAAATACCGAGCTTGCAACAAAAATTGATAACACTGAAAAAAACTCTGTTTAAAAATGAGTGACACTCTCATTCTACTCCTTCCTTCCTATTTTCCTGCTCAGTCTGTGTAGCTTTCCAGAGGCTGGCAGCAGCATGGAAAATTCAACACCTCTTCCAAGGTCTGGCACTTGTATGCCAGAGGGGATCAGATCTAAGGAGTGTGTATCTAATTCCTGTCATCAGCAGAATGGCCAGGCACTGATTTGTCAAACAACTTAGAAGGGCCAGGTGAATTGCTCCTTAAAACCCCACTGTGAAGGCCCCATGAGCAATATCCCATTGCCAGTGCAGCCATGTGGTTGGGTTTGGTTTCTCCAAGGAGCTGCTGGGCTGGAGCCAGCCAGAGAGAAGAAGTGCATCTGGAGGAGGAACCAGGGCATCTCAGATACTGAGAGGGACACACAGCCAGGAGAGGAAGCGTGCTCAAAATAGGACATGGCTTCCTGTGACGACCGCAGCAGACTAGACAGTTGCAGCACCATGAAGCTGAAAACCACCCTTACCCAAAAAACCGTGCATTGCTTCAGGCACTCTCCTACCTAGTACCTCCACCCCCGTCCCCCTTCCTTGCTGGGGCCTGAATTTGCCTTATAGGCACCCATCACACACAGGCAGAGGCAAAAAAAACCACCCTTCAGGGCAGCCACATGATTTCTTCTTTCTTGAGGAGCAGCTCTGCGAGGGAGGGAGAAAAGAACCGAAGCTCTGGGGAGTACTCCTGCCCACCAGTAAGCCAGTCTGCACAGCACCACTAATGTGGTGCCCCACATCAGTTTCTCTGGCAGGAAGGATACTCTCCAAACTGTTTTAGCAAAGGATGGAAACATCGGGCCTCCAGTTAAAGAAAAAAAAATTAAAAATGAAAAATACACCTGCATCACTTCAAGATCATGCACACGAAAGCATCAGTACAAGAAAGGAAAGTATGGATTGTGTTGATGTGCTGTGGGGTGAACAGGGCTAACTACAGGAGGTCATCCAGGAGCCTCTTGCCCACTGCACTGCAGCTTTCCAGGGATGCCAGGCACAGTGTAGGCATCGTGACAAAGGGCCAGACAAACCTATCAGCTCCAAACCCAACAAACTCATGACACTAGGAGGTAGAAAGCCACGATTTCATACAGACGCAGGATAGTTTATGCTTTCAGTCTGGTATGGCATCTTCACCAGTCTTTCCCATAAAGCAGCTACTGGTGAAACATTTTCCTGGGTAGCATCTCTCTTTGAATGTGAAGTGAGAAATAGAGAAAAGTACTGAGGAGCACTACAGTGCCCAGCTTCCCCTTCCTCTGGCTTTTATCCCCTTGCCCTGACACCCCATCCCTGCCCATTACTAACACCTTCTCTCTAGTCAGAATCCACACACTCACCTGTTCGCTGGCCTGGGATATCCACGTGTCCAGGAGCAGCTCCACCCTGCTCTGGTGAAACTTCTTGGTCGTCTTCACAGCTATGAAAATGTCCCCAAGCGTCAGGCTACCCTCAGTCCTGTGTGCCTCCGGAGGATGGAGTTTGAGGTCCTTCTGCCCCCTGCCACCAGATCCCTCCGGGCTCCCTTCGCTCTGCTGCTCTGGCTTCTCCAACACCCCCTCCCCGATTCCCGGGTACTGAGCTGTTTCCCGAGTCCCACGGTGCCGCATGGAGAGGAGAGCCACGCTGGCAAGGAAGACTGCGGCTCCGGAGACACCATGGACGAGCCGACGGCCCATGGCTCCCACACCGATGCCGCCGCAGCCTGTATCCTATCGAACAAGGACAAACTCTGCCTGTACCTCCACGTGACGCTGTCTGCTCTTCTCGAAGCCTCCGAAGGGGCAGGATTAGTCAAGAGCGAGGTCTTGAACAGGATGTGGTCAAGGAACAGGGTGGGCAAAGACGAGGAAGCCCAAAAGTCAGCAGACGTGAAGGATCCCGGTGAAGCAGGGGGGGGTTTCACAGACTACGGAGGGCTCAGTGACCCAGTGAGGCAGGGACACATGACTGGAAAATACTCCGAGGAGACCGCACAGCCTGCCAGGAGGAAAGCGAGCATCCCTGCTCCCCAGGGAGAGACTGAATGTCCCGGCCTGGGTGCTGAGGGGGCGGCAGAGGAGATCAGAGCCATGAGGGGGAAGCCTGGGCCGAAGGCATCAGCTGCCCAGATGACACCAGCACGCAGAGGCGAGCCAGCGGCTCCAGACAGAGAAAGGGACGGCTCCGAGCCGCCCCTCCACCTGCTCCCTGCCGCAGCTCCCGCCGCTGCCAGCCCCGGTCCCGCCTCCACGGGGGCACGGGGCGGGGCACGGCCCGGGGGAGGAAGGATGGGAACGGATAGGCCACAGTCTGACCGGGGGTTTTCCTCAGCAGGGCATCACCGCTCTGGGACGCCTCCGAGGTGACAAACGGCGCATCTGGGAGGACAAACCTGTTGCTTGACTGATTCCTCCGCTTTTCCGTGGCAGCTCAGCCCGATCTCTGCAGCCCTGTTCATTCCCGTGCTCTTGAAAGAGGAGGGGACGGTGACACTGATGAAGTTAAGGTGCGGGGTCTTCTTGTTCTTGCGAAGACTTATTTTTCCCCAGGAATTGTCTCAGCCCCAAACTATTCCTATGGACACAGGTCTGAATTGCTGCCCCTCACTGCCTTTTAGTCCCAGCTTTTAATCCGAAAGCAGGATCGTGTGTCCCCTGCTGTCCCTCCCACCACCACAGCCCAGAGTCTCAAACTGGGGTGTGGCCCCCACTTCTGACGCCCATCTCCCTAAACCATGACTCTGCTCCAGAAGGTCCCTCTGCCTCCAGCCCTGCAATCCCCACCAGGATGTCCAAGGATATTCTGCTGCCCAGGTGGCTGCAGAGTCAGTGCACTCACAGGAAGAGGTATGCCAGCAACCAAAAGCATGAGGAAGCGCCTATTGCCTCCCTTTCAGCTGTAGAATCACAGAATCACTTGGGTTGGAAGGAACTTTAAAGATCATCCAGTTCCAAGCCCACTGCCATAGGCAAGGACACCTTTCACTAGACCAGGTTGTTCAGAGCCCCATCAAACCCGGCCTTGAACATTTCTGGGGGAGCAGGGGGGATGTGTGCAGTGTCACTGCTGAGTTTATATCCCATCCACGTCCTTGCCCCTGCAGCAGGGCTGAGCTCAGCAATTTGTCCCTTGTGGCTTTCGTGCTGTCCAAGATGTAGCTTCCCTTTCCCTGGCCAAGGAAAGGGGATGTCCTCTCTCTTTGGAAAACCTCAGAGACCTGCAGGCACAGCAGCAAAGTGGCACCCCCAGCTCCTTCCTCACCTCCCCGCCTTCACCCCTGGTCTCCCCGAGAGACCTTCACTTCCAGCCCTCTGGTTGCCAGCAACGGATAGAGATATCAGAGACCCTCAAAAGGTGTGAGAGCCCCGCCCAAGGACAAAGACCACCATGGAAGGGAAATTCTGGGGTCAGCACCGCAGATTGCTGCATGCTTTTGCTGGTTCAGTTAGATGTGGGGCAGGTGACCATGCAGTCCCCTTCACACTACCTGTAGACCACTTTACAGAGTAGCCAGAGGAATACAGAGTGACAACCAGGCCAGGAGGGGGGATGATATCCACATCCCCATCTCAGCTTCCCTGTGCAGCAAGCGTGGGGAGATGGTAGTGCTCTACATAAGCTGCTGAAATCAGAGCGCCTCCTCAGGGAGCTACAAGCTGTGGGCATCCAATCTCAGCATACCAAAAAAATAAAAATAAAAAGTAATCATTCGGGGCCCAGGAGAATTGGTGGGGGTGTGGAATGGCTCTATGTGGAAAAGGACACCCCAGCCCACACATGTCAGATCATGGGGCCTTAGAAAAGAGAGGCAGGGCAGCCTGCCAGGGTCCCTCTGTTGCACATTCCCACCAGCCACAGACACTTCCCTGGCACAGAGGGAAGACCTCCCTGCAGGGCTGAACCCCTGTGCTCAGTTTCTCCACATCTCAGACACACTTTCACTCTGCCCTGGCTACAACTTTTTATTTTTGTAAGGAAGAAACCACTGAATCCATTTTTCTTCCCTTCTCCCCTGGAGATTTGGATTTCTCCAAATCTCAAAGACTCTTGCCTTCCCCTGAAATAAGAACATCTCCAGAGCATCTCCCATAGCCCTTTGGAGAGTCCCTGCAGGTTTTATTTTTAGATTCCTTTGAATACTGATGTTTTCTTACACTGATTTGGGGCACAGAGAGAGTAATTCTCCTTCAGGCCTTACATTACTGCAGGGATGTGAACCTGGTGTGACTGGGATTGCTCCCACAGCTGGCCAATGCTCCTGAACCAGGAATTAACCTCCCTGAGTACTCCAGCCACATGCCAGCAGCCTCAGGCACCTGTAAAGGAAGCTTCTATAGCTCCAAGGCATCCTGCAGCATCTCCCAGCTCTGGCTTAGGAGATCATTTAGGAGGCACAGGTAGGGCACAAGCACAGCTCCTTAATGATGGCCCCAGAAGACATTACAAACACAAATCAAAGCTACCTCGTACAGAGCATGGTGCCAGGAAACTGCTGGGGCAGGGGCCACTGTGGACAGGAGTGGTGACTTCCCAGGGTGACACATGTGCCACCTCGACAATCCCCTCCTTGGAGGGAGAAATCTTGTTCCCTAGTGACTCTTTACAGGGATTTGCACAAGGCTGTTATACCTGGTAATTGGTGCCCAGGGCTGCTAATTGCATTGTGCCTGTTACCTAACCCGTGACTCATTCCTCCAAGCAGGCAGCCACCCTGCAGGAGGTAAAAAGAAGGTGGGCTGGGGTGTGCAGGGCAGAGAAGGCCATTTATGTTTGCCTTGGAGGCCTCTCCTCCACTTCTCACCCATGTCCAGAACAAGTTAGGGCTGGATTTTGAAAGCCTCAGGAGAGAGAAGCTGGATAAAGAGAGAGCCTGGAAGAAGCCTGGGAGCAGGGGAGGCAGCGCTGCTGCTGCTTGGCTAGCTGGGCAGTGCCAGCCTGCCTCCCAGCAACCTCCCTTTGCCTCCCTTTCACTGTGGTTGAGAGCACCCATGGCCCAGGGAAGTGCTGGGGGACACGATTCTTTGGAGGGGGCAGCAAGAGCAAAGCTGGGAGCACAGCCTGATTAACCCAAAGTGGAGGGGCTGCTTTTAACCCCCTTCAGCCTAGGCGAGAGGGCTGGGGCTGGTTCCCAGTGCCAGCAGGTACACGAGGAAGTTTCAAGCCCTGAGTCACAGTGTTTTCCCTGAATACTCAAGCACTATTTTCCCCAGCAAAGATGCAAATTTCAATCTCCAAATCCATGACAGGGTGAATGGGAACTTGTTTTGGGAACTTGTCTTCTCATCAGCTCAACAAGAATCCTGCTTTGTTTGCCTGCAGGGCAAGCACCCTCCCAGGAGACTGGCTGTGTCGGGATGCTCAGGCTGCATCCCCTGGAGTGGATGCCACTTGGGAGCTTTCATCTGGAGCCCTGTGTATGCCAGTTCCCCCCTCCCTGAGAGAAGAGTTGCATGGCTCCAGGGCAGAGCAAGGACTTTGCTCTACATTTTAGTGACTGCAAGTTAAAATCTTCATTTTCTTTCCTCTTCCCTTCACTCTCGTCCTCATAAAAGACACAGGCAACTGGATTAGAGCTTGAAATAACACCTCACAGGGGACTCGTGAAGATCAGCAAGTTAATCTTTGCTCAGAGCTTCACAACTGCCACCAGCAGTGCCAAACCACAGGGGCAAGGAGGACACAGAGGATCTGACTCTGGTGCTGGTTGCTCATCTTCTCCCACTGACCCCAGAATCAGTGGACTCTGCCTGAACTCGTGTCCCAAGGTAGCCCCAAGCCTCCCAGAGCCACAGACTTCATTTTCCTCTGGCATGCCTCAGGAAAGACCACCTACCACCACAAGCACCACCTCTCCACAGCGTGGGTATCCTGGCACCCCTTTCCTAAGGCATCTGAGAACGGTGGCTGCATAACAGGATTCAGGACCATGCAGCCTAAGTGAGCACTGCTGTGGCTACCCAAAGCCTTCATCTTCCCCCTGCCAGAGTCTGAACCCACTCTAGGCCCCATCTCATGATGAGAACCCCACCTTGCAGGGCACTGTCCCCCTTCTCCTAGCAGCATGGCTGGGCTCAGTCTCCTTGTTGTCCCCCAGGAGGGTGAGGTAGCTGGCTTGTCACTTCATGCTAACCAGGACATGGAGGGATGCAAAACTCTAGGGACCCCAGCCAGACACAATTCAAAACTCAAGTGAGTTTTTCCCTGACCTTCCTAAAGCACTCTGACCAACATCAGAGCTGGGGAGAGGCAAGGGACTGAAAACCAGGGACCAAGTAGAAAAGGGAGGAGATTTATTCTGTGGCACACTTAGCCTGTCCTCTCCCCACACTTCTTGCTGCCCTACAACAGTAATGGCAGTGCTCCCTGCTTCCCCTGGAGGGCTGGGCAGTTTGGTCTCTCCTAAAGGAGGAGAAAAATATCACGTTGTGCATGACCCATACCTTCCCAGTAAAACACAAGCCCACATCCTGCCACCCATTCCCATTATGAATGGTATTTAATTCTCTTTTACAGGCGGTTTGCCAATGAAAGGCTCCATTAATAATTTACAAGCAATAAAGAGCACAGTTCCTATAAAATGAGGGTTTGTTGCAACCTTAGTGTCACTCCAGCCACAGTGGGTCACAGCTGTATGAGCCATGCTCTCTGTGCCTCGGGGCCAGAGGCGAGGTAGATGGGAAAAGAGGACCCGGAGCACACAGTGCCACCTGGCAGGGGAGATGATGGTGATGGGAGAAGAGCTTCAAACGTGTGTAAGAAATGCTCCTAGGCAGCCTGATCCCACACAGTTCCCCTACATTCCCTGTCTGTCAATCTAACCACGTACAAGGGCAGCCCAAGGTGACAGGGAGCAGCCCACAGGGGTGGTTTCCACCATGATGATGGAAGACGTCTTTCCAATGAAATACAGACAGCTCAAACAGGGGAGGCACTATCTGTTACTTCCTGGATCACGGTGGCCCTCAAGGGGATGAGAAAGGCCACCCTGGGGGGCCCTTAGCTACCAGCATCCCCTCAGGGAGGAAGAACACACTGCCTGGAGGGGCTTAGGAAGGCAGGGACCTCTGAGAGCAGCTCTTGGGGACAGGAGGTGCCAGTAGCCACTCTGCTACCCTCCCACTCAGTCATTGCCCTCCTCAATCCACAGCGGGCGGGTTTGCTCCTGGAAGATGTATCCACGAACCACCTTAGGCAGCTCCTCAGCGTGGCTCCAGGCGTGGGGCTCCACTCGGGCCCAGGAGCAGGGCAGGGTGTGGAGAGCCCGCTCCACACCACGGCACACCTTCAGCACCTCCGAGTCCCGCTGGCCTGCCTTCCCCAGCAAGCTCCTACAGAAAACACAAGGACCAATGTTACACTCAGCATAAAGAGGTGGGGTGGCAAAACCGCCCAGGAATGTGCTTGCATGTACAGAAAGCCAATTATTCCCCTCACAGCACCAACCCCAGCACGCACATCCAGTGCTCTTGCCTGACCCTTGTTCTGTCTCTGAACAGAGACATGGGCTTCTCTCTCCTCCCGTGGTACCCTCCGCCCATGCCACACCGTCTTTCCTCACCTGAGTCCTCTAACATTCTTCTCAGTGACCTCAACATGGATAACGATGGGGTATATTTCACTTTTAATTAGATCCCTCACACCCTCAACTCCCAGCTCTAGCAGGCAGTGTTTATTCTGGAAAGGAAATTGAATAGATTTACTGATTTAAATGGAGAAAAAATAACCCCAGCCCCTGACAGTTACATTAAATCAAACCCCATACTGTGTAATATCATTGCTTTTCCAATACTAATTCCATTAAAAGTAAGATTTATGAACAGTGCCAATAGAAAAGGGGAGAATTAAAGAGCAGGGTCACCCACTCCATCACTGCCAATCCAACCCAAGAGCTCACTGGACCCCTCTCTCAGCCACAGCTCATCTTCACTTCCCCTTTGTCATCACTGTCACCCACAGCCTCACATTTCTGCCCTGAGCAGAGCTGTTGCCACTCTGGTGAACATGAGGAATGTGAGAGCAGAGAGGTCACTTCTGAGTATTGCATGTCCCACTGCCTCCCCCACAAATCCCCATTTGCCATTTATTTTATCTGAGCTCATCAGAGACTCAGGGAAATGTCCATATCTGCTGCTCCACAACTCCACAGCACCTTGACCTGAAACACTCTCCAAATTACACAGCCCCCAAGCAAGCAGGTCCTTCTCTATCACCATACCACTCTTCCCCCATTCAGCTGCCCACTCCTCTCCCCTCCAGTCTGAATGAGGTGCCCCATCCTGGCCCTTTCTCCCCACACCAAAAGCCTCAGCACCTTCTCCATTGCCTCTCGGATCATGTGGATTCGTCCACTCTCCCTCTGGTCCTGGGGGGCAGTTCTAGGCACAGGGTGCTCCTGAGCGTGGGTTGTGCTGGGATCCCCTCCTGCCAGCTTCTCTGCAAGCCAAGAGGAAATAGGGGGAGAGAGAGATGTCAGCCCGTTCTCCCTCTTGTACGGACTTTCTACCTCAGATCTCACACATTTGCTGCTGCACTGGTGCTTATCAAGTTCAGTGTTTATGGATTCTGGATAGCAAGTCTAATTATACAGTATCACACTTTGGCATGGATCTCCTGCAGCTTTCTGGTAGGGAACAAGCAAGATATCACAGCTGAAGACACCTTGCATGGCAAGAGCAGCACCTTGTGTTGTACCACAGCAGCCTAAGCTGGCTCACAGTCATTATCCACCCACTACCACACTGTCCAAACCCCTCCCTGACAGAGTATGGCAGAAAAATAACCAGATAGGTTTTCTGCAGGGTTTGAGTGCTACACAGGCTTACAGACAGCTCCTGTAAGTGAGCACCACGGGAGGGGGAAGCAAGAGGAGTGGGTGTATGCTGGGAGAGTGGGAGGAAAATGGGGATGAGCTGAACCTTCTTTTGCTGGTGGCAGCCTGCCCAGAGGCAGGACAGCATGCAGCAGCCAGCACCAGGAAAGCAGCAGAGAGGTGGTGCTGGGACAGAGAACTGGGGGCAGAGCTGGCTGTACAGAGCTGCAGCATGGTCATAGCAATGGTCAAAGCAAGGACAGCTAGGTGCCCCTGGTAACTCCCAACAGAGGCTGACACAACACACACACTCAAAGCTGGCTTGGGAGCCACAGGCCCTGCATCCCAGTGTGGCTGAGGCAGGTGCCAGGCTTTAACTGCCCACCATGCTGCTCTAGGCACCTGCCCACACTGCCACAGAAACATAAGGAGGCATCTTAAAAAGGCTTCTAGGAGCTGCTTGTCCCTAAGATGGAAATAAAGCAATATTTTTAGCAGAAGGTATGTTTGGAACTGGGTCCAGAGCATGTTCCAGTTATGCCAGGTTCCAAGCTGCCTGGGCATCCTCTGCCTGGTGGCACAGTACTTCCCAGGTAGACCTGGATCCTGCAAAACCATGTTTCCTTTGCAGGCAGCAGTCTCTCCCAGGAGATCTAAAGAAAATACAGGCAGCAAACAAAAGAGAAATGGCTTGAGGCTCATGGGTTATTTTCCTTCCATCGCAGCAGGCAAAACTGGTAAGGGACAATAAGAGTTTTTGCCCTCAGTGTAAATTCCCAATTGTAGTAAAAGCTTGGAAGCAGGTCTCCCGTGCAGTGTGATGGGGACCCTGCAGGGGGCTCAGCAGGACAGGATATATGACCAAGTCAGTCTGCTGAGAAGCCCAGCAGCCAAAATTTTCAGAGCCATCCTTCAGCAAACCAGAGACTTTTCATTACCTCCATCATTACCCCACAAACAAATAAACCAACTCATTTTTCAGTCCTGCAGTTGGCAAAGGGAGAACTCTAAACATTGGGAAAAGAGAGCACTGGAGAGGTGGGAGGGAAGGAGGAAAGAGGGAGTTGTCCTCTCTGAACATTCCCTATGGGAGAAATGCCCGTTCCCTAGCAGTCATGTGTCAACCTCACATCTACTGGCAGAAGGAAGAGGATAACAGCACTAAGGTTGAATCCTCCCATTCCTGGGCAGGAAGAGCTGGCATGAAGTCATCCTGCAGATCCCACATCCACGCAGGGTTTTCATCTCTGGGAACAGCCACCCAGAGCAGCAAGGCAATGCTACACCACCACCCACTCAAGGGAAGAGAAAACATCCCCATGCCTCAGGCAACCAGAAGGGAGGGATGGCTTCCCTGTGGGCCAAAGGGATAGGACACAGTTAAAAATAGCAAGGAATATCTTGCAGACACTCAGCCCCAAAAAGTGACCTGTCAACAGGTATTACAAGGGAAGACTGAGATTCCCACACTTGCCCTCTGAAGGGAGATCTCATGGGCTTTCCAAGACTCCCATGAGACCATAACTCAACCTTCCAAGAAAAGAGCAGCTCTTCATTGGAATGGACTGAGCAATCACATATTGCTGCCTACCTGCTGGGCACACGTGGAAGTCCAGGCGAGAGGTGGGCAGGTCCAGCAGGTTCCTGATGAGCCGTGGTGCAATGCAGCTTGGGGACAGCACCACAGGACGGGGTGTCTTCACCACCACAGGGCGCACCAGGCTGTAAGGCTTCAGGCTCGTCTCTGGGTCTGGAAGACAGCATTGAGGAAGAGAAAGCCAAAGGTGAGAACACAGGAGACCAGGCCCGCCTACAGACCATCCCACTGTTCTGTACCACCTCCTCATCCTGAATCATGGAGGCACCTACCAAAACATCTTACGTCCCAGGAGAGGCCCTACCCTGGTTACAACACTCACTCATGGACAGAGACTCTGGATGTAGATCCCCTGCCTGTTTTGTGGGACTCCCTTGAGTTACACAGCAGTTTATTCTCCACAAAAAGTTGGATGACCAGAGGACAACTGGGTCTCCAAGGGTGACAGGGCAGGCACAGGGCTAACAGCTCACCTGAGCAGGGGTCCAGCCACAGCTGCTGGGGAGGCTGTTCTGGGCTCCTCTGTGGTTTGGATTTCACCAAGCGCAGTTGGCCCAAGGCCCGTTTCTTTAGCTGGGGAAAAAGGGAGGGCAATTAGGCTGAGAGCACTGCACTTTTCACACACCTGCACAACTGGCTGCAGGACACCCTCCAGCTAAAAGGATGGAGCACACTTACAAAGAGCAAGGGATTAGGTCTGCCACCCATTAGGTTCGGTCTAGGAAGTGGAGAAGTGGTAGAAAAGTAACCACAGAGCAGTAACACTGCCTGGCCTAAAAGCTTTGCTTGCTATCCCATCTGCCACCTCTATACAAGTTGGTTTACCAACAGTGGGGCAGATTGTCTCAAGTGGTGAGATGGCCATGGGCACACACACATGGTTCTCATCACCCACTTCTTTGGCTTACATTATTTCTGTGGCCTCTCTGCTGCCCAGGCATCTGGCGCTTCTCCTGGCTCTTCAAAAGCTGATGAGCTCTGAAAAGACAAAGAGCTTGCACTCAAGCAACTCCACAAGCCCCAGGGACCATAACTGCTGGGATCCTCTTCAGCAATCCCACAGACCTGCTGAAGCATATCAAAACCCTCACTCAACCTCCCAGTCCCTCAACGGCTCCCAAACACTACCACACTGGTGCCCATATAAGACTTGGTCATCCTACACCATCAAGAGGCCAGTCTGCAGCCCCAGGGCCACTAGGGGATGGCCAGCACAGACAAACAGGGCAGGTACCCCTGCCTCCCTCCCTCCTCAGGCTGGTTACCTGCTGTAGTTGGGCACGGTGCCCTTGTCCAGGTCGCGCACAGTCAAGGGATCGACGCGAGAGCAGTACCACTCCAGCCGGCCCCTGTGCATGGTGTCCGTGACGTGCAGGATCTCCCGGCACTTCACGCACAGCGCGTAAGGGTCTGACAGCTCCACGAGGGACACGTTGCTGCGGACATAGAACGAGTCTCCAGAAAGTTTCTTCCCTTCCTCCAGGGCTGCCCGCAGAGGCTGGTATCCTGGAACATAAAACACCGGTCACCACAGGCGGGGACGCCGTAGACAACAGTCACCAGTAAGAAAGTCAAGTCCCCGGCACGGTTGTGATACTCCGGTTTGGGGTTGGGGTGCAGAGGAGGCAAACAGACAGAAGGTCTGTACCTCTGTCCCGTAACTCAGAGGATGCACAAGTCACACCAGAGAGGGAAAGCTACTGAAGCTACAGCCAACCTCTGTGTCTGACATGATGGCCTAGGACCAAACAGGAGAGGAGAAAGAACAGCTGAGATTAATCTCCAGGTTTGAGTGAAGGGTCTAGAAAGGGAAAGAGAGAGCTCAGGTTCAAAGGTGACCCAGCTGCCATCACCTTACCTTCCAGGTCAAGCTGAAAGATGAGACTAGACGGCTCATCCCAGTGCAGCAGGCTCAGGTAGGCCACCTCCCGTGTGCAGTTCTCCAGGGAAAGCACCTCTTCCTTCAGGGATGGCACCCTCAGCTAGCAAGGACCCAATGCCTTAGTTAGACCTAAGGGCTGGAAGAGCACGCATGCCCCAGGCTCCCTCACCCATCAGGGTCACGCAAAAGGTGTGACAGAGTGAGGCAGAACTGGGGAAAAACTATATCTGAGGACAAGGCATCCTCATTCTGCCTCTGAAATACCTGCTGCTAGCCATCACCCAGTCTGGATGGTGGGTCGTCGTGAAAGGAAATGTGTGTGTGCATGAACGTGTGTGGGAGCAGGAGCACTGCCTTGTTTTCAGTTACAGGTGGGATATTAATTCAAGTAGTGCAGCTGTATTTCAAGTGGTGTCATTCTTGGCAAAACAAATGCCCTTCCCTCCTTCCAGAAGCCTTCTGCAGAGCAATTATTCTGTATAACTCAGAAGGGTCACAAAGGCCTGAGAAAACCTGCTCCAGAATTGATTGTTTTGCAATGGGCATGTGCAGGATGCAAACTGCTCTGAAAAACTACAAGGTGACAGACAACTCGAGGGACACAAAGCCATACTGGCATCTTAATTGTGTGACTGCTTTTTGTTCCTCCCTTCCCACACCTCAAGGAAAGGTTTCAGAAGGTCTTGGCATTTTTACATGCACAGGTACACTCAGGTGCCATGAGACCTGGGTGGGTGTTTGTGCTATGTAAAACTCTAAACAGGGAGCAGTCCTGGAAAATAAGAGAAATGGACTTCAAGCTGGGTAGAGGTCATCTTGCACAGGGGATCACTCCTCACATCATCTCAGGTGCTCTGCAGACCCAGAAAAGGAGCCCATTCCCAGACTTACCTCAATGAGCCGGCACCCTTCCCTGAGTCCTGCTTTTTCGACCTGTGAGCCTGGATTGACCCATTGGACATAAATTCCTGTCCTGTTCCCTCCAAGGATGGAGATGTCTGCTCCAAGCCTCTTCTCCTGGGGTGAGGGGTTGCTGGGATGACCCACACTAGGGAGCTGTACCATCAGTGACCTGGCAAGGAGAAACACCAAGTCTGGCAACTGAGGTTTCCTGACTTTTCTAAGAGCCAGTCCCCTATGTCTTGTGTCCAGCTATAGGGTGGTTTACTGCAGCACAGAGCTCATGACTCACAGTGTGCCCATCACACAGAGCACACAGAGCTTACAAAGCCTCACACAGCCCCTTCTATCCCACCAGCCCATCACCAAAGCCAAGCTGGGCTCCCACAGTCCTTCCCTACCTGGACAGATGCATGTCCAGACCAGAGCAACATCTCCACCCCTGCCATAACCAATACGACAGTGCAAAAAACGGAAGTCCTGCTAGGCCGCAAGGACTATAGGATTTTCATTTCTTTCCTCTCCCACTAGCGAGAAAGGGCCTGCAATAGGAGAGGCAGAAAGGAAAGGTCGCCCAAGTATGGCTCCTGGCACCACAAAACACCCCCTCAAGCACCACCACAGAGTGCCCAGCTTAGAGATCAGCAGTCACCTCCTGGGGACTTCCTTGCGGCTGGAAAGAGTGGACAAGCAGATCTCCGACTTCACCCTGGTGTAGGTGCTGCTGGAAGAAGAGGAGAAGGCCCCCAGCAAGGTGCCAGGAAAACTGCTGCCTAGGGAAGAGCAAAAGGGAGAGGGAGCACTTTACCTGTACATGTTTTGGGGGTGGCAAGGGTCTGCCATCCTAGCATCTGACCGGGAAACTGAGGCTGCAGGGAGGCTTTGAATGGTCACCCTCAAGAAAAGGGTTTCCCATGTTTCCTGAGAACAAGCAAATCTTTGTTCCCTTCATAAGCATTTTGGTCAGGAGGCAGCAGCAGCCAGGGCCACCTGGATGTGCTCAGTACCCACCACAGGCCCTGCCAGCACCAGGAGCTTCACTCTAGGAGACTTACCACCCGTCATAAAGGCAGTAGCAGATGAAGGGTGTATCCAGTAACACGCCAGGGCAAAGGCATTTCCCTCTTCTATTACCTACTCCCCTCAACAGCTCTCCATGAGTCCAGGAGAGCTGATGAAAATAGCTACCCGCTCTGCAGAGGAAAAGCCAGCTTTTCCAGCTGCTCTGCCTGACAAGGCACGGGGGAATACGAGGGCCTACAGTACTACGCTGCAGGTTCAGAGCCCTTGCAATGAGCTGCACAAACCAGAGGTGTGAGGTAGGGTAGTTGTCCAACCTCTCTCCCCACCACTTCTTTTTAGCTAAGCCCATTGAGGAAAGCCTTGTACCTGTTCCATCTTCAAGGCTGCTAAAGGAGCCACAGGACAAGCTACAAAGGAGACACAAAATGGATCTGTAAGGTAGCAGCTTTTCCAAAGCCTTTTTGCATCCCATTCTCAATCTCAGCTCCACAGACTTCCCCACCACCCCCAAGCACCCCTGCACCGCCACACAGCTCCCAGCCAGTCTTTCCACTCAGTTCCCATTCCAGGTTCTCTCCTAACCCTGCCAGGCTGCTCTCTCTGGACCCCACAAACCCCACAGAGGAGATAAGCAGTCCCCAGCAATCACCTTTTGTAGGGCATGCACCTCTCTTCCCGCTGCCGACGGAGGATGGAGCCAATGCAGGGAGGGAAGGGGAAGGTGGAAAGGCGGTTGATATCCTTCTCACTGTCAGGGGTCCCATCCTTGGGCAGAGTGAGAGACATACTTGCTAATATCTACACCCAGCACCACTTCCCCCCTCCCTTCAGGCCAGGGGAGCAAACAGCTCCTTGGCTACCACAACACTCTCTAGGAAAATCCACATCCCTCCAAACTCCCAGGGGCACCTTGTTTTCCCAAGAAGATAGCTCAGCTAGACATCCACGACACTGCATCCCCATCTTTTTGCAAAGCACAAGCTGTGGGAGCAGTAGCAGATGAATAGACTATCCAACCCTTGTGCTTATATTTCTGCTTTAGCCACCACACACCCAGAGGTCTGAGTAACCTGTGGGACTGCTCATTTCAGAGTGCTCTGGGATGACAGTTCAAGGAGTCAAAGGAAAGAACCTGACTCCCTTAAGAACAACACAGTGCTGCTACAGGGTTCAAAGGAGTCTGGATTTCTCCTCCAGCATGCATAGATTAAACAGCATTTTAGTGAGGATAGCATCTTACACGAGACTGTTGGTTTCTACAGTATCATATGGGATGAAGAGTTTTCACACACTTTAGGGCAGCATTGGCCAGTTTGCTAGAGACTGAGAGCTTTGCATCTGAGATCTGCTCACACCTTACACACCATCCCATGCCCAGTCTTCCACCAAATCACGACCCCACGATGAAGCCACTCCAATACCTGTGTGCCCTTCCTGAGCAGCATCTCCACTGGCCTCAACTGAGGGCCAGCCTCACATGGTCAAGCACTCACCATGCTCTGAATGGCTGAATCCCCTGGGAATGGTGTAACAGAAGTCCCCAGAGTATCCATGAGTACATTCGTAGGGTTGTCTATGAGGCTCCAGGTGCTGCTGAGGTTGGAGCAGAGGGAGTAGGAAGAGCTGCACATCTGGGAGAGAAGGGACTCCATCACCCCATTTGCAACCCCCAGAATTCATTCCTGACCCCTTAGCCTTCCCTCTTGCCACCCTCACCTTGCTGAGGCTGCGGCCACCTTGGCACCGCTGCAGCTGTGCCTCCAGCGTGCTGTTCAGCCCTTCTGCCTGGCTCAGCTTGCTGAGGAGCTCATCCCGCTCCTCCTCCAGGGCCCGCACACGTTTGCGGTACTGGTCCTTCTCGATCAGGCTCTGGGAGTATTGCAGCTGCACCCCATCACGGCTCTGGATGGCCTGCAAGGAGCCAGACTCAGAGCGAGAAGAGACACAGAACTGCACTGCTGATCCACAGCTCTCACCGTGGCACGGCCGGACAAGATCCACTGGGGAAGGAGAGGGTATCCAGAGCCCTGTTATTGCTGCGTGGTGAAAAGCAATTTACCTGGTCCCGTTCTTTTTCAATCTCCTCTAGCTGCAGCAGCACTGTGTTCATACGATGCTTGTAGAGATCACAGTCCTTCTGCAGTGTCCGGTATTTCAGCTGCAGATCTTCCACCTCCTGGAGGTACTGGTAACAGCAAGCAACAAGCATTAGCTTCCCTGAAAGGAACTCCTTTACAGTATCCCTTCCCTCTCTTCCAGGCCCTGCTTGGTGTGCAGGAACAGAGGAAGTGATTAATGCTCTACCTTATCCCTCAGCTCTTCGGCCCACTGCAGCTCATTCTGCAGGGAGTTGAGTTTCTGACAGAGATCCTGCCGGTCATCTTGAGCTTCCTTCCAGTCATGCTCCAGGATGTCCAGAAGGATCTGTTCACAGCCTGACACTGGGCCCTCACTGGGTTTCTAAGAGGCAAGAGGGTACTGTCACTGTACCACAGGCACCAAGGGAGCAACAGACCAGGACAGTGACTGGCAGACTGGCGAACCGCCATCATCACCCAGCATTGATCTGCTGTGCACTCCAAGGCACAAGGTCACACTTGTGAGCACAACCAAGAATTACAGAGCTGGAAAAAAGCACCAGTCACTACCCAAACGTAATGGCAGCCACCACAGCCAGGCAATACGCTCAGAGGATGGGACAGACCAGCCCAAATCAGCAGTTTCCCCATCTTTCCAGTGGATATGTAAGCAGCACAGGGGGTGTCCCAGGAAAGGAGATGACCTGGAGCCTGCCCCACCCTGGCAGGTACCTGCAACATGCCCTGCAGCTCCTGCAGTGAAGCCGTGAGCCGCTGGTTCTCAGCCCACAGCTCAGACACGGTGTCAGGGTGGCCCCGCTCCTCTGCCTCTCGCTGGGGCAGTGCTGACGCCTGTTTCCGCAGCAGGCTGCACTCCTCCTCCAGGCTGGAAACTTTGCATTTCAGCTGGTCCACCTGCAACCCAGGGGAGAAACATTCTGACACACGTGGCCCTGCACTTCTGCCTTATTAGGAGAGCAAAGCAGAGAAGGTGCAGAGAAGAAAACAGGTCTGGAGGCAAGTAAGGCACAGGAGGCAACCACAGGCAACCATGTGAAGGAGTATCCTACTGCTGGGCCAAGGTTAGCAGCACAGCTGCACACAAAAGCTTCTCCCTCAGGGAAAGGAGGAAGATGCACTTGCATAAGCACATTCAGTATTGTCTCTTGGTGCAACAACTTTCTTGCTACCCTGGGGCATCCACAGTGCAGCTGGCCTTGACCGTGGGTAGATGTGGGACCTCTGGTACACTGTCAGGGCCAGCAGCTGTGAGTATCTCCTAGACGGACTCCCAGAGCAGCTGAAAAACAAATTCACAGCAGAAAAATCCATTGGAGGCTACTCAGTGTGGGACACCATCTCTAGCCTGGGAGGTATTTGAGGTTCAAGCTGCTGGAGGCTGCAGCATCCTACAGGGCATCATCATTCCCTGGCATGGTCCCACATTACTCCACCAATATGTCACAGGAGACTGGACGTCAGTTACTTTTAAGAATAAGAAAGGTCCTCCCAGACCTGTAATGACTGATTAGATTGATCAGAGAACCAATCTCACAAGTAAGTAAGGCTTTGAGAGGAAATAGGACAGGAAAAGCCCATTAAAGCTACCAAGAAGCACTGCCAAAATTGCCACGGAGGGATTCAGGAACTGAATTACTTCTGTGAATCTGCCCAAAAGACTTAGAATGACTTTTGCGGACCAGAAACTTCTGGACCTAAGAGTCAGGAGGGGAAGGCAAGCTGAGACGCTGCTTCCAGGGGGATTTCTTCAGCCCACAGTTACCTACAAGTGATTCACCTCCCTGCTCCAAAGAGGCCCAGAGGAGCTGGCACTGGCAGGAATACCGGAAAAAAGGTAGGGGAGGATCCCGCCACTGGCAGAACAGAATGAAGTATGAAAGGTAATCACAAGGCTGTGTGAGAGGTCCAGGCCCAGACTGGTAGGGGGAATGCCAGGAGGCAGCAGAGCACTTAAAAATATGGGTTATTAATAGGTTCAAGGTAGGGCTGTCCTTGCCCAGGCAGGAAACGGGTGCATGTTTACAGGAGGTGAGAGCTTGGCAGCTGGAGTGCAGTGTCACGAATTCTTTCAGCTATGCAGGGCGTGAGTCTTATAAACGTCATGAGAGCCATGAGAGGGGGCGGTGGGGAGTGGCAGGGGGAATGAAGTCTGGGCCAAAAGGCTCCTAAACTCAGCAAGGCAGGCTGAGCAGCTCCAGGCATCATACACGCACCCAGTGTGGGTGACTGCACAGCCACCGAGCTCACTAGAGAGAGGAAAACACAAACTCTTGAAGGGGAAAAAGTAAATATACACAGCCTGACAGAGTGAGCTGCCTGCTGCCTGCCTGTGCTACCCAGAGAGCAGAGCAGGCAGCACAGGGCAGCAAGCACAGGCAGGAGCACACAGGGCATCTTGTGGTGCATCAGGGGATGCCAGGGAAGGCATCAGCCCTGCTTCTGGCTCCTCTAGTGACGTAGTTCCAACTACATCAGTTGGCAGGAGCTGGTGATGTATCTCCAGCTGCTCCCAGGCAGTGGCGAGCCTCCTGCACTACGCCCATGTCTCAGCCTCTCTGCAGGGCACATTTCCATCAAGAGCAGGGCAGGAATCCCCAACACACATCCTGCGTGCCATTAGCTCCTTCATGTGTGCCACCGTGCTCACAAGCCACCACGTGGGGACATCTGTGTGCATCCTTCTGGGCTGTCAGACCACCCCACCACATCCCGCTGCCCACCCCCGTGCTCCCCAGGATCCTACCAGCAGCTGCAGGTCCCTGCTCCGCAGCACGGCCATGTTCTTCTCCTCGCAGAGCTGCGCGTAGCGCATGGCCATCATGTAGTTCTCGTCCTTCAGCCTCAGCAGCTCCACACTGTTGGAGTCCCACTCCTCTCTCAGCCGCTGGCAACGCTCCTGCACCTTCAGGAGCTCCTTCAGCTGCTGCTCCAGCCGGATCTGCTCTTGCTCCAACGTCTGGTTTTTCACCTGGAGCTGGTGCTCCTTCAGCAGGTGTTCTTTCCGTTGAGCCCTCACCTTCTTCACCTCCATCATCAGGAACTGAGTTAGGCCCTCAGGGCCTTCTTCATCTGGGGAGACACAAAGGAGAACCTGTTTCTGACTGCTGAAACAGAGATAACCCCAAGAAACACATTTGCCCAATGCTCTGTTTTCCATCAAGAGGTGACAAGTTCTCCAGAGGGTTTGCAGCCCTTCTTGTCCCAGGCTTATGGCAACACAGCCTGTCACACCTGTATACTGTTCCAGAGTACAGAACTGTCAAGATTCCTCACACACCACCACCATGAACCCGGTTTTTATGCAGGCAAGTGAGCTTGCACAAAATTTTCTGGCCCTTCCTATGAAAGCAGCAGCTGAAGGGAGAACAGAGCACCTGCACCTACCCAGGATCATAGAGCAGCGCTGGGCTGGTTCCCTCCCCGTAAGCCGTGTGTAGTGCTCTGGGTAGTAAAACTCCAAGGATTCCAGGAAGGCTTCATAGCCTCGCTTTCCACGGCGCCGAAGGATGTCCATCAGGTAACCTGGAAGAACAGATAAAGAGCTAGGATGAATTCCCTGCAAAACAGAGAGAACACTGTGTAGCCCCATAATATGAAAATAGCATCTCCACCAGTTCTGCTTCCATCCACAAAAATGGGAATGGCTAGAGGAAAGAGAATGAGGTGAGAGCACTGCCCTCCTCTGTGTGCATGCAGGGGGAGGCCCTGGGTGCAGAGAACAACAAAGATGAGGGAGCAGTGCAGTCCGTGCATCCACTCTGTGTCAAAATCAGGTTATCTCCCCCAAACTAGGCCCATCCAAGTGCAAGTTTGTGTCTTCTCCCACCTGTCTGGTTGCTCTTGCAAGGGAATCGGCACGAGTTCAGCACCTCCTCCTCATCCTGCTCATCTATGACGCGGCACTGGCGCAGGTACGGGGTGAGCTTGGCTGGGTTCAGGGAGCGGGTCAGCTGGTGTCGTGCACTCTCAATCTTCTCCCAGATGCTGTCTTCTTCTTCCTCCTGCTCTGATAGGCTGCTGGCTTGGAGAGATGCATTCTCCACGGCTGGAAGGATAAAAGGAAAGGATAATATGATGAGGAATGATGGAGGAGCACAGGTAGAAGGCATGAGTCGGCATGGCAGAACATGAGTCGAGGTATGATCCTGCAAATGATCCATTAGTCTTGCAAATGGGACTCAGATACATTAGAAAACATTTTACATACAAATGAGTTCAGCAGGATCTCGAGTGTCCACCTAGAGCCTTAGATAATGCAGAAGGCAAGTGGTAGATAAGGGAGTTAGAAACATACACAGTAGGAAGTCCAGAGAAGATGTCATCCTTATATCTCAAACATTCTTAAATCCCCCCAGCCATCACACACCTTCCCTTTTGTCCCACTCCTGAGAATGGGAAACTCTCAGGACCAAGAGTTTTCACAGTCTGGAACATGCATTCTCATACTGGGGCTGGAAAAGTATCCAGAAAATGAATCCCTGGCACTGTGCACCAAGCATTGGTGACCAAACAAGTTCTCAAGGGCACCATGCCACAGAAAAGCTTGGCTACAGGTACTGGAATCAGCAGGGAATCACATGAGCATATCTTTCCTGTATCTTCTACACAGCTGTACAGAACCCTGAAAATACATAGCAAAAAGGCAAGCACTCTGCCAACCAAATAAAGCAAGAAGAGAGCCCCTCAAGTGAATGGGCCAAAACCTCTGAAAGCCATGGTGAACCTGCTCCTTTAAGTCCTACAAGCTGTGATGGAGCAGGTATACACAATGTGCTCTCTCTCCAGCTGTGGATCAACTCAAACAGTTTTATCTATTTGCATTCAAGAAATGAACTCTGCTTCACTGGCCAGCACAAATCCTTTCATCTGTCAAGGCAAAGCACAGCAAAGATCTCCTGAGACTTAGAAGACATTTCTCCTCCAACATGTGCATGGTCACCTGCTGCTCTGGTGCTGGCATTAAGTTCACCTTTGGTAGCCCAGGCACACAAACATCCCCAGGGGCAGGGCAGAGGTTCACTTTCCATGGAGGAAGGAAACGTCTTAAGTCTTTTTCCTTTTCTTTGGAAATTTGGGGGTGGAGCTCTGTAAGTGTTTTGGTTTTTTTCTCTTTCTTGTGGTATAAATGCAGAAATTAAACGCTCATTTGGGACTCTTGCCACATAGACACAACTATGCCGGAGAAGGACGCAGCAGCAGGTCACAGAAGCTGAGCTGTTTCAAACTCCACAGCAGATTTATCTCTTTAAGTCAAACTGTTTCTCCAAGAAACTTAAGCCGGCTGTGCAAGCTACGACCAGCTTCTCGGCAGGCAGGCTCGGCAGAGAGGGAAAGGGAGAGGGAAGGACAGAAACAGAGGGGAGGAGTGGGCAGAAGGTTCCAGAGCCGATAGCTCTGCTCCCGCCCAGAACAACCCCTTCCCTCCCGGGGTACTCCTCTCCCGCCCGGGCGAAGGGAGCGCTTCCCTTTAGCCGGCCTGAAGGCGCTCTTCGAGAAATGCTGAGCCGGAGGCCATTCCTAAGGAGGTGGCTGGGGAAGAGGATAAGAAGCGCAGACATTCCCCACCACCACCACCACTCCCGATCCAGTACGAAACTCACGTCCCGGGGCGATGCCGACGAGCAGCCGCCGCCTCCGCGGCAGAGGGGACCCAGCGGGGCTCCGCCGGCCCCAGGACCCCATTCCCGGACGGGGGCTCTCCCCTTACCTGCCATGCCCACTCCGGCCAGCTGCTCCCCGCTCCGCTCCGCTCCGCGCCGCCGCCCCGCAGGTGTGTCTGAAGCGCCCTCCCCACCCCGCTGCACTTTCCCACCCTCTTTTCCTGCCTCCCTCCCTCTCTCTCATTCCCTCCTTCGTCCAGCCGGCTGGAAAAAGCCAGCAACCCCTCGGGCTATGAAGAGCTTAGCTCTGCCCACCTCCGGGGGTCGCGGGGCACTCACCGGCGGGGCGGGGGCGGATCCCCCTCTGCTACTCCCGGTTTCTGAGAGCCTCCGGCTGCTCCCACCTGGGCGAGCCAGGGAAGGGTTTTTCTCTGCGTGTGTCCTGTCTTTCTAACTTGCCTCGGTCCCCAGCCCCGGGACAGAGCGGGTCTCCGGAAGGATGTGGCTCGCTAGCCACTTCTCTTCTGAAACGCGCCCGACAGACCGGCGGGGGAAGGGGAGTGCCCGCCTTTTCCAGGATAGGATCGGGGTCTCCTCGGCAAGGCACAGCCCCCCTCCCAGCTCTGCTGCAAAGAAGAGATTCATAAGGATAAGGCTTCCTTTGGTTCCAGGGCTGCAGAAATTGTAGCCAGGTCACCCAAGTTGAAGACCTGGTTCTGGATGGAGGGGGGATCCAAGCAAGGGGAAAAAATTGAAAATGCTGAAAAGATGCCTACTCCAGGCCAAGAAGAGATCCCACAGGCTAGATTTTAGCCCTAGTCCTCAGCTGTGTCGCTGGGTGGAACTGGGTGTGGAGACACCCCAGGGCAGTGTGATGGGGATGTACTCCAGGGCATGCAGGGGCTTGCAACCTTGGCCTGACCCGGCCCTGAGTTGCCCAGGCCAGGAGTGGATGCTGGGAGGCCTTCCTCTGGTCCAAGTGGCCACAGCAATCCCAGGAATGGACCTTTGTGTCCGCACAGCATCCCAAACAGTTTGCACAGAGTACCCTCCACACCTGCCACGTACTCAGTAGCCCAAATCAGCATATCACTGGACAAAGAGGCTTCTGGGACAGACGGAACTGGACACCAACATCAAGCCTCTCCCTTCAGAGCTAAGATGTTTTTCTCTAGCAACCCTATTTCACTCTCATTTCACCACTCTCAGCTGTGTCAGACCTCAATAGCCAGGCGACACAGCACAGGCTCTGTACAAGAAGTTCCCGATGCATTCTCAAGCTCATAAGAAATGGGAGTTCCCTGATTCTCCCCAGCCTTGGAGTCAGCCCTCAGGGTAGCATAGAGCACTGCTGTGCATCCCTCCAGGGCTCTGAACACAACATGAAGGAGCCCTGCATTGCTCCTGCCCCTGCCAACACACTCGAAAAAGGGAAGTGCCTTTAGCACCCCGCCACTGCAGCTTCTAGTCCCCACGTCTGCACGAAAATCTTCCTCTCCTCGTCCACATAAGTGAAGAAGCAAATGTATGAACTGAGCCACCCTTTCCTAAAGAATTTCTGCTGCACCCAAACTGAACATCTTCATTCTTTTCCCCTCCAGGGCCAATGGCAGGGCTCCTGCACCAGTTTCAGTAAGGTGATTTGAGGGAAGGGAGGCTTTCACAAGACCCTTTCCCCATGCTGCTACGTTCTTTTCAAGATCAAGCACAACCACCACCTGGGAACTGAGAATGCATCTGTGTGATTGATGCACAAAGCACACAGCATTTTTTTGTTGCAAAGTATATACAGATATTGAGCCAATGCCAGGCACTCACACGCTCACGAGGCTTTCAGCAAACTGCCCTTGGATGGCATCCATCCCAACAGGCACTCATTGACACTCTGAGCACATGAATTTGTTGTCGACTCACCCTCCCTGGGAGGGGTCCCAACAGCCCCCTCCACTGCCTTGTAAGCCCAGCACTGCACAGCTCCCACACTGAGGGCGCACAGTGACCCAGGACCACCAGCAGCAGGACACAGCTCTGTATCCAGCCCTTACCTCCAGCCAGAGGCATCCAGCTGAGTGATGAAAAGCAAGTACAAGCAACGCTGCCTGCTGAGAGCCCGTTCTGACTCAGGCCATATCAATTTTTGTCTGCTAGTTGTTCTCTTGAAAACAACTCAGATCTCTCTCTCTCTCTCTAGTGAAAAGATTTCCTGAGCTGGATATTATGTGGTGATAAAAGATAAGATCTTCACAATCCTGATAAAAGTCCCAAAGCAAGAGTTGGTTTCTCTCATCCAACTCAAGGCTGATGACAAAGAAATCCTCTTCCTCCACCCACCCTGACCCCACGGGCAGTGGCTGCACTGCTTTGTGACTCAGAGCACTCAGACATCAGACAGAACAGGTCCCACATCAAGAACAGCTAGAGAAATATCTTCACCCTAGATTGCCCACGGAAGAGTCTCAGACATCCAAGTCCAGGGGAAAATAAATAATTCAATAATTGACTGGTACTACAGTAAGGGCAGGTCCTTAGACTAAGTGACTAATTTCCTTAATTTTTTTACAAGCTCCATTACCTGGTCTCCTTCACGGAGAGTCCACCCCTGGCTCTGGGCTGGGTAACTGATCCCAGCAGCCCCTGAGAGGAACAATATATTCCATGCTTGTTTTTTGGCCAGGGTGTGGAGGCACAGGGATGCAAAGCCCATGCTTTGGAGGGAAGCTGCAGTTGTATGAGGCAACCTCTGTTTGCTGGAGATACACAGTCCCACCAGACTGTGCATGCTCACAGCTCGGTATTACATTTCCAAAATAGCTTCACCAGTAGCACTTGCTTTTGTGCTGGTACACTTGAGTTCACACTAGGAATGACACTGGAGTGTTTGGGTGGGTTGGTTTTTTTCGTTTGTTTGGGGTTTTTTTGTTTTTGGTTTTTTTTGGGGGGGGGTTGTTTGGTTTTGGTTTTTTGGGTTTTTTGTTCTTGTATTGTTGGTTTGGTTTGTTGTTTTGGTTTTTTTTCAAATCCTAACCAAAATAGTCCCACTGGTAAAATTTTCCAAGCCACAGGGGCTCACACAGGAAATCTAAAAGAAGCTAGCACACATGGCCCACAGAGCATGGTAGGCTGCTGGATTTTCTGCAGAACCTTGCGGTGTGGGGTGACTGATGGCACTAAGTTATCAGAGGGATCCCACTGAGGCTAGTGAGCCCATGCTGTGGAGACCTGGGCTGGATATGCTTCAGCAATGCATTGTTTGCCCCTGCCTGGAAATAGCTTTAGGAAGGTCTGAGGTGGGGCAGGAATTCAATAAATTCCTAATCGTGTGGCTAAAATGCCATTGGTACAAAGCTCAAGCTGTGGTTACAGATGGTAGAGCTGGGTGCTCTGTAAAGTCTTGCCCTGTGTTTTGAGAAGCACAGTAAATTTACCAAGCTGAAACTGCCTACCCACACAGTGTCCAGAATGTGAGCCAGTGAAAACATCTTCAGCAATATATTTTTTGCTTGGTCCTTCTTTTTTTATTTCCTTTTTTTTCTTTGCCAATCAAAATAAGCTATTCTTCTTGCAGCCTGGTGATTTGCAGAGACCTACAGCTTCCACTGACGTTTTAGGGGGGAGGTTTGCTAAGGTCTCCAGGGTGATCTCCCAAGTCAGGTTGAGGAAGCGAGTTTGAAATATTTCCCCTAATAATAAAAACTTCCACCCTGCAATAGCTGTCCCAACACGATCTGGTGTAATGAAAAAACTCTCTGCAGTTTCTGTTCCTGTGTGGAAAAAAACAAATGCCAAAAACACAAAAGACCTTGTGAAACAGAATTATCCATTCCAAACTGATCAAATTGGCTCATACACTGCTTCATGCCAGATTAGTTAACACACACAGAAAAAAAACTTTTCTTAATGACACTCATCAAACTCAGTGTTTATATAAACAGCCTTTGCAAGGACTTTGACTGCCTGCTTTTTTACTGAGACTTTTAATAGCAGATGTAAGACTGCTACAGCACACTGAGAGTGGTTTATTCCCTTCACAGTAGTGGCTGCAGAAGGGAGGAGGAATGAGGTTCCCCCTCAAAAACCGAGTGGCCTTTATAGCAGGAAGGAAATGCGTGTATCTGTGTGGAGATAGCAAAACAAGCAAATATTTCCTTCAGCATTCCACCCCCTCACCACAGGCACACACCCATCGCCTGGAGCTACAGGAGGCAAAAGCATGTGGGAGCCTTTTGGTAAGGTATTGGCAAGAAATCTGTATCTTTCTTAGAGCACCAGAGGTGTGCAGGGTCACAAGGAAAACCTGAATTAGAGCAGAATGACGGGATTAGAGTCACTGGGATGAACTTTCTCACTCCAAGGCTGCCCTAGCTGCCCCTGGCAAAGGGGGTCCAACTCAGCAGTTGATTTATTCTTAAACCATTATCCCAGTGGGGTTAGTCCCAGCTTTTTTCCCCCCTCTCTCTCTCCAGAATATAAACCAATCAAGAGTCCATTTCACTGGTCATTGTGAATCCAGTCTGGTTGGTCACCCTTTGCAAGAGGACCATTAAAGTCTGCCCTTGGCTGCATGAGAAGGGTCTGAACCTCTGACAGCACAGAGGTTACAGTGAATACAGGGGAACAGCCTGCTCTTACCAGATATGACCCACTCTGTCTAGAAACTGGGAGTGAATTCAGCTTTCCAACAAAGGACCCACCTTTGTTTTTTACTAGTGTGTGTGCAAGAGAATTTGTTTCTCAGGGAGAAGAACCACATGGACTGAGGGTGTATCCACAAAGAGTGGACACCTGCTTCGAGAAGAAAACAAATTACTGTCTGAGAGGAGAGGGGAATGGAGCCTAGAGAAGGAATAAACCCCAGAGCATTTCAACTGCAGCAAGGAGCAGCTTACCAAACCCAGCCCGTTTGCATCAGTGCCTCCTTGCACGCCAAGGCTGCAGCCACCAGAGGTCAATGTGACCACATGAACCTCACCCAGCTGCTGGGTGCTGCACCCCTTTGAAACTGGGACGTCAAACACAAGTATGAAGTAGTGTTTTCTACCTCTTAGGACATAACTTTGGGACAGATTTACATGTAAACCAACATTCAAAGCATTAATCACAGTAAGACCTCAGCATTATCCTGGGGAAAAAAGAGCTTGAGAATGACAATGTGTCCAGTTAGCACCCTGCAAGCCCACTAAATTGAGACTCTTACTTGGCTGTGGACCCCCAAATGCTCCTGACTCTCCAAGCATGTCTCAATCCTGCTGGTTTCAGTGTCACTCAGGTATTCTCACCAATCCCAGCCTTAGCAGCAGAAAAGGGGTGGAAATAGGCAGTCTGTCCTTCTGTGAGTTCCAATTCTGCTTTCTGGGATATAGGTCTGTCATAGTGAATGAGGTCTGCCCCAGATCCATACTGGCTGGATAAAATAAGTAGCTGACCTGCAGCCAGAGAAAGTCAAATGGGTTAAATGAGGCAGGGTCATCAGTCTGGGTTAGAAGCCAGAGAGAGATGATGAGACTGCAGAACAGAAATCAATATGTCTAGATAGCTTTGTAACAGCCAACCATTCCTCTGCACTCCCACGTGTACCAGTTCTCCTCTCTATCTCCCCTATGTCCTCCCCTAGACCTCCTCAAACACTCACCAAGAAGCCCTTTCCATCCTGGCCTCCCAACCCCTCCATCACCTGCGTGGACGCCCACCTAGGTCAGAGCAAACAAAACACTCCTATTCCACCTCCAACAGAGCTCCAGCCTTGTGGGATGGACAGGTTTCCCCAGACAGTACACATCAGCTTCTCTGAGAAGACTCCACTGTACAGCAGGATCATCAGTGAGCCCCTCCACAAGGCCAGCTGCTCAGACCAAGCATGTTTCCACCACCTCGAGGAACATTAGCTTAGGATGGGAGCAAAGAAGGACCAAGAGGCAAACCCGGGCTTGTTTTTGAAGGGCAGATGAAGGTAAAGACACTGAGACAGTGAGAAGAACCAGATCAGATGTCATCACAGAGATGAACAAACTGTCTCTAAGCAGTTTGAATTCAGAACAAATTGTCCCCAAGACATCAGCTGCTTAGCTGGGAGCTCTGTTCACCCCACTTCAGAAATACTCTGTATGCTTCAAAAGGAGGAAAGGAAGAAGCATAGATAGAAAACACCACTTCCATCTTCCCTTCCTCTTCTCTGAGATGACCCAAGTCCTGTATGTCTCCTCTCCTGAGCTGGTGCATAAACATGCCCAGAGTGTTCAGCTGCCAGAGTCCCTGAGTCACCGTCAGGCTGAGGAGGAGAGGCAGGAGAAGTGATACCATCCCACAACACTCATACTAAACATGTGGCATGTGAGGGAAAGGGACAGGTCAGGACTATATCAGGACCTTTTCCTTTTGGCTGGAGAGCAAACCTGTACAGGACATGAACAGGGAAAAGAGCTGAGTACATGCTAAGAGGACAGAGTCTCTGTAGAGAGGCCAGAGAACAGCCAAGTGGTACCATCACTTGTAACACTGCTCCAGAGCCATAGGGTGTCACCACCCCACCAGCCAACCCCTTGGGGAAGGAGCTGGTTGGGCAAAGCCCAAATGCTTTGGGTCGGTGTGGTGTTAAACTGGAGCCCTTGCAAAGGGAAGGATATGGGGAGCCAAGGGCTGTGCATGTTCCTGCCCCACAGACCTGCCAGGGCTCCTTGCTTCTGACTGTGGGGCCCTTCCCAAGACCTTCCATGGAATGGCTTTAAAGTGACAGAGAGTACGTTTAGATTAGATATAGGAAGACATTCTTAACTGTGAGGGTGTTGAGACACTGGAACAGGTTGCCCAGAGAAACAGCAGATGCTTCATCCCTGGAAGTGTTCAAGGCCAGGTGGAATGGGGCTCTGAGCAACCTGGTCAAGTGGAAGGTGTCCCTGCCCTTGGCAAGGGGCTTGGAACTGGATGAACTTTAATGTCCCTTCCAACCCAAACACTTTTATTGTTCAGTGATTCTATGACCTACACTGCACCCAGCTATTCTTACCCTACGGCTGCTGCACTGAGCCAGGCCTGGGCTTTCTTGTGGGACTGCAAAGGGGCTGTAACTCCCATCTGCTCCTGTTAATGCTGCCTAATGGTGTGTCCTCCAGGGCATCCACCAGAGGTGCAACAAAGCATCCCTCGAACCACACTCAGCATGAGCCAAGGACTACAAACTAAAGCTGAGATATGACAAATTCGGTACAGAAGTGACCTAAGACAGAGCAGTATAGTGCCAGAGGTGAAGAAAAGAGCATGGCATCTTGGACCTCATTTCCTCCTCTGCATACCACCCCAGCCACACCAGATGCCCTGCAGGATGTGACCCTAGATAACATGGGAGGTCTCCAGCCAGAGACAACCATGGGAGGAATCAAACCCTGGCATGTAGCAGGAGCTGTCCCTCACTTCCCAGGAAGCTAACCACAGTCTCTCCCTTAGAACAGAGCTTCACAAGGCCCCAGAATGCAATCCTAGCCCTCCCTGGAGCTGGATGCCCATTTCCCCTGCATAGAAGTTATATCCCGCCACACAGATGCAATCCCTGGGCTAAGAGTCACAGTCAGTCGCTTGCTGGAGCCTGCCCAAGAGCAATGAGCTTTCCAAGCCCTTTCCCTTTCTTGGGGGTCTGGTAGTCACATAAACAGGAAGAGCCTGGCCTCTCCCTCCCCCTTCCAGGGCTCTGCCTCCCTCCCCTGCTCTGCGGCGGGCGCCGGCATGATGCAAGCCGCAGCGCTGGGCTGCTTGGCCCCCTCGGGAGGAGCTGCCGGCTGGCCCCTGACCTCCAGGCTCCGCATTTCCTGTGGCAGCCGAGGAGGGAGACGAGGCCCCTTCTTCCAGACGCTGTGGCTGGGCGTAAGGGGGCCTGTATGGGCCAGCCTCCAGGCAAAATGAAAGGTCATGGCGGTCCTTTGCCTGCAGCAGCCCGAGGTCGGAGGAGGCAAAGATGCCAGCAGCCCCGGTGGAGGTGGGAGCATCGCTGGGACGGAGGCGTCCAGCCCAAATGACAGGGAAAGGGCCGTGCTCCCACCCCCGCCCTGCAGCCAGCTCTCCAAACCCTTCTTTATCTCCTGGCATTTATTTTTAAAAGCGTTGTGGCCTTCTCTCCCAAACCCAAAGGCAGCCACACCAGGTCTGGGTTGCTGCCCAGAGGGAGCAGAGCGGCTGCCTGCAGGAGAAGGGTGCAGCTGCAGAGCCCAGCACTGTTAACCCTCAGCAAGCTAAACTCAGCTGCAGGAATAGGTGTCCATCCTAAAATTAAAAAGCTGGACTGTTGCCTAGGAGGGTGTTACCCCTTTCCCCAGGTCCTTCTAGGGAGGACTAAGCTGAGACATGCATCCCACATTCCTCAACACATCTCCCATGGGTCATGACAGGGAACAGGACTGAAATCTGCAGAGGGAACCAGGAAGAAGGACAGAGCCTTGCTGAAGGCATTCAGTTTAAGAGGCATATCCATGTCTCCGTGGTCCCCATCCATGCTTGGACTCTGTGCAAGCCCTGGCTTCTAGGATGCTGACCATATGTGATCCTGCTCTTCACGACCTGGCAAGAGGTGCCGGATGCCTGGGGAGAGCAGGGAGGAGGGATGGCATCCCGGATGGAAACCTCTGGTATGCCTCGGCACTGATCTCCACTCTGCCCTGGAATGTGCCGGCCAGCAGCATGTGGGAAAGTGGAGGCAGCAGAGACCTTGGATGTGTCAGCTCCTCGGCTGAGTAAACAAGAGGAGCCCTGGCAAGCATTCAGCCCCAAGTATCCAAGACCTTGAAAAAAGGGGGCTGGAAATAGGGAGGTTCTTCTGTCCCCTTCTTGCTTAATCTTTGCAAAATATGTCCAAATCTCTTCCCTACCTCAGGTGCTAACACCACCTCCTTGTACCCCGAGTAAGTCTGGAGAAGAAGTGTGGGGAGAGACTCTCCCTGTGGAGTTTCCAGCACCATGCTGTTAGAGCTAACATCCCGGAGAGACACTGCCTCAAAAGGAGGGTCTGGAGAAGAAAGAGGTAGGATAAAAGAATTTATCACCCCCTACCATGCACACATATCCATGCCCCTTGGCAGTCTCCCAGACAGCAGGGAGCACAGAGCATGGAGGGAGTTTCCATCAATACTGGCACTGCCTTGGGGAGCAGAGTGACAGCCAGGACAGAGGCATATTTATCCCAGATAAATACCTTCCCAGCCCCACCTGGGGACATTCCCACTGCGGGGTGCAAGCTCCAGCCACACTCTAGGCTTCAGAGGCTCAAGAGAGGCTGACAGTGCATTCCCCAGTGCTGGCTGGAAACGTGTTCCCACCACTCTTTTTTTTTTAGGTTGGCAGCATTGCCTCTCTGGTCTCCTCTATAAAGTGCACCCACTGTGAGTAAGCCCCTCATCTCCTCTGCACCCTGGCACAGGAACCCGGGGAAGAGGGGTAGGCTGGGGAAGGTCCCCCTGCATCCCACCAGTGGAGCCCATCATCTCCTGGGGGCTGAACTCCTGGCGCTAGGAGGCTGTGCCTTCTGGCCACCATCCCGTGTCCCCTATCGCTCCTCGGCAGGCGCAGACTCCCGGAGAATGAGCCATTGTTCCCCAGCCCTGCAGCCTCTTCCTGTCCCTGTAGGGCTGTGAGACAAACAAAAGCAGAGCCAGACGCCATGGGGAGGAGGCTGGATCTGCTCCCCTCCTCCAGATCCCGCAGCAGCCCCACAGGCAGAAGGACGGATGCCCGCCTTGGGGGAATGGGCAGGGACACCCCTATTTTTAGCTGCTTCTGCATCCCCACCCCCTTCCTTCCGTGGGCCAAAAATAAATGGACTGGATGGACAGGCAAAATAATTAGGATAAAAGACTTGTCCAGGCCTTGTGTCCAACCACTCCCCTGGCTTTCACCTCTTCCCTTTGACCAGAATGGGTTCCCCAAGCATGGTCTCCCATTCCCAACATGGATGACTTATCTCTTCATCCTCATTCCCTATATCCTCTCTCTCTACAATTGTACTCTTTCTACTCCTGCATGCCACTCCCCCTCTGCTCTATGGATGCATCTCCCATTCCTTAATGGTTCCCTCTCCTATACCACACCAGCCCAGGAGACCTACTCCCTTCCCTTGAAATTCCCCAGCTCCTCCTTTCCCCAAAGCACCTTTCTGCACCTCCTCATGCAATTCATTTCCAAAAAGCTCTTTCCTCCCAAAGGCCCAGAGTTTCCCACTCACCTCCATCCCTTCCTTCCCCTCTGCATCCCTCCTACCCTGACCATCTCCTCCTTTCTCTCCCCACCCCAACAACCTCCATCCTAGCTCCCTCCAGCCTGCACAAGATTTAAACTCTTGTAGACATGCTCTCCCTCCTTGTCCTGCCAAGGGAACGTGTTTGAGGGAGGGCAAAGAGTCTCACCGATCGCCCTGTACACAGAGAACTGCTTCTCCAAGCACCAAATTTATATCTAAGCCCTCCCCCCAGTCCCTCCTGCACTGACTTTTACAAGGTCTGTGAAAAAGAACTGGAGAATCAAGTGTGGGGTTGTTCTGGGGAGACATAGTCTACATACATAAATATGTATCTTTATATTTACATCTCCTTTCCTAGTACGTGGAATCACAGAAGTGTTTCCAGGCCACAGGCAGCTGTTCCTGGATTACTTCTGGTTTATGCAACATCCTCCCTCCCCCTCCCAGCTATGTCCCAAACCCCCCTTCCCTCTCTTCTGTGCCCATGTAAAACTTGGAGGGAAAGCACAGCTCAGGGTCTGTCCTGAAGTCTGTCCCTCCATCCTCAGATTCAACGTCACCCCACAACACCCACAGCAGCCCTACAGTACCCCACATCCCTGGCCAGCAGACAGGACTAGCATACCAGGAGGAAGCTGGGGAGTATAGGGGGAGGAGGAAAGATGAAAATATTTGGGATAGGAGGAGATGGGCAGAGGGAGGGAGGCAGCCCGCCAACAAGCCTGGGAACTCATCCGTACCTCCTCCTGGGCTTTGGCAAACCCCGAGGCTTTGAGTTCCCAGCCCTGCTCCCAGGGGAAAAGCACACACTCCCCCTTTTGCAAATCCCACAAGCAGGACGTGGTCAGTCCCATTCCTTCAGCCTCACACTGCTACAGGGGAGGGGAGGAGTTGGTGGAGGAAGTTAGAAATGTGTGTTTACAGGGTTATCCACCCCACTTTTAGCATGAGTGGGTCTAACCCAATGCTGCTGCCTGCCTGCTGGTGCTCACCACAATCCCCCCACTTTCCTTTCCCCGTGCAACACAAGGATTCTGGGAATCAGACCGCTCCGGTCCCTTTCCCTGGTTATCTCAAAGGCAACAGGCACAGTGTGGGCGACTTGCAGCACAGGCACAAAAATGGGTTGAGCCTGGCCAAGCTCATCTGGGGATTCAGCCAGAGGAGAAATCACCCCAGTGGAGAAGAAACTACAGAGCATGAGGGATCCAGTGCCTACAAAGCCAGAGCTGGCATCAGACCAGGGATGCTCTTGGCAAGACGCTGGGTGCTTACACCTATCCCTTGCCCCAGGGTGTAACCTCCTGCCACCACTCTGGCTGGCTCACCCTAAAACCAGCTTTGCCTTCAGCTCATCCCCAGGGCAGCGAGACTTGGACTGGAGGCAGCACCGAGGGCCATGGGCTGGGAGCAGGGAGGAGGGATCTGACAGCACCAGGGTGAGGGGGAGCTGGATGAGGCCATGCCAGATGGGGCAAGGGAGCTCTCTGCACCCCCATCCCCATCGTGGCAGGGGTCTGTCCCCCACCCCACTGCTGGCAGTAATCCCCATACCCATGTGGTATGTGCCCTCATGGCCCCAAGAGAAGAATGGAAACATCTGGAAGTCACCTGCAAACAAGCACTTTCAGTTAATGAGGAAATATGAGCCGGGGACCCTGGGCAGCAACAGGATATCTGCTTCTTGTGCACTGAGCAAGGCACCCCCTTCCACTGAGCCCCTTGCCTGCCCTCCTTCTTCAGGAAGTTTCCAGCACTGTTGTGCTTTTGGAGCTCCATACCTGGAAATTTCCCAGGGAAGGTGGGAAGGTGGGAAGGCAGCAAACTGAAATGGCAGGGAATATAAACACAGGGGTGAGCACCCTATCACAAGGTGGGATACCCTCATCCCTTGGCTTCTCCCAGGCACTAGGGAAAGGGAGTAGGGGGATTTTTTGTTCACTGAAGGGGAGTCCTGTATCAGCCTCCTTCAGGCATTGAGTTTGCAAACAGAAGGCACTGCAAAGTGAGATAGGATGAAGGACTGAGCACCAGGAAGTGTGGGGCAGAGATCTCAGCCCCCCACACCTGTCCATTCCTCTCCCCCTCCCCATCACATTCAGTCAGTCACCCATAAGACCTCAACCCCGTGTTGGAGAGATGAGTGCTGGGGAGATGAGGATATGCAATTTGCACAACCCTGTCTTTGATGTTGTGGTAGTCAAAGCAAATCCTCATCTAGAAAAGCTGCCGGGCCACTTGTCTGCTCCATGATAAGCCCAGTGGCCAGTCTCTCTGTAATGGTGAGACTGGTACTGCTGCCTGCAGCTTAGGGTTATAGATGGGATGAAAGGCTGGGGTGACTGAAGGTAAATGAAGTAGCTGGGCTGGGAGGGGTCCAGCATAAGCTCCTGCCCAGGGCACCCATGGGTAGTACAGTGACTCTGCAGCACTGTCCAGCCTCACAGCCATCTCTCATTTATCAGCCAAGGTGGATAAATAGGCTGAGAAGCAGGATTGTATGGACTTACGTTCCAGGTTGTTGAATATGAAAGGAGGTGTAACCAAGGAGCCAGAAGCCAGGATGAGTACTGAGACCCAGAGCTGCCACATACCTGGGGGTCTCCAAAGCACTTCAGTGCTAGACGTAGAAGTACAAAAGTCAGAGCTTGGCTGGCTGGCATGGCCACAAGATGACATGTTTGGGGAAGGAGGCTGAAGAGAAGGAATTTCCAGATGCTTTCCTGGAAATGAAGCCCATCCTGGCCTGGAGCACAGAGATGCTTGGAGTAGGAGTGAGGAGGAGGAGGCTGTGGAGAGCCAGCCGCCCTGCAAGATGCAGAACGTGGCCTCTGTCCCATCTGGAAAAGATTTGTTCTGCATTCCCCAGTGGAGGTGGCTGCCATCACCCAGACTCTGCTTCCTGACGCAGCCTCTGCTGCAGGGCACAGGGATGGGGGTGAGGGGGAGCCCTCAGGCAGGGTGGGGGGAAATGCTCTGGCAGGCCATGCAGAGGGAGGAGACCCAAAGAAAGGGTCTTTTCCTGCCTCTCTCACCACCTCCATTAGATTCCACTGAGCAGGACCTAGGGGAAGGAATGCCTACCATACCTCTGGAAAGCTGGGAGGATGCATGTCATGATTTCTCCTCCTTCCCTTGCTGATGGCAGAGCTTATCTCCCATCAGAGCTAAGCTTCCATCTTCCTCCAAGACACAGACCCACTTAAAGTACCACCAGCATGCACATATGGTCTTAATTCCTAATGGAGAAAACTTCCACAGAAGGCAGAAACTCCAACTTCCCTTTTGCAGAAGGGAAGCCAAAGAACAGTGCCAAACACTACTACCACTGCTTAACAAACCTCTGAGCAATAAGGTGCTCCTGCCTGGGCACCCCAGCACAAGCCACTCAGTGAACAGCCAGACTCCATTTTGACATCTCCTCTGCAGACATCTTGTCATCCCTTCAGCCAAGCCCTACTTAACCCCAACAAGTCTTGTCTCGCCTTCACCAGCAGAGACACCTCCCTTCTTCTCAACAAGGCTCTGAATAGGTGCTTGTGCCTGGCCAAGTGGTCCCCAGCAGAGCCACCAAGCCATGCCTGAAGGCCAAGAGGGTCACCAATGGCACTGATGAGGCTACACCCACCAGCAGGTTGCCCCTCATTGGCACTGATAGGGTCTTCTGCCTTGTGACCATCAAGGGATAACACATGATGCCAGAGGGATAAGTTGTCCCATGTGCGGGCAGAAACTCTCCCTGGTGCCACCAAAGAGCACCTCCTTGCATTTATTCGCTGCCACCCCCTCACCCTGGTCTGACACACTGTTGCTGGTATGATGTTTGTCCTGATGCCACAACGCTTGTCCTCATGCCATAACACTTGTCCTGACTCTGTAACAAATACCAGCCTGGCTCACGTGGCCTTCAGGGAGGCTGTCATCCTGCTAATGCCCAAACCAATGCTACCCACAGGTCCTGGTATGAGCAACCCACAGCCCCCAGTCCTGACTGGAAGCACTACACCACTGGGAACTTCCTATCCAACATGGGATCAGGGGACCCTATATGATACCCGAGGGGGTCACACACACACAGGGTTCAAAGCCCTTTCCTTTGCCCTGCAGCCAGGCTCCTCTCTCCAAGTTAGGCAACAACCTGGCCTTCTCCCTTCCCCCCAAACCCATGGAAGCAGGCACCCGGGAGCGGGAGGCGGCCAATGCCGGCAGACGGGAAATGGCACTGGGGAAGCGGGGAGGAGGAGGGGAGCGGCAGAGAAGTTCCTGAAGTTTTCTATCCTGGATAGTTGGAATAAATCTCATTTTCTCTGGTCTCCTTGCCGAGTCGAGGATTGGCTCAGCAGTGCTGCAGCCCGCCCTCCTCCTTCCCACGTCCCCTCCCCGCCAGCTTCGCTCCCTCTCTCCCGTGGCATCAGGGCGTCAGCCTGGGAGAGCTTGCCTTGGGGGGACAGCCGTGGGAAAAGGAGGGGGCAATGCCTCCCCTTTCTGCCCCGCTCCACTCCGGAACACAGCACCAGTAACCCTTGGAACAACTTACAGGGCCCTGCGGAGAGTGTCTCGCAACTTTTCGTCTGGAGGACGGGGAAAAAAGAATAAGCCTGGTTCGAAAGAGGTAAATCCTGAAAGTTTTGATTCGTCAGTTTGTAGAGCTGGGGGCAGGGGAGTGTTGGGACTAGAAGGGAAAGGGGGGAGAGGGTGTTTGGAGAGGGGAGAAGCGGGAGGGGTGGCAAGGCGATAGAGACGGGAAGGATGGTAAAAAAGAAAGGGAGCAGAAGGCAGGAATGCAACAGGAAACTGGGATTGAGGAGAGGGGACACAGGACAGGGGGAGAGGCGGGAAGGGAAGGAAAGGGAGTGAGAAGAGGGTCCTACGGATGGGGGAAGGCGGGAGGACGCTTCTCTCACAAACCTGCTCTGGATACCCCTCAAAGTCCACAGACTCTCGGCACCTCAATTTTGGGGGTATAGAGGAAGAAAGGGAGCGGTTTTTCACAAGTGGGCAGGGAAGGGATGGCTGGAAACTGCCCACCTTCATAGCTCCGGCCTCCCTGATGTCCCAGCATGTCTGCTTGGAAAAATATCCTTGTTATACAGAGATATCACTTTGTGTATATATAGCAGCCAGCAGCACAGGAGTCAGATTTAGGCGTCTGCCTACTGCCCGGCACTGCTCCAGGAAAGCTGAAAGAGGCCTAACCCAGCCAGCCAAGCCCCTTTCCCCCTTCCCCAAAAGCCTGTCCCTGCTGGCTTTCCTCATCCCAAAGCAGTCATCCAGTAGGGGAACTCTGCCTCCCTTCCTTCGGGGAAAGGGAGATTTTTCATCACTCAGGAAGGCTGGGAAAACCTTCTTGGCCACCCACATCCATTTCCACCCGCTCTTCCTGCTGTTGAGACCACCCCAAATTTCTCACCCTCTTTTGCAGTATGTCCCCTTTGGGGGAGGGAAGAGGCTGATTTCAGCAGCTCTATCCAACTAGACATCTGGATTATTTTCCCCCCCTTTCTGGTTTCCGCTCTTCCCAGCAAGCAGAACAGTTCTAGCCATTCCCAGCTAGTGGAAAACCAGTGGTAACCAGCTGAACTCGGGGGGAAACAGGAGAGGCCAGGCTGGGAGGAGGAGGTGGAAGTGGGTCTTTGAAGGCAGGGGGCTTCCCAGAGGGGGCAAGAAGGGAGCCAGAGAGAGAGTATTCCAGGGAAGGGGAGTTCATGGTGGGCTGTGTGCTTGCTGTGCCAGGAACTGGTGAACACAGAGTGCTGCCAGATGGAATCTGTGGCACCCGGACAGAGAGATGGCCAGGCAGAGGGGTACCTTTGCCCAGCGGAGGAAAGGACAGCACACAGGTCACTCTTTGCCCGCAGAATCACGAGTTTCTCTGGCGAGGAGGAGTCATTTTGGGTGAAGGGGAGGGCTCAAAGGGGCAGGGAGCCACACCAGGGGCAAGAGGAAAGAAGAGAAAGGGGAGGAAGGAGGAAAAGCCCAACAGGCCTGCCAGAAACCTGCCATCCAGGTAGGGTTGGGCAGCAGCTGCTTCACTCCCTCACTCTGTCCCTCCCTCCTCTTCCCAGTGCTTGCTGCCTGCCAGCAGGCAAGGAGAGCCAGGGGCCAGGAGTTGCTGGCTTGCTTCCCTGTGGTGACCAGGAGACAAGGAAGGAGACACACTTTCCTCCACCCCACTCCCTCACTCAGTGGTTGTACAGATAGGGAACAAGGGGATGTTCTCCTTCCACATCCCCCCTTTTCCTTGCCTCCCCATCCCATCCCAAGGTGTGATGTCCCCTGTAGGGGTGTGCAGGGCAGCTGTGTTATGTGGGGGATCTGGGGTGGGGTAGGAGGGTCCCCACTCAGAGTAGCCCTGGCTGGTGCAGCACATGCTAAAGGGGACAGTCCCCACTTTGGGTTTCTCAGGGGCTCCAATGTGCAGAGGAAAGGGAAAACTTGAGTGCTGTAGCTCACCTAATCCCCTGTCCCAGGGTCACTTGCTTTCCTGGGAGACCTGGAGACAGCTCAGAAATATGGTCGCATCTCTCTCCCTGTGGTCCCAAGACCCCAGTTGTGCGGCAGGGACCACCGTGGTAGTTTCCTTTGCACTCCAGCAGAGCCCTGACCCAATGGCTATGGATGGGCTTCTGCCAGAGAAAGGAAATAGCTCCCCAGTTGTCACCTCACCCCAAATCTGCCACATGCCTGGTTTGTTCTGGCAGCAAGGCAGCACTGCATGTCCTCTGTGGGCAGGAGGAAGACATGAGCTGCGTGAGCTGGGGGCCACCAGGAACGCAACCTGCCACCATTCTGTCCCTGCTGCCACCAGCCACTGCCACCCCAGGAGGCCACTGCCACCCTGGGGAGGCAGCCAATGGTGCTGGGCGCTGCTGGGGGAGGTTTGTTTTCTCTTCCCCAGTCATTAACCCCTGGCAGATAAGAGGGGCCCCGGGTGAGCAAACAAGGCCAGGGCAAAGCAAAAATTCATCTAGCCAGCCAGGAAAGCAATTTCATGTCCAGGACTCCCCTTCACCAGAGCCTTTGCCATCCTGGCACTGCCTGGCTGCTCCAAGGCAATGCACGGACAAGCAGGAGAGGCAGGGAACGTGGCAGGGGAAGCCCTGCAGCAGTGGGGGTCCCAGCACACGGAGATCAAGAGATGTGAGGCTCCTGCGTCACCTCTTGGCGTGCTGTCCTCCACAGCCAGCCCTGCTGGAGGGACTTGGCTCTGTCCTGATGCCCCAGCCACAGAACTGAGCCCAGGGAAGGATACGTTCCCAGTTGGCTACCCAGGCTACTGACAGTCTGAGATGCCCCACAACCGAATCATCTCCTTTCCCCAACCCACCCTCTCCCACTTGCCATGCACACCAACAGGGGATCTGCCGATCTGAGAGTCCTTCCCACTGACTGGGGAGGTCATCATCCTGCCCTGCATCCAGCTGCTGCTTCCTGCCTGCCCCTCAGCGCCTCTGGGACCTGCCTGAGTGCAGGGACCCACCCCACCTTCCCTTCTCCTCCACTCTCAGGCAATCACCTCCCTTGCCGTGCCTCAGTTTCCCCTGTCTGCAAAGCAGCTACTCCCCCCCACCCCCCCCCGCTGATTCTCTTTTTCTCCAACATGTCTGCCCAGCACCCGGGGACCCAGCCAGTGAAGGACAAGCAAAGCAATATACAAATAATGCATTTTTGCTTTCCACCACACCTCCCCGAGAAGCACATGGGCCCCAGGCCTCACCCTCTCCTCAAGGGTTCATCTGAATAGCAAAAAGGAGGGAGAGGTTTCTCTCCCCAGGAGCTGGGGCAGCCAAGCAGGGCACTGCTCTGGGAGGAGGTTCTGCCTCGGAGGGAAATCCTCAGCCTGTGTTGTGGTGTGGGTCTGGCAAAGCTGCTTTACAGATGGGAAACTAAGGCATACTGAGGTAGGTCAGCAAAGGGAAGGAGAGCACATGTTTTTGGAGGAAAGCCTTTTTCTTCTTCCCCAAGAGAAGGGCCAGGTAAGGGGACAGGCAGTAGCAACCCTGCCACTGGTTAAAGGCCTCATGCACTGCCTTTAACCTCCTCAGGCAGTTCTGTGGATACTGCCAAACGGATTGGGAAAATCCTATCCAAGGGCTTCACTGTTCCTCTTGCCTTGTTTAGGTGGCCAACAAGGGGACTGACGCTCTTGCCCTGCCAGTCCACCCGAAGCTATCATCCTTGCCTGCTGCCCCATCCATGACTCGCTCCCAGTCACCCAGCGGCAGTAGAAGACAGTGGATTAATCTCTAAGTCCACGATCAGACACAGCTTGCAGTGACCTCCACAGAACAGGGGGGTGACCCAGACAGCGCCTGGGGACATCTCCGTGTCAGCACTGTCCTCACCACTGAGGACGTACCCTGTGAGGGTGATTCCATGAGCACGACGTAGTGCAGGGAAGCAGGAAACCTGCCGAAAGCCAAAGTGACACAAACTGTTACCCCAAGAGCATCGGAGCAGAAGCAATGGGGAGGCTGGGGATGTGACAGACCACCCCAGTGCTGGAAGCCTGGCGAGGGCTGATTTTTGGAGCTTTTTCAAAGGCAGGGTGAAGGGTGCAACATGAGCCTGGGGAAGCTGCCGGTGCTCAGCTGGGTGTCAGGCTCCCATGGTAAGCGGCGGCTGAAGTCGGAGCTGACGCCGGACATGATCAGCCCACCGCTGGGCGACTTCCGACACACCATGCACGTGGGCCGCGGCGGGGACGTCTTCGGGGACACCTCCTTCCTTAGCAACCACGGCGGGGCTGACACGGCCAAAGCCAACAACTTCTTCGCCCGGACGCTGCGGCACGTCCGCCGGACGCCGCTGAGGAGACGGGGCAGTGGGGACCAGGCGGGGGCCTCGCCCGCCCCCCCTGCCGTCTCGCCCATCATCAAGAACGCCGTCTCGCTGCCGCAGCTCAATGAGGGCATCTACGATGGAGGCAGCGGCGGACGGGGCCTGACCAGCAAGTTCTCCTTCAAAAGTGCCTCCAACAGCTTCTCCAAAACACACCAGGCCTACGGTGAGTGAAGCGTGAGTACTGGTGCCCAGTACTGAGCATCCTCTGCAGGCCTTCTCCATTGCTCCATGTCTCAGTTTCCTCCCCAGTGAGGGACTTAGGGTTTTAAGGAGATATGGGATATTTGAGACTGCCCGGTCTTGACAATCCCTCCAAGCAGATAATCCTAATGTTGCTCTGAACCATGGTCCTTCCTCCTGCCCTTGGAGGGTCTCCTCCCAGGGTGTCCCTCCAAGCGGCAAGGGGATGGTTTCTCTGTTTCTCCCCCTCTCCTGTAGCCCCACACAGCTGGCAGCCTGTGTGGAGTAGTTGTAAGGGAACGCCCCCCATCTACCCTCAGCCCTACACCTTTCACTTGAGTAGCCTCCCTGAGGAAGTCGAAAAAGTGCTGAGACAATGGAGCAATTCCCACCCCAAGGTTGTGAGGTCAAGGGGACCCACAGCATGGCCATCCCCACCTCCACACAGATGTTCTAACCCTGTCTCTAGCTGTGCCAACCTTTGCATCTCCATGTGCTGCTCCTTAGGGGTTCTGTCCACCCTTCTCCATCGTGTCCACATCTCTCCCTGAGAGCCAGGATGCCCTTTGGGGAAGGGTTGTGGAAAGGACGGGACAGGACATCTGTGTGGCTCCTCTCCAGCCTCACAGCACTGGGCTGTGCTCAGCTTTTCCCCAGGGAGGGAGGTCTGGAGCAGAAGGTCTTAGGGCAGGGGTTGGATCCGGGGTGCCTGCAGCAGCTGGGGGAGGTGGCCGGGCTCAGAGGGAAAGGCAGACTGAGGCAATGCTGCCATCTCCTGGTCTCACCTGCCTGGCTCAGCCCTCACTTCCATCTTACCAAGCCCAGAGCCCCCCTGGAGACCCTCTGCTGCAACTCTGGGCTTTGGAAATGTCCACAGAGACACTGACCTGTCCTTTAGAGGCCAGTGCCACTGACAGGAGTGTGATCTGAGCCACTTTGGCAGCAGTGTTCCTTATCCCCTGCAGATGTAAGTCAGGCTTCCTCCCTTGCCTCACCAGCCATACTTTCTGCCTCACAGGGCTGGAGTCCGGGTTTTGTACCATCCCTCGTGTCCCTCGCTTGGAAAAGGCCCAGGAGAGCACCTGTCCTGGGGAAGATGAACTGGATCGCTCCGACTCCCTGCTGTCCTTCCGCCTAGACCTGGGGCCCTCCCTGATGAGCGAGCTCCTCCAGGTGATGAGCTTCTCTGAAACCAATGGGAATGAGGTGGGGGAAGATGGCCCACACCTGTGTGAAGAGGGGACCAAGGACAGGGTCCCTCCAGCAGTCTGTGCATCCCACGAAGAGGGCAAGGCAGCATCCAGCTTCTGGGACCACTCCAGGCAGAGCGACCTGTCGGGGGCCAGCTCACTGCCGGGTCTGTCGGTCCATGCCAACGGAGAGGCACATGCCATTGAAGGCGCTGGAGCGAACTCTGCCTGGGCTTCGGGGCCAGGGGCAGTGCCCAGAGGGTCCCCGTGGCAGGGCCACTGGAACGACTGCACCATTGAGGCTGGAGAATTTGACCGAGCAACCCAGGTCCTGGCCCGCCACTATGGTGGGACCAGCACCCCACGGAGCTCGGAGAAGGGTGAGGGTCCCCGGCAGGCCCGGACACAGGCCCTGTGGGAGAGCCCCAGCAGCACCTTGTGGGGGTCACAAGTGACCAGGGAGAGCCAGTCCCCCGAGGCCAGCTGGAACCAAGGAGAGGAGGAGGAGACCAAGCTCTCCGGCCTGCAGGAAAGCTACAGTGGTGCCCCAGGGGGCCGCAGCAATTCCTTCGAGTATGCCGATGAGGAGGAGGAAGAGGATGATGAAGTCAAGGTGTGAACAGCCATGCCTCCCATCACAGGCCCCACCAGAGACACTGGTGCCAGGGTCTTTGCCCTCCTCCCTGTGTCCCACCCACTGGTGCCAGTGTCACCGGCAGACCCAGTGGGTGACCTCCTTGCCAAGTGAGGGCACTGGGCAGGCTGGGGAGGGCAGGGGGAGAGCCCATCCCCTGGGGGACTCTCTGGGGCTGGGCCAGGCTGCTGCAGAGGGCCAGTGGGCACTGCAGAGCCAGGTATAGCACCCCTTCTCCATCCTCATGGTCATTAGATATCAAAGGAACATTCCCATGTGCCAAAGGAACCCCAAGTCCTTCCTACCCCATCCCATTCTCCCCAGCACCCTCTGTCTCAACTCGCAGCCTGGCTCCACCAGCATGTCTGGGGACATACTCCATCCTTCCACTGATGTCCCCAAACATCCTCTGCAATGACATGCATGCCTCCCCAGAGATATTCCCACCGATAGCTCTGGCACATAGGGCATGGGGTCTCCCCAGCTCCAACTGGTGCAAGACCCTTCAGTATAGCACATCTATCAACAGGGGAAGGTCAGCTGGGGTCCCAAGGGGCAGGCAAACCCCACAGAGCTGAGCTTTCTCTTTTCCCCTGCCCCCCCCCCCAAAAAAAAGCTGTGTGCTCAGTGTTCAGGAGGTGAGAGCGTGCACAGAAATAATCAGGAATCTTTCCACTTGCCTCCTGCTGCTGGGGATCACTTAGGACAGCTTCCTTCCTGACCCCCATTCCTCTCAGCAATTGAGAGGGGAGAAACCTCTTGGCTGACTGGTGGTAAAGGCAGGTTGTCAGGTCACCAAATCCTGCAGTTCAGGCCCTAAAAATTCCTTCTTTTCCCCGTGTCTCAGAACAAGGGAGACTCCTCTGGAGCCCCTCGGTTTGTGCCACCATCCTCATGGTGGTGGCACAGTTTGTGCCTCCATCCTTGTCCCCCTCCCCATTCCCCACACACGCCCCTCTTTGCAACACACCCCTTTCCCAAGGGTAATGTGGACCATGGCTAATGTCCCTTGCCAAGTGGCCCAGCCAGTGACACAGCCACCCTGGAATGAGCTGCCCCCCACGCTGGCCCATGTGCAAATGGGCCCTCACAGAAGCGCCTTTGTGGCATGTTGTGGAGCCAACATGCTCGGGGGCTGAGGTCACTAGAGGGACCCTCACAGGACCCCCCTTGTTCTCTGGGACAGGAGGGCGTGTGCAGTGGGAGGAAATGTTGGGCCATGGCTGCAGGACTCTGCTCCCACCCACCACCCGGCTGATTCTGCCAGGAAGTTCTTCAGAGCGGGATAAAGAGCTCCAGGGTGTGCACATACTGCACGTGGAAGTGCCACTTGCAGCCAGGCCACCAAAGTTAAGGGCAAGCCCATGTTCCTCAGCCTCCCCAAGGGGCTGCCTCATGCTAGCCACCAGCAGCAAACCAGGGCAGGCACCAGCTTCAAGAAGTCCCCAGGTCTGGCCACTGGCACCCAGCAAGATCAGCCTTATTCTCCCTTGCACCTTCCAGGGTGGGGACCTGGGCTCTCAGGATGAGCTCCCCTCTGCCCTCTGTTTCCCAGACCATAACACAAGACCAAAGACCCATATCTGTGGAATTAGCCTTTCTGCCTCCCCTCTGTATCCCATGCACTTATTATTGTCCTTATTAAAACAGTTTTGATACTAACTTCTCTGGTGCGTTCCCTTGGCAGCTGTGACCTTATTGTCTTCCTTGCTATGTCTGCTGGAGCCCCAGCCACCAATCCCTCCATCTTGGGCAGTGAGGAAGTGGAGAGGGAGGGCAGAGGCACTGCCACCTTGCCTTGGACCAGGTTCTCTGTAAGATGCTCTTGTACTCTGCTCTCCTCCCACCCAGCCTGAAGTGTCCCAATGTTTGCTGTCACACATCAGTCTCACTTTTGGGCTGACAAGATACTTTTTAATTAGAGCAGCAGCATGTAATAATTGGGACTATTTGCCTGAAGTTCTGTGCAAGGAGGTACTGAGCCACAAAACTCAGCCCAAATCCCACTGCCTCCCCTGCCTTGTTTTGGATGAGTAGGATCCGCTGTGGAAATGTCACAGTAATGGCTAACATGACTGGAACGGGCCCACAGATAAGTGAGGTGAGGTAAAAGGGAAAGTTGGAGACAATCCTTTATCTGTGGCAGAAATGCTGGCTGGGGACCTGTGCTGTCTTCCCCATGCCACCTTATAATTATGCTTCCTTTACATTTATGCCTTCCTTCCCATTTCACCATCCCTCCTCCCAAAATCTCCACTGCAGGAAGAAATGGAGCATTGTAAAAAGATTACACAACTGTTTCCCAAGTAATCATATATTCTCCTCATCCTGAACCCCCACCTACAGCCTGCTTTGGCCTGCTTACTATCCCTTCAACCCCACGGCCTGTTCTGACCTGGAAGGAACCTGGCATTATCCAACAATGGCTTCTTTCCATTTTGCTGGGAGAACCTTGGGCTTTGTCAGTGGCTTGCACAGAGCCACAGAGCTCTCACAGAAGACAAAGGAGCTGGAACAAGCAGTCTTCCACTGGCTTGGTTTTTTATTAGAGCTAGGAAGTGATGCCCATCAGGTCAGCTTGAAGGAGATAATCTTTAAGCCTCCATGGATGCTTATGTAGTTGATCTTGCGGTAGCAGTGCCGGTTGGGAAAGCACACCTCATGACCATCTGGCAGTTTCACACGGAATTTGTCTGGCAGCATTTCAATGAAGAACTGGGAGAAAAAAAGAGAAGAAAGGGCAGGAATTGGGGGCAAGGAGGGTATTCAGAGGTCAGCATTTAGGCAGAAGGTCTTACTGTTACATAAGAGGGTCAAACCTGTCCACTGTAATTTTAAGCAAGGTGCTGGTGGTTGAGGTGAGGGCAATTCAGGAAATGAGCAGCTGATATGAAGGGTCTAAGCAGGAATATGGACTATGACTGGGGGCAGGATCTCTCCCGAGGCTGTTTCACTTACTCAGACTGTAAAGTCAGAGCAGCTAAACCCAAGTATGTCTTTACATGTTTTCATAGAGCGTATGGAATGTGTACACCGCTGTTCTGCCCTGAACTGGGCAGAATAAACCTGATCCCCCAGTGCCCTCAGCAGCTCACTAGGACTCAGAAAAAGGAGTTTTGCTGGTAAACACACACAAGGAGACAGGACGAGTATACATCACTGGTCATTGCAAACTAAAGGCAATGTTCCCCATAGCCATCACCTTACTACCCTTTCCCCAAGAGCAAGTTCTTTCTGAGAAAACAAGCTTTCTCTCCACAGCTGGACTACTCCTAAATGCAGCCCTGTTAATGATTTGGGACATCAGATAAGGTGAGGCAACAACTAGGACAGCATCCGTGGTAGGAAGAGAGAAAGGACAGATTGGAAGTGTGGATCCAGGAGTAATGCGAAGAGTTGAGGGAGAGGCTTTTGGACATTGCTCCAAACTCTGGGTTGCCTTAAAGCCTGTGTTTACATAGGAGGGAGGGAGGGAGGGAGAGAAATAAGGTACACAGCAGGAAGATCCTGCTTCTTGGAGATTCCCTTTACTTTCATACATGCCCCGGGAACACTCACCTGCTGGGCAGATGGAGGGGCCAGGAAGCACTTACAAAGCATGAGACAGACAGGACTTGCATAAAATTCCCAAAACCAGCGTTGCAGTTTTGAACGAGGAACGGAAATGGCAATCAGGACCAAAATCCCAGAAGATGAGGGGCCATTGTGAGGGAGCAGGAGATATTGGGTTAGACCAGGAAAACTACGGTATAGGAATCTGCTAACCAGGGGCTTCCCCTCACCATACATCCCCCACATTCCCCATGCCCCCCACACACCACATACACCCCATAACCCCACGCTGGCACAGACCCCTCACCTTGACAGTGGAGCCCCTGTAGAAAGAGAGGTGGTGGTCACGATGTTCCGTTTGCCAGGAATCGGAGCACTTGGAGTTACAGACGATGACAGACTCATTGAAGCGGGGACTGAAGTGAAATGCCAGATCTCTTGAGCTGCAGCCAAGGTTGATGCTGAAGCTGTAAATGAGCATGAGGAAAGTCACATGCATGGACAGAAGAGAGTCTTGGAAGACTTAAGATCCAGCACACATCTCTGCACCCCGTTCCTCCCTCAGTGTTGCAGGTGGCATAACAATGTGTTATTTTGTATCTGGCAACCTTGGAAAACCACCTTCCTCTACAACCCACCTTCAACACGGCATGCCAAAGTGGTTTTTTTATACTTACTCAAGAGTATCAGCAGGTATTTTGCCCTTCACCTTCAGGATGTTCCCAGGCTTCATTTCCAGGTTTAAGATTTCAATATTTCCCTAAGACAGAGAAAAATAATCTGTGGGGGTCCTTCAGCCATTCCTCCTGAGTTGCCACTGCAACTGAGAGGGTGCTGCTTGGAGGCATCCCAGCCAGGATATTGCTCTCAGCTGGTGCTTCTCTCAGGACCAAAACCCTCATGCTGCAGGTCTTGCATGAACTTCTCATTCAGAGTGAAGCCCACAAGAGAGAAGAGACATCAGAGAGAGAGGAAGTGAACACTGGCTTGACCTCAGCAGGAGGAAAAGAAAGCAGGACAGCAGGGATACAAAGAAGGTTAAAGCAGAGAGGCACTGTGCAGGGTTTGGTGGAAAGTCAATGCTGCCCAAGAAATGAAAGTGGTGAGAGTGGCTATGACTTTCCATCTCACTCAGTTTTGCCCTGGGTGCCAGAGGACAGGAACAGCAGCCCTTACAGGCATCTTCCTCAGAGGGTAGAGCAACCAGGCAGGGAGACACCAGCAGTTTAGCTCAGAAATGCTTTGCACATAGGACCTTACAGCCTTAAATTCCCTGTGGCTTACACATTAACATGACCCCTGCCTCTGTAAGCTCCAACGGCTGCTGTTAAGCCAGAAGACTTTGATCCAAGGAAAAAGCTTCCATATGTCCATGTCTCACTAGGGATTCTGGGAAATGTAAGCAAATCCCAGCCTCCTTGGTGGGCTCCCAGTGGAAAGACACACAGCCCTTAGAGGTGCTGCTTTAGACATGACATAGGACAAATACCTTCCCAAGGAGGTGTGACTATGTTCACTTCTTTCCTATGTGTAACAGCTCACCTAAAAGAACATTCCAGCTCCTTCCTTTTGTGGCAAGGGGCAGCTTCAAAATCCATACTAGCACACAAAAATGGTCTCCATCATCTTTTCCCACAGTGCTGTGAGGAAGGGCTCAAAGGGCCTTGGAGGAGAGGACAACCAACACATCCCCTCTAGATGGCATGAGTTATGGAGTGCCCTTAGCAGGAGTGACATAGTGGCATCCAAGCTCCTTCCCTTCTTGTGGCTCTAGATTCAGCTGTGTGGATTGCAGCACTCATATGTAGGAGCTCCCTGCAACCTCCCATCCAAGCCCCATCTAGATCCAAATTTGTTAGCTTGAGGAGCCACACACAAGGCCACATCAGGTTCAATAGTCCTATCCTCCCTAACCCTTAGATATGGGAATGTTGGCCTCACAGGGGAGTATCACCCTATCTTCTTCAATGTAAGTCAGTAGACAATGTCCCTGATTTGTAAGACTCCAAAAGTCAAGTGGAAAAGGGAGACAGAGGAGGAGGTCAAGGCTCAGGAGACCAGTAGTCCCACAGTGCCCCTCCCAAACCTTACAGAGAGCAGCTGAGTGCAGTCACCCTGCTGCTGCACAGACAGCTGGGAGACAGCTTCTACCCTTCCCTAAAACATCCTGAAGAGGAAGTAAATGCTGGTAAGTACTCCTTCCCTGGAGGTGTTTCCCACAAGCAAGGGGTTGTAAAGTCCAGCAGGCTTGGGAAATTTGTTTGCTGTGGAGGATGCTGAAACCATTGGTGAAACCTCCATGGGCTGAGCATGGAACCAGCAGGAAACAGTGCTGGGGATGGTGTTATCTGGCATTGGGTCTCTCCCACCACACTGCTGTGTCCACTGCACACATGTACCCACCTTCACATCACACTGCTCCCCTGCAGCCATCACAAGGATAATACAGAGCTCAGGGTCCCCTTCTCAAATATTGGAGAAAATTGAATGGCTGGCTAAATTGCACATTAACTCGCTTTTTATCTGGGGAGTAAGGATCTGCTGTTTGGAGGGTATCCTGGGTATTCCAGTCTTAGTAAATATACCCATGAGAAGGGGGTCTTCTACAGATTTAGGCAAAAGCAAACAAGCAGTAATTGCTTATTTTCATTAAGTATAAACATATTAAACCAAGGCATCTCTTTCCAACGCAGTTTATAAATGCCATACTTGTTAATCTTCATTACTTGTTTAAATTTGTAAACAAAACGTACAGATACATACACAAATTAAAACTCCCAAAACATAGTACACACAAAAGCTAGAAACCCCTGTGGATGTTCAAAGTTGGAATAGGAGAACCCTTAGCTCTAGGTGCAGTTTCTAATATGCAGGGTGCCCATAACCTGGAAAAAACCATAAAAACAAACGCTCAGTTTCTGTCTAACCAGTGCACAGTGGGTTAACAGGAGGGCATTATCCATCTGACAATAATTTAATGGATTTTTCCAGAACTACCTTTCACTTCCCAGGAGTAGCCCAGAAAACTTTAGTTCTGTAATCATACTATCAATATCTGCAGCAGTGGATATTGTTAATCTAATCAAGTCTTGGTTTAGATTTTGGCTTTGCTGTGCTGGTATTAATTTGACAGACTCACCAGGGGGGTTCAGGTGGTTTCCCAGATGTTGCTCCAACCCATCCCATATGGCACCCATAATTCCCTATTTCCTGGGCGAATTCATACCAGGTAGGTATGTGAATTTGGTCTATAAGTGGTTGTGCCACTGCTGCAGTAATATTCATGTTGCCATCCATTTGTATGTGATCTTTGGCATTTGATACAAACATTTTCAGCCTACCTGGAAGGCCATGAAGGGGAGAAGTTAATCTGGCTGGACTGACAGGAGCTACCATCAGGAATCACCTTAATTGATGTCTTTCATAATTGCTTAAATACATGCTGCCTTTTGCACAGAGGCTGCCAGACCTGAGAAACCTGGAGTTTTAAACAGAAGTAGGCTTTCCTGTGTCCTGTGGGTCTCTGCCCCCCAGCCAAGTACGCAGCTCAGGTAGTCGATGAGTAGTTATGGTTACCTGGGGTAGTAGTTAAAAATACTCTATGCTACCAGAATCTTAGTGCCTCTTCCTCACTCAGCAAGATCTGATCTCTGCCCATAAGGGAAACTTGCATTCAGTTTTGTATTTCCCTGAACATCTAGACTGCTCTTCCAGCAATGTATCTTACTCTGTGGGGAACAGTAGTGTGGGTTTCTCCACCCCCCTCCCCTGCAGTTTCAGTTTCAATTAAAGGCTGAACTTTTACTGCTTTTGGGGAAGGGTCAAAGTCTGCCTAGAAATCATCATGATTGTACCAAATGTCCCTATTCCATGTTTCAGGATCCCCACAATATACAACCCTATAGATGTGCTGGACTGAATTACAGGATGATTCATGTGCGATTTTATCAAGTAATTTGCCTAGATTTTTATGCATCTATTTTTCTCATCTTTCAGCTGCAGACAGAAGTTTTTCTAATTGCTCATTTTTATTTAAAAATATATCTACTAGTTTTTACAATTTCTCCTGTGTCTCTTTCTCAAAAGCCAATGCTGTTCTAAGAACCTCAATTTCTGACTTCAAAGTCATAAATTTTACACCTGCAACCCTTTTCAGGTGTCGGGAAGCTTTAGATTTCCTTTTGCACACAGGATAAACTTCCAAAACTGCACAAATAACTTATCTTCTTACCTTTAATGGGCAACTTACCTTTTCCTCATCCCATTTTTCATTTGACCTGCAAACTAGTATTGTGATCAGCTATTGCCTGTACATTATCACAATTAGTTTACACCCATTCCAACCCTGGAGGAGAGAGGCAACTACCAAACTTCTCCAGTAGAGAGTAAAACTTGAGCTTTACACTGCCCACCCTTGGTGACCCTTTTTCCTTCGGTCTCCTCAGAGGGAGACAACCTGGACACACTAGGCAGGAGAAAGCTGGCACCCACAGAGGGACAATAAAAATAACAGTACAAGCCTGGTCAATCTCCCACCAAGTGGGAAGAACCGTAAAAGTTCAGAACTGTTAAACGCACATTAGGTGAGAAAATGGTGATGCCAATTAAAATGTTATGATTAGCTGTTGAAGTCTTCTGCTCCAATCAAGGTGCAAAGGAGACTAAATGCCAGTTCAACAATGCCGACTTTATTTTACAAAATTAATCTTATACGGAAAAGAGAAAGGGAGAGAGAAAGAGAGAGGGGAGAAGAAGGAATAGGGCAAGTAGAAGGTAGTCACCTCCATGGATCCGGCAGCGTCCCGTTGGTCCTTCTGTGTCTTGGGCTTCTTGATGGTGAGATCTCACCCAGTGCATTTTATTTCCTGAATAATTCTTATGTAGTCCCTTATTTGGGTAAAAAGCAGAGGCAGAAGTGAGTTTCAGTTCCTCATTAGCACACGAGGCAATAGGCATGGTTCTGCCATCGCGCATAGTCAGATCTTCATTTGATGGGCACTAGGGGTCTGTTCTGGGGGTTGTGTGAGAAAAGTACCTCAAAACCCAAGTGTGCTATTTGTGACCCCACTTCTTGCACTTGCACAGTAGTTCACTTCTTATCTAGCACACCACAGTTGAACTTTGACCTGAACTGCAAAGCCAAAACCGAAACCTTGCTTCCTTCGTGGGTTGTGCATATGTACTCATGACTTTTTTCTGCAACAAGTTCACCACTAAGCCCTTGTTTAAGGCATATACTGCAAATTACTAACCCTTCCCTTACAGCTGCCTGAGAGGGAGAGCAGTATATGTCTCTTACTGTGTCCAGTTCTGGGCTCCTCATTAGTACAAGGGAGACATGGAGCTCCTGGAGCTGGTGCAGCAGAAGGCTACAGAGATGATGAACGGACTGGAGAATCTCTCTTAGGAGAAAGGAGTTGGGCCTGCTCAGCCTTGAAAAGAGATAACTGAGGAGGGACCTCACAAATGTCTATTGGTATCTGAAGGGAGGGTGTCAGAAGGATGGAGCCAGGCTCTTCTCAGTGGTGCCAAGCAATAGGACAAGAGGCAATGGAAAGAAACTGATACGCAGGAAGTTTCACCAGAACATGAGGAAGTGCAGTGACCACACAGTGAAACAGATTGCTCAGAGAGGTTGTGGAGTGTCCCTCACTGGAGATATTCCAGAACCATCAGTGTGCAATCCTGTGCAATGTGCACTGGGATGATCCTGCTAGAGCAGAGAGGTTGGGCCAGATAACCCCTTGTGGGCCCTTCCAACCTGACCCATTCTGCAATTCTCTCAAACAGACGAGTAAAACTACCCGTGGAGAGAGTTGAGTGCAGAGCCACAAGTACCACGGATGTGAGAATATGCAGAGAGGGAGATAAGCAGGAAAGAGCATGAGCTGTTCAGAGAGGGGCCATGAGATTTTATCAAGATAACATTTACCCCCTCCTACAATGCTCAGCAGGGGCGTTCACCCCCCTTTTATTTGCCAATGGGAACAATAGTGGGAAGCCAGGCAGCAATTCTGCCAGCACTGGCGACTTCCTTCGTCTGCAGAGCTGAGCCTCCATATGGTCAGACACCAGCCCTGTGCAGATGCTCTCCCTTATGCAGGGGTATGTGCTCCCCACATCAGAAGGAGATGACACTTTAGGGGCCCCAGAAGAGCCAAAATTCTCCACTGCAGTTGGAGGTGGCAACTGAGATGATGAAAGGAGGGTGACAGGGGCAGGTTGATACTTCCCTGCTGACACTGCAAAGCAGAAAGCCTGGGGAAACAATGATAGCATGGGAATGTAAATCCCAAAGAAAGAGGAAATCCGGCTAAAGAGCATCTGCAAAAGAGGTGGAGGATCTGTGCAGTAAGGAAAACATAAACAATAGCTGTGGAAGCTGGCAGCCACTGGTGCAAAGGATCCAGGAATCCTGCACTCCCCAGAGAGATGATCCTATAATAGGATACCTAATTGGGAGTACCCCTCCAGGGCCCCCAAGATTTTCACCCCTGCTAGAGGGCAAGTTGGCTTGTACTGGTATGGGACACCCATGTTCACACCACTGTGACCAGAGGAGAATTTGCTGCATTCCCAGAGGGACAGCAAAGACTCAAAAAGGAGTCACTTGGTGTGAGGGTGGGGGCCATATGCGACCCAAGGGCAGGGCAAGCTTCCAACAGGGAGCAGGCAGACGTGCAATTTTGCATGGAGAAAACAAAATAACCCCAAATATATTTTAAGAAGGGAAGAGCTTAATGCTAGCACGTTGGCTTTCAGCCAGAAGGATGGCAGAGCAGGTCCCCTGCAAAGTGCTTTCATCCCACAAGATGCAGCAGCTCTATTTGCAGAGGTCCCACATGGTAGATTTTGGGGTCAACAATCTTTCCCAGCCTTTCTGCTAGTCCTGAGGTGATCTCAAGCCACCAGGAGCACCAATGGGATCTCAGGACCCTTGGGGTGCCTCCAGACAGCAGTACCTGATGTACCATAGCCTAGAGCTGCTACCTCCACCACAGGGCACCCACACAGCTGTTTTGAACAGACTGAATGCCATCCTCCCCAGCAGGCTGCCAAGATCCTCAGCAGCATCTTTGCTGGCAGCAGTCTTTATTTTGTTTATTTGGGCAGGAGATAAGCCAGCTAGGTGTGAAGCCCTGAGGAAAACCACAGACTTCTCCACTTCTCAGCCAAGGCAGACTCAGCGGTTAGAGGATTCTCAGGGCCTTTTGTGGCAGAGACAGACCCCAGAATCCATACCAGCACACCAAAATCATCCCCACCCTCTCTCTCAGTACTCTGAGGAAGGGCTGCAAGGGGCTCAGAGGAGAGGGTAGCCAACACATTCTCTCTAGACAATGTAAACTATGAACAGTCCCCTGCAGGACTGACACAGGTCACCACCAGAGATTATGCTCAATCCAGAAGGCATGAGGAAGATAGAGGAAGGCAAAGCAGCCATGCTGGGTGCATGGATTCACGTGCCACTGTCTCCACATCAACCCAAGCTCTGCAAGAAGAGGGGAGAAATCCCTTTAGCACCTTCATGGAAGGCTTGGTGCTAACTAGGCACCAAAGAAGTGGCACTGGAGAATGACACTGCAGCACGGATAAGGTGCCTGTCCCATACTGCACTCCAGGCACCAAGGGAGCCTGTGCCTTGGACCAGGCATCAGTGTCTGCTTAAAGCAAAGGGAGCTGGAAAGACCAACCATGCATTCTTTCTCGGAGTAGCAGCTGCTTACTCTGCTATTATTTCCTACTGCTTCATATAATTTGTACTCCACAGCAAGCTATTGTCCGTTTCCACTGGCTATTTATTTCCTTGAATAGCCTCTGGGGAAAGATTTCAGTGCGAGAGTAAAGAAAAAAGAAAGACTCCACACAATAAATCTCAAGCAGTGACCTGATTTAAACTGTGTTCTCTGACCTCATCTGGGCCCTGGTTGTGGTTCCTCATGGCAGTTGTGATTAAGCCCTGTTTCTGTTTTGATTTCCTCCCTTCATTAAGCCTAGGGGGGAATGGCCCCTGCCTTAGAGGGCTATGGGGTGGATTTTCAGACCAGGGCTCAGAATACAACTGAAAAGAAGCTTCCACCACCTCCTAATGGAGATGCTCAGTCCTCCACCTGCCAGTACAGAAATTCCTGAATAGGACTGGCTTACCCTTTAGTCAAGAAGTGTTGCTTGGCCTCTCAGCAGAGTGCTGCAACCTACACCCAACTGATCCATGAGCTCTGAAAGCCAGCCAGCTTCCTAACAGAGGAGGACTGAAAGAACAAATTGTACTTACCTCAGCCAAACACTGAGGTAAGCAAGAAACTGGGTAAGCAGGTCTGTGGATCTGAAGGGTGTGTACAGGACAGAATTGTCCAGGAGATACAGGAGAAGCCAAAGCAAGGATGAGCACAAGGAAAAAGTGCCCAGGAGCACTAAGCTCCTGCCTAAGATGTTACCCAGAGTGAGATGGCTCCTCTAGAGAAAGCATTGAAGGCTTCACATTCAGATCAAGTAAAATGGGAAGGAACAAAGGACTGGAGGTTAATGTCCTGTCACCCCTCCTGCCTCAACTCCCTCACAGTGCATCATCCAGAGCACCTATAGGAAGTACAGAAGTAGCATCCATGATCTAAATCAGAGGGCAAGACATTAGAGGCCATCAGCATCCAGTAGGCTCTCCACAATCACCCCTCTTCAGCTGTAGGGTGCAATTTTTCTTCCTTGGGATGTGAGGGGAAAGGAGGAGGAAGGACAAAGCTGGAGAACTAAAATGTGGGGGGAAATCCCACACCTTTCTTCAAGGCTAGGGGCAGCAGTGAGAGAGGAAGTCTGCATCAAGCAGTTGAGCAGATCAAGAGCACAGGGAACAAGTCCAGCCTCAGACTCCATCTCTTTCCCTCCTCTATCAGAAGGGCAGTGGTGCCACAGTGGCTGGCATTTCCCACCTCCATGGGGGCGATCAAATGTGCTCTGAGGGACGGTTTCCAAGTTATGTTCTTGTACCTTTGCAGGGGATGTCTCTCTCAGGCAGCTCTGAAGTCTGTGGAAACATTTTTGTGTGGTTCAAGTTGTGCACAGGAAGGAGAGAAAGATGGTTCATTTTGCAAGGAAGTTGGTTCATAAGGGGTTGTTTTTATCAACCCAAGCAAACAGATAAGTCATGTTGTCTGGGTCCCCAGCTTGGCTGAGGGGCAGGAGAATGAACACAACTGGCAGAGGGAGGAGAAGGGAGCTCAGAAGACTGACGACATACCACCCAGTTCCATTTCCAGACTTCATTTCTCTAATTCTTTCACTCATAGATGCATGCCAGGAATGTGGGTTGTGGGAAAGGCTTTCAAAAACATGCCTGGAGATAAAAATTCACTTGTGTTGAAAGCTTCCCTACTGGAAAAGTGAAGATGTATAGAAAGCTCACAGCTTCCCTTTCTCTGGGACTTTTGGGATCACCCAGCTTAACCCACATCTTCTGGATGAGATATTATTAGCTTAATGGGAAAAAGATCTTCCAAAGAGACCTCCACAAAGAATCAGCTTCATGAGATCTTATGGTCCACTTGCATCTTCGACCAAAATATTAACATCTACAACAGTTTTAACTCCTGAGCAAGGAAGATCACAGCTCCCTCACATGAGGAAATTGAGGCACAGACACCTAAGTTCACATCCAAAATCAACTCCTCCTGTTTGGAATCTCATCTTAAAGTTTCCACAGCCACAAAATCAAATCAAATCAAATCACTGCAAACCTGTGAAAAAAAAAGCTTAAAGGAAGCTGTGCTCCCCTAGCTGATACAGCTGGAGTATCAAACATGCTGGTCTCTCATCACACCATCTATCAGCAAGAGGTACTGAGGCATTCGGTGCTTCTGGAAAAAATCAGCCCTTGGGTGGGTCCAATTAAGTCTGAAAACCAGAGGCATTCAAAGAACAGAAGCCTTCCTGCAGTGGAAGCCATGGCACTTCCAAGATGCCCCAAGCCCAACTTCACTGACTGCGAGGGGACCATTTCCCATCACACAGCATGAGACCAGCTGGCTGGAACTAGAATAAGCAAAAAAGAAATGCAGCATTGCACCATTATACAAAAGATCCTTGGGGATTTCTCTCCACAGACCAGCCATCCTGGATTCAACCCCACAGCACAGCAAGGGCAGGAAGTGAGAGTGACTCCCGAATCCCCATCCCGCACAGGAACAGCAAGGCTGTAGGACTCGCTTTCAGTGTGTTTCTCACGGCTTCCAGCACTGATCCCAGGCAGGTTGGACAACTCTGAGGACTTGCAGGAATTTTTCAGGCAAGCAGAATCCATCTGAGTCACACGCATGAGGCACAGTGCCAAGGGTGGCTCATCCACTGGAAAAAAAACAGAAAGAAATGCTAAGGGAGAAATAGCAAGTTTTGAAAAGCCACAAGAATTAACAGCTCATAGGCTAGAAAGAAGGGGAGCAAAAAAAAGTCTGTTCTTCCATGCTCACGTCACTAAAGCCAAATATCCTTCATCCCCACTGGGAAGTAGCAAGCCACCTTACCACACGCCAGCTTTGAGAGCATCTGAAGAAGCAACCCACCCTGGATCTAAGGCCATCACTGAGGTCTGCAGAGGAAGGGGTTGTCAAGTCAAAACTATGTGTTGCTGCAACATCAGTTTGAACAAACTCCCTTTGATGGCGCTGCAAAATGAAACAGTAAAAACCAAACCAGATGAACATGGGAAAGAAAAGCTGCCAAAAAATGGGAGTCCAAATCCCCAAATGACTGACTCAGTGCGGGAAATGGGCATCTAAAGAGAGAACTGCAGGCATCTGGAGATCTAAGAAAAGATCAGTCCCATACAAATGACTCTCCATATTCCTCTTCTCCTACTTTCCAGAGGGAAGGGCACCAGAAACACCTGAATCCATGGACCTTCAGAGAGAGACACGGGGAAAGAGCTGGGCCACAGCACTGCCCTGAGATATTTCATCTCCACAAGATACTCCAGGGAGTAGGGCAGTGACTGCTTTGAACTGATGGGACACCTCGTCTCCCTTTCCATCACTACACTGGGCACTAAGGGGCACCCTGTCCCATATAAGTATCCTGACCCTTCTCTGGATAGAGCCCATGAGCCTCTACTCTTGTTTCTGACTCATGTAGCCGGTAGTACATAAGCCCTCACTTGAGCAGAGTCGATGTTTATTCTGCATTCCCAGCAGTCATGCCAAGCTCTTTGTTCTCTCTGGCTCTCTTTCCCTTCCTTCCAGTTTGTGCCTTTTCCTGCTGTCCTTTTTTTCCTCACCACTGGCAACACGCAGGGGCCAGAACCTGGCTGTGTCTCTCTAGCTGTGCCCAAGTTTCTTTGTGCTGCTCCCCTCCTGGAGAGCCCCCAGCAGCAAAACAAACACTAGGCTTTAATTGCAGCCAGATTCCTGGACCGAGGATGCTTGCTCCAGAGAGGGGGAAAGAGTATTCGAAACTAAATGCCTTCAGTGCTACTCACCCCAGACTAATTTTATCATATCCCAGGCTGAATAGCCTCAAACAGTTGCCAACAAACAGACTCAAACAGACTTCCCAAACTAGGAGATCTGATAAGCACAATGTGAGGACAGGTGGCTGCGACTGCCAGGCAAGTTCCCATCTGCACACAGATAGCTTATCTCTTCTGTCAAGATGGGACACACATCCACTGCACAACAGCAGGGACAAGCTAGTGGAGACCTGTTTTCTGGTCCTGAACATGCACGTAGCACTGCTTACACCATCCCTGAGGAGCATCTCTATTATTCACTCGGCCTCATTAGGAAAGGGGTGGGAATCTTTCCTGAACAGCTCTGTCAGGCATAGCTTCCCTGAAAGCTGGCTCAGGATGAGCTGAAGAGTACTTCACACTAGCTCTGGACACCAGCAGGAGAAGCACAACAGTCAGAAGGAAGAAGTCTCAAAGCCCACTCTTGAACCATGCTGTGACATCACAGCTTTTAACACTATCAAATCCCAGCACACACCCTCCTCCTGAAATTCAGCTGGAGCACCACCACTGGGAACCAGGCTACTCTAGATGCAAAGCTGCTTTGTTCGAGGAGGAGCAGCCTCTGTGGAAAGAGGAACAGCCTCTGCTAGGAGTATCTCTCCCCTTCCAAGATGAGGGGACTTGGGCTGCACATCAGGGACAGCAAAAGTGCAATATGGTAGCAGCAAGATCCAGAACGTGGACACTGCCTTTGAAAAGCCTGCAGAGCTGAGGGGAACAGTTGAGTTGCTTGAACAGAGCCCCTCCAAGTGGAGACAAGGCAGAGGCTGGTCAAATGCATTTGCTCCTTCTTCTGCCTGGGGGACACGTCTGTCAGCAGCACATTACATGGGGTATACATGAGCCCTGTTCTGCTCCCTAACTTCCCAAACCTGATGTAGCTTGGAAAGGCAGGGGAAATAGGACACAGGTGTGTGTGCATGGGAAGTTCTTGCAGAAGCATGTGCTCCATGGGCTCCTTGTTCTGCTGGTCTCAGGCAGGAGAGCCAGAGGGGAAAATTCAACATGTTTATGTGCCCAGGCCTGTCTGATTCCTGCATCCAGGAGCAGGCCCCCACACTGCCCTCATTTGCTTGGGCAACATTTTCTCCTAGTACCTCACCCACCCCACATGACAGAAGGTCAAATGTAGCCAATGATGCATAGCATGGAGTATTGGACACTGAGTCACAACCCACAGCTCAGCCGTACCCAGCAGACAGAGCATTTCCCAGTTTCAGTCTGGCACACACACTCCCATCCCACACACTCACCCACGACCTGTTGCATGACATTCCCCAGTCCATTCGAGAAGGGAAATGCTGGAAAATTAGGGAATAAATATACAGGCTGCAGGTGACTGCACTTCAAAAACCTGCCTTCTGAAGGACCTGGGCTTACAGGGTATAGGTGTTTCACCCTTGGCCCCGAAAGCCAAGGAGCAGAACACAGCTCCCATCCGTGGTTAAAAGTATGGCAACAAGGCTCTGTTGGGAACAGTCCCCAGCCTGTCCTGTCCCCAGCCATGCCTGGGTACTGTGGCACTGCTCAAAACCGAGACAAGGGGGTTGCTTACAACTGCACAGCATGAGCCATCAACCTGAGGCAATGCCCAGGCCCCGCCCTGCTCCTGTTGCACTTACTAAGACAGATGAAGCCAGAGGGACTAGAAAGGAGCCTATGAAAAGCCGGGTCCACCCTTGGGAAATCTGCGTACGCAGACTCAGCGTCTCTCTCCCCCTCCTCTTGGGTCACAGTTTTCTTTTTATCCCTAGATCCACGTCCACCATGCCCTAGCACTGGGATCACTCTGCCCTGCTGCTCCTCACCATCACCAGCAGCGGGGCAGAAGCTGGCTGTAGTGCCAAGCGGCAGAGACTGAGCAGCCAGGCTGGAGGGAGGGCGCCACAGGATTGCCTCCTCCTGCTGTTTCACAGCCCAGTCTTAAGCCAGCGCTGGAGTTTCCTAGGGAACCTGAGGCAGCTGCAGCCAATATGGGATTGCTGGCAACGGAGGATTTTCAAGCCTGGGCCAAAACCCATCTATTCAAGCTCATCATGCCACACTTGAGCCAGCTGCACAGCCGAGTACACGTGCATTCAGCACTGGAGCACTCTGCAGCAGGAATGCTTCCTCCCTGAGCCACGTTGGAAAAGAGATGCTGCACACAACTGCATCTCTGATCCGCGGCAGCTGCTACATTAAAGATCCCCAGCAAACGCTTCACTAAGTCAGACTTCGTTGTCGCCGCAATGCGGGGATGTGCTCATCATCCAAGCTTGGGGATTTGCTGCAGCTGGGCTCCCCGATTTGCTTCAGGACACCTAGCTTCATGTTGCCAATTTCTGCTCAGATCACGCTTGGGTGCCCGTGAAAAATGCCTTTGCAACAGGCTTTTACTCCTCCCTCCTGCTGTTCTTTAGAGCCAAACTGTATCTCAGCAAAATCCAGGCTCTTGAACTACTTTTTTCTCTCCAATACTTGTGCTCTCTAATCATGCCCCTTCCATCTGCCAGCTGCAACACTGCAAGCAAGGGGTAAAGCAAGAATGGATGAATCTGTTCACATTTTCCAGTGCCTCTGCCGACTCCTGAGCACCGAGTGCATAGTGCTGGTCATGGATCTGTTCCAGTCCGGAGCTGATCTCACCAGTAGTGCTGTGAATGACTACATCGAGGCTCCCCCTTGCGGGCTCAGAGCCCTCAGCGCTCACTTCAGCCCCATAAATTCAAGCAGCTCTCTCTAACCTGGCAGGTCTTCCTCTCCCTGTTTAGCTTCCAGCTACAAAACCTACCAGCCCCCAAGTCACAGCTACAACGAGGGCTTCCATCCCAACAGTTTTATTTCATCTTTGCCTGATGCAGATATAGTTCCTCAGCAGCAAGAGCATTCCCATATTCTCAGAGCACACCCCAAATGCCCCGGACTTTGTTGGAAAGAAACCATCAGCATCAGCAAACCCATTTGAGCCTTCCCCAGGGTGTAAGCAGATACTTTTCACTCCTCACACTGTCCAGAAGGGCACTGCTGCCTGCTCAGTCAAGGGATCGAGAAACCCCTTGAGCTGGAAAGCAAGGCTTGAACACAAGGAAACAGGGAGCTGCACAGGTCACCTCTAACTCTGCTATTTGCTTCTCTCACTTGTCTCGCTGAGCCAGTTGCTCTAATGACAGAACCAATGCGAAAAGGAAAATTGGTACACAGAGGTCAAGGCAATTCCCCAAAGGAAAAAAATGAAATTATACCCCCATGCTAACCACCAGGGAAACTGAGGCAGCAAGCACAGCTAAGTATTTCCCCGAGTCTTGCTTCAAGACATGCTTAATTGCAGAGATCTAGCCAGCAGGTTTTCTGATCCCTTATCCAGCATCCTGTTTCCTCATTCTGCTCCTGTAGCTGCAGAAGGATGCCTTTGATCACCGGTGACAGGTCTTCCTACAGCTAAAAGGGAAACTGCTGAAAGAAATGGAAGGGAGCAATCCTGGTTGATGATTGCATACAACAAGAAAGTGCTGCATATGAAAGGGAAGGAGACATTTCCTATTAGATTAAAGGAGCTCAAACCTGCTCTCCCTCTAGAGAAGTATGCAACTCTATACTTGCCTCTCTAATTGCAAGCCTCTGCTGGGAAAGGTGCTTAAAAGTATTGCAAAAGGAAAGAGATTAACCAAGGTCAGGGAATGGCAGGGCTGCAGACCCAGAGGATTGCATAAAGAGGTGCATGGTCCAAGGTGATACCAGAAAAGGTGCTGTCAGCTTGTTCCAAGAGAAAGTAGCAGAGTGCAAACTCAGCTAACCCCCCAGGAACTGGCTGCTGGAGTCAGCCAGGGCAGGAAAACAAAAAAGCAAAAAAATTAACAAAAGGCCACAGTACTAAGCTTCAGGAAAGTGAAAGTTCTCTGGCAGAACACCTTGCCAAAGAAAGAGAAATGTGATGGGGAAAGAGAAGCTCATGGCCTGGGCCAGAGCTGATGACCCAGGAGGAAGTGTACACAAGCACATCTGAAAACATCACAGAGTTCACATAAACACACATGGCAGAGAAACCAAACCAACATTGAGACAGAGGGGGAGTGACAAGTGGTTCTGGCCGGCAGAATACAACCTGGTGGGTGGAAAACCCTTCTTCCAGGAGGACCAGCCTCTCCTTTGAGGCCTTTCTTTCTCAATGGAGAGGGACTTGGCCTGTTTGGGATTCACCTCGAGTGCACAAGCAGCAGGAGTGTTTGCTGAGCCTGAGCTGCTCAGGCAGGCACTCCCCTGCCTGCTGGTGCCCTCTGCGGGCGACTGCTGTGGAGCCTGACAGGCATGGACCGAATCCCTGTGCCAAACCTGGGATCTGCATCCCTCTCCCAAACCACAGACTGCTGCATCCCTGTGCCAAATCTGGAACCTGCATCCTTCTGCCGAACCACGGACTGCATCCCTGTGCCAAACCCGGGATCTGCACCCCTCTGCTGAACCACGGACTGCACTCCTGTGCCCAACCTGGGACCCACACCCCTGTGCCGAACACAGGGTCATGCTCTGACGCCATGGGCTGTGTTCATCCAGGCCTCTGGCTTGCACTCCATCACTTTCCTCCGCAACTGGCTACAAGCTAATTATAGCTCCAGTACTTTCCCTCTGGAGCGGTGTTAATTACAACTTGGAGCGCCTCGCTCCGTCCAAGCCTAGATTAAAATTCCAGCTGTCGGTAAAAATAAATCGGGGGGAGAAAGGTTCCTCACACATCATCCAGCCATTCTTACAGGGAGCAAAGATTCAGATTCCGATCTCTTTTTCCATTGGCTGCACTTTGAGTCCTTATTATATGAAAAGCAGATGTATCAAAGGGGAAAGAGGCTCCTAAATTTGTGAGAAATAAAAGCAAGGTCACCGCTGGCAGGACTGTTATGCACGAGTGCACTCGCCATTGTTTGCAACCAGCCGAAAAGAGGTGCAGCCTTCCATTCATTCTGGACTTAGTAACCACTGGGTGTTGCCAAAGAAAGGAAAACAAACAAGCTTGAGACTCAGACAGACCGAAACCTGAGCAAAAGGGGGCTGTGTAAAACACCAGCCTGCAAAACCTCTCATTCAGAAGCATCGCTGTGGGGGATGGAGCGATGCGTGCCTTCTATGCAGATTGTTCATGACCTGGAGGGCTCCTAGAGATGACTTCAGGATTCTCAGAAATATCAAAGGAATAGTGACAGGCAAGGCTGACTCATAAGATTAAAATAACCTGTGTAAAACGTGCCTGAACACAGCAAAGGGAAGGATGTTGCAATTTTCTATGAAAGGCACTTTAAAAGGGCTTTGTGATGCAAGACAGTAACAGTTAAAAAAAGAGCTACATTCAGGCGCCAAAAAAGTGCTTTTTAATGACGAGAAAGCCTTTACCAAAACAATGGCTATCCATCAGGAAAAGCCATTAGGTGTGACAACAGGGCAGTTCCCTCGTCAGCGGTGGGATTAGCACTGTAAATGAGTAACCCAGCCCGGGAGGCAGGGCTCACACTGTCTCCACATCACAGCCCGGAACGCCGAACGGGCTGCATTGTGCCTTTATCGCCGGGGCTCTGGCCAGCCCCTGCGCCAATCCCCACCGCTGGCACCCTCATCGGGCACCCTCACACAGGCGCTCCCCAAAGCCGCTCGGGCTCCGAAAAGCAGGAAAGCAAACTGCAAAAGCAGCGAGTCGGAGAGAAGCCGTGCTGCTCCTGCCAGAAACCCTGGAGCACAGAGAAAACAGGCAACTGTGTTAGGTGTCACAGTTGCGCTGGCCTAGATCACCAGTGCCACACGGAAAGCGGGAACAAACGGGGCTTGTTTTCCTGGAACGATCCAGCGACTTCTAGAGCATCATCAACCACCCCCGCGCCCGCCCCACATGCTGCTTGGCCAGGCAGAAGGGCCAGGCCAAGCACTGCCAGAAAATCAACTGCTATTTAAAGTACAGTGTAGGGGACCGCACATGCTACCATTTATATTTATCACTAGTCGGCACCTGACCCCAGCTGGCCGCCTTGGCCCCGGCGGGCGCGCAACGCGCATGCGCCGCACCCGGCGGGCCCGTGTCCTTTTAAAGGACATGCGGCTCACCATCCGCCGGAAGTGCCCGTGTTCCGTACCGGAAGTGGCTTCACCTGCCAGTAATACCGGTTCTTCCGGGAGGGGCCGGCTTGCCCGGTTCCCGAGCGGCCGCTGCTTTCCGGCTCTCTGCCCCGCCCCGCTCTCGCTTGACCTTTGTGTCCTTCTCCGGGAGGCCCTTCCGCTTCCTTCCGCATCCCGCGCCTTTCCTCGCCTCTGCGAGGTGAGCTCATGGTGGAGCGGAAGTGCGGGCCAGCAGGGGGCGCGCTGGCCGCGGAGTGGCGCTCTGCACGGCCGACTTCCGGGTCTCTGTGTCCAGAGGGATCGGAACTCTTCATGGCGCGGCCGCGCCGGGCCCGGCGGGAGGGCGGCGGTGGGGGAGCGCCGCTGCCCCGGTGAGGAGCCGCGGGCTGCCGACATGGAGCCCGAGACGCTAGAGGCGCGCATCAGTGAGTGCGGCTGCGACCACCGCTCCCCTCCCAATGGGGCGGGGAGGGCGCGGGGGTGGGGGGCGCAGGGGTGTGCGGGAGAAGGGCTGGGGGTCACACGTGGTGGCCGTGGCTGCGGGCGAGACCCCAGGGCCGAGTCGGAGGCAGGGGTACCGTGGGTCAGCAGGGAGGAGGGGGCGAGAGTTTGTGCACAGGGCTGCCATGGGAAGGGGCGAGTGGACGCGAGTGTTTTCTCCTCCCACGCCATCCACTGCTGCTGCACCCGCTGGAGTTGGCAGGGGGAGAGTGGGATCGGTGATGTTCCTCCAGAGGGTGGGAGCCTGCTGGATTTTTTTCTCACCGTCCCCTCCTCCTGCCCGCAGACAAAGCCACAAACCCCCTGAACAAGGACCTGGACTGGGATGGTATCAATGCGTTCTGTGAGCAGCTCAATAAGGAGCTAGAGGGGTAAGTGCTTTGTCCTTTCCTTAGGCTTCTCCAGGTCACAGGCCTAGTTATGATTCCCCACCCAGCAAAATCCAGTGGGATTGTCCCAAGAGCTGAATAGGCATGAAAGCCTTCAAGGTGGGGGTAGGTGGGGGGGTCCTAGTCCACTAATGGAAGGTTCTCTCCGGATTTTGAGATGTCTCAGTGCCTTATCAGCATCTTCAACTTGCAACATGCTTTTCAACTCTGGATTCCCCGACAGAAATGCAGGTACCAGGCTTTTTGTCAATAACCGGCAAGCTTTTCTTTTCCTCTCACTCCTTCCAGTCCTCCACTTGCCACTCGGCTTCTTGCCCACAAGATCCAGTCTCCACAGGAATGGGAAGCTATCCAGGCCCTCACGGTAAGGGCATCTGCAGGCTGGTAGAACTAGATGGAGGGGCAGGGCGTGGAGATGCTCCAGCTTGACTGGAGAAGCACGAGAAGTTTTGAATTTCCTCTGAGAAAGCCCTGGAGCACCTGGGCCCTTGGGTGGGAGAGGGACTGAAGGTGGTTCCACAAGTCAGAAGAAGTTACTTGGAAAGGTTTTGTTCCTAGAAGGCTCATAGCCTGTTGAAGTTGGATAGGAAGCTTTTTGGCTTTTGTTGTGGTGGCCTTGGCAGTGCTGTGTTAATGGTTGGACTGCATGATCTTGATGGTGTTTTCCAACCTAAAGGATTCAATTATTCTTAATCATGTTGTGGATCTACACTTTGAAACCCTAGTGTTTGTGACCTCTCTAAGGGTATGCCTTTGGATAGGCTGTTGAGCCATCTCTGCAGAAACTAGCCCCAAAGACGAGAATCTTGCTTCCCTGTGGGAGGGTGCTTGACCACTTGGGAGGGAACGGGGGATGTCCCTTTGTGCTGCTGTGACAGTAGCCACAGGCTCTGTACCCGGTGAGAGGGAAGCAGGAAGGAGCTGGCTCCTGATCCTGCTGCTGACCCCATGCTGGGACTCACCTGGCCCCTCTCCCCAGGTGCTGGAGTCCTGCATGAAGAGCTGTGGCAAACGCTTCCACGATGAGGTGGGCAAGTTCCGCTTCCTCAATGAGCTCATCAAGGTGGTGTCCCCTAAGGTGGGTCTCACGGCATCATGCTGGAAGGGACTAGTGCCTGGTGGTAGGAAGGCTTTGGGAAAAAGTGGTGGCTGAGTCCACTGAGATGTGGGTGAAACAGGACAGTGTTAGTCAGAGATCTAGTTCCTGTTTCCTAGTGCATTTTCTGGTGGGAAGTGAGTTTTCATCCCTCTGTTCTAGGCTGATTCTTGTTGTAGGAAGCTGAGGGCCAACTGGACATGGTGCAGCCAGCATTTGTGAGACTACTGAGCTTATGTGCATGACTAGAGTCACCTTCCCTGCATCCCTGTTGGGCTTTGTCTGTGCTGCATGTGCTCAGGAACCTCCCCCAGCTTTGACAGGACCGTGTCTCTCTGGGGTGTCCCAACCTGATTGAGACACTCTTGGAGGACAAGCCCAGGCTTGGTCAGTGGTGTTCTGGTGAGTCCATCTGAAGGACCAAGTCATTACCTGCTCCTCTGCTGATGCTGCTGTTCCTGCAGCAGAACAAGCTGTGCAGGCTTCCCTATTCAGTCAAGGCAGTGAACACCAGCAAAAGTAGAGTTAAGGGAACATAGGCTAAATATGACTAAGGAAAACCTTTGTCTGCCAGTCACAGCTTGTGATCTGTGATGATGAATAGCCCTGGACAGTGACAGCAGCATCCTAAAGTCCTCTTGCTTGGCACCCTAGAGTATCCAGTCCTCTGCCTTAAGCCACTTGTCTCTGGTGGCACACACACTGTTTCTACCACCAGTATTCCCATCAGAGCCATGTGAGAAGGCTGAAAGATGATTGCATGGCACCTGCTGGGTGCTGGTCATCTGGAGCTTACCTTGCTCAGGCCCTGCCTTAGGGACCATTGCCCCCATGCCTCTCCCAGCCCTGCTGTCTTCTCATTCCGAAAGGGCTGCCTTGCTGAGCAGCTTCTTTTCACAGAACCTGTCCCTTCACAAGGTGACAGGAGACCTGCCTGAGCCTTCCCGCCTGCCCCTGTGTATTGCTGAGGAGCTGCTGCTGTAGGATTTCTCACACCTCTTGTTTTTCCTGTGATGGAAACCAGGCACAGCATAGGATGTGTTGCAAGACCCTCGTGAGCTTTCCTGCTTGCTTCCTCTTTCCTCCTTGTGCCATTGGGAGTGGTCTCACTTCTCCTGGGAGGGCGAGGAGAGGAACAGGCCAGACTTGCAACGGCTGAGATCAGCTTCAAGCCACCTCTTCTCTTCTTCTTCTTCTAGTATCTTGGCAGTCGGACATCTGAAAAAGTGAAGTCAAAGATCCTGGAACTGATGTACAGCTGGACATTAGGGCTGCCTCATGAGGTGAAGATATCAGAAGCCTACCAGATGCTGAAGAAGCAAGGTGAGATGCAGTGGTCTGGAAGGGATAGGTGGACAGATGGTTTTGCTCTCCTTCACCCCTCCTTTGCCTGGGCAAAATCTGAAACAAGCTCTCCCTTCCCTCTGCCCAGACCCAGGGCATCCATGAGTTTGACTCAGCACCAGGGTCAGGAAAAGGAGCGGGTGCCTTGGGGCTCCTGGTTGAGCAGAGGGAGTTGCTAGTGATGAGTTGTTGAGTTGGAGGGCACATCTGCTTGCTCACATGGGAGATGGGGCACTGGAAGGGTCTGGGGCTGAAGGGCTGAAGTGCTTTGGCAGTATATGCTGGAATTTTCTAAGAGAGGGTATTTATGGGGAATGGAAACACAGTCCAAGATCTTGGGTAACAGGAGCTAACTCACACACTCTCGGTCTCAGCTGGACTGGAAAAAAGACCTGGGTGGCAGTTCCATCCCTGAGTGAGTCCTCCTGATCTCTCCTTTGGTTTCTTCTGCAGGGATTGTGAAGTGTGACCCAAAACTTCCAGATGATGCTCCTTTTCCACCACCTCCTCCTCGACCCAAGAACATCATCTTTGATGATGAAGAAAAATCGAAGGTAAGGGCTCTGTGCAAGGAGAGAGACAGTAAGCATCATCTTCCTGCTGCAGTACCTTATGTCTCCCTGATGTGGGACAGTCAAGGTCCCTGCTCCTTCACGCTGTCCTTCATAAAATGCATCACAGGAATACGGAGGGCATGTTCCAAAATCATGATGAAGGAAATATCCAGAGAAGTGGGGCATGTGGGTCTGTTTGACCTTTGGAGCACTTAGCTGCAGGATGGTGCAAAGGGTGAGGCGCTGACATTGGCCCAAGCAGGTTCAGGAAGGTTTGCTGCTGTGAGCTCTCTAGACTTTGGAGTTATCACATGAGGTTTAAATCCCAGCCCCAGATGATGCTGCTGTTATCTCTTCCCCGCTCCCAGCACTGCAATCTGCTTATTGCCCAACCACCTGTAGCCACCTGGACCCATCCTGTGTTGTCTTTCCATCAGAACTGTGTCACCACTCAGGCAAACATCTGCAGTATCAGTGCTGATACATTTAAGCAAGTATTGGGCTCCTCTGTGTCTAATTCTGCGGAAGTGTGATGCCACTTTGTTGCAAGGGATATAGTTTGCCTCCATGGGATTTGTAGGTGGGCAGTGGTACTGTTCCCTGGCTTTGGAGAGGGAGAGAAAGTGGGGGCTGTCCCTCTTCACCAGCAAAGAGGATGTGAAGATGTACGAGTAGGAGTCCATTACAGTGCCGTGGCAATTATTGTATAAACCAGCCTTTCTTCTGTCTCAGTGCTGCTGTTCTCCAGACTTTCCATGGTGGGTAATGGGAAACAGGTTTTGAGTGCAGGGGATCTTGAGGGAAAAACCTAGCTTGCACAACCAGAAGTACAACAGGAAAAGGAGGACCAGTTCTACTTCTCTCCCTGATCCCTGATAGCCCACAAGCTCCTGTGGCTGGGCTTTCTAAATGGTTGGATTTGTCCTCTGCCAGATACAGGGATAGGGAGAATAATTTGCTCTAGTGTTGAAAGTGTCTCTGGCTGCCGTCCCTCAGCTTGGGCTCAGAAATTCCTTCTCATTTGCAGACGCTGGCTCGCCTCCTGAAAAGTTCCCATCCTGAGGATCTCCGGGCTGCCAACAAGCTCATCAAGGAGATGGTTCAGGAGGTGTGACTGGGGAAGAAGGGAGCTGGGGAGTCATGGTCTGGGTGGTGATGGTTGGCACCAAAGGAGGGCTGGCTTTGTGACCTCATGCAGACATACGGAGCTTCTGCCCAAAATTTGGCTGCAGCAGCAGCTGTGAAAGAGTTCTTGTGTGAGTTCTGCCATCCCCTGGCTACTTGGAGGAATGGCTCTGGGTGCATTTTGTGGCCCAAGCCCTGCTGCAGCACTAGATCTACAGCAATTCCATCCCTGTCTGGCATATTGCTGCCCAGAGATGACCTGGAGTTTTCCACTGGAGTGGGAGCTGTTTTGAGGGCAGTGTTGCTGGCTTTAGTCCAGGGTAGTTGGCTGGCCTGGCCTTCCTCCTCTCCAACTTAGGACATCCTTCCCCATGTGCTTCCCCTCCAGGACCAAAAGCGCATGGAGAAGATCTCCAAGAGGGTGAATGCCATTGAGGAGGTGAACAACAACGTGAAGCTGCTGACAGAGATGGTGACAAACTACAGCAGGGGAGAGACAACAGAGAGCAATGAGGACCTAATGAAGGTAAGGAAAGGCAATCCCAGAATCCTTCTTGGGCTTAGCAGAAATGGGTGACCCTTATCCCCTCATCCTCCTGCCTATTTTGCACACCCCGCTGAGCATCCTGCTCACCTCATCACTGTTTCTCCGCTCCCCAGGAGCTGTATCAGCGCTGTGAGCGCATGAGGCCCATGCTTTTCCGGCTGGCCAGTGACACAGAAGACAATGATGAAGCTCTAGGTAAACATATCTGGCATTTCTCATCCCAGCTGAGACTGCCCTGGAGGTGTCAATGTACCCTGATGCCGCCTGCAGCAGCAATGGGGAAAACGCTCTCTGCAGTGGTTTTGTTTGCAGAAACTTGGGCCCTGCTTTGAAGAAACAGACAGACTTGGGGTGTAAAAGTTACTGTCTTAACTATTTTCACACTTATTTTCAGCGGAGATTCTGCAAGCCAATGACAATCTGACCCAGGTGATCAATCTCTACAAGCAGCTTGTACGGGGAGAAGAGATCAATGGGGAGACGGTGGCCAGTCCCCTTCGAGGTGAGGAGACTTGAAGAATGGGGACAGGAAGGTCAAGCAGAGGGACCCTGTTGCTGGTTTCCTGCAGAGTAAGAGAAGACTGAGAGAAGCGGAAAGGGGAAATCTGCAGGAGCTTAGAGTAGGGCTGGTGAGATAAGGAAATGGCTTGTGGATGTGGCTGTTGCATGAAGAAAGGGAACTGTAAGGGAGAGCAGGGGGGTGTGAGGAAGGATGGGAACTAGCCTCACCACACTGCATAAGGACGGGATAACGTTTTCAGATTCTTTTCTTTTTGCAGGCAGCACCTCAGCGCTTCTAGATCTGTCTGGCCTGGAGCTTCCAGCAACATGCCCTTCCTACCCAGCCTTGCCCACCCTTTCAGGTGGCTCAGCAGCCCCCGTGCCTGACCAAGCTGGCTCTGTCTCCTTGCTGGATGATGAACTCATGTCTTTAGGTGAGAAATCCAGAGCAAAAGCTTTGACTCTGCATAGTTCTTCTTTGGCAGGAACACGAATAAGAGAGAGCTCTGGTAGTGAATAATGAAAGACAAAGAGGTGTCCTTCACTTAGTGTGAGAGAGAGCAGGGAAGAAGACCCTGCTGTGATTCTGAACTTCAGTCCCATGGTGTTTTCCTGGCTAGTCAGAGAGAGCCTGTAGGGATGTTCCCACTGATTTGCTCTGGGTAAACTGACCTGGCAGGTAAATCAAGAGTGATGCAATGGCCATCCCCAGATGGTTTCACAAGGGTGGGTCACCCCCAGCTCCTCATGTTTTCTGCTTGCTGTTGAAGTCATGAGTTGACAATAGATGCATGGGACTTTCAGAACTGTTCGCATGAAATCATGTGAGTGCCAATCTTAGAAGGCTCTAGAGTCCTGCTTTGCACGACAGAGTGTCTGTTTCCTAAGACAAGTGCTTTTGTGTACAACAGCATCAAACAGACAACATGGTCAGTCAGACTGGTCAGCTCAGTAGTATTCATTTTTCTGCCAATTGCAGTGAGAACTAAACTATAAATGAAGCTCTCTGGGCATAAAAAAAGCCACTATCACCCTTCTGGCTCTCCCCCATGCAAGGATGGGGACCAGAGATGGAGGCCACATTGGTAGTTCTGCCCTGCTGCTTCTGTGTCTTACTCAGGCCACCATGTAATACTCTTACTGGTTTGGTAGGTAAGCTTCATGTTTGCTTTTACTCCTGGCAGGCCTGAATGACCCAGCACCACATCCTGTCCAGGCCAGTGACAACAGTGGCTGGAACAGCTTCCAGGTAATGCACTGGGAGCTAGGGCAGAGGGTGGGGAGGGTAGCAAAAACAACGAATATAGGTAGGGAAACATGCTACATCTGATGGTCGGTGCTGATACGCAACCCTGCTTTGGGGCTCTCCTGTGTGCTCTTTTCATAGTCATCAGACAGCAATGAGCTCAGTATCACCCCTATCATGGCAACACCACCAGTTAAAGCAGATGCTGGTGCATCCTCCCCCAAACCATCTCCTAGCAGCAGTGGCCTGGATGACCTGGATCTCCTGGGCAAGACGCTGCTGCAGCAGTCTTTGCCTCCAGAATCTCAACAAGTTCGATGGTAAGGACTTAGTAGTACAGTCTCGCATCTCTCCCCATTGTGTCCGTTTCTGGGGTGCTGCACAGCATTTCAGAGCCCTGTTCCACTCCTTGCTCTCTCTCCCCCCTGGCAGGGAGAAGCAGCAACCACCCCCTCGGCTCACCCTGAGGGATCTGCAGAACAGGAGCAGCTCTGGCACCACAGCCCACAATCCCAGTGCTCCGCCTGTGCTCCAGAGTATTTCCCCTAACCCCACGCTGCCTCTGACCTCAGAGCTGCCTGCCCCTGCTACACTTCTAAAGGCTGCCACCACACCAGCAGGAAGTACTGCAGTCCCACCACGGCCTCCTGCCACTGTGCTGCCCCAGGAGATCTCGCTGGCCAACGTCACTGTGCCTCTGGAGTCAATCAAACCCAGTGAGCTGGGGAAAAACAGGGGGGCAGGCACGGGGGGATTAAACCCTGCACACATGGAAGGGAAGAATGTGAAGAAACTTCTTGTGATTTTGTGAAGGCTGAAGAGGAATGGTGCCTCTGTCACTTGTATGGAGTTAGGGTGATGGGGAAAGGTGCTGTCAGGCCAGTTCCCGCCTGGCTGACTGCTGCCTGTCCCTGCCTTTCCCACAGGCAGCATCCTCCCTGTGACAGTGTATGATCAGCATGGCTTCCGTGTCCTCTTCCACTTTGCTAAGGATGCCCTGCCGGAGAGGCCTGATGTGCTTGTGGTGGTGATTTCTATGCTTAGCACGGCCCCGCAGCCCATCCGCAATATTGTCTTTCAGTCTGCCGTCCCCAAGGTAAGACAGCTTCTGGGGTTGAGGTCCCCAGACTGGGCCAAAGCATGATTCTACTTCTGCAGGAAAAACTGAGTGGGTGGAGAGAGCTCTGTGGGCATGGGAGCAAATTCTGTTACCTTCAGATTAGCACAGTGTTTTTCTCTGACTAGACAGCCGAAGCTTCCTGAGTACAGGAGCAGGGCTTCTAGCTGCCGAGTCACTCTCAGGAATGTGGTCACTCTCTTCTCTCACTCACTCCCTAGATAATGAAGGTGAAGCTACAGCCTCCCTCAGGCACGGAGCTGCCAGCATTCAATCCCATAGTCCACCCCAGTGCCATCACCCAAGTCTTGCTGCTTGCTAACCCACAGAAGGTAACAGCGTTGTCCCTGGGGCACGAACAGAGGCTGGTCTTGATGCTTAGGCAAAGCCTCATTACCCTGTTCCCTCTACTCAGCAACATCTGAGATATGAATGGTTTGTGCGTCATGCCTTTCTTCCTCTTGTTCTGACTGCTCATCCTTTCTCTCCCATCTCCAGGAGAAAGTGAGGCTACGGTACAAACTGACCTTCACCATGGGAGAGCAAACCTACAATGAAATTGGGGACGTGGACCAGTTTCCCCCACCAGAATCCTGGGGAAACCTCTAGGGCCACATGTTACAGGCACTACACTTCAGATTCCTTAGGAAGCCAACCCTGTGGGGCTGGGGCAGACAGAGGAAATGGGAGGGTGGGTGGGGGCTGGTGCTCACGCTCTATTCTCCAGATGGCCGGGCAAGGGCCAGAGGGAGCGTGCCTCAAGGAGGAGAGCAGAGATGCCAGGAGATGTTCATCTCACAAGACTAGAAGCGGAATGGAAAGCTTCATGTGTGTGAACAGTTGCCTTCCCTGCTCTTCTGAAGATGACACTCCCTCCCCAGTCTGTCCAGCTTCTCTTCTAACCCTGCTTTCCTGCTTTAGGTGCATAGGGGAACAAGGACAGGGAGCTTTTAACAACCTCAGCCCAGGGCAAGGCCTAGCAAAGGAAGATCTTTTTCCTTGTCTGCCCCCTTTGCACTTCTCAGCCCTTCAGCTACTTCGTGCTCTATGGTGCTCTCTCTTGTCCCCCTTGCCTCCTCCTTGGAGCTGGGCCCCAGTGATTCCATCTGGTGGGATTACTGGAGCTGATGAGGAACAAGGCTGGGCAGAGCCTAGAAATCTCTCCAACACCAGACAGAAAGCAGACAGCTGTCCTTGCTTTTGGAGGGGGTCAGGGGGAGTGATCATCACATATCTCTGTTCTAGCTGCTTACAGAGCTGTTGGTGAGGGGTGGGGCCTCAGGGGCTGGGAAGGGCTTGCTCTGTGCCTTCCCAACCCCTTCAGCTGGTGTTCTGAACCCCTACAGCAGGGAGCCCTACACCACTCCCACAGGCTTTATCTATCAGCAAGCTTTGGGAACGGTGGTCAGAGAGGGGTGTGCTGTGGGGGTTGAGTCTCCCCGCAGCCTTCTGGCAGATGGGAAGAGGAAGCAGCAGTTAGACTTCCTTTCTACAGCTGGGCTGGAGAGCTTGGTGGGGTGGGGGGGTTTCTCAGCTCTTCAGTGTCCTCTGGCAGAGGGGTGAGTGATGGGCTGGGAGTCGGGGAGATGGGAGCCCAGCTCATCACCACAAAGCTCTGCACTGGGGCTTGGGGGGGGGTTCAGCTGTGCCTTGTGCACCTTTGCTGCAGCTGAGGGCAGGCCTGGCTCCCTGTGGCGGGGAGGGGGCTCACCCCAGCCGCCTGATCACTGTGACACAAGAGCTGGGATCTGCAGGCACAGAGGAGACTGAGGGTAGCACATCCCAAGCAATCCCCACTCCCATGGGACTTAGGACCGTGGGAGCTGCTTCCCATCCCTAAGCTGGTTTGGAGAGGGCCTGATCATAAAAAGCAGAGGCAAGCTGTGTTCTGCATTGGCTTGCCAGAGGCAGAAGGAAGCATGTGTGAGCTGGAGACGAGCAGGGTGCCTTGCACTCCTGGCTTGGGGCAGTGAAGGTGACGTGTCTCAGAGCTGGGCACAGCAGGCAGAGTAAAGGTGAGGGGGAAGCAAGGTTTTTATGCTGGGATTCTGCTGTGTCTTACTTCCCTTTCCCATCTCTTCAGGGTTTTGTATGGGTTTTTTCTTTGCAGATCTTGTTTGGTTCTTGAATAGACTTGTATATATTTTCAGTGCAAAATTCTGTAAATGGAAGAAAACAAACATTTAAAATGAGACGCCCGGCGCGAAGAATCTGCTGTATTTATGGGAAATAAAAATTCTTTCCTGATCCTGCTCCTCTGTCTTTTGACCTAAGGAATGCATTTTTCCCCTTGGACTTTCCTGGACCCCGAGGAGCTTCTCTGCACCCTGCCCAGCTTAAATCCTGCCCCTTCAGTCCTGTAGTTCATCCCTCCCTCAGGCCCTTGCCACAATGATTTCTCCCACAAACAGGGAGCAGGGATGGTGGAATTCCCCTGGCAGTTCTCAATTCCTTTTTTGAGAGCAGTCACTTCCAGGCTCTAAACATGGTGCTGCCCACTTCCCTTGTGCCCCATGGAGAGGCAGTGGGAAGGAATCTGTGCCTGACAGCCCATTGGAAGCAGGGCTTGAGCTCGCCATGCCCCACATGACTGCAGCGTCACCACTGCTGGAAGCAGCGTTTGGAAGCAGCTCTATGAGGCAGTTTTATTTCAGGGGTACAAAGGGGGATCTCCTCTGGCAAGCAGCAGCCCAGGGCTGGGAGCAGCTCTGATACTGCATATAAGGAATGGCCTAGCCAGCACTTGATGCAGCCAGTGAGGATCTGGGGGGACTTTGCTGCATCTTTGCAACAGTGCTTGAAGAAACTGCCTGTTAGGAGCATCCCCAGGGCTCTATGGTAAGGGATCAGATGTGCTCTGCCACAGGTTTAGAACAGCCTGGTGTTTTGGGCAGGGAGAGAGTGGTGCTCTGTCACCCCATAACCACTTAACTGCAAGCACCACTTTGCACCACTTATGGTAACTGGAGACTCGACCCTCGCCAAGAAGCACAGCCTAGCAGCCCCCAAATTTTTGCTCCTCTGCCTTCAGGGCACAGATGGAGTGGCCCTTTGGCCTCGTTTTCCTTTGCTGCTTGTCTCTTCTGCCCATGAGCTGACCGGTTCTCATTTTGGCTTGGTTTTCTGCTTCCTTTGCCAGCCATGTAACTCAGCCAACAGCAACCTCTGCTCTCTCTGAGTGCAGGTGGAAAGTCCTATCTGCAGGTAGCCAGAAATAAGGTGAGATTTGCATCTCATAGAGTCAGGACCAAAAGTCGTGGTGGTGTGAAGGGAGATGCAGCTCTGCAGAGAGCAGGCAACAGCCGAGCCTGAGAACCGGGAGTTTGCGGTCCCGGTGCAACTGCGGGTGCTGCTGCCTCTGCTCGGAGGAACTCTGCTAGCGGGGGGAGGGACCTCCCCAATGCACAAGGCAACAGGCGCTGGCCGCAGCTTTGTGGTGGTTCCGGAGAGTCTCAGCCACGGCAAGGAGGGAAAGCAGGGTGAGAAGTGCAGGGGGAGGCGAGGGTGCAAAGGTGGCTTTGCTACTTGTGCTTTGCTGCTTTTGTCACAACAAGGGGGAAGAGGGTGGAGCTGCACCCGTGAGCATGGAGAGGTGCTTGAGGAGTGTTGGCAGAGGTGGGTGACCAGGTAGGACAGGGTGTACATCAGGCGCCCTGTATCAACTGCAGAGCCAGCTGGCACCGTCACGGGCTGTCCCGTGGCACAGCTGGTGGTGGGCACGGGAAGGAAGGGGAACCACCCCAGCTGAGACAGAGCAAGAAAGCGTGGGCCCTTCACTCGGGCTCGGCAGCGGCGTGTGCTTGTCCTGCCTTGTTATGCGTATGCTGTAATAAAATTTCCCCTTTAAGGCTGGGCTGAAGTTATTTTTACTTGTGGGGTGGTGACAGGAACATAGAACGGAGCTGGAGCTCTGAACTGTTCTTACCTGATCTGCGGTGGAGGGGCAGACAGAGGAGGAAGGAAGCTCAGAAAAGGAGAGCGAGAGAGAAAAGGGAGCTCAAGGGAGGGGAAAAGAAAGCAGGCAGGGCATCCCCAGGGAGGGACTAGGGAGGGGACCAGCTGGGGAAACTGAAAAAGAGGGAGCGAGGGAAGGAGGAAGAGGAGTAAGGAAGGAGAGGTCCTCCGGGAAAAGCAAAGTGGCTCCAGGGAGGAGAGGGGCTGCAGGCATCCAATGCCAAGAACTACCGAGGGGAGCTGAGCGTGTACAGCCGAGCAGAGCAGCTTTTGTGGTCTCTTCCTGCCTCTCAAGATGATGAAAAGACAGTTTAATCGGATGCGCCAGCAGCTGTCCCATCCCAACACCACCATTAGGTAAGTACTTCTCCACTACCAGTACTGGAGGGAATGGGATGCGGGTCCTGGAGGGCTTGCACTGGGGCTGGACTGACCTCCCAGTGCTGGCGGCCTGAGAAAAGGGGAAAGGGGGGGAAAAACTTTAGGCTTTAGAACATCTTCAGCATAAGCTGAGGGGCTTTGGGAAGGCTGCATTGGTGCTGCTCAGCAGTAAATTATTCTCAAGCTCAGCTACCTCTGCCAGGGCCCATAGGTACTGCATTCACCAGGAAACAGGGCTTTCTCAAGCTTAGCTTCAACAGGATGTGGGGCAGTGGGGCAATGGGAAGGGACCTTCCAGCCACATGCCCCTGGCTGTGCAATGACCAGGAGGGTGATCAGGCTGGGACCTCCCTCCCTGCTGAGTCTGAGGTGCACCACAGGAACCAAATGCCCTGCAAAGCTCTAGCCAGCCCAGCAGCATGAGCAGTCCAGAATGCCCCTTAAGGAGAGGACCAGTGGTCCTTGGATGGACTCATGGAGGACTTACAGCTTCACACAAAACTCTCTGTCCCTGTCCTACCTCTGCCATTTCCTTCTTTTTCTCTTTGGCTTTCCAAAGCTCTCCCCTTGCAAAACCCAGAACTGAAATTACAGGGCTGGGCCCTCCCTGCCCAGCCCCCTCATTCCCTTTCCTACTACCTGCCACCTCTGCAGGTTCCCAGCACTGGGTGGCTAAGTGGGACCGAGTGTGTCCCCTGAACCACTGAGGTCCTTCAGCCAGCCCAGCAAATCAACCACTGGGAAGCAACTCCTATATGCTGGTGGCTTCTTGCTCTCCTTGCTTTCTCTGGAAGGGAGCACGATGCCCCTTCGCATCCCTCTTCCCTAAAGATTTCTCATCTCCATGGCAGATGCACCTCCCTTTTGCTTAACGCCAGTCAGGCAAGTCTCAAGCAGCTTGTGAAGTCCAAGAGCAAGTTCTTCACCTGCTGCAGAGCCTCTCCTCTGTGGACCATGACCTTACAGGATTTTGGTTGCCTTCAAACACACCACCCACGTTTCCTGCAGTTCCACATCCTTGTCCCACATTGGCTTTGGCAGGCAGTGAAAAGAGAGAAACATAAACTGGGGAAAAGCAGCAGCAGATGGAAATCAAACAGGGTTCCTGGGACATAGCAATTATAGCAGGCTGTGAAGCAAGGCTTCCTCTATGGGAAGCAAGGCTTCCTCTATGGGAGGCATCGGGGAGGTTTTAGGGTCATGGTGGCTGGTGGATTTTGAATTTGGTTTTGAGCAGAACCACAGCAATCTGGGTTTGTGTAGGCATTTCTAGGGGGGCTGGTGTTGGTCTTGGACCCCAGTTTGACCACAAGGGTACCCTTGCTCTTGCACCAGTGGCCCCACAGCTACTGACTACCCTGGCCTGCAAAGATGTGTTCCAGACTGCAGTATCACTGCCCTGGATTCACCTTCAGGGGAGAGATGGGCAGTCAGGGGCAGTAAACATCCCATCCCTCTTGTGGCCCTGCTAAACACTCTGACTCCAAAAACACAGGTCACATCTGAACTTTTTGACTGAGGCACACTGAGCTGGAAACCCGGTCTGCTGGAGTATTCACCAGCCAGCAAATTTGGCTCCCTTGTCCTGCTCCTGCTGTTCTTTTTTTCCCAGGCTCATTCTACCCATAGCCTTGTGTCTGATAGTCCAGGCTATAGCCTGTGTCTCCTGCTCCCAGAAGCCCAAAGAGGGGCGGGTAGTATGCATAAGGACCTGCCTTTCCAAGGAAGCCAGGTGGAGGTCATCCCCATTTGCTGATGGTTCCTTCTCCTTCCTCTGCAGAGCCCAAGAAGCAACTGAGCTCCTGTCAGAAGATTTGCTGCAGGTGAGGCATGGGCTGGGCTGGCAGGCGTGTGTCTGCTTGTGCCTGGGTGTGGGAACCTGCCCCACTCCTGCTTGCCATTCACCCTGCCAGCGTGTCCAAGTCATGGGGCTGGGATCTGCCCGCATGCCGGAGGGTGATTTCAGGACCATGGTGCTAAGGGATTGGCAGGCTCTGGCTACCAGGAAGGGCTTTCCCAGCTGCTTACAGAGCTCAGGATGAATCCTGAGCAGGAGTTGTGCTCCCTTTTCACTGGACCAGATGCTCCAGACTGTGGCAGAATGCTGGGCAGGTGTCGTGGTTTGACACTGGCTAAACACCGTGCACCCATGAAAGTTGGTCACTCACCCTCCCCTGTCACAGCTGGGCAGAGGAGAGAAAAAATTAATGAAGGCTTCATGAGTTAAAGACCAGGAGAAAACACTCCAAAAGCAAAACAGGCTAGACTTAGAGGTACAAAGTGAATTTATTACTAACAAAATCAGAAGAGGATAATTAGAAGTAAAATAAGCCCTTAAAAACACCTTTGACAGCACAGGGGACAGGGCGTGGGGATTTTGGTCAGTTCACCTGAGATCTGCTGCTGCTCAGGGAGAGGAGTCCTTCCCCTGCTGCACCATGCGGTCCCTCCCACCGGAGACATTCTCTGTGAAGTTTGTGTGGCTCCAAATCTCATGAGTAGTAGTCCTCCCAAAACTTTGGCAGCACGGGTCACTCTTCCTCGGGGTGCAGTCCTCCGAGGACAGGCTGCTCCAGCCTGGAAGCAGGGCCCCCTCTCTCCACTGGGTCTCCCACTGGATCACAGCCTCCTCCAGGCATCCACGGGCACCTTCCCCACGGGCTGAGGTGTCCCCATGTGGATCTCTGTACCCATGTGGATCCCATGGGCTGCAGCGGCACAACTGCTTCACCATGGCCTGCAGAGGAATGTCAGCTCCAGCACCTGGAGCAGCTCCTCCTTTTTCACTGACCTTGGTGTCTCCATGTTGTTTCCCTCACATGTTCTCACCTCCTCCTCTTCTCTGGCTAGAAAAAAACTGTGTTCCTGCTTTGTTTTGATTTTCTTCTTAAATATGTTTTCACAGAGGCACTACCACTATCTCTAATTGGCCCAGCCTTGGCCACCAGCACGTCCATCTTCAGAGCCATCAGGGACTGGCTCTGCAGGACATGGTGGAAGCTTCTGGCAGCTTCTCACAGAAGCCACCTACGTGGCCTCCTGCTACCAAAAACCAGCCTGCACAGCAGGCCATCACCCAGGGCTGGGTAGTGGGGAAATGGCCTCAAGGTGCCCATGGTTGACAAAATGGCTTCCCCAGTCCCAATTTTCTGCCCCCAGATTGAACAGAGGATTGAGCCAGCCAAGAGAGCAGCTCACAGTGTGTCCAAGAGGCTCCAAGCCTGCCTGCAGGGACAATGTGGCTCCGAGATGGACAAGCGAGTGGTGAGAAAAATCTTCCCAGCACAGTCCACCCCAGCTCTGTCCCTTGCCAGCAATGGGGATGCCAGGCCCCTGCTTTGCCAGCTTTGCTGAAGAGTGGCCCAAAGCTATGACAAGCCCAGGTCCCATTGTCAGCAGTGGTCTCCAGCACGTGCCTGGGATGAGCAGAGCAGGGCAAGGCTCTCAATCATCACTCATTTGGGACACTGCTGAAAAGAGAGACAGTATATTTGCATTGAATAACCCTCCAAAGCCCTTGTTGTCTATGTTTCTTCCCAAACCCCTGTGAACGCTGGCACTCATGGTGCCCTGCGGTAAGGAGCACCATAGTGTGGCCAGGCTCAGTGGTGTCACCACTTCTCTCCCAAATCCTTCTCTCTGTGCAGAAGAAGCTGCCCTTGATGGCTCTGTCCATGGCGATGGCTGAGAGCTTCAAGGAGCTGGACATAGAGTCCAGCCTTGGGTAAGTACTGGCAGGAGAAAGTGCCAGGGTGATCCCAAAAGATGCCAGATCCTAGTAGTGACATTGTCTTGGCTCAGGGGCTGCCATGGCTCAAACCATGTCTCCAGAGCAAACACTAGTGTTGCACTGGGAGAAGGGACAGCCAGCACCTTCAGCCTCCCATTGCAGCGTAGGGTAAGGGGCTGGCTCAGGGTCCCACATGGGTACAGGTCCAGTGGGGATGTTGGGTCAGAGAGGGGCATGGCTCCAGCCTGCAGTCATTTCATCTCTATCCCACACAGGAGAGCCCTGGAGATGGGTTGCTGCATACAGAGTTCACTGGCCAAAATCGTGGCTGAATTTGAGATTGCCCTGGAGCACTATGTCCTGCAGCCGCTCAACAAGCTCAGTGAGGTAGTCCCAGCTGCCCTACTGGCTCCACTCTCCAATCTCACCACTCCTTCCTGTGTTCCCAGGCCTCCCCCACTCATTCTGGCCCTCTCTCCCCCAGGAGGAGCTTCCCACCATCCTGAAGCGCAAGAAGACCCTCCAGAAGTTGATTTCTGACTGGAACACAATCAAGAGCCGGTATGGGGCACCCTGCAGCCCTGGGGGCCCAGGACATACAGAGCACAGCCCCCAGACCCAGGTTGGGGGAGACAGGAGGATAATTGCCCTGGGGAGTCAATTTCCAATAGGTCTTCAGGAGCACCCAGCTAGCTCCTCTCTGTAGGTGCATCTTGCTCTGGGCTCAGATGTTGATTCCATAGCACCAGAGAGAAGGGCAGCTCTGCTGCTAAAGGTAACAAAGTGCCCCTGTGCTGCTTGACACACTGAGATCACCTTGTACCAACTCTTGCCAGTGGTAGCCCTTGCCATATTTCTCTGGAAGTTTGCATACCTGTTCTACCCAGCATTCCTGGCACTGAGACCATAAATGTGCCTCTTCTTTTCCACCCCAAAGGCTGAACCAAGCTGCCAAGAGTTCCAGTAACAGCACTGGAGCTGGTGTTGGCCCAGGGGCATCTTCTGCTGCCAACAAACTGGAGATCTTGAAGGAAGAAGAGGAGGAGGTGAAGAGGAAGGTGGAGCAGTGCAAGGTGAGATGGTCACTTGCTTTCCCCTATGGATCAGCTCCAGGACTGCCTGCAGACCTGCTCCCCTCCACCAGTCTTATCCAAGGTGACCCCACACTGAGATGGATTGCAGCCAGCCGGCATGTCCTGCCCTCTGAAAGCAAATGGGCCCCTCAAGTAGAAACAGGGAGATGGTCCAAGCCCAGGGAAGAAAAAAGAGCAAAGGAATTCAAAGTGCAAGCTGCTGCAGAGAGGAGGCTTCAGGGACTAAATCAAGGATCATATGGGGTCCCCTTAGGCTGGGAACCAGCTGAGATAGGATCTGCCGTGGGTGGCAGGGAAGTTTCACATCAACTTTCTCCACTTCTGTCCTGTTTCTCTGAAAAGCCCAGCACCTCGTCTTGCAGAGCTTGTGAGCTCACTGGAGCTGAAGGTGCAGAGATCACTTGTTCCTGAGCCACTTGTGCCAGGACCTTGATCACGGGGCAGGTTGCTGCCACTACTCAAACACAACTAATGGAAGCAAGGAGAAAGCCCCACTGCACCCAGAGACCCTGTCTAGACCACTCACAGACCAGATGAAAAGGCTTCGTGAAGGTGTCTCCTCTTCCTCGGGTGCCAGGGAGGGGATGGAAGATTGCTCTTCTTTATGTCTCCCTTCCCAGGATGAGTACATGGCTGACCTCTACCACTTCTCCACCAAAGAGGACATTTACGCCAGCTACATCATCAAAGTAAGTCTTCTGTCTCACTTCTCCCCACTGTGTGAACATCAACTGCAACATGTCTGAGCCCAGCTTTCGCCCATCCACACCAAGTGCCCCTGAGCAGGGCAGGAGACAGATCCAGGAATCAGCAGATGCCTATAGCTGGCCTTGCTCCAGGCACTGCAGGTTAATGCCACCACTAGCACCAAGTGCAAACAAGCAGCTTGTCCTGATGATACCCCTCTCCAATTTGCCCTCTACCCCTTACTACAGGCACAGTCCCATGGACCCCAGGTGGGCTCCCCTTGCAGGTCCCTCTTTGTTTTGTCTTCATGTGGGTGCAATGTCCTGGGAATGGGCACCCCTCCAAGAGGAGCTGGTGCCAGCTGAATGCTGTTTGCCTGTCCCCTGTCTGGCAGCTATTGGAAATCCAAGCCCAGTACCACCGGCAGTCACTGGACTCTCTGGACTCAGCTCTAGCAGAGCTGAGGGAAAGCCACAGACAGACAGGTACCCTCTGGCTCTCCATGCAGCCTGGCAAGGGCTGCAGCTGAGCCTGGGGAATACAAGTGTGGCCAGCAAAGCTGGAAAAGGCTCATTTTCCCTCCCTACACCTGCTGCTGCCTACCATGTTGGGCTGGTAGGCTGGGGACTGCAGCTTGACATGGGCTGGGGATGCTGCCTGTCCTACCTCTGCCTCTGCATGTTCGGATGGAGCTGGATGTTGCCACGGCCAAATGCTAGATGGTCCCAGTGTCCACCATCCTCCTTGACATTTTCCTTCCTCTTCCAGAGCCTTCCTTCACGACAGACACTCCGGTGGCAGGGTACTATGGTGTGCCCCTAGAGACACACCTCAAGAGCTTGGGCCGGGAGATTGCACTTCCCATTGAAGCCTGTGTCATGATGCTGTTGGCTTCCGGCATGAAGGAGGAGGTACAGAGTGCTCCAGACCCCCTCATCACCTTTCTCCCCGCCCAAATGCACTCCTCCTAAACTCAAAATTAATCCCTTCCCTCTTCATCCCATCCCCAGGGACTCTTCCGGCTGGCAGCAGGCGCCTCAGTGCTGAAGAAGCTGAAGAGCAGCTTGGCCAGCGGCTCCAATGCCCTGGAGGAGTTTTACTCAGACCCCCACGCTGTAGCTGGTGAGTGCCAGCAAGGCAGGGTGGGGGGACATGACTGGGCAGTCCCGGCCATCTCTCAGCTACCATCAGCTCCACTGCTCCCTCTCTCCTTCCAGGTGCACTGAAATCTTACCTGCGGGAGCTGCCCCAACCTTTGATGACCTTTGAACTCTATGATGAATGGGTCAAAGTGGCCAGGTGGGTCCAGGCACTGGGGTGGAAATCCCTGGCAGGTCTCAAAAAGCCCCGAGTCAAGTCCCTCCATCCTTCCCAGCACTTGGAGCAGGGGTGCTCTGTCTCATTTGGGGAGATAAAAACACAGTGGATTGGATGCCCGCTTTCACTGCCCAGTAAAGCAAGACATCTCCATCCCCAGGGCAATGGCCTGCACAGGGCAGCCAACACTGGCCTTCCTCCTTGTCTATCCTCCCTCTCTGCCACAGGGAACAGGCCGAGCTCTCTGCTCCTCCTTCTCTCTTACAGCTTGAAGGACATTGATAGCCGTGTACAGAGCCTGCGAGACACCTGCAGCCGCCTGCCCCAGGACAGCTACAACAATCTCAGGTGTTTTGTCAGAACAGGGCTTCTTCAGCCCCAAGCAATCACCAGGGTTAGCCATTCCCTCCTCAAATCCCTACCTACTAAACCCTTGCTCTCCTTTCCCCCCACAGGTATCTGATCAAGTTTTTAGCCAAGCTGGCTGAACACCAGGAGGTGAATAAAATGACCCCCAGCAATATTGCCATTGTGCTGGGCCCAAACCTGCTGTGGTCACAGCAGAGCACAGGGTAAGGTCTGTTTTGAAGGGGTGGGAGGCAGCTCCCTTGCCCCAGCTAGGGTGCCCTGAAGGCAAATGCCATGGCAAAAGCTGATCCAGCAGCCTTCAGGCTGGCCTGCAGCACTTACACCTCTTCCATCCACAAGTCCTGTCCCTTGTTCCCATGCTCCCCAGGTTGCATGTCCCCTCACCAAGCACATGTCCTCTTAGCCACTCTGCAAAGTAGTAGAGGAGCGGGCTGAGACCCAAAGCACTTGTCACATGGGTGGCTTTCAACACCACTGGCCTCCAGCACCAAACCAGGGTCCCCAAGACAGGGAAAAAGGCCCATCACCCACACTGCCATGGCCTTTGGCTAGGCTGCCTTCAGACCCTGACCCCTGTGGAATGAACATGTAAACCCATTTGGGGTTAATGCCCCCAAACCCTTTTTCTGATGCCTCTCCCACCCCTCTCTCTCAGAGACCCCATGCAACTGGACTTGGCCTCAGTCTCCTCCATCCAGGCTGTGGTGGAAGCCCTCATCCAGAACGTGGACACTCTCTTCCCCGGAGGTAGGGCCAGGGCATCACTTGGTGGATCACAGCAGAGAGTGACAGGGAGAGGAAAGGAATGGAACATATTTCCATCTCCAGGAAGAGAGAAGCAGGATGCTGCTCTGGGTCCCTGCTGTGGGGTCACTGCTCTGGGTGGCAAGTGCTTCCTCACAGAATCTCCTCCTTTCTCTTCACCCAGAGGTAGATTTCAATGTCTCAGGCATGTTCATGCCGCCCACAAACACTGGACTTTGCAAGGCTGCCCCGGTGGAAGAGCCAACTCCTGTGATCCCTCCAGCCAGCACCCCCACCCTTTTGGATGGAGAGGCGTAAGTCTGATGGGAGCTAGAGGCTCTGGCTGTCCCAGCTCTCCTCATGTCTTCCCTCCCTCCCACCCCTCATCAGGGCCGTACCCTCACAGGTGGTTGCAAGGTGCCTTGCAGCCAGGACCACCATGCTCAACCAAAGCCTGACTTTCCCCATTCTCTGTGCAGCACCTCCAGGGACCCTGAGGCCAGGTCCCAGCCAGCATCCTCAGCACAGCCCAGGCCATCTCCTGAAGCTGCAGGGCCACCAGCTCCGACAATGACTGACAACACCACCCGCAAAGGTTAGGGTACTCCAGATGCTTGGGAAATTAGACCTCCCAGTGCCACCTCCTGTGGTTTAGTCATCATCCTGCTGTTCTCCACACAAGTAGGCACTGGGGATGTCCTCATCACCAAATGAGGGGAAAGGCCTCTGGCCAGGGCAGCATGGCCAGGATCCAGCCAAGATGGGACCATGGCATGGAGGCAATATGTCCTGCAGTGTTGGGTTGAACACCTCCAGTAAAGAGGTGAAGGGAAGAGGAAAAAGCCTCCAGAGAAGCTGGTGTGCGCTTGTGTCTTCAGGACAGGAGCTGGGCAAGGGGAAATTTGGCTGCACCTATCTGCAGCCTCCCTGCCTGACCCGTGGCTAGCACTGCAGACCCCTCTGCCCTTTGGAGAGATCCCAGTGGAGAGGACCTCAGCCCACCTCATCTTTCTTTCCAGGCAAACGCCCAGCTCCAGCCCGACCCACAATGCCACCACCGCCTGTGACGCAGCCCCGGAGCACAGCTCCAGCCCAGGCAGCCAGCCCCAAAGCCCTGCCACGACGGATGATGCTCAGCCGAGCCCCCTCTGTCCCACCGCCGCTCCCTCCGCAGCCAGCACCCCGCCACAGCCGAGATGCCCTACCATCCCCCAAGCCTTGCACTGATGAGGCTGACACAGCAGCTGCCATGAACTGTGTGCCGGGAGCCACAGAGGAGGGGCAGCCACTGCCTGCAGGAGGAAGCCCCCTAGCCACATCAGCCCCAGAAGGACAGCCCACAGAGAACTGAACAGGGTGAGGAGCGTGAAGGAATCACCGGTCAGAGAGATGGGACCTCTCTGAGATCCAGCAGGTGCTGTGAAAATGCCAGAGTGGCCTGAGGGAGTGAATCTCTTGGTCCTCCACCTTGCTTCCTTGGCTCACACCACCTGGCATGCTTTGCCTGCCTTCTCTCGCTCTCCCCTCTCGGTCTCCACCTCCCCACACCACCATGTCCCAGCTGGAGCCCAGCCACCAGTGAGGGCCTCGACCCGTGCCCAGATTCCCCACTGCAGGCCCAGACACTTGGGCCAGCATGGGCATTTGCGGATGCTCAGCCATGATCCCCGCCCCATCTTGCCTTAAAATGCATTGCCCCAGGAGCACATAAATGGATGTATATAAATACAGATATATAGATAGATAGATTTGGAATGCATGTTCTATTAGGAGTGGCTGAGAGAGCTAGGGTTGTTTGGCCTGTAGAAGCAGGGGCTCAGAGGTGACCTGATCACTCTCTACAACTCCTTGAAAGGAGGCTGTAGCCAGATGGAGATTAACCTCTGCCAGGCAACAAGAGGATATAGTCACAAGCTTCCCCAGGGGAGGTTTAGGTGGGCCAGCAGAAGGAATTTTTTCACAGTAAGTGATTAGGCATTGGGAGGGGCTGCCCAGGGAGGTGGTGGAGTCACTTCCCTGGAGGTGTTCAAGGAAGGACTGGATGTGGCACTCAGTGCCATGGTGTAGTTGACATGGCGGTATTTGGTCTTAGGCTGGACTCGATGATGTTAGAAGGCTTTTCCAGCCTAAGTCGTTCTGTGATACTTTGCCAATATTTGAGAAGCTGGTGTCAAAGTCGCAGGCCGGTATGAGCAGGGCACACTTGGCAGTCTGAAGTACTGGAGGGTGCAGCCCGGGAGGCCGCAGCGGGGAGGAAAGGAGGCGAGAGCGCGGCGAGAGCCCACGGCCGGCGGAGACGCGGGGCCGAGCCGTAATGGCGACCGCGTTGCTACAGGCCCCGCCGGCCGGCAGGGGGCGCTCCGCGGCTGCGCGGGCACGGCGGGGGGCGCTGGTCGGGCACGGCGGTTCCAGCCAATGGCAGCGCGTTCGGGGCAGTCTCGCCCCCTCCCCGCTGCCGTCACTTTGGGGCCGGCCCTCGGCCCGGCCCTGCCCCTGGGAGCGTAACGGTCTCCTATTGGTGGCGGTGGTGCGGCGGGGGGCGGTGATTGGCTGCCCTGAGGGGCGGGGCGGCCGGCGGGCTGCGGCGGCGGCGGCGGCGGCAGCGGCGGCATGGCGAGCTGCCGGCGGCTGAGCGGCGCGGGGCTGCGGGAGGTGCTGGGCCCGGCGCAGGGGCTGCTCTTCGACTGCGACGGCGTCCTGTGGGCGGGCGAGCGCGCCGTGCCCGGCGCCCCCGAGTTGCTGGAGCGGCTGCGGCGCAGCGGCAAGGCCGCCCTGTTCGTCAGCAATAACAGCCGCCGCTCAGTGGCAGAGCTGGAGCGGCGCTTCACCCGTCTCGGTTTCCGCGGCGTGCGCGCCGAGCACGTCTTCAGCTCCGCGCTCTGCTCCGCGCTTTTCCTCCGCCAGCGCCTCCTCGGCGGCGGGAACGGGAACGGGAGCGAGGCCGGCCGCGTCTTCGTGCTGGGCGGCGAGGGGCTGCGCGGCGAGGTGCGCGACGCCGGGCTGCGCCTGGCGGGCGAGGACGAGCCGGCACCCGGCGAGCCGGTGCGCGCCGTCCTAGTGGGCTACGACGACCAGTTCACCTTCGCCAAGCTGGCGCAGGCCTGCGGCTACCTGCGCGACCCGCAGTGTCTGCTGGTGGCCACCGACCCCGACCCCTGGCACCCGCTCAGCGACGGCCAGCGCACCCCCGGTGAGCCCGCGCCCCGTCCCGCGCCGCCCCGGGGGGAAGGGGCTGGTGGCGGGGGTGGCCTCGGGTGGGGTTCACTGTCCCAGGTGCGGGCGAGGCGGTTCCCTGAGCGGCAGAACGAGCAGGGATGCCCTGGCACGTCCCTGCCAGCTCCCGAAGCAGTACTGCCAGCATCTCGCTTGCCTGTCCCTGTGGCGGGAGCCGGGATGCTGAGCTTCCCGTGCCTACTTCTGTTCCTCCTCATTCCCTCCCTGCAGGGACTGGCAGCCTCACAGCCGCAGTGGAAACGGCTTCAGGCCGCAAGGCGCTGGTGGTGGGGAAGCCCAACACGTACATGTTTGAGTGCATCGTGGAGCGTTTCGGTGTCGACCCATCCCGCACCCTCATGGTGGGAGACCGTCTGGAGACAGACATCCTCTTCGGCAAGAACTGCGGCCTTGCAACCATTCTCACCCTGACAGGCGTTTCCCGCTTGGAAGAGGCACAGGCCTACATGGCCAGCGACAGCGCCGCTGCCAAGGATCTGGTGCCCAATTATTATGTGGACAGTATTGCAGACTTGATACCAGGCCTGGATGAGTAACAGGTTGTACATGTGAGGGCAGAGGGGTCAGGCTCCCCATCCCAGATCTCCATCTGTTCCCATTTCTCTCTCACTGCCCTATTCCCTCAATTCCTAGTTTCTTCACATGCCAACATCCGTCTTTGGGGGCAAAATGGGAAGGGGATTGGCAGGAGGGGACAGGTTTCAAGTTGACTCCTTTCTGCTGAGAGCTGTCCATGAAGGACAGAGTCCTTGTTTCCCTCATTGCCAGCTGCCAGCATCTTTTGGAGAGAACTGGAGGCCTTGAGGCTGCTGGGGGAGTGTCACATCTGTGTCTATGTGGCCTCTCCTCCTGCAGCAGTTTAGGACTGGCTGTTTTAGTATTATTTTTCCCTTTGATAACCAGTGACGGCTTTTTACTGCTGTGTTTTGACTTGTAGCTCTTGACTTCTGAGCTGCATCCCTGCAGTCCTTGTGGCACCCCCTGTTGCCAGGGGATTGGCTGGCATTGTTACCCAGCTGGTGTCTATCAGTGCCAAGGCATGTGGAAGGAGTGTGCCAGAGCTTTGGAATCATGAATGAGAGCATCTCTGCCTCCCACAAGTGAAAGAGAGCACTGCCTCATCTCTCCCCTATTCCTTAGAGATGTTTTCCCCACTACCCCCCTGCCCCAACCCAGTTAATAACTGTGCCAGTGTCCATCTGAAGGACAGACGAGACTGGTTTGAGGGTTTCTTCCTGTGCCAAACAGACAAGCTGTGACTGCACACAGTGAGTCTGCAGTTGTACCTTGTTTTCAAGCACCCTTTCTGAAGGGGCTTGTGAAGGACAGAGGGCTCCTAGACCATGACAACACAGCACTAGTGAACTGTATGACTCTCCCTGGTTGCCCCTTCTCAGTTGGATTTTATCAGAGTACAGTGGGAGAAAAGTGCTGATGGGGGTCTGTGCTCCAGCCACTGGTGTGCAAATGAGATGGTGATGGTGTTGTCACTACTGTGAATGTGTCACAGTCCTCAAAATCATTCCTTGCTGCTTTGTCTTTTTACGGTTTTTTAATTTCTTGATCTAATTTATCAAACTTATTTATTGTTCAAATATTGTATTATTTGTATAAATTATGCTGACTGCACCAAGGGGACAGAAGGCAGTGCCTTTGGCCATCCCTTACTGTCCATGTCCCATGTTGTTGATGTTCTTACACTCACTATGTCTCTGTATATAATAAAGTGTGAACATAAGCTGGAAATGACCTTTTTTTTCCACTCATGGTCCCATCAAAATGAAACTGCCCTCGGTATCTTTGAGCCCTCACAGGTGAGGACATGGCAGGACCTTTCCTCACTCAAGGGGGTGCTGCTGGGTAGACAAGACAGGTGGGTAGTCTGGTTGAGTGTCTTTGAGCTGCCGTTTTCTGGATCACTGGTACCTCAGAACTGGCTGGAGGTGTCTGGTGGGGCTGTGGCTTAGAGTGCAGGGTCCATCCAGCTCACTTGGGGCAGTGGGTGATGCAGCCCTTGTCAGCTGCCTTTGCGTTTCACAGCCTGGGAGATTCATTGCTGGGAACCTCTTGTGCTGCACCTCAAGGCTGTTCTCTGCTAGCCAGGTGGACCCCAATCATCTGTGTGGCTCTGGTGGGGTAGGAGTGAGGTGCCATCTCTGTTGTGTGCATAGAGCTTGCAGGGGGTGAGAACTGCCCAGGCGAGGTTTTGCTGTGACCCTTCTTGATTATGCTATGCTTTAAGTGACAGAGAGGTGGCTGTCACTGTATCCCTGGGGTGGCCTTAACCAGACTGTAGCCTGCCATGTCCTGGGTTTGTCTGTAGTCCCAGCCTGAAGGGAGAAAACAGATGGGGTAAGAAAAGTTAGAAGTGACTCAAATGTATTTTGCCTCCATTCCTCATAGAGGAGCCAATCCTCCCCTTTGTGTGTCAGACCCCTTTAACTGTTGGTGGTGGCAACCAAGCATCACATCTTCCACTTGAGAGATCAGCGTTTAACATTCAATAACTATGCTCTGTGTAAGGTAGTGCTGTGTCAGCTCATGTGGGAGAATTGGATGCAACTTACTGTCCCTAGGATAGTTCCAGGTACTGAGTGCCTTTTTCTTCTTCTTCTTTTTTTTTTTTTTTTTTTGTTTGTTTGGTTTGGTTTTGGTTTTGTTTTTTGGTTGTTTGGGTTTTTTTGTCCAAAATAACCTAGGAAACAGCCTCCCAAAATAAAAGAAAACCCAAAGATTTTCTTAATCAGTCTGCTTTGTATATGCCAGTTTCTCTCTTTGTCCCATCTCAAATTAGGCCACTAGAGGTCTGGTAGTCCCTTAATGAGTACTTGACCAACACTTGCATCATTAAGTAGAGCAAGATTGAGACCTGATGTGTCTGCTGACTTGCCTTGCCAATCTAGAGATACCCAGACCCTGGTTTATTTTTCAGAGCTCTCAGTTCTTTTATCAGGCTGAAATTTGAAGCGCTGTTGTTGTGACTTTGGGGCCACAGCTGGAAATGCTCTGTATGGCTGCAAATTTCCCAGGCTGAGTGGGTGTACAGAGAAGATTCTTCACAGTGAGAACATCCCCAGGACATGCCCCCTTTTTCCTAGGGTGCTTGGAGGGTAAACATTTGTCTGCTCTGTTCTTTCCAGTTCTCCCAGACAGCAGATACAGAGACTACAGCTGGAGGCTGTAGTCTCCCAGGCTGGCACACTGGAAATGAAACAGGAAATCCAGTAGCTGGTCAGAGTGTTCCAGCCTGTGCTTGGGCCCTCTCCAAAGACACTTTGGAGTTTGTCCTTTGGATTCCAAATGGTGAGCTTGCAGAGTAGGTTTTTTTCATGTGACTTCTGCTGAAAACAGAGCTCAGCAGAGGTGATGGCTGATCCCTATCTCTTGTGACCATGTAGCTTCTTTTCATCTGGTGTGCTTCTCCATGAGGGCTTTGCTATGAAGCAGACGTGGACTTGGAGCAGAAGGGTTTATCTGTCCTTCTCTTGGTTCATCATGTAGGTGAGGACATTAGGCAGGGGTGACTTCTGTCCTGTAAACATCAGTGCAGCTGCTCCTGCTCTGAACAAGGATGGAGCAGCATTGTAGGGGTCCATCAGGTCTGTCAGGCTTTGGTTTTGTGTGGTTTCCCCCTGCTACTATTGCTGTGTGTGAGCAGATCTTGTTAGAAAACTAGACTGAGAACACCCCTGGGGGTGATGAGCTCCCTATCCAAGCCTGTCAGACATCCTTTCAGCAGCTGACAATAAGGGGTCTGTGATCCTCATGGGATTCAGGCTTTGGTTCCCTCTGGGATAGGTCTGGTAGGGCTGCAGATAACATCTGCTGTTGAAAGTGAAAAAAGCAATGGTTCTTGCCTAAGTCAGCTGATTTCTTCTTGTCTAGCGCAGCTTTTCTTCTTGGGTTGAGTGTTTAGGGAAGCAGTGCAGTTGCCAGGAAGGACAGGGCTGTGAAGTGTAGAGCTGTGGCAGCACACAGGAGGTGGAGCAGATGGGTAGCCCCACTTGGTGTAGTGTAGGAAAAGGTATTTATTTTCTCATCCTCAGAAAACTGCATTGCCCTTTCCTGCCATGCAACAGAGACAACACCAAGACAGGTGGCAGTTGTTCCATTACACCAGAAAACTCCTATCCTTCATCCATAAGTGCAGTTACTGTGGCAACCACTGGCTGAATGATGTCAGCTGCAACCTGCTGAGCATTGCCCGCTCTGGGCAAGGCTTCAGTCCCTTAGTCATCTTCGTGCCTCTTCTCTGGGGTCTCCAGTATGTCTCTGACTCTTGTATTAGGTAGCCCAGAAATGGACCCAGCACTGGACCTCAGGTCCTTTTCTGTCATGCTGCATTCCAGCCGGGCGGTACCCAATATTTACTGGTCCCTGGTGTTATTGTTTGTTATTGATGAAGGACTTTATAATTCTCCTCGTTGAATTTTTTGAAGTTCCTGCCAGCCCATTTTCCCAGACTATTAAGGTCACTCTGGATGGGACCACAACCCTCTGGTGTGTCAGCTGGTCCTCCCAATTTTGTGTCAGCAGCAAATTTGCCTCATCTTACAGTTCATTGATGAAGATGCTAAACAAAATACCCAGTTGTGATAGGTTGACTTGAGAAGAAGAAACTCAGAGAGAGGTTCTCTCTAAGGGAATTTCCTCTGTGGGGGTTGGGACACCTGCAACAGCCAATTAGAGAAAGTCAGTTCGCTCCGTGAACACACATTTTGAAGGAGGTAATCCGGAACTGAGGCTCTTTTTCTTTCCGGCGGCTGAGCAGGTAACACCAACCCGAGCTTCCCCCTCCCCCATGTGGCGGGGGAGGCTCAGGAGGCCGCTTGGGCCCCGTTTGCCAACGAGGGGGACCCGATGGCCGGGGGGAGGAAAAGTTGTGTGATAAAACCTTCACGGCTTCCTCCCCCACGGGCCTGCGGCTCTGGCGTGGGGGAGGCCCGGCTCCTGCTGCTGCCGGCCGGGCCGGGCCGGGCCTGCCCGGGGGGCCATGAGCAGTGTGGGGCTGCAGCCCAGCCCCAGAAAGGCTGATTAACACCTCAGCTGCCCCCCCAGCACGGCCTGAGCCTGGCCTAACTCTTGTAGTTAAACTTTAACGCTAGTGTTCAGATAAGATTTGCAAAACTTCCAGCCTTTTCTTCGAATATGAAAGGAAATAAAAAGATTTCTAAAGTCAGTGAAGTAAAAGCTGAGTTTTTTAGATGGAAAGAAAATGAGAAGATGCTAAAATGGCTGAAAATCTTTTTGTAAAATTGTAGAGATAAACTGATGTACTGAAGATTCCTGTAAATCATGGAAAAAGACATGGGGTGATAGAAATGTTCCATTTAATAAATGATTTAACTAAAGAGCACCTGTGTTAAGAATCTTTGCCTTGAAGAAAAAAGGGATTTTGGATTTTTTAAAGATGAAGCCTAAACAGAGAAAAAAGAAATAAAGAAAACCTTTTGCTGTCGAACATTTCATTCTTAAAAGTAATACCCCATGAGACAAACATAGCCCACATCTACAGTTTTAGGAAGGCTATGAAAAGAAGTGTCAAGGTTGCAAGTTCCTGGGCAGATGCAAATCGTGAAAGATAAAACCACAAAAAAACTGTCTTCTTCCTTCTTGTAAAAAAAATCCCTACAGCTTTCAACAAAAGGAAGCTTCTCTCTCCAGAAGTGAACTGAAAAAGACTAAATTGGGGACTAACTGAAGTATTTGTTATATGTTTGTTTTGCTGTTATGAAGGTTGGGAAAAGGAAGGAAGAATTAGTCTAAAAAATCTTATTCTGAATTTGTGTTTTTTCCTTCTCTTTGTTTGTGTAGTTAATAATTTTTTTTTTTTTATACTCTCAAGTTTTAGGCCTGCCTTGCTCTTTTGCTCCTGGTTCTGTCTCACAACAACAACAAAAAAAGTTTATTTAAATTAGCAAATCAAAACGAAAACACCGGTACTGATCCCTTGGGGGACCCCTAGCCTCCAGCTAGACTTATTCCAATGATCAGCACTCCTAGGGCTCAGCTGTTCATACAGTTTCCTGTCCACTTCACTGGTTCCTCAGCCAGCCCTTACTTCCATTGTCTTCTCTAGTGGGATTTTGTGGGAGGCAATGTCAAAGGCCTTACTGAGGTCAGGGTATATGTCCACTGCTATCCTCTCATCAAGCAAGGCAGCCATTTCATCATGGAAGGTTGTAAAATTGGTCAAGTGACTGACACTTCAGGAAGACAACAAATGGGCCCAAAGATATTAATCGGTGAGTAGATGCCTTTAACATGAGGAACTAGAGATCATCCTGGCTGGGAAGATGTTAATGTTCAGCCACATGACATGGTAATAGAACTGAGAGAATTTGGAAGGTGTTGAGACTGGCAGGACAGAGGAGGTTTTTTTGCATGGGAAAGTGCCTCCAGAGCCAAGAAAGGATCATGATCCTAAGAGCTCGCTTGATACTTGCCCAACCTGATGTGAGAGTCCCCCTCTGCCAAGGCAGGCAGCTCTGGCGCCACCCTGTCCCGCAGCAGCTGGAGCAGGGAGGAGGAGGTGGACGAGAAGGTGAGGAGCAGCAGCCTGTTACTGCCTGCCCTGGTGAACCAACCAGCATTTACTCTTCCTCCAGCAGCAGTGTGTGTACAATTCCCTTCTCTGGAGCATAGCTTCCCTCTCCTCACTCTTTACTCAAAGCATTGTCCCCTCCCCACCATAATGTGGGTTTTCAAGTTCCTCTTTGCCATCTCTCTATCATTATCCATTTTTTTTCCTTTCTTACTGCTGCCTCATTTGCTCTATGGACTCTGACCCCAGAAAACTCACCAGGCAGCTCAGGAGAATTACGTGGCTATGCACGTCTAGGAACTGCTGCTGTTGTTGGACTCTGCTTGGGAATTGTGTGTGGATAATGTATTGGAAATGCCCCTGGCGGACAAGCTGTTTTGGTGTTCCTTATACTCCCTGGGAGATGCTGAACTTGCTGAGGGAAATTAAAAACCGTTAAGGCCTCCACCAGCTTTCAGAGTTTTACTGATCTTTGTAGCTTCAGTACACCACTGCAGCAAAGCACTGTCAGCTCTGTATGCTTTCAGCATGGAGACAAGGGAGACATGATGTCAGAAACATTTCCAGATCACAGGGCAGCTGCCTGTGATGATCCAGGTTGTTCTGCCCTGTTGATTTAGTCTGCTGCATGTGCAGCTCCAGCAACTAGCAGTTTCCAGTCTGTATAGGATATTGCTGAGCACTGACATGCTCTCTTCACGGGTTGTGGGTGAGAGAAACCTGTTCTTTAAATGGACACAGTTGTCCATCAGGTCACTCAGAAGTCCTGTGCCAGACTTTCTGCCCTTGCTGAACCTCTAGCCTGGCTTCCATAGAAGCTGGACAGAAAGTGGTACCTGGATATAATTTATGGAAGGTATTGCTTCCATGCTTGACCTGTTTCAAGCAAGATGAAACAACTCAGATCCATGTTTCTCTTTCCTCCAGGTACGCTCCACTGTCATACTACAGCTGCTTATGTGCAAGTTAGGTAGTTTATCCCTGCAGCATAGAAGCCAGAGGAAACTGAGTCTTTGTGGGCTGTAGATTAGAGATTTCCTACCTGCTGGGACAACATGATTGTGGCTCTGGCAAGGCTTCCTTCATGAAACAGAGGTGTTCCTGACTTGGTGTCTTTCTCTGGCCTAGTGTTTGGAGGCTTTTGATTCAGCTGGGTTTGGGCAGATCCTGAGAGTGGCACAGAGCAGTGTCAGTCCCTATTTGTGCACTTGGTCCAAGGTTGGGGGTAGATGTGTGAAGAATGGTAATATGCTGTTCTTCAACGCTCCAGTACAACTAGAGGAACATGTGCCTGCCAGTCTTGGATACCTGGAAACTCATACAGCTCATGAGACAGGGTGCCCATATTCCTCCAGTGGAGAGTGTAGGCTGTGTTCAGGTTGTTTCATGATGCTCATTGTCTTGCAATTCATCACATCTCATTAGCTGCCTTCCCACAACAATTTCAAGGCTGAAAGGACCTATGTCATTGAGCAATTCCTCTGTGTTTGATTCCTATTTGGCCATAAACAACTCTGAATGTCCTTCAGCCAATGCTGCTGGAAATCTGCCTGTTGGTTCAGGTTTTTGAGCTGCTTTCATGTAGTTGCAGCAGCCTGGTATTAAGGATTCTCAGAAGACCTTCCTACAGAAGTAGTCTTCCTCTTGGTCACTTGTCACTTGCTGATGACCCAGCAGCAGTAGAACAGTAGAAGAGCATATCTGATCCTCAGGTCCACCCAGGGACTGGGGTGGCTGGTCACTGCAAGTAGCACACAGTCCTAGCTGGCACACCCTTTAAGTCGTGGGATCAGAGGCAGACCCCATAGTCCTGCTTGCTGGTGCAATTCAAATCTCTGTCATTACTCCTTTGGGTGTGTTGTAAGTTTTCCAGGACAGCATGTCCATCAGTGAGACACAAACAGCATCAGGAAAACCTATCTGATTCCTGTAGTGACTTAGAAAGAGAGATATCTACCTGGAAAAGGAGTATGTGTATTACCCTGGGACTGCTTCTGGCAGCAAGCCTCCAAGCTCAGAACATGTAGGCATCCTGTCTAATACCCATAATTCCTCCTCTTTTCCTGGCAATGTTTTGCAATGCAGGGGAGTAAGACACCTGCAAAGGATCATCCTTATATGTTCCTTGTCTCTTGAACTTGGATGATATGCCAGGTGCAATAAGTAAATTAGAAAACCCTGGTAAGGTATCAGTCTAGGGATCTTGCCCTCCCATCCCCTGGACTATTGTTCTTTAGGCTGAAAATAAATCTAGAAGTATGAGGCTGCTGCATTGTATTCCCATTATGCTGGCTGAAGTTAATTGACATCAGATTTTTCTTCCATTTCCTAATATTCACATTAAATGTTCTCTTTCCTTTTACCTTTCTGTTACCACTACCAGGGACTCCATTGCCTGACTGTTCCTTGTGTAACGGTGTGAGTTGTGCATCCCTGCCACCATCCAACCCACCAAGACCAGCTGCTATCCTGTCCTTTAGCACACAGTTGGGTGATACATAGAGGCCTCAGTGCTGGGCATGATAAGAGACAAAAATACAATTGATCAGAAAAAAGTGCAGCTGAAATTGCTTTCCAGCAAGACCCCATTTTCGCTGTTGCCTGAGCCTGCTGTCTGTCTGTCTGTCTCAGTAGGAGGAAAGGAGTGGGAGGTTCCACATCAGAGTTTCTTCGTAGATCTGTAAACCCAACGCAAGCTGGTGCTGCAAAAACCACAGTTATTTTCACATCGATCTGCTGCTCAGCAATAGGAATGTTTTCACAGTCAAGAGACAAGAGAGGAGGCTTGCCAGGCAGGGGTGAACAGCTGAAGGTTGGAGAGCAGAATGGGATGGTGTGGGGTGTCATCCCAGCCGATACTAGCGATCTAGCAGAATTATGGCTTGATAAATGGCAGCTAGTTGGGGAAAGAGTGTGAAATCCTGTCCCTTTGCACATTCAAATCTGCCATTTCTCTGAGTTGTTCAGCAAGACCCCTTCCCAAGAGCTGAAAAGCTGGATTTATACCCGCAGACAATTTTGGCTGTACTTCGGGTGTCAGCTTTTTTACTAGACATTGTTGACACTGCAGGGCCCTAACTACTGCTGGCTCCCTGGTTTCAGCCAGCCACCCTGCAGCTGCAGCTCCTGCTCCAGAGCTGTTTCTCATCACAGCTCATTCTTACTTCAGCCCACAGCTGCAATCGGCAGCGGCTTGGTCACGCAAGCATCTCTGCTCAGGAGAGCTTGGTTGCTGGCAAGCACAAGGCTGTGTCCTGGAGAGCAAATGGCACACAATGTGGCCAACAGCCCTGCAGTCTGCATCCAAGTCACAGCTCTCTTTTGTGGATGCTTAATCAGCTCCTTCTGTGCCAGGCGTTTTCTGTTATATTTCCAGGGGACCATGCCCTCCACCAGTGCTCTACAGCTTAATTGCTGTAGATGTATGCTTTCCAGTTTGCACATCATTCTCCTTTCAAAAGCCGACTTGTGCAGTACTCTTCATCCACTTCTGATGAACACCAGATACACTCCTTGCTGCTTTACTCGTTGCTCCATCAGCTGTATCACTACAGGAGTCTCATCTTCTATTTTTCAGAACCATAGCACATTGGTTTTGCTTTTCCAAGTCAAAGTGAAAAAGGATGTAATCTGTTTAAGCACTGATGTAAACCCCTGAGCAGCACTTTCAGGTACATAAATCTCTATGAAAGGAGCAGGATGGGAGAAACATCCACAGGCATCTGCAATCCCTTCTGAGGGATACAGCAATCTCAAACGCATGTGCAGTGCCCATTTCCAGACTCACATGAAGGGCAGTGACCGATCCAGTGGGTGAGTAGCCAGATTGCACAGAACAGTGCCCCTTCTCCTCTGCAGCTACACAGGGCTGGCCAAGGAGGGGGAAGGAGAGCACCTGGGATTGTGGTTGCAGGATGCTGGGAAGCTGCACGAATGCAAACTTGATGATGTAATGGCAGCTTTCGCCTTCATCCCAGCTCATTCACTGGTGCCTGGCAGGTTTGCCCTCCAGTGGTGATGTTTCAACAGGAGGAGGCCACAGACACTTAGCTGGAGCAGGGCAGATGCCACACCACTGGGGTTGCCACCACAGCATGCCCAGCTATCCCAGCCCATCCCAGGGCTGTGGCCACAAGTCCCACAGGCCCAGCCAGCAGTGGAGCTGGGCTTGGCATCCTGGTGCAATGCAGAGAGGGAGCTCATTGCACTTCCTCAGGCAGAGCTGAAACCTGCCAGCTGGGTAAAGGCTTGCTGGGGAATTGGGCCTTTCAGTGCTTGTCCTGGTTGCAGACAGAGGAGGACAGGGACTTGGTCCACCTGCAGCCAGGGTGGTATTGAGATGCCACCAGCAGTGGGAGCCAGAGGAGCCACCTGTGCAAGGTGTGGGTGAGAAGCAGGCTTTCATCCAGGCACTCAGTTTTTCTGTGATAATAGCAGTGTGCCAGTACTCTGCAAAACATACAGTCAAAATTGTTTTGGTGGGTTATGGGAGGGATCCAGAGATTTATGGTAATCCCTCAGGGAGGAGTTGCCTTTAGAAGCCTCAGGATCCCTGTTTCTCATGCCAAAACACTGCGTGCTTCCTGTGACCAGGCCAGCTCTGACTTTCTCTTGTACTACATGCTTAAGCCTGCATTCCCATCAGTACTGCTGGTGCTGCTGATCTGATCCATGGTGGGACAGTGCTGGATGATTCCCTTTAGCAGATATCATGCTGTTTCTGAAATCATGATCACAACCATACATAACCCAGAAAACTGAACAGCATTGCATTGAAAAGGAAAGTAGGAAACAAATGCAGTGGTTTTATGTTTCAGCCTCTTGGAGGGTATACTGGGTATACTGTCTTTAGAAATACTACAGAAAGCTAAAAAATATGTATAAGCTCAGCTGTGAAATGTAATATGTGTCCTGATTTCTCGCTTCTCCTGGGATTCATCCCTCCCTGCCCACTGCAGGTACCCATTCCCTAGCACAGTTCTGGGGCTCTGCCAGGGCTGAGCCACCCTTCCTTGGGCACTCAGCACAGAGGGAGGCCCTCCAAACATATGGGGGTGTCATTCTGCCTTTGGCAGACCTGTGCCAGGCCAAAAAAACCTAAAGGATGCAAACTTCTCTGAACTGTGTGTGAGTCTCCCCTGATACAGGGAGAGCACATGCCCAGCAAACTGGGCCATCCCATCTCCAGCAGATCTCACCCTCTGCCTAGAGAGTCCTCGTGGCACATTATTTGCCAAGAGCCTGCCTTTCTCAGAAAGTGTCCAGTCTCTCCATGGAGAGTATCACTCAGAGCCAGCAGTTCCCCTTCTGCTTGAAATGGATGGTCAGCTCACAGCATGGCCAAGAATATTCCCACTTCTGTATGGGAATAGCAGTGCAGAGCCCAGCATCTCCATTTCACTCTGAGAGGTAAAACCATCAGTCTCCCAAGTGAGCTAAGATGCAGCCATGTGGTAGGCACAGCCTAACCTTTTTGCAGTGGGAAAGCAAGTTTTACAAAGGTGAAATGGCAACTTGATGAGGAGCTGGTCAGCATCCACAGTCAGTCCTTGAGAGTGTTCCCCAGGCAGCAGCAGCACACCAGCTTTGGTCAGTCGTGGTCTTCACTCACATTGCATGCTTTCAAGAAGTTGAACCCAGCATCTCTGAGGCTGACCTGACCAAACTTCAGCAACCCTGTGATGCCCAAGAATGGGTATGTATGTGAAGGGGTTGGGTTTTCTCTGTCAGGGCTGCTCTGAGCAGAGCCAGGGATAAGGAGGAGATGGGAATGCAACAGCAGCAGAGGTCCTGTCCTGCATGAACCCCATCTCCTCCCTAGCCCATGAGACACATCACAAAGATGTTGAATGGTTCAGTCTACACAGAGCTTGTAGCAAGGTTCAGTGGTGGGTGTTTTGGCCAGACAGATTTCCAGAAGGTTACAGGTGCTGCCTGTGGTTTCTCTGCCGTGTGTGGGGTCTATGCAGGGCTGGTGGAAGGAAAAGAGTGGATAGTGATGAAGCAATGGTGAGCTTGAAGGAAGGCCAACTGAGACACCCTGAGAAACAAAGCAAGTAATAAAATCCCAGAGAAAAACAGCACTCCGCACCCAGCCAGGCCCTCACCTGCAGCTGCCGAAAAGGCACCCTTGGCTCAGAGGTAAGCAGTCATAAAATGCAGGGAGACACTTCCCAGAGAGGGAAGGTTTTACCTGTCGAGCAAGTTCATGGGTACTCTCACCCACCAGCTGGGAGTGTTGAGTATGGCAGGCAGTCATCCCACCGCAGTCATCAGCACTGCAGGAGGAGGAGGAGGAGAGGGAGAAACGGAGCCCTGTTTGCTCTGTGGCACCCAAGTAAAGGGACTGGCTGGGTCATTCTGAGAGGGACCAGGCCCCAGGGAGGGTGGGGTGGGAGCCTGTGCCAAGTAGGTGGGTTGCCAGCTAGGATATACCCTCCTTGAGTGCCTTGACTGATTTTGACAGGCTGATTGTATTTTTGACCACCCTCCTCGGACCCAAACCTTCATGGCTGGAGAAGCGGTTCTGTCTGCTCGTAGGGCTGTCCCTCAGCAGCCCAGACCCACCAGGCCTGATGGATCCTTCTCCCAGCCACTGCTCTCCCTCCACTGCTAATCCCTGCTCATGGGCACGGATCCTCACGGACTTGCTCTGCAGGTAAAACATCCCCTGCCCAAAAAGCTGAGCTTGCATCCCCAGGGCAGATGAATAAAGCATCACGTGTGGCAAGGCCCTGTTCTGCTCTCTGCTGTTTCTCCTTCCCTTCCCCCAAATAATCAGAACACCACAAAGAGAGACAAATGCCTTTGTTTTCCAGGGAAGGACTGTCAGAATGGCATGTCTCCCTGCATCTTGTTAGGGGTTAGATAAGTCCCCAAGAGTCATGGGGAGCTCTGTCACAGCACAAGTCCTTGCTGACAGTACTATTGTTAAGAAGGGGTGCATTTGGGGAGGGCCAGGGCTTTTGCCCCCTGCTTGTTTCTCTCCAAGAAAGTCACGGCTCATGCCTGCTTGCCCAGGGAGACTTCCCTCCCCCACAGCTCTTATCCTGAATAGACAGCAGCCTGGCATTCACCAAGGGGTGTGGAGGCTGGCCCCCATTTCTGGACCTCTCCATGTGCCCCTGGGCTGGCAGGCATTTCATGGGGTGCCAAAACTGAGCTCTAAAGAAGTTGCCTTCTTTTGAGGCTGCCCAGCACCAAGTTCACAGTGCTCCAACCCAACATCTGCTCCTAGCAGTGGCCCTTGGATTGCTCCTGCCAGGAACAATCTCTCTCTGCTCCCAGCAGAGCCAGGAAACAAGTCCAGGATGCTCACCCTGCCTGGTATGGGGGATGCCTTACCCAGAGCTTGGCTTAGGGCTAGGTCCCGCAAAAGTCCTGTCCTGCTCAGGGCAAGGTTACACAACGGCAGACTCTGTAGAGACAGAGCTTTCCCTATAAGGTTACCTACTTATCATGGGCTTGACCTGGGGACTACTCTCATCTCCCATCCTCCCTTTGAATGGGAGGAGGTGGATTATGTTACAAATTGAACCTGCCTGACTAAATATAGCCAGTGTAGAGACCAGGAGAACCTCCCTGTTTTTACCCTGTTTGCTTCAGTGGGAATGGAAATAATGAATCCCAGCTGTTGTCTGCTTCTGGAGCAAATGCCTGAGGGCCTGGAGGCCAGTATCTCTCAGATGTCCATGTTTTTTTAAGATGATCCACCCTGTACAAGGAAATTTCTAGATGGTGCAGTGTCCCTTGGCTTCATGGTGTACCTGGTGAACCTGCTGTGGGCTGAACAGTCAGAGTAGAAATGCCTCACAGACTAGCTGCCTGTGGGGAAGGGAGGGTATATCCAAAAATACCTGGCTGGCTGATGGACCCTCCCTTACCTTCTGTGCTGGGTGAGAAGAGCAGGTTTCTTGCTCATGCGAGCAGCACTTGCCACCAAAGCACTGGCGTCTGGATGCTGCAAGTGAACGTCCATCTCGCCTCTTCCAGGAATTTGTCAGTGCTCAGCCTCCATGTCCATCACAACAAGAGAAAGGCTACAATCCTGTAGAACAAAGCCATGTTTTTTATTTTGGTGCTGAGCGCATTAACACACTTCCTGCTCTTTTCACTGGTCCTTGGCTTTCTTCTGGAAAAATAACACAATCTTTGTTTGGGAAAGACTGAGGAGCCCAGGGAGCTTCTGCCCAGGAATACAGGACAGAAGAGAGGGAGAGTAAGTCTATGCTGCCAGTGCTGGGGACGTGTGAGCTCATGCTCCTGACAAAATGACCTGCATTACTAACCCACCAGCTGCTGCTGTGAACCTGCCCCAGCTCAGAGAACCGAGGAGATCCCCAGTGTGGATCCTATCTTTTGCATGAGGTGTGGACAGTCAACACCTGGACTGGACTGAGCACCAAAGGTTAGCTCTTCCCAGGTGCTGCAGGTTGGCAAAGCTCAGCTTGGGTATTGGTGGGTTGCTTCAGCACCTGCTCTCTGCCCAGGGGGCAAAGGAAGCTGGAGAAACCAGAGGTGAGGGAGAGCAGGCCCTTGTGTGGGACACGATGATGGGTGGATGTTCTTGGTGGCAGGAGTAGAGATGGCTCTGCAAAGGGCTTCTTTGGAAGGATCTGCTAGCAAGAGCCTCACCACAGCAGTGACGTGTGTGTGCCCATCAGCCTCAGGGGTGTCTGGGGCCCCTTGCAAGGGAGTGGGAACCAGCAGCATGGCAGGGATTGACACATCCCAGTGCTTTCCACAGCCTCCAAACTGTGATAGCATCAGAAAGCACCCTGCACTTTCTCCCCCCAAATAGCACAGGCCTCAGGGAAATGAGGGTGCCAAGCCCTGCTGAAACACCCTCCCATTTCAGCAGCTGATCTTGGCAGATAACAGACAGCTTACCAGGGTAATTGTTACAGCTGGCTCTAGGGTGGCAAGCAGCAGCTGCCTAACAGAGCCCACTGCCACCTGAATGTTTGGAGCACCAAGGAAGGATGGCACATGTTACGGAAACCCCCCAATAGGGTTTTTTGGGGACTCAGGGTCCCCAGTCAAGCCATGGAGGACAGTCCCAGGCTACACCAGCTCTGTCCCTGCCAGAAGGGTGCATCCATGCTGGGGAATGGTGAACTGTGCCACCCACAGGACCCTCAGGGAGAGCAGCTCTATGCCTGCCCAACGCAATTCTGTTTTCTCTAGCCCCTGCTGTCTTGTGGGGCCCCATTCCCTTTCAGAAAGGCTGAGCTGGCCTTTTGCCTGCCTTGGCTTCTGTTCAGCTGTGCTGATGCCTTGTGGTTCCACGTGCTTTGGAGACTCTCCAAGCACGAGATGTGCCCCTAATTCCGGCTCGTGGGCTGGCTGTGGATGAATGCATTTGACAAAGTAGATGCAATGGCCCAAGCAGTGTTTGTCTCAGGGAATAAAATCTGATGTGCTCAGGCTCCCTGCTGGCCTCACCTCCTGAGCATCTCTGCTGCTGTTTCTGACATGTGTGGAGACTAACATCACAGCCCACACCCTAGGTACCACTTCCCATACAAAAAAAAAAAACCAAACGGGTGTTTTCAGGCTTCTTGTCATTCCTGGCTGCAAAGCCTGTTCACAGCAACCCTTTTCTTCGGGATTATTATTCCACACTGGTTTTTACACACATTGCTTGCTGAAAAATGGCATGCAGCTGAGTTTCGGTCTCAAGGGTGTTGGAGGAGGACGTGCTGTGTTCCATGAACATATTTCTCCTGAGCACTGTTTGTTGGAAGACCTGAAACCAGCATCTGGGTTGCTGCAACATGTTCAAACACAGCATCCACTTACAATTTGCATACTAAGTTCAGCAAACAAACTTCTGCCCGGTGCATCTCAAAAGTCACTTTAACAAAAGACAAAAAATGAGACAGCGAATATGCCTCAGCAGGTTGTTTCTAGGTTTGAAATAAGCTCGGTAAATGGTAGGTTTCTAAGGCACCTCAAGGATACCAAATTGGTTATTGCAGCAGCACAGAGCCAATGGCCACAGTCAGGCAATAGCCAGCAGCTCTCCTGCTCCAGCACACCTGTGATGAAACATCTGCCTCTTATGCATGGAGCTACATTTCCTTGCCCTTGAACTTCCAGCACAGGAATGATCCTTGGTGTCATATTTTAGCACAATTATGCCTTTCAATCCTGCAGTGGTGGTCTGGGGCTTATGTTGCAGGCCCTCTGGAAGTCATTAGCCAACATCCAGACAAGCAGTGGCAATGTTTTCACCTCTACAGTCAGCATTTACTGAGCTTGCAGCTCTGCTTTCAAAATTTGTCATTTCTTATAGGTTAGGTTTGAAGCCTTGTCTTCAGTGCCTGCACAACCTGAATAACATATGCACCCCAACTCATTTTCCCTTCTATCTTTACCTTTCTTTTTATTTCTTTATTTGAAGAAAATTGGAAATTCATGCTACCAGTCAGAAGTTGATTTTCTACTTTTTTAAAATAAGAAAAATAGTATCGATTTCAAAGTCAGAGCTGTATTGTACTTTGTCCAGAGCCGAACTTAAGACTTGCTCCCGTCACCGTCCAGCTCTCCCCAGTTGGCTCTTCCCCTTCGGCTCAGCAGCAATTGCCAGGCTTTGCTTAACCTGTGTTTGTAGCTCTTAGAAATACTCTACATGCAGCAACTCCCTGGTCCAGGCTATGTCATTGTGAGCAACCTCTCTGTGTCAAAACCAAGAACATGCTTTCCTAAAGCTTTCCTCCTTGACTTGCCTTTGCTGTGCTGCTCTGGGCCAAGTGCCCTTCAAGTGGAGAGCAGATGGCCTAGAGCCTTCCTGACCATTCACCGCCTGGCTGGGATTAAAGATCTGCTAATGCCCCTGCTCCAGCCTCACAGTCGGGATCCTTCAAGTTCAAGGTAACCAAAGGCTTTTTTGCTGTGCTGTCAGGATTTCCAGCATGGTCAAGTGAGGAGCCCTGCTGCCTGTTATCCCAGCAGACAGAGGAGTTAACCCTCATCAGTGGGTGTCTCCTCACTGATCTCACATGCCACAAGAGCACTTGAACAGCTTGGGCCAACCACCTCCATGGGCTGACACAGGCTGATCCATGTTGCCCATGGCCATGACCCAGCACCGAGCTCCCTCTCTGCCTTCCTGGCTGGGATGCTGTGTCCATCCCACAGCCACAGAGATACCACCCCACTGGCAGACCAGGAGCACTCCCTTCCCCACCAAGCACTGCAAAGACCAGAGACTTTGCACCCCAAAGGCAAGATGGAGCCCAGTGTGACCAGCCAGAGTTGCAGGGGAGGAAGTGGGGAACATGGATTTGGGAACCTCTCAGGATGCACTTAGAGGTGTGTCTAACACATCCCAGCATCATTAATGCAAGGAGTCATTCCTGCTTCCCCAAGCTGTAACATCAGGCTCGCCCGGATAAATCACTTGTCCGGGTACCCTTTGATAACATTTGCTGGATTATCTTCGCCACTTGGGAACATATTTCCATACTGATTTAATGAAAGCAAAGATTCTGGAGTCAGCAGGAGTTGGAGCCTCACAGACGGCTCCTAATCCAGGAAAGTGGATGTGGTTGGAAATGTTTCAGCAGTCAAAGCTTGGAAGATCCTGCTGTGACTCATTCCTGATGCAAGGCTCTGTGTCCACAAGATAATAAATCTGAGTTTAGCACACCTAATCCTTAATCTAAAATACCACAGGCCACATAACATGAAGTGGCTGAACAGGTACAAAGGCTCTCTCCCAGTGAAAAGATGTTGCGAATCACTGCAAGAGCAACTGCAGCCAAAACAGGCTTTTGCCAGCTGAAGAACACTGGGTACAATTGGGCTTTGGACACATAGTCCACAGGCTTTTCAGCCAGGCCCTTTCCCATTCCTCCCAGGCTATCACTCAGGATGCATTATCTATTGTTGCATCCCTCACAAGAAGATCTGGGACAGATCTTCCCTCTTTTGCTTCAGACACTTGCCTGACTGGGCTTCTCCTTTGGCAGCTGCCAAACCACCTTATTTAGAGCCACCCTTGAGCTCAGCCCGTGTTCCAACTCAACCCCACAGCTTGCACTAGCTGGACTCCAGCCCTCAGACCACAGGACCAGTCCGAATATGCTGAGGCATACCACTGCCTATCAGCTAGACCAGAAGGCATGCTCTAAATCAAAGCTACTTACAATGATGAAACTCTCTTTTAGCAATCATGTTTCCCTCTTCAACCTAAGGTGTATTACAGCTTGGAGGCTGGGAGGTGTGAGCATGTCCATGAGGGAGGCTGTGATCTTGAGAAAACGTGCCATCTCAGCATAGAGAGATCAGCCTGGGATCTTTAACTGTCAAGGAGAGTGCAGAAAGAAGGCTGAGGCCCTGAGAGAAGAGCTACAATGAGCACCATGAGCAGCCCTAGGGACAGACAGGGACATCTGGGAATGTTGTGTCACAGCCAGCACTGGGGGATGGATTCAGGCCCCAAAGGCATTAAAAGTTCTAGGACTGTCTGGGATTGCTCACAAGGGCAATTTGCACTTTCCAAGGACAAATAAGCAGATTGTGCAAGGAAAGGCTAGTGAGAGGTTAGCACGTTGCTCCCAGGAGGCAGGTGACTGAATCACAGGTCACACTGGAGATGCCCACGGTCAGGACCTGAATGGGGTGCCTACACCTAACATAGTACATGCCTGGTGGGGTCTTTGCTGTGATGCCTGGGCTTGGACATCTGTGTTGTCTGTGAATTTGGTCTGTCCCTGTCATGGCAGCTGGCTGTTTACACCCCCTTTTCCTGGCCCCATCCTGTCCAGGACAAAACCCCAGTTTCCAGAAAGCAAGTGCAGATGCAAACATCACCTGCCTCACCCTCATAACCAGAGGTAAGGCACTGCTGAAGTCATATCCCACAGTCATTACTCCTCTCTCCACACTCATGGTTCCCTCTGGCCAAGAGTTTGGCATCGACAAGAGCACTGTTTGAAGCAACAGCATCCACTGAACTCCTTTGGACTGAGCAAAGAACTTTACTCCCCAAGTTACAGTGACTCTCCCTCTAATACAAAGCTAGGATTTGAAATGTTATGCAGGAGAGCTCTCCTGGTGAGGAGAAGCAGGAATGGTGGAGAAGAGCCCTGTCCCAGTGCAGATGTCCCACACAAGCCCACGACACCAAAATCTGTTGTGATCTGAACCCATATTCCTCATCTGTATCCTTTGCAGATCGAATGGACTGCTAAACTGCTGGCGCATCCCCTGGCTGGCCCACTGCACACTGATAAGGAAGGACGTGACAGGCGGTGAAGATTGCCAGCTCTAGCCAGCTTGGCTCTGCTCTTCTCAACCCACAGTGTCTCTTCCTATACCACATTGCTCCTGAAAATCACAGGCAAGCACCTCTGTGTCTCCAGTGTGGTGGAGTAGGTGTCAGTACACCTGAGGACACCATCCCTGCCTGGTGTGATATTAGGGTGAGCAGGGACCTTTCCTCCCCTCAGTTCAGCCATCCCTTGTGAGGATGCTGATGCTGAAGCTTTAGTTTGTCATCTCATCACTATATCTCCAACCCAGATGTAGGAAGGCAGACATGACATTGTCCTGATGGAGGTGGCCCATGGCCTACAGGCAAGGGGATGTCACATGGCCCCCTTGCTTGTGCTATTAGCTAGTTGTGCTAATGCCATTTAATTCAAGGTTTCATGAAAGCCAATGGAGACACCTGGATTTCTATCAGACAAATACAGGCTGCCCGAGGTAGACTCCAGCCTGAAACCAAAATTTCCTTGATGTGAATAGCCCTTTAAGCACCTTTTCTGGAATGGTAGCCCATCCTCCATTATCATCTCTTAGCCATTAGCTGGTCTCTAATCTCCCCAGCAGCATTTGGATGAAGGTCCTTGGACAGACATAACTCAAGGACCTGGTGGCTGCTAAGGTCACAGTGCCCAGCTGCCAGAAATGCTGCAGAAAACACAGAAATTATCCCATAGCTTTTAAATGGCCCTCTCCACCTCCATCTCCAAGAGAGCAAATATTTACACATTTCCCTTCCCCATCCAACAGTCCCTACCAGTCCAAGGCCCCTAGACCATGGCTCCAGCAGCAGCTCAAGTACTTGGAGAGATGCCTGGGGTTTAGTCTCACAAAATCTTGGATTTGAAAAGAATTGATTTAATAACACACACATGTCAAAAAGAGAGAAGCTGACTCTATTTACTTTTTCTTCTCCTCGTATGAAGCACGTCTCATCCTGCACCACATGATCCCTTGATCAGGCTCAAGAGCTGAACCTCAAGACAAGTGACAAGAAGGAGAAAGGGGGAGCAGGCATGTCAGAGCAGAGAAGACCACTTTGGCCTTTACTCTAGCCCTCTTGTGTCATGGAATGATCAGCAACCTGGCTGAAGTCTGGAGCCTGTTTCTGCCCTCCCCAGCAGGCAGGCAAGAGGGTCTCCCTGCTACCTCTGCTGGCATTGATGGCATCAACTGGAAATACTCACTAGTGCCATCCTCAGGGGTCATACTGGAGGGGAGTAACAGGGATGGGGATTCTCATGTCCTCAGCACAGGGGGAACTGATGGGCCTCACAGTCTTGGAAGAAAAAATTGTTTCAGAGGGTTTCAGTTCTGGGCCTCTTAAGGAAATCACAGAGCGTCTTGTGATTTAGAGACAAATATGCAAGACAAGGAGAGCTCTAAGCCACAGGCTTGGCACACTGCCTGCATTTTTCCCTCCTCTTTCAGTATAATTACAGTTGAGCCATGTAGTAATTGGGTAACTTTTTCCAAAGGAATCCTTTCACCCAGTGAATCATACTTGCCACAAAGAGAACACAGAGGCAGATAAAAGATCCTATGGCTTATTGTGATAGAAGCATTTTGCCCCTATCCCTTCTTCCTCAGACCCCTAGCTGTGTTCAGGGTAGAAGCAAGAGCCAGGGATGGCACTTTCCAGATAATTTCTTCCCAACTTTCTAAAGCAGCTTCCTCCTGGCTTACTCTGCCCTGCAGCCAAGATGAACTGTACAGTTTTGAGGGTACCTGTGGGTTCTGTACAAAAAGGAGTTTTCCCTCCTTTGGTTCTCGTACCAACAAAAGTGGGTGGTAAAGGCTGGGTCAGCAGCTGGGCAGTCTCTGGGGACAGAAAGGATTCATAGTGCAGTTGGGTGACCCTGGATGCAGCTTCAGTCCTCTGTTACTGGAGTTTCACCTGGACCACGAAGAGTTTCTGAGGCACCATGTGTGCTCTGAGACATATCTTCTACTCCTGATTTAACTTGAGCTGAAGAGCCCCGCCCTGACTACAGACCCTTCCCGCCAAGTCTCGATCCATATGACCATTTTCCTTGTGGGATAAAAGCCTTGGCTAATAAAACATTCATTGTAAAACTATTTTCCATTAGATTCATGGCCACACACAGCTGGATCTTTTCCTGGAGTGGCCTGCAGCCCGCTTGGAAGACGCGTTCAGCATCCTGGAGAGGAGGCTGGGTGAGTGTGGGAGGAGGCAGCTCTGTCTAAGAGACCCTCCCTCCTCCCAAAACCAACCCCTGCCACCCTTCCTATTGGTGGATGGAGTGGAGAAGGGCTGGGACAACTCAGCTCCCCATCTATTTAAAGGCAAGGGCGGGGCAGTAGGAGCTACTTGCCAGGGAGCCTTGCACCTCGGTGGAGAGGAGCATTACTCTGCAGAGCAGCACCATGTCTTGCGTGAGTAGGGAAAGGGATGGGGCAGCTTTGCTGGAGGTGGGGCTGTGTTGGCTGGGTGTGAGGGTGTTTGTGCTAGCTTGCACATCAGCCCCAGCATCGGAGGGTCTGTTAGAATTGGATGCCTGCTACTGGTGAGGGACGATCCCTGCTGCATCCACTACAGAGGGCTGGCTACTATTTTGAGTTCTGGCAGCAGTGGTTCTTTTTTCCTGTAGGATCCCTTTGGGGCAGTACGTGTGGGGATCCTTGCTGGGTTGAGTCCTAAGCTGGGATAACCCGTTTTACTGCAGCTCTACTCTATAGAAGCTGCTACAGTAGCATTCATTTATTGCTGTCTGAGCATCTTCTCTGGGCAGCCTTGCTGCTTGCTTTCTGGCTGAAGTTTTCATGAGTCATTGAATTGTTATTCTTCTCTTTTTTTGGAAGGAATGTGCCTTACAGAAGTGTTCTGTGAATGTCAAGGACTACATTCAAATACTTTAAGAGGTTAGAGAGGTTATCTTAAGAGCAGATATCAAGAGTATGGGGCCAGATTCTTTACAGAGTTACCCAGCAACAGGGGAAGGGACAAGAGGCACAAGCTGAAACACAGGGAGTTATAGCTGAATGTGAGGAACAACTTCCTCACTGTGAGGGTGACAGAGCACTGAAACAGGCTGCTGAGAGGTTGTGAAGTCTGCAGCTCAGGAGATATTCAAAAGATATGACACTCTGCAACCTGCTCTACATGAGCCTGCTTTAGCAGAAGGGTGGACTTGATCTCCAAGATCCTGTCCGGCCCTATTCTGTGACTGTTAGGGAGATACTTGTGTTGAAAGAGAGATTGCACTTCTTTGATTAATTTGTCTTTTGTTATGCTGAGTGTGATTAAGCAGGGATTGTCCAAAGAGAAAGCTTATTTTTTTAAGGTGGGATAGGAAAAGATTTTCAGTATTCTTGAGGTTTTGGCTCTGCTGTGATGAAAAAAATGAGTACATATGGGTTTGCCAGGATACTTTGGTCCTCCTATAGAGAAGATGGGGGGCAGGTGCTTCTCTGGAGAAGAAGAATGCTCTTGCAAATAGTGAGCCTACATTAAAAAAAAGCTCAAGCCATTGGGAGATGGTAAGTAAGGTGTCTGAGTCCTTGGACGTGGGCAAGGCTTGAAGTTCAAACACGAACTAGGGGAAGGGAGTGGCATCTCCATCCCTGCCATCCATCCCAGACAGACTTGTGTGGGATGACACGAGACCCGCAAGGCACATGGGTGTGTTTGGGATGAGGTGGGTGTGATTGGAGTGTGAAGGTACTTACACTTTACTGCTGTGAAATACACATGTTGATGAGAGCAGCAGGAGACAGATTAGGAAATCGAGCTCCAATCAAATGTACCATGTGATTGGGGTAACTTTTGTGGGATGCCCTTGCTGCAATGCCCTAGGGCAAGGGAGCTTCCTTGTTTCTCCTTGAGTCCAAAGCAAAGCATATCTTGAAAGGCAGCAGGGAAAGCTGCCAAGTCAGAACAAGTGAGCCAGCAGGTACTAAGCTAATGTCTCTCCTTCCATGTTCCCCAGGGACCAGTGTGCACCAACCTGGGTCTCAAGCCTGGCCAGCGCCTCACTGTCAAGGGGAAAATTGCACCAAATGCCAAGAGGTGAGTTGTGCTGTGCTGCCCAGGCACAGCCAAGGCACTGCACTGAGGGGGTCTGCAAAAGGGTCCCTTAGGTAGAAGAGGAGAAGGGGTTAATACCAGCAGTGCTTTCAGTGAGTCATCCCCTAATGCACATTGCAGTCACAGTACTGCCACAGGGCTAAGCCAAAGCAGATGTGAAGTTCCAGCTGCACACGCTGGCAGTGACCACATCCTCTCTAGTGCAGGGTAAAGGAAATGGAAGCTGTGTCTATACTGAGATTTGGTTTGAGATCGTCTGTTCCACCACATGCTCTCCCCTGCACGAAGATGGCCGGGAGTAGGGACATTTATGGTGCCCCAGTGGATTTACCTCTCACGTGGTGGTGTGGAAAGAAGGAAGAAAGGTGGTGAGCAGGCAGGTGGGCTTAAGTGGAAATGTACCCCTAAATGTGCAGGGATTGGGGTGGCTGAGTTTCCCAGCGAAGCCTCTGCAGCAGCCCCCAGCCCTTGTGTAGGTCTGTGGCTGGGGGGCCCCCTTTGCAGGTAAGGTGGAGCCTGTAGCTGCTGTACCAGCACTAGCGGTGTTCCAGGAAACATGTCCCAGCTCTTCCCAGTGCCTTTGAAGTTTGATACTGTCTGAGTGAAGCCTCCCAGGCTTTCTCTTGCCAAATAATATGCCTCTTCTCAGCTGGGTAAGAGGCCTGAAGGAAAGGTGGACACTAGCCTAGGAAACTTCCTCCCACTGCTGTTGCAGATACTTTGGGATAGCTAATGACATGGTAATTATTTCAGCTGCCTGCAGGTTGGGGAGAAGGCAGTGGCTGTCAAGCAGGATGCAGCACTAGCTAACTGTTCAGGACTGAAAGGAAATCTATGGAAAACAACTGTCTCCTTGGGAATTGGTCTGGGTGTATGATAACTCTGTTCAGAGCACTGCATGCTGAACCATTCTCTTGAGGAAACCAAGTGATGTTTCTCCCAGGGATGGCACTCAGGAGCCTATCACCACAGAAAAGTGCCCCTAACTGCCACAGCACATCTTTTTAGGGAAGCTGTGTAATTTAGCAAAGGGTTTATCTTAGGTTACCCTAAGCTGGGCTTGAAGAAACAGACCAAGGGATGCTCATGGTAATGAGAATCATACTACCATAGTATTGATTTTTTTTTTTTTTTTTTAAAGCTGTATTGATGTCCACTTTTTTTCTCTGCAGCTTTGTGATGAATCTGGGCAAGGATGCTACCCTCCTCGGACTTCACTTCAATCCCCGTTTTGATGCTCATGGTGATGTGAACACCATTGTGTGCAACTCAAAGAAGGTGGAAGAGTGGGGTGCCGAGCACAGGGAGGCTGTCTTTCCTTTCCAGAAAGGGGGCACAGCAGAGGTGAGGCATGCATATATTTATATATATGCATACATACTCTCTGTATATGTTCTGGTGAAGGGAGAGTGTTTGCCACAAGACACCCAGCTGCAGGGGCTGTCTCAGAAGACAGAAGGTGGCTGGCTTCTCCTGCTTGGCCAGTGCCACCACTCAGAGCTCTGTGCACTGATGGAGGGTGGGGATCAAATGTGCGAGCTCCATCTGGCTCAAAGATGTTACTATTGAACAGAGCAGGGAATGGACATTTCTTGCGAGATCAGAATAATGCTCCTGCTGTTGATGAGCAGGTTATTCTACTGAGCTTGTTCACCCTGTGAAGCAGGGGGTGGCACAGCAGTGCTGCAGAGGAGAGAGGCTTGAGGAAACTTTCTCTAACTTTTCCATTTGCCTTGCAGATCACTTTCAGTGTCAACCAAAATGATGTGACAGTCCACCTGCCAGGCCACCAGTTCACGTTCCCTAACCGGCTTAACCTCTCTGTCTTTGACTACTTTGATACACAAGGGGACTTCACACTCCAGTCCCTTAGCTGGGAATAACTTCCTCTGACATCTTCATATCAAAGATACAGAAAAAGCAATCAATAAATAAGAGTTTTGGTGTACTAAGTCTCAAAATCTAATCTGTTTAATATTGCGAGTCCTCATGGTTTGGGCACCTTGCTGTGAATGGGTGGATAGGGGTAGGCAGTTTTGCTTGAGTACCTTAAGTGGATGCAATTGTCCCAGTCTTGGTCCTTGAAAGTCATGGATAGGTCAAAAGTCCAAGGAGTTGCAGGAGGAGGCATTGGGGCTAATTGTCACTGCAGGGACAATAAAAGAGTCCCTTAGGCAAGGTCACCTGCTGTTGAGGTCCAGACTGATACCTTACACTCCCTGAATATATTAACTGTATTTCTACCTAAACTAAGCACTCCTGGCTGACATCAGAGGGCATTTAGTGGCTGTGCTAGGTGAGCCTAGTGGGGCATGGAGTGAGGGGCAAGTCCTCAACTGTGCTAGTTTTGGCTGCACCCTTCTATAGAGGCTGGTCCTACTCCTTTGTCTGCTAGGGACCTCTTGCTGCTGTATGGAGACAGTGGAAAAGCTGCCTTGCTGGGTGTGGCAGAGCATATAGAGGCTTCCTCATCCAGATCCTTTCTTCCAGTAGCTGCAGGAGCACAAAGTGTGGTGCTGTGGCACACGAGAGCAGTAATGTGGAAGTGTCTGGTTTTATTCTGCCTCTTGTGCTTTGCCTGTTCCATCCAGAGCTGAGGGAGGCAGCAATGTCCAGCTGGAGTGTGGGATGCTAAGGATGTGTGCACTACGCTTTTGTTCCTATTTAACTTGGCTTAAATTAACCTGAGCACTTGTCAGTCTAAGCTGAGGCTAGACTCTGAGGAGTCAGAGGCAGTCAGGCATGTTCGATGTTACTGCCTAGCTGCCTCAGGGACTGCCTCAGTCTAATGCTGTCTTGGCACTGCTGTTGAGCATGCTGTGCCTGGTGGGTATGGGAAAGGTGGGATCTTCCCTATCCTCAGTGCCCAGCAGTTACCAGGTTGGTTTGGGATGAAAGGCTTGACTACAAGCAACAAAAAGCACTAACAATTTGGAGTACTACAGGATTATCTGCTGGCCTGGCTGGGCTAGTTCCTCATATTAAGCAGTTGCACAGCAGCTGGAGAACAGGGACTTTCCCCTTCAGCAGCTGTACCTGCCATTCTTATTTCATAATTCGTGAGGCTCTGCCAGGTCCTGTGTCCTAGGTACCCATGCAGAGAGAGGCTGGGCTGCTAGGAATTGTGGGTCTGAGGAGGAAGAGAGATAAGATGAGAGCTTAGCTTAAAGGTAGGAACACTTGGGGTGTACGAGCAACTTGGGTCTCTGCAGCTGGATCTCTCTTGAAGTCCTGTGTTGCCCAAAGCCCATTTCTTTTGGATGATCACATGACACACTATTTAGGGCTACATTTTTAACTGTAAACATGACATCTGACATTGCCACCCTGTGCGTAGGCATGGCAGGGGGACAACATAGCCTGGGGACTCTTCCCATGGGCTGATAAGGATGAAGCCATCCTTTCTGAAGAAGAGAGGTTCAGCAGTATGAAAATGAGCCATGCTAAGCTAGATGGTCTCAAGACAAGAGACCTGGCTCAGTTTACACAGTGGTGTTGACACAGTCTGGCAGACTGGGGTACATGGGGTAGGCCAGAGTATTGGCTATTTCCCTCAACCACAGCAGGGCCAAGGTGCTGGTGAGGGTACCATGAATTGTCATGATGGACACAGAGGAAAGCTTGCTCCTTGCAGCTTCCCCTGCTGATCTTGAGAGCTGAGCAAATGTACTGGACTCCCTGGGCTGTACTACAGGGGAATCTTGCAATGCCTCTTAAGTGCACTTGGCAACCTTTCTTTAGATTCTTCGAAGATTTTTTTGTGATTGTTTCTTGAAGAAAGCTCAGTAGTAGCTTTACCACAGGAGTATGAATCTTAGTGAAGTCTCCTGCTAGCGTGGCTGTTTCTTGAGGTGACTCACCATTCTTGTGAAATCTATGACTCACTGTTGTCTTGACTTTGTTATGGCTTGGCCCGTTGCTAGCAAGGAGATGAGGGGTGGCAAAGGTTCCCCAGATATATAATTTAGACATATCGAAGCTGACTGCTCCCTTCCACCCACTCCCCAGCCTTGTGCAAGGTGGAGGCTGGTGTGTGAGGGCTGCAGGATCTGAGGATGGAGTCAGGATCCCTGAGACAAGCACTCTCCCCACCCAGCTGAGTAGGATGAACAGCCATGCAAAGGGGAAAGCACTGCAACAACATTGATGGAAGACACTGCATGCTGGCATGGAAGGCGACACACTTTTATTTCTCAACATGACCCCAGCCAAAGGTCAGATGTTCCCAGCCTGCTCAGCCCGCACTTTCCCTCACAGGCCCCAACACCTCCCTGAAAGCCAGGGGGATGCCACGGCTTCCTGCAGCCTGCTGAGAGGGTGCTGCAGGCCGTGCCATGCCCGTCCCAGCACGGCCACGGTGCCCGCGGTAGCTGCTGGCAAGCAGGGTGTAGAGGAAGGGGTTGACACAGCTGTTGCCATAGGCCAGGCAGGTGACACCGAAGTTAAGGTAGGCCTGGGCAGCGGGGCTGATGCCCAGCCCCTCTCCCTGGTACAGCCCAGCCAGCTGCCAGGCCCAGAAGGGAAGGAAGCAGGCCCAGTAGGCCACCACGATGGCAGCGATCCTGGAGAGGAGCTGCCGGGCAGGGGCCCTGCCAGGCACCGGCAGCCCCAGGCCCCAGGCCGAGGACTGGTACGCCCGGGCCAGGCGGGCGTAGATGATGGCCAGCACCGCACCAGGTGCCAGGACGCTGGTGGTGAACAGCACCGTCAGGTAGAGCCGGAAAGCTGATGGTGTCCAGGTGGGGATGCAGATGCGCTTGTGGGGGCCACCCCCCTCCCGCAGCTGGGTCATCACCATCATGGGGGCCGTGAGCAGGAGCGAGAGGAGCCAGAGGACGGCGCTGGCCAGCTTGCGGTAGGCATTGCTGGCTCGCCTGGCCCACAGAGGCTTGGCTACTGCCCAGTACCTCTCCAGGCTCATGGCGGTCAGGAGGAAAATGCTGGCGTGCATGGTGAGGAGGTCCAGGCTGAGCAAAAGCCGGCAACCCACATCCCCAAAGAACCAGTCGTGGGCGAAGTAGGTGCAAACCACAAAGGGGATGGTGGAGAGGTACAGGAGGTCAGCCAGGGCAAGGTTGATCATGTAGACCCCCAAGGAGCCTGCTGAGCATCCTGCCACCCTGCCAGAGGCCACTGCCACTGTGTAGATGTTCCCCACCATGCCAGTGAGGCACATGACCAGCAGCACTGCACCCAGCGGTCCTGTGACCAGGCTGTCCCCTCCCAGGACATTGCTGTCATCACCTCCACCACTGCTTTCCTCCAAGAAACTGCTATCCTTGAGATCCTCTCTAGGACTTGGGCTGAGGAGAGAAGAGTTGTAAGACATCTTTGGGTAAACTGAGCAAGAGCAAATCAAGCTCTCGGAGACCTGTTCCTTCCTCCTGCCTTCACTGTATGAGACACGTCTATCCTTAACAGCAAAGCAGCCCAGAGAAGAATGGGGAGAGTTCATCAGACATAGACAGGGTGCTTCAGAGAATTCTATTCCTCACCTCCAGCTGCCCAGTCCATTTTTCTGATGTTGTCCATCACAAGCTCTGTCCGGCTGTTTTCCTTAACAATGAAAGAGCCAAGAAAGGGACGCTGCCTTTTCCTTCAAGACCAAGACATGCAAGATAACCTCTGCCAGCCAGGAAGAAATGTCTCTTTTCTTCACTAGCTCATCCTTTGTTGCTTCTTCAGAGTTTGCTGGCACCCCAGAAACAGTGGATGAAGAAGTAGATTTCTGCTCCCGAATCTGTGTCAGCTCAGCTAAGACAGACTTTGGGGAGGTGGGCCCTGCCCCACTGAACCAGCCCCCTGAGAGCTGCCTTGACAACTGCATGGAGGAATGTGCCTGACTCACAGCTTCACACACCAGTGTGAATACAGCTCCCAGTTTATACTGGGCTTTTAGCCACTAGCTAAGCCCCACAAGCTCCCTCCTCTTTCTGGCAGACATGCTTTCTTCCCCCATATCTTCCTGCACTTTTATCCTGCTCCATCTTCCTTCTTGTTCTTGTTTCCCTTCCTTTTTCCCATTTCTCCTTGTACAGTTGTCCTCATTTGAGACAGGAGACAGCTGAAAGACAAAACTCTGTAATATGGTGAGGAGGGTGGAAAGCATCATGCTGTGGCTTCAGACGGGAAACAAGGGCCAGTCCTGGAAGTGCAATAGGCAGGGAGCAGCCACACAGCTCTCCCTAGCCAAGCCAGACTGAATGAACCTGTCCCCTGCTCCCTCCTAAAGACATTAGGGCCCTTTGAGGCTTGGGTGTTGTGGATGTAGTCCCCAGTTTGCAAGCAGCCCCACCAGATGGTAGGACATCTCACATTTTCTGTCCTGGCCCTTTTCCACCTTTGCCCTCAAGTCAGCAGCAAGCTCCTAAAGACTAAAGGACTGTATATTTTAGACTCAGTCTTTCTGTCCTTTTCATCCTCCTCTAAGCTTTCCCCCTCCTTCCCTCGAAGCCCTGGGAAGCTGCCTCGCCTCAGAGCAGGGAGCAGAAGCCCATTACGCAGGCACCACCGCCTTCTAGCGAGACACCATCACATGACACCCATGCCCGATGCCACCCTGCCCTTTCCTCGCTCATATCTGGGCCTCGTCTCAAGGAAGACACGGTGGGACAGAATTTGCAGAGCAGAGACAGATGTGCCATGCTACATGTATGCTGCTGTTACTTCAGGGTTTCAGGCCACTCCAGCCACACACACTCTTTTGCATCATCAGCGTATTAGCTTCATTGTGGCTGAGTCAAATGCCTCTACTCATATCCAGCAGTGGTAATACAGCAGCAAACGGGAGGAGGAGGAGGCATCCCATCAGTACTCCCCCACTGTGCAATGACCTTTGGTTTTCAGGAAAATCATGCTCCAAACTAGGAGAGATCAGCAAAATGCAGTGAAAATATACTTTTAGGTGGATATTTCCATTGCACCATGGTAGCAGGGTGCTTCTTCTCATCCAGGAAGTTGATGTTCCAAACAGATTGTGATGGTCTTGGCACAGAGGGGTCCCTACAGAAGCAGAGGGGCACCGTGAGTCTGCCCATTTGGTTCTGATGGGAATAATCACAGTCCACATGCCCCAGGAAAAACAATGAACAGCTATGGCTATTTGTTTGATCGTCTGTGCTTTTTTCCAAGAAACAACCTCATACCTCAACAGTTAACAAGTCAGTTAGTTTAGGAAGTTAAAATAAATTACAATGGGATTTTTTAATTTATTTCTTTAGGAGCTAATTAAAATACTGGTTGTCTCATTAATTCCAGTTAGCTTCCCTTAACACGAGATACCTTCTCTCACACTGCCTGCGTAAGACTGCAAACACATCAGATACGACAGTCACCAGCAGAACTCAGCTACTCCTTCCAGCATGTGAAACACAGCTTTCCCAAGAGAGCTTTAAGAGATGAGCTTTAAGACATGAATCATGGATTGATTTAGTGTTTTAGGCTAACTCTTACTAATAGAACATGAACATACAGACCTCCCCTGTTATACTACTGCATACAATGATATGTATGTGTGATATACAAGATAAATATATGCAATGTGAAGGTCAGAATGAAAGTGCCAGGCCTTTGACATACAGAGAATGAGGGAGCAGAGATCCATGTATTACTATATTCAGGCATCAACCCTAGGCTCTAGGAGAGACAGAGCAGACTCTGAACTCTATACACGTTATCAGTTCCTCTCTGCAAGACCCAACCCCTCTCCACTGGTTTGATAGAGATTTGAGTTTGGCAGATGATCTTCAGTGGCATGAATATCCCTCACGGTATCCTCCCTAGGACAGTATTCTGCCTCCATCACTTTTTCTTATGTGTGCACACACACATTATCCACATACCCAAATGTATATCCGCATTTTTTTTGAGACAATCTCTTAATCTTCTCTGAAGCATTTGGTGGAAGGTCTGCACACAAATGTCATCTGAAGAAGCTTTCTAGACCATCCATGGCAGAAGGAAACAGGTCTCACATTTGGCTGTTGTGTTACATCTTTTAAGTGACCTTTCTCAACCATTACACTAACTGATCAAATATCTAGATGTTTCACATCTCTGTCACCAGCAGGTATGATATTTCTTGTAAAGGTACAGGCTTTTTTAGTCCAGCAGCTCCTGTAGCCTGCTGGGGTGCCTGGCTCCAGCCAGACATCTGTTTTCTTTCGTCAGGTGGGTGGCTGTCTGCAGTTTCATGCAGGAGTTTCATGCTAGGTCCCATGTCTAACATAGTAAGTGCCAAAGTTTTCAAGGCCCGACTGACAGGCAAGACCTGTCAGCATCCAGTTAGATCACAGCAATTTAATAGGGACAGGTTGTACTGAGGATTCAGACGCACAAAATCTTGCACTTGAAAAGAAGCAGCTTAATTGGGCCCTCAAAATAAAGTGGATATTCTATGGGGGCAAAAGTGCTTCAAAGGTTGCTCCAAGAGTACTGTGTTTCTCTGATGTCAATCTCTTCTCCTGTCCTGACAGCCACCCAATAGGACAAGGTAGAGTCGAGTCATAGCGAGATTCCTGCAAAGCTTCCTAGGATTTAAACTTGAAGTAGGCTTCAACTGTAGTGAAGAAAAAAGGTGGTGCATTAGGACAACACCCTGAATGGGAGTGGCAGGAGGGGAAGGAAACAGCATCCAGGCACTTACTTGCATATTCCTGTGGTGTCATGGCCTGGTTGATGACACTAGTGAAGGCTCTGATCCACTCCAGCTGGTCAGCCTCTGTCTCGCAGGTGAAGAGGTATTCCCGGTCAGGGGTGACAATGGTGATGCCATAGTGCCAAGAGAAGTTGCCCTGTGTCCCTGAAGGCAATCCCTTCTGGACACTATATCCATTCTCTCCACTGCCCACAAATACCTCACCCTTAGCAAATGCGTCCTGCAGATCAGGAGGGAAAGACAGTGATTTATGGAATCCCAGAAGAACCAGGGAATCATTACAATGCACCTAAAGACAGGAGGAGAGTGTGTGAGGACTGAGGTCAGGGGATTCAGAAGAGTAGTGAGTCTGTGCTCAAAGGCAGTAGTGAAAAGATTAAAATAAGGGCATAAATCTCAAGAGGTCTGGGAGAGGAACTGATGCTTTCATCTCTCTGTGTCACCCTCCCATGTCACTACCTTTACACCACTGCCCTCCCTTTTCCTATTGTTTGCAGGCAGTGAAACAAACACAGAAAGCATGTGATTAATTAAGTGGGATGGAAAGGGAAAGACCTGGAGTCCATTCATAGCAGCTGGGAAACCTGCAAGCCACCCTTAGTGCAGAGCACAGACCCTGTGTGCACTTCCACCCTGCCCTCAGCACCGCTGCCTGCAGCTGCCCGGCGGTCAGATCTCCCTCTCACCAGAGGATCCTTGAAGTACATGAGCCTGCGGTGATCCAGCGTGAACCAGCGCTTCTTAAAAGCCTCTCTCTGCTGTGAAGGGAAGAGGTGACACGTGTGAGGGGACAGTGCCCTCTGCTGCGAGCAGTGCGAATGGATACCCCAAACTCATCCCAACCGCTTGAAGGAAGCCCCTGCCTTAACAGCAACCTCCTCCTCGCCCTTTCTGAGCTGAGAGTGGGGCTGAGTATCGGGTTATTCAGTCCCAGCTGCTGTCCCCAACTCGTGAACTTCGATGAAGGACCCCAGAGTTGAGACAGGAGAAATCTGGACACTAAATACCTGTAAGGTCATGCACACACAGACACATGCAGAGAGATCTGTTGCTCTGGGAGAAAGCAGGGACTCTGGCTTCATCTACTTTCACACGTGTCCTTCCCCTTCCTTTTATTCTCCCCTCCCTTGGTGCATACACACTGTTCCCACGGGTGTCTAAAGAGTTAGGGGGGAATGAGGAAACAGCAGGAGAAAAACGTTGAAATAGGGAAAGCCAGTGGTGCTCTGGCAGGCCTCTGTTAGATTTTTTCTACCATAGCAGCTCACCTTGGGACCAGTCTTCTCCATATATCCCTCCTTCAGGAAGTTTCTCGTCAGACGATTTTTAATCTGACAAAATGGCAAGAGTAACATTCACTTAGCTGTGCGCCTTCGCTATTCATTTCCCTCCCCCACCCTTCTATTCCCTCAAATTCAGTCACCTTCTAAATTTATATTTCCCAAACGGCCTAGCTAGGCATCACTTCTGCCTCCAAAATGCCCAGAAGCAGCAGAGAGCGGCTGTTTTCTGACCACCACAGGCCCTTTTTAAAAGCACCTTCTCATCCCTCTATTTTTACCCTGCAATTTCCACTTCCATACCTGGGGTTATAACAGTAACTAATGAGATCTTTTATCATATAAGCAGCAGGAGACCCAGCACCGTGCTCCAGTGCTGCCTTACCTCATTATCGCTGGCAATGGGAAATGCTACCTTCAGGTAATGGAACTGCACAGAGCGGATGGCATTGAACCAGTCCACTACCTCCTGGGGATGGAACAGGACAGGATAGAAAGCTTAGCCAGAGCAAGAGTGGGCTATGTAAATTCACCCAGCTGCACACAGCCCTGTGTTAACTACAAACACGGCTTTGTCAGCTCTCCCTCCGCAGCATCTCCCTCACATGCACACAGCCAGCACGGCTGCCCCATTCCCCACATGCACAGACAGCACATCTATAGAACTCCTCCCACACAAACCAACTCAGCCAGTGCTCCTGCCCTGCTCCCTGCAGCGAAACTCTCTCACAGATACACAAACACTGTGCCAGAACCCTCACCCTATTACCTACAGCAACTCACACTCACACACCCCATCCTACCCATGCTTCATACTATTTAATATCAGCAGCTCCTCAAAGCACCTCAATGGCTTTTCAGTGTTTGATGCTAAAACCAGATACCTTTCCACTTTCATGGTAGACAAATATATTCCGGGTCTTATTGTCTTTGAGATAAGTGATCTGCAGACCATTGGGGTTCCCAATCTTCTCTGGCTGGAATGTAGCATTGATGACATCTATTTTAACATTGATTTTGGGTTCTTTGGCCTGAAAACAGAACGGCATTGATCATGCATGAGCAATCCTACAAGGAAAGAGACCTGAGCTACTGACTAAGTGGGGTAAGGCAGGGTCAGAGGCCTGACCCAGGTGGAGAACCTTGTACTTGGTCTTTTTAAACCTTCTGAGGTTCATACCATCCCACTTCTGGAGCTTGTCCAGGTTCCTCTGGATGGTGTGTCCTGCTTCTCTCTACCCGGAGCCATTCCCTCCCTTGTGACAGCACTTTAGCTCTTGTCCCATTCATTTCAGAGAGATGAATGGGCAGAAAAGTAGCCCTCCTCAAAACCAAACAGAAAAAAGCCAACTTGGCTCACAGTGAGGTGAGGTTAGTCCTAGGAATAGTGCAGTATTACACATCCAGGCAAATGGATAGGAGTGAAGTGAAAGATTGGCCCTTTTCTCAGTAGTGAGGGAAGCACAAAGGGAGAGCATGAGGAAAAGTCACTCTGAGAGTAGGAAGGGAACCCTTCTCCTTAGTGACATGTTTTGTTATCATCCCTGAGCTGAGATGAGCAAGGCAACCTCAGAAGCATGCATAGGAAATCAGAACATCTCTGTGACCCCACTGCTCTGGGTGGAGTACACGGTGAGGTGGGAGTTGACCACCATACTCACATCCTGCTTGGTGAAATACTTCAGACATCCCTCTCTCTCAGACAAGAGGAACTTGCGGGGTAGGAACTGCCCGTTGTCTCGACCTCGCTTCCAAAGGATGCCTTCCTTCACCCCTTGGAGCAGAAAAGCCACTTATAATAGCATTCCTCCACAGGCATGGGAGGCATCAGAGAGCTGCATGCAGCCTGAGGCACAGCCACCCCTTTGGGACAAAGAACATGATGGACTATTGCTGACAATAAACACTTGAGATGTTTCACCTCTGACTTACAACTAAAGATGGTGGTGTTCCCATGTCTGCAGTGCAGATAATTGCTCACCAAAAGACAGTCCCAGATTCTTCCCACCTCCTAGTCCTGCTCCCACTACTACCTCTGACAGTGCAAGAGCTGTCTCCTGTGAACACTAGAGTCCCGGCCCATGCAGACTCTGGTACAGGACCAGAACTCTTTTCACTTGACTCTGCAGGCTCTTGGGCACCAATGCCCTTTGTCACAGGACTGGCAGTGCCATTTCAAGGACAACTGCCATGGTTAAAGGGGGTGGCGTGCAGCAGGATAGATATCTGTAGATCTCTGTGTCCACCAAGACATCAAATGCCTTTGAAAAATGCCACCTGGTAATATCAGGCTTTTAAGCTACCTGTGGCAGTGCCAGCCTATGTTGTCCAGAATTTAATACCTCCAAAACTAAGCCTCTAAGTACCAATTGGGTCCTCAGGAGTGCTTGTGGGATTTGCAACACTGACACCTCATGATGCTCAGCAAAGGCAACAAGCAGGATGTTTTGATGCTGTGTTCTGCTCTTACCATCAGAATATGGCAGCTGTTTTCCCGGCTCAGTAAATTCTTTGCGTTCATATTTGGCCCGTATCCACTGTTCTCTCAGTACTCTATGGAGAAAGGTGACAGGTAGCTCAGAAACGAACCAGAGGAACAGAGATTTTCCCTTCCCCCTTTTCTTCTGTATGCAGCAACTTACTGGCAGTCATTGTAGGTTGGCTGGTAATAGTAAATAGGGATGTGAGCTTCATAGACGGCTTTAGTCACAGCATTCCCATGCTTGGCCAGAAACTGCAGAGTTAAACAGAGAGTTAGTGCCTTGCCTTTGATGCAGACTCATAGCGCACTTTTTCTTTCCTGACCCACTACAGGGCTAGATGTACATCAAACTCTAATGGAGCATTTTTCTTCCCCTGCATTGCAACATGCCAGCAGTCTGGCTGCTCAAAGGTCTCATCTACTCTCAGACATTACAGTGATTGCACTGAATCAACAGAGTGCCATAAATGTCACTTCCGTAAGGCTGGGTGCACACACATTCAGTGGATTTGCTGCCATGTCCCACATCTCCTGCAGAGCTCGACAACAGCTCTGCAATGCTATCTGGAAGGACATTCCAACCTCTTCCAAAGAGCAACAAGACACCTACTATTTTCTTTGGATGTCCAGAAAATATTTTCAGTGCCCTGAAGATTAGTGAGTTGAGGGGGCTGTAAAGGGGAGAAATCAAGTTCTCATAAGTGCCATTTTTCTCAAGAGATCATATTATATCTGGAAACTTTTCTTGGAGAATGGAATTGACTGCTGAAATCAAGAGGAGACATTGAGGCTGGGTGGTCGTGGCAAGTGGAAAACAAGTAATCTAGACCCTAAGCAAAGACCTTAAGCCTTAATAAGATACATTGCAAGAGCTCTGCATTTGCCATAAAGTAACAGGACATGAGGAGACACATAAGGCAAGTGTATCCTCCCTCTCCCAGCAGGTTGTGGGGAGTTATCCCTGATTATCATGAGTAGAAAACAGACTGATTAAACCAGATTGCATTCCAACTCTGTGAGGTCAAAGAACTGATTTTGCCAGGACACTGAGTGTATAGTCTAGTCCAAACCACCTGCCATGCCCATGGGGATAAAGATCTCACCTGCACCTGAGCATCATCCCAGTAGTCCATCTTCAGGGATTTGACTTTGCTGATGCTGGGGATGTTGCGGTGAATTCCTGAACAGCTGAGGCATATAAAGACACCCAAAGTAGAGGATGCCCAATCAGGATCTGAGAATATGGAAAAAGGTATAACTAGAAGTGGTGAGTATCCCTGGGAGACATGCCTCACCTGGGAATGTAGTCCTGAGAAACAGGGAGCTGGTGACCACAGTTTCATCTGAGCTAAGTAATTAACACCCAAGGCATGGATGCCAGTTTAAAAAACCACAGCTATTCATTCTCCGTTCCAATCACTTTGACTGATTTTTTAATGACCTATATCTTGAAAAACACCAAAGTGCTCTGTGAAGTCCCTTTGTGTAAAGGATAACCCAGACGAAAATGAAACCACCACTGGGAAAAGACCTCAGGAGTTGTTTAGTGCATCACAGCAAACTCCTAACAGTGTTTAGCTCAGGGAGTGGAAAACAACCTTGAATCAAAAACTCTCCTGGAATAATTAAATAGGGCAAAATGGTACCAATTTGTCCAGTCTTAATTTGGCTTGGGTAGTACACTTCTTTTGGAGGTGTATGATGGGTGTTTTTAGCAGCACTTGTAGGACCTCAAACTGGATACCCTTCTGAGAGGGCAAACCCTTCAGCAAATGAAATTTCCCAGGCAACTATGACAGACTGTCAGTTCAGAGCTGAGTCATGGCTGAGACAATGCCCTTCTGAATCATGCCTTCTTTCTGGAGAAGTTAGGATTTCACTGGGAGCTTTCCTGTCAGGTCCTGACTGGGCATGACCTTGATTTGCATTTGAGATCTGACATGGCTACAGCCCACAGTGCTGCAGCTATGCAGCCCCTGCTAATCTGGCACTCCCGGACCGCTGTCCTTCCCACCAGTGCTATGGCAGCATCTTCTCCCTCCTCCCTTGCCAACCCAACTCCAGGGAGAGGAAATGAATATCTAGAGTAATGCCTCCCTTTTCTCTCCCCGCCAGGCTCCTGTGCAGTCCACATAGCCAGCACTGAGTGGCTGGTAGAGATCAGCCCCAGCTCCCTGCTTCCAACTCTTCCTCCAGTATCCTTCGGGGACTCACCTGGCTTCCCACAGTCCGCACACAAAGAGTTCTCTGCTCTTTTCCATACTTCCTTCAGGGCCTTCGTGCTCCGCTCGTTTCCTCCAGCCATCACCTCGGAATGGTATCCCTCCAGGAAGGGCAGGACAGGGCCAGGAGGGCAGCTGCCTGCAGCTTATGCACCTGCAGGCCAACCCACTGTGTTATCCAGGAGAGAAGGAGCCACCAGAGAGACAAGCTCTGGCAGACAGAGGGAAAAGAGAAAGGCAAGAGAAGCCTAAGGTTAAGGTTAATGGGAAGGCTACAGAGGCCTGTCGGTGCACCTGAGCCGGCTGAGCACAGGCAGGGGAAGAGAGGCTGGAGGCTGAAGTGCACCCAGACTGTTCGTGAGGAGTGAGGAGGAGGAGAAGACCTGCCCCATGGGCGTGGAGGGAAGTGCAGCAATTAACCACAGAACTGGTTTTTCCGCATTTCTGCTGGTGAAAGGACAGGCCAGGAAAAGAGCACAAGCAGCAAGCAAGCTGATAAAGGAAAGCTGGCTGTGGACAAGTGACTGCCAGGCTGTGACAGGACTCCTGTCAGGACTCATCATGCTCCGTGGGCTGGGGGGGCTGGCTTTGGCTGCCCCCACAACACTTCAGAAGCTTCCACCGAAGACAGCTGGCCACCACACAGGCATTACACCCATTTTAAGGCGAGAACAGGGAAGCAATAAAGGCTCGGGAGTTCAGCCAATGTCACTCTAAGCCATCAGAACACGGCAGCCTTGATGCCCCCACCAACTCATGCCAGTACCTCTCTCCACCACTACAGAAATCATGGCTGTCCAGCCAGATGCGGCGACTTGAACACTGCATCACAGCCAAGACTCACCTCCACAATTGCCTTCCCCGGATAAGAGGAGCCGCACATGCTCTGCTAACACCAAGAAATTACAACAGCTGAAATGACAATTGAAATAAAATCAGAGCTGTATTGAAGAATGCTCAGTTGAATAACTGCAGATGCTAACTATTCGGAAGAGTGACATTTACTAAAGAGGTGTTGATGTGAACAACGTTGTGTCAGAACGAGTCTCGGGCTGTGAGATCGGGTGCCACGTTCTCCGCACAAGGCAGCGCCACAGAATCTTTTGCTGCGAGGAAGGTGAAGAGAACTGTAGCCGGAGGCTCCAATGCCTGAAGCAAAGCCCGTCCACCCCAGGCTGGACTCTGGGCCGGGATCGGGCGCATGGGAGGTCCGCGGCTGGCTGCTGTGTCCCGCCCGGGCCGGGGGCGGCGGGGCGCACAGAGGTGCCGGCGTTCCGGCGGAAGGGGCGGGCGGCAGCAGCACCGGTAGCAGCGTGGGGCCGCCATGGGCCGCAAGAAGAACAAGAAGGGTCCGGGCGGCCGCGAGGGGCGGCTGGTGGTGACTTTCGACGAGAAGCGGCGGAGGTGAGGCCGGGCGGGCCGCAGGGCGGGAGGCGGGGAGGGAAGGCATCCCCCGGTCCCTAAAGCCGGGCGGTTCTGTGTTGCGGGCGGCAGGGAGTACCTGACCGGCTTCCACAAGCGGAAGGTGGAGCGGAGGAAGGCGGCGCTGGAGGAGATCAAACGCAAGCTGAAGGAAGAGCAGAGGAAAATGAAGGAGGAGGTGAGGAAAGGGTCTTGTGTCCCCCCTCGCCCGGGCGGGCAGTGAGCGGGCAGGAGGGGCGGGCAGAGGCGCCGCATGACATGTTTGCGTTCCTCAGCGGCACCAGGAGTATCTGAAGATGCTGAGCGAGAGGGAGGAGGCGCTCGGTACGTGCTGGGCCCTCGATGGGGAGGGAGTGGGCGCCCGTGGTGCATCAGCCTTGACTGGGTGTTGAGAGCTGGGGCAGGAATGCTCGCACGCTGTCCCACAACAGCAGCGGCTCGGTCCTGTGGTGTTCCCCAGGCAAGCTGGGCAGCAGTCTGAACGGTGACCCCGCAGCCCTGTGTCCCGGGAATCATGAGGGTTGTAAGGAAAGGAAGGAGCTGGAGGACATCTCCAAGGTGTCACCAGGTCCCCTCAGGGGGGAGAAGGAGCTTGCCCTCTAGGCTTACAGTGCCAAACCCTCTGCCTTTTATCACTGCGTGCCAAGGCCGGGTGTCACCACTGCCCAGCATGGTGCATCAGGAGCAAGTGAGTTTATCCCGTGAAAAGGTGGGCACTTTGCAGTGCAGGATTTCTTGTGTTCCCAGAGGAGGCTGATGAACTGGAGCACTTGGTGACATCGAGGACAGAGTCTGTGAACATCGACCACCCAAACCACATCGTAACAGTGACCACCATCAGTGACCTGGACCTCTCAGGGGCACGCCAGCTGGGACTGACCAGCTCCGTGGTAAAGCCTCTTGCTACCTCTCTGTATCAGCTGTACACACTCCTGGGGCTGGTAAGGTAGGGCTGGTGGTCCCTGAGTATGTCTAAGGCCTTGAAGCTGGCTGGGAACAGAGATGAAAAGGGAAACTCATACTTCTGTGTTTTTCCACAATTTAAATTTGGCCTCTAAAGCGAAAGAAATGTCCTGTGTGAATAGCTCACTCCAAACCTCCCTGGAATTCTTTACTAGTCCCGACTGACTCTGGTTAAAGGAAAAGTGTTAGTGGACTGGATGGCAACAGTGGATGGCAACTTTAAAAACCGATACAAGACAAGTAGCAAGATTTCAGACTTTGCTGCATGGTCTGTCCTTGATTTCTTTCCTGTGTCCTGTTCAGAAATATTACTGTTTGCATGCGGAAGCATTTCTCTCTCCACGATCCCATGCTTGGACCACAAATAATGAAACCATTAAGTTCTGGTTGTCACTTTTATTCTCAAAATACATTGTAACTAAAATCTTGTATTTGTTTTTATAGAGACTCTCAAATATTGGTTGTGCTTACATTTGTAAGGTCATCTAATCTGAAAATATACTCAAAGAGGTCTTGATAGTAATTTATGCAAAAGCCAAGGACCTTGGTTCATTCAAGTTTAAACTACAGTTGCATGGCCATTAAAATCATGCTGAAGTTCTTGGATTACTGTAGGGCATCTCTAGTTGTGCCTTTCTGCAAGACTGCAATAGGAAACCTTGGCGAGGAGTGTGGAGAACTTAAAAAATCTTCATCTGTGACTAGTTAGTTCACAAAACAGGATGAAACCAAAAAGGCCATGGAAACACCAGAATCACTGAAGTGCTTTCTTTTTAAGGGAAAAACTGATGGATCTGAAGAAGAGAAAGGGGAAGAGGTGGTGAACAAGCCAGTGAGAACAATGCCCAAGAAGTCCAGAAACCCCTTTCTGTCTGAAAAGTATGTACAGATTCCTGCAGGCCTTGGCTGTTCGGCTCTGGAAGCCTGTGGGAATGTTGTGTTCCGGGATGCGCGGTGTGGTGCGGTGCGGTGCAGCGCGGGCAGGGGGCGCTGGCGGAGCGCGGCCCGCTCGGCTCCTGCGACTCCGGGGACCGCGCGGGGGGGGGGAGGAGGAGGAGGAGGAGGAGGAGGGGGTGGGCTTCGTCCTCACCTCTTACCTACTCCTTCATCGTCCTCACCTCTTACGTACTCCTTCATCGGGCACATTCCGCAGCGCGCTGAGCTCGTCCCTAGGGTTGAAGGTCAGAGCCTCCTAAAGCTGGAAGCTCAGGCGTCCTCCACATTTTTCAGTATGCGGGTTTTACAGCTGCTTTGAGGGTGTGAGAGTTACTTTAACTCTGTGGGGTCTGGGCAGCACAATTCTCACAACATGAATTTTTGTTGTTGCCGTACATGGAGACTTGGAGGTTTCCTGCATAGCTTAGAGTCCCTCTGAGACTTGCCGTGTCTGGCATCCATTCCTGCTGGGCCACACAGAGCTCTCCAGCTATTGTTGTGGTATGGTCTTGCTTCTGCAGGCTTTGGTCCCCAAACATTTTTCTCTTTCTGCCCTAAACAGAATCTCTTCTCTTACTGCCACACTGCACATGCACAGCCGGAAAAAGACAAAAGGAAAGAGATGTCAACGTGGGCAAGGCCCACGTAAGAAAATCCAGAAGTCCAGCACAGGGCGAACCACCAAGACTCAGCGTCGGAGGCTGACTGGCAAAATGGGCCGTGACCAAGATTAACAGAGAAACTAATGTTCAGACCACCAGTTGGGACAGTGCTCTGTATCTGTCCTGCTGCTCTTCGGACACTGTCATTGTGTGCAAGCACCTTGTTTACATGGTGTTCTGACTAGCCATGAACCCAGTTCAGCCTTTCTGTAGCCTCCTGAGCACTGGCCAGGGTGACTAGACACCCTACGCATTTATTTTTGCAGTAATCTCCAGCTAAGTGCCTGGGTGCCACAGAATCTCTTAAAAACTTCTGCTGAAGGTCATGTTCACTATTTGACACAACCCTTCTGTCCTTGCCCCCCCCACCCCGTCCTTTCAGAGCTGATACTTGGCTTTATCAAAGAAGAGGATCTGGGGCAGAGTCCAACAGGCACATCGTTGTCAGGGCAGTTTGAGAGACTTGGGAGAGCTCTGCTTGCACTCCTGCATCAGTGCCCTGGCATTTCTGCTGTGCACTAAATCCTTTTTCCATGGAGACATGGTGTCATCTTGTCTCCTGTGTTTCTTCACCACACAACACAGTGCCACACCTGAATGCAGGGGTACTTTTTGTTTGGTACTTGTGCCAGGTGAAATTGGGTAACTTTATGAATAAATTTGAAGTAATTTTGCTAAGAAAAAAAATAAAATCTGTGACTTATTTGAAGCATAACAGGAGCTGTGCTAAAGCCAGTACCAACTGGAAAGAGGGGGAGGTAATTCCTGGTGTTTAAAGGATATTGAAATCCACTGGTGCTTGGAAAATGGAATAGCTAGGAGCTATTTCTGTGGCAAGGCAGAGCCAGCTAGAGCAGGAATGGCTCATTCCATTGTCTGCTGAATATGCCGATTGTAACTGCGATAGCTCAGGGGAGTATGAAATGCCCTAATGCCCTTGCTGTATGTGTGTGGCCCTCTCCGGGGTGGGAGTGGCAGAGGTTGCCCTTGCCCTTTACTTCAGGTTGCTGCAGTTATTAGCAGCTAATTACCTTTCTTCTTAGGACCTCAGCGTATGTTTTTTACTGTGTTTGCCTTCAGCAGTCTATGGTTGGGATTTAGGAATACTGGTGGCAAAACTGTAAGTAAATCTTCTCATGAGGAGAGTGAGCCTAGGCAGAATGCTGGCCTCTGTCCTGGAGTATCCTGGAGTATTCTGCCTCTGTGAGCCAGGCCTCCTCCCATGCCATGTGTGCACTGGAAAGGAAATGACAAAGAAAGAAAAGGCCTATGTGTCCAAAACCCACACCAGAAAAATTTGCAACCCAGCAATGGGCAAGTAAATCGATTCCTCATGCCAGAAATGGCAGGGAAAAGAGTAAAGCAGTGCCTGAGGCTGCATGGAGGAACATCAGAACAATGCTGATGGCCACCAGCCGCTAAAGAGAATGGCACCAGCCTGGTATATCTCTCCATTGTTTCTTGTAGGGTGTGCACACAGAGCTGTTCTCCAGTGTTAAGGGGAAGAGTATGATCTCAACACTGACAGCAGCAGCTCCCTTTCTGCTAGAGGGAGGGTTCTGGAGGGAACCAGGTGACACGTGTGCTTGTGGTAAGGAATGGGCTGCTCTTGCACTTCCCTTTCCCTTCTGAAGAAGGTAATTGCTGGGGAAGTGGACACTGTTATCACTGGTGGCTTGTATGCTTGGATTCAGAGTCCCACCCTGGGCTGAGTTCTTGGGCACTAACATAGAATAAACTCAGTCACATTATTAAGGTGTGCATGTGCAGTTTCCTCACCTCCAAAATAGTTTTCAAACGCTGCCTTAAAGGCCACTCCAGAAAGGTAATGGGATTTAATGGGTGAGCTTACCTATCCATCTATCTCACCTGTGGTTCTTGGGTGTTTCAGAGCTGCAAAAACACAACTCAGGCCAAAAGCGTTATGCTGAACTGGACCTCAGCCAAAGTATCCAAGAGGTCCCATGTCTTGTTCTGGTTTGGGAGTTACATACTTTAGAGAGCTCTGTGCTTGGTGGATTTGAGAGGGATGAAGGAGGGAAGGAGAAGGAAGTTCTATTTGGAGAGTATCACACCAAAGGGACTGCAGCTCAAAGCTGGAGGACAGGGTGACATCCTTGGTCTGGATCATACAGCAGCTTTCCCTTCTCTCCAGGACATAGTGCCTTGTGGCGATACCGTGGACAGAAGGTGACCTGTGTGCTTCCATACACGAGGAGTTTGCCCTGGAGCTGGGATGGCCACTGTAAAAGAGCTGTACTATCTGTTTGAGAAATCTGCTGGAGTGTGGAATGTGGATCAGTTGCCTTCCCCAGACTGTAGGCAGCCTGGAATGGTAGCTGGGACAGAGCTGGATGACCTCATTGTATTCTGGATGAGGTGTTAAGAGTGACTTCAGTTTTTGTCATTTTGCTGCCAAGTGATCTAGAAGAATCTTTCAGTTTGCTGTTTCCTTAGCCTAATAACATTTTTGAGCCTTTCTCAAGTGTCAGCTGAAGTCTCCAACAGCCTCTTCCATGCTCTGAAATCTTTCAGTTCCTGCTATAAAATTAATTTTCAAATTCTAAGAAACCAAAAAAGTGTATGGAAAAACTGAGAAAAGAACTCTTAAGTCCTATACAGCATTAACCATCAGTATTGTTCAGTACACTATTGATTTCTCCATTTGATTAATTAAAGCTTTATTCTGTAATGTGAATTACTGACTCAGCCCTAGCTTGCCGTTTTTGTTACGCACAGGGTATATAGTCAGGCTACCCCTGGATGTATTGAAATGAGGATATGAGTTTTCATACGAAAGTTAGTGAGTGAAGTGTTTGCCAGACACATGACAATTCATTCCAGACTCTGGCTTAAAATTCTTTGCTGCTTCCACTTGTTTTCAAGATGGATTTGAGCATTTGGGGTTCCCCCCCCACCTTAGCTCCTCAGGACGAAGCTTCCAAATGTAAGGTACTTGCAAAATGTAAAGTACTTGCAAAATATAAAGTACTTGCAAAAATCAACTTGTTAGTGCAGTTGGTGCCCCATAAAGGAAAAGCAGAGACCAGCATCTCTCTTTGAACCTCCTTTTCCACAGGCATTTCACGCGTGGCTCTGCAGCTGGGTCACCTCGGGCACCTGCACATTGCTGTGCACGTGCCCCAGGCTCGCACAGAGATGCAGGGCTTTGACACGGGCTGCCACATTGGGGTTGCCATGCATGATGGTTTTCACTGGCTACACTGCAATTCCACACACATGCACATGCAAAAATATAATTGGGATTACAGAGGATCAAAAGCAGACTGGAAGCCAAAAAGATCAGACAGCTGGGCAAAATTGGAGTGCATCAAAAAGCAGGAATGGCTGCAGTTGCAGTGCATGAGCTATGTGATAATCAGTGCACTGTAGTTACTGCTTTTGTAGTGTATCAAGCTGAAGGCTGTACTCAATACAGTCACACTGCTGATTCTAGCATTGTATACCAGAAACGAACTCGAGGAAAAAAATTACTGGGGGAGTGATGAGAATTTTCAGGGACCAAAAGGGAGCTGAATAATGGGTTGTGTGGGGTAGGTAGGTTTGAGGAGTGGATTTCAGATTGCCCTTAATGTAAAACAAAAAGTGAAATTGAAATTTTTGTAACTGTCACCAGCATCAGGAAGAGAAGGAGTTTGAATTGTAGAACGAGTAGTGGAGGATAGGTGTTAAGGGCGTTCTGCTAGAAATAGCGAGGGTCAGGCAGGGTTTGAGCTTGGTAGCTAAAGCTCGCGTCAGACAAATCTGAGTGTTGTGGGTAGGCATGACCCGGTGTTGGAGCTGTGCTGGAACACGGTGGCGTTTCGCTCTCTCGGTGCTCCCGGGTAAGTCCGCTGCTTTGGCATCTGCTTCGGCTTCGGGATAACTAACTCTTGGGGTGCTGCCTCCGGGGAGCACAGGGGAAGCCTCTCGGCAAGCGATGAAGCGGTCCCTGGGAGCTGCAGCCTCAAGGGGGGCTTTCCCAGAGAGGAAGGGCTGGCGGCCGAGCGGCAGCGCTGTGCCGCTGCCCAGGCGCACCCCTACCCCCGGTCCCAGCCCCGGTCCCAGCCCCGGCCGCTCGATCGGCGCCCGCTGCCCGCGACACGTGTGAGCCCGCGCCCGCGGGCGCCATGGCCGCGCGCCGCCGCCGGCCACTCAGGAGGCGGCATTCAAATCGCTGCCCGGAAGCAGCCAATCAGAGAGGAGCGGGCGGGGCCTCGCTCCCCGCGATTCCCACGGCGAGCTTCATTGAGGGGGGAGCTCGGCGGGCGGCGAGGTGCTGGGAGCCATAGGGAAGCTGAGGTACTGGGGATACTGGGAGGTACTGGGAGCACTGAGCACGGCCGGCTGCATGCATGCCAGAGGCCCTGGGGATCACACCATTGTCCTGACAGTAGGACCCAGGGGATGTGGGGAGTAATGATTTGCCCATCAGGCAGTGGGGTACGAGGGGCCCCAGCCACGGGTGGCAGTCCATGGGCAGTGGTGGGCAGCGACGTTGGCTTGTTTTGTGCTGCATCCCTGGCAGGAGAGTGCCTAGGCTCCTGTCAAGCATTATGTGTGAACAAGTCAAGCAAACATGCCCCAGTGTGAGAAAGGATGCTGCAAGGCTGGCACCTAGTGCAATTTGCTGTACTGAAAATGAGTGCACTGACAAACAAAAATTACAGCTTTGTTTTTGGCATTGACGTTTAGCCCTGGTTGTTTTGGGGAGCAGCCGTAGCCGTGATCAGCTGCTCTGACTCAAATGTCCATGTTTATGGCACCAGTGGCATGTTCACATCTCAGATGCTGGTCTGATTTCCTGTCCTTCTGTTGGTGCCTCCTTCGGGAAAATTAGGCAGAACCATCCTGGCTCAAATGACATCCTCAAATCCGAGGACTCACTCTCAAACTCTGCAGGACAGAGAAAGTGATGGTGGGCAGGATGCTTGCAAAAAAACAGAACAGAAATATGATCCAGCTGCCGTGCTAGCAATGCTTGTTACCCTTCACAGCAGTCCGTTGTCCTACAGGTCTCAATATTTTAGTAGGATTAACAAGTTTAGGAAGAGTCTAAGCAGATTTCCAAATTTCCTAAGCTGCTTAGAGCCATCCCTTTATGACCAACATAATGAAGAAGAAAGGTTTTGGTTTTGTACCTTTTAAGAGAGAAAGAACATTTCCATCAAACAAAATAGCAGGACGTGCACATCATTTCCTCTGTTCACAAGGACTCCCAAACTGAGGGGTTGTCAGCATTCGTTTCAGGGTGCAGTGCCCCTTCTAAAACAGGTCCTTGCTAGAGCACATTCTTTTATTACCCCTATTTATATGGATCACATTGTACCTGGGTTCCCTTTGATTCCAGTATTGACAGTTGGGAGCAGCAAACTTCAGTCTGGAAATAACATTCCTTCCACAGCTTCTTCTGCTGCTGTTCCTTCCTCCTTTTTCTCCTGGCTGGCCCCTGCCAGTAGCCCATCAACCAAAGATCTTCGTCCCTGCTATGCACAATGTCTGGTTCAGTGGATGACATGCCTTGCATGAACTTTGAAGCCAACATATTTGCAAAGAGCCTGTGCCAGCACTGTTTCCGAGCTGCAGGGGCTCACCAGCATGCTGTCCAGGTGAGCTCCTCCATCCCACCTGCCAGCTATGGATACTTCATTAAGGGCCTCTTTGTTCTATACTGGGACTCCACCTGCCTTTTTAGAGATAGAAATCCCTAAGACAAAGGCTCTGCCAGGATTTCTAGGGGGGGAAAACCTCTATGGGCAGAGAGCCTTTCCAGGCATAGTAGTGCTTAATTTAACTGTGCCAGACCAAAGTTGGGAACCAAGCTTAGCAGGAAAATGCTGAACACTGGATACAAGGGGCTTGATAGACCCCGGAAGGAAAAGCAGGGGTGTTGCAGATTCAAAGCTACAAGGAGGGAATTGGAGACTGCCAGAACAGGGACACACCCTGTATTAATCTCTGCTTGATGCTTGCTGGCATTTACAGCTTTGCCTCACCTTAAATATGGTCCTGGTCGATTCTCTGTGGCCTCAGTTGTTGGCTTGGGGCCGGGGCTCAGTTCTGTCCCTGTGACAGCTTCAGCAAGATGTTCCCAGAGGAGAAGGCAGGAGAGGGATAAATCTCATGGCATTTTGGGCTCCAGGTACCTTGATCCAACATGATCCTTTGGGACAGGGCTGGACACACAAGCTACTTGGCTGTCCCCGACTGGGCGACAGCTGGTTTCATGTTCACAGAGGGTTTCGTGTTGTTTGACGTCCTCCAGGAGCGACTGGCCAAGGATGATGAAATAGTAATGAGCCTCCCTCTCTCTTTCTCGCCCTCTCCCCCTCTCCTCCTGGCCTTGGGCCCTCTAAGGTTACCTCAGCCCTTCACCCTCGATCTGCTCAGAGCTGTCACCTCTGAGCGAATCCTGGTGCGGGTGAGACGCTGGAGGGAAGGCGGCGCAGACAGCCGGCTCCCCGGAGCCTCCCCCACTGCTGCTCGTAAGCCCCGCAGGTAACGGGAGCCAGGGAGGATGCTGAGATGCCTGCAAGCCCTGACAGAAAGAGAGGCAGAGGCTGGGACTACAGCCTTTTCTGCAAAAATCTTCCTTCCTCTTGGCTCCACTGCTTCTCTCTGAGCTATCCTGCTGGTGAGAGAGTGGCTACCAGCAGCATCAGTGCCAACATGGGGGGGCAGTTTCCCTGAACCCTTATCCACACATGAAGTCTTTGGGATGTCTGCAGCATTCAGCATCAAATAGGAGCACGCTGGGCCTCTCTGGCCTCTTGATAATAGGAGAAAAATCTCAACGGTGGGCTGAGAGAGATACCAAGAGCCCTGGAGGCCAGGCTGCTCTCAGGGGAGGTAGAAGAAGCAGGCGTTTCTAAGGAACAGCCTTCATCCTCATCCTTGGCGCGCTGACAGCTCCATTGCACCCCTTCTTCCTCGCAGGATCATGCCACGGAGGTCACAGGGCGCGATGCCTGCAGCGACGCAGCCCCAGGAGAGCCCTGGGACTCCCTCCATATTTTAGCCCCGCAGTGCGAGGTATACGTGTGTGTGGGCCCGGCAGAGGGCACAGAGCGGTGAGTACCAGCAGGAGCCCTGCAGCTCCAACAAGCCCCTTCGGTGGGAAGAACAGAGGAGGGGGAGCAGGAAGCCGAGCAGGAAGCCAAGCAGGGGGAAATCAGCTGCCTTTTCCCGGATGCTCTGTACGCTGGTGCTTGGGAAAAAGAACTGAGAAACCCCCGTGCCATGCCTTCTAACCATTCCTCTGGGCCATCCTTGGAGAGGTCAGGGGGCCCCTGAAAGAGTCTCCTTCATCCTCATTCCCTCCAGAGCAAGGCTGGTGGTCTCAGGATGGGCTCTGCCAGCCTCCGCCCATCTAGTAGAGAGTGAGTCAGTGTGGCTTGGGCTGCCAGTGCTGTCACTCACCCCTGAGCTCTGCGGGCTGTGCTGACCACCAGCTGTCCTCTCTCCCTGCCCCACAGCTGGCACGAGAGCAGGCGATATCCCCCACTCAGCCCCGGAGCTGAGGGCGAGCACAGAGAAACTGGCACCGACCCCAGCACCTGTGCCGAAGCCAGCTCCACACTTGCCAGGGTGAGATGGGGATCTCTTGTGGTTTGGGTTATTTTGGTCTCCCCAGCTCCCTTGGTCCTTCAATGCCACTTTTGCTGGGCCCATTCAGCAGGTTCCTGGGCACACAGACATGTTAAATTTGCCCCTCTGGCTCTCCTGCCTTGGGCAGATGGAAGAAGGAGCCCATCATGTGCAGGGAGGTGGATTTGATGATCCTTATGGGTCCCTTAAAACTGAGATATTTTATGATTCTAAGGTTCTGAGATGCAAGGGGGGGATCAGCTGAGACTCTTAGTCCCCACAAAGGAGGCTCTCCCCTTAAAGAGCTTACGAGATTTGCTCTTGGATACGCCCATGTGGATTTTTCTGTTTCTTGCCATCATTGGTCTGGGATCATCTTATACTCACACAGCTCCTCTTCTGGTTCCTTTTTACCAGCAGCTTTGGGCTGAATAGGCCGTAAGTTTTCATATATACTGTTACCTCCTTCCAGCCCACAAAAGCTACTAGTCCCCATTGCAGAGATCTGCACTATCTTGTCTCCCAGGAAGGGGAAATGACCCGGTTGTGGGACAGTACTTTGGGATCGGGCAAACGGGACATGATGAGCTACTTGGGCCATAAGGAAGAGGTGCGGTCACGAGCCCCACAGGCAGACAGACCCAGGTGGGCTCAGCCTGTTCCCTCTGGATCCTGGGTGAGAATTGAAGCCCAGGGCTTCAGAAAAGAAATCTGTCCACTGAAAGCAGGTACTCTTGGTTTGCTCCTGTGTGAGATCCTGGTTCTGGTTTGCTTTCCACCCAGGGGTCTCTGAGGTTCAAGGCTGATCTCTGTTTAGATTTAGCATCTCTTTATCTAATTCTGGTCCCAGGAAGTGTTCAACACATCCATGGGCACTGTGTGAGAGTCCATCTGTGTGTGCTGACTGTGAACCGTGGGCATCTCGGGTGCTCTCTATCTGCATGGTTTGGCATGCCCTTGGCTCGAAGTGCTGTGTTCCAGTGCTCCCACCCTGCCTCGAGGGAGTCTGGGTTTTATCTCTGCCCTCCTGGACCATTTCTAGCTCTCCTCCGAAGACCTGCTTTGCCGTGGACGTGGTGGCATCCCGCGTCGCTCGCGCCTCCCCCAGTAACGGCCTTCTCCCCGTCCCAGAGCGCCGTCCTGCCAGCCAGAAGCCTGAGGAGAGCTGGCCAAAGCACCGAAAAACTGACCCTCCCTGGGCATCCACCCTGCCGCGTGCCCCAGCGGGCTCCCCTCCGGCCCACAGTGACCTGCTGGGTGGTGGTGGGCACCTCTCTGGCTCACAGGCTCGGGAGTCCCACGGGCACTCCAGCGCTGGGGGAGCCGAGGGGTGGCACGGGCTGGAGAGGCAGGAGTACACGGTGCTGGCAGACCTGCCCAAGCCCAAACGCCTCAGCCAGCGGGATGCTGTTGACCGCTATGGCTCCCGGACACTCAGCCCTGGCCGAGTGGAGGTGGAGAGGATATTTGGATGCGAGCGCAGGTGAGAAATAACGGGAATCCACAGTGGTCAGAGGCAGGGGATTGCTCTTCTGTGCTGCTGGGGGGCCCCCACCTCTGAATGGCCGTGCTTCAGGGGGAAGGCAGGGCTTGATGGCAGAGCTCAGCTTTCAGCTGTGCTTAAATTTCCCTCAAAGCAAGAGTTGGATCTAGGCTCAGAGCCTCCTTCATTGCGGCAGCTGAGGCTGTTGGAAAGGTGGAGCTAAGATACAGTGCTAGAAGGGAGCAGCCCACCTTCCTCATCCTCACAGCCACCCAGAAGCTGCAGGACATGCTTCAAAGCAGGGCTCCCCACAGTAAAAGGGGAAGGGAAGAGGTGTTCCCCAATCCCAACATCAATAGTTCCCCAGGGATTCCATGTTCACTGTAGGAGCCACTGAGGAAATGATAGGGGATGCCAAAAAGTTCCCAGTAGCTGTTTAGGCTTTAGCTGGAGGAGCAAGAGCAGCTCTAGTACTGGTAGCACAGGGCAGGAGGGGACATAAAGAGGGACTGGGAAATTATCCTGGGCAAGGGGGTAAAAAAGATGGAGGGAAGGTTGAGGAATAGTGTGAAGAAGACACGGGTGAGGCAGCAGGATATGAAAGCTGAGGTGGTTGGCAGGGACAGGGAGAGGCTACGGTGCACACAGTGTCTGGGGCAGGTGGAGGTCTGTGGGGTCAGGCTTAGGTGGAGCAGGGTTTGCAGGGCCTCTGCTTCCAAGCTGAGCAGGGTGGCAGCTGGACCGACTGTGTGTGCCCACAGGAAATCAGAGACGCTGGAAGCCTTCCAGGCTCTGGAGGAGGGCCGTGTGGACCGGCTGGATGGCAAGACGCCGGTGCCACCCAGCAAAGGCCACCTAACTCGGAGGCGGTCCAGCCCCAACCTGCCCAGGGAGGTGAGGCTTGGCTGCACAGCAGGACCTCATCCCAGCTCTGCAAGCTGAGTTCCTTTTTCCTGTCACATTTTCATGTACTTCTCCACATGCTTCTCTCTTTCATTCCCCTTCTCCCTCTTCCCTTTAATCCCAGCTCTCAACTACAACTGCTCTCTGGGGAACCATTTAACCAAATCACCTGCCAACCCTAATCCTGTCTTGTTCTGCTCATTGGCACTTATTTAAGAGGACTCCCTGCTCTCTCTCCCCTGTGACCCAGAGTCAGCGACTCTCCTGGCAGCTCGAGCAGCGCAGCAGAGACCCCAAGGAGCGCCGGCGTTCCCCCAGCCCAGCTCGGCACCCCGAGAAGGCCAGCAGGACCCGGGGGGACTCCCCACGCCCTGCCAGCCCTGGCTGGCTGCTGGAGAGAGGCAGCCGAAGCCCACGCTCTGCAAGCCCAGCCCACAGGTCGGAGAGGAGAGCAGGGGAGCCCGTGAACCCTCCCAGTCGCACTGACAAAAGCTGGAGAAGCCGAGGGGAGCCTGCCCGCCCCCCAAACTCGGACAGGGGCCAAGCCACCTGGCAAGCAGGGGGTATACGGCAAACACTGGAGAAGAGCCAAGGGAATTCCCTGCACTCCACGGGTACTGGGAAGAGCTCAGATAATGTCAGACTGAGCCGGGCAGGGCCACCACCATGGGCCCTCAGTCCTGGGAGACGTACAGAGAGCACAAGGAAAAGCCAAAGCCAAAAGGAGATCTCCCCTCCCAGCTTGGTGCGGGGGGCAGAGAGGCAGCGAGTGAAGCCAGGGGAGCCGCTGCACCTTGCGGGGCCCAGGAAGCCACTTGAATGCGGCTGGCAGAGTCTCCGGGAAAAGCTGACATCCTCCCAACCTGGAAAAGGCACCAGCAGTGACTGCAAAGGCCGAGGCAAGCCCCTGCGCCCCACAAGCCCAACACGAGCACTGGAGCAAGACTGGAGGGGCCGGGGAGATGCTCACCAAGCACAAGTGTGGGAGAAGGACTGGAAGCGCCAAGAGATGCCCGTGTGCCATGCAGATGTGATGCGCCAGCTGGAAAGGGACTGGAAAAACCCTGCTAGATGTCTGGATGTGGGACTACGGTCAGATGACAGCTGGAAAAGGCCTGGGAGTCCAGCACAGCATCTGGAGGAGGACTGGAAGGGTCGTGAGCACACACGAGATACACACAGCCCTGAGAAGCCATTGGAAACTGACTGGGGGAACAAGAGTCTTCTCATTTACCATGTGAGTAGGGCAGGAGACAGAGGTGATGGGGGACCCTGCAAGCCCTAAAATTGACAAGCACAGACTGGGTGGGTCCCTCGGGTTGCACCTTGATTCCCTTGGATCCTCTGCTTCTCCAGGGAAACTGTACTGCCTGCCTGGCACTGGGAGGAGGGAAGATGTTTTCTTCCCTGGCCCACGCCAGGAGACAGATGCTCGGATCTGGGAAACTGAGGTGAGGACTAAACCCCAATGGCTTCAGCTCCTGCTTTCTCCCCTGCAGCCCCAGCTGGGTGGAAGCACCTTCCCACTGCAAAGCAGCACTGGCTCCTCAGGAAGCCCACAGCCACATTTGAATGCCAGTAAGAAATGCAACAAGGTAGGGGCCCGACCCTGGGAACTGTGAGGAAGGGCAGCTGCCCTTCTCTGGGGGTCACTGTGGGCAGGACTTAGGTCTCCAGCACTTGATCTGAGCAGGTCCAGCATGGTGCTGCCTTTCCATGATGTCCTGAACACCATGCTCACTAGCACTCCCCTTCACTTTGTCCTTCACCCATTTCTCAAGTGGGGAAACTGAGGCACGGAGCCTTTTCATAAATCCAGAGAAGGGCAAATAGTAGACCTGGGACTAAAATCTCAGTACAGCTACTTTCCTTTGCCTTATTATTGGCCAGTGCTGTGATGGCACAGAGGGTTTTACAGGGATGAAGTGGGCTTTAGTGGTGTGAAATAAGATACAGTGTATTGTGTTGGTGTTCCTACAAAATGGCATTGCAGTAGCTATGGAGGGCTGCAGAAAGTCTGGAAGCCTGTGTAGCAGGCAGCTGCACACAAGTTCCTGTCTCTGTCTCCTACTGTGCACATCAGTCACCTCAGCCAGGTCATCCTCTGCTAGGACCTGGCTTTGTTCTTTATACAGGGACAAACTGCAGCCAGGAAAGATGCTGTCAAAGGCCTCTGAAACTCGAAACGGCTGACATTCTTTCTTTCACTTCCCTGCATCAGGCCAGAGAGGAGCCCAAAGCCCTGAACTCACCCTGTACAACTGGGCCAGATCGTCCCACCTGTGCCAGGTTTCTTTCTGTGCCAGCACTGAGCTCTGGCACTTTCCCTTTGCGTTGCAACAAGAAGCATCACTTTGGTGTGATTGCACAGTACAGCCTGGCATTTTGTGATGCGCAGCCCCTCTTCCCTTTTCCTTTGGAACCCTCTCTAGCAATTCCCTTTCCTGAGGCCAGCTGGCATGGATTCCCAGGGGCACCAGGAGTCTCCCCATGACCTCCTACCACCCCTGCCACGAGCCCAGAGAGGTTTAGTTGGTTGGATAAAACCGAGCAACCCCTGGAGCTAAGGCGAGGACTCCATTGTGTGCACTGCTGAAAATCTCTGCCTGCGCAAAATCCCAGCCTGAGAGCAAACCCTGCCTGAGTAAGGGCAGGGCTCCTGGCAGTCCCTTCCTGGGGCAGCAGCGCCTGAACCCGTCCCTCCCAGAGCTTCACCTTTCCCGGGCCGGCGGGGCGGGAAGGGGACACGACTCAGCCCCAGCATCTCCCCCGTCCCGTCCCGTCCCGTCCCATCCCATCCCGCCCGCAGCGCGCCGGGGCCACCGCCCCTTTCCGTGAGGACCGGCGGCCTCGCCCGCCCCGGCGGCTCCATTGGCTGCGGGCGGTCGGGGCGGTGGCGGCGGCTGCCATTGGCCTGCCCGGGTCCTCCCAGGAAGTTCTGGGGGGAGGAAAGAAAAGTTTTTTGGGGTGGTTTTCTTTTTCCCCCCTCCTTTCCTTTTCCTTTTTTTTTTTTTTCCTTTGGAAAAAAAAAAAAAAAAAAAAAAAAAGAAGAAGGAAAGCGGCGCGCGGGGATCGCGGGGCGGGCGGCGGAGCGGGCATGGTGGGGCTGCGGAAGCCGCCCGGGCGCTGAAGCCGCCCCGCCGCCCTGGCTGCCAGCGCCCGGCCCCGCCGCGACCCCGGCCCCGGCCCCGGCCCCGGCGGCCGCGGAGCCCCCGCCATGACGGTGAGTCGGGACTTGGGATCGGGACTTGGCGGGCGATGATCGCGGGGACTCCTTCTCCGGAGCCCGGGGGACAGTGCGGGGCTGGGAGGAGGCGGGGGACCCCAGCTGTCAGCCGCCGCCTCCGGGGTCCCTGCGCTCCGGGGCTCTCGGGAGCCGCCGCTCCCTGGGGGACTCTGGCCCCGGGACTTCAGGCTGTGGCGGTTCTTCCTTGGTTCCCTTCCCTATCACCGCTGGGGTCCCTCCAGAACTCCCCGTGGCCGCTGCGGCCCCGGTGGGCACCACCCCACCCCGATAGGAATGAGCGTGGACCGGGCTGAGACCAGGCCAGCTCATCGCACCTATGACCGCAATCGGATGCGAAATTGGCGTCCCCGCGGGCGTGGGGAGCTCCTGCTCGCTGTGGGAAACAGATGCGGTTTGGGGCAGGGAGCATCCCACCCCTGGGGCGAGCCTTCCCTGGCACGGGCGGGTGCCGGCCGAGAGCGGGGTAATGGAGGTGACGGGCTGGGCTGTGCCGCCGGCGCTTCGCACGGGCGCGCTGGGAAAGGAGAGCCCGTCCCCCGCTGCTCTTCTTACTGAGTGTGTAGATTCGGGAGCTGCATGAGTGCTTCAGCCTGGGAGTGATTTTACTTTCACCTAGCTGAGCTGGAGCGGTTTTGCTTTGTGTTTTGGCCTGGGGCCCACGCCTGATGAAGCGGGTTCCCTTTTTAGAGGAGAGGAGACATTGTGCGTTCCGCGGGGCTTGAGCGCCCCTTGCACCGTCTCCCGGAGGTGAGAGGAAGCAGTGCCCCAAAACCTGCAGTGCTGAGGAGCTTTTGGGAAGAGCAGGAGGCACGGTGATGACAAAGCCTGGTGATGAAAGGGCACACCTGACTGTCCTGCTCGGACACCGAGCTTTCTCAGCCTTCCACAGCCTCTTCTCCACTTCTCCGTGCTGGCGCCTCAATACCACCCAGGAGCCATTCCTTTGCTCCCACCCTGTCCCTTTTCCTTCTTTGGTGTTTACATTCTTCGGATACTTACATACTGTTATCACCTTCCCTGTAGCCCTTCTTCAACCAGAGCAGGCAGCTGCCGCTCCTTAACCTGCTGTTGCAAGCCAGTCTTTCCAGATATCACCTATGTCCCCAGCTACCTGAGGCCCCCTCCAGTGCCTCTACCTGGCCAGCTGTGGGGCTGAACATAAAACTCTGAGGGGTATGGATGCAACTGAGCAAAATCACTGCCACCACCTCCCAAGCCATCTGCAGCCGCGAGCTGCAGGGCCATGCATTTTGCTGGGGGTGCATCCTGCCACATCATTGCATCTCTGGCACCCGGATCTCTCCCAGCAGCTCGGCTTTCCTGGATGTTTCCTCCTCCCACTGCTGGGCCGTTTCCTCTGGATGAGGGGTTCTATTTGAGCCCCGTGCTCTTCTCTGATGGTATCCTGAGCTTTTCATGCTGGGTGAGGAAACTGGATTTGGTTGTGGGGAAGTGAAGAAAAGTCGCTTTAAGCACTGTGTGTATCAACTGAGGCCTCAACTTATGGTACTGACCCCGCTCTGACAAGAATAGTTCAAAGACAATTCTGTAGAGCTGCAGCTCCCTGTTTAGGGCTGGCAGGTTAAGCAGAAACCCTGTGCAGCTTGCCTGCTTGGGAAAAGCCCTCCAGGGGGATTTTCTGGCCCCAGCATTGCATTGGGGGCAGCAGTTCTGGCAGGACTTCGTGGCAGTTTTTCCAGCAGCATGCGTCCTGTTAATATTAATTATTTTGGCACCTAATGCTTTGGGATTGTAAATCCTCAATAAGATGAGACCCAGCTGATCTGTATGACAGCCCCACTCTCTCCCTATGTTGTTTTTCTGCCTCCATGGAGCCTTCCCATCTCTCTCTCTTCTGTTGAGTGCACGTGTGTCCCAGGAGGGGGGTGTTTGTACTTTGATGTTTTGTCTCCTTTCCTTCCCTCTTACCACTCTGAATTCAGAGCTGGAGCTTAAGTCACCAGACTGGAAGGAATAACGGGAAAAAGGGTGGAGCTGCTGCCACAGAGAAATAGTTGATTTTTGGGGTGCTTTATCAAAGCAGCAGTGGAGCCACCACAAATCAGGGTTGATGGGGATGCATAAATCCCATTTGTCTCCTAACTGCCAGCAGAGCCTGTCACCTCAGTGGGAGGTGAGGTTTGGGAGCCCCCCATGTCCTTTTGCTCTGGTTTCCCTGCCTTCCCAGGGAGCTCGGGACTGCCGGATGCTTCTGGCCAGGCCTGAAGCTGTAGCAGGCGGTGACCTCCCCTTGGCAGGACTCCTTACTCCTGCCTGAACCAATAGCCAGAGCGCCAGGGTGGGCCGGCACATACTCAGCTCTTGCCTCCCCATAACCTTGGGTGTAACCCACGAGCAGCAGCTCAGGGAGATGAAAGCAGGGAAAGGCTTGGCCTGGCTGTACAGCCAGGGAGCTGGGCTTGTGGGGCAGCTGTGGTTGGCCACTGGGCTTTTTCAGGGGATGTGGAGTGGCCATCGGCCTGCTGAGCCACCTCTATCTCACCAGCTCCATCTCAGCTGGTGGTTGTGACACGTGGGGACTGCTGGTGGCTTCCACAGGACTGGCGGGTCTGGTGCTGGACCTCTGGGAGGTCCAGCTCTGGTACCGTCTCTGCCTGGTTTGGCTGCCTAAGAAAGGGCAGGCTGGAAAGCTGACTTCCATGGGAGAAGAGGTGTTGGACTGAATTCTTTGATGGTGCAACTTCCTGGGAACCAGCAGGGGTGGAAGGAGGGACCAGCTCGAGCCTGTTTGGCTGAGGGCAAAGCTAGGGAGAGAGGTTCCCCTGAGTCAGCTCTCTGGTGCTCCACCTTGGGAAGAAGATAAACTGGTTGGGATGCTGCACCAACGATATGAGGTTAGGAGGAGGCAGAGAGTGTGTGGAAACTTATTTGTGGCACAGTCTGGGTGAAATTCTCTTCATCCTTATCTTCTGTAGCTGTGGCTGGGCAGAGGGCAGGCTCTGTAGTGGGAGGGAGCAGAAAGAGCTGGGTAAGAGAAAATTCCTCAGAATCTCAGAGAGGGTTGAACCTTGGAGGGAGAGGGGAGATGATCAAGCACTGACTTCATCTTTACCCTGGGGCACTTCGTTTAAAGTCAACGTGTTTTCACAGCTGTTGAATTGCCTCCTGTAGGTTTTTGGTGAGAGCTGAGCTACTGTGTTTTTAAGTGATTGGTGGTGAAGTTACCAGAGGGACATAACTCTGGGGCATGGACGGCCAGGGTTGGGACAAGGCGTGTCTGGTTCTTTGTGGCTTTGCCTCCATCTCTGAGGCAAGCCCCGTTGGTGGTGGTGGAGCACTCCCTTCTGCCCACTCTCCTTGTCCCTGCCTCCCCCTCTCTGAACAAATACCTCTGAGGCACCTTGTGGAAACCTCTTTGCTGCATATTTTTCTTTACTTTTTTTAAACCTCTTCCCTTATCTCCTGCTTCCTCTTACAGGAATGACTGCCTGCTGCTGAGAGCTATGCCCAGCTTTCTTTTGCCATAGGGTCTCATAGCCCCATGAGTTTCCTAAAAGGCTATTCCCATTTTTGTTCTGCCACAGGGGGACTCAACTTCCACCCCTTGTCATGGAAAGCCCTTTTGTGGGTCACTCCAAGACAGTAATTCTCTGTTTGGTTTTCCAGCCGGATCTTCTGAATTTCAAGAAGGGATGGATGTCCATCCTGGACGAGCCAGGAGAGGTAAGCCTCAGATGAGAGTCTGCCTCTTCCCCTATCCCCTGCTGTTATAGAACCCCGGTGAGCCAGCTGATTTCCTTCCTCCTTGCTTACTGAGGTCTCTCCTGCCGTTTAAGGCAGTGGGAAACTTTTGTTGGAGATGCCTCGCTCTGTGTGTGGACACAGAGGATCATGGAGTGCCTGTCTCCCAGCTGAGGGTCACGAGGGGGATCTGGGAGGGAGGAGGGGGAAGAGAAGGCCGAGAGGTCATAGTGCAGAGTGTCCCTCCTTGTTCCTACGCTTTCCCTGGTAACTGCCTATCCATTTCCCTCCTGTCTTTTCCCTTCCCTCCCCCTGCCTGATGCGCCTGCAGTGGAAGAAACATTGGTTCGTGCTGACCGACTCGAGCCTGAGGTATTACCGAGACTCAAACGCAGAGGAGGTAAGTATGGCCAGCCTTTTGCCAGCCCTTTCTTCCTTCCTGGCCAGGGGGGAGAGGAGCACTGGCTCTCTGGAGCCAGGAGCTCTGGCGTGACCAGGGACACGCACCATGTCCTCCTGAAGGATGGCAGAGCTGCCAAGCTGCTCTTTGTCAAGGGGTGATGAGGAGGATGAAGGCAGGGTGGCAAGGTCTGGGGGGACTGTCAGTGGTGGGAGGTGGGGAAAAGGCCTGGTCCTGTGGCTGGGTATCTGGGATGCTCTCCATCCATGCTGCTGGCAGCCCTTGGGCTGGAAGAGGCCATGCTGTGCTGGGGAGCTGAGCCTGGTTCCCAAAGAGCTGAGACAGGCTCCCAGGGAACTGTGGGATGAAGGCAGAGGTGGCCTTTTTCAAAGCTGGCTGAGCACTGATGTCCTAGCGGGTGGCTGTGCTTGCAGGCTGATGACCTTGACGGAGAAATCGACCTCCGGTCCTGCACGGATGTGACAGAGTTTGCGGTGCAGCGCAACTACGGCTTCCAGATACACGTGAGTGTCTGGCACCAAGGGACACGGGCTGGGAATCTGTGCTCCCTCCCTGTGCCCAGATGCTGAGAGGCAATTCATACAGATCTTGTGCCAGCATGGTGGCCCCAGGCTTTTTTTTTGACATATGAGTGACAGTGCTCTGGGACATCAGGGCTGCCTGCCTGCAAAGGAAGGAAGGAGGAGGAGGAGGCTTTGCAGGGCTGGGTGAAGGCTACACTGGAGGCAGTCCAGGAACCAAGCTAAATGCCAGGCGTGTCTAAGTGACATGTTGGCCAGGGCAACTTTTCCACAGCTGCAGGGGCAGGTGGTGAGCACTGCAGATCTTGATGTAACCTGGCTGACCATGCTCTGAGTGACAACCTGTGCCCTGGATCCAGCCCTAGTACAGTTCTGTCCTTGGCTATTTGTTGTAGCAGCAGGAGGTAGCTGCTAAGGCAGCATGAGAAATGGTATTTCCGTGTGTATGCAGGCATGGGTACTTCATGGTCAGGATTTCCCTGTGCCCTGCTGCTGTACACCAGTTCTGGCACCAGAACAGCTGGATTGCACCAGTACATGTTTGGCCCAGTGTGCCAGCAGGGTTTCTTTTGCCTTTGCTTGGAGATGGTCTCATGAAGGATCCCCCTCATACAAACACCCCTACCACCTCTTCTCTCCCACCCCTCCACCTGTTCCCAAGAGCCTGAGACAGAGAGTGGCTTTTCTAACAGCCCAGAGCTGGTGTATGTGAGTGATTGTGGGTCTCAGGGAGCAAGAGGGAGCTGCTGCACATCCACTGGGTGCTGAGAGGGCCTCTGTCACCTCCCTGGTACAGACAAAGGATGCCGTCTTCACCTTGTCAGCGATGACCTCTGGCATCCGACGCAACTGGATCGAGGCCCTGAGGAAGAATGTGCGCCCAGTCACTGCTCCAGACGTCACCAAGTAAGAGCTGCCCAGTGCTGCTTGTCCTCTTCTCCCTTGCTGTCCCTCTACCCTGACTGGCAGGGCAAGGAAGGCTCCTCTGGAAATCTCACCACTCCCAGATCAGCCCTGCCTTCTGCCCCTTCTGAAAGTGGTTTGGTTACACCAGGCAGTGATGAGGCTTGAGAACCTGCATTTTGGCTCACCACATAAGTTTATACTGATTTCTCCACCAGCATAGCTGGAACCAGGGTGGATCCTTGCTGCCTGGTGGAGAAATCCATTTCCCTGAGGGATGGGATGCTACAGGCCCAGCTCTGTGCTCAGGGTGGGGTTTTGTAAGGATGGGCTGAGTGAGGATCTGAGCTTTGAGCAGTTGGCAGTGCCTCTGCTGTCATCCTTTCCCACATGGTGCCTCTCCTTCACCAGTTCCCGCTCTGCTTTCAGACTCCCTGACTGTGACAAGGAGAACTTCCGTAACTCTGTTCCCCAGAAAGGCTCACTCCGGACGGAGGAGCAGCAGCGGCCGGGCTCCAGCTCTGAGGGGAACTCAAAGGGCAGTCACTGGAAGGCGGATGGGCAGCGCCATGCCTTTGACTATGTGGAGCTGTCTCCCTTGCCACAAGACCCTGGAAATCAGGGGTCCTTGCAGAGGACGAAAGGGAGCTTGAGGATCTCCGACCGAACTGCCAAGTATGAGGAGCTGGAGCGGGATCTGGCCATCCGTTCAGAGGAGAGGCGGAAATGGTTCGAGACCCCCGATGGCAGGGTCCCAAACAGCGATGGCCCTTCCCAAACAGCAGGAGACCCTTCCCGCAAGGCCGGGGAGCAGGACCTCCCCACTCCTCCACTTTCGGAGGACCAACGGATTCGTCTGAACGAGGAGATAGAGAAGAAGTGGCTGGAGCTGGAGCGCCTGCCCTTGAAGGACTTGCGACGGGTGCCCTTGACAACATTGCTGAACCAGAGCAAGGGGGGCCAGGGAGACACCAATGAGGCACTGAAAAAGGAGGTAAGAGCATCCCTCCTCTCTGAAACTGGGATTCTGGTGGCCCCTTAATGTGGTACTTGGCTACAGGAGGCTCTGCACGAGAGCAAGGCAGAGCGCAGGGAGATGTTCGTTCTTTCTGGCTCCTCTGTGCATGGAAGCTTTTGGAACCTTGTGATGCAAGGCTAGAGGCCAGCTCTCACACATCTGCAGAGGTCCCCAGAGCATGTTTTGGTCCGGGATAATTTATTTGGTGGTACTATTTGTGTGGAATCTATGTTTCCTGAGAGGACATTCACAGCCTTTCTTCTCTGGCTATTCCCAAGCCTGCCAGCACTTCATCTGCCAGCCTTTGAGAAGCTATGCAGTGGTGGTTTCCTCCAGCATGGATCCCCTCTAAAAGCTGGAATGTCTCCTCCCTTCCTTGCTGTCACTAACCTGGCTGGGGCTGGCTTTGCCAGTTTGGTCTCTTGGCAGACTGCCGGGGAAGCAGAGGCCTCCATTGGCCGTGTGTTGTCCTCCCCATCCCTAAGCCCAGGGTTTGGATGTGGCACGTTGGTCAGGCCATGGCACTTTTCCACCCTTGGGTGAAGATCTTTCTCTGTCCTCCCTGGCACAGATCCAGTCACTGCGGGCACAGCTGGAGTCCTGCCGGGCCAGAAATGAGAGCCTTCGGGAGGCAGCGAAGTCCCAGGGGGACAGCCATGTGCCCCGGGGGTACATCTCACAGGTGAGTAGAGTGCCAGACCCAGGGCTTGGGGTCACTCCCAGTACCAAACTGGGAAATGCTGGTATGCAGCTTATTGCTGAGCAGGTATCGCTAATCATTGGGTTGCCATGGTGACCCTAACTGAGCTCATTTGTAATCAATGTTAATTACATAAAGGCTGGTGCATGTTGCCTGGCCTTAAAGAGGCCAGGGTTATAAAGGGAGAGAAGAATAATTTGGGGAGAGGTGCAGGATCTGTATCCTGCTTTGCATGTGGGTACAATGCTGTCCTGGCCTATGGGGGTGAGCCATCCCCCAGCTTAGGAGTGGGTCAGCAGCTTCCTGCTGAGCCTCTGGTCATTCCTTGGTGGTTTGCTGCTCACCACATGTGGTTCTTGCTAACTGGGGCTCCCGTGAGTCTTGTTAAAAGCAGTCAGTCAGTCAGTCCCTGGGGACAGCCCAAGCCCTGAAGGTCACTTTGACAGCACAGCCCATTCATTTGCTGGGACAGCACGTGGGAGAGCCAGTAAAGCAGAATTTGCTCTTGCTTCCTCTCACTTCTCTTTGTTTATTTATTTTCCCCTCTCATGGACTCGTCCAAAGCAAGCAGGGTCACATCCCGCAGGGATTTCCTGTGTGGAGGCTGCTGTTCAACCATACAGTGGGGTTTTTAGGATGGGCCTTATGTGTTGGAAGATACCGGGCAGAGGGGGTTGGCAGGGCAGGAAGTTGGGGCTGGTGAAGTCTGTTCCACAGGGTTGGCCATACCTAGCACAGATAAAGAAACCCACAAGCCCTGTAGCACCCAGCCCAGACACTTACCAGTCTCAGTGTTATCGTGATTTAATATTTACAGCTTACAGGCCTCTTTATGGTAAAAAAAAAAGGGCAAAAGCAGTGGGGAGGAACTTCCTTATCTTCCTAGTAACTTGGCTCAAAAAGTCAGCATTTCACATCTGAGGCCAAACTTGGCCTTTCCCCAAAGGATTCACTCTCTCTGTCTGCCATGGGTTACAGCTGGTCTGTGGATAGATCACCACATTGATTCCTCACCTTTTCCACTGTTGTTCTGTGAAGCTTCCTTCATCACAGCAGAGAGCAGTAGCCAGGGAGGATTTGCATTCACACAACATGTTCCAGTGTCTTTTGTATGAGCCTTAGTCCTTAGTGGGGAAGGAATGGGATGGCAAGGAGCTGCTGGGGGATATGATGAGTTCCTAGCTCACTGCTGATGTCTTTGAGGCCCAGGCTGTTAATCATAATGGCATGATTTGTTGATGAACAAATCCTTCCTGCGAGGCTCAGGAAGGTGCTGCCGGCATCTAGAGGGGTAGTGAAGGCATAGTGCCGAGGTGGAAACCTCTTTGCTTTGTTCTAGCTCGAGTTAACCATAGCACTCAGCGTAGAAAGAACCATCCCCTTGGTCTCAGAACCATCAGAAATGAGGGAGAGCTGTGTGAAGAGGATCCCTAACCATTAGGCTGTGGGGGGGGCTCTTTGGCAGCCTCCATCATGTCACAGGGTAGGGCAGGGTGTCAGTTTTCAGGAGAGGAGGCTCGGTTTTCATTGATTCCAGGGGATGCTGCTTCATTTAAAAGGCAGATACTGAGATGCAGTTCCCACTGTTGATCTCTTCCAGCCAGGCAATGCAGCCTGATGTAGGGTTGAGACTGTGGTATCGGGCATGCTATTCCCAGCTCTTGGACCAAGAGGGATGTCCCTGTCTTACTGCTTTAGTTTTAAGAGCTAGAGCAACGTTCTTCTTCTGTAAAGCACAAAGGGGGGTTGCAAGATGTGTGTCCTTGTCAAATGGTTGTGTTCAGTGATTAAAGTGCTACCTCACTTTCAGAAGGAAAAGACCCTTCTGGGAAGTAGTCACACTTCTTTCAAAATGTCTCTGGACTTGCAGCCAGGTGCCTATCCTGGCCCAAGCCCTCTCCTCTCCTGGTCTCTCACACCTTTCCTCCTCACAACAGGAGGCCTGTGAGCGCAGCCTGGCTGAGATGGAGTCATCCCACCAGCAAGTGATGGAGGAGCTGCAGAGGCACCACCAGCGGGAGCTGGAGCGGCTGCGGCAGGAGAAGGAGCGACTCCTGGCAGAGGAGGCAGCAGCAACAGCAGCAGGTAGGAGCAAACACCAAGCTGGGTCCCTCCTGCCTCTTCCCAGTGTCACTTGCCAGAAGCCAGTTGTCCCAGGCATCTGGAGCCACGCTGTTGACTGTAGTGGTGTGAGGCTGGCACTCCTTGGAGCACAAGTTTTGGTGCTTCTCACTCCTGTGGCGCTGGTGGAAATGGGATGGTAAAGATACTGAAGGAAATGGGGTCATGCCTCTGTGGATGGCTGGGAGGGGACCAGCACTTTCTTGTAGGTGTGCAAGGCAGAAGTGGTAGAGAGCTCCCACAGTTAGCACTCCTGTGTTAGTCCCCTTGGCAGCATGATGATCCTGGAGTGCAGAGATGGTGGGGAATACCCTGAGGGAAGAAGGGAAAGAGGGGCAAACTGCAGAGATGGGTCTGGGAACCTGCAGTGGCAAGAGCTTAGGCAGTTCTCTGTGTTTTCCATGAAGCTGGCGCAGCCTGATTCCCCATTTCTCATTGTCCCCCTCTGCAGCCATTGAAGCACTGAAGAAAGCCCACCGGGAAGAAATGAATAAGGAGCTGGGTAGGACTCGGAGCTTCCAGCAATGCAGCTCGCTCCCAGAAGCCCTTCAGAAGCAGCACCAGTAAGAAAGCATCTCTCTCACTCCCTTTGTCTGATGATGCCACCTTGTGCCACTGTCACCACACCCATCTGCAGCTCTAGGCCTGAGCTTTTCCTCCTGCCACTTCCCCAGCTCCTTCCTCAGGGCAAGTGGGTGCCCAGTAGTGGCTCCCAGGGCTGCTGCAGCTGTAGGGCAGAGAGGGTTTTTCCCCTGCTTGGCTCTTTGCCCTATAGCACCTCCCTCATACCTATATCTATTTCCCCTCTATTTTCTTTATGGAAACCTCCTCCATTTCTTCTGCATGGCTTGGAGCTCCAAGAAGCACCATGCTCATGTGCAGAAGTGTGGGAGCTGAAGCTCAAGTTCACAGGGAGCATTGTCTTGTGCGAATGACTGACGTGGGCAGAGGCTGGCCATGGCAAGGAGGAAGGCACTGCCAGGGGCCAGGAGCTGGCAAGGGTTTTGGGGCAGTGATGAGCTGGTGCCTCTTTGGCAGGTTGGACGTGGAGTCACTGAAGCGGGAACTGCAGGTGCTTTCTGAGCAGTACTCCCAAAAGTGCCTGGAAATCGGGGAGCTCACCCAGAAGGCAGAAGAGCGGGAGCAGATATTGGAGCGCTGTCAGCGGGAGGGGAAGGACCTCCTCCAGAAAAATCAGGCAAGAGACGGGCTTTCCAGCCAGCAGAGAGGAGCACCAGAGCATGTTCCTCCCTCACACAGCACAGCCCCTCTCTTAAAATTCCCCTATTTGTTCATATTTCTTCCCTTCTGAGATTTTATCATCAGAAAGAAAAAGATTGATAGTTAGAGGTTATCTTAACCGTGGCTTAAATATGGTGAGTGTATTGTGCTGGATATAGATGCTGCCATTGCCTATGGACGGGGGGGGTTATAGCATGGTCTCTAAGCTGAACAAGGGCTGCCATGAAGATGGAATGGTCAGGACAGTAAAAGATCTGTGCCATGGCTACTCTGACGTCCTTTGGCTTTGCCTGCAGGAGCTGCAAACCCGCCTCTCGGATGAGATCGGGAAGCTGCGAAGCTTTATTTCATCGCGGGGCTCTGGGGACCGCTCGTCACACAACAATGAGCGGAGTTCCTGCGAGCTGGAGGTACGGGGGTGCCCCTGGCTGCCCTGCTGCCTCCATCCCCGCCCCTCCCAGGGGTCTTCTCCTCCTGATGGCTTTGGCTTGGAGCAAGCGGGAGGGAGTTGATGAATGGAGTGATGCAGGAAGCAGAACGCAAGCCTCCCCTCCGCTGCTTTCTCAGGCTGCTTGCGCCGTTTCCTGCCCCAGCCCTTGTGGCCCTTCCTTCCTTTTCCACCGCCGCGCTTGCGCCAGGGCCTGCCGGCCTTTCCGAGGCGGTGGCTCTTGAGTCACCCCTGGTTCCTCTCCCCCTTCTCTGGCCCAGGTGCTGCTGCGAGTGAAGGAGAATGAGCTCCAGTACGTAAAGAAGGAGGTGCAGTGCCTCCGGGAGGAGCTGCAGATGATGCAAAAGGTTGGTGTTTTCTGAGAGCAATTGGAAAAGAGCAAGAGAGGGAAGGGAGGGAAGCAGCAGGGCTGCATATCAGCAGAGTTTGATGGGATGCTCAAGACAAACCCTCTTGTTACATGTGCTGCTTGTCCTTGCTGACTGCAGAGCACAAAGCAGCTCAAACAGCACGGACTGGCATAGACTGACCTTGAGCAAGAGAAGAGTCACAGAGACTGAGCTGCTGCTTTCCCCAGATATATGCACACATAAGCATGGACAAGACAGGAGGCCGCCTTCTGCAAGTGGGAAACCTGGATGAAGGCTGCCTGGCATTCTGCTTCCCAGTCTTCCCCTCTCTCAGTGGATGTGTTTTCTTGGCACCGTTTCTGGGTGTGCTGCTCCCTCCACTGGCAGCAGCTCCTTCAGAGGAATTTTCAAAGGCCCCTGCCAAAGGGCAACCCAAAAGAGGCTTTGGAATTCAGTGATGCTCTAGGAATTTATAAATTACTCACATAAGTTTTTGGCCATACAAGCAGCTGCACCCAGCTCTCTCAGTGGCTTGCATTCCTGGTGGGGTTATGTTTCCCATATGGCTGCTCCACATGCACACAAGCCATGGTAAAGCCCACATCACCTCCTCAACCTGATGCTGCGGATCCCTGCTCCTGTGGGATCAGTGTCTCTGCGTTCTTCCCTGGCCTGGTGTTTGCAAAATGATACCTCCATGCTTCTCTTCTGAGTGGTTTCTGCCTGGCTCAGATTGGGATGGGCTTCAAACCCAGGGCTAGCTCTCCCCTCCTCATCTGCTGGCTCTTCTGCTAGGCTCCCCTTTCTGCCACCCTCCCTAAAATCAGCCTGTCTAATGCAACCTGTCTGACCCCTCTCCCTCCCCTGACAGGACAAGAGATTTGCCTCAGGGAAATACCAAGATGTTTATGCCGAGCTGAATCACATTAAGGTGCGCTCGGAGCGAGAGATCGAGCAGCTGAAGGAGCACCTGCGCCTGGCCATGGCGGCTCTGCAGGAGAGGGAGTCGCTGTGCAACAGCAAGTAACGGTGAGCCTGGGGCGCTGGGGCATCCCCAGTGGGGGCAGGTGGCTGAGACTGGCTGCTGCAGGGGCGTGGGAGCTGCCAGTTTCTCTTGCTCCACTCAGTTGTGAAACTTTAGGTTTAAACTCATCCTTCTCTGCTTCTCACATCCTCTTGGCCTGGCCTGCTGGCTCTCCTGTTGTGCCTGATGTCCTCCCGAGGGCCCCAGGCCCCTTTTCATGGTGCTCTTGATGCAGCCAGCACCAATTGCTGCTCAACCAGGCTGCTTATGGGAGGCAGGCGAATGCTGGCCATCGCCCCGTGGCTTAGGTGACAGCGTGGGTAGTTACACATTGCCTGTGTAGGCAGTGTTTCTGCTCCCTTCACCTTTGAAGTGGTTTCCCTATTGCAGCACAATAATTTTAGGTCTGCATCAAGCAGGTCCGACTAGACCCAGCCCTTCTCACACACTCACCTGCAGGCATTTCTGCCACAGATCGTGGTAGAGGAGCAGGGTGACAGGAAAGAGAGCATCCTATTGTCCAGAATGCTTCTGCTTCTTGCTTGGATTGAGGTCACCCTGCTCCACCAGCGCTTGCTGAAGGGTGCTGAGATGAGCGGGTCTGTAGCAGAGCACCAGACAGCCATCTCCCCAGGGAGCTGGAGGGATGGCATTTCTGTGCTCACTGGAATCTTTCTAAACCATTTCTGGTTTTGTCTTTCTCTAGGTCTGCTCTACGTTTATCTGTTTTTGTTTTGTATTTGCTCAATTCCTCACTTGTGGGGAGAGGGAGGTTGAATCCCCATCCGTCACCACCTTGGTGAGGAATCCCACACACCCCCAACCTCCTCACTCCACTCCCAAAGCTTTTTTGATGAACCCTTTTTGCCTGCATACCTGAGCACGTTGTTTGGACTGGCTCCTTACATGCACCTTCTTCAGGATTTTATATGTGAAAATTATATTTTATAGAGGAATTTTTTCCCCATGGAAAGGTGGAGAAGAGGAGGAGGAAAACTTTTACTACATCACCAGCATTTTTCTAACCTGAAAAAGAGAACCTGGTTTTGCTCCCTTTTCTAGCCACATTTCTCCTGGCCACACAGAGCCACCTTTGGCACATATTCCCTCTCTTCCAAATGTCTCCACGGTCCCCCTGGGATGTATGGCAAGGACCATGCTCCCCCTCCCCATGCCACCCCCAGGGACCTGCAGAGAAGACACGCAAGCCATAGGAGGGAGCCACTGGGGCAACCTGCCATGGATGTGCTTGCCCGAGACGGTTGAAAGAGGACACCTTGGCAAGAGTCCGCATGACCGAGCTCTCTCTCCGTGACTGCCCTTTTGGCTCCTGCGAGAACCTGAATTGGCGGGAGCCCAGAGCCACGGGGCTTCTCCTTTCTGGGGAAGAGGAGCTGTGAGGCTGCTGCTGCACCCACCCGAGCCAACCTCCCCAAGGTGGCAGCTGTTGCTGCTCCGCTGTGCCCTTCAACTTTTAACTTAATAAAATCTTCCCCTTTCGCTGAGAAAAATGTGTTCCTTGAGAAGAATGCTTGCCATGTGGCCCTAATCCAGTGGTGAGAGGAGGGTGGGTGTGTGTATGTGTCATTTTTCAAGGTTTTGGTTTATACTGACCAGTTGCTTTCTTTCTTCAGGATTTGGTAAGGGAAAGCAGCAAGAGCACCCCTGGCCAGAGAGTGAGAGGAGCCTTGCAGTGCTGTTATCCAGCAGCTTGCCCCACCTTTGGGTTTGAGGGGGAAAATAATCTGCTTCACTGCACTGCTCCCAAAATTCCACGTGGATCCTGAGCCTCACAGAGGAAGAGCTGAGCCTGGGCTGCATTAGTAAATCCAGTTTTGGAAGGGCACATGGCACTGCAAATTGCTGCCAGAGTAAACAGTATATAGATATCGTGATATATATCTTATATATATCTATATATCTTAAGTGCTTTCCTCCTCCTGTTTTTTGTGTGAAGCACGTTGCTTTTTTGTCAGGATGGAGAACCTGGGGGTGACTACTATTCATTCAGCCCCATCCCAATGTAAAAAGGAGCTGTTGTTCTACAGAGGGGGTGCTGGCAATTATGGAAGAGGTCTAATTGTGGTCACATGCTGGCGCAGGAGGCAGCATCTGAAGAAGGAAAGACAAAGGGATCGTGGAGGATTCTTGGATGGAGGTGACAGATGTGTTGGCTGAGAGACTGGAGTACTGTGAGACCTGGGGATGGAAGCAGGGTGTAAGAATGTGGTGGCAGCTGAAATGAGGGGTATTAGGGTGGCACTCTTTCACTCAGGATGCGATCACCTTGCCGTGGTATTGGCATCTCCTAGGGCAAGAGAGTGCAGGCTTACCCTTTCCTTGGGAAGGGCTGCAGAGACTACGTCGGTAAGGCAGCTCACTTTGTTAGTCACAAATTCTGGTAAAATTGGGTTGCAGATTTTAGTCACGTGAACAAGGCCCTTGGGCAACCCAGTGGATGGTGCAAGAGTCCAAGCAATGAGCTCAGCTCCCTACTGCGCCTGTCAAGCGCCAGGACTTGCTGTTAATGGTTTTTGTCTCCCGCCTCTGGCCTCAAAACCTTTCTGTCCCTGTGCTGCCCAAGGTCCAGGCTTTTCCCTCTGCCTCCCAGCAGGACATGGCTGTTGCCATCGAGTCTGGAATGGGGCAAGCATTTGGCATTTGAGGGGCTGGGATGGCAAGAGGTAAAAGAACAACTCAGGGCAGCTGTTTTCAGGCTGCAGAGCTTGGTCTTGCCATGGGATTTTATAGGAACTAAAAGAGGAGGAGAAAAAAGGGTTTGGGGCATAGTGTTGTGGGCCATGTGTGTTTTTTAGAAAAAATACCCACTCAGACAACAGTCTGCATAGTTGTACTCCTGGGGGAGGAAACTCCCAAAAGTGGGGCACTGGGCACAAGCAGAGAATAAGCAAGGGGTGAACTGCACGCTGCTCTTTGCACAGTGCTCAGCACTCTGCTCACTGCCCCCCCCGCCACCTTCCCTGAAGAGCTTGGTATCTTGTGTTTGGGTTGGTTTGTTGGGTGGTGTGTTGTTTTTTTCTGCCTTTCTGACGGGGACTGCTCAGCCCGATAAATGTGTGGCATAAGCACAGGCGAAATGTGTGTGCTCCTGACATGTGATGGAGCTGCCCCTCCTTGAGGCTCTGTGTCTGCAGATCAGCCCCCAGCAGGGTAGGGTCATCCCCTCATCCTGGGATGATGGGAGACGCGCCTCCAAAATTGGCGCCGTGTTAATCAGACAGACCCTGTCCCGCCTGTGTTGGGGCGATATGGTCACCCTGTCGTCTCCACATCCTTATCTCCTGGGAGCAGGGGAGCCGGGTGGGGGAAAAGTGGCCAGCAGAGGAGATGACCAAAATGCCTGTGGGTGACAGGCGTGATGGCTGGCAGAGCCCAAAAACCATCCCAAAGCGATGGTTGTACCCCATGGGCTTGTTTGCAGCCGGATTGTAGCTGTGAGAAACATCGCAGCCTCAAGTACAGGGAAAACCCACAGCTGTACAGCACTGTGGTTGTATGGGAGCCAGCACCCCAGCTCACATAAGGAGCTTGCCCTTAAATCTTCTAAAACAGTAGTAATCAGCCCAGCAGTCAGGAGCGATACCCCTTTTCCATTTATTTGTGTCCTTCAAGCCTGCTCTGCCTCTAGCAATGGCCAGGCTGAGTGGCTTCATGCTGGGCTGACCACACTGCATTGCACACCAAGGACTCAGAGCTGAAACGCTGATGAGCACAGCTGGAACTTCAGCTAGTTTCCCTGTTTTGCTCTTAAAAAAGCACAGAAGCACTTGGATCCGAGTACCACCAACACCAAGTCCCACTTCTGTGGATTTTGATTCTCTCTGAAATGGAAACTGGGTAAAATGAAATGTTATCTCTGACATTAACTGCCAGAAGTGCCCTGGTGCTCTCGAAGGCCTATGAACAGCTGTTCTGCCCCTTACAAGGCAGGGGCTGTTACCCGGTGGATCCATAGCACATCCGCAGTGGACACAATTTGACCATTTAAGACGAAATCTGCAGCTGGAAATGTGTAAATCCCCATGGGGTCTGGTTGAACTCAGTGCAGGCAGGGAAGAGAAGGTAAACAGGATTACAGAGAGGATTCTTCTGCCAGGCTCTGTCCTCTGGGATTTGTTGGAGATGTTGGATTTTCCAGTCTCTGCAGAATAATGCCAGAAAGGGAAGGCTCAGGAGGCTTGGAGTGGTTGGGTAGCAATTCCTGAGGAGAAAAGTGGGTGCAGGGGGTAATCCACCCCATCCTGGGCATGGTTGCAGGTTCCTGTGGCAAAAAATACAGGCATGAACCCAAGACGGCCATGGTGGCATGTGTGCCACAACTCTTCCTTCTGGATGTGTCCCCTGTGCTGCCTGCAGTGGGGTGCCAGAAGCACTGGATCCACTTCCCAGAGGCAGCAGGGCTTGCGTTGCTTGGTAGCATCTGCCTTCCACCTCCAGGCCTGACATCCTGCCAGGGGCTGGAAAATCCTCTCATCCTCTCAGTCCTGACCAGTTCACATTAAAGATGCATTGTCAAAACAGTGCATGGTTCAAGGGGTGCATTCCAATTTCAAATGGGATGCTCGGGGGTTTGCCTTGACCAGGTTATCCCCCATGTGCAAAGCCAGCAGCAGCCTGGTGAGCTGTGACCACCTGTGTGCCTTCCCTCCAGTGAGTTGCTTGGGGACACGGGATCTTCCTCTTAGTTTGACTGGCTAAAAATTAGGGATCTAGTGTGTATGAAAGGGCAGAACCTCCATGCACAGGGCAGGGGAGATCATGTTTGTTTGTCAGCAGCGGCACCCGCCGGAGGAGGATGAGCAGCCTGCATCAGCAGCAGGAGCTGCCCAGGTGAACGGTTGAGATTAGACCCCGAAGGTGGCCAGAGTTAGGTAAAGCATCTGCTGTGTCCCTCCCTGCCACCTTCCCCCCACACAGCTTTTGCCTCCCCATCACTGCACTGCATTGATAATTGCTGCCTGGCTTTTAGGGCTGGAGGCTCTGCAGGCAGCCCATGGTGCTGTGCCAACTCCGGGGGCCAATTCCTAAACCCCCCCTGAACCTCCTTGTCTCCCCTCAGAGCCTGGCATGTGGGTGAGCCACTCGCGACAGTTACAAACTTGGATGCAAATAAAAGCAGATGGTGCCTTATCTCTGTGCCTGGCTTTGCCTACGTGCAAGAGACAGCGCCGGCAGTTTATTCCCAAATAGGAAAAATGAGAGGTCCTTCGGCTGCTCAAAGTGGTGCTCAAAGGCCATCAGAGCTCTATATGGGATGGAAAACCATTTATTTATTAGGTCTTAAACAAAAGCAAACCCCAAGGGAGGCAGGAGAATGGTTATTCCTAGCCACAGTTAGGAGCAGTTTGCTCGTAATTAAATCAAAAGGTTTGCAGGTGCTGAGAACCTTTCCCTCTCCCCAAATAGAATAGAGCATGTGAAGAAACTCAATCAGGGAGGAAGGCTCAAGGAGATGCACTTGGTCCTTCTGTCTGTGGGAAAGCATCAGGGGCCTGCGTGTCTTCTCCCAGGCCAGGTCTTCTCATAATACAGGAGCAGCTATCAAATATTTCTATTTCTATTTAAATGTACTGATGGAACAAGGGGGAATGGCTCTTAACTGAAGAGGACAAATTTAGGTTAGATACCAGGAAGAAATTCTTTACTGCGAGTGTGATGAGGCATTGGAACAGGTTGCCAGAGAAGTTTTGTGGATGCTTTGTCCCTGAAAGTGTTTAAGGCCAGGCTTGATGGGGCTCTGAATAAGTTGGTCACCTTGTGGATGTCCTTGCCCATGCAGGGAAATTGGAACTGGATGATCTTTAAGGTCCCTTCCATCCCAAACAATCCTATGATTCTGTGATTCTATTTCCTCAATTTCTACTATTTCTATTATTTCAATTTCTGTACTTATATTTGTATTTATGTATCTATATTGATGTTTTATTGATGCGTGTGTCCTTGAGAAGTTCTTGAGAGGTACTCACTGTGTATTTTAATGCTATACTGAAGGACTGGGAGGTTTGGTTCACCTCTGAGCCCAGCATGGCATGTTGGTGGGCGCCAGGTGGCTGCACCCGCATGATTTTAAAAAATAAGGGGAAAACATCATCTAAATCCTGCAGGCAAGATGATGATAGTGGCTATATTTAATCTCCCGGGAACAGCCGACTGCTCACCCAGTGGGGAAAGGATGGCTGACTGCCACAAAGTCCCTGCTCTGTCCCCTCACTAAGACTTGTGTGTGTCTCCCAAAACAAGGGGACAGTCTGTTATTTGTGACCCCTCGCCATTCACGTGCAAGGGCTGACCTGGTGTTCCTAAAGCACCTGGTGAAGAGCAAAGGGGCAGAAGAGGGAGTAGTGATACTTGGCCATGGGGTATTGCTGCTGAGCTGACTTGTGCCCAGTGCTCCCCCTTTTCTCGTTGGTGCCGTGCCCAATGTCTTTTCTACCGTCCCTTTTTGCCCCCTTAATATCTCCCACAATGTCTTTCCTTGTCCCCTGATATTTTTCCAACATGTCTCCTTGTGTTGCCCCTAAATGTCCCTCCCTCACCCGTGTCCTTCCTAAGTGTCCCTCTTCACCTCTTGATGTTACTCTGAATATCCCTGACACGCCCGTCCCTGTCTTACCAGTGTCCCCAGTTTTGTCCTCAGTGCCCTTCTTTGTCCCTACACAAAATCCTTCCAAATGCACCTTGTACCTAAGTACCTAAGTTGCCCCACTAAATGTCCCTTACAAGCCCTCGCTCTTCACTATCCCCCGCTGATCTCACTAATGTTCCTTCTTGTCCCCACCATGCACTCCCTCAAATGCTCTTATTTATCCCACGGTGTCCCCCGCAGTGTCCCTCCCTGTCCCTGCCGGTCGGTCGGGTCAGGGCGTGGCAGGGGACACGCGGGGACACGGGTGGCGCGCGTGGGGCAGTCCTCCCCGCGGTCCGCACCGCGGCTTTAAAGGGAGCCCGCGGCGGGCGCGGCCGCAGAGGCACCAGCGGGGGCACGGGCGGCAGAGCGGCACTGCCTCTGCTGCGACTTCAGCCACCCACCGCTCCCTTGCCAGCCTCTCCCCGCCCAGGGGCGGGGGTCCCAGGCCGGGCGGGCCACGCTTCCAGCAGCGAGGGCATAGCGGGGCATCGCCGGACGAAGCACTCGCCATGAGCGACAGCCCGATCCCACTGCCACCGGCTTCGGCCACCAAGCCCAAGCGGGCCCGGTCAGCGCGGCGGCCAGCAGCCCACCCTGCGTACTCGGACATGATCACGGCAGCCATCCGGGCCGACAAGAGCCGCGGCGGCTCGTCCCGGCAGTCCATCCAGAAGTACGTGAAGAGCCACTACAAGGTGGGCCAGAACGCCGACGTCCAGATCAGGCTGGCCATTCGGCGCCTGCTGGCCACTGGAGTCCTCAAGCAGACCAAAGGAGTTGGTGCCTCCGGCTCTTTCCGCCTAGCCAAGGCCAGCAAGGCGAAGAGGTCTCCTTCCAGGAAGAGGAAGAAGGCAGCCAGGAGATCCACTTCGCCCCGGAAGACGGCTAGGTCCAGGAAGTCCAAGTCTCCGGCCAAGAAGCCCAAGTCTGCCGCCAGGAAGGCCAGGAAGAAGTCAAGGAGCCCGAAGAAAGCCAAGAAGCCAAAGACTGTTAAGGCCAAGTCCCTGAAGGCATCCAGACCCAAGAAGGCAAAGCGGTCGAAATCCAGAGCCAAGTCCGGTGCCCGGAAATCGCCCAAGAAGAAGTGAGAAGACTAGAGGCGTTTCGGTGCTCTCCCCGTTGGTTCTGTAAATAGCTCTTGCCTTTATTTTTACTCCTTTCTACTGCATTTTATAAAGAATTTCTCTATTCTGGAATTGAAGTAGCTAAAACAAGGCAGTTGAATGAAAAAAAAAACCAAACAAAGTGTTACTTGTCTGGGTTTTTATTCTGATGTCTCAGAAATTTCTTTTGCGTGTGTCTGTTGGTTTTATTAATGCTGGACTGCTTGTTGTGTGTTGGGAGTGATGGTGACTGTTGTCTGTTGGGGTTGTGCAGGATTTCAATTCCTGGTCCTGCCCCAGCTCCTGGGGGGTTACGTGTTTGCTGGGGCTGGGCAAAAACATTGGAGGGAAGCCGGAACATATGGCCTGGCCTTCCCTGGGGGAGCAAAAGGGGTCCCTGTTCCCTCATCCACTGCTGCAGATCCCCACCGTGGGGATGAGGTGAGGAATGTTGGGCTGCTGGGTGTGAGATCCAGCTGGTGCTGGAGATAACTGGGGCTGCCTGACTGCCTGTGGAGCTCAGCACAGCTGGGTGGTGGCAGGGATGGAGAGAGGAGCTGGAGCGGGGCCAGAGTCTGTCCACATTGACTTTCAAGGAGTTGAAGGTGTCCATGAAGTGGGATCACCGTGGGGAGAAAGGACAAACACAGCCATAAGCAGCTTTGCTCCCCAGGGAGGAACATCTTGAGGCAGTGGACAGCTCTGTAGGTGGGCTGTGGTGGGCAGCCAGGGCAGGGCGAGGCAGAATTGCTAGGCTCAGCCTTGCTGTGACCCCAGGGCTCTGGCTTTGTGCCCAGTGGGGGCTGGCATGACTCCAGGACCTGCTTGGCCCCTGCCAGAGCCCCACCCTGGGCTGGGCTGAGTGATCCTGACAGCCAGGGCTGGAAGGGAGCCTGTGGGCTGCCCTCACTGCTCAGCAGGGTCTTCCTAATCCCTCCTGGCTAGAGATAGATAAACTTCTTGATCAGCAGGATCCCCAACCACCTGGGCCAGGAGCTCTGAAATCCCTGGGGCTCTGGGTGTCCAGTGCCCTTGGACTTACTGTACCTAAATCTTGTAAGTCCAGGGTCTTCACATTCTCTGATGGCTCCTTCAGCCTGTTCTTCCTAAATCACTTGGGCAAATGGTGCATGAGTTCTTCAGGCATTAAGGATTCCAAAATCAGTACTTCAGGGTACTGAAATCTTTGGCCTGGATGCATCTAATCCCTGTGGGCTCTTGTTCCTAAGACCCTTGGATCAAAGGCTCCTAGAATACCTAGACTGAAGACCCTGAACACCTTTCAAGAGCCTGGTACCTAATTCCCCTGGAGTAAGTGGTCTAAACCATTCTGGCCACAGAATTTCCTAGTCAGCTGTAGCAGAGGAAGGAGATACCTAATTCAGATGGAACAGGTTGCCCAGAGAAGTTGTGGATACCCTATCCCTTAAAATACTCCAGTTGAGTTTTGATGGGGCTCTGAGCAACCCATGACAAGGAGCTTGGAACTAGATGATTTTTAAGGTCCCTTCCAACTCAAACTATCATGTCATTCTATGACCCTTTGAGTCTACAGCCATTGAGCCTATAGTTTACAAACACATTCGGCCAGAGGTGCTCAAATCCCCTGGGTTTGGGTACTCTAATTTTCACCTGGTAATTCCTAAACCTCTCTGTCCAATGGATTATTGGTCACCTCAGCTGCATGCACCCACGTACTACAGACTTGTGGTTCATTATCCCCAGTGATGGACACCCATAAATCACCTAGCTGCAAGCATCCAAGCCACCTGTGCTGAGGACCCCAAATCCCTAGGTAGAGGAACCTAATGCACCTGGGCTTGTTGATCCTTGAGGTCCGTGATGCCCTGTTGCTATGAAATCTCTCAGACCCTAGTACATGACCCCATTAAAGTTCCTAAATCTCATATATAGCGTTTCCCCAAAATCCTTCAGACTCTGGGCATCACATATCAGCTGTGCTTAAACCCCTTGGGACAGATCCTATCCTCCAAAGAAGATGCCGAACGCCTCCTAGAGAAAGCGCCTAAGCGCTCCCGACCGCTGGAGCTGCGGTGGCGCCCGCCCCGCCCGACGGGGGGCGGTGCCCCGGCAGCCAATGGGCATTGGTCAGTAATTAACCCGTGATTAATTAGCGGCGCTCGGGCGTGCGGGGCGGTGCGGAGCGCTGGGATGTGGCGGGCGGTGGCGGCGGTGCGGGCCCTACGGGGCGGCGGGGCCGGCGCCCCCCGGGCCGCGTCGGGAGCGGCGGCGGCGGCGCAGCTGCGGCGGCGGCTGGAGAGCGAGCTGGAGGACATCCGCGGCGCCGGCACCTGGAAGAGCGAGCGCGTCATCGCCTCCCGACAGGGTCCCCACCTCCGCTTGGCGGGCGGCGGCGCCGGTGCGTGCGGGGGGCGGCGGGGAGGAGGGCTCTCGGTCCTTTCCCCCGGTGCCACGCCCCTGCTTCTCTCTGTTCCCGCAGGGATCATCAACTTCTGTGCCAATAACTACCTGGGGCTCTCCAGCCACCCCGAGGTGATCCGTGCCGCTGTGGAGGCCCTGGAGAAGTTCGGCGCTGGGCTCAGCTCCGTGCGCTTTATCTGCGGTACCCAGGTAGTGGGCAGCATCCCCTTCCCTTCCCCGCGGGTCCTTCGCATGGTGTCCACGTAGACTCCCCTCTCGGTACTCCCACTCGGCATGCGTGCACAGTGCTGTTACACGTAGCACGGTGAGAAAAGGGACTGCCAAGTCCCCAGTAGCCAAGCATCTGGAAATATGCCAATTTAAACCATTACAACACCTGACAGCAAAGAAACTGAACACACTTCTGAATTCGGAAAATTGATGTCTTTTTCCCCTCTCTTGCGGGTCACAATTATGGTGAACCTGACTTGAAGTGGCTCCATCAGACCCAGCCCAATTTATCCCTGCTGGAGCCTTTTTTGAGTCCTGCCTGGTTAAGTGCAAAGAACAAGCAGAACTTCTCCCTTGTGCATGGGGAGCTTGGAGTCTCCCTGCTGAGCTTTTGGCATCCAAACCCATAATCATACTTTAGGGCAGTACTTGCTGAATGCAAGTAACTTAACCCATGCGCACACACCTTTTCTGGATAAAACCTGGCTGTCTCCTCCCCTTTCAGGTCAGCATTTAACAGCAGTGGGGCAAGCAAGAACTTGTGCTGCCCCACTGTTGATTCCTGCTCCTTTCTTGTCTTTAGAGCATACACAAGGACCTGGAGGAGAAAATCGCACGTTTCCACCAGCGGGAAGATGCCATTCTCTATGCCAGCTGCTTTGATGCTAACGCTGGTATCTTTGAGGTTCATAAGGCTTCTCTTGTGTTGTGCATGGAGGAGGGAGGTGACAGCAGTGTGGCTGCTGTGCCTTGTAGAGACTCTGCTGTGAGCTCTGTGCACCAGAAAAGCAAATAGTGACTGGTGTTTAAGAGCCCTGACCCGGGGCCCTTGCACCAGGGAAGCCATGCAGAGGCATTTAACCACCCTCACCTCTGCTGTTTCCAGCCAGCTCCAACTCTTGGGGAGGGCTCCCATTTCTGCAGGGGTCTGTATTCCCCCTTAAAGGGTAGGTGAGGGGAAGGGGTGTTCTCACAGGCATGTTAGGAAAGGGGGAGGGAGGTTTTGAGCTCAGAAGCCACAAGCAAGAGCCTGGCATAAAGAAATCATGGGATAAAGTGACTAGGAAGAAAAGATAAAGTTTAGCACTGCCAGGAAAGACGTGGCAGCTGGAATCAATCTCAGCCTGTTCTCTGTACTGAGGGAGTCTGGGAGATCTTGGTGAGGTGGCAGCATGCAGAGCCGAGGATGATCCTTTCTGTTTGGCACGGGCAGGCCCTGCTGACCCCAGAGGATGCAGTGCTGTCAGATGAGCTGAACCATGCTTCTATCATCGATGGGATCCGCCTGTGCAAGGCCAACAAGTACCGCTACAAGCACATGGACATGCAGGACCTGGAGGCCAAGCTGAAGGAAGCACAGGTATGGAGGGCTGCTCCCACCCCAATGCCAGGGCACATGCTTAGCTGTGCTGCCTGTGCAGTAACCAGTCCTGGAGGGTGAGCTCTGCCTTTTCCTGTGCAATAGGCATTGTTTTTGCCAACAGGCATAGATAGGCGAGGTGGCAAAGCAGCTGTTGTGATGCACACCCTCCCCATCTCAGTTAGGTACATCCTCTCTGTACAGGAATTTGAGTGTGTGCCTTGGCCAGTCTTTCTCCTCAGGGTGACATCTTCACCCCTGGGGATGCCTTTTTCCCTCCAATAGAAGCATCGACTGCGGCTGGTGGCCACTGATGGTGCCTTCTCCATGGACGGTGACATTGCACCCCTGAGAGAAATCTGCCAGCTGGCCCAGAAGTACGATGCCCTGGTCTTCATTGATGAATGCCATGCCACGGGATTCCTGGGACCCAATGGGCGGTAAGTGACTGCTTCAGCCCTGCTTTGTCCCCCTACCTTGACTAATTCTGAAGCAAGGACAAAGGTGCTGATGGCCAGTGTGTTTTTGTGTAGAGACTCCTTGTAGGCTGTGCACCTCTCCTTTGGATTGAAATGAGATACTTTAGCAGTGATCCATCCCCAAGTGACAGCTGCTTCTCAGTGTGTAATGGATGGTGTGACCATCTCATCTGGGTACCACCTCTCCTGACAGGTGCTTTTTTTGGACTATTAAACTTCTGTGTGGAAAGCTTGAGCACTTGCCCATCTCGAAGGGATGAAGAACCCATGCCCTTACTTTGTGAGGTCCCAGCTTAGGCTTTCTGCAGGAGAGGAACGTCAGCACTTGGGTTGAACTATTTCAAGGGACTATTCCTCCTTGTTTAGAAGGAAGGATGCCGCAGACCTGGCTGACAGTGCTTTGTTTCCCTTGAGGTATCCAGCAGCTTCCCTGGTGCATGCTGGCACAGCTGATAATATGACATTCCTTTTTCTACAGGGGTACTGATGAGCTCCTGGGAGTGATGGACAAAGTCACCATCATCAATTCTACCCTGGGAAAAGCTCTTGGAGGAGCTGCAGGTGAAGGCATTTTCCTGTCCAGGGTCTTGCATGCCCTAAAGAGCATCAGTCTTATGTTTCCTTCCTCTGCCTAATGATAGAGTAATAAATGCATGCTAACCTTTTCCACTGGTGGCATGAGGCTTGGGTTGGGATGTTGCTGCAGGATTAAGGGAGATCCAATCATGTGCTCCTTACACTGTCATCTTTCTCATGCATATACCTTTGGGGTCAAGGTGGAAACTCGTGGTCAAAAGCATCAGCTGTGATTTTTAGACCTGGTTTGTACCTAAATACCTACTATAGGTGCCAGGTTGCCTTTATGAAGAAGCCTCACTCTAATCAGGTTATCCTGGGGTGCTTTGTCCAATTGTCTCTCCTTTGTCTGCAGGTGGGTACACAACAGGTCCCAAACCCCTCATCGATCTGCTCCGCCAGCGTTCCCGCCCGTACCTCTTCTCCAACAGCTTGCCCCCTGCCGTGGTGGGCTGTGCATCCAAGGCCCTGGACCTGCTCATGGAGAGCAATGCCATTGCACAGTCTATGGCTGCCAAAACCCAACGGTGAGGGGGCTGTATTGGGGTGGGAGCAGGGACAGCTTTGTTAGGAGAGGGTTGTCTGTGATTTATTCACCCCCACTTTCCCGGTGATAGCTGTGAAGACAGTTTGCAAGTCAGGGCTCAGGGGAAGCTGCAGGATGTGCCTGTCTGTGTCAGGCAGATGTGTCACATCTGGATACTCTGTGAGCTGGGGTGCATTGTCCACTCAAGGATCTGCAGTCCCATTATACTGAGCAGGACATGGCAGGAGGTCACTCCAAGAGGAGAGATCTCTTCCCTGCACAGAAGATGAACAGTGGAGCAAACTTTACCCAGTTCTCAGTGGCCAGGGCTCTCAGGTGAAAGGCAGGCAGGTCTCCAAGGACTGGGTTGTTGAGGTTTTTACTTATCCTGTTGTTCTCTTCACCAGGTTCAGAAGTAAGATGGCTGCAGCTGGCTTCACCATCTCAGGGAAAGACCACCCCATCTGTCCAGTCATGCTGGGGGATGCTCGGCTGGCATCAGTGATGGCAGAGGACATGCTCAACAGAGGTGATCTGGGGAGGGAGCTTAGTATGCAGACACCTTGCCTGAGGGAAGGGACAGTTGGCAGTGGTGCCACCACAAGCCCTCCTTCAGAGGATGTTCCTGCATGAAATCCAGTACTTCTCCAGCTGCATATGTTCTCATGGTCTCCCTCAGATATTGCTGGCTGCATCTTCTTTCTTTGTTAGGGAGGGGATTTACATTAATGCTCTTGTCCTGTTATGCTGGACTCCATCCCCATTGCTGGCCCTTAACCTCATTTCCATGCTTGGGAGCAGATGGCATTTGAAAACCCTGAAGCCTGGAAGTGGTTATTGGGAGGGGAATCTTTCTGTCACCCAGTACACCTCAGCCTGCCTCCATCCCAGCCAGCTCTGACTCTGCCTGCGTTTCCTCCCCAGGGATTTATGTCATTGGCTTCAGCTACCCCGTGGTGCCTAAGGGGAAGGCGCGCATCCGGGTCCAGATCTCAGCTGTGCACAGCGATGAGGACATTGACCGCTGCGTGGAAGCCTTCACCGAGGTGGGACGGAAGCACGGAGCGCTGTCTTGAGGGGCCAGGAAACACCTCAGCCCCATCTGCCCACAACCAAGTGCCTCTGATGGGGGAAAAAGGCTTGAGCAGCACACTACCAAAAGCAGGATGGTTCCTCAAGGCATCACAGCCTGCATCACATGAGTCAGCCAGCTGGCTGGCTGTAGCACTGGCAACCAGCACTTAAAAGTGTCATTAAAGGTGTCCTGTGGTGCAGCGGATATTTGTCTGCCTCCTATTTCCTCATCCAGGAGCTGCACCCCATCCCCTTGTGCTGTGACTAGACATTCTGCCATGTCTTCCCTCGAGCCTCAGTCCAGATGCTGAAGTGCTGCAGTTCCTGCTGTCTCCTGCTGATGGAAATACAGCATTGCTGATGTGCCTGAGGTTGCCTGCTTCTTCTGTGCTGTCCTGTGGGTCCACCAGCATCACCCTGGCAGATCTGACTGCTGCAATTCCCCACTGAGGCAGGGGTGTTTCCCAAGCCCTTTGCAACCTGTGCCACTGGCAGCTGGTTAGGGAAAGAGGACATGGGCCAGCCAAAGCTCTGGTGCTCCTTTCTTTCCTTCTCACTCTCAGGTGTTAAATGTGAGGCTTGCTTGCTCCCCAGCTATAAGGCATTGCCAATTACTTCAGTGGTCCCAAACCTGCCCTGGGAAAGACATCTTCCCCCATCAGGCAGTGGACAAGGTGAGGTGGGAAAGGACAGCAGCATGGTGAGAGGATCTGCATATGACTGAGGCCGGGGCAGAGCAGGTGACAGAAACCTTTAATTTTCCGTGTGGCCGGAATCTCTGGATTTGTTCCTCCAAGCTGTGCTGATGTAGTAGTTCAGCATTCAAAAAGGCACAAGTGGGACCTGGGTATCTCATAGGATTGCTTTGTTTGTACCGGTTTTGCTCCAGGTCAGAAACTGTGTGTCCTGGCAGCTGCCCATGTGCTGAACGAGTAGCTGCAGCCAGGGACTGATTCTAGCTGAAATGGAGTGTGCTGTGCCTGGGTGCTGGAGCACTGGGTCACATCAGCAAAGACCTGTTCTGAAGCCCTTATATGTCACCCTACTGTCAGGGAGCAAACTACAGGGCAATAATGAACCTGAGCCAGAGCAACTGCAGAAGAATACAGGTGTTAATCCAGGATTGTAGGGCTTTACAAGGATGCAAAGGACAGGGAAGAAATGTGTCCTGTATGTTCAACAGGACTGCAACCAAACCCTGTTAGAACAGCTGGTAGTGTAACTGAGCTGATTTTGTTTAATCTTCCATCTCCACAGGCCCTGATCTCAGCCTGCTGGTAAAGGATGATACAGAATTCCTTTTCTGTGGCACTGGGCCTTTACAATACTTCAAATCCTTTTTAACAAGCAGTATTTTGGCATGGAGAATGTAGTGGGGAAGGCAGGGAGATTGATCTCTTCTGGTTGCACAAGGGGCCTGAGAGCAAAGTTCAGCCAGATGGGCTCAGGTATAGGGAGTGTGAGACCCTAAACTGAATCACTGCTGTTTTGAGCCCAATGCATGCGTGCCCCTTGCTCTCTCTACCTGCACACTTGCATTGCACACCTCTACCACCCTCCCTCACGTTTCTCTCCTGCTGCTCCCCAGCCCTGGACTCCCCCTCTCCCCTGGCCTTCTGCAGGCATCTCTTGTGATGCCTCCACAACCCAAGTAGTTTAACCCTGCTCCAGCTTTCAAGTCTTCCTCAGTGGCAGAGCAGGTGTCTCTCTGCTCAGCTGCAGGCCAGAGCAGTAACAGCAGCCTCCCTCCTGTGATGCTTGTTATTGTTTTTGCATGCACATGTGGGCTCGCCGTTCTGCTCCTCTCCACACCAGAGGCAATGACCTCCCTCTCACCTCTGTATCTCTCAGGTCCCTCGGCAGCCAGCTCCCTGCACTCTGCCTCCTTCAAGGCCATGCTCAGCAGCAGACTGTGGAGCTGTCTGGGGAACAGACTGTGCAGTGCTGGAATCCTGGGAAGGCAGGAGGGTCAGATGATGGCACACTGGCAATGAATAATGCCATACTCATTGACCTGTAGGCATCATGGTGATACTTAATTGAGGCAAATCCTCCTGCTCTTTATTGCTTCAAGGCCTTCCAGCCGAGGTCCGATCTACAGCTCTAGGCAGCTTTTAGCCCAGAAAGCAGAGGAAATTTTGCTGACTGGAATGTAGAGGCAGATGCCACTTTTTGAAAATGCAGTTCCCATCCTAGGTACCCTGACCTACCCCATACCCTGTATGCTGCTCAGGCAGTCCTGAATCTGGAGCTGTCACCCTCTGCACCATGGGATAAGGTGGGGGATGCACGTATTTCACCCATTTTACCTCTAAGTAGGGGACTATCCTATCCCATCCCATTTTCATACATACCTAGCCCCAAAAATGTTTCCAGCTCTGGGTCCTGGGCCACCCCCCACTTCTTCTACCCTCCCTAGGCTGTCTTGTTGCAGTCCCAAACTACCCCACTGCCCACTGATTCACTTCAGCCCCTCTCCACATTGCTGTTTCCACCCCAGCAGTGACCCACCTCTACCCTTTCTCTGCCGGAATTCCTTTTCCCTGACTCCCTGCCTGCAGCCCCGTGCAGGCAGACAGGGATGCTCCAGTTTGGACCGAGCCGACTGGGGCTGGTGCAAATGGGGTCTGAACCTGCTGTTCAGTGCCATAATTTTTCCGTCTCTCATAGCTCATCCTTTGCTGGAGGTAAGTGCTGCACAAGGGCCTCTGCTGGTGCTAATGCTTCACAGCGCTGAATAAGGGGCCAAGCAGCTGCACCCCCCCACCCGGGGGTTTCGGCGAGACAAAGCAACCACCACAGCCATCCCCATGTCCTTCCTGGAAGTTTATTTGTGTTCGGAGGATTTTCCCCCAGCTCCCAGGGTGAGTCCAGGCAGACATTCAGGCCTTTTGGCCGCAAGGACAGGCAGCGGGCAGTACCTCCGTAGCTCCCCGCAGCCCCTCAGCGGCAGGAGCACTTGCAGGCAGCCACGACGGGGTATGGGATCTGCCGCCAGGTGCAGTCTGGGGGGCCGGGCTGCTGCGGGCTCCAGCAGTGCCAGGCCAGCAGCTTGATGCGGGTGAGCTGTGCGGGCCGGCAGGCCATGCCGGGGGGCCAGGAGCAGCCGGGGGGCCCGGTCTCACACGTGGTGTGGCGCACCCAGCGCGGCCAGAACACGGGTCCCAGGTCCACCCAGGCGGAGATGAGGCGACAGGTGGCCCTTTCCACCAGCCACTGCCGCAGGCGGCGGGCCAGGGCCCCCGCCAGCTCGGGGGGCAGCTCCAGCCCCTCCACCTCTCGCCACAGCTTGCGGTGATAGCGCCCGGCACCCTCGGCCAGGTCCCTGCTCATGGACTCCAAGTTCTCCTCGAGGATGCTCCCGTTGCGGCTGCGGGGCTCCTCGGTCGCCATCCAGAAGGGGTCGAAGGCCGAGCCCAGGAGCCGACGCAGCCGCCCGGGGCGCAGGTGCCGGGGCTTGGGGGCGTAGCGATAATCCTCAGGGGACAGCGACAGGCTGTAGGGCCGCACTGGGGCCGAGGGGTGGCCGCGCAGCAGGTGAGCGGTGGGGTCAGCGGGGCTGGGCGGCGGCAGCGGCGGCTCCCGAGGCTCCTCCAGAGGCGGCGGTGGGCCTGGGATGCCCGGCGGTGGGAACAGGCAGAGGAGGAGGAGGAGGCAGCTGCGGTGTGGTCCCTCCATGGCGAGCAGCACTGTGGCAGGCTCTGCCTGGCTGCAGGCTCGCACTCTGCCGCATCCCCTGGGTTATCGCCGCGTCCCGAGGCATGGCCTTCCCCTTTTCCCTGGTTACAGCGGCTGATAGGGAGCTGGCGGGGACACCTCGCTCCTTCCCACCAGAAGGGCAGGTAGGGAGGAGAAGCTGCATCGTCCCTCCTGCCACAGAGCTAATGGGGATAGTTTGGGCTGTTGTGGAGGGGAAGGGGCCAGCGCCTCCTTCTCCACATCCTGCTCCATCACTGGAAGAGGTACCCACAGCTTTCCCAGTGAAGGGAAGCTGGCGGCCTTTGAGTCTTGCTGAGAAAGGATCACCAAGCTGCGCTCAGTCTTAGCGCATCTGGAAGTCCTCAGGGCACAGGTCCTGTCACCAGGATGGACATGGCAGCAGAGTGTCAGGGCAGGCGGGCTATGTGGGTCACTGTCTTCTCCTGGCACATCAACCAGCCCCACTGTGTCCCATGCAGCTGTGGTGGAGCTGGACCTCTGGAGGTGGCCATGCTGGAGGTCTTGTCCTCCCTCCCATACTGCAGTACTGGTGGGGTGGAGACCTGGACTGGATGGAATCCAAAACCTGCCTTCTTCTTCCCTAGGTCAGACATTGTGGGAGAGGCTCAATCTGCTCAGTGCTATTAACAATTAATTAATAACAGCTAGTGACAGCAATTAATTGCTCATCCTCCAGAGGGTTTAGGACCCTATATTCAAGGGACAGGGCAGGGACCAGGCTCACAGGCTTACATTCCCCAGAGAACAACACGTTTTGGACAACACGTCCTAAACACACAGCATCAAGAGGTGGCCACTGAGGTCCTAGGGACCCTTTCCCCCTCCATCTTCCCTTTGCTACCAGAGAGTAACGAGCTTTCTCTCTGCCACCCTTCTCTCAGCAGGAGAAGCAGGAAGCAGCTGAGCCTGCAGGAAAACTGGGCAGAGAGGAGTTAACTTCAAACGCAACCTCAGGGAGAGGGGAAAAAAAAACCAAGAGAACTATGGATCAGCAGCAAGAGCAGAGGGAGGGAAAAGGAGGAGTTGGAGAGAGAGGAGAGGAGCTTCGGGAGGAGAGAGAGCAGAGCTGGTGGCAGGCAGGGGGAGGCAGCGGAGCAGCAGGTAGGAGTGACTGGGATGACCGAGCTGCCCAGATAAACTCTTCTGTGGTCTGCATCCTCCTGCTACCGCTGCGTGGGCTGGACTGGAAGTCTCCTCCTGAGCGAGTGGCAACGCTGCAGGCCCCTCCTCAAAAAGGTGAGTGCCAGGTTCCAAAGCTGAAAGGTGGTCTCGGGCTCCCTGAGCAGTGACACCCTGGTGCATTATGCATGCCCAGAAGGAGACCGGGCTTCTCAGCTTCAATGAGGGGATTCCATGGGATAAGCTGGAGGCTGGTAGCTATTAGTAGGACAGAGGGGACCAAAGACCCAGAGAGGCAGGGACAGTCTCTTGGTGTGATGCACAAAGAAGCTGGGAAGCAGAAGTGGGGGAGCATGGAGTGAAGGAGCTTGCATGACCCAAAATCGAGTTAATTGCTTGTCAACGGTAGCTAGATAACAGTGTCTTTCCTTCTCTGTTTTTGCTCAGAGAAGGACAATTTGTTCTAATGATAGAACAACAAGGGAAAGGCTTATTTGGAGATAGACTGTTGATGTTCCCTGCCTGAGCACAGTGTTACTCAGGGCTGGAGGAAGTTTTGCAGCAAATCACAATACCTTGAGCTGGGATAATAACAGACTCCTTCACAATGATCATCATGTTTTTCTGGTGGCTCCAGGGTCTCCTCCCCATCATCACCTACCTGCTACCATCTAGCCCTTGACCACCTCTCAGCATCAGGAAAAGGTGCTTTTAGTTGCCACTCCTCTATGGAGCATAACTACTGCACTGGGAGCAAAGAGCAACCAGCTTCAGGGTGGAGGTGGTCCCAGCTGAAGTAGTTCCCTTGGGGTGGGAATGTGGGCATCAGGTCCCTTCTGCCAGAAGTGGCACAGCCCTGGGACCACTTGCAGCCCATAGTAGCCTCCTACCCCATGGCTCTGTTGAACACTAGCCAGGGTTTAGATTTGTCAAAGCAAACAATCCCATGGGATTTAGCAGTTTTGGGAATGTAAGAGGAATGTGGGTGAGGCCAGGTGGCAGGGCAGGAAGGATCCTTTGGAGTGCCAGGAGCACAGGAGATGTTCTGATGGCAATGTGAATTCGGGCAGGAGAAAGAGGCTTCAGCTCTGCTCAACCCAGGCAGATATGGCCTGACTGACCACAACAGCATTCTTGCCAGTGATGTCACGAGGATCTTGGTGGCATCATTTAGTCAGCCGATTGGGATTTGCATCTTTGGGAAAAATGTGAGTGTCAAAGGCTGGGGTCAAGCACTTTGGGGCCTATTATCCCTTTCTCCCAATGCAGGTCTCTGTAGTCTGACAGGAAGATGCCAGGGGGATTGAACATCTCTTCTGACAGCCCAGAGCTACGAGCAGCAGGGATTATTGTGCCCATCATCTTCTCCCTCATCTTTCTTGTGGGTATTGTGGGAAATGGTCTGGTGCTGGCTGTGTTGCTGTGGAATGGCCAAGTCAAATACTCTACCACCAACCTCTTCATCCTCAACCTGGCTGTGGCTGACCTGTGCTTCATCATCTGCTGTGTCCCTTTCCAGGCCACCATTTACACCCTGGATGGGTGGCTCTTTGGGGCCTTTGCCTGTAAGGCTGTGCATTTCTTGATCTACCTCACCATGTATGCCAGCAGCTTTACCCTGGCTGCTGTCTCTGTTGACAGGTAAGTGTCCCCTTCCCTTTGAGTTCTGCAGCTCAGGGACACTGTGTTTGCCCCTCTTGAGCTAAGGGTGGGAGAAAGGCCACTACTTACCCTGTTGGGTGTCCTGTAAGAAGTAGGTTTGGCCTCTCCAGAGGTAGGGCCAGCAGAGCCAATCTCCCCAGCTACCCATGGCCTCCCCCTCTACTAAGCCAAGCTCTCAGCCTGATTATCTGGTGCTCACCTGGGAAGGAGGGGAGTCCACCATGCATAAGCAAGAACAGCAAAGCCCCCAGGGCAGCAACATAACTCAGAAAAAACAGGAGAGTCCTGCTCCTATGCTTCTCTTCCTGGTTCAAGAGACACTGCTTGCCTTTTCTGACCTAGCACAGCAGAGTGGATGACAGAGATCCCACACCCACTGTTGGAATGACCCAGATATTTTTGTGAATTCACTGTAACCCTCATTCCCAAAAGGTTTGGGAGGGAAGAGATGGGTGGCTGCATGGGAGGGGGTACACAAATGGCAGCTCCATAGGGCAGGAGTGCCTCATGTCACCCATGTTGTGTTTTGTCTCCTTCTTCCCCTCCTTGCCAGGTACTTGGCCATTCGCTATCCACTGAAGTCCCGGGATCTCCGCACGTCTCGAAATGCAGGAGTGGCCATTGTGGTAATCTGGTCACTGTCACTGCTCTTCGCAGGGCCTTACCTCAGTTACTACCAGATAATCCATTACCATGGCGTGCCCATCTGTGTCCCCATCTGGGAGGACCAGCGCCGGAAGATTCTGGACATCATCACATTTGTATTTGGATACCTGCTGCCTGTGACTGTGGTGATCCTGGCATACACTAGGACCATCAAGTTCTTGTGGACTTCTGTAGACCCCATAGAAAGAATCTCAGTGTCTCGGAAAGCCAAGAGTAAGGTCACAAAGATGATTGTCACAGTGGCCATCCTGTTCTGCCTCTGCTGGCTGCCCCACCACCTGGTCATCCTCTGCTTCTGGTTTGGCCACTTTCCCTTCAACCGGGCCACTTATGCTTTCCGCCTGGCTTCCCACTGCCTTTCCTACACCAACTCCTGCCTCAACCCCATTGTCTACGCCCTCATCTCCAAGCATTTCCGCAAGCGTTTTAAGCAGGCCTTCACCTGCCTCTTCTTCCAGAACAAGATCAGGAAAAAGAAGAAGAGGAGAGTTGGAAGGAAAGTCCATATGGTCAATGTGGAAAGAGGTTTTGCCAACAGGACAGGAGATTTCTATGGAGGCAACACTGAGGTGACCCAAGTCCCAGAGGAGAACACCAGGAAGAGGGACCATGAAGGTGCCAGTCGAGCCAGAGCATGGACTCAGCAGGTACAAGATACCATGGTCTCTGAGAAGGAGCTACTGGAGGAGGAAGTTTTGGCAACAGCTGGCCATTCCCTAGATGTGACCTTTCTAAGAGGAACTGTTGGACAAGACCAAGAAGAAGCTCTAGAAAAGGGTTAGGGAGCAAAGAAAGAAGTATCCATTTACATCAGATTTTCTGACCACATTGCAGTGGTTTTGCTTTCCTCCAGGATCATTGTGCCTACCTTATCCCCACTGAGATGGTTTTATGTTGGCACTAAGAGATGAGCTCACTCATTCAGACCCAGTAAACTGAGTTCAAGTCCCCTAGAACTCCTCAAACACCTCCTCCACAATCCTGTAGCCATGTCTGAGACCTGCCATCATCCCAGCTCAATAGTCACAGTAAACTTTAAGTGACTGCAACAGCCGTCCTTTTCTTTATTTATGTATGGCGTTTTATTAGCTCTGTGTGGTTCCTGAATATGTAACTCTTCATGTGAGGCAGATCTGCACCTATAATTTCTTAAGAGAAGATGAAAGATGGGAAGCTCAGGAAAAAGTGTTTAGGTAAAGCTGTGACATTGTGGGACACCCAGACTTCCACACTGAAGCTGGGAAACAATTACAGGTTGCCATGGCACTTGTAGGTGTCCTGAGCCCTGCACGGGCTACAAAATCCTCTGGTGTCCTCACTTGTCCCCATGCATGGTGCTGGAAGTAGTGTCAAAAGTAAAGTGGGTTTGGCCCCAGACAGTGCTGTAGGCATTGTACGGTGGGGCTGGGTGACATCAGGCAGCTTGCAGAGCTGTGGTGTGCATGAGCAGAGCTGTGATCTCCCCCTTATTTGTCTTCTTTTTCTGTTCCCTACTTCTGTTTGCGTAAATCTTTCCTTTTTGCTTTGTCCTGCCCACTCTTAATCCCCAGGTGACATGGTATTTCTAATGCTCACTGAAGCTGTTGTTCACCTTGCTAGAGCTCAGCTCCAAGGACATCCCTTTTTCTGTGCAGAGGCTAACTGAAGAGGAAGGCCAACTGTGCTGGGAATTAGTTTTCTTTTTCCATTCAAGTGCTTGATGTTGTTTTCTGTACTTTGAGACTCCCTTGCCTTTATCCTTGTTTCTGATTTTTCCACCTGTCTCCTTTCATGGTGGCTGCCACTCCTCTACACCGATGTCTTTCAGAAACGTGTCCAATGTGTCTTACTCACCTTCCTGCGAACAGTGAGTTCTGCAGCCACCCTATATGCATGATGCTATGGCTGGTGGCCAGCTCACATGGCCTCATCATTTTTTCAGGTGAAGACTCACTCCACATCCCAAAGCATTGGAGGGAGAAGGGAATAGCAGGCAGGAACAATGATGTGGCACAGCTGGATGCTGCTTGTTCTTGCCTAGAAGCAGCTGGGATGTTGCTCACCCTTAATCCCGATCCCAGTTTGCAAAAGGAGCAGATCAGATCAGGACCGACTGCTGCATGTTGGGGTGAAGCCTAAATGAAACAGGACAGAGAGGACAGGGAAGATCTTGAGGAGAAGGTGCATTTAGCATGACAAGTGGCTGCAAGCCCTGGGCCCCTTCATTAAGCTCTGCCTGGTGCTAAGCTCCAGTTTTGGGGAGTACATGAGCAGAAAGGACAGGTGTCTAGCCTAGGGTGGGAAGCTCTGGAGCCAGAAGGGAATTCCTGTCTATCCAGTACCAGTGTACATGCTCCAGCTGGTTTCTCAGCTCAAAAGCAGAGGTGAAGAGAAGATGTCACATCCTTGGTATAGAGTCAGGTTTAATTAAAACTGAAGGAGTTTGATTGCTGCTTTCCATGCAGCCTTCCCTCCAGACTGCCTGGCATTCTGCAGTCTCTGCTCCCAGCTTCTTGCCTTAATTAATGACTCTTTTCTCTTATTTTCTATCCTACTTTTTATCACTCAGGCTGACAAGCTCATCTTTAACCTTGCAGGGGCTGGTTTGCTACATCAATAGAGTGCTGTTGTTCAAAGACCTGGAACAGGGTAGATTAAATGGGAGAGGTGTAAGCAGTGGTAAGCACCAGCTCTTTGGAGTAACTTGCTCCTGCCAACTGTGTGCCGATTCTGGTGTCTGGCATCTCCCTGGCATATGTGACATGAGCCTGATATCACTGGGAGGTGTCAGACCCAGTTGCCAAGAAGCTCATCCCGCTTATGACCCTGTGTGCAAATCTGGCAGACCTGGGAAGGGAATTCTGGTTATTTGCTTTTGGGCTTAGCTGCTGGTTGCTAATCTGTGACCAGCCTTAGCAGGTTGCCAGCTGATTATTTTAATTCTTCCATGTGCTCTCCTCCCCTCTCAGAGATTTCATTAAAAAACCCAGAGGAACACTGTTTGCCATACCTCCTTTATCATCTTCCTAATCAAAACTTGCTGATTCTTCCACCTCGTCACCCCATGGCCCTGGCCTGCCCAGGACTGCTCCCCCAGGCTGGCCAGGCACAATGCATGAAAAAGGCATCTTTCTGTATCTTCCTGTGATGGAAGAGATCTTTGCTCACAGAGTGAGCAAAGGAAGTGGGTGAAAGGATGAGAAGTTTGCCAAGGATGCTTCATGGGGCTTCCTTAGCAGCGCAGATAATTGCTGTGCTGGATTTGAAGTCTGCTAGAAAGTCAAAGTTGGAGGAAGTAAATGAGTTTAGCTGTTGGAGATTAATTATTTTGGCTGCTGAAGAGCTGAAAAAATTCTTGATGTTCACACATTGTGTGCTTTGCAATTGATTGTGTGGGTGAAGTGACTGCTCTAGAGAAAGGTCATTTGTTTAGTAACATCTGTGAAGCTTTGCTGGGAGGCATTGTCAGGGCTGTTGCTTCTGCTATGGCTCCTCTCTGAGACACAAGCAGGTTCTCAGCTGTTCGCTTGCTTGAGGCAGATCCTCAGTCTGGTTGGTTTTGGTTGCATCTTACAGTACAGCAGCAGCCTCAGAGCCAGGCAAGTTGCTGCTGGGTTCAATGGCTGGGAATTCTGCAAGTCATATGCTCTGAATTAGGAGGGAAAATTTGGAGTCTGAGGAATTAGGAGGGAGTGTATTTGGAGGTCTGGTAGTGGTGAGGGGGAACTAAAGCCTAAAGTCCTGGTTGATATCATGGCCCTGAGAACGGGAACTAATCATTGCTCAAGAAGGGATCTGAGGGGGTGCATTTGAAGGGTGTAGCACAAAGAAAATGAGAGGTTTGGACTGATATTAATGGCAAAATAAATAGCAGAAGGAAACCTATGCTGTTGTTTCCATTCTGCATTACTGCAGCAAACCTCTGGGACACAGAAAACTGCCACCAACTTCACAGGTTGTGCAGGGAAATCTGGCACAGGGTGCAAGAACAGAGAAAAGCTGCTGGGAGAAGCTGAAGCCTCTAGGCCAGAAGCAGGAAGAAAACCAGGCAGTGCCAGTCAACAGCTCTCAGCACAGTGGTAAGCCATGTTTCTTCCTTCCCTGGAACAGCCTTTTACCTGCCCAGCACCTGACTCTCATTCTGGATACAGCTGCTGAGCATGACAGGGTAGTTAAGGCTCTGGGTATGACTGGCTGACACAAAGAAACATAGAACTTTCCTCCATCCAGTACCAAACACATGATTTGTTTTGGTAGCCTACAGCTTCAAGCCATGGAGCAGGAAAGCAGAACTGACTGTGGTGATTCATAGAATACAATTCCTACATGATACACATTTTTTTTCCACTGAAAACCAGATGCGCCTTTCTTTTTCTTACCTGATGTTACTGCTAAAGCAGTGGAAAAACTTCCTATGGCCATTTGGTTTGTTATTGCCTCTCCTGCCATGGTGGGAGCAGAGTGGCAAAAGAATCAAGACAGTTTCTCTTGGCTGGCTGCAGCACCCCCCACCTTTCCCCTCTGTCAGGAGCTGTTAAGAAAAAACCCAGCACCAGTCAAGACAAAAGCCTGAAGAGCTGTGGACAACATCACGTGTGCCGAGGCTAAAAGCTTCACTCTGAGTCTCAGCTAGATGTATTCCTGGGTTTGAGGTAAGCTTCTAAGAGGCGTCTACTTAGAGACAACATCAGCAACTGAAGTAACTGCAGGGATAAAGAGCATTTTAGCCATGTGCTCTTCAGGCACCTTAATGGTCTCCTCAGCAACAAGGCTGCTGAGGGCAGAAGCGCTGGCAGCCGAGTGTATGTGGACACCAAGACTGGGCTGTAAAGACCGGAAGAAACAAGTTGAGTAAAGATTGGGCATGAAGGTCACGCGCTCCTCACACAGGGCCATGCTGGAAGCTCTCTGCTCTGCCCAGATGTCTCTCCCCAGCCCCTCATCCTCTTGCTGTCTCTTCACAGCACTGCCATTTTATTTGGCATGGGGCAAGGCTCGACTTCTGCCACTAGGCAAGGCTGCTTTTCCTCTCTGCAAAATATCTCATCTTCCAGCTTGAAGCACACCTGCTTGGATTCTCTTTCCTCTATTTGTACAGTTTCACAGCAACTACCTAGATTTTAAATTTGGATTTCTTGGCTGTGGAAGTCAGGATCAGAAAAGGTCAGCCAGCAACCCTGTACTTCGATCTGCAAACAGAGTGCTGTTTGAACTCAAACAACTTTGTGTTGTCACTTCTGATTTGAGAACCAGGTATGAGAGTAGCAGTTACCAAATCCAGTGCTGTGCATGGGGCCTGCAACAGACGTAAAGAAAGAGGAATGGGCAGCTCTGAAAAAGAGAACTTGGCTGAGGAGTCATAAAAGACTGACAGGATTTTATTGAAGTTGAAAATACAAAAAGGTCAGATTGTCTCCCACCCTCAGCATCCTTCCCATCCAGCACATCATAATGAAGTATCAATATGCACAGTGACAGCTCCAGCACAGCCATGAGACTGCTGTTCCCAACTTGTCCTCCAGCAGGCCTCAGATGAATCCATCTAAAAACCATGCCTATTTCTGGTATCTCAGCTTTGAGGAGAGGTCCACTTAGCCTCCTTCTGGACAAGAGGCAGATACCAGAGAGCATGCTGACCTAAAGATCTCTGAAGAATGCTCCAAACTGTGGCTGCTGCATATTTAAGCTGAATCCTAATAATAAACTCTTTCAAATCAGTGACTCCCAGACTGTGTGACAGGTATGGCTACCAGCACATCATGGTGTGGTACACAGGTGGGAACTCAGATTACCATTGGCATGTTCCTGTCACCCTGTCGCTCTTGGTGCCCTATCAATGAGATTTCCTGGATCCCTGCTCTACAACAAAACAACCTAAATCTTTATTGCCGACCACAGTGGGCAGAAGCGAGAGAGCAGCAAGAGCATTTCCCTGCATCCTTCATAGCTGCATCACTTCAGGCTCCTTGCATAAGCCACAATTTGCTTCTCACACTGCACTTAAGGTTCTCCATGATAAGCAAGAGACAGAATGGCTGAGCAATGGGTTTAGTGCTGCTAAAGCAGAGGCAAATCCACCTCCATCCTAGGCCAATAATACAGCTGAATGCACAATACCTCCTGCCGCAACTGGACCTCTTCCCTGAGACTGCCAGTACCAGGAAACACAATAGTTATGGTGGTGTTTTTTTGCAAGATGTAGATGTCTGACTAGAACTGCATTAAGACTATCACCCTCCAATCCTTATTCTCACATCAGGGCAGCTCTGACCTGCTAGCTGTGTACCTGGGTATTTTTTGCAAGTGTTAGACTGTAGTATTTAAGCACTAACTTGCAGCGGTGAAAGGTGTTAGTCTAGCTGTGAAAAACTTTGCATCCCACTTGTAACCAGACACATTCTCTCCCCTCTGACAGCAGGCCCTGGAGAAGGTGAGGATTAAGCCTCAGTGCACGTTTCTTAAGGCAGAATGTTTGCTCAGCTTCTAGCATGCAGAATTAAATGTGTGTTCTTCTCATAGCACAAAGCCTTCTGCTGTTCAAGGCATTCACTTTCTCTCTTGTGCAGCTGAGCTGTATGGAGGTGGCAAAAGGTGCCTGTTCCAAGCATTTCCACGATGCTGGCCAGCTGCCGAGCACACTAGTCAGGGCTGGTAACTGCACATGGCATTGGTCACCACCTAACATCGAGCTGACATACTTAGGAGAAGGCAAAATATCTCTGGAAAGGATACCTTATTCATCGCCAGCCCACCTGGTAAAAAGTAGAGCAGCTCTTTTACCCCAAAGTCACAGCTGCAGCATTCTTGTCTGTTGCCTTTGTTGAGCCTGCTGCCTCCCCATGGGGGCAGCTGTGGCAGCACCAACAGGAACAGTCTGAGCACCACTGGAGAATCAGTCTGGCAGGAATGGCTGCTGGCAGCAATGTTTAGTCAGCGATCTGGGAAGCAAACTTCAGCTTCCGTTTCTTCTCTCTAAGGCTTCTCCTGCTGCTTCAAGAAGATGATTTGCAGCCCATTACCTGTTGTCCATCTTCTGCATCTGCAGGCTGAGTGATGTGAAGCTAGCCAGGAGGTCTGTAACCTCATCCACCTGACAGAAGAATACAGATGGCCATTAGGGAGAGGAATGCAGCTGTGCAGCCAGCCACCCCCACAGAAGAAAGCCCTATGCAGCAGACACCAGCCCTGCACTAGAATTGACAGTAATGCCCATGCTGAGCTTATACTAGGACAGGCTCCTTTTGGTGCCAACAATCATGCAGAAGGGCTACTATCCTCATGATCAAACAAGCCCTAATCTAAGGCAATGGGAGCTTCTCCCTATTCTTCAGGAGGTGATGTTTGGCCTCCGCTCTGTGTGATTTAGCCAGTCCTTAAAATACAAACACATTGCTACATTACCCAAAACTGAACAAAGGTATCAGGCCTGTTTCCTCTAAGCTTAGTTCTACGGGCCAGTCTTTTGTAGGAAAAAACCCCAGGCCCTGCAACCCTGTGCGGTTGTGCTGACCCTGGCCTTAAACTGACTGCTCTCAGCTTCCCTGCTGTTTGACACTACAATGCTTTCTGCATTTTGAATGTTTACCTAAAGGAGCATCATGAGTCATCATGTAATTTGCCCACAATGCAAGGAGGTGAGTCAGAGTAGCTCAGTGCTGCCTACCTGCTCCTTTGTGCTAGTCATCTGTAGTCTGGAGCAGAGGTCATCCAGCTGTTCCTTCTGCTCATGCCTCCCCAGACGGTCCAGGTATTCCCGCAACATCTGGATAATCTGAAACAAATAGGCATAAGAGGTAAACATCAGAGACCTGCACCAGGCTGGGGTGTTTTTACAGGGAAAAATTAAACTGCAATTAAACTGCCAAGCACACAGCCTTGAAGCTGCAGCACATGGCAGAGTACATGACCCCTAGAGACGAACCCAGGCAAAGCGACTACATGGCACTAATGGCAGCATCGGAGTCCAGTGAATCACCAGAGGCGTTCACCAGTCACAGACAAACTAGCTGTGATCCTTGTGCCTGGTTAAGAACAGGGAAGAGAGATAAGACCAGCTAAAGCAGTATAAGGTCTAGCCCTGAAAGCACCAAACTTTTCTTTATGGCTAGTTAGCTTCCCTCACTGTGAGGAGCAGGGCCTTCTAATTCCAACAGGATCCACTTGTGCACAGAGGATAAAAATCCTTGTGCTATGTGGCTTCTGAAGTGAGGCCCATGTCCCCTGCATTTGCAGCCTCAGGAGTGCTTTCCTATTCCATGCCTCTACATACTGGAGCACGGTAGATTGTGCTAGAAATACAGAGTGTGTGTACGCTACAGCTACAGCCTCGTGCTTGGTCCCTCTCCTGCCACAAGGCATCTGTCTTACATCGTGGTTGAAGAAAACAGAATGTTCCATACAGTCCAAGAATTCAGACACTCAATGCATCCTTAGCTTACCAAAGCCAAGGGAGGCTCTGGAAAAAATTAAAGTAGAGGCTGGGAAAAAGGAAGGTCTCTGAAAATGGAAGTCAACTCCTCCCACAGATGTTAAGAGCCTACAGACAGGCATTTACGTAAAGGGTGCAGGAGGCTGCCAGGGGCTGCACCACCTTACCAGAACATGGGACTGGATTTTTTACCTGTTTCACTTCAAGGCGTACAGCCTCCAGGCTGTGGGAGAATCCTTCCTGAAGGATATTCAGCTTTGATTTAGCGAGGTGCAGTGGGGTTCTGCCAGCTCGATCCAACGCATCAACTCTGGCCCCTGCAAGATGCACGAGCAGGGACAGTGAGGTCTGTCACCAGGATTTGGTGTCCCTGGAGAGTATCAACAGGGCAGGAAGGGGACAGGCTGTAACTGTTATACAGGAAATGTTACCTCCGCGCAGCAGCGTGGTGATGACAGGAACGTGGTTTGTGCAGGCAGCTGGGGAGGGAAAACACAGGACACACAACTCAGAGGTACAAACAAAAATGAGTTTCTGCTCAAGCACAGAGCTTGCTGCTTCCCAAAGGGCTTCTTTGCTAGGGGAAAGAGGAACAGCCCAAATGCTAAGGTAACCTCCCACTCAAGCCTGAGTACTCTATCTGGAACAGATCTTGCACTCCTTGAGGCTGGCAGAGGAAGGGAAATCAATTTTCTCAAACCTTTTCTTTGACTCCAAATCTTTGTAAGGAGTGAATCTAATGAAGTGCAAAAAGTCCCTCCTAGGTCCTTAAACTTGGGGATGCATTCTGTGAGGCACAGGCAAGAGGAAGGTGGAAAGGAACAGTAACGAGATTCTCACCTCACTTCTCTGCATGCAAAGCTCATCTGTGTGGCACTTACCCAAGTGTAAAGGAGTATTGCCCAGCCCATCTCTCTGGTTTGGGTCAGCCCCATGGTCCAGAAGCAGTTGGACTGGAAACAAGGAAACAGAGACACATCAGTCTCTTCCCTCTGCCCCACAGGTCAGGCCCACATGGGCCACAGGTCCATGTGGCAGCCTTACGGGTGATTCTGTTGAGCTCATCAGCCTCTTTACTGAGACAGGGACAGGGATTTGCACAGCAATGCAGAAGGACCCAGCACAAAGCCATGCAGTGCCACTGTTCCTGGGCTCCCTGATGCAAAGAACTGGGAGGAAGGACACCCTTCCCTCTGCACCAGTAGAGCCCTAGAACTGGGAGGTCCTGCTCCTCCTCCAGCAGGCAGACATGGCAAGCCCTCGGGCCAGAGCTGGCAACTTTGACACAAAAGGAACAGGAAAGAGCAACCTCTGACAGGTGCTGAATCAAAATAAAGAGCACCCTTCAAAATCCCTGCCACAGAGTCTGGAATACAGAACTCCCCCGCACTCACCAATTTGATCATTGCCATTGCAGGAGGCAAAGTGCAGGGCTGTCCGGCCTTTGTCGTCCGCAGCACAGGGGTCAGCTCCGTCCTCCAAGAGTTGCTGCACTGACAGAACCAAGGAGAAGAAAGCAGGTAAGCTGAAGGGATACCTGATCAGAGAGGAGTAATGCTATCTGCTCTTTTGGGGGTACATACACATGCTGTCAGGTGCTAAGTCAACTGAACTTGAACTAGTTCCCACCAGAACCCTAGCTCAGCAGAACCAGCCTTAGCAGCATAACCTCCACCCTGTGATTCAGCCTTCACTACCTTCCACATGTTGCCATAAAAGATAAGCCAACAGCTCTAACGGCTAAAGGTCCACCTAGCCAAATTTTCAAGCTCCAAGGACAATCAGCAGCAAAAACCTAGAGAAGAATACAAAAGGGTAAGAAGGACATGGGGCTAACTCTTGGTTTTAGTCAGCTGCATCTCAGGCACTTCCCAGGCTAGAATTAGCATCCTGTGTTTACTACCCCTCCATGGGCTTTCCCTGTGGATTTACATGGTCATTTTGTGCACCAATGTAAACTTTTGACATCAACACGGACCGTGGTCAGAAGTAACCACAGGTAGTGAGAAAAGCCACTTCTTCACACCTGTTTTGACAACGCCCCTTCCTAACCAATGGTGGCTACAGTTTGGGAAACAGGCAGGGGAATGCACCAAATTGTCAAGAGCCAAGACATCAGTAAAGGGTGGAAAGATTAAGGGCATAAAAATAGCACCTACAGAAACATGTGCTAGTGGCAACTGTAAGGGCTGTCACTCCTGTTGTTTGGAGATCATCCTGTGTAAAATAGAGCTCATTCCTTAGCTGTTAAAAATGCTGAAAGGTTCTCTATATTTTGAGATCTTAAAACAGTATATTCTGCAACAGTCAAGACTGTTTCAGGCCACTGGAAGTCACCATTCATTGCAGCTTCCAGAAAGTGAATTACAGCCACCTTTGAATTTTTTCCTGTACACCTCCTACTTCATGTGTCGTACAGAACTGAAAAGAACACCTGAAAAGATGGAAGTGGCATTACCATGGAATGTTCAATACTTCAGAAGAAAGATAGGGAGACTGACAGTGAGAACCATTAATAGGAACACTTTAGCTACTCTTCCCCTGAACCAAGTAGGAATGACATAACCTCTCCACCCAGTGTCACCACAGGAAACAGCAAAGATGTTTACTTGTAGAAGAAAAATAAATTAATCATAGCACACTTCCTCAAGTTGCACAGTAAACAAAACACAAGAGGATTGTAAACACAGGAACCTGTCTATCAAATCCAAGGTGGATTGAAACCAAGACTTCCATAAAACCGCATTCTTTCATCTTCCTGTTGGAAATGATAAAACTTATTAATAGTTTCAGTTAGCAGTTTTAATTAACTTTGAAATTAATTGCTTTAATCATAATCTATAAATATATTAATTATAAGTAGTGTGTGATTCTTAAATTATTCTTAGCCAGTATTTAGCAAAGCTGTCATAACGTACTTTTGAAGGAACACAGCTTGGGGAAACTACTGAAACTTTAATTTTCAGTACCCATAGAGGACAGAATACTAATTAATAAAAGAGAATTATGTAATTTATTCTCAAGGAACATTAATTTGTTTGCTAAAAAGCATAAATAAGTGAAGAAGTTTTGTATCTGTGTCTGAGTGGAGGCCAGAATTTTGTGAGCCACAAAAATCCCTCCTGGCCAAGAACAAAGTAACATCTTACACACTAAAACTAAAAAGAAAGTGTTAGAGGGGTTTATTCACCCCAACAATTTCAAGGATTTGGTAACAATTTACTGGTGATCCAGGTGAGACAACACATTTGAGTTCCACAGACTTGCAGGATCAAGGACTTTGGTGCACATTGAAAGACGTTATTTCAGGGAAATTTTTCAATCCTCTGATCCAGGTGAGTTCAAGGCAAAAACCTCTGGGAGTTTATTAAGACATTACTGAAGGTTTAAAAATAAAATTAAAATTAAAATTAAAAAAAAAAATATTTACTTAATCATAAGCTTGCACTGTCTTAACATTATAGAGTTAAGAAAGTGATGCTATAATTGGCTATTTTCTATTAAAAGTAAATGTAAAACTCTGTAAGTGAATATTAATGGAATTGTGTTTGAGTCCCACTGCCTAGCTGGAAAACTGTAATTGTAAAACTTTGTAAGTGACTATCAAAAGGTGTGGTTTGAGTCTTCACCCTCTGCTTTGCCCACAAATTAGTCAGACACAGTGCTGCTTGCACAAAGAGCCACCCTGTGGAAAGGCTTTGCTCGGGTATTTCTGTGCTTATTAAAGCCTATAGTATGTGTTAGTGCTGGAAAATGTGAGCGTGTGGTAATGTGAGTGTGTTATACATAAAAATTGAGTTTGTATGAAAATTCACTTGCTCTAAGAGTGCTGAAGCCATTGTATGTTTGCTGTGAATTTTAAATGTTTGGTTTTCGGTAATGTAAATTGTTAAAGTGAGGATTGTTTGCTCAGAGCTCTCTCCTTGGCGTTAGCACAGCAGCTACTGTGTTTTAGTGACTGGAATTGCATTTGTGTGCACAGAGCGCTCTCTCATGGCAGTTTTAGTGATTGCTGGATTTTAACTGTTTTTTAGTTTGACTGTGAGATTCTGTTTTTCTTCTCGAGCCGAGGAAGAGGGAGAATACCCAAATGTTCACCTTTAGGTTGTATTTTGCAGCACTGAAAAGAATTTAAAAGCAATTCTTTAACTCGGACATAGTTAATAGAATTTTGCATCCTCTGGTGGCCAGATTATCTACTAGATAATCAAGAAAAATGGGTCAGTTCACGGTATTTTACACCAAAATGGTATTTTAAAGTTGATGTTATACTGCCAAGGCAAAGAGAAATGGAATGACACACGTACATAGTGCCTCAAGCAGTGATGAGATAGCCAAAGATAAACACAGAGAAACACGTTGGGGAGCAGAAGCTATTAGAAATAACTTGAAACATCAATAATTAGTGTAAAAATACCACTAACCAAAAGTGTAGTCAGCAAGTGTAAAATACGTTTGCAAAACAATCCACAGCCCGACAAAATATGTCCTTTAGGGACTGCAAAAAGAGGAAACTGTCCTGGAGTTTATAGGCAAACACATTTTTCTGAGTTATCTCGGCAAGGGGGATATTGATACCTACTGGTTTTAGCTGACATATTTTTTGGATAGCTATTTGCACCAACAAAGCAAGAGAAGTTACCAAGATATTGTTAAAAGAGATAATACCCCGATTTGGAATTTCATTTGGAATGAATGATCTATGATATAATAAAAAGACACAAGCAAAATGTTTGCATTTTCATGTCTTAAGTTTTGTTAGATAGTCAATGATTTAAGTGGAAGTAATCTTAAAGGAAATTAAGATCACTTCCAAAGAGGGGAATTGTTAAAAATATCAGAACTTTTTAGTAATTCTAGTTAATTGCTTTAATCATCTTTTTTTAGTTAATTGTTTAGTCATTATCAAGAAATATTTATTAATTATAAAGAGTGTGTTATTTTTATATTACTTTTTGCCAGCATCTAGCAAAGGTGTCATTAAGTTATTTTTGTAGGAACACAGATCACAAAAACTACTAAAACTTTAAGTTTTGATAAACTAATTTTGATATGCTTCAATCAACAAAGCCTGAGAGAGAAAGATGTAGGGTTGAGGTCAGACATCTGGAAAGCAGAATTTATCAACCAGAAGGGTATTTTGCAGAAACTAGAAGGTTAGAGTTCAGCTCTGGCTCTGGTTCTAATCTACTGGGTCATGCTGCCTCATCACACAGACTATGGCTTAGATAATCGTAACTTTTCCACCTAAATCAAACCATTATTCTCTTACTGGTAACGACTGGGCAAAAGAATATACCAAAACAGCTGGGACAGTGCAGTGCTGATTTAGCTCCAGGCAGATGGAAAACTTAACACTGTGAACCAGCTGCAGTGAAAAAGTGAACACCAGCCCCACTCTGCTCAGAGAACAAACCTTTAAAAAACTATTTTCTAGATCTGAAGCATCTAAAGCATCCTGTCCACAAACTATCAGCACCTGCTTCCTCCCCTCCCAAAGCAGGAGACTACCCTTCCAAGAAGAGGTCCCAAGTGGGACTGACAGAAGCCTTACCTGTGTCCAAATCATTGCTATTGGCAGCTTCACGCAGCCTTTTCAGAGCTATGGAGGAAAGAAAGCGATTACTAGAAAGCACAGAGGAAAAAGGCAGTTTCCCTACTGAAACATTCCATCTCGGTGCTCGAGCACAAGTGCGGGGCCAAATCACGCTGCTGCCGGCTCCAGAGAACGGGAAGCAGATGAAGGGACCAAGTAAGAATCTTTCTCCTCGTCTCCTCCCGAAGCCGGCAGCGGGCCCGCCCACTCCTGACGGGCACCGTCCCCTTTCGGGACCGGGGTGCCTTCCCCACCGCCCACTGAGCAGAACCGACCTCCCTCCCGCAGCGCCGTGCGGAGCCGGCCGAAGGAGGGGCTGTTCGCAGCTGAACAGCGGCTCCACGCGCCCGCCGCTCACCGTGGGCCTCCTTGCCTGTCGGCCCCAGTCGGCGGTGGAGGCGGGCGGCCCTGCGCAGGCGGCGGGCCGGGATCTTGCCCGCGGGCTCTTCCCGCTGCCACACGACGTGCAGATAACCGAGGGGTGCACCCGGTCCCAGAGGCGGCAGCGCGATGCGCGGCTGTGGCTCCGACTCTGGCCCGGGCTCTGACTCCGGTCCCGGTCCCGGTTCAGGCCCCGCGCCTGGCGCCCCATCAGCCCCACCGCCGCCCTCCATCCCGTCACGGCCCGAACCGGAGAGAGGGGCGGGGCGTCACCATAGCAACGAGGCGGGCCGCGTCCTCTCGACCAATGGAGAGCGACACAACCCGTGCATGCAGCCAATGGGGAGGGAGCTGGTGGGAGAGAGGCGGGGCGAGAAGGGGCTGTGACCAGGGGAGCCTGACGGGCAGTTGTTTTCTCCAATCAGATAAAGAAGCGGCCATGGCCGGCCCGTGACGGCTCAGCAGGACAAAGACAGGCAGTTGCTTTAGCCAATAGAAGGGTTCAATCGACCCAGTTCCCGCCCCGCCCCTGTGCCCGCGCCGCGCTAGTCCCGCGTTTCCGCCCGGAGCGCTTTCCGTGCCGCACCGCCGCCATGGCCTACCCGGGGGAGGACTACGACAACGAGGTGCGGGCAGGGGGCCTGGGGGGCGCGGGTGTCGTGTCTTGGCTGTTCGCGGGGTCTCACTGCTGCCCTTTCCCCACAGGCTGCCTACGACCCCTACGCGTACTCCAACGACTATGATATGCACACGGGTGAGTGTGAGGGCCCCACGCGCGTCCCGGGCCTGCCTCCGCCCGGCTGGGTCTGCTGGCCCGGGCCGAGCCGTGCGGCTGCCTCACTGCTCCTCCCTCACTGCTCCTCTCTCTCCACAGGAGACCCCAAGCAAGACCTGGCCTACGAGCGCCAGTACGAACAGCAGACCTACCAGGTGATCCCTGAAGTGATCAAAAACTTCATTCAGTATTTTCACAAGACGGTGTCAGATCTCATTGACCAGAAGGTGTACGAGCTCCAGGCCAGCCGTGTTTCCAGTGATGTTATTGACCAGAAGGTGTACGAGATCCAGGACATTTATGAAAACAGGTACAATACTGTCCTTCCAGCAGATGGAAGTCACTGTTTTAACTGTGATGCCGTTAAAGGGAAAGGCTGACTACTACCTGTGCTGTTTCAAAATTGGGCTTTCTCTGAAACAGGTTGGGTTTGGTTACTGTGAAAAAAAAATCCCTAGGTATTTCCAGCCCATTAAGCTAGTGTAAGTATGCCCGAGTTGTGATCTGTCTGAAGGGAAGTGTCAGCCCTGGTCTAACAGGAAGGGAGGCTGCAAAAAGGGATTTCAGTGGTGCTAGTCGGACAGCTTGCAGAAAGCTGTGACGTGTAGCTTTTGTGTCTCTTCCCAACACCTACTTCCACTCCTGTTTGTAGCCACGTCAGCTTGACATAAAGGGAATGTGGAAGTGACATACACATCTGTTTCATGCCTGGTGGATAAATTAAAGTCTCACTGCTTAGTTTGCAATTCTTATTCTTTGCTTCAGTGTTGAACTTACTAACAGGGGTTGGTGGTGCTGCTCAGCTTTCACCAAGTCCAAGGCCTCTCTCTGTTGTCATCTCTGACTCCAGCACTGTCATACTGAGTGAGAAGTGGCTTCTCATACCGCATGTTTGTTTGTTTTTCAGCTGGACAAAACTAACAGAAAGGTTTTTTAAGAACACTCCATGGCCAGAGGCTGAGGCCATTGCTCCTCAGGTTGGAAATGGTGAGTCTCCGACTTTCCCTTGGGTTGTCAGAGAGAGAAGGAACTGAATCCCTCCTAATCCTGAGTTAGGAGGTGCATAGTGTTGTTGCTGCCTGAATCAGTTGCCTTTGTTCACTGTGGCACCTCCTTCAGCAGATGCCTGGCAAGAAGTCAGACTTGAGCAAGGCATCTTTTTGTGCTTCCCTTTATTGTTGTGGCAAGAGGCTAATGGGCCTTGTGGCTTGCTAATGTCCTCTTTTGTCATCTTTTCCAGATGCAGTTTTCCTGATCCTATACAAGGAGCTGTACTATAGGCACATCTACGCCAAAGTCAGCGTGAGTGTTGGTCCTGTGTCTTCTTGTGGGTAGTGGGCTGGCTTCTCTGTGCCAGCAAACTTGACAAATCTTGCTGCCACTACAGTATCAGTGGTCCCCTAATCTTTGCAAGGCAGGATTGGATGGGTTCATGAGCTGTAAGTCACATATTCATTTTAGGGAAGCTTAAAATTCTTGCCTTTTGTTAGTTTAGTAAGGATTCACTGATTCCTGAAAAGCAAGAAAGACTTGATTGTCTGTCTGAAGCTCATTAGCTGTGTCTTCAAGCTTAGTGATGATGAGTGTGCAGGTTTCTCTGGTAGCTCAGATGAATCAGGAGACTGGATCTAAGTGTTTAGGAGGCTCTTTGTTGCTAACAGCAAATGTAATGGTTAGTGAGTTAGGGGGTGTTGGAAGGTAACTGTATTTTCCTTTTTTTTGCTTATATGTGTTTCTTTGTGGCTTCTCTTCAAATGAGCTGGCAGAGAGAAGGGGTGGCACAAGAGGAGGGTGCAATATTTGTCATGAACAACCTCACATGGGATCAGAGTGCCTTATGAAAAAGGAAACATGGGTACCATAAAGGATGGAGAAGGAAATGAAAGGAATAATGCTCTGTGAAACTAAACAAACTTTGCCTTTTTTTAAGCTGCTTTGAAGTCAGTGAGAAAGTCATAGTACTTGGTTCTTAAAGGAAAAAATTTCAACAAATGCATGACTTATGGGTAAATAAGTAATAACTGCAGTTTTACTGTGGACCAGAGGGTGGAGAAATGGACACTTTTGAAAGACTGCTGTGTTAACCCAAGCCAGGCTTCAACAGGAGAAACTGGTTTCTCAAGCTGTGCTATTAGTGGTTCTCAGACTCAGTGTCTCCAGCTGAAACAAGAACCAGTAGGTCAAAATGTTTAGAAATGATGTCCAGAAACAGCATTGTTGATGTGTTCAGGCTTCTCATGAACAGAGAAGGAAGGAGAGCTGGTGAAGGTAGTAGGAAGTTCTTGAATCTGAACAGCAGAGGGGAACAGGGAAGGTTAATGCATAATATTCACAGGAGGTTTGACTACTCGACATGCTGGAACAAGCTACCTGTACAGGAAAAGAAATGCCTGTTTTGTGGGACAACAGTGCTACAATTTCAGGTTTTCTGGGTGATGCTGATGGGTGTCCTGGTTGAATATTTGCTTTAGCACTCCTGAACTAAATTCTCTACTACTGTTACTGTGTTTATGCTATTGCCCATGAACTCCCTCCTGCCCTGCTTGAAATGAAGCAGACTCTGCTGACTTCTCTTTGCAGGGGGGGCCCACGCTGGAGCAGAGATTTGAGTCCTATTACAACTACTGCAATCTCTTCAACTACATCCTCAGTGAGTTGCTGCAATTAGTTTCTGGTTTGTGAATTTCGGAGAGAAAGATCAGATGGAAAGGGCAGAGCTGAAGAAAGGGTCAGAAAAACTTCAACATGTTTGTTTATAAACAGTAGAGGGGAAGATAGTCTATGAGCTTTATGCATGTATGAATTTGTTGAATGAAGAGCAATTTACATTCATGAATTTAAAACCACAAAAAGCAGAAATTAGTTTCCAGTGCTTTCTGAAATACTGTAAAGAATGAAACTTACTTAGCTTTCTGTCTTGCTGAGAACACCTTCACCTGTCTTTATTAAAAAGTAAAAATGAAGCAGTAAGCTAAAGAAAACTTGCAATGTTTCACAACTGTTTACTGTTGTTAATTCCCCTTGGAAAAATGTTAGTGTTTGTGACACCCTGCCAAGCCTCATGTGGAGAATGGATCAGTTAGGATAAACCCCTGCAGTCTGTGTGCAGCTTCTGAGAGTTGATGCTGCTGAGCAGTCACGCTCTAGAGATTAACCCTGTGCATGTTCATAGTCTTTGAAAGTGAAGGCAGTTGAGGTAGTCAAAACTGCATATCTCAGCCCTACAGGAAGCTTCATTCAACATCTCCCATTTCAGGAAAATTCTTGTGTTCTTTAATTTGTCTATTCCTCCAGTTCTGACAATGTTCTTGCTGAAGGTGTTAACCCTGTCATCTGTTCTCCCACAGATGCTGATGGCCCTGCTCCTTTGGAACTGCCCAACCAGTGGCTCTGGGATATCATTGATGAATTCATATACCAGGCATGTGATTATAAAACTGGCCATGTTGGAGTGGCCTTGTCTTTATTAGTTGTATAAAATTTCCATCTCTCCCCTTGCTGGATTTCCCTAGCAAAGGTACCATTGCAGGTTGGAAATCTTTGGTGATCATTGCTACTCTTGTGTTAGCAGGTGGATGAAGTAATTGTAAACATACAGATTTTTAAGTTACAGGGTGCTCTTTGGGGAGTCCTGAACTTTTGTGCCTATTTCTCTTTCAGAACAAAATTTCTGTCTTTCTTAGTCAGTAAACTTTATTCATGCACTGAGAGATTGATGACCAGATTTGAAATAAGCTGTGGTCTGTGATCTTGACATTAAGAAATATTTTTCCACTTACTGTTCTGAGTGCAACAGTACAGATCTCAAATGCTATTGATTTTTCTCTTTAGAGAATATTTTCCCTTCTCTGTAACCTTTTATTATAGAGCTGCCTCAAGTGTTGTTTTGTCAATCTTGAGAACAAAAAGGACGTGTGCATATAGGGGAAAAAGATGCGTGTATGCAAACAGATCTTACAATTCGGTCATTCTCTTTTCTACCTGTTAAGACAGCAAATTTGTGTTTAGTTGCCCTTCCTAAGAGATCCTTTCCTTCTTCGATCTGTCCTTTGGCCTGTTCCTTCTGTACTGTGTAATATTTTGAGGTGCTTTAAAGGTGGTATAATCTGCCATTTTAATTTCCATATGATTTCACATGAAACTTTTTTCCCCAAGAAATTTGTAGTTTATTGTAATGCATTTGTGTGAGCAAGTTGTAAGCTTAGTGCACTTAGATGAGCGTCTCCAAACAAGCTGCTCATCATTGAATCTCTGCTTTTTCCTGTAGTTCCAGTCTTTCAGCCAGTACCGCTGTAAAACAGCCAAAAAGTCTGAAGAGGAAATTGATTTCCTTCGTTCCAACCCCAAGATCTGGAATGTTCACAGTGTCCTTAATGTGCTGCACTCTCTTGTTGACAAATCCAACATCAACCGACAGCTGGAGGTCTACACAAGTGGAGGTGAGCTTTGGGTGGTGCCAAGCAGCATTGGTGTCTGTGCTGCCTTGCTTTGATTTGACCCAAATTGTTTAACTTTGGGAGCTGGATCAAACCCATAATCGGTGGATGGATTGGCTGGGAACTGGTTCACTTGGTCTTAGGTGAGATGGACCAGTGATTGCATTTCAGTCAATGCTCCCTTTATTTTATACAGAAAAGTATTGAAAAGGAAGCTTTCTTCCTTGGAGGATTGCATTATGTATCCTTTTTCCCCAGGTGACCCTGAAAGTGTGGCTGGTGAATATGGGCGCCACTCCCTGTACAAGATGCTGGGCTATTTCAGCTTGGTTGGGCTGCTGCGTCTGCACTCTCTGCTGGGAGATTACTACCAAGCCATCAAAGTGCTGGAGAACATCGAGCTCAACAAGAAGGTAATACAACATGCTTTAACCCTTCTTTTGCAGTCTTCCAAATTCCGCTGTTCATGCATGCTGGTGAAAAATTGCTGTACTGAATCTTCCAGCTGAGGAACTGTTTGTATCTGCTGTAGCTGTCAGGAGTTTGTGGCTGAGCACAGCTGGAGCTTTGGCATTAAATCAAGCCATATGATAATGCCTGATGCTGTTGCAGCACAATTGCCGAGTTTTTTAGGAGGTTTGCGGTGTTGTGCAAGGCAATGTTGTTACAGAAAATACTGCTGAACTGCAAGTGGTAGTGCAGTGGTAACTACCTGAACACGCCATTCTTACCTTTGTCAGTAGCTCTTGTATTTTGGCTTCTGTTCTCATTGTGCCCACTCTCACCTAGGCTGTTTTTGCCTTAGAATTGAGTGCTGCTTGTGGCTAATAAAAGTTCAGCTGCAAATGTACTTGGGCCGAGGCTTGGCACAGATCTACATATGTAGTGCCTGGCACAGGATGTGGAGTGAAATAGAGGGGAAAGGGAACTGAGCAGAGCAGTGTTAGGCATGGAGCAGGAGTCCTCTTTTTGCAGGAAGCTGAAACTGCAAAACATAGGAAATGGGATGATCTAATAAAACAGTGAGGAAGCTGCTGCAGGGATGGGCGGGAGGTGAGGTATCCTGAATTAACCCTCTCCTTTCTGTACTTGGGATGGGAGTGAAAGCAGAGGTGGCTGGATTGTGGCTAACAAGCGGTTTGGATTGTTTCCCCTCTAACATATCACGTTACTCCTTCCTTCTCAGAGCATGTACTCCCGGGTGCCTGAGTGCCAGGTGACCACCTATTACTATGTGGGCTTTGCATACCTCATGATGCGGCGTTACCAGGATGCCATCCGTGTCTTTGCCAACATCCTCCTCTACATCCAGAGGACAAAGAGCATGTTTCAGAGGACGACCTACAAGTATGAGATGGTAAGAGAGAGAATAAACTAGACTTAACAGAAGAAAAAGCTGTTGTTTTCTTTGCCATCCTTCCTCTATCACCTGATGGCTTAGGTCTAATATCCAGCTTTGTTATCCTGGATTTTGCTAGTGGAGGTGACTGAGGATCCTCTGTACTCCTTTGCCATGTGTGACAATATTTTCTCTTAGCTATGTTACTAGTTACTTCGGGTGTTTCCCATACTGTTGTCCCAGGTCCATCTGCACTCTAGCTCTAGGTAGGGTTGTTAAGGAGTATCAGGTGCTGATGATACTCTCATTGTTGCTCCTTCAGACTTAGTTGTGTTTCTAGTCCAATGCTGCACTTCAGGTTGCTGCCCTTGTCAGATAAATTTCCATTATCTGATAATCATTGTCAAACATGGCTGTAACAAAGCTCCTTCTCTTTCTACCTAAGCTGTCTTACCTCCTGATTTTGGTGCCTGTTTTTCTTGCTGTCTCCTTGTTATCCTTAGGATTAATTCCTACCTCTTTGTTTAGCCAAATCTTGCCAGTCTTAATTCCATGACACTTCAAAAAGTTGGTTTGTCTGTTTCAGCCACACAGCTGTCTGTTTCAGCCACACAGCTGTCTGTTTCATGCCACACTCAAATAAATCTTTTTTCTCAGTCTTTTCTTCACTGACCTCCCTGATAACTGTCCCTTGCCAGGAGATGATTGTTAAACTATCTGCCTTCCCTTCTCTGCATGTTCTTGTACCAAAACAGTCAAACGTGTTCTGGCCCTCTAGGTTCTGCATGGCTCTGGTTGCATTTACTCTGCACCTTCCTCTTCTCCACCCCTCTCTTTTTTTTCCTGAGATCCTTGATGTGTAATTCATCCATTTGCTTTGCCCAGAGGCACTGCTGCTTTGTGCTGTCCCTCTTGAGCATTAGGACCATCAGTGCTCTGTGTAAAGGATCCTCCTCTGCAAAGTGCAGCTGCCAGGTCCCTCGGGCACCCTAAAACCTGAGCACACGGTGATGCTGACAGGGTGTCCTTTCTGTCTCAGATCAACAAGCAGAATGAGCAGATGCACGCGCTGCTGGCCATCGCCCTCACCATGTACCCCATGCGCATAGACGAGAGCATCCACCTGCAGCTGCGCGAGAAGTACGGGGACAAGATGCTGCGCATGCAGAAGGGTGATGCGCAGGTCTACGAGGAGCTCTTCAGTTACGCTTGCCCCAAGTTCCTCTCCCCTGTGGTGCCCAATTATGACAACGTGCACCCCAACTACCACAAGGAGCCCTTCCTGCAGCAGCTCAAGGTCTTCGCTGATGAAGTTCAGCAGCAGGCCCAGCTCTCAACCATCCGTAGCTTCCTCAAGCTCTACACCACCATGCCTGTGGCGAAGCTGGCCGGCTTCTTAGACCTCACAGAGCAGGAGTTCCGTATCCAGCTGCTCGTTTTCAAGCACAAGATGAAGAACCTGGTATGGACCAGTGGCATATCTGCCCTGGATGGAGAGTTCCAGTCTGCTTCTGAGGTTGACTTCTATATTGACAAGGTTGGTATCTGCCTCTTGCTGGCTGGGAAATTCTTTCACCCAGAAAATTCTGGGATTCCCAGCACCTAGTTTTGTTCCATTCTGTGGGAGACATTCCTTCTTCCTTTGCTATTTATAGGGTTTGGCTGCCCATTATAAAGTTATAGCCGTGCATAAAAATAGTATCAGTGGATGAACAGTGATGGAATATTACAGGCCGCTTTGGTAGTCAACATACCTAGAAAACAAACACTTCCCGAGGAGAGAGGGAGCTGCTTGTCCGTGTTCTGGGAGGTGATAACTGAGTGACAGATAGTGCTGTTGTTTGTGTTTCAGGTGGGCTTGTCCTTGTAGGTATACCCCAGATCTCTCCTTTGTTTGACAAAGCAGAGATGTTGCTTGGGCATGTTACAGATCTATTTTGCACTAGAACAGTATTTAGTTGTGGCTGCTCTAGGAGGAATCTAAACACAAGTTGTGGGGCTATCACCATCTGTCCTTGGAGCTCCAGCAGCAGGAAGCGTAGCAAAGAATCTTGTAGGACTTTAGTCAAAGCAGTAACCATTAGATTTCTTGCTAGGAAGAAGACCAGGTTGCCCTGTGTTCTTGGTCCCTATAGCAGACCACTTCTTGCAAGGTCTCATGCCATGTCTCAGCCCAGCTCTCATGGCATATAGCATGACTGAAAAGAGGGAAGCATGAACTAGGGTTGGAACTATCCAAGTGCTGCAAGGAAGACTAAAACAGAGTGTGTAAGAATGTAGGAAGTGAATACACCGTAAACTGGGGACCTATCCCAGGCAAAGGTAGGAGGGAAGCCCAAGGAGAACTGGATGGGTGCTGTGTGACTAGCACAGGTCAGATATGTGTGATGCTGAACCATCCTGGGGTGAAGCTCCTTAGGTTGATCCTTATGTTTGGCAGTTCTTGCTGTCTCTCTGCTACTAGCACCGTCCTTTTCCTAGTCTCATCCTGTTCTCTTCCCAGGACATGATCCATATTGCAGACACAAAGGTCGCTCGGCGTTACGGGGACTTCTTCATCCGCCAGATCCACAAGTTTGAGGAGGTGAGGCCTGGGCGAGAGAGCTGTGTAGCTCCGTAGAAGACATGGGGCAATCACTGGGCTGTGCAGGCCCTTGAGGGTCTACACTTGTGTGAAACAGCTGTGTAATTCCATGCTGGACTTAGCCTGACTCTGCAAGGCACTGGGCAAAGGCAGGTGTTCTAAGCAGCAGCTGCTGGCCTTTGAGGAATGGTATGTTTTTGTGAGAAGTGCTCAGTTGAGCCACAGTGGAAAAGGAGGAGAGTTTTACTGTCCAGGGATGCTGATTCTATTGTCCCTAGATAAATGTGGTGTCCCCATCAGTAACACAACCAAAATCATATCTCTAACTTCATAACTATGGCTCTGGAAAATGGCCTCAGAGATTCCTGGTGCATAGATGGCTTCAGCATTGAGCTTGGCCAGGAGGTGACATTCTGTCACTGCTCCACTCTCTCCCAGTGGAGGTTGTTCTGCACTGGAAACTCAGGGCAAAATTCTGAGATTTGGGGACTTAATATGAGGGTTGTGATACCACTGCTACAAGTTTGCATCCTCTCTTCACCCCACATCTTCCTCTGCTGTTTTGGAGTGAAGAGAGTTCTATTTATTCTTCTCCTTGACAGACTATATTTGCTTAAGAGCTCTCTCGTCAGAGAGTTGGAGAGGAAGGAGTTAAGAGGCATTGGATAAAGTCTGCTGAGAGGAACAGCAGTGTGTATCAATCACTGTGTGCTTTTCTGACCTTGTTTTCTCTAATTCCAGCTGAACCGAACGTTGAAGAAGATGGGCCAGAGACCCTAATGTGGATGCAGTGCAGGCCTGGGCAGAGAAGTGGGTGGGAGAGATTATTCTCTGTGTTGAGGGAGGGGAGCTCAGGATTCTGGCATTTCTGGAATCTCCTGTGACTCAGAAAGTATTTTGTATTTAAATATGCAGACTTGTTTGGCTCAAACTATCCTGTGAAGGACAAGACATCTAATAAATTAGTGGAATTTTCCTGATGAGCATTTGTACTCATTTATTTTTCCTCTGTGGACAAATATAACTGCATCTGGAGACATAGGCAGCTGCTTTTGGCTTGTGCTCTCGTTGGTCCATTTTGCAGGTAACAATAGGGAGCAGATCTGTTTAGGTGCTCTGTACATTTGCCATGCACAGCAAATGGGGAAGGCTGCAGAACTGATTGACGGGAAGAAAATGACCTGTTCCACAATGTCTTCACAGGATATGGAGAGATACAAGCTAATACTATTCCTTTTAGCTTTTGCCCCATGCATTGAATAGACCTGAGTTGTAGTTATGTTCTTAGAAGATTGCATTTTTGCCTTTCCTCCTCTATATTTTATTTTTGTTGCTATGGAGTAGAAATGCTCTAAAGTTGATTGTCATGTTTTCAAAGGAGAGGGGAAAGTTTTTGTAAACATTGAACCAATATTAACTGGTTGTCTGATGAAATGTCCTTGCTGGAGGTTGTGTTTTATTTCAGCAGAAGTGATGCCCAGAACCTGGTCCTTAATTTAATTGAGTTCAGTTTCTCTGGAAAACTCCCTGAGGGCATTTAATTTGTTAAAACCCTTTGAATGCAAATTTTCCATGCTCTCCAGCCACAAATTTGTAGTGCCTTGAAAAAGGGAGAAAAATAGTTGAAAATGAGTAACACAAAGGGGAATCAAGGACCTGCAAATATTGGGGAAGAGAATGCAAAGAATGAATCGCATCCCTCCACACCCTCTCTCCCTTTTGCCGTCTTTAAATAGTTTGGTGTTTGAGTGGTAGAAACAGGTGCAAGAGGAAAACCTGCATGTGCAATAGAAAGCTACACAAAGCATGTTTCAGATATGCCATCTGCCTCTTTGTACCTCTCCCTCTCATTCCTTCCCACTGAGAGAGGGGTCCTAGCAGTCCACTTTGACTCTGTGTGATTCTGTTTACATGAAGGGAATAATTAGCCTTTGTTGGATTATATTCTGTGTTTGAATGAGGGTCAGGTTTCCAGTGCCCTAGGTACTGCTCAGAAGTAAACTCTGTTTGTTTCCCATCACAAAATCAAGTAACTCAGGCTGGCAGGGTACAGGCAACACAGTGAGATTAAATGGGCAACTCCTGTCGGCCTTCTAGATGTTGATGTTGGTGTTATGGATGCTAGGAGCTCACTGTGTCCAGTTCTGGATTTGAGGCAGCCATATCATTAAGAAATTAAAGGACGGAGATGCCACTGCATTGCAGCAACCCATGGGGAGCTGTGTTTATATCAAGCAGAATCTGCTCCTTTTTGGTTTTAGGGCTGGCACTTTTCCTTCTGTGTATTTGCCAAGAGCAGCACAGTAAACATAGCTGTCAACAGCAACTGCCCTACTTTCTTACTATCCAAAGCCTAAATCTTTCCCAGGACATGCTCAGGTGGATGTGATACACAGCATGAGAACCCTGGCAGGTACCTCCATGATGAATTCTAGTTCATAGCATAGCAGAGGAATCCAGTGCGTTACTGGAATTTTAATATCTGTTTGGCATGTCGGAATTACAGATTTTTAATGTAAATCTGTATCATCTGAAACACTCCAGTGGTTACAAGCTGTTCTCAGGTCTGTAAATATGCTGCTGCTTTGTTTCCCTTTGCCAGAGCAGCTTCCAAAGGACGCACGGAGACCATCCGCTGATCTTGCTGGCTCCACGCCTTCTCTGAGGGACTGCCGAAGGTTAACTGAGCAGGACTGGCACTTGGTGGAACGAAGCCAGGAGGAGCTTGCAGCTCTCACTGGGTGGAAAGATGGGCTCAGCGAGCTGCGGTGCCTGGCACTGCTTGAAGCCAAAGGAATGCAGGGTGTTCAGCAGCCTCAACAGCCCCGCTGGTGCTGGAAGGCGCTCCGGAGGGAGGTGGGGGTGGCTAGAGCTCGAGCCTCGCCTGCTGCAGCAGGGTTTGGTGAGTGGAAGTGGTTCTGGACAAAATGGTTTTGTCGGAGGGAACCATGTACTCTGTGTCTCTGTCTCTGACCTACAGTTGTGAAAGGGCTAAGTATAATTACGGAAACTGGAAAAGTCAAGAAAACCTCGCTCATCCTACTGTCCCTTAGGATACATCAGGAAGATGCTGTCAGACAGATTGGGGGATGCTGAGTAGCCAGCTCAGTCGTTGCGAAACCGACACAATGTTTCACTTCCTTTTTTGCTACAGAGTAGTTTCTCTTGTGATTTACACCTCAGCTTATCTTGGGCACTGAGTGGGGAGATTGTACAAACCAGTCAGAAAATTTATTTTCACTTGTTACACTTCCGGGACCGTAGAATGATAGAATGTAACAGTGGAGTAGAAGAAAGAGGGTGCTATGCATGGAATCTGAGTGAAGGAAGTAGTGTTGAGCCCGTACAAAATAACTGCAGAGAAGGAACTCTTAAATATTTGGAACTGGCGGCAGTAAGCTCAACATCAGTGTGATGGTTTGGTCTTCTACAGAGGTTGCTGTTTGAGATGAAAAGAATGCTAAGCCCAATACAGTAGCCTTTAATAGTGTGCTTCCCTTCGCCTGTTAAACCATTACCCCGAGCACGCACATCAGCTCTCGTGACAATCCATCGCCTCGGTGCTGTGGTTCCTGAGATTGTATCGCACTCTTCCTCCGCTTCTTCCAGGGCTTCCTGTGAAGCGCTGCCTGTGACTCCAAGTGTCTTGATCTTCAAAGCTCTCTTTGGCCCTGAGCCTACCCTGGGAGCCACCTACGTCCCAGATGTACTTCACTGCCACGGCTTATGCCCCTAGGACTGCTGAGAGCTGCTTCTGCCTGGAGCAGCCTCTGTCTAAGCCTGAGAGAGATCCAGAAATCAGGTTGCCGACTGGTTTTTAATCTAGTTGAATTTAAATTGCATTCAGGCCCAACTCTTTCTCCGAGGTGGGAGAGGGTGCTTCCCACGGCACGCCGCCCTGCTCCCCGGGAAGCGCTGAGCCCGGGGGCCCTGGAGCTTCCGCGGCGGGTCCGGGCCCCGCCCCCCGAGCTCCGCCCCGGGAGGCCCCGCCCGGCCCCGGGCTGGCGGCGGCGGCGGCGGTGGGAGCGGCCGCCCCGATGTCGGGTCCGCGGGGCGCCCTGCAAGCCTGGTGCCGCCGGCAGTGCGAGGGCTACCGCGGCGTGGAGATCCGCGACCTCAGCACCTCCTTCCGCGACGGACTGGCCTTCTGCGCCATTCTGCACCGCCACCGGCCCGACCTCCTGTGAGTGCAGGCCGCGCCTTGCCCGCCGCTCGGACGGGGCGCCGCGGGGCCCCGGCTGCCGCCCGCGGGCGCTGCTGGCACAAGGAGCGGGGCCGCGGGGGTTTGGGTGCGCGGGACCGCTGGGACCCCCCTTTCTGGAGGGGTTGGGCTGCCTGTGCCCAGCAGCGATCACGGGGGCTCTCAGGGGTTTGCGGGGGATGGAGGCGCCGTGGGTAACGGCTCCAGGCTGGCTGGCAGGGAAGCTCCAGCTTCCCACGAGCATGGGCATGAAGGGCTCAGAGAGCGGATGTGTCTCCGTTGTGCTGATATGCAGGTAGGGGATGCGCTGAAGAAGGTGCTGTCGAGAAGTAGTTGGGTACTGGAAATGAAGGATTCCATATTCCCAGGCAGTGCTCCAAGCCAGGTTGTATGGGGCTCTGAGAAACTTGTCTAGTGGAAGGTTTCCCTGCTCATGGCAGCAGGATTGGAACCAGATGATCCTTCAGGTGCCTTCCAAGCCAAACCATTCTATCGCTGTGTTTCAGCAAACGACCTTCCGACCTGGTTCTGCAGACCTGTTAAGGTCAGGGTTAGCAGAAGTCCTGTGATTTAAGGCTGGTGAGAGCATGGAGGTGGACTAGGTCCATTCACTCAAATGAGAGCAGCGCCTACTAGAGAAAAGACATGGTGTTGGTATCTGCGTTCAGGGGTGTTTTGCCTCAGCAAAAAGTGAGCTGTCACACTTTGTGGGAGCCAAAGGCCTGCCCTGCACAGGGGCATTCCCAACTGCCAGAGGCAGCCACTCTGAAATGTGTAGAGGTCTGGGCCAGGTTGCTGCTTTCATTCACTTCTAGCTTGTTTTCTCTGGATGCCACAGTGAAAGCAGGAAGTAGCAAATGCCAGTAGGGGTATTGAGCCTCTCTCGCCTCCCACAGCTTGGGTGTCTCTGAGGGGGAATGTGAGTTTCAGGAGGCAGACAGTGAATTTGGGATTGCTTGGGGGCACAGTGTCAGGCTGGAGAAACTGGCTGAGCCGCTGGAAGGAATCTGCCCCGACCTGCTGCTGTAACCCTGTGTGCCCAGAAGTGCTGGGAATCCGGCGCCCATCTGTTCTAATCCTTGGTAGCCCTTGCAGAGCAGGTAGCCATCGCCCCACCCTGCTGTGCCTCCGGCGGGCACGCACTCCTTTGCTGCCGCTGAATCCAGCAAGGGTGATGCGTCCCCTGTCACGTTCTGCTGTGGGACTGGTGATTCTTCCTCTGGGGTTGCCCATATTGACCAAGTTGTCTTTCCTGAGCTGGCCTCAGGAAGGCCTTTTGCCATGACAGCAACCTCTGTCGGGCAGAGGGTTGACTGTGACTCTGCTGTAGAGCTGTGGTGCCTGTGAGAGGCTGAAACAGGCCGGTATCCTTACAGGCTGAAGCTGAGCAGATAGGCTGGAAACTGAACACCTGCTGTGTTTCAGATGGTTGCCCCAAGACCCTCGGCATGGTGTTCTGGAATGACTGAGAGCTAAGACATACAGTGTCTTTGCATCACTCTGGGTCTTGAAGGAATAGTGTGGTCTTATGTTCTGCAGCTCTTAGATGGTATGGCTGACTAGCTAGAATGGACCCTCTGAAAGTGCTACCAGTTGCAAGGCTGATGGGTGGGAAGAGGCAAATTAAGGACAGGAACACTTGCAATTATTAATTTTTTTGTAAATGACACAATAACTGAGAACTGAAAAGCAGAAGTCCGGTAAAACCACCTGATGGTTTCCCATTAACCATATTTACCATCCCATTAAAGCAGAGGCTGCTGCTCTTAAGTTGTCAGGGGCTTAAATCTGCTCCTGGCAGATGTCCTAACTACATGCTTCACAGGTCCTCTGCACGAGCTGCATTGTAGAGACAAAGCCCAGGGCCTTACAAGGACATGGCATGTTATAGAAGGATTTTCAGACGGCCGTGAGGAGAGTAGCATCATTTCATCTGATTCCAGCTTCTTCAGCCTGTCCCGATTTGGAAGTGGGAAGATTGGATCAGAGGCAGTAAATCTCCTGACGGTAGAGGAAAAGTGGTTGCCCTTCTTTTCTTCTAAAGTGCTTTCAGTCAGCCCAGTAATGGGACTTGGCAGGGATCTGTGAATGCATTTCTGACCTTGTGTGTTCTCCCTTTGCGCGGGGCTCCCCTGGCCCGCAGGAGACAGCTGCGCTGCTCCCCAAAGGCTGGAGTTCCTCTGCACGCAGCTGCTTCCCTGCTTCCTGCTGGCTTCCCCTGAGATTGCAGAGGGGAGGAATGGGCACATCCATAGGAGAGCTGAGCTGAAGCTCACCTGTGTGACACCGCTCCTCTGCCACCCTGATCCCCTGGGCAATGCTGCTGTGGTGGCTGTCAGACTGTCCCGGTTTTCTGACCTTGCCTGGATGCACCCCTGTTGTGGTACTGTGCTGGGAGGGGACACACTGAGAAAGAGGCTGCCATGAAAGACCATATGGGTAAGTGAGACTGAGGACAGTCTTCAGCATGACCCCTGATTTGAACACAATCACCATGGAATAAGGCAAATGGTATCAGAGGGACGCTGCCCTGGAAAGCTTTGGAGCAGCTCCTTCAGAGCTCTTGGAAACACTATAGTTTTAGGCTTTTTGAAAGAAGTAGACTGGAATTCCTCAGTGTCTACTGAATCCAGCTAAAGGTGTCTTGAAGTGGCCACCACGAACGAGGTGCATACTTGTAGGATCTGTGTGTTGAACCATGCAGATGAAAATCCCTGACTCTGCTGTTGTAGGTACTTCATCTGGCTTTGTTGCCTCACTGTCCCAATCAGGAAAATGGGAAACTTGGATTTAGCCTCTGACTGTGCTGCTAGCTGTGTGATCTGGAGATGAGACATTTAATCTCTTCTCTTCCCTTTTCAGTTAAGCTGGCAACATCCAGACCAATTTGACAATGGACTGTGAGGATTAATGAGTTTGTTTGCTCAGTGCTCTAGAAATCTGAAGCATGAAATTAGTGTTTACAAGGCATTTGCTACAGCTTAGTGAAGCAAAGAGCATCTTTCAGTGTCCCAAGCTGTACAGCCTCCCTGGCGCTCAGGGAAGGATCTTGGCATTCAAGGGTGAGAGAAGAATAAAGGAGTATGGCACATGCCTTTGAAGTGCTGGGAGAAATTGAGGCTTTAGTAAAACAGGAGATGAGAGCTGTCTTAGAAATTCTGTTTTGTGTCCCTAGAGCCGTGGGTTTGGTTACAGGCAGGATCACAAATCTTGTTTGTTCCTTCCCATGTACAGCCTGCATTTCCCTGACAAGACCTGGAAAGCTGAATGGCTTATTATGTGGCACTGCCTTGAAGTGCTCATGATTTATATTTGAGGAATCCAGGAATTTGCTCTGGTTTTAGCTGTACGGCACACCCTTCCCCCTTCCCTGGATCTACTGTGCTCCCTGGCCGCTGCCCTAAACCCGGGAGTGCTTAGTGGCTGTGCATGTATCTAATTAGGTAAGTGCTTGGGATGTTATTTTCATAGAAATATTACTCCAGGATATGGTACAACACTGGGGTTTGCTGAGTCAAGACAGTTGTTCAGCTGGGATAGCCAGAGTCTTGCCCGTTCTTACATCCAATCCCTTGGATGGATATATTGGCAGGAGAGGAGAATGAGCAGGGCTGGATGAAAGACTGCTGAGATCAGGGCAAGGAAATGTGACATGCAGCCACATGTCACAGAATTGCGAGATGGCAAGTTCTGGGCTCTCTGCAGAGGAGACAGTTTATAGAGGGAAAAGGGGTGTGTCTGGAGTGACTTTTCCCCATGCCTGAGAGGCCATGTTCCTTGCACGTTGGTACTGGGAGCTTGCCTGGAGCCACAGGGAAGCCACGTGATCAAATGGCATATGGGAGTGCTCGTGTCAGAAGCAATACAGGTCAGTGTGGTCCTGCTTGGCCTATCAGAGAGGGAGCTGGAAAATGCAGTGGAGAGGAACTGAATAAACTGATCCCTGGGGCCTTGTACTGATGGACTTCAATGTTTTTGGTAAAGCTGAGACTGCAATCCTACATTAGTGGAAAAGTATCTTCTATTCCCTTGCTGCTTGGTAACCCCTTGTTGCCTCTTGAGCTTCATGTCCTCTCTGCTGGCATCTGCTTTTCCTAATGGAGTTGCCTTGGTTTATTAAAACAGCTTTGGTTGCTGGGGCAGGGTGGAATGGACGTGATATTTTGTCTATCTGAAAGTTCTCTCCCAGCCCAGTCCACCAAGGAGTCTTTGAGTTTCCAGCTACACCACTCCCATATCCTGAAAGTGAAGGCATTCAAAATGAAGGTCATGAATGTTTAGAGGGCAGTTGATATATAACTTTGTTGTCATTGCTTCTCCTGTGTTCCAAGTTGGCATTTTTCGTTAAAAGGGAAAAAAAGATACTGCAAAGTTAAAGGACTTCTCTTGGCAGAAACAAAACAAAAACTTTCGGAAAAAACATCTCCCAGTGGAGACTAGTTATAACTACAGAAATGGCAGTGGTTTTGACATTAAAGCATAGGCTGCAGCTGAAGCCTTTGCTCACCAGCATGTAGAGAAGGAAAAGTTGTGGTATTTTGAGCAGTCTGAGCTCTGTACATGTATTCACATGAGCTTTCAGGAAGGTAACAGATTTGCTCCCACAGCAGCGAGCGGCTGCAGCTTCGTTCATCTGTGAGGAAACGGCACCAGCAGCCTCTTGCTTTTGAATGGAGGAAGTGTGATTTTATGGTGGTGTAGGCAGCCGGGAAAACCTTCCTGAGCTCATCGCAGACTTCCTCTGCAGCTTTGGGAAAGCTGTGTGAGGGGCTTTGAGAAGGGGCTCGCTGTCATGCCATGTGGCGCCAGGATGGGTTGTGTTGGTGTTACAGGAAAAGGCAATAAAATCCAGAGGGGAATGGAGGAAGGAGGTTCCTGTAGCCCCTCTCCGCAGGTGCATGGTGCCGTCTCACCTGGATCCTGCACACCACCTTCAGGGTGGGGAATGCATTCCTCCCACTAGTCTGAATTGTCCTTCTGTGTTGATCTCCCAAGCTTTGGCACCTCTCTGTGGTCCATTGGGGTGGCTTTGTTGACTCTAGACCTCTCTGGACTGCATCCTCCCGTGAATCTCGCTAGCAGGTACACCAGGCTGCTGCATGAGGGGTTTTTTTGTAACAAAGCTGAGATCCTCGGCAGGAAGGAGCTGTAAAAGCAGTGCAGCATGATGCTATTTTCACACATTATACCCACGCAAAAGGCATAACTAACTCCTTCCTGCATTTCTCCCCCTCTTTTGAAAGCCCGCAGACTGCTTTAACTTTCTGCTCTCTGCTTCCCTGGTGAAGGCAGCTAATCAGTCCCTGTGGCCAGGCTGAACCTCCAAAGGGCTCCAGGGGAACGAGTGAAATGGATTGGAACAAATGAATTCCCTGGTTGGAGACTGTTGGGATTCCTCTGTGTGCCCTGAAAACCTTGCATTCAGCTCCAAGGGCTGCAGCTGAGGACGGTTTGTTATACACTATGAATATTTGGGGGAAAGCAAGGACAGAAGTGAAGTTTAAGATCCTCTGTGTCACCCCGAATTCTTTGAGGTGGTGCAGGGAGGTTTATCTAAGGACCCTCATAGAGCCACCTGTATCTGTCCCTTCTTTCTCTTGAGGTGAAGGATCTGTATCCCCATCCTCCACTGTTGTGCCAGTGGCCTTGGAAAAGCAAGTTTGGGATCATGTTGTGCACCCTTTGGTGCAGCCGTGTGGTGCTAATTGAAACATGGCCATGGTATTTCTGCAGCCTTGAGTCTCAAGGGCAGAAGCAGTAACGAGAGACAAGAATGACTTTAATTTCCTGGTCACCACCCATTTGAGACTCGCTTTCTTTTTATAATTGCAATTTCCCTTTGGTTTCCTTGTCCCGTTACAACCTGAAATCTGCTTTGCCAAGGTTTTGTTTATCTAGGGTCTTATGTGTTGAGTTGTTGTAAGGTTCACTGTCCTGGCAATCTACATGTGATGGCATAGGTACATTTTTCCTCTGCACTTCATGTAGCTGTTTTGTGCTTTCTCATTTCAGAGACTTTGATTCTCTCTCCAAGGATGATGTCTATGAGAATAATCGCTTGGTAAGTCCCTGTTCTGCAGTACACAGAAGGAAGAAGTGATGTGAGAATGACTTGATGGAGGTCATGTAGTGTATGAGGAATTTGTGACAGTGCTGAGGGTATAAGAAAAATCTGTGTTTGTAAGTAACAGGCAGGAGCTTCTCTGGAAACAAGGGAATCTGAAACATCAACTTCCAGCCTGGTTGTCCTAATAGCTGCCAAGACAACATCTCAGGTGAAGATTTAAATGGTGCAACATTTTCTTGACTTCAATTGTTTTGGATTTGCAGGCTATGGAAGCAGGAAGCTAGTTTTACTTCAGCAGAGAAGAAGGTCATGCTAGACCCTGGTCTGCAATGTTCCCTTCCTACCTGGGACAGCCAGAGCCAGTAGCAGAAGCAGGCAGTGTGGAATGGGGAGGTGCCCAGCCCCAGGGGTTAGTGGTAGCACAGAGCAGCAATAGCCCTGGTTTTTTTTTAAATGAGAGAAAGACCTAATTGATAGTCTGTGGAAAGGCACAGCCCATCACCTTCCCAAGATGAGTTATGCTACATACAAGTATCTTAATGACTGATGTTGAGGATGAGGCTAAAGTCTTCAGTGGTACCCATCAACAGGAGAAGGGGCAAGAGGTACAAACTGAATTACAGGAATTCCTCAGCTGAATATAAGGAGAAACATTTTTTACTGTGAGGGTGACAGAGCATTGGACTAGGCTGTCCAGAGAGGAAGTGGAGTCTCTTGCTATTGGGGATATTTAAACCCCAACTGGATGTGATTTTGTGTCACTTGCTTTAGGTGAACCTGCATTAGCAAGGGTTTGCACTAGATGATGTCTGAGGTTTCTTTCAACCCCAGCTATTCTGTAATTCTATGATTTGGGATTTACAGGATTAGGGTGTCTAGCTGTTCCTGACATGTCCTTTCCTACACCAGTTGGCCCCTTTCAGTCATTAGCAGCTTTTTCCATTCAAGACCCACACAATGGGTATCTTGTCCTAAAAGAGACTTCTCAGGTGGAGTTTCTCTTCGCTCCTTGCTGTTTGCAGCCTTGTGTTCAGTAAGACTCAGACCAGACAACTGGCTTAAAGCCAGGCTGAGCAGAGCAGAATGTCCATAGGGGGCACTTTTACACCCCTAGTTACTGCAAATATCCATTTTCTTTTGTTTCTCCATTGCTTTCCTTTATATCTCACATCCTGCACAGCACCTCATGCCCCAGACGCTAGGCATCTTCAGTCTTTACCCACACTCAGTACCTTTACCTGTGCACCTGTACCTCACCATTCAGTACCCAAACTCTCATCTCCTCCTGGCTTACTTCTCTTCAGTCCCTGGCATAATCTTGCACCCCCATCCCTGGGAGTTCAATGTGGCTACTCTGCCCTTGGCTCAGCAGAGGGATGGCCAGTGTAGAGACAATAACCCACACATACTGCTAAGTGGGAAACTCTCCAACAACTTTTTTCCTCCTCCATTCCTTCCTTTTGGGTAGCCATGTATGCAGTTGGAGGAGATGGGTGCTTCTTATCACAGTGTCCTTGTTTCTGCTTGCTGAGACACAGATTAGTAGTGAAAGTACTGGCAGGGTGCTGGATTTTGAGCCAGGATGGCTCTGTTGATTATGGGAGGGGAAGGTGTGGCACCCCAGAGCATGAAAGGATGGTCAGTCAGTGTTTCTGTGGGGTGAGCATTTGGGGTGGCTGGGGACACTGCCCAGTAGAGCACAGTGTCACTGGAAGTATCTGCCAGCCTTTGGCCATTCGTGGGGCCAACCAAGACTGCCAGGCTCTTGCCTGAAGGCACTGCAGGTTGAGCTGAAAGAACACTGGGGGTTTTTTTTCAGTGAAAACTGGAAGGGAACCTTGCTTCTATTGCTACTTTTTTAGTCAAGCAGCATATCTGGAAGTCTCTGTCTGTAAGGGATGCCATAGGCTCACTATTTAACCTTCCCTGGAGTCCTTCCAATTTGATATTTCTGTTATTTTTCATGAAGTGTCAGTTTTCTTTCCTTAATGGCTCTGTGCTGTTCCTGCAGGCCTTTGAGTTGGCAGAGCGGGAGCTGGGCATCCCAGCCCTGCTAGATCCCAATGATATGGTCTCCATGAAAGTCCCTGACTGCCTCAGCATCATGACTTATGTGTCTCAGTACTACAACCATTTCAACAACCCCAGCCAAGGTGAGTGTCCTCCCACTCCTCAGTCTTTCAGTTTGCCCCTGTTCGAGTATAGAAAACCCAGCAGCACCTTGTGCTTCCTCCTTCCTGTGGCAACTGGGAACTGTGTTTTGGGGAGGGGGAGAGGAGCAGATGGTACTTGCCTCTCCTGCATCTTGCTAGTGCCCCTGGGGAAGGCCTGGAAGAGAGAGTGCATTGGGGTGAGGTTTCACAAGAGGTGTGAGGTGATGTAACAGCTCAGGCTGCGGAAAAAGAAACGCCTTTCTCCTCCCTCTGCGCTGCATTCCTGCCAACTTGGGTTGGGCCACCACCCCTGGTGCTCACCAGAATTCTTTGTGATCTTCTCTAACCCACTGAAATAGGAGAAAGCTAGAAAGGAGCCCATCTACCACAGCTAATTTTTATCATATAGGTATATGTAAAGTGACTGGAGGACAGAGGGAGTGGAGCCAGGGTGGAATGTTTCAAATCAGCTCATCTGCCCCTACAACTGCAGCCTGAGCTGAGTGCTCTGAGACAGCTCTTCCCAGGCATCCTTTGGCTGGGTGGAGATGAGAGCTCCAGGTCTCTGTTTCAGTCTGTAGCCACAGCATCAGATAAATCTCTTCCACTTCTGTATGCTTCTCCAGGGATGCTGGTCTCCTAGACAAAGAATCCTGCTGGAGACTGGTGTGTGAGTTCCAGCCCTGTTGACAGCAAGAGATGCTTCACAGACCTGCTGACAGCCTGGAAGCCCTGGGGCCCAGTGGGTCACAACAATACCTCAGCAGCTACCCCCGCTGCTCTGGGTTTGAGCGTTGCTTAGGGAGTCAATTACAAGGAAGCCAAATAGCACGTGATGAGTAAATAAAATCACAGTGGGAGGCTGGTATCCCTGGGCCACAGAAGGGGATCCACAGCACGTCGGGCTCTCTGGCAGCCTCACAGCTGACCCATTATTAGATTGTGTTTGTCTCTTCCACCTAAAATAAGCACTGAAGTTTTGGGAGCGGCAGGTCTCATCCTATGTCACAAGGCTGGATGATTTTATTTTTTTCCCCTCCCTTCCCGCACATGGGTGGTGTGAGTCACCACTGCTCTCCATGTCTGATCCTCCTTCCCTCTTGCCTCCAGCCAGCGTCCCTCCGCCTATGAAGCGACCAACTGCTGCCTCCTCTCCTCCTCTGCTGTCCCACAAGACGCCCGTGGCTGCAATCGAGAGTCCTACAGTACCACAGGTACCTGATTTCTTGATTCAAAGACAGCCTGAGGCAGTGGTAACCCCTGCACTGTGGGTGAGGAGATGGGAAAAAGCCTGTCACAGAGCCATGGATCTCTGCAGGGGCCTGCCTGTGTATTTTGGAAATGAGGGGTGTTTGGGATTTTGTTTCCTTGCGGGATCCAGCTGAGAGTGATTTTTCTCTATGGGTCTGTGGACTGTAATTTGTTCATGGCAGGCAAAAGGTTGGGCAGATTGGTGCTGGATGGTTCCTTGAACCACCCAGGGTACAAACAGTCTCCTTCCTATGTGGGGATAACCCTGTAGATGAGGAATGAGTAGGAATCTAGGACTAGAAGGGCGGAAAATATACCTTTTATTTCGGATTTTAGCAGTTGTCTGGGATGGGACCTATTTCAATGTTTTGCAGGACCCTGGTGCATGGGGTATAGATTAGTCCCTTCCACAGCCCTTCAGCTGTAGATATGACCAAGGCACATTTTGGAGTGGCACCTTCTAATTTGGGAAGAGGCAGCCTGCCTATGCCTGGGCTTGAGGGCAGCTGTTCTGTGCATTGTCAGCCCCTGAGGTCAGCCCCTGAGCTGTGCCACGAGTCCTCAGTGACGGGCCTTGCACAGGGAGCAGCTGCTCTGGAGAATCCGTGGTCTGGGGAGCAGCTCGTGGCCCCCACCCTGAGCTGCCTGTGCATTGTGTCCTAGGATGATGTCCCCTCGGAGCGGTCCCAGCGCAGCACGCTCAGCAGCACCTGTGCAGCCTGCCAGCAGCACGTCCACCTGGTGCAGCGCTACCTGGCTGAGGGCAAGCTCTACCACCGCCAGTGCTTCAGGTATGTCGTGGTCAGGCCTGGTGGGGCGGCTTCTCTCCTCAGCAGACCGGGGGTCTGTGGCCTGTTGCACCGCATCTTCGAATGTTGCTTCCCTGGATATCATGGAACATAAACAGCAGTGCTTGAAATGACAGAGAAGATGTGCCATTTGCCTGCCAGTGCCCTGTCCCAGAGGTCTGACTAGCCCCTTGTGTCCCTGTGCTTCATTCCTATCCTGTTCCCTGCCTCGCTTTCTGACTTGTGCTTTCCCACTTCACTTCCTTGGAATCCCAGCCTCTTGAGGCTTCTCCTACCTCCATAAAAAAGGATGCTCTGCTTCTTTACCACCTGCTTACCCAGGGCCATCCCCCTTCACCTTCCACTGAGGTCTGAGCCATGACATCATCCTACAGACCTCCTTCCACCTACACTCCACATCCTCAACTGGATATACAGGCTTCCATGCTGCCTGGGTGGTGCTGAGCTCCCAGGGAGAATGTGGAGAGTTGCAGACTGTTAACAAACTGAGCAATGAGGGTTTACACGTCAGCAGCTCTGTGGTTACTCCCTGAGTGCAGGTCCTTACCTGCAGCACCTGTGAAATCATTTCACTTTGCTTTCCCTGCTATGATGATGAAGAAATGAGATCTCTCCCATGGGCCATAGGACAAGGGTTGGCATCTGAGGACAGAAACATCGAGCCACCTGGAAGATGTGGGAGGCCTCATTCTAACTGGCCTAAGCCAGTTGGGAACATGCTGTAGAAACAGTGTCACCGGAGGGGAGCTGATCTGGGGTCCATCAGGCTTCCCATCTGCAGCTGGGACAAAAACAGGAGTTTTGGGGTGCAGCTGCAACATTCCCACTGTCCTCATGGTCCAGCAACAGGAGAGGTACCATATCTGCTATGGCACAGCTTGTGGCCCTTCAGACTGAGCAGGGAGATCCCTGTAATTTTGTCCCAAATGTTTTGCCTCTTGATTATTTTCTTGTCTATTTTCTGTTTTGGTTTTTTTTTCCTGCGCTGATTCATGGACAGTATTTGATCAGAAATGTTCTGTGGCAGTGGTCCCCATGGGCTGATGGAGATAAACCCAAAGCAAACCACTTTTTCCCCTTCTCTGAGTTTTCCACCTCCTCATTTCATCATACCCCTTCTCTCTACAGTCCCTATGTCCTCACACTTCTGTTCTCCATTGCAAAGGAAATCCCAGTCAACTGCAGAGCAGAATTCCTTGCCAAAATTATCTGCTGGCAGTGTAGGGCAGCCAGCTGCTGTGAGCACCAGGTATTCAGACAAGAAGGAACAAGCTTGGTTTTCATGGGAGTGCTTGATCAGCCCCTTGCCTTTGGCTGTCTTTCATGTATGCTATCCACCTCCCTTCCCAGGTAGAGAAGGACTGACTGTGCCTTGTATCATGCTTGCACCTGGAGGGCTTCATTAGGAAGCATTCAGAGGCTCAGTGGGGAAGAATGGATGACCCAAGGAGATGTGCCAGACATCGAAGGGCAGGGAAGCCATTAGCGCAATTTCAACAGGCAAGGCAGAGTTAAGAATGGCCCTGCTGCATAAGGCCCTTGTCCTTCCAGCCAAATGCTGTGGCCTAGCTGCATGCCATGGTCAGCATTATTGAGGCTGAGCATGAGACCAGGCCAGGCTTGTGAGTTCCTTCTCCTGAATACTCTGGAAACCTCCAATGCAGTAATTTCCCAAGTTGAAACTGATGTAGTTTTATTTAATAGTCAGCACTGGGGAGCAGTTGCTTTGCAAACAAATGTATCTGACAGTTCTTTAACGTGCCAGGACTCTTGGCCCCCACAAGGTGGCCTGTAGCCTCCCTGTGCCAGTTCTAAACCAGTTGCTCCCTAATTCCAGTTCATATTCACTGTTTCATGTCTGTGAATGGTTGATCCCTCTTCCCATTGCAAGTGTGGAAGCCACACCATCTCCCAGTGCCAACTGTCACCCTTTCATATCTATTAAATCCTTCCTGAGATGAAGGAAGAACCCAAGTGCATGCAGTATTTGAGTTGTGAACTTGCCGTGGGTCCCTACAGTGGCCCAGTTACATTTCTCCTTTTCCAAATGACTTCCCCAAGGGCACTCCAGGATTTAATAGCAGGTGTAAGAACTACACTACTGTGTCCCTACAAGGGTCTGCCAGGTGTGTTGCCTTCTGTGAAGGGCAGGATGGCATCCCCCATCTCATGGTGCTCTATCTTCTCATTGGCAGGTGTAAGGAATGCTCCAGCACGCTGCTCCCGGGGTCATACAAGCCTGGGTCAGAGGCAGGGACTTTTGTCTGCACGCAGCACCGTGGTAAATTGGCCGGGAGTGGGAAGGCAGAAAGGAGGCCCAGCCCAGACCAACAGTCACCAGAGCTAAGAACTGAGACTGGGGCTGACAGCATGGGAGAGAATGCCCTCCAGGCAGGAGCAGAGGTGGGGAAGGATGTTGGTGACTCCCAGGAAAGTGTGGCAGAGACCCCTATGCCTGCAGAGGGCCCTGCTGGCCCAGCAGAGAAGGACAGCACAGCCAGCAAAGCAGAGACACCGGCACCCCCTGCTCACGCTGGCAGTGGGGCATCTGTCTCCCAAACTCCCCCCAGGCCTCCAATCCCCAGCAAGCCTGCAGGGCTCACCCAGGACAAAGGCAGCACACTGGATGGACGGCTCAGAGACTCACGTCCCACCCCAGCTCCAAGGAAGGCCACCGATGCATCTGCCCTCTCCCCTCCATCCTCCCACCCTGTCCCCCGGCCCAGGTCCACTCTGCAGGGCGAGGGCAGCGACTGTGGGCCCGGCATGGTGAATGGTAAGAGGGCACTGTGGTGGCAGGGGTTACCCTCTACATCCTCAGTGGCCGAGGTGGTTGGCTGAGTTCCCTTCCTTCTCTGCAGCCTGACACTCTTCTGCCTCCAAATAAATCTTGGGTTCAGACACCAGGTCCTTGATTGCTAGCAATTGCCAGCCATCCCCATAGTAAGGAGAGCAGTACTAGTTTTGCTCCTGTCTTCTCCCTTGTATTCTCCAGAGCTCTCCAAAGGCAGCAAGCCACTGTGGAGGGAAGATAGTACAGCTGGAGGGGTTTGCAGGTGTGGGAACAGAGGGGCATGTCAATTCTCCAGGGTGAAGTGGGGAGAAAAAGGCAAAGGGATGTTTGGGGTTAGCTGGCTGCACTGACTGTGGGAGAAATGCCATGAGGTCTTCAGTGAGTGGGAATAGCCACATTCCTGTGGGAAGGTATCTAAGAAGTGCCTCATGTTGATTTAACCTCTTTCTTCATGTCCTTTTGGTGTTGTGACAGTCTGACTCTGTGTCTTTCTAGGTCGGGTACCTGAACCCAGCCCCCCGGTCCCAAAACCCCGAGGGAGACCCTGCTCCTCTGATCGGTATGTCCCTCTGTTTTCAGATCACCTGAAAACCCCATAGCAGGGTGGGGCTATGGGGACAGCACAACTGTGGTCTTCTCTCCCACCTCCGTCAACTCCTGCTCTTAGGAGGATGTAGGCTTTGACCAGGTTTCTTTTCTAATAGGTGCTGGCCTAGCATGGTCAGGCTGACAGTGTTCATCCATACCTCCCAGGGCATTTGTCTCTTATTGTAAAGAGTTTGAGAGCTTCAGAGAGGTGTTTGTGTGGCACAGGCAGATTGCCAAATGCCTTCTGGAATGGCCCTGCTTGTGGGTGCTGAGAAGGGGACGTTTATCTGCCTTGTGGGGGATTTGTCCTGGGAAAGGTGGGAAGACTAGCTATGCCCATAAAGCTCAGCCTTTACCACTGCTTAGCAGATGGAGGCTGTAGTATTCAGGTACCAAAACACTGGGCCCAGCAGGCAAGTCAGGCAGGCTGTGTTTCCCTAAGGCCTGTAGGTTTGCCCACAGAGAGTGAGACACTGTGTCTAGGGAAGCCTGGGGCCATCCATGGATGAGAAAGCTGCTTCTGCATGGGAGACATCCTGCTCCATCTTTCCTTTCCCCCAAGAGCTAAGTCCCTCTCCAGTGCCTCGCCACCCCACCATCCCACTTTCTCTCTGCCATCTCAATTTCTCTTTCTCTTCTACCAGTGGTGGAGCTGCTGCAAGAGCCAAGGACCCACCATGGATGGCTTTAGTGCAAGCAGAGCCCAAGAAGAAGCCAGCTCCCCCTCCTCCCCCAGGCAACAACCATGAGACTCCAAGTAGGACTTCAGAGGAGGAGGATGGAGAGGAGTCGGGGAAAGCCAGGAGTGAGGAGAGCAGGTCTGATACAACACAGCCCAAACCATACAACCCCTTTGAGGAAGAGGATGAGGAGGAAGTGGAAAATGCTGACACCCAAAAGAGCACACCTGAGCAAGATCAGAGCGAGACTGCTGCCAAACCTCTCCACCCCTGGTATGGCATCACTCCTACTAGCAGTCCAAAGGCAAAGAAGCGGCCAGCTCCACGAGCCCCCAATGCTTCCCCACTAGGTGAGCTTTCTCCTGCTCCTTTATCCCTCCTCTGCAGCCCCTGTGCATCCCCTTGGAGGTTTCCCCCTTCCCAGGTGCCTCTGCATCACCCTGGCGGGCCAGGCCTTTATGCAGTGATGGTTGTGTTAGCTTGCATTAGCTATGTTCTCTCTACCCACTGGAGCACAGCATTTGCAGGCAAGATTTTACACTGACCCTTATCTCCAGTGTATGCCACCCTTCCTTTTTGTTCTGGCTGTCCCTTCATTCCACCCTGAGCTCTCCCTTTGTTTTGCAGCCCACCACCCCATCTCTAGACTGTCACACTCTGAGCCATCATCCTCCACCCCATCTCCAGCCCTCAGCCTCGAGAGCATCGACTCTGAGAGTTCAGCCAAGGTGCTGGGAGACACCGATGAGGCCTCAGTGCCCAAAAGCTCCTCCGAGCCCACTGTGCACATGCCAACAGCTGCCAAGACTTCCAGCACTGATGCACCGCTGGCCAGTGTCTCCTCCAGTGAAAGCCCTGCTGTCCCAGCCAGCCTCTCCACCAACTCCTCCTTCTCCTCCTCCAGCGAGCTGGCCAGCCTCAGTGGGGAGACGCAGCCCAGCACCCTACACACCAGCAGGAGCATCTCCACTGGCAGCCTAAAGACCAGCCCCAGCCGGCTGCCCCCCAAGCCTCCAGCTGGGGCTAGCCCTACACCCATCCTCTTGGCTTCAGATGGGGGTGCTGGGAGCCCCAAGACATCTTCCTCACCCAAACCACAGCTGAAGGTGAGATGATGACCCCCATCCGGATCACAGGGCTCTTCTTCCCCATCCATCATTTGGTCACATGGGATCTGTGAATCCAGGCTTGCCCCGTTGGTAGGCTTGATGTGTGACCCCTTGAAAGTTTCAGGCCTGTGTTAAGTGATGGCTCTGCTTGTACTCTGCCTACCCCATGTGCTAGAGAAGAGGCAGGGTATCGTAGTCTGAGCAAATAGGAAGGGAACCATGAAGGAAAATCTTTCAGCATGCTTGTGAGAGAGAGGCTGGGAAACTGATGTCAAACAGGAGCGGTTATTTTTTTTACTAGGTGCTTGTGGAGGCGAGTGCTGTGTTCCTCCTTTAGGAGGCTGTGGAGCAGGACAAACCCTAGCACTGCCTTGTCTGCACATTCTGTTGGGTTCTCTTCCCTTCCCTGGATACTCATATATCTTCTTTTGTCTGCCCTCTCCAGTCTTCCTGCAAAGAGAACCCCTTCAATCGGAAGCCATCACCTGCTGCCTCCCCCTCAGCAAATAAACCTCCCAAGGGCTCCAAGCCCGTGCGTCCTCCAGCACCAGGCCATGGGTTCCCACTGATCAAACGCAAGGTAAAAGGGCCCTCGGGAGCAAGCAGGGAAAAGCCGGCTCTGTGCTATCCCCCAGGGCTGTAGCAGTCTGCAGGCAACCTGCTGATGCACGTGTGGGCAGGGATTGCAGCAGGTGGCTGTGGCTGGGGAGGAGGGTGTGTAGGCTACACCTTCTGCATGAAAGCACCATGGTCTTCCTTTGCTCCAGAGTGGGGTGGGCTGTTCAGATCCATACTTTGATGGAATATTCTGTTGTCCCCCTGCCCTTGTTAGTGTTGACCAACCTCTGAATTACCCCTGGAAACTGGAGTCTAGTAGTAATGAAAGTGTCTGATTTATGGTTTGGCAGGTGCAGACAGATCAATACATCCCTGAGGAAGACATCTATGGGGAGATGGATGCCATTGAGCATCAGCTTGATGAGCTGGAGCACCGTGGGGTGGCCTTGGAGGAAAAATTGCGCAGTGCTGAGAATGGTATGTGGGCTATCTGTGGGTGTGGGGCAGGACAGACCCAAGGGCTGCCCTCTCTCCAACCCTGGAAATAGTAGCAGTGACTTCCTCCCTGCTGATGCTGGGGTTGGAAGAGCTCAAGAGGCTATGCTGGCCTCCAAGATTGGTCACAACCTTACCCTGAACATGGAGATGTCCCTATAATGAAAACAGGTGGGAGAAGAGATAGGGTCTCTCTGGGCCTCAGAAATAGGCTAAAGTTGGGTTGGCTCTAGCCCAGTGCCCCTCCCCTGGCTTGGCAGAGCCCAAGTGGATGGTATCCACAAGGGCTAGGAATGGCTCTGAATTGTCCCTTTGCTTGGCAGACAACCCTGAGGACAGCCTGCTTGTGGACTGGTTCAAACTCATCCATGAGAAGCACATGCTGGTGCGCCATGAGTCAGAGCTCATCTACATGTAAGTATGTGCAGGCGTGTGGAGAGGTACTGACACTGTCTTGGGGAACCCTTTCTCAGCCCTCCTGAAATGGTGCTTCCAGGGGAGATCCTGACAGGGCCTCCTTGCCTAGAAAATGGAGGGAGTAAGGGTAAAGCAAGTCTGTCCAGATGCACTGAGAACTGACCCACAGTGTCACCATCCAGAGCCTCTGCAGCATCTTCTCCAGGAAGGCCTTGAGCAGCCAGGGCTGGTCCCTACTGGTCCTTGGCTCCCTGACCATACAGGACAAGATCAGCATCTTGACAGATCTTTCCAAGATCACCCTGTACTTTGGGATGATGTTCTGCTTCTCTGGAGCCTTGCTATGCTTCCCAACATTTCCCTCTTCCTTTGCAGCTTCAAGCAGCAGAACCTGGAGCAGCGACAGTCAGACGTGGAGTATGAACTGCGGTGTCTCCTCAACAAGCCAGGTAAAGCACCACTCTGGTGTGCTTACTCCTTTTTCATAGAATCATAGAATATATTCAGTTGGAAGGGACACACAAGGATCGTTTTTTCCCCTGGGCATCATCTCCCCTCTCTCTAGATGGATCTCAGGTGAAGAGAGGAAGATCTGTAGGGATGCCAGTGCAATCAGCTGGCTCTAGAGGCTCTGTCCCATCTCGGTGTATGTCCCAGCCTTGTGCAGGGACTTGCTCCTTTTGTCCCCAGGGAACGCTAAATGCAGGGCTCTGTCCCCACAGCACTGCTAGGCCAACTGGCCCAGAAACATGGCAGGGTAGAGAGGATTGTGCTGGAGATCTCTGCCCCGAAGCTCTGAATTTCAGTGCTTCTTCAGCCATGTAATTGCCTGTCCTTTCCTGCGGTTTGGCCGGGTAGAGAAGGACTGGACTGATGAGGACCGAGGAAGGGAAAAAGTGCTCATGCAGGAGCTGGTGACCATCATCGAGCAGAGGAATGCCATTGTGAACTGCCTGGACGAGGACCGGCAGAGGTGAGTGAGGAATGAGGTGGGCTGGGGGAGAAGGGAAAAGCACACCTTGTCTGACTCAGTGCCACATGAGTGCCTTGTGGGGGTGTCCCAAGATATCCATGTGGCTGAAGTCTTTACCAGGCTTCGTGATTGTTGTCTCTTTGAATGATTTGTGCGAGAAAGATAGGACAGCACTTGCAGCATATGGGATTTTTCCTGCTGGTTGCACATGCTCACAAGACAGTGATGGATCTGCCCCTCTATGGCTTCTAAGTAGGAGGCTCTCTAGCCTTAAACAATACAGCAGCTGTTTTCATGGCTGAATTCCTGACCTCGTTCGCATTCTTTCTTTCAGAGAAGAGGAGGAGGATAAAATGCTAGAAGCCATGATTAAAAGGAAAGGTAAGAAACAAATGGGAAGCTTTTTGGAGTGATATTTTCACTGCTGACCTCAATAAGGGGCAGCATGAGCTATTTGTGAAATTGTGTGCAGGAGAGATTGAATCTATTCTGTGTAGACTGGAGAGACTTTCCTGTAGGGCCAATAAAGTTAGAGGCACAGTTGTGCTGCACACCCCTGTTATCAGAGAAATTGTGCATGTAGTGAAGGGCTTTGATTCGTGGCTCTCACCCTTGCCCATTGTCTGCTCAACTATTGACATCCCACAGTAACAACTTCCCTTTGCAACCCCAGAGTTTCACAAGGAGACGGAGACCGAGGGCAAGAAGAAAGGCAAATTCAAGCCCATGAAGGTGCTTAAGCTGCTGGGCAACAAGCATGACTCCAAGAGCAAGTCACCCAAGGAGAAAAGCTAGAGCAGGAGAATACCAGCAGTGCGAGGGAACCCTGACTCACCTCTCCCTGGCCCTGGCTCGCCTCTCCCCCTGCTCCCTCCCTGGGCACCAGAGCTGTCACCCCAGGGAGATGCCAGCTCTCAGCCCAGAGTGGGTGAGAATGACCAAAGCCCTCTCCTTCCTGAGGCTGTGGGGGAGCATGACCATACCCTCCATGAAGCCTTGTTAACAAGGTGGGGAGAAGATGGATTTGCTTTTTAGGTATGTTACCCAATTGTAACATATCTGAATATGTTACATATCTCTTGTCATTAACTGAGAACAAGCAAAGAGTTTCGTGTTTGTGGGAAAACTTGCACTAACTGCACCCCGTCCCTTCTCCCGCTCTAACTGTGACAGTTCCACGTGCCTCTGACTTCTGCCAGGAAGGGACTGGGCCTCCCTGTCCCTCCCTGCCTGCCCACTCTTGTCCCTTTTCTGTCCCATTTTTAACTTCAGGAAAAAACTGACATTAGAATCAGGATCCTTTGCGTTTTACTTGCCTAAAGTAAAAGGTTAAGAAAATACTCCTGCATCACAAGGCTCTAGAGCCATAGCCAAAAAAAACCTGGTGCCCTATTTATTTTGAGCCGTCCCCTCCCTCAAGTGCCAGGGATGGGTGGGCTCCGTCCCAAGGCTGAGAGGACCCAAGGGGATGGCGTACAGCTGCTAGGATGTAGCTCACGTGCCCTACTCAGGAACCCCACTGCTGCTAAACACTGCTGACTGCTGCCTTCCTGGGGAGGGAGGACCTGTTCCTTTTCCAGGCAAAGGCAGAAAAGCTCAAGATTGACTGAGTGCAGGCAAGGGGCAGTAAACTTGTGTCCCTGCTCACCAGTGCCACCCTTGAGCGGCAGGGGAGAGAGGCGCGGTCACAACTGACCTTTACCCAGCTTCATCTGTGTATACTTTAAAAGTGTGCAGATGTGGCTGGTTATTTTTTACACCTCCTTTACTAGATGAATTCAAACCTATCCTAAAACTTTAAACCCCTTATTTTATTTGTCATGTGTGTGCGTGTGTGTACATCAGAGGAGGGAATGGGGGAGCAGTGTTCTTCCAACCATCCCTTCTTCCTTCCATTTTGTTTCCTGCCTTCACTTCCAAGATGATAAGTTATTTATTGAATTATTGGATCAGTCTGAATTAGAGTTTCATGGGTGTTTGGCTGGTCAGCTGTTCATGCCTTCTCATTAGCAAATTATACATAACCAGCCCTGAGCCATCTGCTGCAGTCTCTTCTAAAAACCCAACAGGCTTTAGCCAAAATGCTCTTGGAGCAGTGCCTTGCAAGGTGGCTGGTGTAGCATTCTGGAGAGGGATCCTCATTTCCCAAAACCAGAGGGACCCAAGCCCCTCCTCAATCCCAGTGTGGCCCCCATGGCTGGGAGCTGGCCAGCTCAGCCCTGTGCTGGTAATGCCATCTCACCCTTGCCATACCCAGCAGGCTGTTGAGGAGCAGTGGTAGGGGAGATTCCAAAGCACAACTCTTCTCCATGGAGAAACAAATCTGCTTTAGAGCCTGCTCTCACATCACTGTTGCCAAAGGCCATTGGGATTGCTGCAGCCTGACACCTCTTGGCCATGCACCCAGTCAGAAGTTTGATTTGTAAATTATACTGTACTAACTCCATGACTTCCATTCACCTGAACAGAAATAAAAGAAACATTGGACTTAAAAAATGATTGTGTATTAGGTTTCTGATTCCTTTGTGCACTTGTGCTGTCCCAGGGCCAGGGCATGCTGCCTGGCTTTGGAAAGTGGCTGAGTATTGCTAAGAAGCCGAGATCTTAAGGAAATTGGAAACTGGACATTATGCTGGGATTTGCACAGGAAAAGCAGGACATCATGCTTCAGTCTGGAGGACAGAGGTGCAGATATTTATGAGGTGAGCAAACAGCCATTTCCAGTTTCTGTGGGAATAGAGTGGCTATTCTGCATACCATGCTTTCAGGAACCAAAAAATCACAGCAAGCCCACAGCAAAAAGCAGCAGGCACTGGGGTGAAATCCCCTGTGCCTGCTTGGCACAGCTATTTTCCTGAGCCTCTGCCCAGTGGGCTGCCACCAGAGGTTTGCTGATGCTGCAGGTCACAGCCTCAGTGACCTGCAGCAATGCCAAGGGCTTGTGATTGCACAAGGCTGTGCAGCTGCATCTTCCTCCAGAGACATTCCCGGAGTCACAGGGCCAGGAGCAAGCAGGTTACAGGTGTGGTGGCAGCGTGTTCTCATACTATCACAAGAAACCTTCACCTCTGGGTAGATGGGAAGGAATGACATTGCTATGGATGGATTGCTGTACATTGAGGCACTGCACAGGCAAAAGAATGCTCTGCTTTCTCATGTTTTGGTAGCTGTTGCTATGTGTTTTCAGGTCTTTAATATTATTGAGCAAGAAGGGATCCAGTGTGTGGGAAGGATTTTACAACTTCTGTCACTGTTTATGTACAAATTGGTCCTGCCTTCTAGTTTCAGGCAACAGATGGTGCTGCTCCCTATTTGGAAGCAGACACAGACCAGCCTCCAATTTCAAGAGTCTGGGAAGAATAGGTGGGAACAAATTGCACTTGTGTTTTGCCCTTGGCCTAGTCTTGGAGATTGGATTTGTTCCCAACAGGGAAGGTTTTTGTCATGATGTTTCTTATTTCCTCACTTCTCTTCTTGTCAATGGTCTCCATCTCATGCAATTTCTGCAGAGTACAAAGGGGGAGAGCTGAGCAGGGAGAAAGTTCGCAGCTTTTTTTTCCCCTTTTTTTGCCAATCTCAAGAAAAAAAACTCTATTTCCCTGATTAAGTTACATGCAGAGATGGAAAGAAAGCTCAAAAACCACTATTCACCATTCCCCAAATTCATGCCTGAATTGTGCCATGAAGGGAAGCAGCTCTTTGTCCCCTTCCCTGCTCAGGTATCTGAGAAGACTCTGCTATATGATCTCTGACACATGGGATTCCCTCCATGTACTGTTCAGCCAAGGCCCCTGCATACCTGTGAGATTTCAGTGAGGATGATCCCTTGATACTTCTTGCCCTGTCCTAGAGCTTCCATCTCTGCCAGGAATTCCCTCCTCTCTTGAATTTCATTCATCACTGGTGGATAAGAGAAAGAACTATGGAAACAGCATGCAGCCAAAAGGCAAGAAAACATGTTTCTGAACCCCCAGTTTCCTAGTTCTGCTTGAACAGCAGTCCTGTCAAGGCAGGGTGATACCTGCTGTAACACTCACCTTGCTCAACATGTCATCACAATAACTCAGAGGGGAAATATCCCCTCTGCCCAACTTCTTACCACTCCCTGACTCCCAGGAACAGTTATTTTCTAGTTTTCTTTATGGAGACAATTCTCTTTTGCTTGTGGGCAATTTAACCAGTCTGCGGATGGAGACAGAACCTGCTGTTCAGGTTCATTAGTTGACATGCATTACCCAGTGACTGCAATGATCCAAAACCAGGCATGGAACATCAGCTGCTGCTTTGCAGCACAGACCTGGACCCAGCGGATCCAAATCCTGTCGCTGATGTGTCAAGGACAACATTCAACTTGTGACAAGTGTTGGAGGCTACCACGCCTGTGTGAAACCGGCTGCACTGGCTCCCTGCAGCAGGGATCAAAGCACACATTATTCTAGCATTGCCCATCTTTGTGCTGCCTTGTCTGGCAAAGGGCTTGCAGGGCAGTACACACACATTGAAGATTCAAACACGGAGGGGTATTAGGCAGGGTTTTGCTATCTCAGTATACTCTGCAGGCCTTTCACTGCTTCAAATTCTGCTCAATATTAAAGCTTTGCTAATCCAACTGCTGTGATCCTGGAGTGGAACGGCCCAAACTGTCGTCAGGCTGTCAAGTGACCAGGTCTATGTTGAGTCATGCTTGCTGGGAAAAGGACAAACAGTTCCTGAACTTGCTTCCCAGTTATCCCTGCACATGCCTAGGCTATTCCCCTGCCAGCAGGGTGCATTTTGTGTGGGCAGCCCAGAGAGCTATCTGCCAGCCACCCTCAGCAGTATAAGCTCTGTGAGGATGGCTGGCACAGAGTGTCACAGCAGCAAGTCCTTTCTCTTGGAAACTGGGCTTTGTGGCTTCTTCTGTAACGGGCGTCAGGTTACTGGCAACACAGCCCTAGGAGGGAGCTGGCTCCCCAGACTTTCTGCCTGCCTCCCTCCTGGGGACACGAAGACATACATTCTTCAAACCGGTCAGGCTCAGCTATCTCCTCTTCCTTTTTCCGAACAAACACCTGCGCTACCTCATCCTCCACCTCTTCCTTCCCTGTTGCTATGATGTTTTGAAGTCTTCTCTTCTCCTTTTCCAAATCTCCTGTGAATACCAAAGGAAAAAAAAACATTATTATCAGCATGTCTCCTCATGGAGGAGCCTGACCACACTGCTTCCCTGCTAACTGTGCTAGAGAAAGTATTTCATTAATGTCAGTCCACTCCTGGACTGTGTGCAAGCACCACACGGGTGTATAGGGCCCACTAAACCAACATCAGAGGTGTAGTTCACATTTATGTGCTAGAAAATCACGTAGTGCTCTGTTCTTGCTCAAGGACTGTGCAGGTCCCTATCACCTGTAACCTCACAGCTGGCAGGCAGAAGTCAGCAAGCACTTGCAGCAGGTGTTCCCTCAGAGATCCATTTCTGGAGCATTTTTGAAGACTGAGCGTGAAGACGTGGAGCAATTCAGATACACTGCCACTGCTGAGATTGAGGCAGGGGATGGACAGAAGGGGAAGAGAAGCTCCAGGCATCACCATATATTTATTAGCAATGTTTGCTGACTTACGTGTGGGCTGTGGCTTGAATTTCTCTCGGGTGTAGGCATCTCCTGCCCGGCAGACCTTGGCAGGCCGGAGAAGCGGTCTAGCTGGAAGCCTGCGTGACTGACAGGCTGCTGGGTAGGAAACAGGCACTGGCTCTTTGCTGGAGGGGGGGAATCTCTGAAGGGGCAGGGCATCTCCTCCTGGGGGACGAACCAAAAATAACAGCAAATCAGGCAGAGAGGATTCTGGATGGATCGTTCTGGGCCGTGGCCAGCAGATCTACCTGTTGATCAATAGTAGCATCACAAAGATCCCAGAGCACCCTTGTCATTGGGCACGACAGACTGCGGTTCAAGTCACACCATTGCGCCTTGTTTCCTCGCTGACCCATGGGGACAGCTCGCCCCGTTTGTCCCCATGTGTCAGCAGCTGCTGTGCTGCTGTTTTAAAGCACTTGCCCATCCGAGCAGGCTGTGGGCAAATGTCCCCGTCTCAAGCCGAGATGTAAAAGCTCCTCACCACAGCACAGCAGAGGGCAGGAGAGCCAGGGGGTCTCACTCACGTTTCACATAGTCCATGAGGTATCGCTTGTGGCAATGCGTCAGCTGCAACTCCTCCATCATCGCTGAAAAACAACATGTCCATGAAGAAGCAGCAGAGCCGGGCAGGGGAACCCGCCCTAGGGTCACCTCCCCTCACATCTCCAACCCGAAGGGGAAGGTGCGGGTTTGGGAGACTCCAGCCGGGGCGGCGACACCAGCTACGGGCCCGCCCGGTTGCCGGACCGCAGGGGGACGCTCTACTTCGGGGCGAGGCACAGTGGCCGGGACCCCTGCGCCCCGAGCAGCCGGGCCTGGCCCTGGCCCGCTCCGCCGTTACCTCTCACTAGCTCGCGCGTGCCTGTGCTGTACCGGGCCGGCCTGCCCGCCGCCGAGTCCCCGCGGCGGCCCGAGGTCCCCGCCATCTCCATCGCGAGGGGCGGAGGTGGGGCGGGACGGGGGACACAGGGGCGGGGGAAGCGGTGGCGGTCGCCACGGCAACGGCGCAGGATAACTTCCGGTAGCGTCACGGCAACACGCGGAAGTGGCTCCCGGAAGTGCGGGTCAGGGGGCGCCGGGCGGGCAACATGTCCGACAACGAGGACAAGTGAGCGCGGGGCGGCCGAGGGCAGCGAGGGGAGGTGGCAGCGTGAGTCGGGTCGGTCACAAGTGATATGCGTGTCTCTCCCGCAGCTTTGACGGCGATGACTTCGACGATGTGGAGGAGGATGAGGGCCTGGAGGACCTCGAGAACGCAGAGGAGGTGGGTGCCCCCTGGGCCACTTCGCTGGCCGGCCCGGGCAGGCGCCGCCGGACCCGCAGGGTCGTGTCGCAGCCTGGCTGGGCGGCTGCTGTGGTTAGGGAGGCCTCAGTGGCTCCCCCTACACCTCAGGGCCTCGGTGGCGGGTGCGGCTGAGCAGCGGTGTGGGTCTGTTTCCACCAGGAGGGACAGGAAAACGTGGAGATTCTGCCCTCGGGAGAGCGGCAGCAGGCAAACCAGAAGCGGATCACGACCCCCTACATGACCAAGTACGAGCGAGCCAGAGTCCTGGGCACTCGTGCTCTCCAGATAGCGTGAGTACTACTCACTGTGTCCCCAGCATTGCTGCAGCTGCGCCTCCCTTTACACTGATACGTGCTCTCTTCTTCCCTTAAAAATTCCCAGATCTTCTGAATTCTTTGCATGACTGCTGAGCTTGCATGTCACCCTCTGGTTAACTCTGTGATGCACAGGGCTATGGAGCTCTTAGTTGCACCTGAAGTCTGTGTGTCTTTCCTTGCTTGATACTGTGCTACTTGTGCATAAAGAGGGAGCAGTTAGTAGCCACAAGGAGTTTTCCTACAAACAAAATTACTAGGGAATGGGACAAGACCGTTCTGGTTTCTTTCTTTCCTGAGAGAGCCAGCATAGACCTGAAAGTTCATAACTGGCTTGTAAGAGGTAATGTTGGAGGGAGAGATGTTTCAAAACAGCTTCAGTTGAAACCACAGCAGTGTAGGAATTGGGAGTGAAGAAACCAACCTGAAATCCATTTTAAGTGCAATTGCATTGTTGGAAGCTGTAAGTTTTTTACAGTATTTGCAATAATAAGGCCTTATTTATAGTAGACAAAAACATTTAGAACTTACTTTAAATGCTGTCAGGACTGGCTGCTCCATTTGCCTTTTTAGACTTGTTTTAATAATAAATATTATAAAGTGTGCTTTTTGAAAAACTACCTTTTGAGCTAGATTGTTAGACAGTGGCAAGGGTTTCATCTTGGTTATAGCCACCTTGAAAATGAGGCTTCTCTTGTGCATGATTTAGAGGCAGCCAAGCTGTTCTTTGCATAGCTTGTGAAGCTGTTTGATGCACATTCTTTCAGTTGGTGAAAGGCAGGAAAAATGGGGGGAGATGAGATGAGCCCATGCCAGGCCTTTAATCCAAAACACTCTGGCCCCTGGTTTGCTTCACCTGCATCTTCTGCCTTCAGTGCTATACCCAGACCAGCAGCACCCCCCATGGCCTTATCCGTACATCATGTGAGCTTTCTCTGCCACTGCTGTTCTATGGATGGGTGTAGTCACAATCCTTTGCAAAATGATTAATTTTTTCTTCCAAGAGGTAAAATGCGCTGTAGATTCAGCCCATCTCTTCCCTTGATCAAGAGCTGGAAGCTGTGAGCAAGTCATAATGTAAGAGATGTGTTGGAGTTGTAGGAGGCTTGCTTATTTTACAGCAATTCCATCTTTTTCATTGGATTAGTTTTAGAACCACTCTTTTCTTCATGTTTAAGTACATCAGAGGGCGGCTAGGAGAGTCTGGATTTGACCAGCCCTTGAGCACGAGCTGGTTAGCAGAGCCCTAGGGGTGGGACAAGAAGAACATGGAAGTAGAAGTTTGTTCTGTAAGCATCTATGGAATTTTCTTCTTGAAGTGCACAACAGAGCAAATCAGTTTTGTCAGGATGGTGTCCCACTCTCCTACTTTATTTTCTTTTGTAGAAGTGACCCAGGTAGGCAGGTGTTTAGCTGTCCTTCTTCCCTCTCTGTTTTTGCTCAAGTGATTGTTGCTGTTCTTCCTAGGATGTGTGCCCCTGTGATGGTGGAGCTGGAAGGAGAGACAGACCCCTTGCTCATTGCCATGAAAGAACTCAAGTAAGTCACAGATTTTGTACTGATTTCTGTAAAGTCAGCAGTGCTCTCCTCATTCCAGCATTTAGCAGTTTGTTCTAATACAATCTTGTCTTCCCTCAAAAACAGTGAGCACTATATTTGCCTTTCCCTTTTTTCACCTTGGAGTTTCTCCACAGCTGCTCTCTCCCATCCTAGTTGCTCCTACAAATACTGGTGATTAGGAGTGCTCTGGATCTCTTCTACTTCACAGTCCCAGTGTTCTTTCTTTCTATGATGGATTCCCAAGGTCCTCATCTTTTGGGAATCGATTTAATTCCCCAAATGGAATTGTTTTGAAGCGGCCATGTGAAGAGACCTGTGTTCAAATGAAGTGCTGGAAACAATTAAAATAAGGGTCAGGCTGGTGCGAATGTTTGTTTCCTGCACCCTTGCACACTTGGCTTCTTGTGCTTTCCCCCTGCTTACAGAAAGGTAAGTAAATCCTTTCTGGCTGCAGCAGAGGCAGCTTTTAGATGACCACTTGCAGGCCCACCTTTCCACAGCAGAGCTCCCTGCTGTCCCGCAGTTTTCCTGCACAATATAGATCACATGCAGATATCCTTCAAGCAGCTGAACTCTGTTACTGATTAGGTCCCTGACCTTGAACGAAATTGTCCTCTGCTTCCCCAGTTTCTCAGTGCACTGAGGCTGCTCTTGCAGATTTTTTATCTATAACAGCTCCCTTTGTTGCTAGAAGCTCCTTAGGTCATATTCATGTCAGATCTCCAGACTCAGACTGAGTTGCTTCTAGTCACTGCCTGTGTGTGAGCTCTGGAAAGTCAGGGTGGTGCATCCTGTTCTGTGCCAAAATTCAGTTGTAATTCTTAGCACCGGGGAGTTACTTTACTACTGGAAAAACAACCTCCCTGAATGTAAAGAAGTTGTGTTACTTTTCAAGTCTGATACAGTTGAAACCTGATGCTCTGGGTAGATTCCAGACTATCTGATTATACTTTGCTGACTTAAATCTACTTTCATGAAGTTAAATTGTATTCAGCATTTTGTTGCTCTCTAAGCAGCAAAGCACTGTTAGCGGGTGCTGTGCTCCACCTCAGCCTTAACAGATTTTGGTACCTGAATAGTAACTGTTTCATGTATCCTTAAAATGTAACTGATGCTCTCAGGATGCAAATTTCTCTGTAAATACCAGTTTTTACTAGAAGTTCTCACAATTCTGCCACCTTTTTGGTGTCGTGTGAGGAAAAACCTTCCGTCAAACGAAAAATGGATTTGTTTTTCAAGTCCCTTGATTTATATTTCCCCCCTATATCAGGATGTTGTCTCTTAGTGGGTTCAGACTGCAAGGCTCAATTCCTGCAACAGAGGTCTGAGATCTTTGGTGTTTGTAGTCTGAGAGTGCTGAGCGCTTTGCATCTACAAATGACAGAAGGTTGTTGGGACTTTGCTATATAATATCAAATCACTGGTGCTGCACAGCTCTCAGTTAAATCTGAAGAGTTTATTGAAGCCACCAAGCACCTCACTTGTGTTGCCTCCTGAAGTGATACAGTGGCGATTCTGACTTTTCTGTTCATCTCTCTTCCCTTCAGAGCACGCAAGATCCCCATAATCATCCGTCGTTACCTTCCAGATGGCAGCTATGAAGACTGGGGTGTGGATGAGTTAATTATCACAGACTGATCAGATTCCAGCCATTGTTTTTGGTTTTGCATTTCCAAGGATATTTGTAATTTAGGTTAGTGTTTGTGTAAATAAATTCTAAATCTCCCTATTTTAAATTAAATGTATTTGGAGATTTTTGTCTCTTTCTCTTTCCTGTATGTATCTCAGTCCTGTATGTCTGAGAGATTACTTTCTCAGCTGTCTCTGCCAGTTTGGGTATTATTTTTTTCTCTGTGTTTCATGTACTGTTTTAGTAAGGTTAGATTAGGGAGCCAAGTGCAATGCTGTTTTTTTAGCTTTCTTGCACTGTTGAAGGCCTTTTAGCTAGGCTAAAGTCTGCAGTAGCTCCCTCCTCTAGCACTGCTCCTCCCTGGTTACAGGACTGCTACCCAATTAAATTCCTGCTGTACAGAGATACTCTGGCAGGTACTTTGGCTTCAGAAAGACTCCAGCCTTCCACCACTGTCCCTTCGTAAAATGGGAGTGCTGAGACACCTCCATTGCTTCCCCCTAGACAGTTAGGCCTTTGTGCCCTGAACAGGTTGCTGTGGAAACCCCCAATTTCCTCTTTGGCCAGTGCTGACTGTGGGGCTTCTCAGGAGTATCGTAGAGCAGCTCTCATCAAGCCACCTATTGTTTCCCTGCTCCCTCACTGCTTATCAGAAGTGGGGATCCCCTTTCAGTGGCACTGCCCCAGCCGGAAGCGCGGCCGCCACTCGCTGTCCCACCAGCTCGGCAGGTGTGGGTTGTTGTTGTTGCACTTGCTCCTGGTGCAGCTGCTCTCTGACACACGGAGGTCCTGGGGATGGGCCAGCCATCTCAGTTGAACATACCCTGTGGTTCTTATAGTGGCACAAATGCAGCTAAATCCTAGAGTTCCTTTGATCTCTACTGTGATGAAAGATCAGTCGTCTGTCCCCTTCAGGTATTCTTGCCTCTGATGTGCTGGCAGGTCACATGCTTGAGTCAAGAGTTGGGTGGATGCCTTACGATCTGCAAAGGCTTGCAGCCAGCTGCAGATTTTCATTAGTTCACCTAGTTTTTGCTTCTTGATCTGTGTATTTCAAAGTTCTTTCTCTGCATGTGGAAGATCTGAGCTTGGGCAGAACACAACAAGTCTTTCTCAATAATCTTCCTAAAAAGAGACCTCAGCAGTTTTGTTTTCTATTTTTAAAGAGAAGGACTAAGGTGCACCTCACCTATGGTTTCTGCCTTATATTTTTCCTTGCTCTGGTCCAGAAAGAGTATTTCTGACTAGTTTGTGTTAAAGCTTGTGCTTATATATATGAAGTGATCATTCTCTGTGCTATATGTGTGGTTGGTGCCTGCACGTGAGCATCCATGTCCCAAAGGGAGTTTATACCCACCTCCCTGGGAACTTGGCTCATGTAACCAGCCATGAATGTCATTCTCGTACTGCTCCCTGTAAAAGCACCAGTCTATCCTTCCTCTCTTGGTGTGCACAGGAAGGGCTGGTTTCGGAGGCGATAACACAAGAGCTGAATGGGTCCCTGGGTGAAATGACAGGTCAAAGGGGATGTGGAGAGGTTTGCAGGTGCATGGAGGGGGTTCACTCTGAAGAATGTAAATGCTTCCTGGTCCAGGCCATCCTTACCAAGAAAAGGTTAATTTGCAGCACTGTGGCCTTCAGCCTTCTCCCCCCACCCTCCATGGAATCCTTTAATCATGTTGGTGCGGTGAAATTTCAGCCCTGAAATGGTGCCTTTGTGCAATCGTTTTGGCGTCTGCCATGGAGCGCAGGGTCGTTTTCTTGTCCTTTTTTTTATTTTTTTTTAAATGGCTTCTTTGTTCCCTACAGGACTCCCCTCCCCAGCCTTGCATCTGTATCAGATACGATTAAAGGGATAGAGAAGGATGCCGGGCCAGCTCCTGCTAGGCTGCAGGAGGAGTGGTTAACCCCTCTGTTACCAGTGGTGTTCTCAGTACTGTCTTACTTGCAACAACCCTCCTGTATGAGACGAGGCATCCCCTTCCACTGGAGAATGGTTGAGGCAGAGTCCATTCACTTTCCTAATTTGCTTCTTGAAGAGCTGTAAAAAGTATTTATGTGAGATTAATCTTTGCCCATTCATTTATGCCGTGTCATTTCTCTCTCCCACCCCATGATCAAACTTTCATACCTCTAATTCTACCATGGCTTCCCTTCCTTCCTACCCGTGCTCTCAGCTTGCTCAGTAGTGCCCTTCTGGGCTCTTCTCATAGCCTGTGATTTGGGGTAGAGGTTTCTTCTCCCCTTCATGAATGGTCAGTCCTATTTTGCATGGAACTCTTCAGCTGCCATCACTATTATTAGATTAATTAAGCCATCCTGCTGTGGATGCTCTTGGCCAGAGCATCTAAACTTCACCCAAGCAGTGCTATGCTTTTTAAAAAGCTTTGAACATGTTCCACAGTTCCTAGATGTTCTGCTTATTCTACTCACCCATAAAGTGTTTAGTGAACAGGAGCTCACTGCACCTGCTCACATGCACCAGCACTGAAACCCTTTGGAATCAAGTTGTAATTATTGGGAATGTCTGGTAATTGAGTTCCTACTGTTCTGGCATTGGCTTTGAGAGATGTTCTTAAGCAGAGTGATACTTGCTACACATTTTTCTTTGCAGACAAGTTCAGATACTCTCCCAGGACCTGACTATATACAGAATGTCTTCTTCAATAAGTAACGAAGTGTATACATGTGTCCTGGAACATACTCAGTGCGTATGAGTGTTTGTGTTTAGGTTCTTGCTTGTAGAAGGCAAGAGGGTGAGGAGGTTGAGTTTTTACAGAGAAGTTAATGGCTGCTTCCAAAATACATTTTTGTGTATGGGGAAGTTGGTTTTTTTGAAGGTATGCCACTTGCTACCTGGTCATGAGGAACCAAGATGAGAAACCCCACCCTTCTATCCTAGAGAGCATTAGCAATCACACTAAGTATTTTTTGGGTGAAGCACTTGCAAAATACTACTTTTGATTGTGTGTGGTGTATCTCAGATGAAGAACAGAAAAAGGTGTTAGTCCTTTTCTCATGGAAGAAATGACTGGAGCTGAGATGTAAACAGATGAGCTTCATCTCCATGAAGAAGTCTGGACAGCCAGTCAGAATTGTGCCTGTATCCTCTTCCTGAGAGGCAGAGGAAGGCTGTGCACAGGATCTGTGTGGTGGTGTGTGTGACCCATCATACATGTACTGGGGGAAAAAACAGAGACTTGTAGGGAAGAGATCGAAAAAACCCAGACATGTGAAAATGAAACTTTTAAATTTATTATTCCGTATGTTTAATGCAGAGTTAATGGTGCTAGGATGGCACAGAGACTGAGGAGAGGGAGGTGGGGGAGGAAGGTGCTACTTGCATAAATAAGGGGACAGGGCTGGAAGAGGTTACATGCGTACAGGGAGCAAACATTCTACATGATCTTTTCAGACACCACAAGGATAAGTCATCTGTAGCTAAGGGAGGCAGGAAGGGCATCTGACAGTCATATCAGCAGAGGGATACAGCAGCACCCATCACAGTCCACATTTGGTTAAAGTCTCTTTCTAGACTGGACTATACATTGGAAAGTCCCACAGCATGTCTCTGCAATCAGCTGCCAGGAATCATCTTTTCCTGTGGCAATTTTTGTGCCAGTTCACTCCCTGGCATGACAAACCACCCGAGTCCTGGAGGTGACAAAGGAGAAGCAAGCAGACTGTCCTCAGATGTTGGGCTGAAAAAAGAGGTTGATCTCCAAGAGCTGGTTGCTTCCAGTTTGAAACCCAAATGCAAAAAAGATTACTTTGCACCTAAATAGGCTTTTCTTTCATCATCCAAGATGGGGTCTGTATCTACCTTGCTTAAAGCCACAGGAGTATTTTTCATTCTCATCATAGGTGGGAGGGAGGTGTTGGCTGACTGGGAGACATGATGAACAAATGAGTTCAGCCTGGGTTTGGAGTGGGAGCTCAAAGAATACTGGAACCAACTCGGGATATTGGGAAGTGCATTGTAGCTTTCTTGGTACCTCTTCATTTCATGTAGGCACCATCAGACATGGAAGAGTAAGGACCAAGTTTGCTCAGAGGTTGTTCAGGGTTCTGAAGAGATTAGAAGAGACTAAGAGGCCAGAAATGCCAGACATAAATGAATGATACAGAATAATTTTTAAAAAGGAGGATTCACCCATAGCACCGTAATGATTCATTGGTCCTTCCCCACCTCTCCTCCGCCTTCATACATGAATATGTGTGTGCACACAGGATGTAGTATGAGTAATGCCAACACTGACCATGCTGTACTGTTCAGGCAAGTACTGTTCAGGCAAGCCTTCAAATCTCCATGTTGGGAAGAGAGTGGGTTTAAACAGACAGGATGAAGGGAGAAGGTGGGGAGAAAAGCTAGGGTGCAGCTGTGGAAATCAGCAGGGAAGCAAGCGTAGGTTGGTCTTCCAAGGGGTTCAAGATTCATGCATGTGTGAATCTTAGGCAGGACTGGTGCACGACACTGATTGCAAGGAAGCCGGCCATGCCACCCTCCCTACTGCTCCTCCCATGACACATCTGCCAAGGCTGAGCAGCCACCCTGCACCTGCAACAGGTGACAAACTGTTGGCCATTATGGCCTGTTGGAAGCACTTGCAAATTCCTGGAGCAGTGTAGGAGGGGAAGGAAAGGACAGTCTTTCTCATTGTACAGTCCAGGGTGCGCACAACAAAACCCACCACAGACCAGTCACTCCATGTCTAGAATCCTCCTCGTCTAGAAGGCCAGTAAGGCATCACAAGCCAGTCACATGGCCTGTGTGAAATTGGTAAAGGGTGAAAGGACGATAAACCTTCCTCTAGGTGGGTGTGCCAGCAAGAGCTGGGATCAAGAAAGGCACTTCTGTATGCTTGGTGGGTTCTGGTGGCTGGATGGCACTGAGTGACCTTGGAGTTCGGAGGCTCTTCTGCCTGTGCTGATTCTTCGGAGCCTTTCCGTCGCTGCTTCGGTCACTGTTCCCCATTCCCTATGGTCTGGAGAGAGTTGTGTACACGGGCTGTTCCCAATGTGTGGGGCTATGAGACTGTGGCACGGAGGGTGCAGGGTCAGAGATGGCAGTGTAAAGGGGACGTTGGGAAGGTCCCATATAGGAGAAGGCAGAGTAGAGGCCAGAGGCTTGGGTGGAATGGCTGTAGTAGGGTCCTGAAGGCTGGTGATCTGGGTAGTCAAACTGTGGCCTGGAGATGGAGGGGAAGGCCGAGCCGTAGTGGGGCAGACTCAAGGATGTGTAAGCAATCTGGGAGGTGGAGGGCTGGTCAGTGTAATGGCCTCCAGGGGTGGACCCCTCCGTTTTCACTTGGGCCTTTGAGTCCACCACCGATGAGGTGGCAGTGGACAAGGAGACTCCATGCTGCTTGGAGATCCAGGCAGAGTGTCCGCTGGCCGCAGCCAGGGCGCCCCCGAGGCCATAGCCAGCAGCGGCCGCTGCCGCATAGCCCCCGACGTGGCCTGGGTGGCCGGCGTGTCCATTGGGCGGCAGGTATTGGTCGAATTCATTGACATCAAAGGTCTCCATGTTGGACATCACCTCATGGCTGATCTCCCCGATGTCCACATTGCCAAAGTCAATGTGTGGCTTTCCCCCTTCCCCCAGGGAACGCCCTTCTCGTTTGGAATCGACTTTGCCTGCCTGCATCTCGGTCTTAGGGGTGGTAGGAGGTGTGGGGGGCCCATGGCTCTGACCTGCAATGTGAAGAATATTTTGAGGAGGAAAAAGAGGGAAGAGGTGAGTTACAGCTTTATGATTGGCTCTATAGACAACCCAGCTCTGTTTTTCCCAGTATGCCAGCAGATGTCTACCTAGAGGCTTTGGTGGAGGGAGGAAGAAATAGCCAAAACCAAATCTCTATATCATGTTGTGGAAAAAAGGGGGCGCAACAATACCTTGCCTGACTAGAGGAACACAAGTGCCTCTGAAACTCGGGTATGTCCTTGTACTGCTGACACCAGCAGTCTGCTGGGTCATGAGTAAAGTGTGAGCCCCATCAGTAAGGCTTTCACCATGATGACTTATCTTTTTTGAGCCTCTGACTTGGCTGTAGTCTGTCAAGAGATTCACTGAGACCCAAAACTCACCTGAAGAGTGTTCTGGATGACCGTCGGACATGGGTGACCCTTCGCCAGGATGCCTGTGATCCAGGTGGGCATTCTTGTAGTGGGCCTGGATGGCAGCAGCCCCACCAGCCTCCCCCTCTACCTGGCCTTCACCCTCGCCCTGTGTGGCCTTGCCGTTTTTCCGCCGGCGGGGCTGGTACTTGTAATCAGGATGGTCTTTCTTGTGCTGCATCCTCAGCCGCTCCGCCTCTTCGATAAAGGGCCGCTTGTCACTTTCATTCAATAACCTGCAGTGACCAAGGTGGTAAAGAAGAGGGAAAGGAGTGGGGCAGGTCCATCAGAAAAAACACCCATGCTCAGTATCGTGGGACAGGGTGCGTAAATCCAAATGCCAGGATGTTGCCCCATGGAGGGTACTTCGCAGAACAATAGGAAGAACTTGGAGTGTTTCCATGGAGACAGCAATGCTTTCCTTCTTCTCCTTAGTCATTAAGCCCTGCCACCAGTTGGTGCCAGTGCTGGGTTCCCCTTCCCTGCCTGTGTGAAGCTTCTCACCTCAGTAAGTTCAGCTTACCCTCTATTCCATTGCCAAAGGGCGAAGAGCAGCCTTTTGTAGCTATATTAAATAAGGTTGGATGAAATGCTTTTAAAAATTCTGGGCAAATTAAGGGCAGTTGGAATTGTCCTTTGGATAAATGTAGTGTACTACCTGTAGTGCTGCCTGCCCCATGTCTCTTGGTCTTCCCCAGACTGTATTTGTTCCAGGTTAACCTCCTCTCTTCTATAGACTCTGCTCCTAGTCTGAGGCTGTGTGGAGCACCAATAGCAACAATTGATGTTGGCTCCACAGTAACTATGTAAAACAACATTTAGTCATCTTGCAATATTCTAAAAGGGAATTAAAGAAAACTTAGAAAGGGCAAAAACAGTGTATTGTACTATTCCTGGAGCTCCAGGTCACCTCAGACATGGATAATGCAAAAGTCTGAAGCACAAAGGACCAGCCTTCCTTGAACTTGGCCAAGCAGTTGTAAAAAATTTAGCTGCTATTTTTCTGGGTTTGTAGAAGTAGATGAGCCTTGGTCTCTGGATGAAAGGCACTGCAGAAATGTAAGCTCCCTGTCTGTATTCCTGCCAGATCATGGGCTGCTCTAGTTAAGGCTCTCTGAAGAAATGGTGAAATGCACAGGCAGGATGCCTCAGAGCACTTGAAGATAATATCAAACTCATTGCTCAAGCCTTTTGCATTATTTCAGCTGGAAGCACTTGAATTTCATATTATGATTTTCCTCCTCATATTCTTGTGACTCAAGGTCATCCTGCCTCTAACCAAAAACCACTGCTCTCAGAAGGGACCATTCTTCTTATGACTGGGAACTCAAAACAGCCATTACAAATGGCAGGGCTCACAAACAGCAAAAAAAAATTCCATTTATGTTACATCCCCACCTTTTTCTCCCCAGCAAAAGAACTACATGGGGATGGGACTGTGCCAGCACCTGGGCACCCCCAAGGCCCTTAGCACTAAAATGTGACCAATTCAGTGTAGCTGTAGGCTTTGGGGAAGATATAAAGGCCCGAACTGACCTGGAAAACTGAAGATGAAGAAGAAGCATGGCTCAAGAAATACACAGGTAAATCTGGTGGGCGATCAGATGGGTCACCAGCAAGTAATGGGTTGGTCCCTAAACATCCTAGACTTCCCCGCTACTCCTTGTGCATCCCCTCAGCTGGTGGGCAGAAGGTGTGTGGCATGGTGCTGACCTGGGTTCACTCCAGTCAGCCTGAGCGGGTTGTGGCCACACACCACATTCCTCCACTGCCTTAATCCTGGAGATTAAAGCAACTGAGCCACCATGAATCCAACACCAGCTTTCCTGTCTCCCTCCCGCCACTGTATACCATGCTCACAAGTCCCAGAAGGCTCTAATCCCTCAGCCTGTGCTGCTCCAGACAGCCCTCCAAGGGTCAACCCTCGTAGGCCTTGTGGACTGGGAGCAACTTTGCCTTGGCAAAACCTTCATCCTTGTGGAACGTGGGATAAGGCGAATAGAGGTAAAACCGGCAAAGCTCAGCCTCCGAGATCTGTCTTGTGGATGGTGTGAAACCATCCATTGGAGACTATGCAGGTGTCAGATCCCTGCCCTCTGAGCTATGCTCAAGTGCTTCACCTCTTCTCCCCTTGACAACAGCCCATGGATAGTGCCACCAGCAGGACAGAGGCAAGTCCACTCCCCACATCTTTGCCTTCTCTCCAAGACTGCCTGCTCCCTCCTCCCTCCCACTGGGATCAGAATTCAAATCGGCTTTAGCAAAGTGAAACTGGTGCGAGCAGGCAAAGGCCAGGAGATTTGGGGGGATTTGGATTTCACTTGCTTCCTGCCCTCCCCCTCCTGCCCCCCACACTCTCCAGGCCATAATGCAAAGGAATCTCGCACGGGCAGAGAAGCTACGGATCACAGAGCAAAGCCCTTCATGGGGCTTACCCAAGCCTGACACCAAATGCTTGCCCCCAAGCCAAGGGGAGAGGGGCAAGCATCCAGCGCCACACTCTGGGAGGAGAAAGAAGGGCTAAAACCTTCCTGCTCGCCTCTCACAGCCTCCCCTTTTGCTGCCTGGAATTGCACTGCTCCGTGTGCCAGGCTCAGCAGCCAAAGGCTGACCCTGGCTGGGGCTCAGCTGCCGATGAGTAAGTGTGGTGATGGGCTTGGGCATTGAGGCTAATGCAAGGCAAGGGCTGGCTGGGAGCAGAAAGCAGCCCTCCCACATGTCCATGGCCCTAGATTTTGTGGGCATGAATCAATTCCCTGGGTGTTGCCACCCTCATGCAAAGATCCCTCCATCGAGGCCCCTTGCTCCTCCCTACCAAGCCTTCCTCCCCTTCTTCCCATGCCTCCCTTGTTTTCAGCCCCGGAGGTGGTGCTGGCTGGCATTTTGGCTGGGAGTCATGCCGACATTTTCAGCAGCCAGCCTCCATTTGAGAGCTGCTCCCTGTCCCACCCTAGGAAAGGAAAGCATTCCAGGACAGATTTTGTGACTGTCAAGCACAAAACCTCTCCCTTCTTTTTTAGTATATCCCGGTTTTTTTCTGCACCCATCACACACCCTGAGTACAGACTGGGGAAGGTGGATGGGGCTATAAGCCCCTGGCAACATGTTTGGGGTCAGGCAGGTAACATGGCCATCAGGGCATATCCTGCAGCCCCTTCCAGTGCGGGCTGGTCCCTGTGGAGGATATGGCAGTGCAAATTCTGGGTTTAAAAAAAAAATCCTGGGCCGTTGCATCGTATTTTGCAGGCACCTCTCAAGATTTCCTAGCCTCTTCCATCCCCACCCAGTGCCGATTGTTTGGGACATGCTTATTTTAATGGTGGTCTGCAGGGAGTCCCCGTGGTCACCAGCCTTTGCTTCTAACCTGCCCTTTATCTGTATAAGCTCAGAACAGCCAACATTTTCCAAAGCGACAAGCCATGGCAGTAGGGTTTGGTGGCCGCCTTTGCAAGGACACTCATCAAAAGTCTGAGGCTAAGCCATCCAGAAAAAAATCCTGTCTGCTTGCAGCTGTACCCGTGCGTAGGAACTATACCTGGGGGTCAGTGTAGATAAGGCAGTGGGAACCTCAGCAGAGGAAGCCCAGACATACCATGGCTGGCAGGCGAGGCTTTGGGCTACTATCCTGGTAACCTTTAGGCCACCTCCCCTGGAGTTTTTGGTTGATATTTCCCCCCAGCCTCACAGAAAGACACACGGCTGTGGCCAGACACTGACTGTACCCATAACCCGGCTTGCTGTGCTGTGTAATCTCCATAGGCGCTGGCACGGCTCAGAGAGCCTCAGCATGCACTGGGAGAGGAGACATTCGAGACAAGCACCTAGGTGGCAAACTCAGCAGCTTACAACAACCCCAGGTCTGACCCCACAAGCTTCTCATCTGAGCCATGCTTCTTGGCTGTATTGTGCCCTAAGAAACACACGGGGACCTTGACCATTGTCTGGTGGCAGTATCCCACTGCTCTGAGTCCCATGTGGCCAGCAGCGGGAGCCATGTCCTGGGAGCAGGGAGGCATTTGGGTGTGTGACTGTGGCCACGGGCTGGGGGCTATGTCTCCCTGTGCTCTGAATGCAATACCTGTGGTGGTTTCACTGCTCTGCTATATTTTCAAGGAACATGCAGTAGGGTTGGTCGTCCCCCCCACACCCCCTCTTTTCAACACAGCTTCACAGTCCATAAGCAGGCAGCAGAGTCCCAGGTGAAAGCAAGCACTGTGGTAAAGGGAAGGCAGAGGAGATCCAAGCAGGAAAGAAGATCAGATGAGACATTAACAATCAGTGCTCTGCCTTTGACTTCCCAAGGAAATCCCTTAACTGGGGTTACATTAAACACTCGAGAGTCAGGGTAAACAGGCTGACAGAGCAGAGTGAGAATCTAATGCCCAAGGGGTTGGTTCCTTGCGAGCTAGGCGGCTTGAAGCTAGGAATGAATAGCTGCTATAGAGACTCTGTTTTGAAGCTTTTACTGCAAAAAATGTGTTGTGGCTCACCCAAAACGGAGGGCTTCCTCTATGAAAAGCTGTCAGGGTGAGAGAATGAGAGGGCTGTTTGCATGAGTCTTGGTTTGTGTTGGTTGGTGTGAGGTAGGGGACTGTGCTGGGGGCTTGTGGCAGAAAGTAACAGTTTGATGGGGTTATCAGCCGACAGTGTCCGATGGGATGGATGCAGCACAGCCCTGACACCTTGGGCTTTGGCACAACAGCTCTCTGCACACTCATGGGCTGGCTGCACTGGATGAGGGCAGCCTATGCATCTTCTGGAGGAAGGAGGGGAGGCTATGCAAAGGACCCAGAATCTGCATAAAGTGAAAATAGGTTCGCAAACTGGTGATGCCAAATGACAAGTGTATGTTTGCAAGTGGGAAGGGAGGGCATCACTCTGGGTGCAAAGGAATATGGGGTTTGTTTGAGCCAGCATATTCCAAGAGAGCTTGGGTCTTTTGCAAGTCTCTTCCTCTCTGCTAAGCCTCAGCCCCCATTTCTACCTGTATCTTTCCTTGTCCATCTCACTGCATCTGCCAAGACTGGGACCATCCTGGGAAGGATGGGTGTCAGGTTCTGACTGCTTGTCTCCTTTTCCCTGACCTTCCTCCTCAGCTGTAAATTAGTTTCCCGCTTCCTCTGTGACACTGCCCGGAAAAGAAACCCTGCTAGTGCTGGGATCTGAGTTCAGACAGGCTTGAGGCAGCCACCTGTGACTTTACTGCTAGTGCACAACTGAGCCCAACAGGGAGGATAAGCCAAGAAAACAAGATCTCCCCAGGTGCAGTCAGGCAGGGAGGACCAGAATGAAAACATCCTCATGAGGAACAACAGGGAAATTTAGTAGGACACACATGGAAAGGGCTGCTTCCTTTCCATGGACGGAGGTGAGCTCTGCTGAGGAAGCCATCACTACATCCAACCACCACTCTTGCTCCAGCCAACAGCTGCACCTCTTGTGAGGTGGCTCACCGTACAGAAATCCCCTCAAGGGACACCCCTTCTATCCCGCTGAGTCTCCATCCTTCCACATGACCATGCAGTCCTGTAGAGGACACCTCCAGACCCCAGCCCTCACACCCGACGTTCCACGGCTCTCTCTTACCTCCAGAGCTTCCCCAAGGTCTTACTGAGCTCGGCATTGTGCAGGTGTGGGTATTGGTCAGCCAATTTCCTCCGGGCTGCCTGTGCCCAGACCATGAAGGCATTCATGGGCCGCTTGACATGGGGTTTGCTCTTGTTACTTCCATTGACCCGGACGGGCATGGGAACCAGGGTCCAGTCATAGCCACTCAGCACCTGGCTGACTGCCTCACGGATACACACTGGGAACTTGTCATCATCCGCCTCTGAATCTTGCTGCTCCTTCTTCACCTTCCCCATCTCCCCATTCCCAGAGCCAGTGAGGTGTGGGGAGTTGTCTGATGCCATGGAGGGTCCTGGGGAGAGGCAGTGGTGGTCTTCAGAGCCCACTGGACTCATCTCCACCTCTGAAAGGTCTTGGTCATCAGCCATCGTTGCTCTCAAGCCTTCCCTCTTCCTTCTCGCTGTACTTCTTCTCACTGGGGAGGGAAGGGAGGAAGACAAAAACAAAGGAAAGAAAGGGGAAAAGGGGGAAAAGAGAGAAAAAGAGGAGCAACCACCAAATCTGAAAGGGACTCCAAGGTCTCTGAAGAACTGGCCACGAGACAGGGGCTGCTCAATTAAAGTGCAAGCAATGGAATTGCAGTGCACACCGCAGAACCCGTGATCAATGGGGGTGGGGATGGTTCGGGGCCCCTGATTAATTAGGATATTGCTCCCTATCTCTGCAATTGTGTGGAAAGGCCTGCAGCAGGAGGGATATGGAAGGCTGGGGACCTGAATGGAGGGAGACAAGTACCGTTCTGCCTGGACACCGCACCCCACAGAGGAGTGGAATGTGGAGGAGAGCCACCTAACTTGTGTGGGGAAGTGCCCCTTTATTTCAAAGACATGCAGTGAAATGTCTAGGGGGAGGCATGGGAGGGGAAGCGCCAGCATCGTATCTATAAGTCAGAAGAGACTGATACCCCAGGTATCAGAACCTGAGTGGGTGGCACCACCATGCATGGAACCAGCCCAGGCCCAGGATCCACACCCAGGGACCCTGATCCCAGCATTGAGAAGGTGTTTCTGTGGGGGCATTTCATCCCTCACTCTCCTCTCATAGCCGATAAACCAAAGGCTTAAAATACATCTGCACTTCACCCACACACACACTCCAGTATATGTGTGTGTATACATATGCATACTCACGTTCATGTATCTATATCTATATCTATATCCCTATCTTTATCTATATATATTTAGACAAAAACACTGCCAAGTTTAACTTTGAGACAAGCCATAGCTTTGGGTTGCCTGTCCCACACACTCCGCCTTTCTCCTTCTGTCTGCAGTCACCTCTAAAAGTCCCTGCTGCTGTGCAGCAGTTCCCCCCTAAGAGAGAGACACACTCTAAAAATAAAGGCCTCTCTATCCTCCCCATCTAGAAATAATAAAAAAAAAAGTAGAAGAAGAAAGAAATTTAAAAAAAAAAAGTGATGGAAAAGCATGCCTCTGGCTTAACTGGAAAAAAGAAAGCCAGTGCATAGCAAGAGCTGCTGTCCCTCTAGTTTCAGAGGGCAACACAGACTCTTGTTGGGGAAAATGAAAAAAGTAAGAGAAAGTAGAGGGGGAAAAAGCGAATGAAAGTGCGCGTGTGCAAGTGAGCTCAGGTAGGAAAACTTACATTGCTGGCCGGTGTGCCGGGCAAATCCTGCGAGGGCTGTGATTTGTATCCCAATAGCCCCCCTGTTCTCTCTCCCAGCCCCAGCGGTGTCGGGGCGCGCAGCACGGGGAGGCTCTCAAGCGAGTGCCATTCCTGGAGGGAGGCTTGGTTTTTACTAATACCCTGGCTGGATGTCTCTAGCTGGCTTTGCTGCTTAGCACCGGGGGAGGGAAGGGCGGAAGGTGGAGCCAAGCACTCCTCAGAGCCAGAATACGGTCGGCCAGGGATGGCGGGGAGGGGACACAGGCAGACCCCCACCCCACCTCGGCCTCCAGTATGTTCCCTGTTTTCCATGGTGCCAGCTTGTTCACGAGAATTTCTGGCATTTCTGCTCTCAATGGCATGGCCACCCCAGAGATGATGCTGGAGGATTCAACCCTGCCAGGCTGGGGTGGTGGGATGCTGGAGGAGTGTGTGTGGTTTGGGGAGAAGGGTGTGCACCCTCAGGATGGGGGTCCCCCTCCTTTCCCCTGGTAGCTTGGTTACTCCTGAAGGGTCTAGGGCTCCCCATGTGCTAAATGAGTCTCTAGTCCTTGTCACAGAGCTGCATGAGGATTCCTCTATGCTGAAACAAGTCGACCTGGGACCCTGGGGTCAAGGCACTGTGAAAGGGCGTAATTCAGACCTGCATCTGCAAAGTAGGGAAGGGGATGCAGGGGATCAGAGGTGTTCTGAGGGTGCAGGCCATCAGGTCCAGGGAAAATGCCATGCCACTGGACAGTGGATACAAGTTTGAGCCTTCTTAAGATTTTTGCACTCTAGGGATGGGCTCTGTGAAATCTTGCCAAGACAAGCAGGCTCTGCTTCCTCCAGCACACTGAACTGCTCCTAAAGGCAAACGTGATCTCACAAGGAAAGTGGGGTTCCTGATGAGAAGGACTCACACTCCCCCTTATTCTTGCTGCTGATGCACTGGGACACGTAATAGATCTCAGCTCTCAATGGTTTAGAATGTTCTCCCTCACATCTTCCATTTTCCAGCTCACTTTCCTTCCCGCATGCCTCTGGTAGTTGGTTTCTTCAATTTCCTTTGTTACCAGGGCTGATATAGACCAACACCAACCCTGTAACCATGAGAAGTCACCCACAAAAATTCTGATGATCTCCTACGGTAGCAATGAGATAAACCGAGCTCTTGCCACAGCTCCCTGCTGGAGACCCAACCTGAAGACACCAGTGCTAAGTCAGAAAATACGAAGAGATTGATGCATATGACTCAGGCAAACAGCTTGGAGGGATTTCAAGAACATTTTCAACTCCTACAGCAGATATTCACTCTCCAGTTGTTTTGTGTTAGAAAGACCCAGAAAACCACTGGCTGGCACCACAAGGATTGTGAGGGAACCAGTCCCAAGGATGGTGCTGAGCACCTGAGCTAAAGCCCTCAGAGCAAACCTGTGGGGCTGGTTGCTGCCCCTGCAAAGTGGCTGACAGCTTAGGGCCATTTCCCGGCATGCTTGGTGCTGTCTGGAGTAAATAAAGCTCTGAAACCATAGAGTGGCTGCAGGGAAAACCTCACTAAAGCCCAGTGAGAAGCCTTTACTGAACAGAGCTGGAAGGGGGAAATGGCTACATGCCATCGGGATCAAGCAGGCAGCTTTGCTTGTAAACGGGCATCTTGCACCCCACAGAGAAAAATAACTGTCAAGGGATCATCTCCTACCTTTCTTCTCTTCAGTACTACCTACTCTGGAAAAAAAGATGAGTTCAAATACTTTTCTTCACATGATGCCTTTTTCCGTTTGGCAGAGAGGAAGGTGTCTTTTTGATGACAGGAAAACCCAATGGAGAACTTTGCAAAGCAGCATTGAGGCCCTGCTTCCTTGGCCAAAGCAGCAGCTGGTCAACCTTAAGTCTTGCCATTTGGGATGAGTTCTCTCACCAACAGACACCTCAGTTGTAGCTGGTACAAGAAGAGGACTCACAGCACATACGGGAACAATTTGGCAGCTCACCCTCTGTCTGGCATGCAGATGACCAGCAAAAACAAGTGAGGCAAGGTCATTTTGCACACATTTGTCTGTGGATGTAGAGTCAGTGATGCTGCAGAGCTCATGGCACCTTTCCCCAGCCAGTAAGGGTCACCCTCAATCTACAGGGGCCCTGCATAGGAGTGTGAGAGAACTGGGACTGGACGTTTGGTTTCCTGCCCCTCAAGAAGGCAGCCTCTGCTGAGAAACACTGCCCTGCTTGTTCCCCTGGCTGCAGCCAACCTCCAGCCTGGGGCAGGGATGGAGAATGACACAGAAAATGGCCAGAATGTGGTGTTTATTTGCTCTTCCTTCAGGTGGCTAGTTCCTGTGGATTCCACAGGAAAGAGGCAGTGTGGCAGAGATTTCTTGTTTTCCTCTGGAGTAGGGATACAGGGTGCAGGGCTTCAAGTGGTAGGGAACAAGAGGCCAGGGATCCTCTAGTGCTTTGCTGGAGAGGATCTCCAGTCATGAGACAAAAAAAAGAGCCCCACAAGGCACTGAGTGAAGTTTACATCCTGCTTAGCTCATACCCCGAGTGCAACAGGTAAACTGCAGGGAGAACAACTCCCAACTGAGCAAGAAAGGAATCAGACCCAGAAGGGATTTCAGTAACCCCCAGGGCACTGGACCAGCGTTTTTCCCACTGCTCACCATCCCTGTCAGAGCCTGCTGCCACCAGCCATCCAGGAGCCAAGTCCAATTTGAGCCTTGTTGCAGTGCCATGGGTGGCTCTGCTGCAGAGAGGGATGTCCTCAAAGAAGTTTCTACCAGCTACACAGTCTCTGCAATCTCAGCATCTCCTTGTATTTAAATGTTGAGAAAGGGGCTTTTCCCCTCCAACCTGCCTTTCTCCAGTTCTTGTGTTTTGTCTCCTTTGGTCCTGCCTCCACTTTTTGAATTCTCTTTTATTTTGCAGTCCATTTACCCCTTTATTTAGCCCCCTCTCAGAGCACTGAGTGTTTGTATATCCTCGTCCAAATCTCTTCTGTCCACGTGTCCTGTGTCCATCCACTCCCAAGACGATAGGAAAGACACGCTTCTCCAGGCTGGCTGCTCGGTGAACAAGGAGCATCATCGCAGCGGCACCTGCTTGGTAGGGTTTCAGCAAGGGGACCACACTGGTGGGACACCTCCTCCACCAAGGTGGGACCACGGAAGTTTCGGGGGAGGGGTTTTGCTAGATGACACCTATCCCCTGCACCTGTGGCAAGGGAGGAGCCAGAGGGGAGAGTCTGTCCACAGCAGAGTAGCAGCAGGATCCCCAGCACGAGAACCAGCTTTTGTCCCCTGCCCAACTCGGGGGCACAGCACCGGTATTGTCCCGAGACTGCCTGGGAAAATGGGAGGGGTTCCCTGTGAAATCTTTCCATACACTAAAACAGCGTCAGAGCTGGGGAGCAAGGAGGGGACTATACAGACATTTGAAAAAATACACATACACACCCCCCAGCCTAACAATACCCACAGTGTGCTGAGGGAAAGGGAGACCCATGAATTGGGAGTTTGATAAGGATTTTCTCCCGCGCGCGCCTGCTCTCTCAACGGCCCCTTCAGTTTTCCCAACATCCCCCCCCTTCCCTTTCTGGCTTTCTTGTTTGGGCCTTAGACAGTGCACGGTCTTTGTTCAGGATACAGGTGAATGACAATCATGTGATTAACACACACTCGGAACACACACACATACGCACATAAAAAGCTTTTTAAGAGCGTCCAGCTTGCTCCAGACCCAAAGACAGGAGAGGAAGCCCGGGCTAGGAGGAGCTGAGGTGGCGGCGGTGGCCAGGATGGGGACAGCCACTGGGATGGACGAGCAGGCACCACATCCTCTTTGCAAAATCCCTTTCATGTGGAGCCGGGCACGTGAGACAATGAGGGGCAGGTGGTTCGTGGGGGGGGGCGGGGGGCAAGGTCTGGGATTTGGGGGTGGGAGGGGGTCTTGCCCCTGCTGCCTTCTTGCCTGTTCCAGGCAGTTTGGAGTGGATTGGCTGTATTCCCCCTGTGATGCTATGGGAAGGACAGGGAATGGCCATACCAACATGATGTTAGGGAGGGAAACTAGATTTCTCACACTAAAGCCAAACCTTTGACCTGACCTATCTCCAAAGTGGAATTTACATCTTTGTTGGTATGAAGCTTGCTGCTGCTGCCTGACATGGCTGGTGGGCATGGCTTGGTGAGGAAGAAGAGGGGGACAGCCCTTCTACTGGGCATGGGCATGCCTCCTTGCCCATGAGGGAGAAAGAGGGAGGCAGAGGACCAGACAACCCAGATGGTCATGGGAGCTGATCTGCACTGGAAGTCCCACTGTCTTAGCCAGAAATAGTATACCAAACATCCTCAGTGAGGACTGCATGTCCTCTTCAGTGTGAAGATGCCACCGGGCCTTATCACACTTCATCATCATGGCCATGGGATAGCTGAGAAACTCCTTACTCAGTCCTGAGGGCAAGTGGAAGCTAGTGGCCAGGTGACCTTTTGACTCCCCCACAGAAGAAGTAATGAGAAAATTGGAAAAACTAGAAAGATTTCAAAGCATTACCCTTTTTATTTGATGATTGCCTAAGTGTAATGCTCTGAGATAAACAGGGAGGAGCAAAGGGAAAGACCACTATAATGTCTAGAAAATCTGTGAGTCTGCAGATGGTCTGACTCGTGAGACATCATGGGACACGATTGATGACAGCCTGAGAGAGATTTGGTACAGGTCATACCCTTTGCTGGAGCACCCAAGCCCAGCCCTGTCTCCACCACTTCCTGGTGCTCTTCTCTCCAAATTCCTCTCCCATCCAGTGTCATGACCACTCTCCCAGGCTCCTAGCGTGTGGGTCATTTTCAAGGCTTGTCCATGAACAAGAGAAGCAGAGGGTCCCTGAAGGCCGTGTTTGTGTCACCCTCCTCAATCCTGTGTCTGCCACAATCTCCAAAGAGCCCTTTGATTTGCCTTGTGCCGTAGGCAGCCTCCAAACAGAGAGCTGGGCACAGAAACCGCTTCTGGGTCTGATCTTCACCACCCCTCACTGTTCTTGGCTGAAGCTTCCATTGCTTGTCCTAGATCCTTCCAGGTGCTCTGAGCTTCCAGCTGTGGGCATTGACGAACTGGTTGTTTACAATGCAGCCTGAAGAGAAAGGAAGTGGTGTGAGTCAGTCAGGAAATGCAAAGAGCTGCCTGCAGCCCTACCTGGGTTTTGACAGCACCATGCAGTATCCATGTGGTCACAGGACAGCTGCAGGGACTGTAGAGGAAGTTTTGCCATGGGATACCAGGGGAAACACAAGGCAGGCAGTGCCTGAAGTTGTTTACTGGTGGACTGGGCTGTTTGACAACCCAGTGTCCTGTGCAGGCAGCTAAAGAAATGTCACAGTGGCTGCCCTCCTCCAGAATTATCATTCTGCATGGGCAACAAAGCCTGGGTGGTACTGGTTGGTGAATAACCCTGCACTCCCATCACCTCAGGAAGGGGTGGGAATCCTCAGGAACTGAGTCTGGGATGTTGTTGCAGAGTCCTGCCTGGCTTCAGAGCAGGAGTAAAACCTATTCTCTCTCTCCAAGGGATGGTGTAGGATGCCACAGGTGTAGGATACCACAATGTTGCTGCTACTGTATGGCCTTGATGTGGCCCAGCAAACTTTGCTCAGCTGCATTTTTTGTTCAAAACCAGTGGATTACAGTGCCAGCTGCTGCAGAGAGGAGGTGTAGGGAAAACCTTGTGGAAAGTAAGGAGGAGAATCATCTCTGAACATTGTAAAGACCCCAGGCAGCTCCTGGCCTGTCGTCTTGGCACATTTTTCATGGGCATGGCAAGGACCTGTGATGGCTAAACGGAACAATTTTCCTGCATTACTCAGGTCTGGGAAGATCAAAGAGGAATGGGGCAAGCATGTCTGTCTGCTACCTGCTTTGATAGATGGCACAGAGCCTGCCTGGCTGTTAACCCCTGCATCTCCTGCTGGGGAGGACAGGGGTACTTCCAAACGGCTAACCCCAAAAAGCATGCACTGAAGGGGTAGAGCTAGGGGAGGAAGACCAGGTTACCTGTTCTTGGATGGAGTCTGCCATATTCAGTGTTATGTAATGGAGGGAGCTGGATGCTCTCGGTCTGCACACCAGATGAGAGATGCCTCGAGGGGAAAAGAAGGGAATTGTACAAGATTGGGCAGAACAATCAGAAAAGGGGATCTTCCCAATGAGACCCGTGTCTGTAGCAGTGCTGAGTGACCCCAGTGGGCTCATTCTGTGGTGGTCAAGGTGGCTCCAGGGTGATCTTCACCTCTGCTAGTCCCCTGGATGCAGGGAGGCTCCTGGGGAGCCGGGGGAAGGGTTAAGTCAGGAAGGCTTCAGCCTGCTGCCTTGGCCCCTGTAATTCCTCCAGAGAGTAGGACTGGGAGAACAAGGAGCCCTTTCTGTTCACAGGAATTAATAGCAAAGAGTCATCTGGGGTGTCATTCAAACCCTGATCAGCTCCCAGAGGAATGTGAGGGAGAGTGAGTGAGGGAGCACGGCCTCAAGGCACCAGAGCTAGGGCAGGAGCAGTTTGGCTGGTGACCAGAGTTACCAGCCAGTATTTGGGCAGTGGGACCATTTCCTCTTCACCCCAGCCTCCATGTCCCCTCTGCCCTGTGCAGGGGCTCACCCTGACACCCATATTCATATTTGAAGGGCTCCCAAGCTTGTCTCTTTTTACCCGTCCCTTCATTCTGGGGAGGGGTGAGATATCCCAGCCCACCAACACAGCCTCCCCTCTGCTGAGCCTGGAGGGATGGGCCAGACAACCAGGGGCCAGCACAGCCCCACTGCTCTCACAATGGATGTGAACTCCAGCAGGCATCTCCTTTCCAGGGCTCTGAAAACCCCCAGCCTGTGATGGCAATGCTGTTGTCCTCCCAAGCAAGTTTGCTCATGGAGAGGGTGTCCAGGGAACCCTCAAGCACAGCTGGGGATATGGGGCTGTACCTCAGGGTTCAAAGTTCAGAGCTGAAGCCTTTGCCGCTGCAATGGCTCACTCAAACTCGCCTGGTCACTGCAATTTCAGGAGAAAAAGATCAGTCTAAGGATTTATTATGCTGCTGTTTCATGGTGTTGCTTCATGGCTATGCAGGAAGGCTTAAAAACATTGCATGGTGACACTGCAGCTTTGCCTGTAATGGCAACCAGCTCTGGTGAGCTAAGGAGAGATTTTGGGCACATCTCTGTTTTCCTGAGAAGGAGACCTTGGAGTGATCCATCCTCTTCCATGACCCCCTGCCTCCTCTCTGCCCAGCTGCATCATGGGCAGTCCCTGTGACAACACCTGGTAGCACAGGGTATCTTAAGGCTCTGGTGATGCAAAATGGTCAATTCTACCATGTGAAGCACAGACCCTTCAGGTCAGCTCTCAGTGTGTGCATGGCCACAGCATGGACAACAACCTGAGCTCACCAGCCTGGCACCAAGTGTAGGTCGGGCAGATGGTGACCTGTGTGCCATGCAAACAGAACTGTGCTGGAGTCATGAGTTGCTTTTGCTGGCCAAAGCATATCTCACCAAAGCCTCCCCTCATCCTCCCAGCATCAGGTCAGTGTAAAACCAGGCTTGAGCACCAGCCTGCGTCTCAGCATCCTCTGGGAGATGCATGGTGCCACTGGGATGGACTCTGCCCATGCCCCGCTCCCTGTGCCACCACCACTGCCACAACGAGTGTGCCTTGTCATAGAGGGGTTAATAAATGATGCAAGAAAGAAGCCCTTTAATGCGCTGTGACCTTTGGCCTTTCATAAATCACAGTGTTGGGCTGAAAGTACACGGGGGGCACCAGGCGTTGGGGGGAGAAGATGGGAGGGGGTCCATGCAGCTGCGCCACGGAGTTGACATTGTTCCCACCATCACTAAAGTGCAACAAATCCCTCTATTGTGTTCCTGGTTTATCTGGTTCCTCTTGTTTATTAGCAGAGGTTGTTTGGCACTGGCTCCAGCCCTGGGCGGGTGGAAAGAGTGTTGGCACGCACCAGAGAAGGGGAGGGAGGGAATGGGGGGGATCGGGACTGGAGGACGAGAGCAGTTCATCAATGGCTGTATTGTCCCATCTTTTTTGTTGCTCCTGTAATGATATGTTCGAAAAAAGGGGATTAAAAAAAAAAAAAAAGGCGGGGGTGTGGGGGAGACGAGAGAGGGAGAGAAAGACAAACTGCACAGAAGGACTGGATAAGAATGGCCGGTCTGGGCCCACAGCGGATGCTGTTGCAGCTGGGGAGGATGGGTCGGGACAGAGCCGCGACGGGGCTGCTCTGTGCCTTTATGCTGCTTATTCAGGTCGGGAGTCGTGAGCCCCAGTGGCTCAGGCTGGACCCACCCGTGCCAACTCTATTCATGGCCAGCCGGGACCACGTGTGCATGGCAGGGAGGACGGGGCAGCGGGAGTGAGGAGCTGGGGAAGAAGGCTAATCCTCACATCCCTCGAGACTGAACCTGTCTTTGTACAGAAGAGGCAGCTGGGGGCACAGCATTTTCTCAAAGCACTGTCAGTGTCCTTCATCCTGCTTGGTTGCTGTCCCCTAACATACCCACCCATTATAAGAAGTAGTAGGACCACTTCCCAAATTAGCAGAGATTTTCTTGCACCTAGACTTTGTTTATGCTTGAGTTTTTTCCCTGGAGCTGCCTATAGGCACATGCCCATGAAGAGCTCCACTGGTTTTCATGGAGATCAGTAGGACAGTTCTCCCAGGGATTGATGGAAAATGATAACACTTTGGTTGCCACTTTTCTTGAAGATAATTGCCAGCAGAGTAAAACTGCCATAGGTACAGGGGCTTTGCTCATCATTGCTCTGCCTATTGCTACCAACGGAGCTGAAGGGATGCAAACATCCCTAAGAAGAGCACATCCCTCCATAAAGAGCCTCACTGAGATCAAAATGAAATTTGTCAATAGAAGAGTGAAATTTTGTCCGAGATGCATAAGGGCATTTTTTAGTTCATTTCAGGCCACTACTGGCTGGTTTTATCCCAGCCACACTGTCTTTCTGCTCCAGTGACTCCACCACTTCAGAAGTGTCAGGTAGGGCCATGTTGATCTGAACATGCATAGGAGTTGTAGGGTGGGTTTTAATTTTTATTTCAAATGGCATAACTCAGAGATTGAAACGTTATTCTGAACTTTAAATAGCAAGTTTTATTGCATTGTTTTAGGGTCTTGTGACAGATCTCTCATCTTTCAGCCTGGGTTAAGTTTTGAATGCAAAATGCTGGCTTGAAAGAAAATGTCAGAAATTCACTTTGAAAATGTCCATTCACAGCATTTTGGCATTTAGAAAAGAATAATTCAGGAAGACTGCCTTGAAAAGAAATGTTTTGATATTTTAAAAATCCATCTCCCACACTTGCTTTCCAGTCAAAAGTGCTTGTTGAATTATGTCTGAACTTGCAACTTCATTCCCTTGAAGTCCCATTTCTTAGCAAATTATTTACCAATAAATGCTTCCCTGGTACCAGTCATTCCCACCAATGATGCCACATCCTTGCTATAATTAAGAGGTCTCAGGGTCTTCACAAAGTGGTGGGGCTTGCTGATTTCCCTGATTCCCACCTTGGCACAAGTGATCTGAGAACTCATGGCAGGCCTGCCTTCCGTCTATGTCACCCACTCCCTGAAAGTCAGGCATGAAGCCAGCACTGGCACCGCTGTAGCTTTGTGGCCTTCAAAGTTAAGGTTAAGTTCATGGAACATGGTCACAGAAGTTAATGTGGTGGCAGCTCAGGGTGTTTCTAGAGGGACATATGAGGAGTGGCAGGGATGTGAAGATCTGAGAGGAGGGAACAAGACAGATCCCCCTCACCACAGGTATATATGTCAGTGCACGCAGAAGAACCTCTTTCACCTGAGTGGAAAATGAGGTATATCAAAGCCAAGAAGGATTGCTGACTTGATTAAAGTTAACATTTTTCATCCTCTCTTCTCCCACATAAACATAAAATGAGAGAGTGAATTTGCCATAAAGAAATGTGTAAGGTAGTGATGACAGGATCATACTAGCTGCCAGCAGCTCCCCAGCACTTAATTTAAAGAGTGGTTCAGCTCCCCACCTCCTCCTCTGCTCATCACACCTCTTCAAGAAAGTTTGATGAGCTTCTCCACTATAGAAAATTCTCAAACTGGATTTTGGCTTTCCTCAGTCAGATCCTGCTCTGTATCCAGCAGTTACTTCCATACCCAGTGTTAACTAAAGCATCTTCATGAAACCTCTGAAAAGAAAAAGTGAATAGGCAAGATTAAAAGCATGAATAGGCAATTGTCCAAACAGCCAGACGAGAGAGAATGGGAAGAAACTGATGTACAGGAAGTTCCACCTGAATATGAGGAAGAATTTCTCTACTGTGCAGGTGACCGTGCACTGACTGGCTTCCAAGGGAGCTTGTGGAGTTTCCCCCACATTCCACAATCATCTGGACACAATCCTGTGTCATGTGTTCTGGGATGACCTTGCTTGAGCAGGGAGGCTGGTCCACATGACCCACTGTGGTCCCTTCCAACCTGACCCATGCTGTGATTCTGTGAATAATTCTCAGCAGCAATTGATATCACTTCTTGTCCAGATGAATCATCCAGGTTCACTTGTCCTTCCTGTCCTCCAGTCCAGTGAGAGGGGACTTTATAGGACTTCTGGATTACAAACCTAAAGAGTTACAGGGTTTTCCTTAAAAACATTTGGTCACATGATGAATATAAAAGCAACCTCGAAACAGAGTGTAGTTTTCCTGGACCAACTTTAACTGGTGGCAACATCAATCCTACACCTGAGCTGGACGGTTACGAGAATATATTGAAACCAAGTCCCATCTGACATTCCCATGTCTCCCTGTTTTCTCATGGGCAGTCTAAGCTTGGCTTAACCTAAGGCTATCTCCCAGTCTCACCAGCCCTCACAGCAGGTGGCACTGGTGACTTTGAAGGAGAAGTTAATGTCTGCCCAAAATAGGCCATGACACATGGCAGAAAGGACAGAGGACCTGGATTTATGCAGGCAAGTGCACCTCTGAGTGTTCTCAAAGTCAAACTTGAGCTGCCTCCTCTGCAGGCAGCATCTCGATCACCTTGCAGATATGCCCAGGAGCATTCAATCAGCAGGGGTGAGGACAAGTCAGGTTTGCTCAAGGCTGTGCCTGCACAGTGCCTTAGTTTGCACCAGGGACAACTTCTGTTTCCAAGTCAACAGGTAATGGAAAATAAAATAAATACATGCAGGTGAAGAGGATGTTTCATCCCAGACCATGTGGGAAACACTCCCTGGATTCTGAGGTCTCAGCTGTGCTCAGGGTAGGCCTGCTTTCAATGGCATCCCTTGCCACTGTGGCACTCACCATAAACTTCACAGTCCAAGCCATTGTCAAGAATCTTATCACTAGGTTTTACTTCCCAAACTCCAGAGAAGTACAAGGAATCACTTTTCTGCCAGAAATGGTCTGGGAGTTTTTAAATGGGTATCAGCATCAAGCTGGAAATTCTTAACAAGCCCAGATCAATTTCCTAATCAAGAGGTACATTTCGGATGTTTTAAACCTAAGGGCCACCTCTGGGGAAGAGCATAGGCCCTGCCCGTCAAAGACAGTCGAGCCCTGTGCCCTTAGCTCAGGAGCAGGAGAGGAGTCACAGCCCCGCAGCACGGGTGACACGGTGACTAGAGGAGCATGGCACTGCTCGCGGAGCGTTCTGGCCCAGATGGCACAGCTGAACCTGCGGGGTGGCAGAACTCCCCGGCACCGCTGGCTGCACCAGTGCACAGCCCAGCTGTCTGTGTCCCCTCTTCTCCCTGCCCCCCAGAAGACATCGTGGTCCCCTGACCACCAACGTGGCCCCTCTGTCAGGAGTCTCCTGGCTCACTGGTCAGCTCTGTTTGAATGGTGGCATGAGAATTTCTCCCTCAATCCCACAATAATCTTGCCTTGCCCCCCGCCCCCCCAGCCATCAATATCCTCCTTCCCTGCCTCCCTCCTCCTTCCCCGCCGCCTCCCCCTTCTCTCCCTGGAACTTCCCTGCAGCTGCAGAGCTGGCCAGACAATCGGGTGTTTTAGAGAAATACATTTTTGGGCTAATTTGCCATGCATAAGTGTTTCTCTTACCCTTTAAAGGCAGGGAACAAAGAGCACATTCTCTGGGAGCTCTGCTCTGTTGTGAGCAGCCCTGCAGCTGTACAGCACTGTGCTACCCTCCTCTCTCCTGTTCCACTCCCTGTGTGTAAGGAGATGGGGCTCTGCTTCTCTCTGCTTCTCCCCGGGACCACAACATCTCCTACCCGCCACTACACATTTCTTTCTACTTTGTTGGGTTTTTTTTTTAAAGCAGAGACAGAACAAGTGCAGGGGGAAAGGGTTTGGCAGCACTGCAACCTAGACCGGCTTGTCAGATCCCCCAGGTAGAATCCTTTATGTTGGGACATCATTTATTTGGAAACAGTCTTATTTTTTCTTTATTTGGGGTTTAATCATGTGTCAAATATTTTATTCCCTTGATAAGTAACACTGTGGCAATGTCTTACACACACTATATTAGACTGGATGAAATTTTGTTCTATCAAGGAAACCTAGTCAAAATATAATTCCTGTGAGAGGTTTTCAGATCCTGTTTTCTCACTTCAAACACTGGTTGCTATCCCTGCCCACCCCAGAACTGTTTATGGCCGAGTTAAGTGGACTTTGAGCAACGTGGTCTAGTGGGTGGCATCCCTGCCCATGGCAGGGGGGTGGAACTAGATGATCTTTAATGTCTCTTCCAGACTATGATTCCATGATTCTATGAGTACTGGCTAGGGAATTTCTCAGACAGGATGATTTTCCTTTCTAGGGCTAGGAGTGATGAACAGATTTGGCCTGGTGGATCAAATTGGGAAGAAGATGCAGATGTTCTGCTATGAATCACTCACAGGTTGTGGAGAAGGAGATAGCCTGGAACAGCTGGGCACGGAGGAACTAAAGATTTTTGTCAGCTTTTTGGGAATTCTATTTCAGTATTTGCTGAATAATCTTTTTCCTATCCATGGAAAGCTGGTCCAGCAAAGAGCTTGCCAAGTGGGGTAACAGGTTCTGGTATAAGAGAAACAGGGCTTTTAAACCAGGCATAGTGAAATTACTCACACCAGTTCAGCAGCACTGTATCAAGGCAAGCTCTTCCCATCAAGCCCACTTCCATCTACTGTAAGTATTAACTCAGTCCAAACCAGTCCAATTTTCAGATCCAAATTCAACACAGCCTAAAGCGGCTAATAGGGAGAGGGAAGGGAAGGGAAGGGAAGGGAAGGGAAGGGAAGGGAAGGGAAGGGAAGGGAAGGGAAGGGAAGGGAAGGGAAGGGAAGGGAAGGGAAGGGAAGGGAAGGGAAGGGAAGGGAAGGGAAGGGAAGGGAAGGGAAGGGAAGGCTGAGAGTGCAGCTAGCAGAGGTGCACTGTCAGGATTGCATAATGCAAGAAAAGGTAAAGGTCTTACGAACTGAGCTTCTAAGCTAGGAGAGGCCAGCTTAGAGGAAATGATGGCTAGAGAAACGTAGAAGGTGTAATCAACAACAGCACCCAAGTGTTAGGATTATGGGACACGTTGAGCCTCACCTGGCACAGCCCAATAAATCCTTTAGTTCCTTCCTGGCTCTGAGTTCTTTGCACTCAGCAAGGTTGGTTGGCATATGCACCTAAGACCTCAGTTACAACAGGGGGCCATGAGTGGAGCCAAGTCTCAAGGACCTGCATTGACAATGTAATTGCATTTTTTGTTCACAGAACACCACCTGCTCTTAGCTCAGCTGAGGTCTCAATGTTCTGAAACTCCTGCTTAGCTGTGCTGTTGTAAATGAGTTGTATGAGGCAGCAGTGGAGAACTTCAAGTTTTTCTAGTTTACAAACTCCTGAATTCTCTCTTCTGACCTTACAAGTAACTCCAGTAAGTCCCCATCAGGTATTAAAACCATACTGCCAAGAAAAAGACAATTTCTGCCAGACTCACCTGCAATAGTGAAAATCCCATTGAGCAATGAGTTTAATCATATTTAACATCCCCTCTGGGTAAATGTCCTTCAATCCCTTTAGAAGACTGAATTTGCAAATTCCCCTGGTAGTCTTGCAAGGGACATCACACAGCACAGGTGGTCTGAGTAGCTCAGGTAGGCTGAACACCAACACGGAGTGCCAACACAAATACCCCAAGGCCCTGGATGAGGTTAGTGGGAGCAGAATCCAACTCCAGCTTTTGAGGTTACCATCTTAGTAAGACAGAGAAAGAGAGAGAGAAAGGGAAGGGAGAAAGGAGGTTAGGGAGTGGGGGAGGGCTGGGAGCCTGCAGACTTCTGTTGCCACATGATTTTCCTGGTTTTCAAACTGCTGCTCTAACAGACATGAACGAGTCCCATGTGATGGCTTATTTATGAAAGCACAGTTGTAAGGCTGTTTGCATCTCACATCCGCTTGGCAGCCCACCTGACCACGGGCTCCAGGGGCACCCACTGCATCCTCCCCATCTGTGCCATCAGGCTGGGGGATGGGTGACCCATGATGGCAGGACACTGCTCCTGAGTTGGTGAGAGGGTGAAGCAGAGAGAAGAAACGTCTTTCCACTGCTCTTTGCACCTCTTTGCCTGGCACTGTGTTAGGAGGCTCCAGAGGCAGGATGCTGTCCCTCCTGCACTGTTCTGAGGAGAAGAAACTTTCTTTGAGATCTGTCTCGCTCCTTTAGAGCACCCAGAGGCAAGCTCACAGTCAAACTGACACAGCATATGCCGATATCCTATATTTACCTTCAAATAGGTGCAGGTTCTCTCTCCTTGAGTAGACTTTTTTCTGGTACCATCAGTCCAGAGTCTCCTTTCACCCAAAGATCCACTCAATTAAAGAGGATAATTCCCTATAAATAATGTGCAGGAGGCTAAGGAAGGGAGTTCACGATGAATTAAAGATGGTTGTTTCTTTGGAAATGGATGATTTGGCATACTTTCAATTCGTTTATAAAGAGAACATCTAACTCCAGTAAAATTGTTCTTCTCAGTCGAAGAAAGGACCAAGACATGAGCAAGAGAGGCATAATGTGTGAGAAGAGAGTTTTTGAAGGCCAGCAATAGAACCTGAATTCACAGAGTCTGTTATGGGACAAGATTACGCTGCAGTAAGCCATGTATTTTAGGGGTGATGTTTTCCTTACTTCATAGCATCCTTAGGAAAAATATCAATAGAAAAATCATCACCTCATATGCTGCAAAAACCCTTCTGATGATCTCTTCCAAAACCAAAGCTCCAATAAAGAAAGGATATCTGATATTTTAACACTTCAGTATCCAACATCATCCAACATCATCCCTAGCTCCTCTTCCCGAACAGCCAATCTTTGTTTTAAATTGCCCAAGAGCCAAGACCACTATCTCGCTATACAGATTACATCTCCCGTGGCCATGCCTCTTTCCTTCACACTCAGTAAACTGCCTCCATGAAGGGTTAATTCAACCAGGGCCTTTTACTCCAAGTTGTTTTCCAAGTAGCTGAGAGAATAGGTCTCTTGTTACAAACATGGCTTCTGGGCATTTGGTGATGCTTTCCCTTTTCTCTCTGTACCACAAAAGAATCTTTTGTTCTCGTCTCTCTGTCTCATTACTCTCCCCCACCCTGCTCTCGCCTCTTCCTTCCATTGGCTGCCAAGTGACTAAGGAATGGCAAAAAATGACCATAGCTCGGTCATGGCAAATATTTCTTCACCTATTATCTGATAGAGACCTTGAGCATCTATGTGAAGGCCTCTCTGCTTCCACTGGGCTTCTCTTAGAGATGGGGAAGAATGAGTCAGACACAACAGGGCAGGATATAAGTTGAATCAGCCCAACATGCTAATGGAAATATCTTGTGACTTGAGTCACGGTGCCTGTTTCAGGAAAATCAAATTATAGGGACCCAGAAGTGGAGTCGAGTGGCAGCTAAGATGGGTCTAAACTTTTATAGTAACTCAGCATTTATTAAAATACACATGGGAGGCACAAAAAAGTCTTTTTCTTCTTCCACTTTTACTGATTTAGTTGGTTGTAAGCTGGAGCTTACACTCTGTTGGATGGGTTATAGCATCGCATAGTTTCCCTGCACTGTTGCTGTAAATCTTCTTGTGCATGATCTCTCACCACAGAAAAGTTGTGTCAAATCCCCATGAGCATCACGTCTTCCCACACCCCATTGAAATTATATTCAGGCATTCCCACAAGCATCCTTCCAGCTATAGTCTCCTTGCATACACTGCTTCACTGTGTCACCTTACACATACACAGATATGTAAAAGATCACATGATGCCAAAGTCACTGCAACTTCTACAATGACCTTTCTGCAACAGAAACAATTCCTTAGCCAAATTCCCACCTCCTTCCTTTCATAGCATTTGGATATATACTTCACTGATACTGTGTTCTGCAACAAAATAAAATTCTTCAGTCTCACCTGATGCAAATGCTTCTGCCTTTCTGCTCACCTTCTTCTCTACTGACCCTATTCGATCCTCTGACCACCCTTTGTCCTGAGTAGATCTCAGTCCATGTCATGCTTTAGATGAACATGGCATATGCTGCTGCATCCATCTGCCAAGCTTTCTGCACTCTTCTCCCATTTAGTGCCTTAACTATTTTGGAAGATCCTTGAAACAATCCTTAAATTTCAGCCTTAACCACATCCTGCACACACACACAAAGCTGTGGATGTAAGGCATTATGCAGAGCATTTTTACTCCTGTAGAGAAGGGGAATGGACTACAGATAAAAGGGCCATTATATTCCCATATTAGAAGGACTTCTTGTCTGGTGGATTTTAACCAAGCTGGTTAAAACATCATGAAAACGATGCACTGACCAACTCTTTATATTCGTATGGCTCTGCCCACAATAAGGATTTTTGCTTAGTCACCCATAATGTTTCGAAGCAGCATGCAGGGCAGCTTTCACTGGAAAGCCTCAAACTCATCCAATATGTAACAACAAAGGAATATATAATAATCCTTTCTCCTGCCTCCTGGCTTGATAGCATCTAAATGAATCTTAACAAAGACACAGAGATTCTTCCTGCAATCTCAGCTGTGCTCCGCCACTCCCTCAGTTGCTCTATCATGGAGGATGCTCGCCAGGACACTGATCACCTCCATCACAGAAGACAACCAAAGCACCCTGAGATGAAGAATTTTGCCCTTGTCAAAAAAACAAGTCCCTGGAAGATCCAGAAACTCATTAATTCAAATGTTCATCTAACATTACAGATTTAAACCTTTCCACCAAACAGTGCCCCTGATGAAGCAATGCATTGCTGGATACTCTTGGATTTCTCCACTAAACAATGGTGAAACTTTAAGGAAAAGGCTGTGCTTCTCCCTGCTTCAATTCTCCTTCACATGGTGGGATGCCACACTCCTGATGTGAAGACTACAGTAATTGAAGGAATTAAACTGTCTAGAGAGCCCCATCAGGGTCATCTTTGCACCCTGTGGAGACCAAGAGGTCAGCTGTTGGAGTCCCTTTGGAAGAAAGAATCTACCACCATGTCTTTCACAAATGAGAAGCCCAAGGATGGATTATGGATTCTTACTTAGATAATTTTGGATGAATCAAGAAAAGAGAGGAGAGATAGTTGGATGCCTAAATAAAGCCAATGAGATCACATGTTCCGCCTTTTTATCTGCTTTTCTCTTTCTGCTTTTGGACAACAAAGCTTCCTTTGATACAGAAGAAGAGGGGGGTAGGGACGGTGGGGAGAGGGGGTGCCAGAGTCACCCCAATGGCCCCCAGTCACTTATCCATGCTCCTTAATGTGATGTTCCCACTGACAGCAACAGAAAAAAACCAGTGATCTCATGATTCCAGAAACAATTCACGCAAACAACCCTGGGAGATCAGGGGTGAAGGGGACAGGAAAGAGGGATAAAGGGTGAGTGAGGAAAAGCAAGAATGGGAGAGGAAAGGGTAGGAGTGATAGGGAGAGTGAACATGGGAAGGAGGATCTTGGGGGACAGCTGTGAATGGAGGTAGAAATTGAAGGTCGGACTCCAAAAGAGGATGTGTAATAGGGATTGTAGAGAAAAGGAGAAGAAAGTGGAGTCTTGAGATCAAGGGTAAGAGGACTGGTGGAAGAAGATTGCGTGTGAGGTGTGACACTGTATGGCAGGACTTGAGGGCAGGGTCAGGGATATGAGTTGACTGAGTTGTCTATATCTGGGAAAAAGGAAGCTGGGCTCAGAGACAGCATGGTGGGATGAGGAACAAGGACTTGATATGAGGGTGAGAAGGGGTTCAGAGCAGAAGAGTTAAGATTTGCTGGAACTTGCTTCTTCTGCATCTTGCTACACAAAACCAGGTCACCAAATCTGCCAAGAGTATAAAACTGGTCTCTATCAGTCCCAAACCCAACAGATGCCAGACAGATTTATTACCTGAGGCATCCAGCCATATCCAAAGGAGGCAGTGGTTAAGCAGTGGGGCTGAAAACAGGCAGCCTGGTTTGCACTTTTGTTGGGCTGATCTTGCTGAAGGAGAACTTCACTCCTGCACAGGGGAGCACTATCTGTGTATTACACCTCACCTGTCAGCAGCCATTTCATTCAGCCTTCTTCCTTCCCTTCCTTCATGTATTTTCATTAGTCCTTCCCTTCTCCCCTCCCTCCATCCTACCTTGTCACCTTGCCACAGGGAGACAAGAGATTGTCACAGCTGGCAGGAGACATCCCTTCTTCTCCATCCCCCCAGGGGACCTGCCACTCCAGAAGCAACTTGTCCCTAACCAGCAAAGCAGCCATGGCACAGCAGAAGACTTTTAAGCCCACAGGACTCCTGATGGAGCTGGGACAAATAGTGGGATAAAAGACTGGGGAAACAACTAAAAGATGAGGTGTTTCTCACAACAAGCTGCCATCTTCATGCCTCAGAGCTCTCCCCAACACTGGCCTGTCCCAGGAACTCATCACATTTCCCCCCTCCTCTATCTGCTCCGTGGCAGCTAATCAGTGACCCACTGACAGTCTCTGTCCATCACTTGTCTCTGCATGCAATGGGGTAATTAAACCCTGACCCTGAGCTTCTTTTATCCATTTCCTCTGCACAGTCACAGTCAAAATGGCAGAGGGGAGGGCCTGCTGTGAAGGCTACTGCCCCAGTCTCCAGCTCTAATGAAGATGTGAAGCACAGGAAGGACTCGTTTTGAAAAGAAAAATGCTGAGTGGGCAGCCAAAGAGATATTGAGTGGTACAAGGCTTCCTACATGATTGTGCTGAGCTCTGCTGACCTACCTCCACCAGCAAGGCATTGTAAATCTTCAGTTCTTAATCATCACGCTCACAGGTTGTCCAGCATCCCTCCCCCTGCCCCAAGCATACCTACAGACAACCTACCACTCCTCTGCATGTCTTCAGGGCAGTGCCAGGAGTGGAGTCCAGCTCTGACCTATCAAAAAAAAAAAAAAAAAAGCTTTCCAGAAGTCTCAATATATCTAGCCCTGGGCTTGAACAAGTTTCTGCTCTCCCTGGTGTGAACCCATTGCTTCCACTTGGACTAAGCCCAATGCCTCAGGCCTGACACAGGACTTTCCTCATTAAACACCTATAGAAGGGCAGAGGGAAGTCTCTGCGATGGGGTGAATGCCATGAAGCACAGCGGATGGATGCAGGAGCTGGCTGGGACAAGGTGATGTTGCTCTTGTCTGCACAGAAGGATAATGGAGGATACACCCAGTGACAGATAGGAGCCACAAAATGCCAGGAAGTCCTTTTTTTTTTTTTAACTTTCTTTCACTTTCTGCTTTCTGGACTGCATCATAATTTTTTTTCCTGCAAAATCTATGACACAGATTGATAAACAGCCAGAAATGATCCTGAGCAATCCAGACTCTGCTTCCTCCTCCCTACCCTGAGTGGGGAAGCTGCCTCCCTCCCACGCATGAGCAAGAAGGGCTGGGGCCACCCGGGGAAGGGCATGACGGGTAAAGCAGTGCCCCCAAACAATTAAGCACTGTCCCAGGCACTGCACACCCTTGTCCTGGGAACAAAAGAGTCACACACAAGAGACCTGACTGTGAAGCCTCCATCCGCTTTCATCACTGACCCCCAGGGCAGTCAGGGCACAAGGTCAGCCCACTTAAACTCCAAACTCAGCCAGAAATAGAGCTGGGAAGTGGGCAAGGGTGGCCAACTGCAGGGGTCCCCAACCATTTGAGGGGTTCTTTGACTGAGCCATTTCATTTCATCAAAGACACATTTTTTTTCTGGAAGGAAAATGGAGAGCAGTGGGTGTGAAAGGAGTAAGGGGGAGGCAGGGTGTTCACCATGAATTATGACCACTCTCAACAACAGTCTTTTACATTGCAGAGGTGAGGAGAGGATGGGGTAATTGGGCATGTTAGACCCATGCATAATGAGGGCAAGTATCTGCCTGTTTCCCACCCCTCACTCTGCTACTGCTCATGAGATGTGGTCCCCCCCATGCCCTGTCACTATTCCACTGTGGTGCTCAACATCCCAAGGGCCCATCCCAATGTCCACAAGCTTTGATAGTGCCTTGCCAGACCAGTAGTGCCCCTGGGCTGTGCAATAGAATGTAGTCATGCCTCTGGAATGGAAAGGCTGAAAGTTGCCTTACAAATAAAAAATTATCAGCCAAGCCAGAACTCATTCTTTCCACCTGCAAGGTCTCAGAAAACCCATTAGGCTTTAAGTTGCCTCTAAGATTTTTCAGGCTGCAAGTACTGATTTTGCAAGTAATGCTTTCATGGAGGTAATACCACACCAGATGCCCCTGAGACCTATCTCCTTGTCTGGGAGAGGAAATCTGTGGGGACAAAGTCCAGGGGCACTGAAACATGTTTGGTGCACATGAAAATACAATGCATCTGCCACAGAGCATTGTCCATTTCCCCCACCTTCCCTCTGGAGAAACCTTGGAGAATCCTAAATGCAGGAAATTTCAGAGGAAGGACAAGTAAAACAGCCAGTGAAAGTAGTCCCCTATTCCACCCCAACAGGGCCATGTCCCACTTGCCCCATATAGAGGCTGCTGCAAGTGTTTGCAGCACCCAGCAGAAGTGGGGTAGGGACAGGGCAGGCAGGCTGTGCAGTGACAGGCAGGGAATACAATCCCCACACTTACTCACTGAAAGGACTCCCCAAAACAGACAACATGGCCCAAGGGACAGCAATCGAGGAGGATGTTAGTCCAGAGTTAGTTGTGTTGACACTTAAAACAGTAGCAGAAAAGCAGCCAGAAACGAGATTCAGCACAGCCCCAGTACATAGAAATACATATGAGTGCCAAGAAGCTAACCAGTCATGCAATGTGTGATCTGCTAGCAGACTCCTTATTACATGTGATGAAAGACAAGCAGAAGGGAGTTTTGACTCTCAGAGTAAAACTTTTCATGGATTGTGTACTTGGGGATAGAAAAATCTCTGTATGTGCAAACTAAGCCCTCTTGATTAAAGCCATATTGGTAGACTGTAAGCAGTGAGCCCAATTTTCAAGAGAAAGCTGCATTTCAAATTTTTGATACAATTAATCAGACCTATTCTTGAAAATTTATAGCTTCCTAGGATTTTTTAAAATGCTGGCTAACCTTACTTTTTTGGATTTTAGGCAACTGTTTTCATCAGCAATTCGTTACTTTTCCCCTTGGGAGGAGGCGATCAGCTGGATTTCTGCTATTGAGACAGACATGGCTTTAGGGCAAATGCAGATTAATTCTCCATCTCACACAGAGAGAATCCAATCGATCTTGGACACTTTGTGGCAGCTGTGCACAAAAGGCAGGGTCAGCCAGCACACGTGTATAAAGGCTGCTGCTTCAAAGATGTACTGAAGGACATGAACAGCACACACTTCACTGGAGCAGCACAAAACAAGGCTCATCAGACCTACAGGTTTTGGCCTTGTCAGTGTCAGCAGGTCTAGTTTTTCACCTCGAGCGAGTTATGCTTATTGTCTTCCTTTTGAATGGCAGGCGCTGCCAGCAAAGGAAACGTTCACTGCTTGTTCATCTCCCTTGCAGTTCTAGTAGCAGAAGTGGACACCAGAAGAAATGAGGTCCTGCAACCTTTTAACCAGTCTGATACCCAGCCAATGCACAAGGTTCTGAGCAATCCCTTTGGGCGAAAGCAAATGATTCACGTTATGCAGATGTTCTCCTATGTGTGTGAAAAAACCTCTTTTTTCCTCTTTGCAGTATAGAAATATTCCACTTTCGCAAACCCTGAATCCAGGCCCCTTCCTGCAGCAGCAGTTCCGGGCAGTGACCACACGATGGCGCTCCAGCCTTAGAAAATGGAGCCCTGCCGGTGGCCGGGGGCGACCCTGCAGAGCCCCCGGGGGACAGCGCGGGGACAACGCGGGACACACGGCCCCCGCCACACGGAGCAATCCTGCCGGGGCGTGGGACGAACAGCGGGCTCGAGTTCTGCCCGTGTAACATTTGCTTAACCAGCTCTCTGCATTAGCTGTCAGCTTTGGGGAGGGTTCTGCGGGGTGACCTCTTTGCTTGTGTTGCAGGGTCCCTCTCAGGACCGCAGCATCGCAGAATCTGTCCAGCTAAATTGTCACTGTGTCTAGGGATGGATACTCCACCACCTCTCTGGGCTGATGTTACAGTGCTTACCCACCCTCACAGTGATTTTTATTCCTTTTGTTGCCCTGTAATTCCATCCTGCAACTTGCAACGCCATCCTCTTTTCTTTAGCTGTGCAAAAGCCCTCAGCAGAGTCTGGGTCCGTCTTCTCTGTATCACCCGCAGCCACAGTCAAGTGGCTGTGCCGAGTCCCAGCAAGCTCTCGTGCAGAGATCAGGGTCTGGCTCATCAATTCTGGAGCTTCACGGATATATATAACTCCTGTCAGTGGCCAGGGACGGGATGTCAGTCTCTTTTCTTCAGAGAACTCCCATCTGAAGGACTGCATTTCTCATTCAGCTTCCCCTCATAAATAAATCAGATCTTAGACCCAGGACTTCAAAATTATTATTAACAACACGCTCTTGCCCTTGTAGTCCAGCATTGTGGGTGGCTTCAGTCAGTGTTTTGATGTATGCTGACAAGAGGCTCACAGGGCTGCATACCGCAAACGCTAACCACCCTCTCAGCCAGTGAGAGGTCATCGCCATGGGCCAGTCCTTGTTCCTAGTCACGGAGGAGTTTTCAGTTCAAAGAGTACAGTGTTGGGTTGGGTTTTTGTTTCTTCTTTTTTTTTTTTTTTTTTTTAATCTGCGTCAGTAAGTCGGGTTTGGCAGCCTGCTAGTTGCTCAGAAGCCAGGAAAAGATGACACATAATGCAACAAGGCGATCACATTTCTCAGGGAAATCAAAACATTCTCCCAGTGGTGGTGCTGTCATGATGGAGGCAGGAAAACCATTTGAACACCCAACCACTGCCCCCACGCACACCGCAGAGGAGAAGAACGCGAGGAAGGAAGCCTGGTGATGCTGCTGCACACATGGCGGTGCAGTGGTTTTGCACACAGCTGTGCTGACAGGCTTCCCCATCCATTGGCATTCGACGCTTCCTCGGGTCACTGCTGGTCTGCCAGCATTAGGGGTGATTGTACCAACCAATTTCACAGAATCACTGAATCAATTAGGCTGGAGAAGCCCTCTGAGATCATGGAGTCCTATCAGTGACCGAACACCCCCATGTCAACTACATCATGGCACTGAGTGCCACGTCCAACCTTTCCTTAAACATCTCCAGGGACGGTGACTCCACCACCTCCCCGGGCAGCCCATCCCAATGCTTAATCACTCTTTCCGTGAAGAAATTCCTCCTAACGTCCAACCTAAACCTTCCCTGGTGCAGCTTGTGACTATGGCCTCTTGTCCTGCCACTGTTTGCCTGGCAGAAGAGGTCGATCCTCACCTAGCTACAGCCTCCTCTCGGGGGTTATAGAGAGTGATCAGGCCACCTCTGAGCCTCCTTTTCTCCGGCCTAACCAAGTCCCGCTCCCTCAGTCCCCATGGCAACGCGGCGGGCGCGCGGGGGGCGGGGCTCGGACGGGCGCTTCCGGGCGGCGACGGCGGTGACGTCACCGGCAGGGGCTGACGGCGCCGCGCGGCCGCTTCCGGTGAGCCTGGGGGACCCTCCGGGACGCCCCCCCGTGGCTGCCCCCGGGACGGCCCCGCCGGGCGCCTTGAGGCGGGGGCTGCGCTCGCCCCCTCCCCGGCCGGGCCCTGCCCGCAGCCCCTGCCCGGTATCGCCTCGGGGCTGCGGCACGGTGAGCTGCTGCTGAAGCCCTGGTCCCTCAGGGTCCGGTGTGGTGGAGGCGACCACCTGCACGGCGTCACCAAGCCTCGGGTGCTGCCGAAGGGTGGGCGGAACCCAAACGTGCCGGCTAATTGCTTCGCGAAATTAAATGGAAATTGGGTTTGTGCATGGGGAGATAATGAGGCTTTCGGTGGAAAGCTTGCACACGGCCTGCCGAGACAGGCAGTGAACGTCAGAAAGTGACGTGACTTGCTGTGAAGTCAAGAACGTGGCGAGGTGTGATGGATGTCGGGGATAAAACCGAGTATCTTTAGCAGCTGTGGTGCAGGTCGAGCATGGGAAGAAGCAGCTTCGGCAAGGGACCACGTTTTGTTCTGTGCTTTGGAAATGCTGCACGTGTGTCAATGTTGGGTTTGGAACATGCAGAATTCAAACTCGAGGACTCTTTCCTGTCGCATGCAGAGCAGAGAACCAGGGACACTTGACTCTTTTTTCATCTTTTGATAGAAGAGCAGAGACCATAATGTGGCATTCCAAAAAAGAAAAAAGGAGATTTCTAGGGGTGACAGGTTGGTTCTCTGTTTCTTTCTATTGCAGTCATTATTTTATTTGGTTTATTCTGTTCTTTCTTCCCAGACAATTTGGAATAAGCAGCTTCAGACGAACAAACTCCACTGAACCAAAACAATGTTTGCAGATTTGGACTATGATATTGAGGAAGATAAGCTGTGAGTATTTCGCTTGTCTTTTCCTGGTGTTTCTTACAATAGAAGTAGGCTTTGCAGCCAAGACCTAATGAGAGTTGATAAATATATCTGCGTGTGACAGTGTGTGCTGAGCATCAGAGTTCCTGTTCAGCACTGGTTTCTTGCTCCTTATGGAGACTGGGGATGAGGCATTGCTGTTCTGGTGAGCAAAGGAGAGTGTTTGTGTTGCTCTGCAGTGGCTACCCTGCATTTAACATAGAGCACTTGATTTGCATCGCATTTGTGCTGTTCAAGTTGTCCTCTCGCTCCAGAACTAAGTGCAGGTGAAACACTAAAGCATTATAGTGTTTCTTCAGTGCTTAGTGATGGATGAGGGTGTCTCTTCCTCCTCTAATCCTTGCTTGCAATCCCAAGAAAAAGACAGCACAGAAGGTCTCCCTGCTGGCCCATGCAGGTAGACTCTGTGGCAGAGGTGAAGGAGTGAATTCAGATGTGCAGTGCCCCTGATGTTTTCCATTTGTACTGACTCAGATACTGGAGTTGTTTCATATACGGGCAGCTCTGCCTACATTCAGTTATTCCTTTCTCTTTGTAGGGGCATCCCCACTGTACCTGGGACAGTGACCCTGAAGAAGGACTCTCAGAACCTGATTGGGATTAGCATTGGAGGAGGAGCACAGTACTGCCCCTGTCTCTACATTGTCCAGGTAGGCACCTGGGGAAGTGTGGAGAGAGAGCCCTATGCTGCTTGTTTTTCTCAAAGTGGGAGATGACATCTCTCTTTTCAGTAAAAAGATTTCCTTACTCTAGAACCTAGTAGGTGTGGAAGAATTAAGACTTCTAGAATGATCCTTCTCCTTGGAGAGCTTGTTAGAATTCACAGGGGAACAGTGTGACACTCCCAGCATCAGGAATTCCTATGCTCAAGGAAGCGCATGCTAGGGGCAAGAACTTCCTGAGGGAACAAGATGATCAGCCCACCTCTTGGTTTGGAAAGGGGGAAAACTGCAGCTTCAGCATGGACAAAGTAAAAGTGAATTAAATAGGAGGAATGCAGCTGTGTGGTTTGTGCTCTTTAGCTCTGCATTGACCTTCCTCCTGGTTGCAGACTGCCTGTGCTCTGTCTTAGGTGTTTGACAACACTCCAGCAGCCTTAGACGGCACCGTAGCAGCCGGGGATGAAATCACAGGAGTCAACGGGAAATCTGTCAAGGGGAAGACCAAAGTGGAGGTGGCCAAGATGATACAGATGGTAAAGGTGAGAGGTAGGAGGGTGCCACTGGAGCTTCTGGGTAGTACTTGGCAGCTTATTGTCCTTGGGTAAAGGGAGCCACTGCTGCCTGCTTCCAGCACAGCAGTTTGGGGTTTGCTCTTTTTGCAGGGAGAAGTGACAATACACTACAACAAGCTTCAGGCTGACCCAAAGCAGGGCAAGTCTTTGGATATTGGTAAGACTGGTTTCTTCGTCCCTAGGGTGTTAAAATGATGCAGAAGGGGGAAAGATTGGTTCGAGCTAAAACCAAAGTAAAATTCTATTTCCTTTCTTGCTCTTAACTCAGTCGTTTTTAAATGGATACTGTCAAAGAGAGTTGCAGGTTTAAATAAAATCCTTCCCTGACTTTTTGACATAGGCTTGGAAGTTAAATCAAGACTTAACTGTTGTTGTGGGAGGCTTGTTTTTCTGTGCTGTGTTTAGCATGGATGATGAATCTCAACTGCATAATAATTTAAGTCTTTTTTTTAATACATGTAAGTTATGCTGACGTGTTTTTCAATGTACACAGAAATGTGTCAATTGAAAGGCATTGGTGGTGATTTCTAAGCTTGGAGGAGAGTGATGAAATACCTATCTACACTGAATTTTGTACAAACATAAATTTTGTGGGAGACAGGAGAGCCTTTATTGCTAAAACAAAGTGTCTGGATTTGAAATAAGCCTCCACAGGTGTATCCTTTATATGGTGTGCCTTTCTCACTTTCAGCAAAATGTATCCATTCTCTTTGCTCTCATTTCTTTTTCTGGTGATTACGATGCTACTAAATTGACAGGAGTTCTGGAAAATCGTGAATAGTGAGATTTCTGGGAAAACAGAAGTGTGATGAGAATACAGTATTTTCCAGAACACTGTGACTTCAGCTGAGTTCTTGGGATCTGCAGGCCAGTCTGTCTGTAAATAAAGGTGACTGAGTCATCTGGTTCCAAGGAGGGCATAGCTCTCTCTAGTAATTTGCAGGAGAAAATATGACCACCAAAGACAGAAATTCCATCTCAAGAGGTGATGAAAGGGTTTAACTAGGATTCAAAAGGTAAAAGTAAGGAAAGAGGCAACACTTGAGCATTAAGTCTTGGTTGTCTTTCAGCCTCATTTTCCAACTTCAGCTGAAGTAATACAGCAGATAGCATAAGCAAAGTTTAGTTCCAAATATCAAGATAAGTGCTTTGCGTATAGCAAAGTGATTGATTGGGACAGTCATCCAAAAGAATTGCTGGAACTCTATTGATTGAAGTGTTTAGGATGTGAGAGCAGACCAGATAAGCAAGTTAGAAGATGTGTTATGCATCTGGACCAGATTGCCCTGTTTCTATGGTATTCTCTTTCTTCTTGCTGCCTCAATACTGAGTTAAGTGCAGTTTATCCAGTGCCTGGAAAAACAGTGGAATGTGCTGGTGAGCTTTTCATGCCCATGGAAGTGACCCTGATGCTGGTTTGTAACTCTTTTGGCCTTCAGTATTGAAGAAGGTGAAGCACCGGCTGGTAGAGAACATGAGCTCGGGGACAGCGGATGCCCTGGGGTTGAGCCGAGCCATACTTTGCAATGGTAGGTATTGTCCAGGAGGACATTTTCCTAGTGGGAATCTTACTCTCCTGTGTTTGCCTACTTTTTTATTGTTGCTCGCATGGCCTACATTCTTTTCTTCTGCTCTGCCTTGCTGTTGTGATTGTCTCTGCCCCTCCTGAGTGTTATAGCCTGTTCCTGTGGCCACTTAAATGTTATATCAGCTCAGATAATTTAAAGCATGGACCAACTTAGTGAATGCCAACCCCACGCTATAAAATACGTTTGCAGTAATTCTAAAAGCTTCCCATGTTGTATCACAGGACAGGCATTAAGTGATGACGGAAATTTGAACCAAATATATGAAACTGGTATTTTATACCAAATCAGATCTTAACCATATCCTGAATGTAACTGCTGTAATTCTATATTCTGATTCTTGCTTCTATTTAGATGGACTAGTGAAGAGATTAGAGGAGCTGGAGAGGACTGCAGAGTTATACAAAGGTAAACTTGGTATTTCATCAGACACTGGATGGGAGAAAACGATGCCTTCATTGTGTTTCTGTGAAGTGACTTATATGTTTTTTCTGACTTCCATCACAGGCTTGACAGAGCACACCAAGAGTCTTCTCAGGGCTTTCTTTGAGCTATCTCAGACACACAGAGGTAAAGAATCTTGAACAAAGGGAGCACAAATCTGACCTTCAGTTTCAGGAATTTTTGTCAGTACTTAGATGTGTGATTCCCTCACGCAAAGAAAACTAAGACTTGCAGAAATGAGCTGGGAAGGGCTGCTCTCCTGCATTACCAGTCATGGTGCTAACACAGGCCCTGTCCTTCACACGGGACATTGGGGAAATGCTCTGCCAAACTGTAGTCTTAAGGGAATATGTAGCATCATCCCCCAGCTAATTGTAAGGTTAGAGAGGGACTCCTAATATTGGAGACAAGATTTTCTCAGGGTTTACCTCTTTTGTAAACTGTCTATATTTATTCTGCTCATGCAGCATTTGGAGATGTTTTCTCTGTCATTGGTGTACGGGAACCACAACCAGCTGCCAGTGAAGCCTTTGTGAAATTTGCTGATGCCCACCGCAACATTGAGAAGTTTGGGATTCACCTTCTGAAAACAATTAAGCCGGTAAAGAATTTACCCATAGGAGTAAAGGGTTTGGAGAAGAGGGGAATCTAGAAGGGCAGAGCCTGTCTTTAAAGGTGTGATCTTAAAAGTTCATTCACTGTGGGAAGAAGGATCCTTGTTTGCTTGCCTTCAGGGAATTCTCCTCCTTATGAAAAGAACCTGAGAGGTAACAATGAATATATCAACCTTGTCCCTATGACTTCTGCACATGAGTATATTCCTCTCCTTTTCTTTTGGGAATGAGGGAGTAGTCTGACCAGTGCAATAGCCGATATTGGTACCCAAAACTGCATTGTGCAACTAAAAGAGTTCAGAGGAGCAACCCAGGAACAATGTAAGAATTTAAATCAATATATGTGAGTAAGAGTCTCCAGGGTATCTGTGCACTTAGTTTAGCAAAGAGAGAGTTTAAGTGTTGATTTGGGCACCACTTTCAGTGCTGTGTTGGATGGACAATGCTGGGTCGTGGAAGTTTGAATCAGGGAGAGCTGTTTCCAGGACCAGCTGAAAATAAAATGAGTCAAAAGCAGATGTATCCAGGCTAGAAGTGGGGCAAGCATTTCTAGCACTGGAACCACGTGACAGTAATGGAGGCTCTAACCATTCTGAGCTATGATCAAACATTTTCTTTCAAATATGCTGTAGTTCAAAGAAGAGTTAACTCAGGGCATCCTCATGACCTGTGCTAGGTAGAAGGTTGCACTTGAATTGTAGTCATGCTTTTTAGTCTTAATTCAACAACAGGGTGTTTCCCTTGCAGATGCTCACTGACTTGAACACCTATCTGAATAAAGCCATTCCTGACACAAGGCTGACTATCAAAAAATACCTGGATGTCAAGTTTGAATATTTGGTAAGCTGCTTGCTTTTTGGTTTGTTTGTTTGTCTTTTCTTCTAAGTGCTGTTTGAAATTAAGTTTCCTAGAATCATCCTGGAAGTCACATCTAGCCTACATGATTCATCCTTCCATGATCCATGAGAGAATGTGCTGTTTTTTCCAGTTCTTTGTTTACTGCCAGATTACTCAGATTCAGACACCTGCTTTTGACCTAATACTTCTCACTGGTAAGAAAGATCTTACAGTACTCACATGAATAATTTTCTACATGATCAAAATTATTTCCTGATTTATTTCTAAATAATGCCTCTGCAACTTAGGCTCTTGAACTCCTCTAAAGAGCTTCCCAACTCATATTTTTCAGGTAATTTTGGACACTTTCTTTAGCCAAAGTAAACAACTGTCAAGTCATATTTGCTTTAATTTAGACCTTGCCTTTTTTTCCCTCCTTAATTCCACTCAGCCCTTGTTTTCTACCCAAAAAGGGTAAGGTTGCTCAGTGCATCTGTTCTGTAGCTGTAGGAATCTATTTCCTTTTACCTGTTCAAAGAAGTACTTGGAGCTGCAGCCCTAAGGCAAGGGAATATGGCAGAATCTCTTCCTATGTCAATCCTTCCTGCAATTAATCTTTTTCTTTCCCTCTTTACTTCCATCTCATACTTTTCTTCTACTGTCTTTTCCCAAAGAGTAGATGAACACAGGATTTTTCCCACTGTGCTTTCTTCAGAGTCTGTCCACTGAAGGAAGGCTTGGAATGGTACAGCCTCATGGATATGGGTGATGATGAAGTTGTTTCTAATTTTTAATAGTTTCTTCTTGTTTTGCTTTTCTTTTTTTATCTTTAATTCTACAAAGTCTTACTGCCTGAAAGTCAAAGAGATGGATGATGAAGAATACAGCTGCATTGTGAGTATCAGTACAATTGCAAAAGCACTCTTGTGCCTGTCAGCACCCAAACTAGTGAATGAATTCTAAGGAATAACATACATTTGTTCTTAACGTATGAGAAATCCTTAAATGCTACCTGGGGAGCACTGCAGCTTGTTTGCTCAGTGGTTGCCTTTCTCAGTGTTTAAGTACTGTTAGGTTATGTAAGGAGGATTAAGGTGTTATCTTCACAGATTCCATTTCTGTGTAGTGTACAGCTTATCATTAATTCTGGACTTGTTTCTGAGAAATGGAGATTTAGCCTCTGCAGCAAAATGCATGTGAAACTGCATTTATAAGTGAAGAAAATTGATTAAAGGATCTCTCTTAACAATAGGGTGTTTATAGTTTAGTGTTTTAGGACTTTAATCCTTAATAGCTCTATTTAAAATAGCTAAAGGTATCCCATAAATTCCAGTTTCCCTGCATAAAAGTAACATCTTTTTTTATCCTAGGTATCAGTCTCAGAGCAGGCATTTGATTTTTTGGAATGCCTAGTTCCCAAGAGCCAGGAAGCAATCAAACTCCTAACACAATCTTTCATTATATGTTTCCTCCTAAATGGGAGGGAAAGAATCCCAGTCTTGCCCGGCAGAGTGACATCTTTGAGTTTTGACACATGCAGTGTGTGCTGGGGAGCCATAGTCTGTGGCACAGATTATTTTCTGTATGTTGTACAGGTGGAAGGGAAGGATGTTTCGTTCCTGACAGACCTAACCCCTTTCCAGACTTTTGCAGGACCGTGTATAGGTCCCTCCCTGTTGGTTTCCAGCATTGTGTCTGGATGGTTGTAGATAACAGAGTGTTCCCTGTGTAGATACGTTAATTCATTATGCAGTCCACACAGGGCAAACCTTACAGAGGAGGGCAGAATTTTTGTGTGCTTGATATAAACTTGTTTGTTCTTAATGCCTGTCTTACTAGTCCAGGTAAGAAGCCATGCTGGCCATGCTCTCCATGCTGGGCTGAAAGGTGCCTGTCCTTTTGTATTTGCTTAGTAGTGATGCTTTCCTTTACCATGGTTGGTGTGTGTTTGGCCTTCAGAGTGGCCCCACTGGCTGCCAGTTTTTGACACAGCTCAGTGTTCCTCATGGTTCCTGCTTCCTGACAGCAGTTCCCGTGTGCTGAGAGGTCTGTAATAACCCAAGGCCATTGTGAGTCCTCATTGGTAGGCAGACTGTGCACAAGCACTGTTGTGGGAGTCTCTAAAATGGCACCATGTTTTTGGCAGGCTCTGGGTGAGCCTCTCTACCGGGTCAGCACTGGGAACTACGAGTACCGCCTCATCCTGCGCTGCCGTCAGGAGGCTCGCACGCGCTTTGCCAAGATGAGGAAGGATGTGCTAGAGAAAATAGAGCTCTTGGACCAGAAACATGGTGAGTGCCACTGCTGAGTTCAGCAGACATAACTTTGGCCTTTGTGTTCCTCCTTTGTCTCAGCTCAGAAGACAACTCACTTCTTCTTTGCTGAAGAACTCCTTTGTGGTTGTACCCGAGACGTCAGCTCTGAGGAGCCAAAAGGGATTATTAATGTGTAGGAGATGATATCTAACACTGGTTATGGAGGCTTGATCACAGCCTTCACATTGTTGAGGAAGGGAATTTTCACACTTTCCTCCCCCATCATGTCTCCACTACAGTGCAGGACATCGTGTTCCAGCTCCAGCGTTTTGTCTCCACGATGTCCAAGTACTACGATGACTGCTATGCCGTGCTCCGGGACGCGGATGTCTTTCCCATCGAGGTGGACCTTGCCCGCACCACTCTCAGCTATGGGCAGAAGGACACGTACACAGATGGGGCGGAAGAAGAAGGAGAAAGCGAGAGAGAGGGTAGTGGGAGGGAGGATGCAAATGGAGAGAAGCTCATTGATGATGTCTGAGTGTATCAGCGTGGCCAGAGGGAGGACTTTGCAGACTTACAAAAACATGTATTTCACATGGCCATTCCACGATTTCTCTGTGTGTCCAGCCTGGGATTCCTCTTCTGCTTTGGGTGGGGTAGCTGGTTGGATTGGGACCAGCCTCTGCTTTCCTCTCTTTTTCTTTGCTTGATTCCCTGGATATTCTTTTTGTCCCTGGAGACTTATGCTATCCAGCCTGGGTACTGCGGTGTGGGGAGGAAAAGCCACTCCCACCACACCACCCTGTGCCTCTGTGCAGAGAGCACGTGGGCAGCACCACTCCCCTCTGGCACACGGAAGTGGTTAAGGGTTTGGAAGTGATTACCAATGGTGAGAACTGCCCCCTTCCGTCCTCCCCTTGTGCTATGGGAAAGTGTTAGCATCACTGCTTGCTGTCTTCAAGCTCCTTCTGAGGATCCACTTTAGGACCATGATGGAAATGCCCCGTCTTTAAACTAGAAAGGAGACACAAAGCTTTGTGGAGAGAGGAAGACATGCTCTTTAGGCAGAGGCTTCGGGATTTTTTTAGTGTAAAGAATGACTAGCGTGCTCTCCTCTCTGCAACACAACAACAATTTTATGCTACCTCTGGGCCAGCCAGCAGCAGTAGTAATTATCTTCCCATTCCCTAGCACAAGGGAAGGGGGAAAAGGAAAGCTGAGGTAAGTGAGAGTGCATCTTTCCTCCTTCTTTTCTCTTCCTGTCCCTCCATCCCTGTGGGCCAATCCCAGATGCAGATGGCACTTTCTTTATTAGTGGGCAGCACAATTGCCAGGAGTGGTGTGCTTCCTGGGGCAGGGGTTTTGACTTCTCTGTCATTACATTCTAGTGGTTGTGGGAGAAGTTATTTAAGGGCATTAATTTATGATCAAGATTTTTTTTTTATTTGTGTTTCTCTGATTGTTTTTGGAGCTTCTTCATTTTTGTGGGTGCTTGGAAAAATGCCATCCATGGTCCAGTTGCTCTGGAGAATTGAAACAGACTGATGTAGTGAGTATTGTCTGTAATAAAGAAATATGTGACATTTCATTTCATGTCCTTCATGCCTTTCCTATAAGAGATTTATTTGCTTATCATCCATTGGTTTTAATCGTAAATTATAATCTTGGGAAGATGGGTGTCATGTGCTGGCCATTTTTTTCTTCTCATACGTGATCTCAGTACCAAGCTGTGGTGGTCAGTGCAGCACAGATTTCCATAGGAAGAGTTATAAATGCTGTAGCAAGGCCAGTTCTCCAGTAATACCAGCTTCTCTGCATTTTAGCTTCCCAGGGGAACAACAGCCTTTTAAAGGCCACCAGGTCCCTCAGTCCTGCCAAGGTGGCATCCCTGTGCCCCTCCAGGGCCAGCTTCTCCACGCAGCTCAGCTGTTGCATCACAAGCTTCAGCTGATGCCTAAGTCCCTGATCCTCTTTCAGAATTGTTTGTTGTGCCAAGACACGGAGCAGTTGAGAGGAACTGAAAATGCTTCAGCAGAGTCTGCCTGAAAGCCATTGAGGCAAAGTGTAAAGCAGCATACCTGGGTTTTTCAGGAAGAGGCCTGGGAATCTTGCAGCACTGTCTGTAGCGAGATCTCATACCTTAAGGGCTTTTATGAAAAAAAATTGAGAGCGGGAGGCTTAGTGGGAAATGTTGACTTGTGACAGGGAAACAGAGGGGACATTGTTCTAGTGACCAGCCTGGCTGACAAGGGCAGTTGTTCTCATGCTGTGGACCTTGGACCTCTGGGAAGTTGTCGGCTCCTTCTTGGAGGTCATAGTAGTGAATAAGGGAAACACAGCCTGGGGTTACTGGGGAAAGAGCTGCAGAGCAACTTGGTCTTGCAGAAACAGTGATCTTACCTTGTGGGGAGGGAAAACAAGCTTTGAGAGCACTGGATGAAGGCCTGCAGGGCCCCAGCACCCTTGCTGCTGCTCTCATTCTAACAGAGGTTTCCATCTGGGGTTTGTTATGGGGTTTAGTCTCGTTTGAGATATTGCTAAGTGAGTTTGAATAGGAAAAAGTTCGAAGTCACCACTATGACTGGCTTGAAATCAGATCTAACAGAGGTATTAGCTATGGTGGAACAGAGTACAGCCTCGTGGTTTACCTTCTCCCCTCCAATTTCCAGTTCTTCTGTCTCTTCTTAAACTGATATTCTTCAACAGAATATTTTGCTCATCATTTACTGCTGGGTTTTTTTGGGAGCACCTAGAATGCCCCCCATGAATGAATTCCTTCATATCCCCACTCCCCTGCTGTGTTTAAATGGCTTTATGGATCCTGCAGACTCTGCCAACTACCCATAAATTTGTAGTCAATCTGGTCTGGAATGAAACACAACTTTTGGTGGCCCCACGAGCTGCCTTCCCTGTAGCCCTCTGCTTATTTTTTGATCCCTTGTTATAGTCACAGGTTCCCCCAGGGTCTCTGAGGTGAAGCAGTTCAGGAAACCGGAAGAAAGAGCTTTGGCCAGGGGTGTTTATAAAAGATCCAATCTTAAAGCAGATTAGAAGTGGTTTAAGCATGCCAGGGAAGGTTGTCCTCTCTGAATCTAGAAATCCACCACTGCAGTGAGGGGTGAGGGGGTCAGGCCTGCCTTACCACGTGCTCCAACACCCTCGTTAGCGGCACTCAGGGACTGGAGCTTGTCCTTCTGCCTTACCTTTGATTCCTTTATGTAAGGAGGTTTTCTCATTTAAGAGGAAAACAGGCATGTCTGGTGCCGTTCCTGCTCAGTGGATAATCAGCTGGGACATAGTAATTTACCTGTCTTGAAACCCCCACCCCCACAGGGGCCAAGTTGTTCCCTTCACACGTCAACAGGACTCACTTGAGCCTAGATAAAGCTGGCTTGGTGCTATTCCTGTCAGTGAGGCTCCGTACTGTGGCTGCACACCTAATGGCATTAGCCTTTCTTAGGTGTCTTCTTGTACCTCAGCAGCAGCCTCTAACCCAGCGCTTCTCTACTTGGGGAAGCAGCATCAGGTGTCACTGCCCCAGCTTTACGGTCCACAAAAGATGTGCCAGGCAGAGCTGGTTGGAGCTGGTGGCCTCCTGGTTTGGCAGTGCCCCAGGGAGGTGTTGCAGAGAACCTGGTGTCTACCCCCTTGCTGATGGCCCCTGGAAGTGGCCGGGTGGTAGCTGTGAGTTACACCACCTCCTAAACATGCTGCCAGTGAGATGGACACTATCCGGACTGTGGAAGTGGCGTGAAGGAAACACTGACACCAGAACAGAGCGTACCAGATCTGATTACAAAGAGTCTCTAATTGTTTGTGTTCTGTATTGTGACAATGCAGAAGGAAAAGGAGAGTCCTTGGCAGCCCTTTCAGAAGACTTTCTCCAGGGCTGGTTTGAAAATGAGGAAAGAAGATTATTATTTTTTTCTTTTTGGTGTTTGGGCTGCTGTGAGCCTGTGTTGTACCAGCATGGGTGCAGGATGCAAGTAGACGTGTCACTGGGTAGGTTGTGGACATATGTACATAAGGACCAGCTATTCATATACCTCTCCCTCTTATTTCTTACATCTGCCTTTGTCCCAGCTTTTTGCTTCCCGCATCCCATCTACCCTCCCATGCTGAGGTACTTGCAAACAAGGCCAGTTTTATACATCCCTGTTCTCTGCCCTGGCTAAAAACTGTCCCTCTCCACCATCTGGTCAGCGTTGCAGCCGTCTCGTGCCGACACCTCCCCATCCCCTGCGGGACAGCCACCTCCCTCCCCTCTCTGCTCCTCTGCCACATGGTTGGCCTCCTCGTTGGCCACCACCACGGCGTTGTCAGTGCTGTGGGCTGGCTGGTGGTTGTCACTGCTGTGCTCCTCGGCTTCCTGCACGTCGGACTCTGCTTCCTCGGTGTCGCTCCCACCTCCCGCAGAGGGGTTGTTCTCTGGGGGAGGCTCCTTCTTCCCTCGGTTCAGGCAGCAGTAGCTGGCAACACCCAGGAAGAGAGCGGAGAGCACAACCTCTGAGCCCGCCAGGTAGAAGATCACCTCATAGTTCTTGAGAGCATCAACCAGGCGGCCTGATGGTTGGAGAAGACATGAGATGGTTAAATTCGGCCTGTGCACTCCTGCATGGACAGCCCAGTGCAGATGGGCAACACCTGCATTTGGCTGAGGACCCATTTCTCAAGGGAAGAGCGAGAAACCTGAATATCTAAAAATCACCCTAGGAAAGAGCTGTACTTCCAGGGAAAGTACAGTAACAGCACATTGTTGGTGTTTTCCCTTGTTTGGATGAGCTTAAATAATTATGACACCCTCATGTTAGGGTCCCACTCCATGGTGGGCCATCTTCTACTTGCCAAGGTGGGAAAAGCCTCTCATGATTTGGATTGGCCAGTCTCAGAAAAGAAAGTTTGAGAGGTATTGCTATTTCTTAGGCTATGATGTCAGGAAAACATTCGGAAGGGAAGAACTAGTTTCTCTTTGGCAGAGAAATCCCTTTGGTTGGCCCACACCTGATGATTTCTGTTCCAGAGATATTCTCAATATATTTTATGAATCCACTGGGGCTGGCAATGGGGGAAGAGTTCCCAGTCCTTGGTGCTGGGGAGCATGAACAGCTGCCTTACTGCAGCTAAGATGCAGCAGCCATGGAACTGGGCTCTTCATCCCGTTCTTGCACTCTCCCAAATGCACATGTGACCCCCAGTCCCTGCTGTGCCACCGTGCATGCCCTGAAACCAGCCCCAGGACATGCTGAGGTGCCTCCCCGAGCAGTCATAGGAGGCACGTGGCGAATTCCTCTGCAGGTGAATGTGCCCCCGTTCAGCCAAGCCGGATGGCGAGCGAGGAGCCTGCGTGTCCCAGCATGCGTGTGTGCGTGTGTGTGTGCAGCTTATCCTGTGCCAAAACCCCTCAGCCCCACGGAGCGGGAAGCAGCTCAGGAGGATTACACCAAACAAAGCCACTTTGTTCAGCCCCCTTCTCCCAGCTGAGCACTGTTCTCCCCGAGACCGAGCCATCAGGACTGTCAGAGCCCTCGAGCTTCCTGCACCAGCCCCCAGCACGCCTTGGTTGCCCTCAACACAGTTCTTTGGTGGCCCTACACTGTCTGCGTGCCATTGTACACAGCACCAAGGTACAGCTGAACTGAGGCAGGAGGGCTGATGTCCCTTGTTAGCACCCCACTGGTGTGCCTTACTCCTTGGGGCAAGGTGCTGTTAAATCCCACTCTTCCCCCAGTGATCTCTCTGCAGCTGCCTCCAAGACATAGTTCTTGACCCTCCCTGGCCAGGGACTGCTGACTGCCCCACAGGTTATAAAGTGAGACATGAATTCTTGTTAGCATTTAAGAAGGTCTTTTCTCGTCTGCCAAATTTCACTTGAGAACTGGTTGGAGTTGCTAAGGGCGAGTTTTACTCATAACAGGTATTTTGTGCTGAGGAAAAGACCATTCACACCACAGTCTTCAATGATGGGCTTTAGCCCATGTGTTACAGCTGAAGGAAGGGACTGCAAGAAACAATAGAGTGGTTCCTGTCTGGGGATTTTCCACAGTCTTGTCCCTGACTCTTCCTTGCAAATCAGGAAACTGCACTTTGTTTGGAAATAAGCCTTGGGCATGATTTGGCTTTCTCACATGATCAGACACTTAACATTAATCTACACCAACCTCCCTTCAACAGCCTGTTTTTATGGGCTGTTTGTGGGGCATGGACCTTACCAGGGACTGTGACCTAGACTAGACTGGCTGTAAAGCTGTGAGTGTCTTAATCCTCTTAGAAAAAATGCCTCGGGGGGTTGTACAAACTGTTTTGACTTGACTGACAGCAAAACACCTGTGCCTTGGAATCGGGATCAGAACAAATTGAGATCACTATTCACATTGCCAATCAAAAGGCCCTGGACACCAAGGGGAAATTGAGAGACACTTGCTTTGTCCTAATGAAGACTCTCCGAAGGTTTTCCTGCAGCCTGCGCCTGACCCTATCTTTAACGTGATTCTGTGCAACATTCCTAGTGAAGGCAGAGACCAGCTCTCAGCTTCTAGAGCACATTTAAAGCTGAGAAATAGGGTCTTTCTTCAAGTGCTGTCTCCATGCCCAGTGCCTGCAATACTGTGGAACAGTGGCAGCCAGATGAATCACCTGTGGCAAGACACCTACCTGCAGAGGGTGGGCCGATGAGCACAGCGAAAGCCTCAATGAGTAGGACCAGCCCGATGGCGCTGGAGAACTTCTGGGAGCCAACGATGGCCATCAGCACCTCGAACTGCAGTGCCCCCACCATGCCGTAGGAGATGCCAAAGAAGACACAGAAGATGACCAGCCCCGTGTAGTTGCTTGCCCTGGCACTGCAGATGTCTGTCAAGCCGTTGAAGAGCATGGAGAAGCTGAACAGATATGCCACGTGAGGGCGGACCCACTTCAGCCCTGCCACCATGCCACAGGCTGGGCGGGCAAAGATGTCTATGAAACCAATGATGGAGAGCAAGAACGCGGCCTCTGTGTCCGGTACCCCTGTGTCCTTGGCGTAGTTGACCAGCAATATGGGGGGCACGAAGAGACCCAAGACCAGGATGAACTTTGAAATGGTATAAATGATAAACCCTCGGTTGGAGAAGATACTAAAATCCAGAAGCTTCTTTCCTTTCTTGGGCTTCTTCTTGGCTTTCTTGCCTTTCTTGGTTCCATCAGTGGTGCTGATTCCCTCCTCTGACTTCCCTCCTATGGGCAGCATCTCCTTGGCTTCATATTTGTCCTGAGCTTTCCCCATCTTCCTCTTCATGCCCATATCCAGGGGTCTCATGACTGCCCCACAAGTGCAGCAGTTAAGCAGAAGGCCCCCCATGATAAGGAACCCTCCTCGCCACCCAAACTTCTCCAGCAGCACTTGCCCCAGTGGGGAGAGCGAGGAAAGGAAGACAGGGCTCCCAGCAGCAGCCAGTCCATTGGCGAGAGGCCGACGCTTGTCAAAGTAGGTGCCCAGCATGATCAGTGAGGGCTGGAAGTTCAATGCCATACCCAGACCTACATGGAGGTGAGAGCCAGGAGAGAGACACAAAGTGCAAGACCATGAGATGTGTTTTGCAACAAGCTGAAAACTCCCCTCAGACTATCCTAGACCCAAAGTCCCACGATGGGATGAATGTATTCCTCACAAGCCTCTGCACCTTCATGCTGGTGGATTGCCCCTGCAGAGGATGGGCTAAACCAGCCTGTCCAGCTGAAGTGGGCTTGGATCAGGTAACTGTGCTCACACTTAGGCAGGACCTGAGCCTTACATAGGAATTCTGCCTCTTTCCCCTGCCACTGTGTAACTGATGTCACCTACCACAGTCACCATGATCACTGAGCACCACTTAGGTTTCTTCTTTCTCTCAACCATAGGCTCTGGCTGTTTAGATCCAGCAAATGCATCCCTCACATGTGCAACATTGAGGACTAGATGCTTCCCATAGTGTGTGCAAATAGGCAAGAGAGACCTGATACTAGACACAGCATTGCTAAAGGGAAGTACAACATGGTCTTGGCTCTTCCCCAGGTAAGCCTGTGTTGCCCCCCAAATCCCGGGGCTCTCACCTGTCAGCACACCAGCTGTTAGATAAAGCTCAATGATATTGGTGGTAAAAGATGCCAGGATCATCCCAGCAGAAGCTAGCAGCCCGCCAATGAGCATCACAGGCCGGCAGCCAAACTGGTTCACCATGATGCTGCATACTGGTCCTAGGAGGAAGCAGAGGAGAGACTGAGTAGGTGACCAAAAGGAGACAGGACAACTGGGAAGGGGAAGGCAGCCCAAGCAGGGCTGTCAGGGGAAGATGAAGCTGTAATATGGAGCTCACTACTTGACTGCTTAGATACACATCTGTTGGGCCTGGCCAAGGGAGAGAGGCTGGTGATGTGGAGACTTCTGTTCTGCCTTTGGCCCCTATTCCCTGGTGCTTGGTGTGATAGGAGCAGCACTTCAGCAGTGGGAGCAAGCCCTGTATCAATTGTCTGGGATGTAGGCAAGGTGATCCCTGAGGTCTCCTGGGGCAGAGGAAACAGGGATATGAGATGCAGCACACTTCCAGAAGAGAAGTGGTAGGACAATTGTATTCTGCATCGTGGTTCATGACCAGGCCAGTGAGCATGAGAAAAGTCCATGGGGACTTGGTCTGTGCCTATGGCAGAGTGGGAAAGGTGTGAGTTGAGGAGGGGGAAGTGTGTCCAAGCATCACCTGTCCCATAGAGCATGGCCAGCATGATGGAAGAGATCCAGGCTGTGTCACTGTAGCCCACGTGGAAATCTTTCATGAGCTCCTTGAAGTAGACACTGACGGCTTTTGGGAAGGCATAGGAGAAGCCTGTGATCACAAAGCAGCCAAGGAGCACAATCCAGCCCCAGCCACCATCTGGGGGCTTCACAGGAGCCGGGAGTTGCCCTTCTTCTGGGTCAGGTCTCCCCATCTTCTAACCTAGGAATGGAAAGGCAGGCGGGGAGGAAGTAGGGCAACAGAGTGAGAGAAAGTCTGCTGGTGCTGCAGAAAGACAAGAGAAAAGCAGAGCAGCAAACGTTTGCTACAAAGTTTCTCTCCATGCCCTCCATCTCCAAGCTCTGAGAGGCTCATTGGGGGACCACATCTGCTCTTCGTATCCTGATCCTGCCAGGCAAGGTGGGATTGCTTTGGAGTGTAAGGTCATGCCTCAGCTGGGCAGAGGTAGGAAGCTCCCCCTGAGATTGGGGCAGCCCAGAGCTCCATAACCCTTGGCCAAACACAGCTAAGCAGTGTCACAGCTCCCAGCTCAGCCTGGAGTGCCGCATCTGATGCAGCATCAGGACCTGCAGCACCCCCCTTGCTTCATATCCAGCCTTGCCTACAGATGATGTGACGCAAAGACCAGCAATGTGAACTCTTTTTACTTCCTTTTGAGCCTCTCCCATGCTGGTCTGCTCCAGTGGGGAGTCCTTCAGAACCTGCCTTGCCACAGAAACCTCCAGCAGTGAGGCAGGGAGATCCATTTAAGCCCTCTGTGCTTTCCTCTGGGAGGCCCCGGTGCATGGCACTCTCCTTCCCCCTCCCCTCCCCACCATCAGGGGCCAGGTTTCTGAAATAGGTGAAGGGGGAGAGCACAAAAAAACAGTGGTTATTTGCATGCCAGAGAGATTAGGGCTCTGTACATACACGGAGGGGCCGGAACAAAGCCTAAGTGGGGAGAAGGGGGGAATTAGAGGGGATGTCTTGTGAGTCGCTCTCAGGGCTCTTAAGCTGCCCAGGAATTTTGCTCCAGCTGGCTGCTATGGGTATGTTTTTCATTTCTCCCTTAGGTACCAGATCTCTGCCCCTTCCCAGCACCACTGGCTACAGTTTCTTGGTCAGCCAGGATTATTTTCACACCTCTATGCAAAGCCATCTCTGGATCTAGACTACAGATGCTCCCAAGTAGATTAGACAGGCATTCTCCATGCCTGAGCTGGGCTTTTTTGGTCTGGTTTGTCTTCTATCACTGTCTTGCTGGCAGCACACTCCTAACAAAGGTCCTCTCTCCTGCCCAGCTCCCTTGGCTGAAGGACTGCAGGATGGCGGCAGCATCCTCATCCCTTGGCACCAGCAGTGGTGGGAAATGCCAGGATTCACACACTGAGTAGTGAGTGCCGAGGGGACAGGGAATGTCTTATGGATGTGATACACATAGCTAGGACCTGGGAATTTTGGATCTGGGTGCATTTCTCAAGGAAGTCCCTTTTCTTGGTGTCCTCCAAGCAAAAGGGATGAGTTGAGTTGATTCCCATAGTTGCTGTTGCTCTGAATGTCAGAGAAGTACAAATCCTTTAGACAAAACTGTGGATGGTACAAGCTGGGGCAGACTCCAGGCAGAGGGCCCTTACTTGGCAAGAGTGGTCCTACCCCACAGCCACCATCAGCCGTACCCCTCCTTCCCTGCTCCTGGGGTTGCTTGCTCCTGAAAACACAGAGTGCAGCACTCAGATGCCTGCCACCACCATGGGTCCCTGCAGCAGAGTTCTCCAAACTTTCAGGATGCTGTGAGCCACAAAAAAGGGGAGCTGAGTCTGGTTCTGAGCATCGATTGGGGCAACTCTTCTGGATGGCTCTTTCCTAGCAGCTCTTGGGCTGAACCACAGGGGCTACTCTAATCTCTGCCTCCCAGCCCAGGTCTCAGGGACTGTGGCAAGGGACAGAGGCATAAACAGAAAACAGGGGTCTATAGAGATATTTTTAAGGCAAGGAATCACTACAAGTAAGAAAAGAGTAATGAAACACTCTGCAGCTACCCATACCTCCCCCATCTTACCCTTACTGGTGTTTTCTGGAACACTGGCACCCTGAGAGCCCAACCGAATAGCCTTGCTCAGTTTCTGCCATTTTGCCCACTGTTCCTGTCCCAGCTCCAGCTGACTGACAAGATAGGTCCAATTGTACAAAAAGTGACCTGCTGCCAAAGCACAGTGATTTCTCAATCAGTGCTGGTGCTCTACCACTGCACTATCTGCTGCACGTAGCTAATTCAAGTAAGACCTGCCACCAAACATAGCCTGAGACGTTTTATCCAAGCCCCTCTCCCAGCCTTGCTTTTCTTGAGCTCATCCTGCACCACAAATTAAATGAATCAATCAAACCACTGCAATCCATCTTTCCCTCAACCTTGCCACTCCCTGCCAGCATCCTAGCAAGAAAATATTTATCTGTCTGTGACATGCTCTTCAGAGATTTTATAGCACTGCCTGTAAGTGATGAGCTCATGGCGTCTGATTTTGAAGAGCACGTTAGACAAATATCTGTGAGTACTTGTTCGAGTTTGGAACTGGAGGGCACCTCTGCAGGAGCCACTTGCTCAGTGCCACAGAACTGTATAGCAAAGCATAAAAGCACTTTTACCTGCCTGCAGCCAGGGGTTGGCTGAAAACGCCAACTGATGATGGCGTGCACCAGAGGGGCTCACCTGTGGAGATACCTCCAAGGCCAAAATGCCATAGCACACCTCTGCTGGGGATTTATCCCAGCTGTGTGCCAGTTTTCCCAGTTCAGAGCTGCCTTGCTCCTAACACCATGACACACATGCTTGTCTGCTCACAGTTGCATGCACCAGTCACACCACATACCCTGTGCCTGCCTTTGCACACTCTGCAGCTCACTATCATTTTGTCCCCAGTTAAGGAGCTTTATTCACAGGTAAAAACACAGTGTGTGAGTTCACATGCACACAAGAGCTCCTTAGCATGGGTACCTGCCCTTTCCCATGCACAACAGGAAGGTGGGCCAGAGTAGGCACTGCCACAGAACTTGCTGCAGGTGGCTGCAAGAGGACTTGCACCCACACCAGGAGGCATAAGCCCAGGTTGGAAGGGTGAAGACCACAGCACTTCGGCTGTGCCTGCCAGTCCCTGGACACACACAGAGCACAGTGCAGCCAGTGCTGGATAATGCCCAGAAAATCCCCACCCTGCCAGAGGGTCCACATAAATGCTCTTAGTACCTCCACACAGTACAGGTGGGGTGGGGAGTCTTATTTATTGAGTGCAAGGGCCACGATTCACCCCACCAGCCTCTCCAACCCACCGACAACCCCCTGAGAAAGCATTTGTTAGAAAATTAAATGAGTTCAGGCCCAGGATGAATCAGCTGCTGGAGCAAGGGCACAAGCATCCCTCCACACCACTGACCTGTGCAATGAAGCGATGACCTCCCGAGCACAAGCTGAGCCTCCACGGGTGGAGCAGATCTGTCAACAGTGCTTCCTTCTCCCACTGGCTGGCACTTCCTGGCTCTGGATGAGAGTGCCTGGTTAGATGGTCCTGCTGGATCTTTTCTCCATGGTGGGCACAGGACAATGCCTGCAGGAATCTACCACCTGTCAAGCAGTCTCTTGTGCTCCGCTCCTTCCTTTGGAGCTGCTACGTCCTCACAAGACAGCTAATCCCCCTCTCAGCTTGCTTCCCTCCAGTTCCAGTGATGCCCAGCAAAGCTGTCTATGGCAGATCTGGGAAGACACCCTGTATGGAGCACCCCTTTGCCTCCTATGGGTGCAGGTAGTGTCCCACGGCACTCCCAGTGTGGATGTGGGTCAGGAGCTGCTTATGGTTTCAGGTCGGCAGAGACCAGCGGGTGCTGAGCGGGCAGAAAGCACTTCTCCACTTTTAAGAGGCTTTTCCAGCCAATGGGGACGAGGTGGCTGCCTGCCACAGCCCGAATCCCCTGGTAATCCCGCTGCCCAGGGGCTCCTTGCATTTTCCCCAGCAGAGGAGGGCAGGCTGGCAGGGGTAGATTCAGTCGGAGGGAGCAAGACAGGAAGAAGTGGGGCGAGGTTGAGTGCTGGGGATAGCAAGGGTGCTGGGCATGTGCCCGTGCTTCAGTAAGGGGCAAAATAGGTGAAATGGCTGTTTTTGGAGCTTCCTCAACTGCCAGCCACCATGGAGAAGCGATGGCATGGTTTTGCAGGGCATGTGTCCAGCAGAGAAGCGAAACAAGGTGGAGCAGCCAAGGAATCGCTGCCAGCCATGGCTCAAACTACCAGATCCTGCCCACCCCGGGCAGCTCAATAACCCCCCTCAAAAGCAACCTCCCCAGTGGCTGACTCACAGAAGGAGGTCTGGCAGGCACAGGGGACATGCCAGTCTCTGGCCGCACTTGGGGGAACACTTTTACTTCCAGGGAGGGGGCTGGGGCTCAGCCCAGGGGGTGTTTTGGGGAGGAAAAGGCCTGGGCTATAAACCCCTGATACCTCTCAGCAGCAGGGGGGCTGCGGGGGCTTGGCCACACTCACAGCCAGGGTTTAATGTCTATTAATAAGGCTAATCAGCTAAGCCCTGGCCATCGCTAGCGCTCCATCCCTCACTCACGCTGCCTCTCCCGTGAGGGCTCCCCCAGTACACATAGGGTATTCCCAGATTAGTGAGATCCCCACAGCCCCTCAGGGAATGTTTTTCCCCTGCACTGAGCAGCTCTGGGATGCCCACGGTACACACTCCAGCAGTGGGTGAGGAGAAGGGGGCCACAGGTTCTTGCTGCCCTCTGGCAACAGGACAGACACGGGGACTCGGGGGTAGCCAACAATGGGCATTGCAGCCCTCCTGGTGCCCTCCACATCCACTCCAGACCTCTGGGCTGGTGGCTGCCCCGTCTGGACTCACACACTGCAGTGTCCAACACCACAACCGTGGGCAGCCGTCATGGCCCCAATGCTGGTGGAGAGTGCCCATCCTCCTCCCCCTGCATCCTGTGACCGAGGTGATGTCCCAGCCACTGAAATGGACACAGAATATGTATTCTCCATTTTATTTTAAAAAAACCCATATATTTTCCACAGGACAGTACATGAAGGAACAGGGCAGTGGTGCTGGACACTGTCACCTGCCCCTGCCTTGGCCCAGCACTGCCCAGCAAGGTAAGGGGCTGCACCTGGGGTGAGAAGGGGCAGGTGCTGCTACAAATGGACACTGTCAAAGGGGCCAAGACCAGACCCTGTCAGCTGGACCACATCACCTGGAGCCTTCTTGTAGCCTTCTCTTCTGGGGTTCGTTCTTCTGGTGGCAAAGGAACTGTTTGGTGAGAGTTCTCTGCCCACAGCATCCCAACAGCACTGCCCTGGCTGCAGATGATCTTAGCCAACCCTACCTCCACCTCCAGCCCCATCCCTTCTCCCAGGCCATCAGCACCAGTAACACCAGACTGGTCCCTCCTGCTCAAGTACACTAGCACCACGAGGGGAGGGAAGCAGGGATCAAGACAGAAAGGGCAGCAGAGATATGCTCTCAGACACCCAGGTGAGATGGGTCCCGTTGTCCCAGAGGTATGGGAGGGGAAAGGAGAGTTCACTCCATGAGTGGTAGCACTAGGTTGCTGCCCAGCTGGAGGTCACAGCAGTATCACTTCTCCTCCTCCTCCGCTGAAATTGTTCAGTGCCCACAGCCCTGTTTCATCGGATGATGGGTGCCGAGCGGTCATTGGTGACTGTGGGGCGCAGCTTGACTGTGGCAAAGGGGTTGGTTCCTCTGGAACGGGAAAGGAAACAGGCAATCGTCAGAAAGTCTGCAAATACCTTCAGGGATCTCTGTGACCAAGCAAAGGCTACTTAGTCCTACTGCAGTCACCTCCATGCCAAGGAGGAGAGCGTGGTAAAGCTCATTCCTGAGTAGGTTTTCTCCACCCTTAACACATCCCTGCTGCACATTCCCATGTGGATCCCTTTGGGCTCTCCTGAGAGCTTCTCACCCTCCCTCTTCCAAAAGATGCAGAAGGGACACCAGCACATGGCTGTCCCTTATGATAGCACTTGCAGAGTGTACACCAACCCTCCAAGCAAGGAGTTGGGGAGTAGAAAAAGACCACAGCACCACACCAGAAACACGGAGACATTAACCCAGCTGCAGGGGGAAGAAAACCAGGGATTTATGGCAAGTCTCATCTCCACACACCAGACTCATCAGAACTCAAAGCCACATCCTTTTATACCTCATCCCTAGCCAAGCAGGCAGAGATGCACAGTCATGTAGCTCCACACTCAGGCTGAGAGCTGCTATTGTGACCCTTCCAGGATGGATGGGAAGGAACATGCAGGTCTGGACATGTGTTCAGAGTGCTCAGGTCCTACCTAATTTTATCTGAGTCAAGATGGGACCATCCCAGTCAGCAGAAGCCAGAATAGACCACCTCTGTCTCCTGTCCTGGAAGGTAAGCTGTGCATTGCTTTTCCCCAGACACTTCCTTGTTCCTCCCACATTTGATAATCCAAAGATTAAATAATAATAGCATTGTAATAATACTCCCCTCTGTCAGACGATTCCAGAGTGGAGTTCCACATCTTACTCACCGTGGGAAGAGTTCAGGGGGCTGATCTGCTCCTGATTTCTGCAGTGAAAAGAAAAGCAGCAGTGAGAAATCTGGAGTGGAGAATGGAGAGAGAAAAGTGGGGCAGGAGACACTGCACACATGGAGGAAGATTTCACAAAACACTCAGGTGAGTTAGGAGCCCAAGTCTTCTTAACAGGGCTCTGACTCCTTATTCATTCAAGTTTTGCAAAAGTCCACAAATTCCCCACTGTAGATAATACCCTGAATTTTATTGTGGTGGGTTGTCCCTACACCGCAGGTTCCTTACTCCCCTAGGACATCTTCCTTTGTTTTGAGGAAGAAAGGAGACGACTCGGATCCCCAAAATGTCATACCTGAAGAGCACAGCAAACGTTGACAGTCTGAGCTACATTTCACCCTCCAGCACAGCCAGAGATGCCCCCTTGAGTTGCCCACACACCATGGCAAAAAATCTGTCATCCAGGCACTTCCAGCATCCATGGGGAACTCCAGAGTTCTACCCACCTACCCTACACCACATACTACTTAAAAGTGGACAAATCTGGTGGACAAAGTTGGACTTAGGTCCTGTGGCCCTTATTCTTGGCCAGTAGACAGTGAACGATCAGTGACAGCTGACCTGCTAAAGTACTCTGGTGGCAGACAAGAAAGCCACACTTGGCTCCCTGGGATTCAGTTAGGAAGTCACACCCATTTGTTTGTGGCTCAGCTGGGGGTAGTTTGGGCATACATTTAAAGCAAGGCTGTCTTTCCAAATTAGTCTTTTCCTCCTTTCTAGTGAGGTTTCATGCTCTGCTATGCTGCTCCAAATGCTGCACACAATTCATGGCTCAATCCCAGGTCTATCCCAACACCCCAGCTCTGGGACAGGATGAAAACCCAGTGACCCAGAGGGTCAGAAAGGCTGCAGTGGCTGTTCCCCTGTGTTGTGCAGCCTGATGCTACCTGAAACCTCAGAGCAGGACATAAAAGGGAAAAAAAGAGTAATTAAATGTTGCAGTTTTCAGTTCTTTGATACATCCAATTCTTTGCAACCTTGAGCTGGCCTGGAACCAGTGAGCATAGAAGAGGTTTACCCAGCCCTCTGTGAGACTGAGCAAATAATGCCCCATGGGCAGCACTGTTCTTTCTTCCCCCAGGTCCTCTCCTTTAACTTGGTTCTCCCAGTCAATTCCCTACTGCTGGAAGCAATGATAAGTGGAGGACTTCCTCCTCAGTATGCCATCCATAAGCCACGGGTTGGACACAACTTGTTCAAAGGCTCTCAAAAATAGCTGTGCCCTCAGCCTTTACTTCCAGCTTTTCCCTATCCCAGCTGTGACTTTAAGCCAACCCTTGTCTGAATTTAAAAGAGGAACCCTATGAAACTCCTCTCTGTTCTCTGAAGGGAGGAGAAGGATGGCATCTCTGTTAGCTGGTCACCCACTCCCAGACCAGCCTGGTCACTCCATGGTCCTACTATTAGCAGAAAGAAGTGCTGCCCTGGAGCCACCAGAAATCAGGCTGGGAGGCCATGGAGAAAAGGATTGAACTGAAGGGTCCCTGGTGAGCAAAAAAAGAGAGAGAGAGATGAGAAGGGCAGGGGCAGAAAAGCAGTCCCTTGGGGGAGCAAAGCCAGGCACTGAGGATCTGCACACAACAGGAAAACTGGCAGGGGTCATCAGACAAGGTGGCATGTGGACACGGATGAGAAAGACTAGTGCTAACAAGACTCAGGAAAGCAGCAGGTCCCTTCACCAACATCAGAAAGGTGATTTTCTGCCTCTACTGGCCAAAGCAGAAAAGATATGTCTTGATGTGGCCCACTTCACACAAACCCACCAGAACTGCTCCAGCACTCACCTTGGAGCCAGAACTGACTGGGGCCACCACTCCACTCTGGTGGCTGCTGGCACCCACAGAGAGGGGAGGTGGGTTCGGCAAGCTGGGCTGGGTAGCAGCAGGCCAGTAATTGCTGGAGGATGGAGTGCTGGGACGGTCCAGGATGTCATCCATACTGTGACTGCTTCGCAGTGGGAAGGACCTGAGCAAGAGAAGACAGTGAGATGGGATCAAAGAGCAGGGATCAGGGGGCAGCACAGGTGCTAGCACAACATGGGATGTCTCTGGAGGAAATACACGTGTCTTGGACCGGTCCAGTTGCAAGAACCTTTGAGATGACATTGCACAAGTTATGGGAGCTGCTTAGGGAAACCTGCGAGATCCCAGGGCACAATGAGGCTCTTGGCAGGTTCTCCAGCATAGAAGCCCTGCAGCTCTCCATGGGACACACTCTAAAACTATGATCCCACTGGCCAATTGCCATCCTGTTACCTGGTGTCTGGCTCCTCCATCTCCCTCGTATTCTCCAAAGGCTTTACATAAGCTTCAGGGAACCAGCCACACCTAGGGCACAGGAACAGAGACAAATGAGGTCCAGGAAACCATGGTTTGTGGTTCTTCAGATCCAATTGCCAAACACTTCTGATCTGCACCAATTCCACACATCAATCAAGCCACATTTGCCAGTACCATGTGTGACAGGGTTCCTGAACTTCTTTCACCCTTAGGTAGGGCCAAGGGTTATTGTGGGACAGACTTTGAGCTTGGAGCAGGACTCACTTATCTCGGGAGCTCAGCAAAACCTGTGCTCCTGGGAGTAATGCTGATACAATCCAGCAAGAGACTCCAACCAACCACAATCACAAGGAAGCTGTGAAAAACTCATCCAGGGATTTTACAGCAGCTCCACTCCAGAACAGCTGCCCAAAGAAAGGCACTGCTTTTGTTCATCTCACATCTATGAGCATTCCTGCAGACCACATCCCATGTGGAACAGGGCAGGTTTTACACACAGGTGTTGGCTGGCAGTGCCACAGGGAGTAATTCAGTAAGTGAGGGTGCAGCAGTTTCCATGTGCTGGAGGCTGTGGCAGCAGTTGCAGTGTGAGCTGAGAAATGCCAGGCCTCTCAGGTAACTGCAGAAGTTCATGGCCCTGAGCTGGATCCCATGACAGGAGTCACTCCATCGTGCAAGGCAGGAGGGGATCACTGCATCCCTGGCTCTTCCACCCAAAGCCCCTGGAGGTTTCTCAGGCAGCCCATGCACAACAGCCCTGCCACACTGCATCACTGAAGACACAGCATTGTCCCACTGAGATGGTGGGTGGGACACAGTGCCCAGGCCACACCAGAAGGCGAGGGGGGTGATAATTTTGGGCTTAACCCTTCCAACTCCAGACTCAACAAGCCTGCATCTGGCCAATTTACAGCAGCAGAGTCACGTACGTGGACGAGCCCTCCAGTTTGCCATAGAGCCAGCCGTTCTGCGCCTCCGGCATCAGCACCGCGATGACGTCCCCAGGCTCAAACCGCAGCAGGGTCCGGTTGGCACCCGTCGTGTGGGGCACAATGGCCTGAACTCTTGATGTGCCGCTCCTCTTTCTGCCCTCGCTGCCACTGCTGGCCTCGCCGAAGGAACCCGAGCGGGACGTACGGCCCGTAGGGAGCAGACCTGTGGGGAGGCATCCCAAGGGTCTGGCTGGAGTCTGGCTTCCTCCTGCGAGACCCACACTGCCTCAAAGGGACCAGTGCTTTCTCAGTCAAGTAATTACTCTAGTGGAGGAGCAGATGGCCTTGCAGGGAGAGAGCAAAGCATAGCATGAGAAAAGCAGGGTAAGCATCCTGCAGGAGACAATCAGCTCAAGCCAAACCCATTTGTTTTGCACTGTGCCCTCTTTGGCCAAATGCCTAGAGCATAAGGGCTGCATGCCCTGGCTGATGCCCTCCCTGCCTGACAGTCCTCTTCCCGACCTACTAGAGCTACTGATTATTTGGGTAATTTCTCTCTCTCCCTGTCCTTTTTTCAATTATTTTAAAAACGTTAAGCTGAAATTCCTCAAGAAGGAAAAGCAGGCGTGCATTGGATTAAGTGTCTGGGTTTCATAGGACAAGCTAATATTTAATCTGGTAGTAGGAGAGAAGGTGTGTGGACACATTGTTAGAGAGCTAGGAAAATTACAGCCTGGAAAATCACTCTCAGGCCAGAGCTTCTCCTGCTCTCTCAGCTCCATTCTCAGGCTGATAGCATGTTCAGCTTCAGTTAGGGAGATTTTCTCCCAGGATGATAACATGGTCAAAATAGAATGGAATTAACAACATTAGATTAACACCTGTTTTGGTGCGTGACCAGGCCTGGGAAAAAGGTGTCATTGTCTCTGGATCAATCATCTGTACTCTGTACTTGGAGTTGCGAGTCGCTCTACTTAAGCAATGTATTTCTGAATAAAGCCTCTCTTTCCTATCCTGAGAGGGACCATGTAGCTATGTCTTATTTCCGCTGCATCTAAAGGGCTAATACCCCAACCAACAGCTACAAAGGTGCTTTACTAAAATGGGAATTCTTGCAAGAACCGGTTCTTGTAGTTCAAGGAGCCTTGAAAATTGCACATTCGTAGGTTCCCCACCTCACACAGCCTGGTCTTGCCATGGATGGACTCTGCCCTGGAGGCTGAGCTCACCTTCTACTTCAGCCTTGCCTTTTACAGCTCCCCTAGGCACCATCCTCTCACCATGCCCAAGAATGCAGCTGAGGTCTGGTGGTCTGATAGAGTGGTGGTCCCTTCCCAGACCCAACCCTCTTCCCAGAGAGGTCCAACCCCTGCATCTCCCCATAGCACTGTTCCCAGATTTGGGTCATACTGGCTGCTGATGGTGTCCTCCGCAGTGGCCGCCTGGGAGACTCTGGCTGAGGAGACATCCTCATTTCTGGAGGGTCTGGAGTGAAGATACTGGATCTACTCCCAGTCATAGAAGAAGCAAAGTCCCCAAGGGGCCTCTGGGGCTGTTGGAAAGAAACGGGGCTGAACACACATTCACAAAGGCTGTGTTAGGCAGGAGATGCTCTGAGAGAGATGCAGTCTCTCTTAGAAAGCCAGACTCAGCACATTCCTCCACTGCAGCCCACACAAAGACTACTATTCCTCTTGGCCAGGAAAGGCCACTGGACCTGGACAAGGCAGCAAGTACCATGGTTGGCCAAGGACTGACTTTGCCCTACAGCCTCACCACCAAAGAACCATTGAATATTTTGGGTTGGAAGAGACATTTAAAGGCCATCTAGTCAACTGCCTGCAATGAGCAGGGATGTCTTCAATCAGATCAGGTTGCTTACAGCTCAGTTCAGCCTGACCTTGAACGTTTCCAGGGATGAGGCATCCACCACCTCTCTGGGCAACCTGTTCCAGTATTTCACCAAACGAGGTTAAGCTGTCTGTGGGCTCCTCACCATCTCGAGGTGGGTGGGCGTGAGCCGTCCTGATGGATACCCCTGGCCGTGGGAGGCTGAGAGCAGCCCCTGTGAGTGGCTGTTTGAGGGGTTACGGCTGGCTTCCAGCTGCTCCTTCCACCGCGGTGCCTTGGTCTGGATCATGCCCCGAGCCTGGGGAGAAAGAGAGAAGAGGGGGTGATGGACAGGGCAGACCAGCTACAGAGGAAGCCCAGGGCATACACATGCACTAGAGACCAGGTCCTCCCACAATTAGGCTTGTGGGAATGGCCAAACAAGTCCCTGTAGGCAGGAATTTCGAGGATGGCACCCTTCAGCAGAGATCCGCTGATCCCAAAGGCCCTGCTATAAACACCTACAACACCCTTCCCTCCTCCATCACTCACACACCCAACTAAGCCCATGCCAGCACCGTGCTCAGCCCCAGGCATGTTCTTCCAGCCTAGTACAGCCAGCCTGAACCTCACAGCAAGAAATAAAACAGCTTCCTGCCCGGTCCATGCACAGATGCATCCTTCTCTAAGGGATGGCTCAGCCCTGGCTCCCTCCTGGCTGCATGCTCTCCCTCCAGCCCTGGTGTCTGCTCCCCCAGCCCTGCTCCCCAGCATGTCAGGGCTGTACCCTGCTGTAAAACTGGAGGAGAGTGTTGTAGAGCATGTGGTGCTTTTCAGCCAGGAAGCGGTAGCGGCGCTTCTCCTCCAGCTCAGCCTCCCTCTGGCTCTCAGAGACAAACGCCTGCATCTCCGAGCGCAGTCGGATCACATTCTCCTGTGTCACAGGGGGAAAAAGGAGGAAGGGATTAGTGAAAATCCAACAGAGTGGACTCAGGGGATGGATTGGAAGGGGTCATTATGTCTATCGACTTCCCAGTCCACTTGCAGTGCTGGAGCAGCAAAGAGGAGTTAGAGCAGAGTGCTGGGGATTAAGTTCTTGCTTCTGAGGCTTTCTATATGAGAAAAGGGCTTGACAGGAGTAAGTGCCACAGATCAGTAGCACCCTGTAGAATAGTGGTTTCCTACTTTCCAGATAAGCCTGCTGGCTTTTGAACATCGGGACAACCCCTAGGCTAAGATGGCTGAGAAACCAGCCCTGGCTCCCGAGAAATTTTTCAGTTCTTATTGCCAACTCCCCTTCCTGCGATCACTGCTTACCTTCATCTCCCGGGCATTTTTGTCACGAGCCCTCTCCATTCTCCACAGCTCTGCCATGCACTTATCCAGGTTGGTGGCTCTTCGCTGGTACTCCAGCTCATACTGCTTCTGGCTCTCCTGCCAGGGAGAAAACAGGCTCAGTAAGGAACTAGAGACCCAGCCACACTGTGAGGCAGCAAGGGTCCTGCTCTGATGGGTGATTGGTCATCTGAGTCCACCTGCAATCAGGCTTCATCTGGACTTCTTGCAAAATGTCTTTCTTTGCCTTTCTTTTAATTTTAAATGGCCCAAGAGTGCTGATGAAGCTCCAGATCTGAGGAGCAAGGACTGGCACCCAGCTGCCTCAGCACTGAGCCCAAAGGCCTCTGTCTTTCTATGTTGACACTACCCACAGGCATGGCCAGCTGGGCCATGGCAGCACAGGACCCACAGACAAGCAGAGTCTGTGGTTTGGGGAAGCTGGGAACTCTGTTTTAGGAATGCTGAGCCTCTCAGCCCCGCTGAAGCATTTGGCAAGGCCCACTTCACAAAGACCAGCCACCTGCCCCTTTTAGCTCTCCATCATCACTGAACAAGGGGAGTTTGTTCCATGATGGGAGAAGGTAAGAGCCCCTCTATCTCTTGCTGAGAAGAATCATGGAAACACCTCAAGTGTTGAAGCAAAAACCCTTGGGTGAAGGGGAGAGGGAAACAAGGAGAGCTGAGGAAGAGAAGGGAGTTCATCACTTACACTGATAAACTGCACATCCATTTTGCTGTTCTTCTCCATGTGCTGCAGCAGATCCACATGGAAAGTCTGAGCCTGAAAGAAGTGAAGGAGCCATCACCCTTATCCCTTCACCATATGGGGTGTTGCATGCACTGTGATAAGGAGTGGCTCATTAAATGTGCTGAGCAAGTGACTTGCAGCCAGGCTCTGGGCATGCCAGCCCTGTAACCCTTCTCTGCCACGTGCAGCAGGGAGGCAGGCACCTGCCTGCAGGCATGCGTGAGGGCAGCTGATGGGGTGAATATGGTAAATGCTGATAAGCTGTATTTAAGGAAATCACTTTATTATCCACCTCCACTAGCCCTTGGGAAAACCACTCACCACAACTTCCAAATCAGAGCTCAGTAGTCTCTGTGTGTCAGACATCTGCATCAGAATTTCACCTTTAGGGGGAAAAAGACAGGAGAAGATGAAAAAGTCCTGTGGCCATTTTCTTGTGTGCCCAAGCTGCACAGCAGATGATACACAGCTGTGAAAATCCAAGACATATCACAAAGCACTGGTCTCTGCACCCTGGCAGCCTTCCTTCCCAGGCACTGCCAATGTAGGGTTACTCCAGCCCATGTGGTGGCTGGACCAGTGTTATGCTACAGCCCCCGGTGTCAGCAGGCAGCCTCACCTCTTCCGTGGGCTCTGGGTGCTGGGTTTCTGCTCTGCCACAGCCCCCACAGGCCCCATTTCCAACCCCAGTGGCTCTCCAGATGTGGTGCACGTTTCTGGCTGTCCTATGGGAAGGCAGCTCCAGCACCTGCTCCGATGCTGTGCATAGTCCCACTCCAGCAGGGCTGGCATTTGAAACCAGGAAAGGAAGAGATGGATGACAGGGAGCAGAGGAGCTAGCTGGGAGGTGCAGATGACAAAAGGAGTCTGCAGAAGGGGCACACAGCTGGAAGCTTTCTGATAAAATGTTTAGCAGTGGAGCAGCTCCCTGACCACATTTTCAGCAGTTGCCACCAGGCTGCAGAGTTATTTCCACTGCTGAGTGTGAGTCCCTCAGCCCCAAGCTGCCATTCCAGCTGGTAGCAGGCTCAGGAGGACAAAACTCCATCAGCTGTTGTCAGTGCATGCTCCTTGACTTTTCCCTCACACTTCCAAGAAGTAGAAAAATACTTCCTCTGTGATGATCTTCTGGGGGCAGCATGCCTCAACAGGGACTGGTTTCTGTGAGACGTCCATCACTGGAGCTGAGCTCACTTGCTGATCTCAGAGAGACACAGGGAAGAGTGCTGGGACTGTGAGCAATATTCAAGGACACACCAAAAGTTTGATTGTCACCACCTGGACAGGGCCTGGTACAGAGAGGCACCATTTAGAGGAGCTGTCTTTCTTGCCCCACTACCTGGAAATGGACCAACTAAGGGAGAAGGTAAAAAAAGGGATAACTGTGGCTCACCACAGGAGAGAAGATGATGTGCAGGAGAGCCTTACCCAGCATATGTGAGGTGGAACTCTGCAGTGCTTGCTCCCCAATCTTCTCAATTGCCTTAAAATACACTTCAGCTGCTTTAGATAATGCTGTGGGGAGAGGAGAGGGGTGGTAAGGGTCCGGCCTGCCTCCCCACCATCACCAGCTCCACAAATAGCACACAGAACAGCCACCTCCTGGTAGCTGGCCTGTAAGCACCCCATCTCTCCCCATCAGAAGTGGGTCCTGGAGCTGAAGGGTGCTTAAGAGCAGCTCCGGACATGTCAGAGGTGGCAGACCAGCAACCTTGTCCTGCGTGAGGGGATAGGGGATGCCCAGGCTGGATGCAGCACTGTAGTCTGGAGCCCTGGCTGTGTGTAGGCACACTCACTCACCGTGGAAGGCTCGCAGGTAGTTGTTCCCCAGGTATACCAGGTTCTCCAGTGCAGGGTTGAACTGCTCCAGGATACTCTGTGGGAAGGCAGAAACATGTTAATGTCATTCTTCCTCATGCCCAGAGACCTCAGCCGATCAAGGCCTGTGGTTTGGCTGGGTGAGAGCCCCCTCTGGAGCACTGGAACCGAGGCAATGTGCAGCCAAGCACAGCCAGCTCCCTGCACTGGGGCTGGCTAGCAACTTCAGCTGCCCTTAGCCTTCCCAAGCCAGCCAGGAGAGGAGCTGTGCCAGAGGGCAAGGTAGCCAAGTGGCTGCCTAAACGGAGATGGCTTTCTCCCAAGGGCCCACCCCCACTGCAGGCAGGGGAGTAAATGCAAGGGGGTCTGAGCAGCCTTTTCCCCTCATCCCAGAGCCAGCCAGAACACAACCCTTTCCTGGCCAGGATGTGGTGCACTGCCAGACTCAGCAGCTTAGTAAGAAACGGACAATCAGCTTCTCTGCATTTATTTGTATTTATCAAAGGTGTCCATTGACTACAGAGAAGACCAGAGACTGGAATAAGCAATTCCCCACTTCTGTCAGCTCTCCCCTCCTTGGCTCAGCACTGATGCGTGTAGGGAAGCATTTATGAGATCAGAGACTCTTTCAAGGGAAGGGCAAAATGGCTGATTGAACTTCTTCCTGCCAGCAACCAAGGTGTGTCACCCTTTATGCTCCATATCCAAACCACCCTGGCTGCCCAGTTCCTTCCCGAATCTTTTCTTAAGCACCTTCTCCTCCTGCTCCCAAACACAGCCCACAGGAGCTGCTGCAGTTCAGCCTGGGAATGGATTCAGCCCTCAGCTGTCCACCCAAGGGAGCCTTAAGCAGAAAACACTCATCTCCCACCCACATATCTCCCATATGCAGTCGAGCAGCCTTTGATGCCAACACTCACCTTATAGATGGAGATGGTGGATCTGTAGGACAGATCCATCTCTGGAGCCTATTCACTCTCCCACAGAGAAGCAAGGAGCAAAGGAAAGTACAAAGTGCTATTCTGGCCTGAAGGACTCTGCTTCTGCACAGCCAGCAGGATGGAAAGAACCTGCCACCAGCAAGGAAGGACAGCAGGAAGACACAGACGTGGTACAAAGGGAGCACTGATGGAGTTTAATAATTCACCAGCCGAGAGGCTGGAACTTGATCTCTGGAAGTAACCAGACTCTGGGGGGGAGAGAGGAATCCTGCGACAGCCAGCAAGGACATGTGACCGCCTCTTTGCATTATTGATTGCCAGCTTGGTACCCAGCTCTGCCTGTCCTGACACCTGCAGCGCCGGCCACCTGCCCGAGCCACCGCCTTACGGCTCGCTGCCCCCGGCACTGCCAGCACTCGGACGTGGCTCGATCGGCCTCATGGAGGCGCCTTCAGGTCTCTCTCACGCAGGCACCTCGAAAGTCAGGAGATCCCTATCAGCTTGTGATCGAAGGCAGCAAAGAGCAGCAGGCGGGGAGGGGGGGAAACACAAGGAAAGCTCTATACGAATTTCAGCTCTCCCCGCCCATATTCCCCCATCCCAGGCTTCAGCCCTCTGGCTCTCAGCCTCCCTCCCACTCCCAGTGAAACTCTCTGAGCAGCAGGAACAGGCTTCTACCTCAGGTGAGAACCTTTCCCAGGTTCACCTCTGGTGAGCTGGGACCAGTGCTGCCATTGTGATTTCTTCTGGGCACGTGCCTGGGAAGAGATGGATCAAGCAAAACACAGTGCTCTATTTTTTAGGCCTGGACAGCTCCAAGAAGATCTTCATATTGTAGCTGGTCCAAAGCCTCTCTACTCTGGTTGCAACTGCTGTGTGGTAACCAGCCACTCACACCACCCACATGCTCCCAGAGCTAGCTGCAGGTTCACCTCATTCACCTCTGCAGCCCATACAAAGGGTATAAATCCTGTGTCTCAAGGAGCCCTTTTTCTGATTTTCTACCTGTAAGAAATTCAGAGTCAGCAAGCCTAAAACCCCTCTGGGAATTCATAGGATGGAGAAAAAGACAAGACCACCACGGACTGCATGACATTGGAACCAAATGCAAATCCCTCTTTATTTTAGGACATGTCAGTTTCTCACAGAAACAGGCAGCAGCCAGTCCATTCACTCAAAAGAAAACCATTAAAAATTCAGTTTTTCAGGTTACTCTTCAAAACATCTTCAAACAGACACATAAATTATTCATAAATATGCAAAAATTACTGCAGAAACAACAAGTGGTGCAGCAATCACAGCAGAATTTCCAGTAGTAATAAAAAAGAAAATCCAAATTGTCACAGGGTTGGCTTCTTTGGTGGGAACTGATCTCAGAGCATTTCAGTTTCACGTTAAGAGAAATGATCTCTCCACAAAGCCAAGGCTCTTTTCCCTTCCAGCTGCCGTGAGTAACAACAGGCTTTCACATCTCAGCTCCTGAGCAAAGTATAACACAGCAAATCAGTGGCACAATCCTGGGTGGGGAAAGCTGCTCCCTCCCCTAGTACAGTGTTGCCAGCTCATCTCAGAGGGGAAAGGAGAAGCTGTTGCAGAAGATAACTGTCTCAGGAAAGGCTTGCCCTTCTCCCAAGGCCAGCTGCAACTTTCTGCACCATATCTACTGCAAAAAGTTGCAGCATTTCTGCTCCCCTCCAAACTGGGTATGTTGAGGGGAAAAGAATCCCTTTTCTCCATACTATACACTCTGAAATACCTCGGGCCCAGTGGGCCAAGCAATCCCTGAAGCTTTATCAGGCCTAGGCCCATTCTGTGACATAGGAAGGTGCACGGTGCTTTGTCAGTGGAGGTACTGCACAGACAGGAGACATTCCAGCTGCTACAGCTCAAGACAAGTAGGTGACGGCTCTGGATTCTGGGTCAGAGGGCAGTAAAACTAAGCACAGCAGCAGAGATGGGGTTACAGCACAAAGATAACTGTCAGCATTTCACAGCTATCATACATGTCATACATTCTGTGTCTGGGAATACATGTGAACTGTTGTCTATTCAATATTAATTCTCTCGACTATTACAAGTCTCTCCCCCACCTCAACACCGTGGGTCAAGGTCACATTTGAGCCATTTCAGTGTCTGCTGCTCCTTGCCTTCAGAATGCAGAATGGGAACCTGGAGGTCAGTCATCGGCAGAGATGTTGCACCAGCTGCTCGAGCTGCTCCCGCTGCTGGTAGATGTACAGCTGGGTGTCCCAGAGAGCGTTCACCAGCACGGTGTCATTCACCTCGTCCAGCATCACCTCTGTGTGCAGCTGAGGGCTGAGCCTGCGGACAGCCAGACAGCATCACCAGCTGGGCACAGACACGCAGGTGACCAGGCACCAGCCTGCCAAGCAGGACACTTCCATCAAGCGACTCCCACCATCATGGTGCTCGCTGCCCTTGGGCTGTCAGGCTTGCAGAGCAGAGGCCTCCCCCTCCTTCAAGGCCCAGCCACACTCAAGGCTGAGCCACAGTGAAGCAACTGCAGCACATGAGGGACAAGTCTAAAACAGGGTGTGCAGGGTACAGGGCATGGGACAGGGCAGGATGCACATCCCCAAGGTCCATGCAAGACAACACCTCTCAAACTGCCCTTAACTAGCCCAGACCAGGCGTGCCGGGTGCCTCAGCTCATGTGGAGGGCCAGGGCACGCTCCACCCTGTCACTGAGACATGTGCAGGGGGCAGGTCTGGGCAGGCATTCCTCTGCCGGCGATGCCACTTGGGATGATGCATGCCACAGCCAGGTCTGAAGTGAGAGGGATAAAAATAGATCTGTGCAAGAGAGCAGAAAGGAAGCTCCTACCGGAAATATGGGACATCCGTCATCTCACACCAGGCCCTGGCACGATCCACAGCTGGTCCATCTGCGTCAGTGCACTGCAGGAGAAACAGGCCCGCAGTTACAGCCTGGCTGCTCTTCCCCTGCCTACAACAGGCTTCCCTGGCACCAAGTCCAACTGCACAAGCGCCAGAGGAAAAATAAAAACCAGGAGCAAGGGCATCCTGGATGGCACTCCTCGCCACCAAGAGCTGGCTGGCTTTCCTTTTTCTTTATTTTTAACATAAGGACAGTGCTCCTGATCTTTGGGACACAGGAGTTGCACCCAACAGACCCTTCATACATCACAGCACAGAGTGGATTGCCTCAAGAAAACTCCCAGGATGATCTGAATGACAGCCTCCTTGGGACTTCATCTGTACCCATTCTGTCCAAGCCCTGTACAGCAGAGCCTGTGATTACTTCAGGCTTACTGGGCTATCCTGGGACAGCTTCCCTGGGAGCCCTGAGATAAAAGACAGGAGAAGCAAAAGAACTCTGGGCATTTTCTCACTTCAGGAAGTTAAAAGGGAGATAATGCAACAGCATTAAAATCATAGTCAGAACTTCAGTTCTGATCTTTCATCCATTTAGAGTGTTTTCATGAACAAAATGTAATGATCTTCCTCCTGAAGCACACAAGTGCATATGCCAGGTACACATTCCTAACAACAGCTCACAACTATTGTTTTTAATTAGTGACTCTCTCACTTCTCTAGTATTTACTGATTTCCCCAGTGGGAAAAACTAAGCTTTTCTAAAGAAAAATGAATTGCTGTTTTCTGAGGCATGAATAACTTTTGTTCCCAGGTTAGTTAGATGATAAACAATGCTTTCTGGAAAGATACTGAGTTTCACAAACTCACACCTGCAAATGTTCCTAAGAGTCACTGACCACCATCCTGTCCTTAGCTCCCTTCAGCTGCAAGAATATCCCTTGAGGATGAGTGTCCATCTGGGGCACTCAAAATGCCGAAGAATCAGACAGGTTTTCAGGCCTGCAGTGCTCCTGCAATTCAAAAGTTACCCACTACATCCATGGTCAGAGCACTTCCAAGGAAACAGAACTTACATCCAAAAGGAGGAAGCTGGAAACTGGAAACCTTTTCTCCCTCTCTGTAAGCAACCCCAGAGGTCTTTTGCCATTCCCTCCTCCCAGTACTCACACAATCCACCACCATCTTGCCAAGCTCTCTGGCCCCGAAGACGGTCTTCGCCAATTCCCAAGGGTTTGAGGGGCGGAAAACATCCACAGAGCTCACTGGGACCTGCGGAGGCTTCCCTGTTCCCAGGGAGACCACCAACCCCAGTTTTCTCACTTCCTGCTTCCGACCCTTAGGACAAACAAAAAATGTGTTTGCAATGACCAACAATGAAAGTGAAGCATGTCTTTCACAGCAGCTTCGCTGGGAAGCTCTGAAAGCCAAGGCAAAAGGCTCAGCAGCCTATTCTTCCCCCATTGTCCCCCTAAGTATGGCCTGGTGAGACAGCTGTAACCCACAGGACTTGCAAGAGTTGCACTGCTCTGTCCCGTCTCCCCTGACCACATCCAAACCCATGGGACCACCCTGGAGATGAGTCCTAGGACCAGATGATCATGAAACAGTCCAACTCTTCAGTCATTCTGGCGACACACCTCCTCTTTCAGCTGTAGGGAGCAATAGCTGCCACTGGTTATTCAACTTTTTGAAGAACTAGCCACACCACAGAAGGCATCCACTCTTCAGCCCTGAGGAGTACTTTACCCATGTCTTGTCCATTTATTTTTGGACAGAAAAAGGCCCTGCAGAGCCATGCCAAAGGCCACATACAACCATCAACTGAATCATCCTTGTTCAAAGAAGCAAGGAGAGCCTGATGAGACTGTCTCCCCCCTCACACCCTTGTTAGAAGGGGTACCTCACCTCCCAGCCACTATTCCCAACACATATCCCCCTACATACACTCCCTTTTAGGGTGCTGCACTTGTTTATCCACTAAGATGTATGCACTCTCACACCCGCTTCTTCTTCAAAAAAACCTCCAGTTACCAGTCAAGGCTAGGATTTCCCTCACCTTTTTGATCAGTGTCTTGTTGTACTCGTGGATCTCTGCCATGGCATCAAGGGTGGGGTTGTTGGCCAGCAGCCCTCCGTCCAGGAAACGGCCAATGGGCCGAAAGTAAGTGGGAGCTGCACCACTGCAGCGGGCAGCACGCCACACGAGCTGCTCTGCAAGGGGCAAAGAGAAAAAGGCCTCTTGCAGCAACTCTGCTGTGCACAAAAAGCACCCCAGCTCTACCAACACAAATCAGGAAGGCGTGCAATCCCAGGAAACCCTGCCCTACATGGTTGTGCCTCTTTTTCCCAACAGCTGGGCTTCTGCTTGGATGCACAGGATGACTCTGTGGCGCTTGAAAAGATGTTCTTACCATTTCCTACGTATCCTGGGTCAAATTCACTCTCTATTTCCTTGCTGCTATTTTGATAGTGAACCAGTTACGTGTGCCAGACAAGGCAGCAAGCTGGAGAGGGTTACATGGCTTTTCCATGTTTTTCTGTGGGAGTCCAGGGAAAGATGCTGACAGTACACAGGACTCCTCTAGCAGACCCCTTTCCTCATGAACTTCGCTAGCCAGCCCCTGTTCCTGGTACAAGAGAAGCCAAGGGGGGAGGAAAGAGGACAAATGGGACCTAGATACAAGATCAGGGATGAGCCATTGTTGATTTTCAGAGCAATGGGAGGAAGAACATGAGATCTGTCTCCAAGGGACGAAACCTCCCCAGCTGGACTTCTGTATACCATCATTTACCTTCTGGCTGAGTGAGTGGTTGGAAAGATGCACTTGTCTTGTATTCAGTGGAGCGTTTTGTCTCTGGTACAGGGTAATTCCGGAAAAGGTGGAGCTCAGCTGGCTGCCGGTCACACAGTGTCCCTGTCACAATAACCCTGAAGAAGTGGACATGAGAGAGTAAGAGTAAAATGGGGAAAAAAAAAACCCTTATGGTTTTAATAGTCTACATATCACACTCCTCCAGATCTGCTCTAAGGAGAGGCTGAGCATCTCTGCTGAGACAGGTAAAGAGCACACGTGAGACAGCATGAATCAGCACAGCCTGAGACAGGACTTACTTGGGTTTTCGGACATCTGTCATTTTGGTGTTTTCCCCAAATTCCTTCTTCAAGAACTCATCCAGGGGCTCTGACTCGTAGGGCCGAGACCCCCGGAACACCATGTCCTTCATGCGGAAGTACAGGCAGCGCATGTAGTCCATGGACTTCCCTGAGATGGGCAATAGTGTTGGCAGGAGCAGGCAGTGAAAGGAGAGGCAGGCAGAACAAACAGCATATCAGAGCAAGGATTTCCCAGGACAAGTGAGAGATGGGAAGCATCACTCCCAATCTAATCCCCTTCCCAAGCTGCTTGGCATTTGCTTGGTTCTCATCAGCATGACTGGGAAGGATTACAGAGGAAGAGCAAACTCAGAGCAGCCTCCCATCACCAGAATGTATCAATCACTTTGCTCTAAGGCCTCTGTGGAGAGCACAGCAAGTACAGAACACTGAACTCTGCCACCATGCACTCCCTGAAACCCAGAAAGCTGCTCAAAGCCAGCTGACATGAGAAGCAAGCGTGAAGCCAGGTCAAGACTTTCCTTCATTAAGGAACATCCCTTCCCTCCTCCAGCAGGCAGAAAAGATCTGTTGGGACTAGAGAGGCAGCTCCCACTACACATCTGCTCCCCTGAGGGGAGCACTCAGGCTCACTAGAATAAGAAGGGACTCATTATGTCCTTACCATGTACAATAGCCAAGGCCAAGATCCCTCCAGTGCTGGTCCCTGCAATCCAGTCAAAAATCTCACGAATGGGACGGCCCGCAGCCTTTTCAATAGCCAGGAGAAGTTGGATGAGCACAAGGCCACGGATGCCCCCTCCATCCAAGCACAGGAGCCGGTCCTGACTGGAGAGAGACAGACACAGATGACAGGGAGCTGTGGAACAGATTACAAATCACAGAACGCTCCGTGGGAACATGGTCCTGCAAACAGGAAGCTATCCCAGTAAGTCGATTGCTGCAGAGAGTGTAATTGGTGAATAAATAAATCCAGCAGTGCCTTCTCAGGTGCAAATAAGACACATCCAATAAGCCTTGTCAGAACTGGTGGAACATTCTTTGCTCTTGCATAGCCATCTCTAACCTTTACACCAGAGAGAATCACCAGCCAAAAGCACATCTAAGTCCCTTACTACACAGTAATGGGTATTGTGTCATAAATAAAAAAGCAGACAGACCTAAATCCTGCCAGCAGCACTTCAGTGCCAACTCCTCCTTCACTCCACACAAGGTAAGGTGCAGGCACTGCTAAGACACTTCAGAGGAGCTGAGTGAACATCAGGGCAGTGTGTAGAGACAGGGAAATCACAAAGCCAAAACAGTGTTGGGTGCCCAGTAGCACAGGGGAGAGGGACAGAGCAGGGTTTCACCTCCTGAGCTCAGGCTCCACTGCAGCTCCAGGCAGGACAGAGAGGGGTCATTTCTGGAAACAGATTTCTCAAAAGATACTGGAAAAACTGCAGTGTTGATGGACACAAAATAATGCCAGCTCTGAGGACGCCATCCCCACGGGTGTGGGAAGAGAGAGTTCACACACAGATTTCATCTTCAAGCTGCACAGGAGCCTGGACAGAAGCTGTTCCTCACTTACTTTCTTATAGCCTCACTGGGCATGTCCACAACATCTGGTGCCTTCAAGAACTGTCCAATCGCTGTGGAAATATATAGAAGGTCCTTGTACCCTAGAGGGCCATGAACATGCAAAAGGAAAAAAATAAATTAGAGATCACCAGTGTGGTAACTGCTTTCCACCATAAACAAAGAGAATATCCAGCTCCCTTCCCCACTGACTAAAGGTCTCTGCAGAAGACACAAGCCATCTTACCTACAGCCAACAGGTACCCCCCAAATTTAACTCCACACCAAAGGACAGTAACACCACACTTTAGAATAGGCAGCTGTAGATACACTGGAAAAGACAGGATTTGGAGAAGCAGATGATGTGCACAGTGGGTGAGAGAAGGCAGAGCCCAGCAGCGTGCCCACTACGCAGTTTACTGCAAGCTGTTAAGATAAAACCTAAATCTACTCGTCAAAGTAACCTAGGCAGAAGGGCTGTGGGGACAGGGTGACTTGTCATTACCCCTCAGCTGACATTCACCCAGGCCACCCTGGGTGCAGGCACCAATCCAGGCTAGGTGAGAAGCCAGCCTGTGAAACCAAAAGAAGAAAGAAGAGGGGGAGAGAAGTTACATACTCCTGCCAGCACTCAGGCCAGAAGGTGGCTGTGGATGACAATAAATTGCAGCGAGGAGTTACTTCAAGGGCCAGAGTCCACGATAAAAAAGAGCTTTGCTCTGTCACTGCATCAAAGCTGAAACCTGCCTCCACCAGGCTGTGGAGAAAAGAAAGTCCTGGTCTCAGCAGCCACTGAGATTTGTGGTGACACAGACACATTCCAGATTGTCCTCTAGCCCCATAGGAGAGCCTTTGCAAAGAAAACCTCCAACCTGAAATGGGAAGTGGTCCACAAGCAGATGTTAGCTGCTTGCATGCTCTTCTCATTACCCTCCAAATCAACTCCTCCGCTGCCTAGTCCATAACCCCTCTTGTTGCCTCTGAGCTCCAGAGCTCCTTGAAGGCAGAAAGCCTGCCACTTAGAATAGACGAACATTCTTATTCACACAGTCTGGGCAGCATAGACCACAAGATCCAACACAATCATATGTCTCAATGTAGGCACTTCCTATGCATAACAAACCCCATGAACAAGGCTGCTTATCCTCAGGCTTCATCCTTTCCCTCTCCTGCTGGCCTCCAGGATCTGAGTTAAGTGACACTTCTAAATCTCCTTGTGCACTGGAAGGTGCTCAAGGCAAACCAGCAAGCACTTTCCCTTCTACACATGACCCAATGGATAAAGCACCTGCAGGCTAAGTGACCCCTCTTCCAGAGATTTGAGGGAATCAGTCTTTTTTTTTTTTAACAGAACTACATTGCGTCAGGTCTATAAAACAAATGTTTTGAGTACAAGAGTTTAGAATATACACAGAGGAAAAGCAGAGAAAAGAGATGGATCCTGCAACAGGTGAATGAGGACAGAGTCACCAGATAGTGAGAGCTTTGACAGTTCCCAGAGCACGGCAGATCTGAAGAAGAGGTCTGAGACAGCACTGTGAAGCAAGAAGGGAGAAGAGCAAGGGAGGGCCAGGGAAGGCTTTACCTAAGCTGTTGAGGTTGCTCCGCGAGGAAGGTTGGCCTTCCAGGAAGGAGGCAGCAGATGGTGCCAGGCTTGGGGAGTCAGGGTTGGGTGGTGGGTGGCAGCGCTCGGTCCCTACAGTTTGCAGCAGGTCTAAGAGCACTTTCCGGTTCGCACCTTAGGTGACGAAGGGGGAGTTACAGATCAGAAAGATAATCAGTGCACGTGCACACCATGGGGGAACGTGCTCTGCTGAATTCACAGCAGGCCTGACCCTCACAAAACCTCTGGGATGACGTGGGGAAGGGCAAAACACGCCCCAGGTGTCTCTCCCCAAACACGAGGACTTGCGCACAGCAGGAGTATCCACTGCTGTGCAGCTTCAAGGGCATGTGCCACACACTTCTTGTCCCTGAAGAACTGCCCATGTCTGCCTGTGCCTGGGTGGTTCAGCAGTGCTACGTCATCCCATTGTGAGCCTGCAGTGCCTGACATGGGACCCGAAAGAGTGGGAGTTTGTGCCAGCTTTTCCTCTTGCATCTCTGTGTCACAGAAGAGAAATTCATCAAGGACTATTAATAAAAAGCCTGTGCTGCTAGCAAAGTAGGTGCCTACTATGTGAGCAACTAGAAGCTGAGAAAGCATGTTGGCAAAGCATCACCCATCATGACATGCTTTCACCTCTCCCCACAACACTGTTTTGACCACCAAGGGGAGACAGGATGCTGGGCTCACCCTGTAAGGCTGCTGACATGCTCCCTCACCTTTGCTGCTCCTGGCTGCTAACAATCCTGGTGTCTCCCCAAAATCATTGGGGATCTCGACATCTCCTCCAAAGACGATGATTGCTTTGATCATATCCAGGTGGTCATGCTAGGGGACGAGAGAAAGCTCAGTCAAGAGCTGCTACATGATTTCTCATTCCTTCCCTCTGCTTTTCATTAGCCAAAGCACCCACAAGGGAGCACCACACGAAACAGACAGAATTTCAAAGGGCTCTGTCGCTGTCTCAACCCTCTAAGAAAATCATCTCTCCTTCCTAGCAGCCTGTGCAGAGAGCTCACCTTCATGGCCAGGTGCAGCGGCGTGTTGCCATCGCGTCCCCGGGCGTTGGTGTGGGCGCCGTGTGTCAGCAGGACCATGGCGCAGTCCAGGCGGCCCCTCTGCACCGCAATGTGCAGAGCCATGTCGGCCGTGCGGCTGCTCGCGTTCACCTCGGAGCCGTACTCCAGCAGCAGCCGTGTCATCTGTGCCCAGCCCAGACGTGCAGGGGCCACATCAAGAAGAGATAAAGCAGTCGTGAGGACAACCAGCTGGGCACTCAAACCATCCAGGTCTCATGGCAAGCAAAGCAGGGGAAGAGGAGGGAGCCTGGATACAGTTGGCTGGCAGATGCCAGCTGAATTGTTCCAAGCACTCGTGTTTCTCTGTCTTTTACCACAGAACTAGTTAGTGGCTGCAGCCTCAGTATCCTTTGGGACAACTATAATGAATGGCTGACATCAATGGAGAAAAAAACAGTTCCTACTCAGGACAGGATCCTTGCAGACTGAAAGGAAAAATTTTCCTTCTGAGCTTCTCTTTATAAGTCAAGCAAATTGAAGTCTGCTCTGAAACGCCACAGGACATTTCCGAGAGGAAATGGGATACTGCAGAAGGGAAAAGAGCCCTGCTATAGCAATGCCCTCTGCCTGCAACAAGTGCCATTCAAGTGCTCCAGCATGGCATAACACCATCCTGCCCGGCTCTGGCAGGACATGGACTTTCCCCCACGGGCCACCACTCTGTGCCTACCTCAAACTTCCCCTGCAGTTTCTAATGCCTCGACCTGTATGCTCCCAGGAAACTGGAAGGTAATGAGAAGAGAGCTCCCTCCAGGGGCAACTGTACTTCAGGGACAGTGCTACAATTTCTCCAACCAAAGGGAAAAGGGACAAGCTGGCAGCTTCACAGCCATGGATGAAATACTAGGGATGAGCCCACCAGTTTATTTCAGTGCAAGGGTCTGCTACTCTATTCCTTGTGGCAAACAGCACTGACTGGCACAATGCAAAGAGAATTGAACACTGGGCTGCTGGCTAGGCTATGACACTCCCAGGGCTCTGCACATGCACTTGGAAAGGGACAAGTTAGCTACACAAGGAATTAACTGGGTGCTGGGTAGCAGCACAGGCCCTCCCCATGGATTGGCTCTATTTACCTCTGCCTTCTTCGCCCAATGCAGTGGAGTGGCATCATAGCGTGGGTCCTTGGAGCAAACCTGGCTGGCATCTGCCTCGAGAATGGCCTGAGCACACCTGGGAAAGACAGTGAGATGACAGGATGGGTGGCTGCTGTCTTGACACAAGACCTCCACTTAATCACTACCTGCCTTCTGCCCAGAGGAAATCCAGGAAACCCTGCAGCAGCACCAGCATCCCTGCAACACCTGCGAGTTCCTCAGCTGCACTTTTGTTTTGCTTTCACAGAAAGTGTGGGCACAACAGGAAGCATAAAAGCCAAATGGTGGTGGAAGCAGGAGAATCGCTCCAGTTACAAGTTGTGGAGCGACATCTGGGTGGTTCTCTAATACAGGAATATGGCATTTCTGGAAACTCTCCAAACCTGAGAAACTAAATTCTTCTCTTCTTCTCTCTTTCCATGGAAACAGGGGAATAGAACTATAATAGTTAAATACTTGCTGAAAAGAAGAATCTGTGTACTTCCCTATTAGTGAAAAACCACACCTGTTGAGAACAGACTAATATCTGGTGCCTAGAAAACAGGGTGGGTAGACTTATGAAGTTTGGGTATCTTCTCCATTACCACCAAAACCCTGTACAAGAGATGGAGCCCCAGTGCAACCTCAGTGATCAATGCTCATTCTTGGCTTGTGAATGTGTCTAATGTTGGAAGTACTTTTCAAAATGCTTAAAAAAAATCAGCTACCAGCAGCTCATAGTGTTGCCCTTGAAAACCCTGTTTGTAGAGCTTGGACACTCTCTGAACATTAAGTACCATAAAGCCTATACAAAGGGAATGGAATTTCTGCAAAGAAAACAGAGAGCAAATATTGTGCCTCTTTTGACTCAGTTCCAGAGTGTGTTATTAAGAATTAAGAGTATCTCTTGCCTACAAGAGATAAGAAAAATTAAGCTTTGAAATGAAAGCTTATTAGGATCAGAGCACTCAAAGACAGAGGTACAGCAATTAATACTATCTAAGCATCAATCATCTTCCTACAGCTCATCCTGAGAAAAAGCATTTCACAAACATACTTTTTTAAATCTATGTCTTTCTCCTGATGTCTAATACTGAAAAAGGTATAAATTCAAGGACACAAAAGGTTTTATTCTGAAAGCATTTCTTTCTTTCCCATACCAGCACTTCCCTGTTCTTTTGCCAATGCCTACACACGAGACCTGTCCTACTGAGCACAGCCCTGGGCAATGCTGAACAGGTACACAAGTCCCCAGCCTGGAGGGGACACTACATACCCCTTCTGGGAGAATTTCAGTGCTGTGTGGATGGGGTAGCCCAGCGTGCCCACGACGCTGCAGCTGGCACGGCACTTCAGAAGGGACCGAACCATATCCTCCTTGCCCAGCTGGCACGCGAGGTGCAGAGCTGTCAGCCCTTCATGGCTCAGGTGGTCCAAGCCAGTAGTTGGGGTTCTGCCCAGCAGCTGGAAGGAGTAGACAATAAATAAATAGATAGACAAACATGGAAGAGCACTGTTTCTTCTTGAGCTCTGAGGAGAGACTGTGAACCACTGGAGCCCTCACAATGCTACAGCCTGTCCTCTCCATCCCTGCTCGCTGTAAACTGTAGATCTGTTACATGCTGACTGGTTTGTTGCAGAAAAGTATCCCACTGCCACACTGAAGAAACCCTGCAAGCTCTGGTGCACACATGAGAAGTGGGAATTTAGTTTTTCTTTCGTTTAACAAGGAATCAATACAGAAAACAAACAAACATCGGACATGAGACAGATCAGATAAGAAGCCAAGAAGACAAGTTGATGCCCGAGAAATAAAGAAGAGAATATCTTTTTAATACAAAGTTCCTAAGTGCCCACTCCACAGCATGGAAAGAAAGCCCTGATCCTCATCCTACCTCATCAAGCATTAGGAAACTCCAACATGTACTGGTATGCAGAGGGAAAGCTGTCACAACAGGTACTGGGCAAACGTGGGGGTTGCAGCCATGGGGGAGAGTCAGTCTCAGGCTTGCACCAGGTCTTCGGGAGCTGACAGACCTCAGGAACCAAGGCCACCCACGCCTTACAAACCCTGTCACTCTGCCCAGCACTTCCTAGCAGTCAAGAACAACTACGACCTCAGACTGCCTCTGCCTCGAGGCTCTGGTCACTGTCCCCCATGCAAGGCCACTCAGTTCAAACAGCAGGTCCTGCAGCTCAGAAGAGCCCAGGGCAGCTCCTATCTGTCCTTCAGCCTGTGGGCAAAACATGATCCTCCATGGCAGCCTCAACACACGCTTCCCTACAGCAGCACTGCCCAAAACCAAACACCCTGCTCAAAGGAGAGAGGGAACGAACAGCCATGAGCCTGAGGAAGGGCAGGATGATACAAATAGTAGTGAAGGATTACTTTCTGAGGAAACTTGCCTAAAGTCCTTGTTTGAGTGCTGGGTGGAATCTGCACTCTGAATATGGGAAACAGCACCAGTAAAGAGGGGATATAAGAGGCTGAAATCAGGCTCAAGCAATAATTCAACAGAGGGAACTGACTTTCTCTTCCCCTGTCCAGAGCTGTTTTCCCATCTCTGTCACGACCCGTCCTAGTCCCGCTTTCTTGCAGACTGGAAGCCGCTCCCACCTCGATGATCTGGGGGTTGTTCCCTCGCACAGCGTAGTGGAAAACAGTCTCCCCATTCCTGTCGGTGATGTCCACGCGCGCGTGGCACTCCAGCAGCTCCAGCAGGCACTCCATGTCCCCCTTGCGGCATGCCAGGTGCAGAGGGGTGCAGCCATCCTCGCTGTCCGTGCTGTTCACACAGCTGCAAGAGAGGACTCGGCCTGAGGCCCAGGAACGGCCACGGGGAGGAGGAGGGGATCCAGCTGCTCTAGGAGCTGACACAGAGGTACCCTCTATATCTCAACCATCTGGTGTGAACCATGAAGTTCAGGAAAGCCCAGCCTCTTGCCAGGGAAGAAGCACAGGGAAAGGCCATCAAGCAGCCCTGCCCTGGACTCTCTCCCTGACATGCAGCTCCTTTTCCTGCCCTCCATATGGGATCAGCTCCCTCTGCCCAAAGGAAGGCAGGAGACAGGTTACAGTCATGTACACACAGTGATGGTGCTGCTATTTGCCCTCCAGTCCCCTAACTCCTCACCAGTCTGCCCTATCCTCAGTAAACCTGTGCTGGTTTTGGCTCAGGTAGAGTTAACTTTCTTCACAGTGGTTGGTGTGGAACTGTGTTTTGGATTTGTGCCGAACACAGAGTTGACAATACAGAAATGTTTTTGTTATTGCTAGGCAGGGCTTACATAGAGCCAAAGCATTTTCTGCTTTTCATACTGACCCACTGGTGGTGAGGAAACTGGAGGTGCAGGCGAGGCTGGGAGGAAACACCGCTGGGACAGGTGACCCCAACTGATCAAAGGAATATTCCAGCCCATATGACATCTTGCTTAGTATAAAAGTGCAGGGTTGGAGTGATGGTGTTTGTCTACCCAAGATAGGGCCCTGGAGGTGGCTGAACATCTGCTTGCCCATGGGAAGCAGTGATTCAATTCCTTGGTTTCCTTTGCTTGTATATATGGCTTTTGCTTTCCCTATCTTTATCTCAATCTAGGTTTTCTACCTCTTGCCCTTTCGATTCTCCCCCCACTCCCTCTGGTGGAAGAGTGACGAGTAGCTGCGTGGGGCTTGGCTGCTGGCTGAGGTTAAATCACAGCAGAACTTTCCCATGAAAAACAAGGCCTTGTGGCCAAAAACTGTTTCCAGACAGTCCTACTGTACCTCCACTTTCATGGCTTACAAAGTGAGCAAAAGCCCCCTCCAAAAATCTGTTCCACAAGGGTTGCAACAACCTAACCAGTGTCTCTAGTAGGACATTTAAATCCTTTACTTCAAACACCAAAGCTCCAGACTCTGCAGCAGCAGGTTGAAGCCCACCAACCAGCTTCCACAGAAAAGAAGGAATACTCGAATACAGCCCAGCCTGCCCTCCCAAGCTCTTTGTGAGTACCGACCCCCTGGAGACACCCTGCTCCTTGCCTCACGATGTGGTTGTGCCGGAACATCTCCCGGCGGCCAAACTCCACGGCAATGTGTGCAGGGGACCAGCTGGGGTAGCCGCGGATGCAGTCGCTGAGCTGCTGGAGCTCCTCCAGGGACAAGGGCTGGCATGAGCTCTCGTAGAAAGGGCGCAGCTGCCGGGCATATTGCTCAAAGTACACCAGGGCGTCTGCTTCGTTGTCCAACTGGAAAAGTCTGGAGAAAGGGCAAGCACAGAGTTCATCCTGCTCAAAGGAATAACCCCAATCCCATGTGTCTGAGGGAAACAGCTCTTTTCCAAACGGCAGTGTTGGGAACTTTCCTTTATTTCTTCAACTAGTGTCATCCTTGTTCTAAGAGAAGCAGGGAGACTTCACTGGAAGAGTGCATCCCTCTTCCTGAACAATGTTAGGTTTTGCTGAGAAGCATCCTCAAGATGCTGAGCCACCAACAAGAACGAGCAGAAATGCATGTGGACCTGTGGATGCCCTGAACTATATAACAGCTGCCTGTTGTCCCAATGTTTGGACCTTATCCTGTTTCCACGAGCTGTTTTGCGGCAACTCCTCCACCAGCACACGCGTGGGCATTCCACCCCTCCCAGCCCACCTGCTGCTTCAACACTATACCACACACCCACGAAGAAGCCCCGACATCAGCAATTTGGGGGTCTTCGGTTTCCCACGTCAGCAGGGATGGATAAAAGTCTGTCACTCACCGGAACGCGACCTGCGGGCTCTGGGGATTGACCAGCAAGCAGTCCCAGGAGCGAGAAAGGTTGTTCTTGTAGAGGGCCACCCTGCCCTCCTCCCGCAGGCAGGCGTGACCGGCGTACTCGGCGGCCGGCACCTCCTTTACGCGATACGGGTTGGAGAATATCTGCGTGACGCTGTTGAAGGTGTCCAGCAGCCTCCCAAAAAACTGCATCTTCCCAGAACCTCAGGCGGCTTCTCCCGAGGGAAAAGCGGCCGCCACTGCCCTTCCGCGTACGGTGTGACCCGGAGCGCCGCCGGGTGACAGCCCAGGGCCGGCAATGGGACGAGGCTGGATCTGGAGATGGCGCCGAGCAAAGCATGACGGGCCCCCAACGCCCCCCGCGCGCACCGCGCACCGCCCGCCAATCGCCGGCACCGCCCCCCCAGGAAGGACCAATCAGCTGCCCCGCTACAGGGGCGGGGCCATGGGGGGAGGGATTAACGCCGCGCCCGCAGCCTGCCGGGGGAAGAGGGCGGAAGAGCGGGAGGCGCCATCTTTGTGAGGGGCGGGGCGACAGGGGTGGGCCCGCCCTTCTTAAAGCGGTAGCGGCCCATTTCGGTGGAGGGTTCTGCTCCAGGCAGGGCCGTTCATCGGTCGTCCATCACCCCTAAATTCGAGTGCAAACCACCGCTGTTGGAGCGCGACCGCATTCACGCCTCGGTGTGCGGTATGCGCTGGCAGCGTGAGAGGAGAGCTGGCACCGCGGGGCGCTATAAGGGCAGCGGGCGCTTTAAAGGCAGCGGCCGCCCAGGGCGGCAGCGACAGCGAGGGGGCGTGGCGAGGGTGACGTCACCGAATGACTGTGTTTTTATGAATGAAAAGAATCCGCGGGTGAGTAATCGCGGGGAGCGAGGTTGGAGGCGCCGCCCGACGCCCCGACCCGGCAGCGGCCCCGCGGGACCAGCGCAGCCGCCAGGTGAGCGCCGGTCGGAGCGACCCCTCCGCTCCCGCCTCGGCTTCGCCCCACGCGGGGCGGCCGGGAGAAGGGGGCGCTGGGGTCCGGCACCGGCTGGAGGCCTCTCTGCCACCGCCGAAGGCGGGGATCGGGACCGGGATTAGGGCTGGGGGAAACGGGACGGGGGGACGGGCCGGCCGGCGGCCCTCGGGGCCGTCCGCTCTTCCTTTCCAATTCACGGCCACCGCCCTGGAGGGATCCGCCGCCGCTCCTCGGCTCCGGCGGCGGATCCCCGGCCCGGATTGCATCAGCTTCCAGCCGCCCGGCTCCACCTTTCCCACCGCCCCCCTCCAGCCCCTCATTCCTCTCGGGGCGCTCTCGGCCCCGTCCCGGCCCCCCCTCGTCCCTCCGAGGGCTCTCCTAACGAGACCGGGGTTCTCCGAGGAGGTGAGAGGCTGCTGGGCTGCAGTCCGGGGTCTCGGACCCCTCCTCACTCTCCGCACCCAGGGACGGGGAGGGACCGGCTATCGGCGAGAGGCAAGCACCGCTTCCGTGACTTTCACCCCTGGGCTGCTGAATCACGGGGCGGCCACTTCTCACCCGCCTGCGCTTCGTGGCCGCGACCCTTCGCCCCCGGAGCCTGGGGACACCCGGCCCTTGCGCCGAGACCCGCGGTGCTCTCGCCGGGCGGTGGGGCGGCACCTCCACACGCGTCCCGGCCGGGTGACTTCGCCACGGTGTCACTCGGTGGGGCTGCTGCTTTTACTTTCCCTTCAGCCTCGGGCGGATCTCGCTTGTGTTTCCTCCCCGCGGGGAAGGCTTGCCTTCCAGTAGGCGGCTGGGGCATTTTGGGTTCCCTGGGCAGAGCAGCATCCCAACTGTCTCGTGATGGGAAGAAGGAGGGCGGGAGGTCCATCTTTGACCCATTATTATTATTGCTTGCAGTCATCATTGCTATTAATATTATTACTATGTACTTTTTTAAAAGGAGTGGGATGAGTCATGCGGCCCGGGGTTGGGGGGGGGTGTGGGCAGCGGGCAGAGGACCAGCAGGGCCGGTGTCCTCTGTTCTGAGGTAAGGAACACGGGGCAGTAACCAGCTTTTCTCCTGGCTGCTCAGCAGGGCCGGAGTAAGGAAAGGATGGCTGCAGACGGGCTCTCCAGTAAGGCTTTGAAGGTGAGCACCGGTGGGAATAAGGGCTATGGGGAGTCAGGGGGCTGGTTTTGGGAGTCTCAGGCAAGCAGCCCTCTCTCTGGCAGGTGAAGCGGGAGCTGGGGGAGAACACTCCACTGCTGTCAGATGAGGAGCTGATGGGGCTGTCAGTGCGGGAACTCAACCACCACCTGCGGGGCCTCTCCAAGGAGGAGGTGGCAAGGCTGAAGCAGCGTCGTCGAACGCTGAAGAACCGGGGTTATGCTGCCAGCTGCCGGGTGAAGCGTGTCTGCCAGAAGGAAGAGCTGCAAAAGCAGAAGATGGAGCTGGAGTGGGAGGTGGACAAGCTGGCCCGGGAGAACGCTGCCATGCGCCTGGAACTCGACACTCTCCGTGGCAAGTACGAGGCCCTGCAGGGCTTCGCCCGCACCGTGGCCACTCACGGGCCCCCTGCCAAGGTGGCTACTGCCAGTGTCATCACCATAGTCAAGTCCGGCACCAACCAGGCCGCCTACTCCTAGTGCTGGCCTCCATCCCCCGGCTGGACACGGTCCTCCCCGGGGTGTCTTCCCCATGAATTGCCTTCCAGCCCTTCCCCAACCTCCTCCCTGTCAGGACCTGTGCCCAAAATCCTCTTTCTCCCATCCCTTGATCTCCAGCTCCCCCACGTAGGGAGGGATGCTGCTATGTGGGTGCTGGCAGAGAGGACAGGACCCTCACTGGTGACCCTCATAACCCCCTCCCCTCTTGGGTGCACAGACAGAAAGAGAGCAAACCCACACAGGCAGCAGTGGGGAAGCATCTCACAGCTCCAAGCTGGTAGGAAAATGCCAGGTGCCTCTTTTTTGTGAGAGGGCATGGGAGAGCTAAATGCGGGCCAGACAGTCCCAGAAGCGTGTGCCAGAGAAGGAAAAGAGGAGAGAGAAATTTTGCAGTGTAGAGGAAGAAGGCATGATAGAAAGGTATCAGCACTGGGCAGACGACCTGGACCACAGGTGGAGCGGGGAGGAAGGTGGCAGCATGTCTGAAATCTCTGGGGATGCAGATGGCAAGGGAAGGTTAGCAGGTCAGAGGGGGAGATGAGGTGACTGCATGTTAATGCCTGGTAATGGTGAATGGAATGGGAAAGCGCTGTGGAAGCTTGTGGTGCTGGGGGACCCCAGAGCGGACAATGATTGGGCAGGGGGAGGAGACGAGCAGGTCAGCCCAAGCTGTTGTCCGCAAAGGAGAGAAGCAGTGGTGCTGTTTTATCTTAATCATAACCTTCACGCCTCTTCCTGCTGACGGGACACTAAGCCTGGGTGTCTGAAATGCAGCAGCACTGGCAGGAAGGAAGCAGAGGCAGCTGGAGCAGAGATAAACACTGTTTTGCTCAGTGCAGGCCAGCTTGTATAGCCCCACCAAGTCCTCCCCGATGCCCCACCACCTACGAAGTCCATGGAAAGGTGCTCCCAGCCCTCAAAGTCAGAGATGTGGAGGCAGAGAGAGGGGTGGAGGTGCAGGAGGTGGGAAGTAGGGGCGGAGAGTAGCCCTGCTCCTGGGAGCTGCCTGGCAGGCAGGTAGGCTCCTCCCTTTGGTTTTCCTCCAGCTTGGACCCTGGTGTAGGACAACCAGCTCTTGAGCAGGCTGAAAGGCTGGAGAAGAGCTGGGTTCGCTAAATACAGGCAGCACAGGGGAGGGAGCAGGAGGCAGGTCTATCTCGAGATCTGTTGCTGTAGATGATACCCCTGCCCCTCCGTTCTGCCCCTGCCTGGGTATTGCCACGCCAGCCGCCCTCGGCTGCAGCCTCCATTCTTCCCTGTAGAGAGGTGCCTACCACTCCTGGTTGGCATTTCCCCACCCCAACTCTTCTTGGGTTTATTTATTGCACGAACATAAGTTATTTTCACGTCCTCTTTGCCATTCCGCCTCTCGGCACAGCCAGGATGTTGGTACAGAGCCGTACTTTATATTTTATATATGCAAATCACATTTTATCTTATATAGAGCAAAAAAAAAAAAACTTATTTATTTTCTGACTTACAGTATGTGTCCTACCCGACTCCTCTGTATTTTGTAGACTTTACAAATAAAGCAATTTCTTTTTTTTTTTTTTTCCACAGTGAGAGTATGTTTGGTCATTCTTGAACTTGGGACAGAACTGTGTCTGAGACCAGGTTTTCTGTCTCCCTCTGGCTTTGCTGCAGGACATGCTCAAGAATGTGCCCAAAAAAGATGGGATGGGGATAGCTCATGGCTTTTTAGGACAAAACTAGATTTATAGTCTTTGAGAGAAAAGGGCTAAAAAAGCACACTTAATGCTTATTACCACCCCTCAAAACCTTGCTTTCAGGATCAGTGCAGCTGTGCTGAATCAGCTTTTCCTGGGAAAGATGCTTTTCACTACAAAAACTCCCTCCAGGCTGTCCTTGGACCAGGTGTAGGAGAGGCAGGTGCAGCGCATCTGTGCCCACAAACTTCCCTGTTGAGTGAATCACTTTATCACCTTACCTGGGAACAGCAAGGACAAAAGCAGTGAGCTTCTGCCCATGGATGGCAGAAGGGGAAGAAGTGTGGAAGGCTCCTTATCGGGAGATTAAGCCAGACCTCCTCCCTGTGTGGAAAAACCACCCTTCCTCAGAACTGAGCTGGAAGTGGTGAGCATGTCCCAAACGCCCAGGTGGGCCAGGTCCCCAGCAGGCTGCAGCACTCAGGATAGTTTGGGGGTTTGACATTCCCATTCTCTCTGCCAGTGCAAAGGGCCCCAGCCCCAAACACTGCTCATGGAAGAAAATCCCAGAGCCATTGTTTGCTGGGGCCCCCTCTTGCTTGGTGTTTCACAGTGAGCACCTAAGGAAAATTCATCTCTACTCCAGGTTTTTGACATGGGTTTTACTCCTGCCTTGTGGCAGCAGTGGTGTCTCAGCCCAGGGTGCTGCAGTGATGCTTTTCCATCAGCTCCTACATAGACATGTGGAGAAGAGGACAAGAGATCCTGACCCACCGAGCCTCAGTCCCTACAAGGAGGAAAACTCAGAGAAGTCACCCAGATAACACCACACACAGGCAGCTTAAGTACAATCTATATTATCTCTATATTTTTATTTGTCATCATATTTGCTCATTTCTGCGGAGTATAACGTCACAAAGACCAAAATAGAGAGCGGCTTGTCGCTGAGCTCACATCAGTTAAACACAATAGGTACAAAACTAGGTGACTCTGTCTTATTTATCATACTTTTTTTTTCAGTCATTTATATACAAAGAACTACTCTATATGGAAAAACAATAAACAAATCCCATGGGTATGTTACATGGTAAACAAAAAAGGAAGGAAGGAAAATGGAAGCAGGTAAGGGAGAGCAGTTCCAAGGGTCTACTCCTGGAACTGGCACATTTCTTGGGTCCTGGGCTACCATGAGTAGACCTACAAGACCATGGATGCCTTGGCCTCCTCGGTCTCAAGCTCTGGATCTCATATTTGTTCCTCCAACACAATGTGGCTTCAGAGCCAGTGCTTGCTCTGGCACTTGCTGGTCATGAGGGAGAGCAGGAAGCTTAGTGATGGATGATTTTGTGTGGTGTTAAAAAACATATATATATAAAATTATGAAGTAGGGCAGCTGGCTTGTTGGGTACTAGCTCACCAGGCTCCTCCAAAGGCAGCTGGTGCAAGAGAGTTATACTTGAAATCATTACATACAAGATACTTTGAGAATATCCAGATCCTCTGCAGAGCACATACATATGTGTGTGTATATATATATATATATATATATATATATATGTATGCAGGAGACATTTCAAAATAAGTTCTAAAAAGTCTAAGAAATGCTATAAGTTCTAAAAAGTCTAAGAAATGCTTCTCTAAGCCTGGACCACCTTCATGCTCAATGGGGCAACCACACAGATTTCAGCCACCCAAATGCAATGAAGACTAGGGGTAGTCAACAAGTGATACTGGGATATCATCAAGGTCTGCAAATCCAAAGAAAGGGGAGGATGGGATCATGTCCCATGCCTTACTTTCCTAAGAGGGAGAGAGAGTAACACCAGTATCTCCCATTGAAGGACTATTAATCAAAGCCATAGAAAACAGAAACAAAGTCTGTTCAGTCTTCAGCCCTACTTTCCAGGCGGCTTATGAATGAGGAAATTTTACACCAAGCCCACACAAAGCCTGGCAAAGTGTGTTTGCATGTCTAATTAAGCAGTCACAAACTTAGGAAAATTAGTAACCAACAGCATGGCACTGCAAGATGTGTGTGAATGGGAAAATCAAGCAGCAGAGAAGTTGCTGAATCCACTGACTCTGCCTCCAGCTCCCCCAGCAGTACCATTGCTCTCACCTGCTTCACTATCCCCCAGAAACATCAGTACAGAAGGAGGAGGCACTATCCTTAAGCTTTTCCCTATCTCATCCTCACAGCATGGAGCAAACCTGCCTCTCTTCAAGCCCTTTTGCCCAGCTTCGGCAAAGGTGCTGAATAAATGAAGTGCTCTTCACTGACTTGCTTCTGAGACACTCAATGAACAAGCAGATAGATTAGGAAACAAATGGAAAGGTAAACTCCAGGAAACAAACCAGACTCCAGTTCTCGTAGCAGAACAGGAAGGAACAATCCAGAATCACTCCAATCTACTCATTGCAGGGGAGGCATGAAGATGGAGAGGAACAGAGAAATCACAGCTGAACAGAGTAACTTGCTCCAATCTCTCAATTTTGCTTCCTGCTTGCAGGTAGGAGCATCTGAGCTGTAGCACTTGAGTGTGCTGCCTAATTCTCTCCTAGATAATTTTAAGCAAGCAAGAGGCATTTCCTATCATTTTCACTTTGGCTCCACTAAGTACGCATGGATTCATCCAAAACCCAAGAGAAGCAAGGGAAAGCTTGTTCCACTTCCATGGATGCTGGTTCTACCCTTGGTAGCACTGCAGGTGCAGCAGAGCCTGTGAAATGTGCAGCAGCAGCAGCAATTGCTGCCTGAGAAAATAAAAGGGACAAATTTGACCAACCAGGTCATGTCAGGTATCAAGTCTGCTCCAGCCTGCCCCAGAACAGCTACAGAGATAAAAAACAAAGGAGTGTGCAACATTCCTTCCTGAATATTCCAGCCTAAGGGTGAAACTTGTGTAGCTCGGGGAAAGTCAGTGATGATGAGCATGGGGAGAGCTACCTGTGAGAGACCAGGATCTGCTCCAGCAGCTACCTCTAACAGGGGCAGATGTGATGCTGGGGGACAGGAAACAAGAAGAAAAACTGGTTTTGTGTTTACATATCTTCCCTTCCCAAAGTGGCGTGAAGGGGCCAGAGCTCTACAAACTTCCACCATCTATCATAGCCAGTTCTCAGTCTTGTTAGCAGGAGACAGATGCTCCAGGGAGGCTTCCTGCCACAGGAACGCCAGGGAGATGAGAAGCTTGGACACCTGGTGATTAAAAAACTCCACCCTTGTGAAAAACTAATTCCATCCCCACTGAGCTTCAACATGCTTTTATAGCAATTGGGGATACAGGGAGCCAAGGAACACTAAGAAAGCCCTGTCCTTTTCCCCTTCGCTCTCTCAAGTGACTCAAGGACTCATAACCAGGTGCTCAGGAGGGTGGGGAGAGATGTTCCTTACTTAGCACTCAAGGCAATGGCTATATAGAAAGACCAGTCTCAGGTATGGTCCTCAGGAACACTTATGGCTGCATCCCCATCCTATTTCCCAAGGATGACAGAGATGTTAGTACCAGGGAGCTGGGGAGAAAACTGTGCCTACATCAACCTTTCAGGAAAAGAAATAGAAAGCAGTCAGGTTATCCTGTCAGAAAAAAACCAAAAACATTTTTGGTTACAACTCTAGGCTCTGTCCAGACACACTCCACACCAAGCTGGGCAGGTGTGGGAAGCCAGAGCCCCAAACCCTGGAGCTTTGCTTGAATCAATTCGATTGCTGCTGTAAGGAATGGGCTCGAGCATGGAGTCCTGGCCATTCTGCCACCTCTGCATTGCTCATCAAGTCCATACCCACAAAAGCTAATGGGAAGTGCCCACTTCTGCAATCTTTACTCTCTAGGAAGTGATATGACTTGCGTGTTTCTGCATTAATAAATTATTAAAAAAAATAGTAGGAAAATGACAGCCCGTGCTGGCAGTTTCCCCTCCTAGAATTCATCATCAGAGCTCAGCAAGAGGGTCTTCTCGTTGTCACGGGCACCGGAGCAGCTGTGGGAGCGCGAGATCACATGGCTGCCATTGCGCCAAGGGGGACCGTGCTCCAGTGTCGACTGTTGGGTGTACTGCTGGTAGGCTGGAGAGAAGTTGTGGATCGCATCTTGGACAATGTCATGGGGATTCATGGTCTCCTTGAGGCTGCTGGAGATGCTCTTCATGGGAGCACAGCGACCTGTTTGGGTAAGACAGGAAGGGACAAGTAAAGAACACCGCTGCCTTCCCCACATCCCTTAATCCAAAGGTAAGGAAAACATGCGGTCCTAGATCTCGCAGAAGGTGCCTTATAGACTTCCTTAAGCAGCTGCTGAGGAAATGCTACACAAATAGTGTTGAGTTTTACCAGTGGTGCTCCTAAACTCAGATACTGTGAGCCAAGCGAATCCACCACAGCACCAAATGGGGGACACACCATGAGAACGGGACATACCCACAGTGACAACCTCCACTACACACTATTGGTGCTGGCCTGGGTGTGCAACAAATACAGTCAGGTAGGGAGGTGCTCTTCTAAACACTTTCAGAAGACAAAAATCTAAGTCAATTCTAAAAATATAGGAGAAAGGGCATTTGCCATTCCACTCACAGGAAATTAAGACTGCTAAGTGGTATCAAAGTGCCCATGGGAAAGAGATCATATGAGTAAAACGCAGCACAAAGTAAGGAAAGGAGGGAAACAGGCAGTACTAGAGGCAGAACTACCCCATGTGTCATGATGATACCATGAAGAAAGCAACAGATGGAGAATGTACCACCCTAGTGCTAAGCACAGAGGGAAGCTGTGTCTCCTTCTAGAAGCTGACATGTCTCATGGCTTTTAGGTTCTATTTCCAGTGTGGGCTTCTGCCTCTGCTCATTTGTGGGGATGAGCTCCCCAGAGAACCAAAGTATGCTGATCATCTGTGGCAATTATAAAAGTGAAGGGAGGCTAGGGTGAGAGAAGCTCCTTTGAGAGCCTGCACAACTCTTGGGGGAGAGAGATTCCCGCAGCTCTGACACAAATGCTCTAAAGCTATGCGTTAATGCCCATGAAGCCATTTTACTACTTATAATCCAGACAACCCTAAAGCAGCTGTGTGAGGCAGTGGAGTTACAGACTTGCGAGAAAAGGGGAACAAGGGACAGGACAGGTGTATGCAGGCTGGGAATCAGGAGGGAACAGCATCCCAGCTAAAAACCAACTGAGACAAACACACAAAGCATGCTGTACCTACCATATGGCCCATATGATGGAACTGCTGCATCAGGGACCAGTGGCCAAAGCAAGGGAGAGATAAAAGGAAGAGGAGAGAAAGACAGAGACAGAGAAAGAGGAAATAACAAGAACTGAACAAGGCCCACCGCTGAAACATTCCCCACTGTACTGATCTGTAGTTTACCCTTTCATCACCCAAAGATCTCATCTTCCCCCACTGCAACCACTGTTCTTCCAAAACCTCTGGCTGGGATGGAGGGGTCAGTTATATTGACACTGCCTGAGGGCTGCTGTCTTCCAGCACCTCACAGATCTCCCCCAGCAGGAAGGAATCCCTTTATTTGGAAAACACTGCATAGACTAGGCACAAAACCCCCTTTTCCCAGAAATAACATCCATCTTCCTCTTCCCCAAAATAAGAATCTTCCTTATAGCAGCCCAGCCCTCACAAAGTCATTACAGGAAGATCCTCCTCCTCTATGACAAACATATTGCCAAAGCACAGCCTCATCTTCCCAAGCCAGATTCAAAACAGAGCCTGTTTTAGGCCCTGTCCCTCCTGCCTTCAGTCTGTTGCACAATCTGGAGCAATGGAGTTCCCCTTTGGGGAGACAGGAAGAAGGACAAACCCACTCTATCGAAACAATGCAACATCTTACAGCCCTCAGGTCTGCAGCAAGTTGTTGTGGGTGGCATGCTGGGGAACTGAAAAGGGAACAGTGCAATTCAGTGCAAGGTTTCTGCCCTGGAGAGCTGTTGCACAATAAATCTGTTCAGACACCAGGCAGGAGGGAATGTGGCATTTTCCAAGCTATCGGGTTGGGAGTCCTATCAGTGTGCTGGCTGCCTGAGGGACCAGTCACCACCCAGTCTCACTACTAAGCAAGCAATATGCACTGGCATACTTCCTACCTTGAGCATCAATTCTCTTGTCCACATACACCTTGTATGTGAAGGCGTGGCGCAGGGCAATGGCTGCAAAGAACATCTCCACACAAATGATGAAGTCTTGATAGCCAGCAGCTACTGTGCCTTCACCCACAGACACATTAGCAGAGTGGATTTTGGGGATGGCACCACACTTTTCCAAAATGGCCAACAGCATTCCTAAGCAAAGTAATAAGTTCACGTAAATGTGCAGAAAACATGGTCTCATAGTAACTGCAAAGAATGGAAATAGTTTTTTGTGTCATATGTCCTAGACATAACCCAACTCACCACAGGAGCTACAAACACACACCTACGGTCATTCGTGCAACAGAAAAAGAAAGAATAAAGTGAGACAAGTACTTTTAGACAAATAATGTTCAAACACTGATCCTCTTCTACTCTCAACTGACACAAACTGTGGAACTAACTTCTGCGGGACTTAATCAAGTCCAAAAGGGTAAGAGGAGTCAGATATTTCTGTAAGCAACCCTGTGATCTCAGTGTTGTCTCAAAATAGGTTCTTTCACACAGTGTGCAAGAGGTCAATCCACACAAAGAGTCGAGGTATTTGGCTTATTTACAGTTCTGCATAGAAAGGGGTGCTGGCTGGCAAATCCACAAAGCCAGCATGACTACCAAAGCTTTTTGTGATTTATACATTTTAGCAAACAAAGCCACTAATATTCCTTGGCTAAAAATTACCTAATTCTCTTTTTAATTAGTATTCTGTCTTCTATTGGTTAATGATTCTCTCATTGCTCATGCTAATTAGTCTGCATGCTCAGTCTTTCTCTCTTTTTGAGTTGGTGGTTTCTTGGGTCAGTGGCCATGATCTCCCCCTGCCAGAATTACCTTTTACTCCATTGGAGCCGATTCAGCACAGTTGCTGTCTTTAGTAGTTTCTTCCTTATCTTGGGGGTTCTGCCAAATGTCTCTGTGGTCTGTAAATTCTGCATTCTTTGTGCCCACTATCTGTGGTACATCCTTCTTCCCAAGCTTTGTTAACCTCCCCTGAGGTCACTGAAAAACGATGATCCCTAAACCTTAAAAAGGCAATTCTACTGTCAAGTAATTTGTCTTTCTAACACCTGGACATCAGTTGGAGCTTGTTTGTTAGCTTCTGTTTCACAGATTAAACCTCTTTTCTTGTTGATTAGACTTGAAAGCACACAAAGATCAAACATCAAAGAACATCCTTTCTTAAGGATACTTCAACATATTCCACATTTTGCAACATCAGCACTTGCACTAGCTAGAACAAAAACTGAAATAACAGAACTTTTCATTTAAGCATATTAGTGTTCTTGACACACCACTGTAAGAAAGAGATTTCTCCCTGTCCACAGCTTAGTGGCTAAAGAATTTCAGAAGACAAAGTGTGTGACCAGATGCCTCAAGATGATAAACTAGGCAGCCTATTAGTTTGTCTGTAAACAGGGAGGATAGGCTATACTCCAACAGCCTAAATTCCACCTAAGTTCCTACTCAATTAGTCTTTGAAGTGCAACTCAGTAAACCTAAGTAGGGGATTGAACAGGGAAATGCTTAGAGCCAATTAGTCAGAAGCACTAAGCTTAGGTGGAATTTCAACTTTCCAACTGTGCCTCTGCTTCATGTGTATGAATTCTGAATGTCCTTCTCCCGGTGGTAGTTCTCTGGCAGCACACACGGCATCCAGCCAGCTTGCTGCTTCATATACATCACAGACATACCATTAAACTTTTATTTATAGAGCACTAAAAAAAGCACTAAAATTTTTTATATATGCCACTTTAATCAATAAAATGGCAGCATGCAGATAAAATGTTGGCAGCTTGTTCTTTATGATTGTTTCAGGAATGCAGAGGACTCTTCACCCTATCAGCTGATTTTGCCAGGTACATATTCTTGTGCACACACACACACAGGGATAATAAGGATTCAGGAGCATATAAGCAAAAATTAAACTGAGCAAAACAGGTTTCCCAGAGAAAAGCAATGAATGACTATAAACCAAATGGAATACAGAAAGACACTCTGTCTATTAATCAACATCTGCTCTATCAACTCTTGTGTCTGAGCCCCTGCAGAGAGCTCTTTGTGCCTACCAAGGGAAGGGAAAAGCAGCTCACCTTGCCAGAAGGACAGGAAGATGACAGACTTCACCATGAAGAACTTGAGGACTGGACTATAGGGACTGAGCAGCTCACGTGTGGCAAAGTAGAAAAGGAAGAGGGCATACAGTGCCAGGCTGACAGAGATGTTGTAGATGATCGTCACATAGAGGTAGCCACTGGTTACACTGAAAAGAGAAGATATATATGAATGCCTGAAACTTCAGCACGATATTCTCCCCTTGCCACTGTCAACGGAGAATTCCAAGAGTCCATTTCCTTCCTGCCTCCCTGTCCCATTCCCACCCCCAAACCAAGGCAGAAGAAACATGAAACTAAGAGGGCTACCTCTGCCTTCTTTTCTCATGCACATCAACCCTTGTACTCCCATCTTTTCCCAGCACACACACACAGACAATATGAAAAGCCAGGCAGAGAAGGGGCAGCCAAATCATGCATGCTAAATAAATAAACTTACTCAAAGTCACCATCCTGGTACTTTCCGAAGGCCTGAAGGATGACTGTGCTGATCGCCATAAGGGGCTTCACCACGCAGAACTGCAGGGTAGCCTACAGGAACAAGAGGGGAGGAATGAGAAGGCAGGTGATGCAAGACGACAACCTGCCAAACCAGCATCACAATGGAGTGTCCACTGGGACCACTCAGCAAGGTAACACAATCCAGCCCCAACAAGAAGTCTGACCCTGTCACTTGCTAATTGATTGTGCTTGAGGACGGCAGCACCCAAAAGGAGATGAAGGAGTTTCAGAAGATGTACATGTGCTATCTACTTGTCCAGAATGGGAAGAAAAACCTCTCTGTAGGGTTGTTCTAGAAGCTGCTCAGCCCCACTCTTCCAGAGCTGCTTTTCACGGGCTGTGCTGCAGCCCATTTATGAACAGTAACAGTATGAAAAACAAAAAATCTCACACTGTGCTATGGCATAGACACAGCGAGTTTAACAGAGACATACTGGGGAAGGAAAGCAAACTCCAGTCCACAGTTGTCACAAAGTTAGCCAAGAGGTCCCCTGGATCAGAGGGGAATCCCACTGTCAGAGGAGGAACTTCTGACAACTGCCACAATATTCACGCATTTTGTAAACACAGCGATGTGTGTTGCCACACACAAGTTAAGAGCTATTCTGTTGTCATCCACATGACCTTTACTGAATCTCCCCAAAGATTCCGTGGCACTTGCAATCAGCTCTATCCATTCTGCCTGTATAAACTACTGCTCCTATTGGGACTGAGTGTTCTCTCAAAACCACCGCATTCTTCAACTTTCTGCAGATGTTGAACTTCAAAGTCCTAAAAAAGGGAATCCTAAAAAAGGTCCTAAAAATGTCTCCCTGAAGAGATGTGACCTGTGTCTCCCTGAAGGGGGCTGGAAGAGCCTGGGTAGGTGCTGACCTGTGTGTATGTGGGGAGGGCTATGTAAGGAAAGAAGGTAAAACCAAACAGTAATAATTGCTTTGGATACGATGCAATTTGTTAGTGGTCATAAGACTTCAAGGAGATTAAAAACTCCAGCACATGCCAGTTAGTGAGTCACTTTAAATATGTGAACTGGAAAAGGTCAAGCTAATTGGTAAACAACTCCATCCTCTGAGCTTCCCCTCCTTCCAATCTGGAGACATTTTAACCATTTCCCTGCAATGCAAACCACCACATACTATTTTTAGCTGCTTCCCTAGAAGATGCTATAGCATATGGGAAGCACATGGATGGTGTATGACCCATGTGTGAGGGTCACCAGACAGAGGCCCAGCAAAGAATCTTGATCAAGATATCTTTAAGGAAACAAGCTGTTGGGATTTCACACCACAGACACTAGCACACCACCACACTGCTGGAGGTCCACAGGCAACACAGGCAGAGAGACTGACCCTCAACAGGCACCTGCCTGAGAAAAGTTTGTGGGGGAGGGGACGGCGTGAAGGTGGTAAGAAAAAATGTTTATAACACACAGATTCCTTCAGGATGAAAGGGACTGGAAAGAGCAGAAAATGGTGGTGATGGGAGGCAACAGAAATGCCAGAGATGCTGAGAACAGGGCTAAAAAGGGCAAGGTGTTCCTTTCAGCACATTCCTCTTCCTGATCATCACCATGGTGGATACTGCACAGATCAGCACTGACATTTGTTCTGTTGCCCTTTTGCATCAGCCTTCCCAGGAATTTGCCTTGAAAGGTCTTCCCCAAAAATCCTGGAAGTCTAGAAGTACTAGAAAGTGAACCTTGGCATCAACAATTTCTCACCAAGGCAGTATTTAAGTTCAAGCCAAGAAGGATGGAAGTATTTAAGCATCTCTTGGAATACACCTCCCTCACAGCCTCCACAGCAGACTTAGCAGTTAGCAAAGGGCAGGCATGCATAGAAAAATTGCTGCCAGATACCAGCAAAAGAAAAGCAAAATATACCAAACAAGCTAGGATTTGTGGAGGCCAGGAGAAAAAACACACCTTCTCCATTCCCCAAGATGTGCTTCTAGTCTTCACTGTTGTGAACAAACTTTCCAAACACAGACACGTGCAACTCAGGTGGTGATAATTGCAAGAGGCTGTGGGACATGAGAAGCAAGAAGTCTAAGGGAAATTATTTCTCCAGCATTCATTCACCTTCACGGGTATTACATCTGCTTACAATATATTTAGAAGGTAAAAGTTAACATTTGGAGCAATAAGAATAGGTAAGGCAGTGATCAACTAAGGGCATCCAGATGAAACCCATGGGAAACAGCTGAAGGAACATACTGGGTTCAGACTAGAAAAGAAAAGTGTCAGGCAGAAAAGCTGTAAGGACAAAATATGGGGCAGGGACAAACAGAACAGATACGCAAAAGAAGTGGCCATTTGAAAATGGCCACTTGTGCAGCACTCCCTAAAACCAGATACTACCATGAGGCTGCACTGTACTTTTGATGTTCCTGCATACTGCTAAAACACAGAAGATGGACCATGATGTTCAGGAGAAGCCAGGGCAGATATCTAAACCTGATGACTGAAATTACAATGACCTGAGCCATTTCAAAGAGCCAGACCTGCTTCACACTCCCTTCACAGAAACCTCCTGTGTTCATTTCAGCAAGTGAGCAAAGCCTTGAAATTCACCTGCTGTTTCATGACAGCCAGAGATGACTGACCTGCAATGAGCAGACAAGACTGTATAGAGGTTTAGGTCTCCCCTATTCCACCGCCCTCAACATACCCAGTTCAGCACAGACAGACACACATGGTGAGCAATACTCGGTTCCTCCTACAAACCAATGTGTCATGCTTAACCTCCACCTCCTCCTCAGCTCCAAACCACAACAGCAGCACTGGGAATTCAGGAGGCTGTTACACAACTGTGAGGTGTCTGCGACATAACACAGACAGCAATTTCTTAGAGTTGAGACCTCTGTAATCCAGAAACGAAAAGAGTTTCTTCCTAGGATTAACATCAGTTTCAGGAGATAACTTGTGTCTTAAACTAAGGCCTTCCTGATGTGGGGTTGAGTAGAAAATGTTAAAATCATTCTTAACAAACAAACCAGCCCTGAAACACCTCCTCTTCTCAGCAGTCTGCAGGCCTCTCAAAATGCAATTAGAATCCCCCCAAAAGATCTCAGAAATGCAGCAGCAAAAAGCACCACTGCCACCCCCACACACCTAATTTCTGCAGAATGTCCCAGTCCCACCAGCCCATACCTGTTTGCAGAATCTCAGGAATCCAATTGAATAGGTCTTTCCCCACAGGCAGCAAGTCCCATACACACAGCTGGACCTGAAAGAGACAACACAAGATGACAGAGTTCACAAGCAAGATTCGGGCAAGAGTGCAAGATTCCTACCCTCTTTATCTACCTCTCTGTAGCAAAGTTGCACGACTGGTGCCTTCTCCAACAATGACTGCAGTTATGGCCGTACACTCTTTTGGAGACATGTCTAAAACAACATCCCAACTGTACACTGCAATTTTTTTCTCCTGCCACCGAGTAGCATGGGGAGAAACATAGATCCTAAAGGAGATACACACAATCAACTAAAGACAGAAAATAATTAAAGGAGGAGAAGAGAGTAAGAAAATAAGCAAAGGAATAGGCAGGTGTCCAGAAAAACTGTGAATCAGTCCAGCTTGCC